>CM061274.1:32407500-33720416 GCA_030848825.1 Tadarida brasiliensis | reverse complement strand
GGCATTTCTCAAACAGAAACATCCATAAGTATCACTCAAAATTATTTTAGATGATGCACAGAAAACAGAAAAACATTAATAGTTATTTTAATATCAAAGCAGCATAAGAAACTTGTGAATTTATCACTAACGTTATTAGTTAAGATAAAGACTAAGATGGGCAAATTAAAATAAATGAATTTAGAGAAAGGTTTTAAGGAACAATGTTATTGGTGATACTCAGGTATAACAAAAATCATTTAAAAAGTGGGACTTGAAACTGAAATCTGGAAAATATTCTGTAGATTACCTTCTTGAGGTAACCACACACTAAGCCTAAATCTGGTTGGGAATGAAAAGATTTGTCCCTTATTAATTCACATCAAGCTGGCTTGGAAGGTGGACTTAGGGGAGGGTGGCCTTCTGGCCCTGCTGAATAGTACCCACAGACGGGAGTCCACACTGCTGAGATGTAAGGCTAGCCTTGTTCCAGCAGCACAGTGATTGGGAGTTCTGCCAAGAATGAAACAGACTATCCTGCAGCTGTTATCTCATTTGTATGAGTAATATGAAAAATGCTACACAATTTAATATACCATCTAATACTTTTATTCTTATCTCACCAGTAAGGCAGGAGGTAGCATACATGTTTGAAAGCCAGTGCAGATTGATACAGAAGGAGGGCCCCAAAAAATGATGTTAGCTGCTATCTGAGCTGAGTGAAATGATCTGAGCACAGATATTATTTTATAAAGGCAATCTCACTTGAATCTTCTCCAGTGCGATCTTAATCACAGCATGCAATGGGAGTGGATACCTCCTTTCCTGGTTATCCGGGTGTGGGATGATAGCATTGCCATCACTGAGAGAATGGTTATCTGCTATTTCACTCGTGAGAGACCAACACGAACATTATCAGGGCATTTGTAACCAAAAATGTGCAGCTCAGAGTGATAAAAAAGGGAGGAGGAAGCTCATCTCCAAAGATGTGGAGATAATGCCACTTGTAGTGGGAGGAGATAGATGATATTGTTGAAAGTGCTTTCAAATATTGGGAACTGACTAAGGAGCTCTCACAGCAGCTTAAATTTTAGCTCAGGAGAAGAGAGAAATAAATAAGAGGACCTGGGTGAAGAAAGGGAGCTCGGATGAGAGAGCGGTCATCCCAATTTCTTCGACCTTGGGAGAAATGTGGTTAAATAAATCTTTCATGATTCTCTGTATTTGAAGATGAACTACAGCAACCTTCAAACGACTGGGGGACACAAATAATAGTTTTTCTTTCCCCCAATCTCACTCTTATTTATATTTTCTTATTTTGTTGTTTCTTTTAAACAACCACAATCTCAAATAAGTCTTAGACAAACATAACTGTTAAGATGTTAATGACAACCAAAAAAAATTAAAAAGTCACAGCACAAATTTTTCAGTATAAGTGGGAGAATGGAAAAAGGCTCACAACTATAAACTGAACATCAACCCAAAATAGTTTATATCAAAAATAGTAATTTATGAGAATAACAATGCCAAGTTAAAGAGCCAAAAGCCTACAGCAGTAACTTGCTTTGCTTCTCTATCTCTCTCCCTCTCTCTCTCTTTCTCTCTCTTTTCCTCCCTCTCTTTTCCTTTTTTATTTTTTTAACTTCACTTATACCTCAGTGGAATCATTAATCATAAAGATAATACTTGTAACAATTCAAACAAAACAGAAATATATAAAAATGTCAGTTAATCTCCTTCTATTCTCAAATTCACCCCCTCGAAGTAATAATCAATATCAGTAGTTTGAGGTATTTGTTTCCATAACTTTTCCTAGCCCTTAACAATATACACACTTTTACTGTTGGACTTAATTTTTCCTTATAATGTGGATTTGAGTCAATAAATATATCAATAAATCCAAGTCATGCTTCTTCATGGCTTTATAATATTCCATATTGTAGATGTAAGTTATTCAATTATCCCTGAATTGATGAAAATTCATGTCCCTCAACTCCTCATCTCTATCTTTTACAGTCGTGGCTGCAATAGCTATCTTTATATTAGCACTTTTATTTATCTGACTCAAAGGATATGTGCATTTTTTATTTTTAAAAATATGTTTAAATTACTTTTCAAAAATGTTATAGCTACTCACATTCCTATAAACAGTGGATGAAAAAGCCCACTTCCCCACATCACTTCAAGTTTTGGCAATCCTCAGTCATTTTCTGTTTTGCTGATCAACTGAGTGAAGAGGGTATTCCATTCTTTTAAGTTGCCCTTTTCTAATTTCCAACGAAGTTGAACATCTTTTCAAATGTTTCCTTACCGTTTTTGTTTCCTCGGGTAGGACTTGCCTTTGCTCTTCCTTCTAATGGCTGTATGCCTTTTTCTTTCTTTTTTTTTTTTTATAATTTATTTTTGTTACAGATGTTTCTCCTATTTTCCCCATTGACACCCTCCTCCCCATCCCCCCACCCTGTCCCCAGCTTTGTTGTCCATGTCCATCACTTATGCATACATGTGCATAAGTTCTGTGGTTTATCTCTTCCCTCCTCCCCACCCCCTCTTCTGAGGGGTGTCAGTTTATACCCTACTTCCACATCTCTGGGTCTACCCTGTTCCTCAGACTGTTATGTTCATTATATTCCACAAATAAGTGAGATCATGTGATATTTGTCTTTCTCTGCTTGCCTTGTTTCGCTTAGGATAATACTCTCGAGGTCCCTCCACGTCGTCTCAAAGGATAAGAGATCTTTCTTTCTTACAGCTGCATAGTACTCCATTGTGTATATGTACCATAGCTTTTTTATCCATTCATCCACTGATGGACACTTGGGATGTTTCCAGATCTTAGCTATTGTAAATAGTGCTGCTATGAACATGGGGGTACATGTATTTTTTCTGATTGGTGTTTCAGGCTTCTTAGGGTATATTCCTAGAAGTGGGATCACTGGGTCAAATGGCAATTCAATTTTTAATTTTTTGAGGTAACACCACAGTGTTTTCCACAGTGGCTGCACCAGTCTGCATTCCCACCAGCAGTGTACTAGAGTCCCCTTTTCTCCACACCCTCGCCAACACTTGTTGTTTGATGATTTGTTGATGGCGGCCATTCTGACAGGTGTGAGGTGTGTATGCCTTTTTCTTAACCTTTTATAGAGCTCTTGAGATACTAACGTTTTGTCTGTCATATAGGTTGTGGGTGTTTTCCCCAGTGTTTTATCTTTAGATTTGATTGTGGTATCATTTGACATATAAAAGTTTAAATATTTATCTCATCATATATATCAATGTTTTCTTCTTTGAATTATGGGTTTTCTGGCTTATTTTAGAAGGTCTTCCCCACCCCAAAGGAATATATTCTTCTAACACTTTGGTGTTTTTATTTAATTCTTAATTTTACTTTGGTAAATTGATAAAACGGAGAAATGGGATATACCTTGACATGATCAGTCACTTTACTTTTGGAGACATGGTCTTCTTGATATCACTACCATAATCTGGTTCTTTTCAGCCCGAGCAAATGATCCTTCCATCCCTTACCAAAAAAATCTGTTAGGAATTACCAATTTTAAAAATTGAGTTAAATAAAGTATACAATCTTTAATAAAGATTCAAAAGTAGCATTAATAATAGAAAAACCAAACAGTCAAGAATCCAGAAGGTTGATACACAGACTCTGCAACAGTGGTATACCTGATTCATAGCTGCATCCCCACAAGACCTCTCCCAAACACTTATACAAATTAAACACTTCAACAAGTACGCTTTTACTGGTTGGTTGGATAGCTGCCTGGATGGATGGATGGATGGATGGATGGATGGATGGATGGATGGATGGATGGATGGATGGATGGATGGGTTTCAAATAAGCCTTTAACAAACACATCTCCAACTCAAAAACTAACCAAAAGTCAATGTGAAGAAATTAGTGATCAAAATTAAACTTCTTCAGATACAGTCTATATGCAATGAGTAGTTTACATTTCACTCATCTGTATAATGAAATATATCTCTCCATTAATTCACAGAGTGATTAAATTGCTTTCAAAGAAACCTTTCAGCTTCAAGTGTCGATCAAAGAACTCTTAAGTAGTAATTATCTGAGGCAGAAATCATTGAGCCCAAAGGAAATTTACCTACCCCTACTTGATCACTGAATGACAAAAATTAGCTATTCTGGATGTGATTTTCTTGACAATAATCAACAACCCTGATTTTACAGATGACAAAGCACTGTGTACACATTATCACATCTGATTCTCACGTCCATTCTGTAGATGAAAAAACTGAGTTCCAAAGAAGTTAAATGAAGGGTCTGAAAACTAAACCAAGATTCAAATCAAGGGTTCTCTCCCTCTAAATCCCATTCTCTTGTCACTGGAGCAAATATATTCACACCACCACTCTCATTTCCTAGGAAAGATGGAAAACAGATTACTGTCCCATAAAGGGGCAGTTCCTTTTTACCTTCCAGAGGTTTTGAAATCTCTTTTATGTATTTCATAAAACCCACAGACTATTTTTAGAATGCACCAGAATCTTCATCTTTCAAGAGACAGACATAGATGGACTGTTAGCAGCAGAGATGTGTGTTTAGGCAATGGACCATAAGCTATGGTTACTCCTCCACATTAGGGGAGGCGGGAGGGAGGCTAAATTCAATCAAGTAAGGGATTCTTCTGAACAAAATTGTAGCAAGTATGAATGTCAGTCCACAAACTACATGTGTGGAAGAATTATGACTATCGTTGTGCTCTGAGCAAGGTGGGGCTGAGATATAGCTGTATATCTATGCTGGCATCTGCTGAGACATCCTCACCCCTTTGGGTTTGGTGGTCAGACCATGCAGGTCACTGCTGGGTCATTCTTCACTCTCAGCACAAGGCTCCTTTGGATCTGGTCCCTCTCTTCTACCTCCCAGCCCCTCTGCTGCACCTACTTCACAATAATATCCAGGACACTTAGTGTGGCCCTACCCCACCCCCACCTTTACATTTGGCAACTCCAAGGACTATCTTCCCAGCTACCTTAGGACTGAAGATCACTGCCTATCTTCCCTTCCTCTTCCCAGGATGAGTTGAAGAAGGGTGGCCACCAAGCCCGGTGTTCTTGGGACCCTCACCTTCTCTTCACTCCTCCTTCCCCTCTGGCTACCCTTCCTCCAGTCTGGGAAAATCCTATCCAATCAGAAAATGTTTGTGGCTCCCCGAAACCCGTCACAGTCATGGCTTTTTACAGCCAAAGCCTGCCCAGTGCTTCTGTTGTCATTTTCCTTCCTTGAGGCAAAGATGCTCCAGGGTCTGGCTTCCCAGAGAGGGTAGGGGTCACCAAGTAAGGGATGTTCCAGGGAAAATATATCTGCTAGTATTTCCAAATGTTCTACCATATAATCAAGAAGACCTATTTACTAAGTGGTCATGTGAACCAGACTCCAGAATAGTTTTGTGACTCCATCACAGTCAGAGTACAAGGCAGTAATTCAAGTGTGTACAAAGCTATTAGCAGGATAGCTGATAACTGTTGCTAAAATTGCTGTAGCACCATCAAAACCCAGCAGAACCCTAAGCAAGAGGATTCTAGTCAAGCATCTGGCTTATACTTTCCCACCCTCTCCAATCAGAGAGCTTTTACTCATCTTCAAGGCCTTGCCGTAAATTCCCCTGACCCTATTTATACAGAACCAATTTCTCCTGCTTCTGTGCCCTCGTGATACATTTTGCCAACTTCAGTTCTTATGTGCTCCATGGGTAGGAGCTGTGGGTTACCTCCAGGTTTCCCACTAGACTCTGAGCTTCCTTTGGGAAGAAGCCTTGTTATAGTCACCCCTATATTACCAAAACTCAGCACTGTGGCCCCAGTTCATCCAAGAACTAAACACAAATTTTAAAAAATAATTAAGCCTGGCTGGTGTAGCTCAGTGGTTGAGCATCGACCCATGTACCAAGAGGTCGCCGGTTCAATTCCCGGTCAGGGCACATGCTCAGGTTGTGGGCCAGATCCCCAGTGAGGGGCATGCAGGAGGTGGTCAATTGATGTTCTCTGTCATCGATGTTTCTATCTCTCTCTCCCTCTCCTTTCCTCTCTCTCTAAAAAATCAATAAAGAAAATAAATTTTTTTTAACAATTAACCGAGTGCAATAAGTAAGACAGCTCTGTACCTATCCAAGAAACAACACATTTCTTAGTGTTTCTGACCACATAAATCTAGTTCAGCCCATCCACAGAGGTGGATGGGAAATTCTGAAGGACCTGTCTCCCAGCGTCCTAGGACTGCACAGAAGCCTTGTGAAAGGTTACGCAGCCCAGAACAATTGGGGAAGATCTCTGGTTGTCAGTGTCCAGTGAACAGGACTAGTAGATCATTTGTAGAGTCCAGTCAGTACAAAATGAAAACTTTGTTCAAAAGTTATAAAGAATTTCAAGACAGTGACAGAAGAACATTAAACCGACTGCAAATGCCCATGTAGGCCTGGCCAGTGGATGTCCGTCCATCCCATGCTCCCAGCCCCAGAGAATGAGGATCTATTCAGTATCATGTGACTTCCCTGTGTCCTTGCCTAACTTACCTGAGCCTCCCAGGTTGCACTGCCCACTGTCCATCTCCATGGGCATTCAACTGGGACACTGTGTAAATAGGGGCTATATATCTGCTACACAAGGAATTCGTATCTCCCACCTCCCAAAACTAACTCTTCCCTTCCCTGGGATAGAAGTTTTTCATCCCCATAGACAGGACCACCACTTCTCCCAGCACAAGGTCAACCCTTCCTGTCTCCCCTTTAGAGACTATTTTTTGATGAGCCTATCCTTCCAAAAGAAGGCCCAGAGTAGGGTTTTTTTGTTTGTTTGTTTGTTTTTCACAGAAGAAACACAAAGTGGTATAAGAAGATCCTAAACTCAGGATCTAAGCCCAGGAAACAAGGCAGACAACCCAGCCTGACTATAGGGAGATGATGAGGAGCTGCAGGTACAAAGAATCACACCCAGCACAGACATCCAAAGGGGTGGCCACAGTGGCATGCTGGTAAATGTTTAACACTGGGCTCTCTGAGAAAACATAATTATTTGTAGCATTTGTCAGTTTTCATGATACAAATATTCCCACTATGGCTAATCTCAATGATCTCAATCTACCAATGAGAAGTCACAAAACACAGAGCTGAGAAGACATACCACAGTCTCTCTCACAAGCTGGTAGGAGCCAGTCCCAGCAACCACAGAGAGGCCCCTGCTGGCGCCAGTGCTATGTAGGCCAGTGTTGGCAGATCTTCTGAACTTTCAAAAAAGTTTGGAAATCTAATTTTCGTGTTTGATGTCTCCATTGCTAAATTTTGGCTACTAATTCAAACCTGTTAAAAACACTCTGGAGGTTAAAGTTGTGCAGGCCCGTTGAGTCCCTGAGTTTGGAATCCTGGCCTGGGCCAGAAAACTCTTGTGATGAAATATGAAGGGAAACTTTGCGGCTTGATCCTTCCTATCTCCTATGTCATGAAAATAAATATTTTTTGTATTAATTAATTTATTTTTGTTATAGATGTTTCTCCTTTTTCCCCCCATAGACACCCTCCTCCCGATCCCACCCCCCTCTCACAGCATTGTTGTCTATGTCCATTGGTTATGCATATATGCATATAAGTTCTTTGGTTTAAATATTAACATTTCTGATTCTCTTACCCCACTGGCCTCTTCTTGTGCATTAACCCATCAGTCTCACAGTACATTCTGAGGTTTGCAATTGATCAGCCATAACCATTTTCAGTTATTGCATTGAAAGAGCTCAGAAATAAGAGACCAGTTTTTTGGTATCTTCTCAGTGATATTCACAATACTGGGAAAGTATGGAAATAGTTGATGACAGTGATCAATGGTTATGATCAATGATGATGACATACGTATAAAAGCACAAGGCTCCAGGTTTTCTGTACCACTTAGGCCTCTGTTTTACCCTTTTCCTCCTCTCCTGCTTTTTTTTTATTTTGTTTTTGTTTTATTTGATGATACCTTATGTATATTCTATGTCACTCAGCAGCTACACGAGATAGATGACTATGAAAGCAAAAGGTAACAGGCAGAAGCAGTGAGAATTTTCTCTTGCCTGCAGCAGGCAGTTGAATACATTTCTCAAGCCGGAAACGTCACAGAAACAGAATGATTTTTTAAATGCCTTTTCTTTTATTTTTATTCATTTGCTTTTTTGTGGGGTTTTTTTAATTGCTCGTTTTGCTTAAGGAGCCTCAAGGCATGAGCACAGCAAAGTCTCATTAATTAAAATATTTAAAATTATACCAGTACTAACAAATCTCCTGAATAAGCCCAGGCAGCACAGACAGCAAACACAATTATTACCCATAATCACAGCCAAATCATCACTACTGCTCTCCACTCACAGACAATGCATCCTTCCCGGAGCACTCAGCGGCTGTGACAATGAGTAAATCATGACTACCTAATATGAGACAGGCTATCTGGGGCTGCTCTCAGTCTGTGTAGAAATCTTGCCATGCCTCCTCCTCCAGCCTCACCCCACATGAGAGGTTTCTAGAAAGAAAACTAATGTATGGAGCCCCTCACTCCCCTTCCCAAGCTTTTCCCCCAAGAAACCAGGGGGACATTCACAGACCCAGGGAATCAACCTGGGTCTGGTGTGCCAGCTGGTACACCAGAAACATGTAAGTATTTTTCCTGCACCTGAAAGACCCCTCTATAAAAAATTATTCCTATAAAATAAGCCCACAGAGTAGAAATGGTAATAATTTGTGTTAAAACTTTTAGACATAGGTACACATGGAGCATTACCAATGCTATTCCAAATGAGGAAGAAAATTCCTCATTCATTCATTGACTCATTTGTTCATTCAACATGTATTGAGTACCCACCATGTGCCACATTCTGGGCCAGGTCTTTCTCTAGGTACCACGGGGATACCGACATAGAAGACTCAGTCTGTATCTTCAGTGAGCTCAGAGTTTAGTGGGAGAGATATAGTTACGGTACAGTGAAGGGTGAGTGGGATGGGAGCAAAGTAGAGAGGCACCCAACCCATTGGGGGAGAGAAAATGAGGGGCCATGGAGAGCTTCTCATGGAAGGTGATGTCAAACTTGAATTCTAAAGGTACTCACAGAAAATGCTATTGGTGCCCCTCCCATATCTCCTTGGTACTTGACATGTCCCTACAGGCCCAACTTCCAACTGCCAGCACCTGCAACTTAGCGGCTGAGGACTCCCTCCAGCTGCTCTATAAGCTCTGCCTGCTCAAGTGGCAGGCCAGAGCACCAGAGAATTCACTTCTGGGAGCAGTCCTTGACCGACGCCCAATGGAAGTTGGTGGATAAGTACTCCAAGAATCTCATCTCTCAGGTAGGATATCACAGAGGCCTGCTCTACACTACCCCCTAGAGTTCTCCAGAGGGATTAAGCCAGTCACAAATAAGAATAACTTGCTTACTTGAGTGCCTTTACTTCTCTGCCTCTTGCCAGTGCACTTCCCTCCTCTCCTCCAGTATCTCATGGGATCACCTTCTAAATTAACTACTTGCACTAAAAAGCCTTGTCGCATGGTCTACATCTGGGCCATCTCAAACTAAGATGGTGCTCCAGTTAGAAAATAACATGAGAAACGCCCAGACAGAGACAGGACATGGTTATGAACTGCAAATAGTTAGCTGGTTAAGGCTGAAGTCTAGAGGTGACTGAGCGAAGAGCTAGCCCTGCAGCAGTGACAGCCAAGATTACACACCCTTCTTAAGGTCTTTTCTGTTTGTGCCTTTCCACATACATTTTGATTAAAAACACAACCTTAACTTGTTTTGCCCCTTTATGCTACTCTGGATCTCATCTTAGCTTCCCCTTCCCATGTTATTCTATCTCAGTTAAGTGATCTGACTCCAAACCCTTTGTCCTGGCACAACCAATCTGGGAGCCCCACAGAACACTCCCCTGTAGCCATTGTTTCCATTCCAAAACTATTAGCCCAAGAAATGACGTCTGCAATTGCCAATCTCCAAGACAGCTCCCAATGACTCCTACTCCATCCTGATGTCCACGCGGGTGATCCCCTTCCACTTTGTTTCAAGGTTGGTCTGTATGACTGATAGAATGTGAAAGAAGTGATGGCATGTGACCTTTAAGGCTGGGTAACCCGACATGGTGGTTTCTGCTTTGCTGCTGCGTCACCTGCTCCAGGGAAAGCTCACTGCCATGTTGTGAGGAGTCTCAAGCAGCTCTCTGGCGAAGTCCATGTGGTGAGAAATGAAGGTCTTCTTCCAAGAGCCAGCAAAAACCTGAGGCCTCCAGCCAACAACTATATGAGCAAGCTGTGGCAGAGTAGTAAAAAGCTAGGAAAATTCCTGGGCAAGTGGAAGGAGAAACTAAGACAAAAAAATTTAAACAAGGCCACACAGTTTGGGCAGCTTGCAGCCTTGTGAATCACAAGACCTTATCTTCCCAACCAAGGACACTTAAGAGCAAATGGTTAGTACCACTCCTCCCTAACCAGAGAATACATAGCCTAAATCACCTTGGCCTGGGAAAACAAAGAATAAGGACCCCAGCTAAACCCAAGGACAAATATCACTTGGTGGATGTTAGGCAGGAAAGATAACTTTTAAAGCAGGAAAGAGAGGAAGGTGGAAAAAGGGAATTTATCTCACCCACTGACCAAAGAAGTCAGCCAGCCTAGGACTTGTTAAACAAGATGACCAAATGTATGTACAAACATCTGGAGATAAGCCACAACAATGTAGAAGGGGAATCTTTGAAACCTATAGGGGGGAAAAGCATAAAGTCCTTGAACCCCCGTCAGGCTCAGACAGGCTGGATACCTGCTTGTGCTATATGCCGAGTATATTTTTAATAAATTTGCTTGCCTTGCTTCCTTAATAAATTCACTTGCTTTGCTACAGCGCTATTTGTCTGTCACTTGTCCGAAATCTTTCTTACAAAATTGACAAGGGCCGAGGAGGGGGCAGCCTTCTCCCTCCAATTCAGGGGACTGTCTGCTAACAGAGCCATCTTAGAAGCAGACCCTTCAGTCCTAGGAAAGTCTTCAGAATACTGCAGTCCTGGACAACATCCTGACTGTAACTCAGGAGAGACTCTGGTCCCAGATAATCCACTCCCAGATGCCTGAGTCTCAGAAGCTGTGAGAGACAACCAATGTTTGTTGTTTTAAGCCGCTAAGTTTGAGGCTAAACTGTTACACAGTGATAGATAACTAATACAGTGTTACATGCCCACTTCCCACGTAGCCTACCTCTACCTCTCAACCAAGGCAAACAAAGGAGAAAGAGATTGCAGCGAGAGGACGAATTTTCTTTTGGACACTCTGAGGAACACCCAGGGGGAGATGATAGGAGGTGGGCAGTTGGAAATATGAGCCTGATGTTTCTGCGGGGAAAAACAAGGGTGGAGCTCCATTATATATTGATGAGTTGTCAGGATATGAGAGGTCAACAAAGACATTGTTGTGAAGGAAAAGGCCCAAGAAATGCATACGTGGTGTAAATTGCCCAAATACTCCCTCCATAAATACCAGTAGAACTAGTCAGTGCCAAGAGTTGGGTTATAAGAAACTTTGTGGTAGGTTTTCTTACTTTAAAGATGAAAAACCCAAAAGTCCCAAGGGGGACTGTGTTAGCTACTTATTGCTGCTTAACAAATTATTCCATTACTTAGTGGTTTAGCATAATACAAATGTATTATTATCTTACAGTTTCCATAATTCTGGAATATAGGAACTGCTTAGCTAGGTAGTTCTGGTAATATACACAAGAACATGTATCATAGTGTTATTTATAATAGCAAAATGTTAGAAACAATCTAAATGTGCAATAATAGAAATGGTCCAAAAACTATGTACTCATTAAAAATGAGGTTTAAGAAAAACTTTTAGTTACAAGGAAAACTGCTCAAAATGTCACCAAAAGCATGATGTAAAATGATAGCGTATGATTTCAATTTTATTAAAATTTTTAAATTATATAAAAGGATCAGAAGTACATGTAGCAAAATGGTAATTGTACTAAGTAATGGACTACCCAAAAAATTAGTTGCTTAAAACTATAACCATTTATTTGCTCATGATTCTACAGTCTGGATAATTCTTCTGCTGGTCTCTCCTGGAGTCATTTATATGGCTGCAATCACCTGATGGCATGACTGAGACTAGAAATTCAAGAGGGCTTCACTCACCTAGTTGGCCCCTCAGCTGGGATGACTAGAATAGTTAGGACTGCCTGAACCTATCTCTCTCTCTCTTATTTTCCAAGGTCTCTCCAGCAGGACGGCCAGATCTCTTCACATGGTGACTCGGGGCTCCAAAAGAGAGTGTTACAAATAATAAATCATAATTTGCAAGTACTTATTAAGTCTGTGCTTGTGTTATATTCACTAATGTCCCATTAGCTAAAGATGACAAGTCTGAAATTCATGGGGCAGGCCAACAGACTGGCAATTAAAGTAAGAGCTGTTGTTGCAGTCTTGAGTCTGAATTCCACAGAATGGCAGGCTGGAAATTCAGGCAGGGTATTATATGTTGCAATATTGAGGAAAACCTCTGAAAACCTTAGTCTTTGTTCTTAAGGCCTGCAACTGATTGGATGAGGCCCACCCATGTATGAAGAGTAATCTGCTTTACTCAAAGTCCACCAATTTAAATATTAATCACCTTTCTAAAAATACCTTCACAGCAACACCTAGACTTGTGTTTTTCCAAAAATCTAGGCACCATAGCCTATCCAAGTTCACATAAAATTAACCATTACACATGGCCAAGCCCAGAGTCAATGTGGGAGGGACACAAGGACATGAATACCCAGAAGCCATTGGGAACCACCAACAGAACAGGCTACCACAGTAGATATATCTGCAAGGCAGGCTTTTTTCTTTTTTACCTATTTGTTTCAAATTTTATGCAAAGAGCATGTATAATATTTTGGAACATTGATAAATGTTCTATAATAATTCATACTCAATATTTTAAAATGCAAGACATACAGAAAAGTACAAAGAAGAAATCAACAAATCACTGCAAATCTCACCATTCAGAAATAATCAGTGTTAATATTTCATGATCAGCTTTGCAGCCACTCTCTCCAGCCAAGCAGAGAAAGACAAATATCATATGATCTCACTTATTTCTGGAATATAATAAACATAACAGTCTGAGGAACAGGGTAGTCCCAGAGTTGTGGAAGTAGGGTACAGACTGACAATTGCCAGAAGAGGGGGTGGGGGAGGGGAGCAATGAACCACAGAACTTGTACGCGTGTACTCATAACCAATGGACATGGACAACAAAACTGGGGATGGGGCAGGGAGGGAGGGGGAGGAGGGTAACAATGGGGGGGAAAGGAGAAACCTCTGTTACAAAAATAAATTAATAAAAAAATAAAATAAAATAAAATAAAAATAAAAATAAAAGAAAGAGAGAGAAAAAGAAAGATAGGGAGACAGAGACAGGGATTTCTAAAAATGAGATGATTCTGTGAATGCCATTTGTGAATTTTTTTTTTTAATTTAACAGAAGAAAAAGTAGCTGAAGAAAATTTTAAAGATTTGTAGTACATCAAATGACTTTTTTACCCCTGAGAGATATTAACTCCTTAAAAATTACTCTAAGGTTAAAGAAAATATTAAAATATTGCAAAAACCATTAAGAGATTGCAGTCATAATTTTTTTTAACTAGGATTTTAAATAGTATTGACTAACTCACTTTTCCAAGCAGCATGAAAGTGATGATAATCTCACACTTCCTCCCACCTTCTTTTCCCCACCCCTCAATGTCTATTGTTTAGGTTGGCTTTACTTTGCCAGAGTTTATAATAGTAGTATTCTATTCTGCAACCGTAATTTGTCTGTAGGGGGAAAAATAGTTTTTTATTCAAATGAATTCATTGCTCACCACCAGTCCTTTTCTACAGCCTCACCAAACCTCATCTCATCACCAAAGATCCCTGTTTTCATGCAAGCAGGTATAATGGGTGTTCAGATCCCACTGTGATTTCATATCTAAGACTGCTTGTCTATTGCCTTCATACATGGGTAACTCCTTGACTGCATATAGTCTTCTTAGATTTAACTTTCCAAACCTCATAACTTTATCAACATTCCATTATTATCCTTAAACATAGAAAGTTACCATGTGTGTGGGAGGACAGCCTAACCTTTCCCACTGTCAGGGATGATGTTGTGCCTAGATGTCTAAGGTATTCCTTCTTTATTCTTTAAATTCAATAATTTAACCTAGAAACATCCTTGATGATGGTTATTCTCGATCTATTTTTCTTGGTATGGGTATGCCCTTCCACGTGCAAATGTGTAAATTTGAATCTTCACTCAAATCTTCCTCTTAAGTTGGATTTTCTACTGCAGGGACCATTACCTTATTTTGAATCATCTTGGTCTCACTTCCTCTTCTTCTAATTATTTAATCTTCTTTCTTCTTCTTTCTCTGTATTCAGTGTGATTATCTCTAGCTTTCCCTTCATGTCTTTAATTCAGGTTTTAGCTATGTCTGTTCTATTTCTTTATTTACATTCATATTACTTTATTTACATTCCGTTCCTTAGGTCTGCAATCTCCCTTATAATTCATTCTGTTGTTTTATCATCTCATCTTTCAGCTCTTGTTTTATCACATTTATGTTCCTACTAATCTATTCTCTAAAGGAAAACATTCATGGGAAGCCACTGCTGTCACTGGATTTCTGTTTCTTCCAGATTGGGTTCTTCATCTGACGTTTATATAGCCACACCTAACTTTTTGCCTCATTTATTTTCCTGGGGTTTGTCTGCCTAGTTTCTCTGCCATTTCTTTTCATCTTGCTCATGCTTCATGTGAGCACAACATCCTCCCCTCCTTACCTGGGGCCAGTTTACTTTCCCCTACTCTGAGTTTCATTTTGAGGACTGGATGTTGTTGGTCTAGCCACTTTTCTGTAGCCTGAGAGAGAACAGAGAGCAGTCAGGAATTAGTTCAGCATTTGCTTTCTTGATTTTAACCATTTTAGCGGTTGTGTAGAGATACCACGTTGTATTTCTAATCTGTACTTCCCTAATGACTAATAATGTTGATCACTTTTTCTTGCACTTAAGAACCACTTGTATGTATTATTTAGTGAAATATCTATTTAAGTCTTTTGTCTATTTTTAATTGACTTGCCTTCTCATTATTAACTTTTAAGAGTTCTTTATATATTCTGGATGGAAGTCCTTTATCAAATATATGATATGCAAATACTTACTCTAAGTTTGTAGTTTGTCCTTGCATTTTCTTAATAATGTCTATTGAAGTGCAAAAGCTTTTCATTTTCATAAAATCCAATTTAGCACTTTTATTTCTTTTTGCCTTAAGCCTTTGATATTGTATCCAAGAACTCTTTACCTAACTCAACATAACAAAAATGTTCTCCTGTGTTTTCTTCCAAAAGGTTTCTAGTTTATCTCTTATACTCAGATCTTTGAGCATTTCAGTTAATTTTTGTGTATGGTGTAAGGTGAGTGTCTAAGTTCATTTTGATTTTTCCAAATAAATGTTTAGTTGTTCCCCAATACCATTTGGTGAAAAGATTGTTCTTTCCATTAAATTATCTTGGTAGTTTTTTCCAAAATCAATTGGCAATAAATGTAAGAAGTCTTAATTCTGTTTCATTGGTCTATATGCCTATTCTTATATCAATATCATGTTATCTTGAATACTGTAACTTCATATTAAGGTTACAAATCAGAAAGTAAAAGTCCTCCACTTTGGTTCTTCTTTTCCAAATTGTGTTTGCTCTTCTGGGTCTTTTTATTACTGTATAAATTTTAGAATTAGCTGGTCAATTTCTCCCAAATTCTGCTGGGTTATTAATTGGGATTGAATTAAATCTATAGGTCAATTTGGGAAGAATTGAGATGTTAACACTATTGTGTCTCTCCATTTATTTAGATAGGCTTTAATTTCTCTAAGCAATGCTTTATAGTTTCCATTGAACAAATATTGAACTCCTTTGCTAAATGTATTCCTAAGTATTTTATCCTTTTTGATGCTTTTGTGAATGGCATTAAATTTTTTTTCATTTTTTGGATTGTTCATTGCTAGGATATATAGAAATGCAACTAATTTTTATATATTGATCATATATCCTGAAATTTTGCTAAACGTGTTATAGTAGTTTCTTTATGGATTCCTTAGAATTTTCTACATAGGGGATCATGTCATCTGTGAATAAATACTTCTACCTTTCCAAGCTAGATGCCTTCATTCATTCATTCATTCATTCAGTCTTTCATTTTGGCCTCATTGCACTGATTAGAACCTCCAGGCCAACATTAAATAGACGTGAGAGGAGTGGACATCCTTCCCTTATTCCCACTCTTGGGGGGAAAGCATTTAGTCTTCAACATTAAATATGGAGTTAGCTATAAGTTTTTTTATAGATATCCATTGTAAGGTTGAGGATGTTTCCTTATTTTGTTGAGTATTTTGATCATGAAAGAGCAATGGATTTTTGTCAAATGCTTTTTCTGCTCCTGTTGAGATGATCATCTAGTTTTTGTCTTATATTCTAGTAATATGATGTATTACATAATTGATTTTTAGATGTTAAACAAACCTTGTATATCTTAAGTAAATGTCATTTGGCAATGGTATATAATGTTTTAGATATACTGTTGAATTCAGTTTGCTAATATTTTGTTAAAGATTTTTTTTTTTTATCCTCATCCGAGGACATTGTTTTGCATTTATCTTCAGATAGAGCAGGAGGGAGAGAGGGAGGGAGAGAGAGAGAGAATCATCAATGTGAGAGAGACACATCGACTGGTCGCCACCCACACGACCCCAACCAGGGCCAGGGACAAACTACAACCGAGGTACGTGCCCTTAGCGGGAACCAAACCAGGGACTCTCCGGTCAGCGGGCCAACACTCTAAGCGCTGAGCCAAACCAGCCAGGGCTGTTAAAGATTTTTCATTTATGTTCATGAAAAATATAAGTCTCTTCTTTTTATGTTTTTGTCTGGTTTTGGTATTAAGGTAATAGTAGACTCATATGGTGAGTTGGGAATTGTTCCTACCTTCTCTATCTTTTGAAGGGCTTGTTAATTCTTTAAATATCAGATTGAACTCACCAATGAAGCTATCTGGACTTAGGCTTTTCTTGGTGGGACTGTTTTTAATTACTAATTCTATTTCTTTACTTGTTAACAGCCTACCTTTTAATTTCTGTATGGTCAGTGGTGATTTCACCTCTTTTATTCATAATTTTGGTAATTTCTGTTTTCTCTCATATTTTCTTGATCGGTCAAGCTAAGGGTTTGTGGCAGGCAGAATAATGGCCCCCCAAGTATGTCCATATCCTAATCCCTGGAACCTGTGCATATATTATGTTACATGGCAAAGAAATATTAAGGTTGCAAACGGAATTAAAGATGTTAATTAGCTGACTTTAATTTAGGAAGATTATCCTGGATTATCCAAGTAAACCCAATGTAATCACAAAGGCCCTTAAAATTGCAAGAGGGAGACAGAAGAAGAGCCAGAGAGATGGCAATGTGAGAAGAACCTGTCCTGTTATTGCTGGCTTTGAAGATGCAGGAAGGGGGCTCTGAGCCAAGGAAAGTAGACCGTCTCTTGAGTTGGAAAAGGCTAGAAAATGAATTCTCCCTAGAGCCTTCAGAAAGGAATGGACCTGCCAAGATCTTGATGCTGGTTCAGTGAAATCCATGACAGCCTTTTGATCTCCAGAAATATAAGATAACAAAACTGTGTTTTTCAAGCCATTAGATTTGTGGAAATTTGTCACAGCATCCTTAGAAAACTAATACAGATTTTCTCAACTTCTTTCATCTTTTCAAAGAATAAATTTTGAGTTTTATTCATTTCCTATTTTCTATTCCATTAATTTCTCTAATCTTTATTATTTCTTCCCTTCTTTTCACTTTGGGTTTACTTTGTTCTACCTTTTCTAATTTCTTAGTGGGGAAGCTTAGGTTATTGATTTGAGACCTTTCTTCTTTTTAATAAAGGCACTTAAAGCTATAAATTTCTCTGTAAGTACTACTTTATTTTCATCCCATAAGCCTTGATACATTGTGTTTCTATTTTAATTAAGTTCAAAATGCTTTCTAATTTCATTTTCTTTTTTTAATTGTTGACAGTATTACAGATGTCCCCTAGTTTTCTCCCCCTTTACGCCCCCTCCTCTCAGTCCCTGCCCCACCCCAGACCTTCGCCACACTGTTGTCTGTGTTCATTGGTTATACATATATGTATTTAAGTTCTTTGGTTAATCTCTTCCCGTCTACCCCTCCTATCCTCTGAGATATGTCAGTCTGTTCCATGCCTCCATGCTTGTGGACCGACTTTGTCTTTTTTTTTTTTATCCTCACCAGAGGATATTTTTCTGTTTATCTTCAGATAGAGTGGGAGGGAGGGGGAGAGAGAGAGAAACATCGATGTGAGATAGACACATCAACTGGTTGCCTCCCGCACGACCCTGACCAGGGCCAGGGACGAACCACAACCAAGGTACATGCCCTTGACTGGAATCAAACCCGTAGCTCATTGGTCCTTGGGCTGATGCTGTAACCACTGAGCCAAACCGGCCAGGTCTGTTCGTCATTTTATTATGTTCATTAGATTCCACTTATAAGTAAGATCATGTGATATCTATCTTTCTCTGACTGGCTTATTTCACTCATATAATACTCTCCAGGTCCATCTATGTTGTCACAAGGGGTAAGAGATCCTTCTTTAATATAGCTGCATAGTATTCCATTGTGTGAATGTACCAAGTTTTTTTATCCACTCATCTACTGATGGGCACTTGAGCTGTTTCCAGATCTTAGCTATTGTAAATAATGCTGCTATGGACATAGGAGTGCATATATTCTTTCTGATTGGTGTTTCAGGCTTCTTAGGACATATTCCTAGAAGTTGGATCACTGGGTCAAATGGAAGTTCCATTTTTAATTTTTTTAGTAAATTCCATACTGTTTTCCATAATGGCTGCACCAGTCTGCATTCCCACCAGCAGTGTACTAGGATTCCCTTTTCTCCACATCCTCACTAGCACTGGTTATTTGTTGATTTATTGATGGTAGCCATTCTGGCAGATGTGAAGTGATATCTCATCATAGTTTTAATTTGCATCTTTCTGATGATTAGTGACTTTGAGCATTTTTTCATATGTCTATTGGCCATCTGTATGTTCTCTTTGGAAAAGTGCCAATTCAGGTCCTGTGCCTATTTTTAATTGGATTATTTGTCTTCCTTTTGTTGAGCTGTATGAGTTCTTTATATATTTTGGAAATTAACCCCTTATCAGATGTGTCATTGGCAAATATGTTCTCCTATACAATGGGTTCCCTTTTCATTTTGATGATAGGTTCTCTTGCTGTGCAGAAGCTTCTTAGTTTGATGTAGTCCCATTTATTTATGTTTTCCCTTTGTTTCTCTTGCTCTAGGAGATGTATCAGTGAAAATTCTGTTCCATGAGATGTCTGAGATTTTGCTGCCTATGTTTTCTTCTAGGACTTTTATGGTTTTGCAACGTACATTTAAGTCTTTTATTCACCTTGAGGTTATTCTTGTGTATGGTGTAAGTTGGTGATCTTTATTTATTTTTTTGCATGTATCTGTTCAATTTTCCCAATACCATCCAGGGGTGGGAAACGTCCAGCTCAAGGGCCATATAAGGCCCTCAAAATAAATACCACATGCCTAACATCACATACCTCACCAAATTAACCTGACTAAATATAGCAGGCTAATTTTTAAGTTGATAATTTTGTATGGCCCGAGAATGATGTTATAAATATCCAAATGGCCCTTGGCAGAAAAAAGGTTCCCAACCCCTATTACTCCATTGTATGTTCTTGCCTCCTTTGTCAAATATTAATTGACCATAATGACATGGGTCGGTTTCTGGGGTGTCTGTTCTGTTCCATTGATCTATATGCCTGTTGTTGTGCCCGTACCAGGCTGTTTTTATTACAATGGCTTTGTAGTATAGTTTGATATCCAGTATTGTGATCTCTCCAACTTTGTTCTTCTTTCTCAAGATTTTTGCAGTTGTTTGGGGTCTTTTTTAGTTCTATATAAATTTTTGGAATATTTGTTCTAGATCTGTGAAATATGCCATTGATATTTTAATAGGAGTTACACTGAATCTATAGATTGCTTTGGGTAGTATGGACACTTCAATGATGTTAATTCTTCCAATCCATGAACATGGTATATGCTTCCATTTGTTTATATCTTTTCTTTTTTCAATGCCCTGTAGTTTTCTGAGTACAGGTCTTTTACCTATGCTGTTGGGAATGCAGACTGGTGCAGCCACTATGGAAAACAGATTTTCTCCTCTTTCTAATAGAAGTCAAAATATAATATACACAATGCTCTGCCCTTGCTTTTTTTTCACTTGATAATAGATTCTGAAAGCTTTCCATATTATTCCAGCTTCTCATGCTTTTGTATAACTGCATTATATTTCATTATATAGCATGACTTATTTGACTAGTCCACTACTGATGACTCATACACAGGAAATCACTGCCCACAATCTATGTGAAGTTTACCAGAAGTCATCTGCATTCAATGTTTCTCATTGTTCAATTAGCTGGATGAGGGTGTGTCACTACTTCCTGTCCTTTTCCTCATCAGTTTACCCCAGCCCCAACTGAGATTACCAATTAGAATGTGATATGAATGAGTAGATTAAGAGACTCCTGAGAGCCCATCTTTTCTAACCAAGGAGAGCTTCCTCCTTGGTAGTCTAGCCAAATTTGAGATCACCCAGTTCCTGTACACACCTGTGGATATGTTTCCTGATTCCCAATTGTAGAAGAATAAGATTCTTCAGGAAGAAGATATGCTAAGATTTTTACTTTTGTAAAATAATTTTTTTAAATATGTATTTCTGGGATTCCAAAATGGTGGCAGAGTGAATGGAAGCTACACAGACGATCACCCAGGATGAAACTGGAATTACAACTAAAATAAAGACAAATTGTCAGGAAAAGGCAACAGAAAAGCAGCTTGTGAGGACCATATAACCAGGGACACTGAATCAATCCTGGTAGGATTGTGGAGGCGTGAGAGAGGGGCTGGGAGCCCACGGACAGCAGCGGTCTCAGCTGTGAGCAGCGCCCTCAGGATTAAAATCCCAAGCCCGCTCCACAGCGCAGAGGGCCAGGACAGAGCGCTAAAATAACCACAGCCACTCACCTTGGGCTCCGGCAGAGGGAGGGTGGACAGGACTGTAACTGTGTGGAGACACTGAGGATTTGGAGGGTGCTCAGAGCTTTTGCTGAGTTGCGGCCATGCAGGACAGTGGCCATCTTACTCCTTCCCAGGGCTCAGGGGAGAGGCAGCGGCCCCTCCCTCAGAGATTCAACCCCACCCAGCTGGGCCATTGAAATGCAAATTGAGGCTCATTAACTACCAGCATCTGCTCCACCCTCGGGAAATCCTCTTATGCTGAACACCTGAGGGAGTTTTTCATTCAACTGAGAACCCAAGGCTCTTCAAGTAACCGGGACTAATAGCCTCCAGGGAAAAAGCTAGAGGATAACTGAACCTTTCCTGGGCTTGCAAATCTACCCAGGAAAGTAAGACTTGACAGTGGTGTTTAACGTGGGTCCTCCCACATTCATCCAAACCCAGTAGAGGGAGCCACAAAACAGCAGAACACCAACATCCACAGGGAAAATTTGGCAGGCTCCAAAACCCACTGAGATAGCCAAAATGGTGAAACAAAAAAACAAATCCCAAATGAAAGAACAAGAGACCTCTACTGAAGATGAGATAAATGAAATGCAGTTAAGCAAGTTATCAGAGGTAGAATTCAGAGCCATGATCTTGAGGAAGCTCAATACCATGAGTAAGGACATCAACACCATGAGTAAACATAGAAACATTGAAAATCAACCAATTGGAAATGAAAAACCACCAAGAAGAAATGAAGAATGACATAGCATAAATACAGAACACGTTGGAAGGATTAAACTGCAGAGTAGAGGAAGCTGAGGACTGGATCAGTGAATGAGAAGACAAGGGAGAAAAAAAATCAACCAATCAGAAAACCAAATGAAAAAAAAAATTAAAAAAAGAAAGACAGCTTAAGAGAACTATGGAACAACTGGAAACATAATAATATTTGCACAATAGGAGTCCCCAAAGAAGAAGAAAATGAGGAAGGGTTAGAGAATATATTTGAAGAAATAGTGACAGAAAACTTCCCTAATTTGGTGAAGGAAGAAGGCATTCAAGTTCAAGAAGCACAGAGAGTCCCAAGTAAGAAGAACCCAAACAGGCCCACACCAAGACACATAGTAATTAAAATGCCAAAAATTAAAGACAAAGAGAGAATCCTAAAAGCAACAAGAGATAAGCAACAGGTTACCTACAAAGGAACCCCCATAAAGCTATCAGCTGACTTCTCAACAGAAACACTACAGACCAGAAGGGAATGGCATGAAGTAATCAAGGTCATGAAAAACAAGGATCTGAATCCAAGACTACTCTACCCAGCAAGGCTATCATTCAGAATAGAAGGTCAAATAAAGAGCTTCCCAGACAAAAAAAAAAAAAAAAAGGCTAAGGGAATACATTAGCACCAAACCAGCACTACAAGAAATGCTTAAAGGACTGCTGTAATTAGTAGAAGAAATAGAAAGAAAAATATAACCACACTAAACAAAAATGGCAATAAATAAGTACATATCAATAATCACCTTAAATGTAAATGGATTGAATGCTCCGATAAAAAGACACAGAGTATCTGATTGGACAAGAAAGCATGACCCATATATATGTTGTTTACAAGAGACCCACCTCACAACAAAAGACTCACATAGGTTGAAAGTGAAGGGATGGAAAAAACTCTTCCAAGCAAATGGAAAGGAAAAAAAAAAGCTGGGGCAGCAATACTCATATCTGATAAAACAGATTTCCAAATGAAGGCCAGAACTAGAGACAAAGGAGGTCACTACATAATATTGAAAGGATCTATCCAACAGGAAGATATAACCTTGGTAAATATATATGCACCCAATATAGGAGCACCAAAATACATTAAAAATCTTCTGGAGGACTTCAAAGCAGAAATCGACAGCAATACAATCATAGCAGGGGACTTCAACACCCCACTGACATCACTGGATAGATCCTCTAGACAAAAAATTAACAAGGAAACAGAGACTCTAAATGAAACACTAGACCAAATGGATTTAATAGATATCTACAGAGAATTACACCCCAAAACTACAGAATTCACATTCTTCTCAAGTGCACATGGGACATGCTCAAAGATAGACCACATGTTAGGACACAAACAAAGTCTCTACAAGTTCAAGAAGATTGAAATCATATCAAGCATCCTCTCAGATCACAATGGCATGAAACTAGAAATCAATTGCAACAAGAACATGCAAAGACATTTGAACACATGGAGGCTAAATAGCATGTTATTAAACAATGAATGGGTTATGGAGGAGACCAAGGAAGAAATTAAAAACTTCCTGGAAACCAATGAAAATGAACACACAACACAAAATCTATGGGATGCAGCGAAAGCAGTTCTGAGGGGGAAGTTCATAGCACTACAGGCCTACCTCAAGAAACAAGAAAAATTTCTAATAGACTATCTAACATCACAATTTAAAGAACTTGAAAACAAACAAAAAGAAAACCCCAGAGCAAGTAGAAGGAAGGAAATAGTAAAGATCAGAGCAGAAATAAATGACACAGAGACCAAAGAAAAGACAATTCAAAGGATCAATGAAACAAAGAGCTGGTTTTTAGAAATGATAAACAAGATTGATGGACCCTTAGCTAGACTCACCAAGAAACAAAGAGAGAGAACCCAAATACACAAAATCAGAAATGAAAGAGAAGGAACAACTGACACTACAGAAATACAAAAGGTCATTAACAAATACTATGAACAATTATATGGCAACAAATTCGACAATCTAAGTGAAATGGACAAATTTCTAGAAACACATAGTCTCCCACAACTGGACCAGGAAGAGATAGAAAACTTGAACAGACCAATAACAACTAAGGAAATTGAAGATGTAATCAAGACTCTCCCAGCAAAAAAAAGCCCAGGCCCTGACGGCTTCACGGGGGAGTTTTACCGAACATTCAAAGAAGAACTAACACCCATTCTGCTCAAACTATTTCAAAAAATTCAAGAAGAAGGAAGACTTCCAAACTCGTTTTATGAGGCCAGCAGAATTCTAATTCCAAAACCAGAAAAAACACTACAAAGAAAGAAAACTACAGGCCAATATCCCTGATGAACATAGATGCCAAAATCCTGAACAAAATACTAGCAAATCGGATCCAGCAATACATCAAAAAAATTATTCACCATGACCAAGTAGGATTCATCCCAGGGATGCAAGGCAGGTACAATATTTGCAAATCCATAAATGTGATACACCACATAAACAGAATGAAAGAGAAAAACCATATGATCATATCAATAGGCACTGAAAAAGCATTCAACAAAATCCAGCACCCATTTCTGATAAAAACGCTCAGCAATTTGGGAATAGAGGGCTTATATGTCAACATAATAAAGGCCATATATGAAAGACCAACAGCCAACATCATACTCAATGGGCAAAAACTAAAAGCATTTCCCTTAAGAACAGGAACAAGACAGGGATGCCCACTTTCACCACTCTTGTTTAACATAGTTCTTAGCCACAGCAATCAGAAATGAAGAAAAAATACAAGGAATCCAAATTGGAAAGGAGGAAGTGAAACTGTCATTATTCACAGATGACATGATATTATACATAGAAAACCCTAAAGACTCCATCAAAAATCTACTAGACTTAATTAATGAATTTGGCAAAGTAGCAGGATACAAAATTAACGTCAAGAAATTGACAGCATTCTTATACACCAATGATGAACTCACAGAAAGAGAAACTAAATAAACAATCCCATTTACCATTGCGGCAAAAAAATTAAGATACCTGGGAATAAACTTAACCCAAGAAGTAAAGGACCTATTTGCAGAAAACTACAGGACATTGAAAAAAGAAATAGAGGAAGATATAAAAAAGTGGAAGAACATACCTTGTTCATGGATTGAAAGAATTAACATCATTAAAATGTCCATATTACCCAAAGCAATCTATAGATTCAATGCAATCCCCAACGACATATTTCACAGACAAAATACCAACGATATATTTCACAGAACTAGAACAAATACTTCAAAAGTTCATATGGAACCAAAAAAGACCCCAAATACCAACAGCAATCTTGAAAAAGAAGGACAAAGTAGGTGAGATCACAATACCAGATATCAGGTTATATTACAAAGCTACTGTAAACAAAACAGCCTGGTACTGGCAGAAGAACAGGCATATAGACCAGTGGAACAGAACAGAACCCGGAAATTGATCCAAGACATTATGCTCAATTAATATTTGACAAAGGTGGCAAGAGCATACAATGGAGTAAAGACAGCCTCTTTAATAAATGGTGTTGGGAAAATTGGACAGCTACATGCAAAAAAAAAAATGAATCTAGACCATCAACTTAAACCATACACAAGAATAAACTCAAAATGGATAAAAGACTTAAATGTGACTCATGGATCCATAAAAATCCTAGAAGAAAATGTAGGCAACAAAATTTCGGACATCATACGCAGCAGAATTTTCACTGATACAACACCTAAGGCAACAGAAACAAAGGAAAAAATGAAAACATGGGACTACATCAAACTCAAAAGCTTCTGCACAGCAAAAGAAACAACCATCAAAACGGAAAGGGAACCCACTGTATGGGAGAGCATAATTGCCAATGATACATTAGGTAAGGGGTTAATCTCCAAAATATATATAGAGTGCTCATACAACTCTACAAAAGGAAGACAAAGAACCCAATTAAAAAATGGGCAGAGGAACTAAATAGACACCTCTCCAAACAGGACATACAAATGGCCAAGAGACATATGAAGAAATGCTCAACATCACTAATCATCAGAGAGATGCAAATTAAAACAACAATGAGGTATCACCTCACACCTGTCAGAATGGCCGCCATCAACAAATCATCAAACAACGAGTGTTGGCGAAAGTGTGGAGAAAAGGGGACTCTAGTACACTGCTGGTAGGAATGCAGACTGGTGCAGCCACTGTGGAAAACACTATGGTGTTACCTCAAAAAATTAAAAATTGAATTGCCATTTGACCCAGTGATCCCACTTCTAGGAATATACCCTAAGAAGCCTGAAACACCAACAGAAAGAATATATGTAACCCCATGTTCATAGCAGCGCTATTTACAATAGCTAAGATCTGGAAACAGCCCAAGTGTCCATCAGTAGACAAATGGATGAAAAAGCCATGGTACATATACACAATGGAGTACTAGGCAGCTGTAAGAAAGAAAAATCTCTTATCCTTTGAGATGACATGGAGGGACCTGGAGAGTATTATCCTAAGTGAAACAAGCCAAGCAGAGAAAGACCATTATCACATGATCTCACTTATTTGTGGAATATAATGAACATAGTCAGAGGTTCAGGGTAGACCCAGAGACGTGGAAGTAGGGTACAGACTGACAACCCTCAGAAGAGGGGTTGGGGGCGGGAGAGAAGAGATAAACCACAGAATTTATATGCATGTACGCATAACTGATGGACATGGACAACAAAGCTGGGGATGGGGTGGGGTGGATGGGGAGGAGTGTGTCAATGGGGAAAAAAGGAGAAACATCTGTAACAAAAATAAATTAATAAAAAAAAATTATATATTTATATATATATATATATATTTATTTCTGCCCTGGCAGGTTTGGCTCAGTTGTTAGAGCATAGGCATATAGACTGAAGGATTGTGGATTTGATTCCCAGTCAAGGGCATTTACCTGGGTTGTGGGTTCGATCCCTGGCCCCAGTCAGGGTCTTTCGGGAGGCAACCAATCAATGTGTCTCTCTCACATCAATGTCTCTCTCTCTCCCTCTCTCTCTCTCTCTCTCTCTCTCTCTCTCTCCTCCTCCTCCCTCCCTCCCTTCCTCCCTCCTTTCTGTTTTTTCTAGAAATCAGTGGGAAAATATCCTCAGGTGAGGATTAACAGGAAAAAAAAAAAAATACACATTTCTTCCCTGATATTGTAAGTTGGAGGGTAAGTGAGTGGTCTTATAGCAAAGATGTTTGGGGGAGCCTGACACTATATTTCATTCTCTAAAAACTTATTCCAACCATTAGTCGCTATAAAGGGAGTGGGTCAGGGGCTACACATCCTTGGCCAGCCATTTCTCTGTCTTATCCAAGAATGGATGCACCCCTAAAAGAGCACCAAGTTTTGACTGGCCAGCAAAAAAATAAATTTTCTCAATCAATAATTTATTCCAGAAGATACAGGAATATAAGAGCATAGTGAGCACTTGAGCTGAAAAGTGATGAACAACATGACTGGGATGGCATCTGTCCAGCAGCAACATTTCTGAGCCTAAATTGAAGACAAATTTGTCTCCCGGATGGCATCCTAAAGCCAACTCTCCCCTCTGGATCAACTTCAAAGCCCTTCTCCATCAGCTGAGACCACAAATGACCCCACTGCTCCAGACAAAGGGCACTTGTATTTGTATGGGCAGCAATGTCACAAGCTCTCAGCAAGCACAGTATTTGTTCTGAATCTCAAGATTCCAGCATAGTGAGGGCTTCTTAGATGCAGCCCCACTCCCCAACAAAATACCCTCTGACCAAACCTGTCCTCTTCTGCCCTTCAACTGTCTCTCTTTTTGCATTCCTTTAATTGCACTTGTTTTTGAAGCCCATGGAATTTATTATTCAGAAAACAACCTTCTCTGCAATATCAACCTTAATTAACTGTGTTCTTTTTCTATCGCCTCCCACCCTCCACTTCATGCATTTGAATTAAGGCACTCCAGAGCCCCTGGCCAGCACCCCTCCCCCATCACAGACCCATCAGTGTCTACCAGCCAACCATGACCAGATAAGGGAAAATGGAATTCCTTATCTCTGGCTGCCAATGTGAAAGGGTCAAGGTTACCAAGGAGCGACCTTCCAAAATGAAGGAGAGGAAGAAAGAAGCCAAGCCTCTCTGGTTTCCATGGAAACGGAAGGTTGAATCATGGAGCATCCCCGAGAGCCTGGCCCGCTCAGCTCTGCTGACATCTTTCCACTTCATTAGCCTCTTTATCAAGTGACTCTGCATAGATCTAAGTGTATTTTGGTGTCAGGGTGCACTGTAGATGATTCAAAAAAAGAGTGACCTTTTCTGCACATCCCCAGTGCCTTCTGGGACCACAGCCCTCCTCCTCTCAGTCCTCTTTATGGCTCTGCTCACTCCTCACTCTTTCTAATCAAAACTCCAGTACCACAAGGCCAGGAGGTGCTGCTACCCGCAGCCCAAGAAGCCAGGACCCGGCTGTCAGGAATGCACAGCACCCGAGCCCAGAGGAAGATTAATGACTTTACCCACAGAAAGTAGATAAAATGGCCCCCAAAAAAGACAATAAACTCGAGGTGGACTTTGAGGAAGGCTCTGACAGTAACAAATTCTGACTGACATCGAATTGTGTTTCCTTTCTAGATGACTCTGAGCTGCCATTGGAAACACAGATTCATTTAATAAGCGCTTCAGTGAGACAAAGGGGCCTTTGGGGGTTAGGATTGATTTCTACTGCATGCGTGTGCACACCAACATTTGTGTGTGTGAAAAGGAATGTCCAAGTTCAGTATCCATCTCTTTGGAAATGCAAGAGCGGGCAGTAATTTCTCAATCTTGTCTCCACGCTTCAGCAAATTTGTCACTAGTAGGTTCTCTCAGCCATGAAAATCCTCCTGCCACCAAGAGCTCAGGGCTAAAAGGAAATCAGTTAGGGGACTTAAAACACCTTTAATAAGTTGGACCTCTCATTCACGAACCCTTACACGTCTGTTTCCAAGAAAAGGACTGTTCCTCTTTTACACGGCTGCAGTGACCTTTACTAGAGGCATGCTTGGCCACGGAGCAAGCAGGGGAAGCTGGAGCTGCAGAAACAAGACTGGCAAGGAGTTTCTAGGAGGACTGGGAGCTGCCTTGTTTTTATTTTTGTTTTCTTCTTCCCTAATTAACTTACAAATGCTGTGCCATGGAGGCCAGGGAACGTGAGTCCTGTGTCCCAGTGCCAACACCAACTCTGTGTGATTTTGAAGGGGTCATTTGCTCTCTCTGGGCCTCACATTGCCCATCAAAGGATTGAGAGGACTGGACTGCATAATGGCTGTGATCCTTTCCAGTTCTGTTGTGATGAGTCACTGCCTCCTAAATCTTTTCCCAAATCTCGTCCACTCCATTCTATTTCCACCTTCACAACCCTGGATCTTAACCTGGTCAGAGCCTCACTATCTCCTGCTAGACTGGTACCAGGGCCCCACACTGGGCCTGCAGTCTTGTTTTTCTCCCATTAATTCTACAGAGCAGCCCTGGCCGGTTTGGCTCAGCGGTTAGAGCATCGGCCCGCAGACCAGAGAGACCTGGGTTCGGTTCCTGCTAAGGGTGCGTACCTCAATTGCAGTTTGTCCCTGGCCCTGGTTGGGGTCGTGTGGGTGGCAGCCAGTCGATGTGTCTCTCTCACATCAGTGTTTCTCTCTCTCTCTCTTCCTCCCTCTCTCCCTTCCGCTCTATCTGAAGATAAATGCAAAAATGTCCTCAGGTGAGGATTAAAAAAAAAAATTCTACAGAATGGTGGTTTTCAAAGTGTGGTCCCAGGCCAGCAGCATCAGCATCACCTGGGAACTTGGTAGACACGCAAATGTTCGGGCCCTGCTCCAAACCTGAAATTCCAAGGTGAGGACCAAAGATCTAATTCCCCCAGATGGGGATAGGAGGACCCTTCTGGGCCTCTCCAGGTCCGTGTCTGGCCATTCCCTTCCTTGGAAAATATTTACTCTCTAACAACTTGTTATTTCCAAATACACTGTGCTGTGTCACACCTCTGGCCCCACCTAAGTTGTCCCTTCTACCTGGAATGGTCCTTATGGCCAATCTTCACTTTGCTAAGTCCTTCTCAATCTTTAAATTTAGTGCAGATAGCCCTGACCAGTTTGGCTCAGTGAGGAGAGCATGGGCCCATGGACTGAAGGGTCTCAGGTTTGATTCCCAGTCAAGGGTACATACCTGGGTTGCAGGTTTGATCCCCAGCCCCGCCTGGGGTCGTGTGGGAGGCAACCAACCCATGTCTCTCTCTCATATTGATGTTTCTCTCTCTCCCCCCCTCCCTTTTTCTCTCTCTAAAGGTCAATAGAAAAATATCCTCGGACTTCCGGTCAAGATGGCGGCATAGGTAAACGCAGTATCGCGTCCTCCCACAACCACATCAAAGTTACAACTAAACTACAGAACAACCATCATTCAAAACCACCTGAAATCAAGCTGAATGGAAATCCTACAACTACAAAATTAAAGAAGAAGCCACATCGAGACTGGTAGGAGGGGCGGAGGCCCGATGGGCTGGTCCCACACCCACGTGTGCCAAATAAAAATTAGGAGGATACCTCGGCTGGGAAGGTCCTCCCTGAGGACTGAAGGGTCCCCACACCAGGCACCCAGCTCAGGGTTCCAGTGCCAGGAAGAGAAGTTCCCATAACTTCTGGCTGGAAAAACCAGCGGGAACTGAGGCTGAGGGAGGTTGAGGAGGCTGGAGCCCCAGGCAGCTCCTCTTAAAGGGCCCATACATGGACTTACTCGGACTCCCACCCTCCAGGCTCCAGCGTGCAGGAAGGAGCCTGAAAGGCACCAGAGTCATATGGGGAAGAACTGAGCTGTTTGGCATTGGAGCAAGGGCTGGGGAGGCAGCTTTCTCCTGGACAGACGTGCTATCAGAGGCTTTTGTTCCTTTGGTGAGCCCTTCCCTGGGCCGGCAGAGGCCACCATATCAGGGACTCCAGCAACCTGGCTCACACTGTTGGCCCCACCCTGGTGATTCCCTGAGGCCCTGCCCCACCCAACTTTCAGGCCCACCCAAGATGTGGCCAGTTGCTTGACCATAGGATTGGCCTATCTTGGATCCTGCTTCAGCTTTTCCTAAATTCTTTCAAACAAGCAGCATCTGGTCTCAGCTAGCCCCATACCTCTCACGAAGTAATACATAGAAACAAACACAGGGAGGCAGCCACAATGAAGAGACAAAGAAACAGGTCCCAAATGAAAGAACAGAACAAAACTCCAGGAAAAGAACTAAGTGAAATGGAGTTAAGCAACCTAACAGATGCTGAGTTCAAAATACTGCTTATAAGGATGCTCAATGGACTCAGTGAGAACCTCAGTGAACTTAGTGAGGGCCTCAAGAGCATAAAAAAGGACGAGTCAGAAATGAAGGATGCACAGTTAGAAATGAAGGAGGTACTAACTGAAATAAATAGTTTACACATATTCAATAGTAGAGTAGGTAAAGCCAAGAAGCAAACCATCAATTTGGAAAATAAGGAAGCAAAAAACACCCAATCAGAACAGCAAAAAGACAAAAGAATCCAAAAAAATGAGGATAGTGTAAGGAGCCTCTGGGACAACTTCAAGCGTGCCAACATTCGCATCTTGGGGGTGCCAGAAGGAGAAGAGAGAGAACAAGAAATCGAAAACCTATTTGAAACAATAATGGCAGAAAACTTCCCTAACTTGGTGAAGGAAACAGACATACAAGTCCAGGAAGCACACAGAGTCCCAAACAAGATGAACCCCAAGAGGCCCACACCAAGACACATCATCATCAAAATGCAAAAGGTTCAAGACAAAAAGAGAATCTTAAAAGCAGCAAGAGAAAAGCAGTTAGTTACCTACAAAGGAATTCCCATCAGAATGTCAGCTGATTTCTCAAAAGAAACTTTGCAGGCCAGAAGGGAGTGGCAAGAAATATTCAGAGTGATGAAAAGAAAGAACCTACAACCAAGATTACTCTATCCTGCAAAGCTGTCATTTAGAATCAATGGCCATATAAAGAGTTTCCCAGACAAGAAAAAGCTAAAGGAGTTCATCACCACCAAACCATTATTATATGAAATGTTGAAGGGTCTTCTTGAAGAAAAAGATAAAAAAATATGAACAAACAAAATGGCAATAAATACATATCTATCAACAATTGAATCTACAAACAAAATGAACAAGCAGAACAGAAACATTCTCATAGATACAGAGAACTTTTGTTGGTTACCAGATGGGTGGGGGCTAGGGGGATGGGTGAAAAAGGTGAAGGTATTAAGAAGTACAAATTGGTTGTTAGACTGACAAACCTCAAAGGGAAGGGGGGTTGGGGGGTGGGAAGAAATAAACCAAAGAACTTATATGTATATATGCATAACCAATGGACACAGACAACAGTGTGGGGAAAGGCAGGAGGGGGGCGGGAATGGGGAGGAGGGGGGCAATGGGGGGAAAATGAGGAACATCTGTAATACATTCAACAATAAAGATAAGTTAAAAAAATAAAATAACGATGAAAAAATTACAACTGTCTTTAAATTTTAGCTAATTATAAAATAAATGTTTCTGTATAAAAAAAAAAAAGAAAAGAAAAAAATCCTCGGTTGAGGATTAATCAAAAAAAAAAAATTTAGTGCAGATGACACCCCTTCAAAAAGACTTCTCTGACTTCCCCCACCTCCAAAATTAGGGTGAGTATCCCTCCCTTGTCCTCCCATAATTCCTGTGTATACCTCCCTGCTTAGCACATGTCACCTTATGTGGTAGGCAGGATTCTAAGATGTCTCCTAAGGTTCTCCCACCCACCCCACCCCCATGTACACATTTTGAATAATCTCTGGGACAATGAATATGATGGATTTTACTCCTACAGTGTTATACTGAATGTGCTATTTGGTTGACCTTAAAACAGGGAAATTAACCAGGTAGTCCTAACCTAGTCACAATAACCCTTTAAAAGCAGACTTTTCTGCCCGGCCGGTGTGGCTCTTGGTTCCTGCCCACATTTCAAGCTGATTCTCTAGCCTCACAGTGAGCCTCTGAGCCTCCAGTAGATTCCTTTTCTGTTTAAAATACCCAGAGTCGGTTTCTGTTGTTCACAACCGAGAACCCTGACTGGTACAAACTCTGATCATGTTGAACTGACAGCTGAGTGCTTTTCCTATTCCTAAAAGTTTGGAGACTTATAAGCTCTCTCAGTTACCTGTTCTAGTAGTCAGGTTTCTCAGATGAGAACAAAAGAACCCACCCTTGTGATTTAAGTGGAAAGTATGTGTATTAAAGGATACTGCTACCTCTCAGCATCTCTGGAAGGCCCTAAAACCAGAAACATTATACCACCCTCCAGATTGCTCCCACGGGGTCCTTGCCAGCACCCCCCACTGGCACCGAAATCACAGGTCCCAGAGACATTACTGCACATTGTGTGTTTTCACTGTGTGTTTCCACCAGAAGCTCTGTCACAGCTGCCTCTGGATGCTGAATGTCTCTGCCCCTTTCCTGGCCAGAATGGACTCCTCCACACACCTGCTTCCTAGCATCACTGGCTTTCTAACTGAAGCCTGACACAGGGGCATCTGGTTGGAAGGAACTTAAGCCTGTACTCTGCTCAAGGGAAGCTGGAAAAGCCCTTTTCTGGCTTCTCTCTTGGGGAGGCACAAACTCAGAAAGTGAGAAATTCTCCAAACATCCAAACATAGGAAAGGTGTCCAAGAGCGCTGGGTGACCAAGCGGCTTGATAAATATCCTATTGACTACAAGTAGTTCGACTACAACTGTTCCAGTGTTAGAAACACCTGGCATCGGAAAAATCCTTCCTAGCGCCTAACCAAGCTCCTGCCTGCTGCAAAGCTCTAATTTAACCGAGTCCTCTGTATACTGTCTTCAGTGGAATCCTACAAGAGCTTGCCTCTGCCTGCCAGATGTTTCAGTACGACATTAAGTCTCCCTTCAAGTTCCTTTTATGCTGGTTAAGAAGTAACCATTCTTTTCTCCTTCCCTCTTCCCTAAGACCCCTTGGGGCTTTAGTGCCTCTAACGCCATCCTCTCAACTATTCAAACCTTTCTTCAACTGCTCTAAAAGTTCCATCCCCTGTATTATTCTCCACACGACTGCATAACTGTTTCCTTTTCTCTCTTCATGCTCCCCCTGCTCCAGTTCACACCCTTAGCTACTTGCTCCCATGAACAGCATCCACGTCCCCCAGGCTCATCCAACTCTGCTAGGCCTCATCCAATGCCGCTCTGTGGCCAAACCACAAAGATCCAGTATTATAGGGTGTTCAGCACTAAAGGCACAGTGGCCTTCCCACCCCCTTTTCACTGCATAGCAATAATGCATGCCCAGCTCAGAGGTCACTGGAATAACAGGCACTCAAAAATGCAAGTGGGCTCACTACTGCTTTGGAATGGAACTCTCTCCCGAAGACTCACGCTAGCTGCGACCTCCGGCAAGGCGCTTTATGCCTCTCTGACCTTCAGATCCCTCAGATAATAATCATATTTGCCTCACAGAATTGGTGAGAAGGTTAAATGAGATGCAGCATCTAAAGTACATACAGCAAGTGCTCCCTTCGTGCCACCTCAGAGGGATGGCATGGAGACCCAGAGTGACCGTGGGTGTTACAACACTGTGAACTAGGAACATCCCATGTAATGTCAGAAAGTTATTCACAGCATAGCCACCAACATTATTTTCACAAACTAAGTAAAAAGGTCTGGGTATAGCCTTGGTTAAATGCCCTTTCTGGGAGGATGCCCTGAGAAGGAAGAGTGGGTATGATGCTTAATTGTGTGTCAATTTGACTGGCCTAAGGGATGCTCAATTAGCTGGGAAACATTATGTCTGGGTGTGTCTGTGAGAGTCTTTCTGAAAGAGATTAACATTGGACTCAGTAGCCTGAGTAAGGAATGAGCCAATTTCTATAACAAATACATATGGCTGTACATATCTTACGGTTTCTCCAGAAAATCTTGACTAATGCAGTGAGTATACATCCCTTACAGACATTCCCAGAGTGGCTGAGCTACCCTTGAGATTTACAGAAGCAGAGACTGAGGGCACAGGACCTTGCCCACAGTGGACAGTGCAGAGATGGACCTTGAATCTAGTGCTCCCAGCTCAGTCACCATCACCTTGGCAGAACGATATTTGCACACTCGCCGTTGCGAGCCGCACAGAGCACTCTAGCCCTACCCGCACATTATGCCAGGTTTCCAAGAGGCTCCCACCATCCAAACCACCCGGAAAAGCTAACTGGTCCTCAGTAGCCAGAGTTGGTGGTTCCCTGAAACATGATTTGAATTGTCAAGGAAATATCCACACCAACAATGCCTTCCCCATCCCCCACTCCCACCCCCTACATGGGTCTGAAATCCCCTGCCCCTCTGTTAACCCCTTTTAGGAAATTTTTAAGTGAAAACAGCAATTTGAAGGTGAATTTTTGGAACTATTATTATCATCAACACCACGCTGAGAACTAGTCTGGCAGTTTCTGAGTAAGAGCAAAGATGGGAGTTTGTATGGGGAGTGGGGACAGAGTAGAGTTAAATATAGATTGAAAAGGGGTAGAAAAATAATGCAAAGAATATTTTTGACATGATAAATAGGATTTTTCTATATCAAAGGTCATGGCCACTAAGGAATATAGGAGGCTTTGTCGGGGAAAGAGTTAAAGAGAGCCATCCCATAGCTGTCCCTCCTTCCAGGCTCAGCCCACACAGCCCCTCATCAGGAGATTGAATGAGGCACCTGCCTTCACAGACTTCATAGCATTCTGAGCCTCCTCATCATAGTACTTTCATCTAGGGTAAAATTAGGTCCTGAGGCATCCCTGACTGGCAGCAGAGGGCCTGGCAAAGACTACTTACTGGCTGGTTTTATGGAGGGCACCTCAAGTAGAATGAACCTGCCTTAATATATTTGCAATCCAGGCTTGGAGTAAGCCCGCTAAATCAAAGCTACTCCTCCTGAGATCTGGGATGCTACTGGTCCTCGTAATTCCTTTGAATGCAGAGACAACTCATGGAGTGCATTATCTAGACGACAAGAAGACCAGAAGCCCTTCTCTCTGGTTAGCCCAGGAGCCCAACAATCAGGAATAGAATTCCAAAATTCCAAAGAGGGCAGACAGGTAAGTGTGGCAGCCTGTGTGAAGGGGGACTAGGCTGCATCTGTACCATGGCACTGGCTTTGCATAGTTGGCACTCAGTTTTTATTGGAGTTATGTGTTTCCACTCAATTTTTTAAAATAAATTCTTATTTTAAACTTGCATTTAGTTTTACTTAATATAGGAACAAAAAATACCAGTGGTCCCTATCAAAGAATATATATATATATTCTTTTCCAGAAACACTCTCACAGACACACCCAGACGTAATGTTTCCCAGCTAATTGAGCATCCCTTAGGCCAGTCAAGTTGACACACAATTAAGCATCATACCCACTCTTCCTTCTCAGGGCATCCTCCCAGAAAGGGCATTTAACCAAGGCTATACCCAGACCTTTTTACTTAGTTTGTGAAAATAATGTTAGTGGCTATGCTGTGAATAACTTTCTGACATTACATGGGATGTTCCTAGTTCACAGTGTTGTAACACCCACAGTCACTCTGGGTCTCCATGCCATCCCTCTGAGGTGGCACGAAGGGAGCACTTGCTGTATGTAATTTAGATGCTGCACCTCATTTAACCCTCTCACCAATTCTGTGAGGCAGATATGATTATTATATTAACATTGCAGATGAGGAATCTGAAGGTCAGAGGTTGGGGAAGCCCCTGGAAATAAAGGGGCTTCCCCACTGCCGTGTCCCCACTACAGAGCAGCCATTTTCAAGGACACCGGACCTGCTGCCCAAGCCATTTCTCCCACTCACTGCCTTTTACTTAAGTCACACAAAACATCTTCCAGCTCCACCGTGGAAGCCCATGGCTTTCACCAAGACCTCACAGCGGGGCCCAAACAAAGGAAAACCGAAGCGGAGAGAAAACACATTACATCCGAGCGTGCCTTTCTGTGAGCCCTGCCTTCTGCAATGCCAATTCGGGAAGCTGCTACCAATTTTCCCTGGGAAAGAGAACTAAGGAAATAGAAAACTTGCAGGGGAGGCAGGCCAGACGGAGGTAACATCTCATCTCTCTGTGTTATCTTTTCCACGGTTCAAAAATCAATTAGTAATGAATTTCTCTGGAAACTTCTTAAACAATGTTATTTCATTAAAGATCTGGGCGAGCACCATCAGATTTGCTTTCCAGGTGTGAATTAGAAAATTAGTCTCGTCCTCTTAATAATTTCCTCCTTGGTAGCATTACATCAGTCTACACAACGTCTAGTACTGACTGAGCCGGAACCAGTGGGAAGCACATAATTTCTTTTTCCCCTCCAGTAACAGAAATAAAAGCAAGCAGGGTAGAAAGTGTGGGCACTTCCTACAATGGGAGCAGGAGACAAAACAGCCTGGAGGAGGCAGGAAGAGGAGCCTCAGAAGACAGATCTTCACAACCACTGGGAATGACCTGCCAGCAAGCAGCAAAGAAAATGGGTAGAGGAAGACTGTAGTGCCTAAGAAAGGGACCAAGAGGTAGACTTGGGGACAAGCTGTTTTCCCAGTCATGTGCTGCCTCGGCGAGGCCAGCTAGGGCACTTTCTCACGTCGTGTAGCTTCAGGCCCAGACGTATCCATTTTGATAGGTAGCATGTGCCACAGGTAATGGGCTGGAGGGGCATGCGCGGCTCTGAGAGGAAGCAGGGCAGTCACTGTGGCTGGGCATAAATCCTGTCCTGACACGGTGGCATGCAACTTCCTTATTCCCTGCTTCCCTCAACAGAGGGAGATGAACCCTCATTAATTCAGACTAATTTGCTGGAAGGCCAACCTAATAGGCAAGTAGTAAGATGCTCTTAAAGGATTCCATTTTATCACTTTCATTTACACATAGTAAAAGGAACTAAGTCTGCCTTTGATGAATAGATAAAAATGATTAGTAGTTAGCTCATTAAAGCACAATTTAAAAATAAATTAACTGACACTTTATCGATTGAACAAAATTACATTAAAACTACACTGTGCCAGGCAGGAAAACAACCAAGTCACCATCCCTGTCCTCAGGGAGCGTGTAGTCTGAGTAGGCCAGTACCAGGCCAGCAAATAAATTATTGCAACAGAGTAAAATTTGTGTTACTGGAGGTCAGCTAAGAGGGGGTGATGGGAACACAGAGAAGGGGCACCTTACCCAGACAGAGAAAGCCAGGCAGCCAGGGCAGGCTTTTGGAAGTGTTACTGGAAGTAGGTATTGAAAACAGTTATAATTAGCTGGAGTAGGAAAGGGAAGGAGACGGGGAGGGGAGAAGGGAAAGGGATGTGGAACACAGGGTTATTCCAGGCACTGATACAGTCACGTGTGGTTTGCAAACCCCATAGTTCACTTATGTTTTCTCATTTTGACTTCAGAACAACTTATTCTAGATGAAGACAGAGCCCAAATTACTCTCCCAATCCAGCTGGTAAAGAGAGGAACCAAGGAATGGAATCAAGTCCCATGCACCCTGTCAGGAATCTGATGAAAACCGCAGACCCTCTTCTCAGGAAAAAAAAAAAAAAAGTACATATAATTGCACTCACACACACACCCAAAAACTTCACAAGTGATCAGATGACACTCAGAACCCCTCTAAAGCTGGGATCAGCCCAAGGATTGCAGCTAAGAGCTCCTTACATCACCCTACATTGTTTGTAGATAAATGCAGACTTCTAGGCCACTCTGATGGGTCTACTCTCAAGCAGATAAATGGTCATTCCTCTTCTAAAGCCAGGTGTGAATTAGACTGGTACTGGTCAGCCTCATGTCCATGGATCAAGTCAAGGAAACTTTCAGCCCTGCAAAATCTAAACAATCTCAGATTCAACAAGACTTAGACTGGAGGGGGTCACACCTAATTCAAAATGGATTCTGTCTGTTGGGACCCCTAGGGATCCAGAGTTATAGGCTCATAGTTTGGGGGAAGGGTTTAGATGGGAGGGTGAGTGAACAGTTAGGGTTGACAGGCTGAAACTCAGTGAGACAGGCAGACAGGTATCTGAGGAAAGAAGCCCTCTAGCTCTTTTTCCCTACCTCTGGGTTTTGCAATATCATAAGCAGTTCCCAGGCAGACCTCCCAAACTCGGAGACCCTGCAAAGAACAATTCTCTTAGCAGCAAAATAGAATTTTGAGTGTAATCTAAAAATTTTGAGTGCAATTGCCTCTCCCGCTCCTGATGGCTGGCAGCAAACCCTCCTTCTCACCCTGACTGTAGGGTCAGAGCAGGGGGTACATCTTCCTGCTCAACCCATATGCACAGTGTGGCTCAGTGCCTGGCCCACAGCAGGTGCTTACTAAATATATACTGAAGTGATATATGAATGATGTTCTATGTCACCCCATCATGGATTCAAGATCATCTCTGGAAGTGACAAAAATGAAAAGGAATTGAAAAATAGCTCCTCCCCTTGCAGGTTTCAAGTTACCACAGCACATTTTCAGAGGTTCCTCTCCATTACCTGGGTGGCCACAGAATTGATGCTCTTAGTGTGTTTGTTTGTGTGCCAGCCACCTTACTGCAGGATAGCCCTCTGCCTGCAGCTACAGTGAGGTCCCTGTGGACCATGTCCAGGCTCCGAGGAGGCCAAATGCCCACCCCTGTGGCCCCTGGTGAACCAGCAGCCAGCAGGCTTCTCCCACAGTGCTCCATACCCCAGAACCGGTGAGGGTACCAGCTGGGAAAATGCAGAATTTAAATGATCCCACAGGAAGGAAATCAACATCTCTCTTAGAGACCAAATTCTAGGACCAGAGTAGAAACTGAACATTCTAGAAGTGATAATTGATCTCATTTATCTAAATTTAGAAGGTCTGGAAAGGGAAAGAGTAACTATTAAGACATGTTATTTAGAAGATAAGCCTTTAATCAAAGAGATGAGTCAAACCCAAACTCAAACCAAATCCTGCTCAAATCAGGGGTTTGAAATATAAGTTCCTTTGGGGATAAAAGTCAGACTCTATTTAACATGAAAATGAATAAGAACTTTCACAAAAAGAATAAACTCCACCAACAAAAATAGGCCATCTGATAACTGTGATAACCACCAAAAATCATTAGTTGCAGATCTAAAATATTTTGAACAAAAATGATGCCTGTGTGCTGAGAGACTGGCTGAGCAACGAAAGTTCACAGAGCTTTAAAATACCTGGGAAATCAGTCTCAATCAGTTAGGTGCCCACCACCTTACACTCTGGAATCGGCCCCACCTCAGCTCTTCCTGGATGACCTCTGTCATGCCTCTCACCTTCCCCAGCAGACCCTGCTTTTACACAACAAAGTGGGGTTCATAACCCCTTGTTTCTCTCCATCTTAAGTTCAGTTTAGTTTAACAAATATTTCCTGAATTTCTGCTCTGTGCCTAGGATTGTACTAGGTGGTGTAGATGCAAAAATGAATAAGACTATGTCCTCGTCATGCTGGAACCCTACCAGTCTTGGGTCAGAGTGAAGTTAGGGAGATGTCCAGGGTGCTGAAGTAAGGCCTGCAGCCGAGGATTGGAAGAAACAGCACCTAAGACAAGTCTAAGAGCTAAACAGGAGTTGGACAGTGAAGAAGAGGGAGGAGGACATTCCACTTGGAAGGAACATCAGGAGGACAGAAATGCAAGGAAGACCTAGTAAGAGTGAAGAGCATAGGTAATTTGGTCCTCTTAGAATTCAAGGGCAGAGCAGCAGGAAATGTTAGGCGATGAGGCTTGACAGTGGAAAGGCACCAGGCTGGCAGAGCTGGGCTAAGCATTTAAGCTGTACCTGAAGGTAGAGGAGCCCCATCTTAGAGTTTCCAGTATGAAAGTGACTCAGTCATTTTGGCATTTTGGAACAATCATTTTCTCACAAAAGGATGTTATGAAGATGAAATTAAGTAAATAGAAGAAAATAACGGTGAATCCAAAAGCAATAAAAAGCCATCATGAAATGTATTGCATGAGTGGCCCCACTTTAGAAGAATGATCCCTGTTAATAGTGGCCCAGAGCACAGGAAGAAGCTGAGTTCCTTCCAGCAGTTCTATCCTCATTCAAACTCACAGCCTGCAGATCCACTGCAGACCCTTGCCCCTGCATATACCTTCATGCTGAGTCGACCATTTGGTAATCTGTGCCTGGTGCAGTTCATAGGATTAACTCGGAGTTCTCCACCAATTCTTCATAAAGTTCAGAAGGATGACATTCTTTATGTGCTGCCAAAGACACCTGAACTGGGACAGTCCCTGGAACTATGAAAGTCAAGAGTCTGGCCCAGCATGGGCACTTCTGCACACACACACAATCTGGGTCTCAAATAGGGCCTGGCCAACTACCTGTCATAATGAAATTCTAAGTTATGTGTTAGTCATTCTTTCTACCCATGCAGTGCCTAGAAAGTGTACATCTTCCCAGATATAAGATTCAGGGCTGAAAAATAGATCACTCGCACACACACAAAATAGCCTCTGAATGCAACAAAATCTCAATATATTTATTTAATCCTCTTGATTTTTCTTCGTAACACTTATCACAATCTGATGATACATTACATGTCTGTATGTTTGCTCATTGTCTGCTTCTCAAACTACATTAGAGGGAAAAGAGTCCTTCTGTTCACTGCAATATTCTCAGAGCCTAGAACAGTGTCTAGTAAAAGTAAAGTCTCGGTAAATATATGTGGTATAAATGAATAAATAATAGTACACCTATCTTCCACTAGCAGGCTTCATTTTTTAAAAACTGTTCACTACTTCACAGAATGAGGAAATGGTGCAGATTGGGGGACATATAAATGACTGACAGGTTTATTTATTATTTCATTTTATTAACTCAAAAACCATTTCTTAAGAACCCACAATGTACTGGGCATTTAAAATATCTTCAAATTTTATGTACGGGTTTAAAAGAAATACTCGGATGATTTAAAACAAAGGGAAGGGATACTTAGAGAATCTGTAGCCTTTGAAATAGGAGGTCCAGGTCTCGTGTACCCTGGAATGTGAAGGGGTTTCACCAAAATTACTTGCTCAACCATAATAGCAGGTGTGGGAAAGAAAGATGAAAGCTATCGATTGCCATAAATAGCTCTCCAAATCCTTTCTTTTGTGACATCAATCATTTCAAAATAACCTAAAAATTAGGAGAAAGTCCCTAGTCAGTACAGAGGATACAGTGACTTTTAAAGAACTAAAATGCCAGGCAGAATTGAGAGTTTTCAACCTGAATACCAAATAGAAAGGTGGTGGGAGGACTACTGATGGAACGCATGCAGCTATAAGAAAAGCATTTGATATAGTGGTATAAAGTGTTACACTCAAAATTAATTCAAATTGGCTTAGTAAGGAGTGCTACCACATAAATTTAAAACTGGCTCAAAGTCTTCGAACAAAGGGTGGTGACAAATCAAAATGAATGGGGTGGGGGGGTAGGGGGCATGGGGTCATCTTTATTAATGGTCTGAAAGAGGGAGAGTAAACAGCATGTTAATGAAACTTGCAAATGATGCTAATTTGGGAGGTGTTGCTCTGATCACTGTGGACAGAGAGGGAATGTAAATGAACCTTAAGTGGTAATAAATATGAAGAGGAAACAACAGCATTAAATTCAAGTGGGGAAACCCAAGCTGTGCCCAACACAATGACTCACCCACTCCTACCCCAGAGCTCTTTGCCCCTGGCCTTTGTGGGATGGGGATGGGGAGGGCAAGAACATAACCCTAGCTCAGAAAGGTATCTTCTACAAAGTGTTACTTGCTTGTGCAATTTTCTTTCATGGGTCCTTTAAAATTCCGCAAAAGGTTTTCCCCGGATTCAGAACAAGAGTGGTGCTCGCCCTTGGATGATGGCGCGCCATAAATTACAGGGAGGAGAGGCTGTTAGAAGAAAATAACCAAATAGTGAGGGGAATGGGGAAAGTGATTTATGGGAAATGACCCAAAGGGGTAGACATTTGTTAATTGATGGCTAAGTGGTAACATGATAGTGACCTGCTGAGATCACACCATGACAAATAACCAAGGGAGAGAGGATTTAGTATAGACAAGGAACATCCTCATTCTGCCTGCCAGCCGCGCCTCTCAAGTCTCACCGGCGGCGCAGTTCTGATGGGCTTCCGCTCCGAGCACCCCACATTCTGGGCCCTCCTCACCCCACTCCTGCCCCCAGCAGCGCTTCAGGTGATGCCCTCTTCACTTTTGCCCCTGACCTGATCAATAGCATGAGGGCAAGGGCCAGAGGGAGCTCAGGGAGGGCACAGCCACACTAGGGTGGACACCAAACCCCACAGAAGGGAAGGTGCCCGAGGCGCGGTCTCAAGTGCGCTCCTCTTCTCAAACTAGCCTCCTCCAATTGCAAGAAAACGAATGCGATAGCTCTATGCAAATAGATGCGATATGTAAATATGAGTGTTGATACTATGTTTATTTCCCTAGCATGTTCAGCCACCCAGATTTATGACTTCCAGCCAGAGATCTGTCTGGGGCTGCGCCAGGGATAGGTTGTGGATGGAAACTGTAACAGAGAATGTCTCAAGCGGCAATTCAGCTAAGAATCCTAGGAAGCCAGTGTGGGAGGAAGTTTAGAGCCTGTTGGTCCCACTTTCTTCTTTTACACATAAGGACACAGAACTTAGTAAAAGTTTGTTGAACATGTTTGCATGAAGAGGGGCTGGCCAAGGTCACATCGCATTGTTTTACCAATAACAATATTAGCTAACAGAGCTCTTATTCCACATTTTGGAGAAGAGACAATGAGGTCAGACTGGTTCAATTCTTGCTCAAGGCCACAGAGATGGGGTCCGCTGCCTTGAGTTAGATCCCAACCAGGGTGTCTCAGCACACCCAAGCTTCACCCCATCTGGTAGGTCAGTACCTGAGCCCAGAAAGGACCCAGACACGGCTTGGAGAATCAAACCGCTCAGGCTTTCTCACAGTTCAGGGTTTCTTAACAGTTCTCTTTGGTGTCCAAATCCAAACCTGAGCCAAGACTCAGGTGCCATTCTAAACTTCCAAAATGGTACTGGCTTTGTACTTTCAGACAGCAACTTTGCAAGTCAATACTAAATCTATGGTTCTTTAAAATAGCTGCCCCAGAACTTGCATTGGATCTGTAAGAAACTGAGAAAAGAAGCCTGCATCCTAGATGGGGCATCTCCTAAGGCCAGGACTTCCCTTGACATAGCCACTCTGCTGCGTCTGCACATACCTTCCAGGGCTCTCCAGGAAGTCAGTGACAAACGAGGGAGATGATGTTGCAATTCCAGAATTCCCAAAACATAGCCATCCTCTATGGTGAGCTCTGGGGCTTCAGAAAATCTACTGCAGACCCTAATGATGGCCCAAGAAGCCAACTGTGCAGCAGAATCGATTGTGGTAAGAAATATAGCCCAGAAGCACACTGATACCATAAGGATGTCTGCATCCAGATCAGAAGGTCAGTCACTCTCTGGCAGCAAGGCCCCAAGCCAAGCCAGTGAGGACCGTGGAGGTAGAAGGCCTGGAGTAGCATACACCTGCCCTCCCTGGGGTGTGGAGGAAAAGCAACCTTGAACTCTGGGTGCTCCATGAGATGAGTCACAGGTTAACAGCATCCTCAGTCCTGGAAGTAAGGATGGGTTCGAGAACAGCCACCCCACTGCAAAACTCTCAGCCTCATCCACCTCACCCCCCTTTGGCTTGGCCCCAACACAGGTCCCTAAAATGAGGCTGACATTTTGTCAGAAATCATTCATCAAGTTCCAGGGCTCTTCCTAAAATGTGCCCAGGGTCATCTCACCAGTAAGAGCTGCAAGATCCAGCCAATTATTGGCAATAGCTTCAGACCTTGGCACAGAGATCAGCACCTACAGGGAATCTAAATAAATGCTCAGTGAGTAAGTGGGTGGTTGAAATAGCCATTTGTCCATCATCTGACCTCAGGAGGGGCCTGTAATCTTGACTCTCACTACTGCATCTCTTATCCATACATTCTCCTCTGCTTCTCCCTGGTAAAGATGCCCCTGAGGTCAGATGCTTCAGTGGTCAGGGATGCACACACCACAAGGAATTCCACAAGGCCTCATGACTGGGAAACACTGGTTGAGGGGAATAAGTCAGGGGACTTGAGTTTTAATCCTGGTGCTGCCACTTATTCCCTATTTGATCCTGGGCACGTCTCTGCTCCACTCTGAGCCTCAGGCTTCTCTCTTATAAATTGGAGAAAGCACTGAAATGACATACGGTTTCTACAATCCCTGGTACACTGCAGATGCCCATCTCAGGGCTCATCACTGGCTATAAGCTGACAAGTGGAAAGGCCGTAGAAGCTGAGCTGAGACCTTTCTGGAGTTATAGGGTGGTAAGGTTGGACCTCCAGCGTGGCAGCTATGAGTAGAATTTTTCATGTCTCCCAGGGCTTAATGATCAGAACAACTCTCATCTCATCATCCCCTCTAGGCACCTGGACTCTAAAGAGAAAAGGACCTTGAACTGTATGATGGGGTCAGTGGCACCTGCCTCTCAGAATCATTGTGAAGATTAAATGAGATACTATGTGCAAAGCACTGCACACATTGTGAATGATCAACAAACATTAGTTCATACTATTTCCTTTCCGACTTCATTTCCATGACACACTGTCTCCAAATCTCTGTTCTTCCCAGCACTCTTGGTCCTCTGTTCTTACGTGTTGTACAACAGTTATGACAGCAACTGTCTCTCTCTTTGGGGCCCTTAGACCTGAGGTCAAGGGTAGCCCCTGGTTCCTCTCTGTGTCCCAGGTCCAGCCCAGGGCTTGGCACCAGATGGTACTCAGCAAGTGAAGGAGGTGCTCTTTCTTGTGCCTGTCCTGCTTCCCACCTGTTTTCCTATTTGTCATACCAGAGGAAGGTGGCACTCACAGAGGAGGAAAGAGAACTGACATCCTGGTGTGCACCTTCTGTGGGCGAGACGCTGTACTTGCTAGGTGCTTCCACATACTTCCCCTCGCTCCGTGCTGCAGTGAGGGGACTTGTGACCAAAGACTTCCTTACAGCCCCAGACCCAGAGAAACTCAAACCTGCAGCTCAACCTGAGAAGACGCATGAGCGGCCAGTTCCCTGCTGGCAGGCATGAGTCTCAATCCACAAACTTGGGGATATAGGAAATTGTACTGTACTTCCTGCAATTTAACTTAGTCTTTAACTTTTCCACCAGGTTAGTCAGATTAGGTTGGGTTTTGCTGCCAGAAATAAATCAACCCTGACTCTCAGTGGCTTTTTTCTCATTTACATTACACGACTGACACAGGTCAGCTGGAGAATGTACTCTCCGTGGTCACTCAGGGACCCAGGCTGTGGAAAGCTATATCATGTGTCTCTGTCATCTCAACGCATGGTGGGAGAAGTAGAAAGCTGGAGGGTGACACAGGGGCTTTCCACTGCCTGAGCGTCGAAGTGATTCATTTCTCTGCCACTCACAGCTCACTAGTCACTTAGCTGTCCTTAAATGCAAGAGGCTTGGAAGTGTGCTCCTCTGTGCTCAGGAGGAAAATGAGACAGGACTTGGTCTCTCCTACGCTAAGTGAACCTCAGTCCCTGGGACTATTTCCCACTTCTGCAGATTGTGACACGTTTATTTCTAGGTTCTTTCCCTGTGCCAAGACATTGAAGGGGGGACTTGCACCTGGCCCTTAACCATCTGTGCAGATCAGTTACCAATGACATGGCTGTTGTTCCTGTCCATGTGACCACTCGTGAAGTACAGCTCTTTCTGCTGCAAGCATGGTACATGAGCCTCTTCCTGAAATGTGGCCGGTGATCCCATCTGCACCGCACAGCTGCGGTCACTGAGACCTCACTGCCTCACCAAGGCAGGTCAGGAATTTGGGTCCAGCTCTTTGATATTCAGGGTTTTGTCAGCCTCTTCCCCCTCCCATTCTCCAGTCCAAGGGAGTAAGTTCTAGACTGAGGTTGGGGATGGGGAGCTTCTCCCCTTGTGTTTTTTTCAAGAGACGTTTTAATCTATCCTCTCCCTTTAAGAGCTGGGCTTCTAAAACAAAGTCCTAGAAGGGAATTGTCTTGCTACAACATCTGCCTTTTACCCTATCCTACACCTTCCTGAAGATAATGAACATACAGCCAGTATGAATAGGGGGAAGGGATGGGGGAAAAACAAACAAACAAACAAAAATGGCATAAATTGCAGTCTCAAAATCTTACCCAGACACACACAAACACTACCTTCCTGGGCTTAGAAAAGAGAGGCATGGCTGCACAGGTCTGGTTCCGTTTTAGGAGCAGATGAGCCCAGAGGCACATTTCAGCACAGTGATGCCAAGGAGTCTTAGACCCACAAATAATGGGAAACTCAGAGCTCTGCACCATCAGGGAATAGAACAGAAAACATACAGCACTGACCCCACAAGCCTGGGGCTAGGAGCACACAGTCAGATTCTCCCAAGAGCATTACCAGCAGCAGACACCACCACATCTGCTCTCAGGGGTGTGAGCTCAGTTCCTCTGCTCAGAAGGGTGAGCTTTCAGCTGAGACGCACAACAGTAGAACCCCAAAGGAGGGGGCTGAAGCAGGAGCAGCTAGGACACTTGAGGCACAGAGTCAGGAGAGAGGGAGCCCTGGCCAGAAAACCTGTGCCCCCTGTCCCAAAGACCAGCACTCTTTCCAAAGGAAAAAGACTTCCTGCCCAGTGTCTCGTGGCTGCCCATCACAGGGCCTTTTGGTGCTGAATTCTCCCCGCATGCCTAGGAAAAGAACAACTAAATGTGTAGCCACAGAGCTATTTCAGCCAAAGCTAGTCTGTTATCCTCAAAGGAATTCAATTTCTTTAAAATTCACCGTGGATGGTTTAAATTCCCAAATCTGTTTTATTGTTGGCATGGGGTTCTGGGTGTGGCGGTGGCTTTTAATGTTGCTGTGTTTATTTTAAACACACCACTGGCTTTCATGTGGATTTAAATCGAATCACTCTGCCCAGCAGTGCTCCTCTTTATTGTTTAAAAGCTGATCACATCTCTTTCTGAAAAGCACAGCACACTTGTTACCCTTGCTACGAAGCAGCCACAATTTACTGGGCTGAAAATCAATATATGATTGAATCCAGCTCATGCTCCTCTCTGGAATTCTTATAGCCTCTCAACTGACGGCCCCACATCACTGTCCCACCCAGGCATTTACCTTCAAAATCTGGAGGGAAAAGAATCCATTTTCCAATGAATGAAAAGAACACTAAAGAAATGATTTCTAATACCAAAGAGAGATTCAGCATTACTTGGGAGCTGAGCAGACAATCCTTGGGCAAGAAAATAAATGACAAGTTTCCAACTAAACCAGAGGTCTATTCTATATTTCTCAGCTAGCTGGAAGGACCCATTGTCTGGGATGCACTACAAGTTGGCTTTAAAGCTGTTCTATCTTGTCTACATGTTTTAAATACATGATCTGGAAGAATTAGCATCCTGTCTATGGAGACATCCTTCTAGAATCCACCCAGTATAAAAAATGTGGCTGTGAGAACCGCCGCTCTCGCCTTCGGCCATGAATTTCAGAAAGGAGGAAGAAGAAATTAGGCTGTCATACCTGAGTAGCCCCAGCATCAGAAGGCAGTCCCAAAGTCAGGCCAATTCATTGTTCCCAGTCTTGCCTTCCCTGAATGAGGGGAGGGGCGCAACAGAAGAGCAAGACTGGGGAGCTGCCAAATTTGACTTTTTTGTGGGTGTGTTGCCAAGCCTAGGAAAGGTCTGAATGAAAAGGTTTTACTCCATCTCCTTCTGTGTAGGAGGGGAGCATTCCTGTGAAGTCAGGTAGGCAGAATACAGAGTCTATTTAAAGGACATTGAACCAATGTGCTTCATTTCTGAGTAATAAGAGAGCCAAAAAAGACACTAATACATGATGAGATTTCTTGAATACTCCTGACTTTTGAAGGTGTGTGTTAAGGTTGGGGACAGACAGAGGGAGGATGTAACTCAGGTTGGCAAACTTGGTTAAAGGCCGAATAGAGAGCCGGTGGGTTTAGGAGATAACACGGTCGAAGTGCAGAAGCAGACGTCATCTAATTCCTGCGTGGCGTTTCACGGCATGTATGCCTAACACAACTGTTGTTTAATTTACATCTTTTCACTCTTCTTTTTTTTACATGTAAAACCAAAGAGTAGCTCTAGCTAGAGTTAGTATATCCAACAGGGCTTGAAGAGGACATTAAGATTGTCACCACCTGGAGAAAGATCACCATGTGGAGATGACCACTTCAATTGCCTGAAGGCTTCCCAAGTTGGATAGATGAAGCAGGGAGCCATAATGGTGGACACTGCAAGCCACACAGATGAGTTAGACAGGAAAGGAAAGAAACAGGGAGCCACTGGGGGCCTTTTGGGGGTGAAGTTAATGTAAGAGAAAAAATGATCTGGCAAGAAAAGAGCCAACTAAGACTCTTCAAATTTCATATACTACAGCTGACCCCATGACTGGAAGAGAATGGTCACCCTCTCTGATGCAAACACTGAGGAGGGCTTATATTTATGCTGGCAGATTGAGCAAGCACTGAAAACCTCTATTCCTTATCTAAACATGCAGAGATTTTGTGTGTGTGTGTGTGTGTGTGTGTGTGTGTGTGTGTGTGTGTGTAGTGTTTATAAACACAATGCCTAGGAAGGTACATATCCACAAACCAACTATTAAGAGGGTTCCTAAGCCAAAAAACGAGATGGTAGCCCATAGAATATAGGGGGGCCAAAATCACCTCACCATGAGGGTACAAGTTTGGAAGTACACTATTATAGGCATGACTCCTACCTGGAGTCAGAGCTAGAGCCATTCAGACCTGTATGACAAGGGGTAAATCATGCCTCACAAAGCCACCTCTATGAACAAAGAATGGAACAGAATTATCCATACAGGTAGGTATCTACCATAGTGACCCTTGCAAGTTCTGGACAAGATCAATCCTCCCCAAAATGTCATCCATCATGGAAGTTTAGCAACGAATGCCTGGAAGAACCCTGCATGTCAAATACACCAAGCTTCTTAACATTCCTTAAACCTTCAAGCCCTTTCACTTCTCACTCTCTTCCTGCTGCCTGGAATCTTGTGAAAAAGCCATGTTCTTTCCCTGCTTAGTATACCTTTCCCCTCCTGAGAACATGACCTCTTTTTTTATTAGTATACATCCATCCTCCTGGTCAGAGTAAGATGTTCAGGGGTACACACAAGACTACATATAGAGCCAATTGGCAGATGGACTTAAAAGCTGGAATTGGGCACAGGGTATCTCCTCTTGTGAGACTGGAAGTGCAGCTAAGACAGCAAAGGAGATGGAGAGAGAGAGATATGAGATGGAGATACAGCCAGAGGTACTTTTAAGAGAAAGTTAGAGATTCTCAATAACATTATTTAAACCCCTTATTCCTGCCATGCCATCATCCCTTCTTCCTTATGATGTGACATAATACAATTCTTTTTTTCTTTCTTGTGTTAGTTTGAATTAAGTTTATGTCACTTACAACTGAAAAAGTCCCAGCAATCACAAGCTCCCACCCTTTTCCTTCCTGCTTTCTTCACCTAGAAATATGCTGCCTATATTTCAAGTCCAAAGGAAAATGTTACTATCCCTGTGATGCTCTAGATGTGTGCTGGTCAACTAGCTCTGGAGAGAAAGAAAGAAAGGAAGGAAGGAGGGAGGGAGGGAGGAAGGGAGGGAGGGAGGGAGGGAGGGAAAGGGAGGGAGGGAGGGAGGGAAAGGGAGGGAGGGAGGGAAGAAAAAGGAAAAAAGGAAAGGAGAGGAAAAGAAAAGAGAGAGCCCAGTTTTGGTAGTGTTTGCTGATTTCCATGATGTAAATACTCCCACCATGGCTAAGCTCAAGCTCCCAAAATGAAGTTACTGAACACAGACTTGAGAAGGATGCACAGAATCAGAGTCAACGCCATCACATCTCCAGATCCTGATGTCAGAACTGGCTATAAGGGCAGCAGCTCTAGGAGTGGCCTGGCCTTGACAGTACACACTAAGTGCAAAAGTCTCTGAGGACCTCGTGTCCTGAATGCCCAGCCAAGCCATTTTCCCTCAAGTTTGGTTTTCTCAGCTGACCTCTCCTTCCACCAACCTCACCTGTGCTCCAAGAGGGCAGTGCCCCTGCCATCCCAGCACACGCCCTGTGTATCACAATCGGTGGTTACATTTTGTCACAGTGCTCAACTGTGAGCTCCTCAAAGACACGAGCTGTGTGTGCTTCATCCTTGTTTCCTCGGGGCTGGGCTTTAGAAGCTGCCGGTAAAAACCTGTGGGATGAGAAAGGTAGCTCTCTGGAAACACATGGAGGCAGAGGAGGCCTGTGCATATTTGCAGGCAAAGGAGTTGCTAATGGAGAGGAAAATACTGGGAAATATTTTGAAACTCTGGGAAAGGAAGGAAGCAAGGTGCTTCAGAGGTTAGGAGAGACAGCAGGAAAAGGCAAGATGGGAAATTTGGAAGGGAATGATGAGAATCTGGGCATGGGAATAGAAATGTGCCATGGTGAGGAGGGGCGAAATACAGAAAATTGTGTCCCCTTCTTCCTGGGAAGTCAAAGACAGGGAGAGGGAGACAGAGGAGAGGGGCTGGGATCAGGACATCAGGTCTGGAGGAGCTGCAGGGATTCAAGGCAGGACAGAGGAAAGCTTTGGCCCCGCTGAGCAACTTAAAATTCAGTTGTTCTCACATGTACGGTTCTGCACTGTGTTCAACTTCATGGCTTCCAGCAAGGACCCACGAACCATACTTAAAGCTGCAATTACTCTCTGAGAATAAAGGGCTGAGCAGTTATCTGTCTCTTATCTGTCTCTTCCGCAAACACATCTCATTCTCCTGATTTACTTTTCCAGGGTTCTGCCTGACAATACTTCTGGAGCAAGTACTGGAGGTGGCGAGGCCCGGCCAGCGGGGGCTGCAGGGGAGAATTAAACCCAGCCAACTGCAACAGGCCAGGAGTTACATCGCGTTGCCCTGACAACTAATGCGCAGAGCTAGGGAGAGATAGATGGAGATAGCTGAGGTCAATGGGTAATAAAATCCTAGTTAAAGGCTGGTTTTTCTCTCCTTCATTTCTGCTGATATAAACATGAGAAAAAAAAAGAAAAAGATCATTGGGAGGCAGATTCCCTGAGAGACATGTCAGGCAGGAGCAGCCGAGTCGAAGCATAAGGCCCTGAGCTAAACTGAGGGTCAAACCAGGACATATCTAGAACCTTAAAGGTCCTGCTCAGATCAAAACACAAACCAAAAGTATTGGGAAGGAAAGACCCAAGCTTTTACTGAGCACCTATATTGTATGTAGAATATGGCCCTAAAAAAGAGGATATAAACAAGAAGCTTCAAGAGATAGTACAGTATAGGCCCTGGCCCTTCAGCCTCCAATCTCATCTGACATTTACTGCCCAAGGAACCTGGGACCAGATACCAAATACCAACCCAAATCTGATGTGTAATGGAGATAACAGTCTTGTCTGATCAAGGAGATAAGGGGGTGGCATAGTCTTTGTTTGTGGTAGGCACTGGATGAGTGGCAGCCCATAGCAGCTGACATCACTGAGCCCCTACTTTAAGCAAACACCATTCTCAATGCTTTATACACGTTTCTTCATAACAATCCTATGGGACAGCTACTGCTACATACCCATTTTACAGATGAAGAAACAAGGCACGGAGAAGCTAGGTAACCTGTTCAAGATGCCACAGGTGGTCAGTGGTCAAGCCAGGGCTTTCACCCAGGCCCTCTGGCTATACAACCACATCAGCAACACCGATGCATCATTAAGGATGGAGGAGAAAAAATGTATTAACAGACTATTTACATGTCTTTGCATACACACACAAAAATAATAGTCCTGGAAGGATACACAATTTAAAAACTCTAACACTGTTTGCCTCTGGGGAAGAGAAAGGCAAAGAAGGGAGAATTTTTACTGTATATTTACTGTGGATTTTGAAACACAGGAAAGGCCTGCCTGTTTTTAAAATGAATAAATTAAATTTACATTTAAAAATAGAGGAGCAGGGCAGGAGAAACCACTTTCAATATATTTATTTCAAGCATTCACTGAATGTGAAAGAACAGTTCCTGTTCTCCAGTCCCTGGCATGATAGTGGAGGAGCAGCCCATGGACAGGTGACCACAGGACATGGTGATAAATGTCAATACCTATGAGTAGAATGTGCTGTACAGGTCCTGAGGAGGAGGTGAGAAATTCTGCATATAGAAAGGAAGTCTGGGAGGAAGAATTTCTAAAATTAGATCTTTCTGGAACCCAGGTCTTTGAGTCAAATCCTAGCTGGTAACCCCTTGCTGCCAGGCTCTGTGCTAGGTCCTCCACACAGATGACCCAACTGAATTCATCCAACTTCCTTTTGACCGTGGGTACCATTATTATCATCTCCCTTTTCCAGGTGCAGACTTGGGGTCTAAAGGGGTTGAGAAACTGCCTGAGGGCATGCAGCTGAGTGACAGAGCTGGGATTTGCAGGAGTCTTCACCAAAAACGACTGCCCCGTATCCCCCTTATCCTTTGGTGGCACCTCCTGAAGAGACTGAGGGAAGATGGGGGTGCTGAGGTGGCCCATGAAAGCAGATGTGGTCCCTGCTGCAAGTCTAGGCAGCAGATGGGTTGTAGCCAGGCACACTGTCAGAGGGGACACCGGGTAGAGGGTCACTCCAGTCCCAAAGTCCTCGTTGTACAATGTCAGGGTCAATTTCTTTGGGCTTTAATTTCTGCCCTGCAGAGCAAGAAGACAGAAGAGATGTTTTCCAAACATCCTCACTGCTTATTTTATGAAAAAAAAAAATTCTGATTGCCATATAGGCTTTGTGTCTACAAGCCTGATGAGTTCTGGTCTTTAAAAATTCATTGAATCCTGGGCCTTCATCCTCTGCTCTGAAGCTGCCCCTCATACTTTCCCTGAGCAGCACCTACTGGGTGCAAAGACCTGAGCCAGCTGCAAAAGAAATAGAAAAGCCAGGACCCTGCTCTGGTGAGGAGGAGGGGACTGCAAGGGACTTATTGTCTAAATAAGAGAACATCCAGAGAAAATGCTGCAAAATCACATGGCTGCTTATGAACACACTCCAAGTGGCTACTCAAGCCTGAGGCTGAAACCCCATCTTTCCTTCCCAGAACCCCTGAACAGTGCTCTACAGAGGAGCTTCGGGTTGGGTTTGGAAGGTGAGAACCTGGCTTTGGTGATAGGTGGGAGGACATAACAGGTAGAAATGGGAATGAGGGAGATAAGGGCAAGACATGAGCCCTATTCTAGGCTGTAATAGAGAATCCCTGTAGGGGAGGGATGTAAATGAATCTTGATGACACAGGCCTGGGAGGAGGCAGATGGGAACGGAATGCAGGTTGGGGAGCTTCAGGGTTACTAGAAAAGAGAATAGACAGCATGGCAGGTTCAGGGAACAGCTTGATAAGAATCACCTGAAATGAAGATTATTTAAAAGTTATTCATGTCCTAAATGGATGACAATGAAAGTGTCATAGCTGAAACCCAAGTTGAATAATCTAATCACAAGAAAAAATATTTGCAATCAGGAAACTACATAGTGAACACATCCTATACTTCCTTCTCTGTTCAGGATTCTTCCACATCAGCTTTTCCAGAGGTAGCATCTGTATAATACTCATTTCAGAATATGAAAATAGGCATTACCAAAAAAATCCAAGTAAAAAAAAATAATAGCTAACTATAAGCCAGATATTATTTCAAGTGATCCACAAACATCCTTCTATTTAATCCTCTCAACAACCCCTACGCAGGTACCACTAACATTCCCATTTTGCAGATGAGAAAACTGAAGCACCAGCAGCATTAGTCACTTGCCCAAGGTCTCTGTGAAGGAGCACAAGTTCATTCCAGGCAGCCTGGCTCCCAGCCCTGTGCGCCTAACCATCAGGCTGTACCATCTGTCACAGTTCAAAAACACCAGTTTAAACAACATTCAACAGTTTTCTTTCCCATGGGGCTTCTCAAAGTCTTTCACCCATTCTTCCTCTTTTCCACTTTGGCTGTGACCCAAAGCAGGTCAAGGGAGCCTGGGGGAGGCTGAGGATGTGAGGAACTCCACAAGGCACCAACAAGAACAGCAAAAGATGCTGCCTTCACGCCATCCCCAGGACAGGCCACTTCATGGTGAACACTGGAGTTAAGGAGGGAGAAGACAGGTCACCAGGGGAGAGAAGAGCTAACATGGCCATTCTGGGCCCACAGGAGGAAGGGGGAGGTTGGGAAAGCTGCAATTATTTCACTAGGTAACCTCCTTTCCTGGGACCAGGGTCAGACACTGCTCCTTTGGCTGCTGGATTATGGGGAAGCCCCAGGAGTTCGAGGCCCAAGGGCTCTGAGGAGGAACCAGAGTGGTGTAAGGTGGGCAGGGGCAGAAGCTATTTACCATCCAGTACAGAAGTACACCACTCTTTTCATAACCAGCCCTTTTAACCATCACATTTTACATCTATTCAGCTCTTGACCGTTTCCAAAGTCCATTCCTCCTTGATTTCATTTGATTGACAGGACAATTCTGGCATCTCAGCAGGACAGACTTCATCATTCTCATTTTGCAGAGAAGGAGTCTGGGACCCAACCAGTGAGTAAAAACTAGTTCTAGAAATGATGCCTGAATCCAGTGCTCACACTATTGTCACAATACTGAGGTTCCTTCTGACCCCGAGGTTTGTCTTCATCTGAAGCACGATGGCCTTCTAGGAAGCAGTGGGCCCAAGGGGTGCACGGCTCTGCCCCAGCCTTGCCCTTTCAAGCTGTGTGACCTAAGCAAATCCTTTCATTCCTCTGAATACCATGTCCTCATCTGTAAGATATGTGCACTGGTATCCAATTCACAAGGAGGTTGTGAAGATTAAAGAGATCATTTTAGAGCAGCCCCTGGCCTGGGACCTGACACACACAGAAAGTAATCGTGCACAGCTTCATTCCCTCTCAGAGTCAAAGCCAAGTTCACACAAATGGGAAGCCCTCAGTTGACAGGGAGAGTCAGGTGCTGTGTCTGCTCAGCATGCACTGGACCCTCTGGCACTGGGATTCCAAAAGTCCTTCTGGAACTGGTCCACTCTCAGAGGTGCTTGACCTCACACCCCTGTCTTAGAGGGGAGCATGCATGTGACCTGGATGGCCAATCAGTTTTCTATCCCAAAGCCACAGTGATTGGTTCAGAGGTGGACACATGACCCAAACCCAGCCAGTGAGATTTATTTTAAGTTTTGTGTTGAAACTATATGTAAAAAGTTCTTCTGCTGGGCTTGAAGCTGGGAGGATATAAACCTGGGCATCTCTCCTAGGAACCACCACATGAACAGAGCCTCCATGATGCAACAGGAAGGACGGCAGAGCTGGGAGACCAAAAAAGGCAGCATTCCAACAGCGCTGTCTGAGTTAACTGTGTGCAAAAGTGTCCATTTTACTTACCTCAGTGAAATAAATTTCATGGTCCTACACAGATGAGACTAAAAGGAATATAAGGTTAACAATAAGGAGAAAGCGTTGGGGGGAAGGGCAGTAGACAGTGCCTATCCACAGGTAAGAAAAGACACTATCAGAAACCTACAACTGGCAGTTTTCTGGTGTGCCTAGGAACCTATCTGAACAGACACACACACTCCCACACACACACACAAACACTGCGCATACCCATGTCCCACATACACACACACCATGCACACTCATACCACACCCCACAAACATGGCTCTGGCCCTGGAGACCATGTTAATCAGGACAAGGCCTTTCCAGTTCTGTCCTGCTCCCTGCCTCACTGTTTCCTCCATAGCCCACCACTGCAGGAAGGCCACACTGTATGGCGTCCCCCTCCAGGCCGGCAGTCCTCCCACTAGAATTCTCTCCTCTCGCTCCCTGCCTGCCGTGCCTCCCCCTCTCTCAGCCCCACGGAACAGCTCTCCTACCTCATAAAGCTGTCCCTGACTCATCCCGCTTCATCCCTGCCAAGTTCCCGTCACCACTTGGCTATTTTGCACTTCCACAGAAGGAATAATTTGCACTTGCACCCTGCATGATTTATGTGTATTTTAACATTATTTTAGAGACAGCATGTGGAGGGGGATGAAGAGGCTGGAGGCAGACCAAACTGGGTTCAAATCCAACTGCACTTTCACATGCTGTGGGATTTTTAGGCAAATCACACTCATGCTCTTGACCTTTGGGTCCCTTATCTGTGGACATCAGAATTTGACTACTACCCACCCTCCATCCTGGGAGCTTCTCACCAAGAAAGAGAAAGAGAATCTATGAAAACTCTTGTTAAACAGAAAAAAGCTATACATATCAACCATGAAAATCAGCAGGCATTTGGCAGTACGGCAGATGTGTAACTTCCTCAGGGCTCTGTCCCAACCCTTCACCCTGCCCCTCTCCAGGCGGTTTCCTCTACTTGGTGTATTGAAGAGCCCATCAGGATGCTGCCCAGTTAGTGGCTGGTTGAGGGTCCAGGGAGTTACTCTCAGCCATGTGGCGGTGTTGGAAGGCTGAGCTTTCCTCTCAAAATCTGACTGGGTTGGACCCTTGGAGCATGGAAAACACACAGGAGCTGGAAAGAGACCTTCCACCCTCTGTCCTTTGCCTTGCTAGCTCTCCATGAAGAAAGTAGAAATTGCCAACATGAAGAGAGTACATGTCCCACCTAATTTTTCTCCAGAGAGAAGTAGTTCCGCTGCTGGCCAACAAGATAAAGACACCAACAACCTTCTGTGAGTATTGTTTAAGTGACCAGCTGGTGCTCTCCCATAAGACAGTGCCCAGAGGGGACTCTTTTGTCTCCCTTCTGGGGAAGGATCAGAACACCTATAGATAGGGTGCAGCTGATGCTATGGGCTGGAGGAAAGGGGCCCTAGTTCTCAAATGTGTCTACATTCATATCCCTTCAATTCACTGATTCCTGTATTTTTTTTTTTCATTCAACAACGATCAGGTGCCTGCTCTGTGCCAGGCACTGTACTAGGAGCTCGGGGTGCAAAAATCAAATAAGACCCACTTCTCCATTCAAAGGAAGCCCATATGTAGTGAGGGAGGCAGATGATTAAATCAACAACTGTGAAGTGATATGATGAGTATTATGACAGAGAGCAGGAATATGGGAGGGGAGCCTACCCTAGCCTCGGGGGTTCAGGGCAGGCTTGGGGGAAGGGAAGTAATGTTTGAACTGAGCCAGAAGTTGGAGGTGGCAAAGAGTAGAGTAGAAAGAGATAAAAATAAATGAAAAGAGACTCCTTCACTGAGGGAATTCTAATCTAATCTTGCTGAGTAGGAGTTGTGAGATGAGGTAGAGAAGGAGGGCTCAAGTCACACTGCAGAGACAGGGAAGTACAAAAGAGCAAAATTAATTGAGGATCAGCAAGTAGGTTGTGATGCCTGCAGCACAAGTCCCCATGGGAGAGAAGAGGGAAGGAGGCCAGGGCCCCAAAGCCCAGGGCCTTGTATGCTAAGCTAAGAAGTTTTGGCTTTATCCTGAATACAGGGTAGGGTGAAAAAAAACATGATCACATATAATATTTCCAAGCAGTGGTTGTTAAGAATCAGGAGCGCTGTTAAACTTCATCGAACAGAGAGGTGGCAGCCGGAAGAGGTTGTGAAAAATAATAAACAGAAACCTCATTTAAAGTGGAGTCGGGTCGCTAGAAGAGAGAACTCTCACACATATCATTGCCACACACTGCTGACCCCAACAGGAAGAGACTTACCTTGAATCTCCGGCAGGAAGTGGTACTACTTTACTACCTCAGCAGGAGGAAGAATAGACTTCTCCTGGTCCAGTAACAGCTCAGCCAATGGGAGACGGCCACAACTCAGCCAATGAAAAGTCACCGTACTTCAAACGTTTAGTTTCCTCCAGTGGACCCTTCATTTACAGCAGCCTCTTCCAAGTCCATGGAAGAGCATTTCTCTCCTACCCTTTTCTGGACTTGCATGTGGTTCTCCACTAGGCCGTTCCCTAATTGCAGTTCTTTGTTGTTCCCAAGTAAACCCATTTCGCTGAAGAAATATCTGGCTGCCTTTTTGTTTAAGATCAATGAGGTAAATCTTCAAGGCGTTAATAGTGTCAACCAATGGTCATTGTGATAGATATGGCTGTGGAGGGGACAGCCCTTCAGCAAGGAGGCTCCACTCCAGCACATGAACATATGACAACTTCCCTCCACTCTGTTGAAGCTCCAGGTGGGAAGACACAACCCAGGGTTGAAAGGGCACGTGTGCGCGCCAGCAGCGGGGAGATGGCCTATATAGAGAGAAGTCCCCACCCCTGCACCCTGATTGGTCCATTCTCATGCAAATAAAGACACCTCATCTTTACCGTTTGATTGGTCCAAAAAGCATGATCCTGATTGGTTGGAATGGAATTGAAATTAGTGGTCACAGGAGATGCTAATGAGGATATAGTTATGAAGCTCTGATTGGATGGGGAACATCTCAGTCCCATTGGTTGAAATAGGATTCCAAGAATTCCTCTATAAGGGTTGGCTCAGCTGACAGGGCCACAGTGCGGGCAGACAATTCAGTTCCGGAGGCAGGCAGCTCAGTGCAGGCAAGAGGTAGGTAGTTTAGTGCAGGCTTCTCCCTGAAGCACAGCTTGCAGGAGAGGCCCCTGTTTAGGAACAGCTGCTAGGCTGTTTTTAAATTTGAGACCAATTAGCCACCAGGGGCCCTTCTTGGTAGGTATTTTCTTTCTGGGGGTCACAATAGTCTGGTGGAAAAGACACCAGGGAGAACCCACTTTCCTGGTTTGCTTCCCACATCTGAAGCCTTTCCTCTTTCTTTTTCTACCTGTAAATGTTGATGTTCCTTGGGATTCTAGCCTGGGCTTTCTTTCTGGCCTTTCCTCCCACAGCGTGAGCCTGAGACCAGCATCATCAGCATCAGCTGGGAACTTGTTAGAAATGCAAAATCTTAGCCCCCACTCCTCACCCCCAGGCCTACTGAATCAGAAACTCTGGGGAAGGGACCCAGCAATCCCAAGCCATCCAAGAGATTCTAATGCACAATCAAGTTTGAGAACAACTGATTTATACCAACCATGGCTGCACATTAGAATCACCTCTGAAGGCATTTTTTTAAAAGTATGTGTGTGCTTGGCTGGGTATTAGTTTGGTTAGAACTATGTCCCAATAAGCCAAGGCTGTGGACTCGATATCTGGTCAGGGCACATATAAGAAGCAACCAATGAATGCATAAATAAGTAGAACAACAAGTCTATGTTTCTCTCTCTCTCTCTCTCTCTCTCTCTCTCTCTCTCTCTCTCATCAATCAATAAAAATAAAAATAAATTTTTTAAAAAGCCTGGGGCACACCACAGACCAACTAAATCAGAGCCTAGGGACTGGGGATTCTAATGAGCAAGCAGGGTTGAGAGAGAACCACTAGCCTAGAGCAGTGCTTCTTGGACTTTAATGTGCAAATGAATCCCCTGGGGGCCTTGTTAGGATACAGACATTCAGCAGGCCTGGGGTGGGGCCCAAGATTCTGCTTTTCTAACAAGGAGATGCCACTGTTGAGTGAGGTATGTAGACCACACTTTGAGATCTACATTCCCAATCTCCTTGGACTGTCAGCTTCAATGACAACCTATATGTTAGTAACTCACCACATCTAGTCCCCCTCAATCTTGAGCTCCTAACCTGTAAGCAAGGTTTCCACTTGAAAAATCCACCCAAGCCTCAAACTCAACACTTCCCAAATTGACCTTGTCTTGTCTACCCTCCCTCCGAACGTTCTACCTACCTTCTAGGTTCACCATTTCAGTGAAGTCAATCTGCACCCAAACCGGGAAAGATGGTGCCCTAAAGCCAAAGTAGGATAAAACCTTAAGAAGACATTACCCAAAACAGGCAACCCAAATCCCCAGGCACTTGCCGCATTCTTTCACCCAAGAACTCCTGCTCCCTGCAAAGGACCCCACTCTCTTGTATTTGCAGGTTTCCAAGAGAGACTGTGTGTGTGCTCTGCCAAGCCCTTGGGGGCTCTGTCACTACTCAGGATGATGACAAAACAAAAGGTCTTTGGATGGGAGAGTGGATGGATCCCAGGATACTTTGAGGGAAGGAAACAATAAGGACTTTCCTGATCTTAATCACACTTTCTGGTGCAATCCAGCCAGTTCTAAGCTCAGACCCCAGGCTCTGTAGGATTTCTGAGGGTGGCCTGCAGGTGGCCCTACCAGTCCAAGCCCTGGCAACTCTTGAGAGACCAGTAACTAGTTAAATGGCTAGCTGACCCTGGATCCACACAGAGACTCCAGCCCTTCGTGACCACAGTTTCAGATCCCCGTCCTCAGGGCAGCCTTTTCTAGAGGTTCTTGACTTAGTCTCTTTATGGTTTCCTAGGACTGCTGTAAGAAGTTACCACAAACCGGGTAGCTTAAAGCAACAAAATGTATTCTCTCAAAGCCAGAAGTCAAAAATCAAGGTGTCACCCCCTCCAAAGTCTCCAGGAGAGAATCCTTCCTTGCTTCTTCCAGCTTCTGGTGGTTCCTGGTATTATTCCTTGGATATGGCAACATAACTCCAATTTCTGCCTCTGCCCTTATATGGCCTTCTTCCCTTGTCTCTCCATCTCTCAAATCTTCCTTTCCTTTCTCTTATAAGGACACCAGTCATTGGATTTAGAGGTCACTCTGAATCCAGGATAACCTTATCCCAAGATTCTTAATTTATTTATTCTGTAAAGACCCTATTTCAAAATAAGGTCATATTTGTAGGTACTAGAGGTTAGGACTTGGATATATCTTTTTTCGAAAGGACACAATTCAACCCACTACAGTGTCCATGTTGACTAGTAGAAAGCTCAGTACTCTACTTCCTAAATATGGGTTAGGAGTAACAGGGAAGATCCTTCTTTCCTGTGATCTGAATGCCCTCTTATTTATGCAGCCTAAAATTGTGTCCCCTCCTTCTTACCTCTGATTAATCCTGTTACCAATAAAATGCATTCAGACAAATTCTTCCCTACCTAGCACTTGTGCAATTGATGTTTCTCAGCCTAAATATAAAATAAAAGCTTACATATATTTCTATTAACTTTCATCTTATTGGTTTCAACCCACATTCCAGCCTGTGAAAATCACTTTGAATTGCTATTGAATCTTCAATAGTAGAATTTTCCTTTCCAACTTTCTATTATCTGCAAATTTAATAAGCATGCCTGAGGCATGCAGCAGAGAAGAAACCCTGGACTCAGTTGTCGAGGAGATAGACACTTAACCTTCTACATGACTGTAAGAAAGTTCTGTAACTTCTCTGGATCTTAGTAAGATGAGTCTATGGTCTCTCTTGGCTCAGAATTCCACAAATAGTGAAGCATTTAAGAGCTCTAGCCCTTTGTTTAGAAACCCAGCTCAGCCACTTACATGATGTATGCCTTTATTTATTTTTTTTATTAATTTATTTTTGTTACAGATATTTCTCCTTTTTTCCCCATTGACACCCTCCTCCCCATCCACCCCACCCCGTCCCCAGTTTTGTTGTCCATGTCCATCAGTTATGCGTACATGCATATAAGTTCTGTGGGTTATCTCTTCCCTCCCCTCCACCCCCTCTGCTAAGGGTTGTCAGTCTGTACTCTACTTCCACGTCTCTGGGTCTACCCTGTTCCTCAGACTGTTATGTTCATTATATTCCACAAATAAGTGAGATCATGTGATATTAGTCTTTTCTGCTTGGCTTGTTTCACTTAGGATAATACTCTCCAGGTCCCTCCATGTCATCTCAAAGGATAAGAGATCTTTCTTTCTTACAGGTGCATAGTACTCCATTGTGTATATGTGCCACAGCTTTTTTATCCATTCATCCACTGATGGACACTTGGGCTGCTTCCAGATCTTAGCTATTGTAAATAGTGCTGCTATGAACATGGGGGTACATGTATTCTTTCTGATTGGTGTTTCAGGCTTCTTAGGGTATATTCCTAGAAGTGGGATCACTGGGTCAAATGGCAATTCAATTTTTAATTTTTTGAGGTAACACCATAGTGTTTTTCACAGTGGCTGCACCAGTCTGCATTCCCACAAGCAGTGTACTAGAGTCCCCTTTTCTCCACACCCTCGCCAACACTTGTTGTTTGATGATTTGTTGATGGCGGCCATTCTGACAAGTGTGAGGTGATACCTCATTGTTGTTTTAATTTGCATCTCTCTGATGATTAGTGATGTTGAGCATTTCTTCATATGTCTCTTAGCCATTTGTATGTCCTGTTTGGAGAGGTGTCTATTTAGTTCCTCTGCCCATTTTTTAATTGGGTTCTTTGTCTTCCTTTTGTTGAGTTGTATGAGCACTCTATATATTTTGCACATTAACCCCTTATCTGATATATCATGGCAATTATGCTCTCCCATACAGTGGGTTCCCTTTCCGTTTTGATGGTTGTTTCTTTTGCTGTGCAGAAACTTTTGAGTCTGATGTAGTCCCATGTGTTCATTTTTTCCTTTGTTTCCATTGCCTTAGGTAATGTATCAGTGCAGATTCTGCTGCATATGATGTCCGAAATTTTGTTGCCTACATTTTCTTCTAGGATTTTTATGGATTCATGAGTCACATTTAAGTCTTTTATCCATTTTGAGTTTATTCTTGTGTATGGTGTAAGTTGATGGTCTAGTTTCATTTTTTTGCATATAGCTGTCCAATTTTCCCAACATCATTTATTAAAGAGGCTGTCTTTACTCCATTGTATGCTCTTACCACCTTTGTCAAATATTGAGCATAATGTCTGGGGTCAATTTCCGGATTCTCTGTTCTGTTCCACTGGTCTATATGCCTGTTCTTGTGCCAGTACCAGGCTGTTTTGATTACAGTAGCTTTGTACTAATAGTATAACCTGATATCTGGTATTGTGATCCCACCTACTTTGTCCTTCTTTTTCAAGATTGCTGTGGCTATTCGGAGATGTATGCCTTTAAACAAGCCACATGACCTCTTTGTGTATCAGTTTTCTCACCTGTAAAATGGGTGATATTAAAATATCAGTATATTTATAATTATATAAATATATAATTATACTATATAAGCTTATATTTTATATAGGTATATAACTATACTAAATATATAAGAATAAAGGACAGCCCTGGCCAGTTTGGCTCAGCGGTTGGAGCATCGGCCTGCAGACCAAAGAGTTTTGGGTTCAATTCCAGTCAAGGGCACGTACCTTGGTTGCAGTTCAGTCCCCGGCCCTGGTCAGGGTCATGTGGGAGGCAACCAGTCGATGGGTCTCTCTCACATCAATGTTTCTCTCACTCTTTCCTCCTCCTACTCTATCTGAAGATAAATGGAAAGATATCCTCGGGTGAGGATTAAAAAAAAAAGAATTAAGTACATAATAATTATAATAATAGAATCTACCTCATGAGGTAGTTGGGAGAATTAAATGAATGAATTCATGTAAAGTGCTCAGCTCGTGCCTGGTACATAAATAAGTGCTCAGTGAATGTTAGCTGTTTTATTGAAGACAAGCAATTCGTTAAAGAAAAAAGTTAACGGGATTGGACCAGGATAGAATGAGATAGAATCAAAGACCGAATTCTATAAAAGTTCTCTAGAAATACAGTGGCCAGATGTCGTAGTTTGCAAGGGACAGTCCTGGTTTACCCCTGTTGTCCAGCACAATTGTTTACAGGACACAGAACTCTGTATTCTGGAAGGACTTGCTGCCCCATCAGGAGTGGTTACCTGACAGCCTAGAGCTTCAGGTTTTGAGCCAAAGTCATCCTGGCCGATGACTGAGCATGGTGGTAGTACAAGGGCCCAGCCATGTCCACCCAACACAAGACTCTTCTAATGGCAATATTTTCTCCAGGGCTCCCCTGGACTGGCAGAGACTCTGGCAGGTCTCTGCCATGTTTTCGCAGCTCCCTCTATCAATCCTACTTTCTTCTCCTTTTTCCTTTCGCAGGTGTTACTCCCCAGTAAAAGGTTTGCCCTCCTTGCTCCTTCTTAGTGTCGGCTTCCCAGAAGACCCAGCTGACAAAGGCCCCTTCACTCTCAGAAAGTGAACCCATTTAGATAAGTTATATGTTCACCCTTAACTTTGCCTCCATCCCACTTCAACCGTCATGACTCCCCCAAAGATACAATACGTGCAGTGCACCTTTTATCTTCCTAATCACAGATACAACATGAGACTGCAAAGTCTCTGACTTGCTCAAGACAGGGTCACACAGGGATGTCATTTCTCCTGATCTATCTGGAAGATTACTAGCTCTGACCAAAATATGTGGTAATTTGACAAAACTCAGGGAATCCATTGTAAGTCGAATGATCACATTTTTCCTAATTTTTAATAAGCTAGGTGTCTAATACTCCGCTGTAGGAATTGTTCTGGTTTCTGAGTCTGTAGCCTTAGTTCACATCCCCAGTTCTCTTGGCAGGTGTGTGTAGTTTGTTCTCCTGGTTGGAGGCTCTGACAACCTACTTCCCTCTCTCAGTCCTCGGTGCCATCTTCATGCATTCATCTCTGTGCATCATCTCTATGGTCCTGCAGTTCTAGCCTACAGGGAGAACTGCGCAGTTCTAAGTTTCTGGATGCACAGTCCATCTCCATAGCCCTTCCTCAGGTACTTCCTCTTCATGACTCTTCTCTCTGCCTCCTTTCCCCTGAGTCCCTGTGTCCCCCTCCTCCATCCTGTCCTCATAGTCTGCCCTTCCCCTTCCACACTCCCCTGCCCCCAATCATTTAGGCTACTCTTAGAGCAGGTCAAGCCCCACCTCTCCTCTTGAGGCCTTCCCTGCGCCCACAACAGCCATGGTTGTTGAATACAATAGATCTAATCCAGCAAACTCCACCAAGCCTATCTCTGTAAGCTACTCATCCACCTGGGTAGTTTCTCTGCCACTCCCGGCTATGTTCCGGGACTCCCAGTAGGCTTATGTCTGTCTGAGCCCCTGCCTACCAAGACCAGGCAGCATATGGGTCCAGCTGGCCAGTGGAAATGAATGGTCCAGGGGAAAGAGGGCTTTCCTGCCCCTAAACTCCCTGTAAGCTCTTCTTCTTGAGGGAAGGTAGTTCTGTTCATGGCTCCTCCAAGACTCAGGGCTTTCCTTGTCCACACCTTAGTACTGACTGGTAATGTCCTCCAGTCCCACCACATTTAGAGCCCAGAGACATGGCCTGGCTCCCTGGCTGCCTCCATGCAGGAAGGCACTAAGCCATTAGCAGGTGCTCCGAGGCCAGAGCTCAAAAGGGAGAAGGCAGGTTGGGAAGCTGAATGCTCCACTTCCTGCTGTGGTGAAATTACCTCATGAACGTGGGGGTAGTGTTCAAACACTCCTGCTTCCTTTTTGGCAGGGACTGGCAGTTCTCTCTCCCGTAGACTTATTTACTTTGCTATCCACAAAGACATTCTTTCTAACTGTCTAACCTTTTCTCATTCATTTACTAATTGTGTCATGTGTTCAGTGCCACCGTGTGCCAGGCATGGAGGTGGGCATCTTAGCCTCCGGCTTCAGGGTCCAGAATCAAACTACTCTGTTGGCCCCTGAAAGCCTCTTGGTGTCCTTCCTCTTTCCTTCCAATCTTAAATCACTGGCTACAAGCACATCATGAGACGCCCTATCAGTAGAGCCTGAGAGAATCGTTCTTGAGGATCGATCATAGTTCAATAACAACATTCATTCATGTGTTTGTTCATTCAACAAATATTTATTGGGTACTTGTTATGTGCCAGCAGCCACTGTTACACTGATGAACAAAATGAACATCACCCCTACCTAGTCCAGTGTCTGAGAGAGACATTAAACAAACAGATGCATGAATAAGTTTATCATCACAAATGGAGAAAAGTGCTTGGAAGGAAAATAACAGGTTGCAAAGGAGAGAGAATAACAGGAGTGGCTGGTCAGGGAAGGTCTCTTGCAGCTGAGACCTGAATGATGAGCAGGGCTGTCTAGGACAGGATGGTGTGGCCTCGCCCTCTACCTGCCCTCTTCCCCAACCTCTATCAAGGTCCCTCTTCCACTGTGCTCAGGACCCAGAGCAGAGAGCCTCCTCCAGCCACTGCCTGGAACACTCCCTCCTCCTTTCAAAGTCCCCGTCTCAACCCAGGAAAAAAGAATTACTACCAAACTGGGTTTGTGGCATTACTTGTCTTTTAAAGAGCCAGTTCATCACACCCACAGAAGTGTACTCTAGAGCCCAAGAGAAAGGGCCAGACAGCAGTGCCCTGCTCCCAGCAGCCATGGCCTGCCACACTGTCGCAGGAGCCGAGCTTCCAGACAGCGGCTTTGGGATGGCTGCATTAAGAATAATTGTAGCAATAACATTCTATCAGCCATCTGGAGCAATGGCTCGCTCTCCGGGGCCAGCCACTTGGTCGCTGATGGCTGCCGACAGATGTGGGCAGAGAGAGGCTCCAAGAGACAGGAGCGGGTGACTGTCTGGGATGGAGGTCAGTTAGAGGGGAACCCAGCAGTGGCCAGTCTGAGTGGCAGGGCACCAGAATACCCTGGCTAAAACACCCAGATGAATACTGTTTCCATTTTATATAGGATTGTCAAGAAACATTACAGGTATTATCATTTGGAAAACAGCTTGCTTTTCCTTGTAAATGTAAAAGATACATATGAGAAATCAGGGATTATTAACAGGAAAGGTCCCTCCTCCTCCCCAGGCTGTTCTCTGACTCTCTCACCGAGGGCTACATCTTTGGGAGTCATTCAAACCTGGGCTCAGACTCCAGCATGGCCACTTAACTGGCTGTGTGACCTTGGGGCTTACACATAACTCTGAGCCTCAGTTTCTCACTTGTAAAACAACTATAGTAATCGCTCTCTTCACCAGCTTCTGTACGGAAGAGATGGAGTACTTAGCCCCACTTCTACTCCGTCAAGTTTTCTTTACTAGGTGGTATTGGTCCCCTTGTTCATGCCCCTTTCATGGCTGTGCTCTTGGCTGAAGTGGATGGGATGTGGTCCCATTTCAGGCACCTTCACCCTACAGCTACCGGCCCAGTTATTCTTTGGTCATGTGCTTCCATCCCTCGCCTCATGAGAGTGAATTAACAGGAGCACAAACACAGATGTCACCATGATTTATGATGTAATTAATAAACAATTAAGGTGTCTTGGAGCACAATTACACATTTTATTTCAGCTGCCTCGCATGGTGATGCCTTGGCTTGCCCACAGTCAGTGTTGAAGGCAGCACTTGGCCCGTGGTGGTGGGTGATCCGGAAGGCTGTGTGAGTTTTGTGTAAAACCAGGCTGTGGGGCAGACACCACCTGAGAGGCATAAGGTCAAATGAGCTGCCTTCGAAGGCAGCCAGCCCTAAACCTGTCTTTCCCATGTCAGGTCTCTGCATGGATTCTGCTCCATCCCAGGGGCAGAGAAGCCTCTGGAAAGATCTGCTCACAAGCTCCTAGAGCTAACCAGGAGATCCCAAGGCACACAGACACGTGGTCACCTCCTGTCACTGCCGTAAGTTGTGCTCAAGGGTCCATGGAGCCCTATTTCTAACCTGGCTGCCTGTGCGCTGCGCAGGAAGAGACTCCGTTAGTCCTCTCCTCCCCTGAGGGCAACAGCTTCCCCCACACTGGAGCCCACAAGGCTCCCTCCTTCCTACTCCTTCCCCCAATCTCTGCCCATTTAGCTGGTTTCCTCCACTGCAGGGAACTTCCAGATGACCCTGCTGGGCATGTTCCCATCATTCTGTCCCACATCTCTTTGCATTATTACCAAGTCCTGTCTAGCTATCGCCTAAATATTTCTTGAACCCACCCACTTCAATACCACTACCACCATTCTTCAACTTAAAACCTTTTAATGGCTTCCAATTGACCTTACACCAGCCTATAAGTCACCCACTCCCACCTCTAACCCATGGCAATTCACCCATCCCCTCACCCATGATGTGGTCCTGTCCTCCTCTTCAGCCAGTGGTGAACCTCTCTCCTGGTCACTCTGTGAGCCAAACTGGACATAAATACTCACCTGTGCTAAGCCAACTCAACTCACCCTGTCTCCTTTGATTTGTTGGGGCACCCCCTCACAACCTGTCCCACCCCTACCCTTACCTCCCACCCCACCCAGCTCCCTTCTTCCACTAGCCCAGATTGATGTTCTCACCACTCACTCTTTCACCATCCCAAATCCAAAACCATCAGTGAGAACCCAGTTTCTGAGTTTCTTTTTCTAAGAAGACTTCCCTAGTTAATCTGGCCCATACTGACCTCTCCCACCCTGACCACATCCCAGGCCTTCATACAGTGTCAGCACTATGCTGTTTCGTTTGTTTTGCTTTGTTCTGTTTTCATGTTTTGCTTGCCGTGCTTGATTGTAAGGTATCACGGAGTAGAGAGTAACAGCATAGCTCCCAGGTTCAGGAAAACCTAGGATCAAGTCCTGGCTCCTCTACTTGCTGGCTGTATGAACTTAAGCAAGTCACTTGAACTCTCTCTACCTTTTTCTGCATCTATAAAATGAGGATCATTGTTTTGAAGACTGAATAAGCTTAAGTGCCTAGCATAGTACCTGGTATGGTAAAGGCTCAGTGAAAATTAGCCTTTATTATCCTGTACATGCTCACGCACACACACACAATCATTATAATGAGGTTTTTAGATGCCACAAAGGCAAGGACCCATTCAAATATGTTTCAAACCTAGAGAGAGAGAAGCTACCATTCAGAACATTGCCACTAACCCCATCTTTCACTTCAAGGTTTCCATTTCTTCCTCCCATTAAAACTCCAGTCTTATGCATCCATCTATAGCTGATATTCCAAACCCTGAAAAATGTAGCTCTGTGTAGCTCCATGTTGAGAGTAGAGGTGGGAATAGAGGTTCCAGGTAAAATATAGAATGCTTGTGCAATATTTGGGACATACTTATGCTAGAAAAAAATAATTGTTTACATGAAATTCAAGTTTAACAAGGCATCCTGTATTTTTATTTGCTACGTTTGGCAACCATTGGTGGGAACTCAGGGCCCTGCAGCCATGGAGCACTGTCTCATTTCTCCCACTGGGAAATTCCACTGCAACCAATTTGTTTCCCTGGGGCCCTTCCATGCAGACCTGGGGTCAGGTTTATTATGGCCAACTCAATTATTCAATAAACACTTCTAAATGCAAATAAATGTTAAAACCCATATAATGTTTTTAAACATCTTCCTGACATTCTCCCCACTTCCAGCCCTATGATTCCCTGCCTTTATCACCCACACATAAAGGAAAAATAAAATGATCAATGGGGGAAGGGGTGGCTACAATAATTTTTAAGGTCCCTTCCAATTTTTGCCTTGTATGTAGAACATGGATGAAATGCTCCCTGGTACCTTGTATGTCCAAAACTACTCTGGTAATAGATTATAATTCTTCCCTTTTAATGTTGGTGAATATTATTTCCATGGTCTTCTGGCTTCTGGTATTGCAAAGGAGTCCAAAGGTCTTTCCTTTGGAAATGATCCACTTTTTCCATCAATAGCCTGTAAATTTTTCTCTTTTCTTTGGAGCTCAATGATGCCACCTGACAGTGTCTAGAGTCTGTGTGTTTGCAACTATCCTGGAACCCCCATTGAGCCCTTCCACACTCAAGATCACATCTTTCTTCAGTCAGAAGATGTTTTTTCTGTTATTTCTTGAATTATTACTTCTCCACCTACCCTCCTAGAGCCCCTGGTCTGTTTGGTTTTTCTTCATGTTATATTGCTTGGTTATATTTCTTAGCTTTGCAGCCATGATCTCCACATCTGTGTATTTTTATTCTGTTTGTGAGCTACTTCTCCCAAATGATCATCCAGAACAGTCATTTGGTTCCCAGCAGTGACCAGCCTCTTGTATAGTTTGCCTATCAATTTTTTTTTAATTAAGAAATTGCTTTTGGTTGTTTTAGAAAATCAACATTTTCACTAGTTTTCCTTGAAAGTTCTTCCTTCCATTCTCCTAAAGCTCTCTTCTGCCTCATCATTTTGTTCTACCTCAGTAAAAGCCACCTGTTCTAGTTGTTTCTTAAATTCCCTTAAGTGGCTGATGAGTTTTCTTTTTCTACTCATGATTATATGTTCCCTGGGCACTCCGACAGTTCAGGCTGTTGAGGATCTCTCAAACCAGAAGGTATCAGAAAGATGGGGGATTTTTGCCTCCTGGTGGGCTGGCAGGGAGCTATCAAATGATTACCAGTCCCCACTCTGCAATGGGGGAAGGAAACAGCTCTGCCCCATGTGTCCCTTCTCATAGGACAGAGTGGTGGCCCTCTCCTACCCCGCAGCCCAGGCAGCAGTTCCAGAGACCACACATATCTCGCAACCAGTATAGCAGCTCTCTGAGTATCCATCTGACCCTCTTAGCAGCTGGGCCTTTCAGGGGGCTATGGACTCCCCTGTCTTCACACCAGTCACTCGCCCTCACCTGAACTAAACTCCCAGCATCACACCTGCTTTGGGCTCGCCAGCAGACCCACCCTTTAGTCCAAGGAGGGGATAGCTTATGGAAAGGGCCTAGAGGCCGCAGGACTGGAGGCTATCCTCAGGAAACCAACATCCTCCAATATCCGCAGTAACTACTACTGTTCTAAGACTTCCTCATTACTGTCCTTGGTGGGGGGGGGGGGGTTGGGGGTGGGACCATAATTCCTCTGGAATAGTTAATAGTTTCTTTCAAGGTAGTATGGGAGAACAGGAAATGGTTTGAATGTGGCATTAGAAGACCTGGGTTTGAAATCCAACTCTGAGCATTTTGTAAATGTTAAAGTGTCACCATGAGTTATCCCTGTGATCATATTACTGAACAAGACTGATCCAGACCAGGGTCCCAAGCAAAGCCCTCCCAGTGCTCTCCCGGGCAGCAGACACTTTTTGGCAGAACACTGCACTCGAACTCTTTAGGGAAAGGGAACCATGATAAATCAAAGACTAAATAATAATAACAGAGGCTACACCATATTTTCATAGCATGTTTATGAGGACATCATATGGAACAGAGCTAAAGGGCTTACTGAAGTCAGGATATTTTACGTCTATTGCTTTTGCCTTATCTTCCAAACCTGTCATTCTGACATTGGAGGAAATTAAATTGGTCTGATGTGATTGGTCCCCTGCACAGTCACATTGGTTTTCATCTAGTACCCTCCGGTTTTCTGGTATTTGTAAATTAATTATTGAATGATTTGTTGCAATATCTCTCACAGGATAATAATGCCTGTCACAGCACACAACATGTATAGTATGTTTTTGAGTTTCTTGGCAATGTGTGCTCAGTAAATGTAAATTATTATTGTTGGCCTCTATCAAAAGTGTCAGATGATTAGGCATGAGGATGACTGGACAGGCTGGGCTCTCTCTGAGCAGGATATCCCACTCATTGAGAACTCTCTCTGAGAAAGATAGCTATAAAAATAATCCTTATCCTCATCTAATTTGTAAAATATAGCCACCTTTGCCTTCTTCCTTTTTCTTGATCACTCCTTTGGTTCCAGGTAATGCACATGTCCAGGAAATATTCATTCAGCTTGAAGACACCTTTGACCACACCTGACCATTTGACCCAAGCAAGATGTGAGAAGTCTCGACCTTGCTCCAAGATCTGTCATTTCAGGGGTGCCAGGAGCCACAGCCAGGGCCCCAAATTCCAATCACTAACTACAGACAGCATTGTGTCAACTTTTTGGGGTCTGTTTTGAAAGAGAGAGATAGCAGTCAAGGCAATGAGGTCTCAGGTTCAATGCTCCCTTGGCTGGCTGGGGCAAGTCACAAAGTCTCTCAGAATCTCACCTGGCCAGTGAAAGAACTTGACTAGATGTCCTCAGAGGTTACTTCCAGATAGTAGCTCAGCTTGATAGTAGGTTCTTAGGACACAGATGGGAGAGGCACTCTTAGACCAAAGGAGAACCAGATTCTTTGGCCATTGACCCGAAAGCCTCTATGGATAGCTGTAATGCCTGGTGGGATGCCCTGTGGATTTAGTCAAGAATGGCAGCAGGGATAAATCCCAGAAAAATTGTGAACTGGGCAATGGAGGTCTCTGGTGCTGCTACTTCCTGCCATCCCCATTCTTTAGTGGTTCTCTCTCTCTCCTTCCCCTCACTTTGGGCTATCTCTTCCCAGCGATATTCAGTACTCACATTTTTCACAATCTATTTCCAGCTATCAAACTTACTTGTCCTCTATCCTATTAGAAGATCTGCTTGGTCATTCAAACTCATCAGAAAAACAAAATTGAAAATATGTATAGCCAATAATAGCTTATTGCTTCACATTCTGAGAACATTGGGACCTTGTAATCAGGTCATTTTAACAATGTGGCAGGAAGAGTGGTCCAGGTACCAATGCAAGCACTCAGAGCTCTCTGGGTTAATTGTAAGATATCTTATTTAACTTACAGGTCATCCTCCCACCAAAGGAAGAGGGATGGGATGGCATTGAAAAGATGTCCAAAACTGAAAACTTGCCACATTAGAAGTGAGAAAATGCCTGACTCTGCTTTGGGTTCTGGGTCCCATGTACTGGAGATGACATGATTGGGTTAAGAGGAACCATCTCTCTCAGTCTCAGGCACTTGGAGCTCCAGGGAACTGCAGGTGACATGATGCACAAGCCCAACAGGGCAGGAGGAGCCCTGGGTCTGATTCTATTGTTGCCACCTATGTACTAGGTGACTAGACAAGGCTCTTCTTTCAGAGCCTGGCTTTTATGCTGTAAATCATGGGAGCTGACCAGCATGTCTCTGAGGTCTCTTAACTCTTACATGAGGTAGTACTCACCTTCACTTGTCTCCTCCTAGGTGAAGAAATTGTAGTGTTGCTATCATCAAAGGATTGCAGGGTTGGGGGACACTTATTTAGCATCCACTGTTCCTGCTGGTTAAGGATGAAGTCTTTTACTCCAGATAGCCCCTTGTACTTTCTATCAAAAGGATGCATCCTGGTCTTTAAGAGTTGGCCACTGCCCAGATTCACTTCCAAGCAGCAAGCCCGCCCTTCTCCCCTAGCATCACTTTGAAATGTAAAATAAAGGTTTGTGTTGTTGTGGGGGGGTTTTTCCACCACCAACATACATTTGGAGGAGTGGAGCTTAGCTGTTGCATTTGGAGATGTGCTGTGCATTTTTAATGGTCTCAGCATTCCCATCAGAGGAGGTGTCACCTTCACAACCCAAATTCAGCCAAACTTTCAAGCTAATCAGATAGGACAACGTCCCTGTGTACAGAACAGGTGGCTCAGTCCAATCTTCAGAGCTTCCCTGTCCCAGACCCTATGGCCCATAAACCAACACAGGCCAATCAAACATCTGCCAGCCACCCCATGAGTAGCCCCAGGCATGCCACAACAAAGGGGGTGGCCAGGAGGTCTTCACAGAAAAGAACTCACTGAATGATTTCTAGAGGAGTCAGAAATTTCTGGTTCAAATGGATCTCTGAGATTTACAAGCTAGTTACTTAACCTCTCTGTGCTTCAGATTTATTTTCTGTGAAGCAGGGGTACTAACACCTGCCTTGCCTTTTGCAAGAATCAACTAAGGTGACAGATGCAAAATAAAGCACCTCATAAACCAGGGCTCTTTGTGAAGGTGACACAGTAATTTTCAGAGAGCTATTTGAAAGTAGACATGCCAAACGCCATTCCTACCCTCTAGAATCTAATTCCCTAGGTCCAAGGTAGCACCTGGCCATATGTGTTCTGAAAATTTTCCCAGAAGATTCTGATCCACACTGCCCTGTCGTGTGCTGTGCAGATATGACAGGTGACTGGTAGGATGTTGGTTCCATTCCTAACCAGTATCTGGGTGACTCTGGAGGGTTATATGTAGGAAAGTATGAACATAGACTCAAAGAATCACAAAGAGTCTTCCATCTTAGGGAAATAACCTAGCCTCATGATCCCTGAGAGGAAACTGAGTTATCTGTCCAACTGAGAACAAAGCTAGATCAGGGCAAATAAAATCAACTGAGTCAAGGATGATGCTTATTGTGACATGACAGCATGGATGCCCTAAGCAAGACTGTTACCAATGATAACATGTAACTACAAGGGCCCTCTGAGAACTCTCCTTTTCTTACTACCTTGCTCAAGGTTGATCAAATCAGGCCTTGACATTCAGGCTCCTAAAATAAGTATTTTCACTAAAATGCAGTGGTCAGAACAGGAAGCCAGATGCACCTCTTTCATTCTTCTAGTTCTTTCTATCTTTAGTCCTTAGGATGGGACTCCACCATGCAGACATATGGGTGCAATGAATTTAACACTCCACAGATGTCAGGCTTGCTGCTGGGTTCCCAAGTTACTCCCCAGGGGATGCAACAAAAACTAAATCTTCCTACCTGACTGGACTTTCAGACGCCCTCCCCCCCCACCCCCCCACCCCCGCCCTGCTTCCTGATGTCAGAGATGATTGGGAATCAGCCACCAGCCAATCACATCTCAGTAATGGAGCTCAATCCTAGATGCTGGACTCCTGACTATTGTTCACATTAATTAATAAATCCACAGCCTACTCATGTTTGCCCATATTCACATATACATCCAACACAAGGCCCTTAACAACTATCATGTATATACATGATATATAGCATAGTCTTTAGATACCTTCTCAGACAGAAGTCCCTTGAAACTTGAGTACCATTGATGGTGAATGTCACTAATACCACACAGGCCATGCTTGCATGTAATATATCTTCCATGACAGTTTTCAAGAATGGCCTCAAATCTTGGACATTGCTCCCACCAACAGAGTATGGTAGAAGTGATGATGTATGACTTCCAAGCTAGGTGAGAAAAGGCCATGTTGCTTCCACTGGGATCTCTTGAAACACTCAGTCTGGGGGAAGCCAGCTTCCATGTAAGGAATTCAACCCTGAGATCACCATGCTGGAGAGAGTACATGTGGGCCCTCCGGCGGACAGGCCCCGCTGAGCTCCTAGGCAACAGTGAGCACCAAATGCCACCATGTGTGTGAGCCTTCTTGGACATCCAGCCTTATTAAACCTTCAGATGATTCCAGAACCAGCCACTTCTGATAATAACCCCATCTAGACCCCATAAAAGAACTGCCCAGCCAAACCCTTCCTGAATTTGCCCCACAAAACTGTGAACGAAATTAAGTGGTTAAGTTTTGGGGTAAGTTGTCACATAGCAATAGTAAGTAAAACACCTTCTAATTCCAATTTTTTAAAAATACAGTGGTGGGTGTTACCTCAAAAAATTAAAAATTGAATTACCATTTGACCCAGTGATCCCACTTCTAGGAATATACCCGAAGAAGCCTGAAACACCAATCAGAAAGAATACATGTACCACCATGTTCATAGCAGCGCTATTTACAATAGCTAAGATCTGGAAACAGCCCAAATGTCCATCAGTAGACGAATGGATAAAAAAGCTGTGGTACATATACACAATGGAGTACTATGCAGCTTTAAGAAAGAACGATCTCTTATCCTTTGCGTCGACATGGGAGGACCTGGAAACTATTATCCTAAGTGAAACAAGCCAAGCAGAGAAAGACAAACATCATATGATCTCACTTATTTCTGGAGTATAATGAACATAACAGCGTGAGGAGCAGGGTAGTCCCGGGGACGTGGAAGTGGGGTACAGGCTGACATCTGCCAGAAGAGGGGGCGGGGGAGGGGAGCGATGAACACAGAACTTCTACGCATGTACTCATAACCAATGGACATGGACAACAAAACGGGGACGGGACAGGGAGGGAGGGGGAGGGGGGTGTCAATGGGGGAAAAAAGGAGAATCATCTGTAACATAAGTAAATTAATAAAATAAATAAATAAATAAAATAAATAAATAAAAATACAGTGGTGTATATGAGGGTTGGGCACGTGCTCAGATCACTTGTTCTTATCACAGCCAGGTACTCTCATGCTCAATGGATGGGGATGGAAGTTGGTTAACCTTCCTGGAAGCAATTTTGGCAACACTCAGCTAGAGCTTTAAAACACATATGTCCTTTTACCTCCCAAATGCATTCTAGAACAGATTACAGATGTATACAAAGAATTATCTGAATCAGCTGTCAGCATGCTCATTAGTGTTATCTATAATAGCAAAACATTGGGAATAACCTAGGTGTCCCATCGAGAGACTGGTTAAATAAGCTGTAATATATTTACACAAGAAATACTTTACACCTGTTTATTTATTTATTTTTTTTATTAATTTATTTTTGTTACAGATGTTTCTCCTTTTTTCCCCATTGACACCCTCCTCCCCATGCCCCCACCCTGTCCCCAGCTTTGTTGTCCATGTCCATCACTTATGCATACATGCGCATAAGTTCTGTGGTTTATCTCTTCCCTCCCCTACCACCCCCTCTTCTGAGGTGACTTTACACCTGTTTAAACCTATGCTTTTGAAGTATATGTGATGACAAACTATTTATGTTGTATTGGTAAGTAAAAATTGAGATTACAGATGGCATTTTCCTTACATTAAAAATACATGTATCAGCCCTGGCCAGGTTACTCAGAGTGTCATCCCAATACGCCAAGGTTGCGCGTTCCATCTCTGGTCAGGGCTATGCAAGAAGCAACTAATGAATGCAAAAATAAGTGGAATAACAAATCGATGTCTCTATCTATCTATCCATCTATCTATCTATCTCTCTATCTCTCTATCTTTATCTTTCTGTCTCCCTTCCTTTCTTTCTCTCAAGTCAATAAACAAAAAAATACATGTATCTGGAAGGAAAAATCTCAAATTATAAAAATGATAATGTCTAAATACTAGTATGACTCTCAGTTTTTATTAATTTTTTCTATATTGTTTACATGTTCGGTAATCAATATGCACTACTTTTACAATCAGAAAACAAAAGAAAAGATATTTTGAAGAGAAAAAAATGGGATACCGAAACTGCCAAGAATGTGAAAAGCACCTGTGTACCCAAGCACCAGCTACTTCTAGAGGGCTAACAGATCCCAGCTACAGGACCAGGACACAGACCCAATGCCTCACCGTTCAGGACAGTGAATGTCCAAACATCCTGGTGGACGAGAAACAAAGTGAGGTCTGCAGAGGAAGAAGAAGAGCAGATAGAGCTGGGAACTACAGATCTTAGATTGAACATCAGAAACCAAAAGTAAAAGGGGAGCTGGGGAAAGAAACTACACAGTGAAGAACCACCCAATCTTTTGTCCAGCTAAAGCCCCCAGAGCCCTGGCCACATCACTATGAGCAGAAGGTAACATTCCACATATAGTCTGCTACAGAACTGTGGAAGGTAGCCACTAAGTGTGGGTCCATATGTGAGGGTGGGGTAAAAGGAGCTTGAGTGAGGGCCATTGATTACCATCTCCTGGGGTCTCCTTGAGGATTTACATCAGCAAAATGCAGACTCTCGCATTGCACTGTCCAATATGGTAACCACTACCCACATGAACTATTTAAATTTAGATAAATTAAAAGTAAATAAAATTTAAAATTCAGTTCTGTCACACTAGCCATATTTCAAGTGGCTAACGATTATCATATTGGACAGAGCAGAATAGTCCTGTTCCATCATTGCAGAAAACTTTCTAATGAACAGTGCTTCTCTAGGGAATTGCTCAACTTGGATTGTTAGATTTCCACAGGGACAGTGATGCATGATGGAAAGATAGAATTGGAAGTCAACAGACCAGTTGAAACCTAACTCTCACACTTATCAAATGTGAAACCTTGGACCATTATTAACCTCCCTGAGTCTCCATTTCTTTATCCATCAAGTGGAAATAATAATATCTACCTCAAAGAGTCACAATAAAGATTAAATGATGCAAAGAGTGCAAACCGCTAGATCAGTATGTACTCAAAAAGCAGTAGCTATTATACAAATAAAGATCTGTGGAGTTTCTCCAACAGCATCTCAGAATACCCAAACCAACCAGACCTGCTCAGAAACCAGGAACTTTTGCACCCAGAATCAGCCTAAAACTAAGAGGCTCTTTGACATTTTCCAAGGTTTTTTTAAAGTTACTTGGTCTCACACCTAATGTAAGCCCAAGCAGATGATCACCTAAAGAAGCAGGTCAGAAGATGGCCAGGAGCTCTGTAGACTGTCACTCCTCCCCATGACAAAACCTCTTTGTCCCCATTCTGCAGATGAGGAGACTGGGGCTCAGCAAGGTTATCACTTGTGCATCTGGGACTCAAACCTAGATCTCAGGTGCCCCACACATCCTTTGTCACCTGCTAAAATGTCTTACAGTGGCATTCAGGAGGCTTTCTGAGTCACAGACTAAGCCCCTCCTTGGGCAGGACAAGCCTGTCAGGGTAGATGAGAGGAGACTAGACTCCTGGTCTCTGGGGAGTGGGCAGCAGGACCCCTGCAATTCCCATGGAAGGATGAAGAACTCACTGCAAGCCGTCAGGGGTTAGGCAGAGGACACAAAAAGCACTCCCAGGCATGACTTAGTGGGGAAAGAAAAGCAAAACAGAACACACAGCTTGTGGAAATGGAAATGGAATCAGGTGTCCACTCCAATGGGGATTGAGCACCAACCTCGGGAAGGAGGAAGGAGGGAGAATTGGCCGTCCAGGGGCAAGCAGCAAGTATAAACACAAGTAACACTCATCGTTCAGCTCCTACATAAAACACAGTTACAGAGTAAGAGAGCCAATTTCAGCATGACAGGAGTAGGCATAAAAAGGATATGTGGAACCGAATGCCTCTTCCCCAGCACGGCATAACCACGTTATAACTAGACAACGTGCTCAAATGGGCGCCCTGGCTAATTAACAGTGGCCCCCTTTAAAAAGAGAGCTCTGCTTATTTTTATGGACATGCTGAACATAACCAGCAGGATTTAAAATCAGGCTCTCCTCACTCATTTATTTTTCCCTATAACTTGAACCGTGTTTTCCCCGGGTTCCAAACTAATGAAATGCTTATTTAGAAGTTGCGGCCATCTGTGGCTGGTGCTGCCGAGTTCGTTTCTGCTCCCTGCCCACGGGTTGATGAGGTTCTGGGGCATAGGGAATTTCCCAGGATGCCCTGCTGTGGGAAGCCCAGTTGTGTGGGAAGGGATTCACTGGAAAGAAAGGGCATGCACCAGAGCTCCTTTGCTCTAAAGGGGCTGGCTCCTGGCTGCTCTGGCAGGAATCCTGACAGCTGGTGCGCTGGCGGCCTTGCCTGCCTCTGTGGCATGTTCAGCTACACAGGGAACTGGAAGCCTCACTCTGGCACTGCCCCCTCTGCCCAGCCATGGGCATGGACTCTGCATGCTGGTGAGCCAAGAGGTACTACTCCCAACTGCCCCCCACCTTACTTTCTTCTTCCCTACAGAGGAGAATGCAGACCTGTGATGCTTCATCCTTGCTGTTTCATTTGCTCAGGGACGGTTTCCCTCCATTTACCCATGTGATTTTTCAAAATCAGAAGCCCTGGCCAGATTGGCTCTGTGGTTAGAGCATCGGCCCATAGACCAAAGAGTCGCGGGTTCGATTCTGGTCAAGGGTACGTATCTTGGTTGCGGTTCGTCCCCGGTCCTGGTCAGGGTCGTACGGGAGGCAACAAGTTGATGTGTCCCTCTCACGTTGATGTTTCTCTCTCTCTCCCTCTCTCTCCCTCCCTCCCACTCTATCTGAAGATAAATAGAAAAATATCCTCGGGTGAGGATTAAAAAAAAAAAGTCAGATACATGACACTCCCCTCAATTGATAAAGTTGGCACCAGAACTGACCTGGCTTTGCTCACTCCCCCGATAACCATTCCGCTGCCACCAGCATCCCAAGATCTGTGTCTGTCTACAGTGATGGCAGGTGATGGCAGGTGATGGCAGGTATAAACAACCAGCAGCACACTTGTAGCCACACCCGATGATGAGCCCTGAGAATGGCAGGCTCCTCATTAACGCTGTCCTTGCAACAATCTAACCCACTGGACCCCCGGCCTCAGCCTGCCTCAGCCCACCTCAGCCCACAAGACTTTCTTGTTTCTGCTCATTTTTCTCCCTTCCCAGTTTCAGACTCTCTGAGTGATAACTCTCTAACTGTGCCTCCATGTCCTGTTTTTGGTCCCCTTCCCTGCCCCGGCCTTTCTGAATACCACACCCTCAATTCCATGCAATGAACATTAGATGTTAGCCTACTCTGTGCCTGGCATTGTCTAGGCCATTCATTCTCCCACTTGGCTCCATGAGGACCAGAGTCCTGCTTGTGCTGGGCTCATGTATCCCTACACTTGGCAAAGGTGCCTGACAAGTATCTGTGGGACAGATGAATGCCTATATAGGAGGAGACAGCCATGCAAACAACCAATAAAGCACAATGTGATCAGTGCTATAAAATACTTGAGTACAAAGTCCTTTGGGAACTCAGAAAGGAGAGCAATTAATTCAGCCTGGATAGGACGCATTCCAGGCAGAGAGCACCAAGCATGCAAAGGCATGACAGCGCATAAGTGCAGGGAGGCTGGTTAAGAGGCCAGCTCTGCTGTCTGTTTTTGCTCAACAATGAAGCTCTGAGGCTACAGAAGGGCTGGCCATGATGTCTGTATGTGGGGTCAATGTGGACCCTGGTCATGCCCTCCTGATGAGTACAGATGTCAGTCCCTGAGCTCTTCTGTGCAGTATCTGGGGATAGGCTTTGGAACACAAAAATGAGGTAGCCCTCAAGAAGCTCAGTGCCAAGTGATGGAGAAAGACTGGATGGGCAATTATAGGACAGCGTGTATAGTATATTAAAGCCTGATGGTTCTGCCAACTCTGGGCACCTAAACCACACTGGCTCCAACTGCTGTGAGCTCTGAGATGGCAGAAACGACCACAAATAGGAGGTCAAGACAAGTTTAGGGAGTTGATGTCTTGAGGCAATATACTCAAGACACTGGTTTGTTGTTAGAAAGGCCGAGAAGGCCGGAGAAGAGATGGAGGGCATGGCAAAGAGGAGCCCAGGTCCCACTGCCACCAGGGAATGGCTTCTGATGTTCTGGGGGGTCTGAGTCTCCTCACCCCAAGGCAAGACCTGCCATGGGGGATGACATCATCTTTGGCAGGAAGGCAGGCACTTCTGCCAGGCACCAGGTGACCTCATCTAATTCTCTTTCCCTTCCACCCACAATAGTTCTCTCCTCCATTCCTTCTTCCCAATCTTCCCCCTCTTGAAAAAAAGAGAAAGCAAAAAGGAATAGAAAGCAAGTCTGGAGAAAAGATAAAGAGGAACAGAGAAATGAGAGGGAGGAGTGAGGTGGCAACACGGTAAAGGTCCCTTGGCACTAAAGCAGTGATATAGCGTGGCTTTTCCAAGAGGACACCTCGAGTCCAGAGAACTCTGCTCCAGGGCCAGGCTGGGAGAGAAACTTCCCAAGAGCCTGATGAAAGGTGGGGAGAACTATGGTCTCCAGCCCCAGAGGCCTCCCTCTCAACGCAAGTGGAAATCTGAGCCCAGAGTGCCCACCAGCTCGGAGGGGCACTTGACTAACAGAGGCTGCTTTGGATTTCTCCCCTCATCAGGCGCCCATCCTGTGCCTGAATACTAGTGAGGTTACTGGTCTCGCCTCACTCTGAGGAAGGACATGGGCGGACTCAGAAGCCCAACAGTTTACTGGCTTGTCTTCTGCTTCTGACGGTTCTGCTCTTCAAATTGCTTCGGTTCAAACTCCTTGTGATTTTTCCGGGCTGCTGGGAGGAGAGCGTATTGATTCTGTGTTTTGATAAGGTCAGCAGTGATCAGCTCTGACAGTCAAGCGGATGGCCTGTCCCCTTCCCCCTCCACTGGATGTGGTTCCACATACAGAAAAGGATGGAGAGAAACAAAGACGGGGTGGAGGAGGAGGCGTCCTTTGTCTCGGTGCTTCTGAAAACCTCTTTTAAGCGCCATCAGCAGAAGCAGACTCCTCTCGGGTTGCAGTCTGGGAGAGACAGTGAGGCACACTTGAACTTTTCTGTGTGCATTCATTTTCCTGTCCCTCTGTGCATTCCTGCCCTGTGACCTTTTCTCCTGGATGGTGACTCACTTTCTTCCAAAGAACCAATTAAGTTCCGTGTAACATCGGCAGACACCCCATGACCCTGATTAACATTAAGAACCTGTAGGATTGTTCAGACTGAGATGACTGAGGACATAGACGGGGCCCCTCTGAGGTTTCAGAGAGTTGATTTGAGCTTTATGAGAGAAGTGCTGGGATAGGTCTCACTTTGCCGAGGCCACGGGAGGAAAGGCTGTCTGGAGCTCCACTCTAGGGGTCCATAGCTCCCAATCCAATGCTGCGAGCGGAGGGCTGACTTTCCCTGGAGTCCTCCCAAACAGTATAGCAAACACTGTGTCTATGTGTCTGGATATTTTTCAAGAGAAGATCCAGAACTTTCTTTAAATTCTCCAAAAGACCTATGATCCAAGAAAGGTTAAAAGTGATTATTCTGTAGAAACCTTTCAAAGATCCTTTAGAATGTGCCAGGCTCCTAAAACTACCTCCTAGCTGGCAGTGCCATGGGAGGTACCCTGAGATGTCAAGGCCTATGACAAACAGTGATGCCTGAAGTGGAGCTGGGTCAGTTAGTACAATGCTACTACCCTTATGGTCTGAGAACAAGCCTCATGACCAATGATTTGACGGGCCTGATAATCAGTGGAAAGAAGCATGAATATGGTACCCACCTCATAAGAAGCAATGGCCCCCTGCAATGATGTCAGTTGGATACCAGATACAGAACTATGTTCAGACCCAAGTGTTGTAGGATTTGAACCAATCTCAAATAAATTCAGAGCCACTAACCAGGATGGGGAAAGGTCTGAAATCACAACATCAAACACAACAGAAATCACAGCTTCTGCTGAGAGGGAGCCGACTCTGCCAGGCACAGTGTGGAGCGCTTCAGGCACAGGATGTCATTCAGTACTGACAACAACACTCTGAAGTGCCAACATCTCCATTTCACCAAGGGGCAGGTTGGGATTCATAGATAGAATGTGTTCACGATCACAGGCCAGTATGTGGAGATGGTTGGATTAGAGCTGATGTCTGTGTAACTCCAAAGCCCATGTTTTAGGAACTGTGTGGTAAAAGGAACAAAGTAAAAACAGGAGAGTAGCTTGGAGAAGAGAACCGCTGAAAACATGACAACAGAGGATGGAGTAAAACCGTGGAGTAAAATATTGCTGCAAAGAGAAGATTGGGAATTCCAGTTGGGAACAAGAGCGGACATTACTAGAAGGTAGATTTGGGTTATAAGAGAACAACAGAGTTCTGTTGTCATTTATTTTTTCATAGCAGCATTAGACAGTAAGTCAAGGTAACTGCCATGCTCATAGTCCTCCTCCAAGAAAAATTGCCCCACTAAAGCCCCTGCTGAGAGAAGCCTTAGGCCATTTCTTAAACAGAGATAACTATGGTTTGCTCTGTGCGACCCCTTTACCACAACTGCTTAAACCAGAAGTAGACTCCTGATTCAGAACCATCAACCCTGACTGTGGGGAAAACTCAATGCTGACAGAGTTTTAGCTGCAACAAACAAACCCAAACATGTATGATGGTCCAGACCTGATATAGACTTATTTCCCACTTGTGTAAAATCCTAACTGGAAGTGCCTAATCGGCAAGCAGTTCTCCTTTGAGTGGTGATTCAGGGACCCAGGCTGCTTCCACACTGGGTTCTAAGGTCACCATGCTCATCTGTGTCTAGCCAGCAGGAAGGGAAAGATCATGGAGACTGTACTTGGGATGTTTATGCCAGACCTCGAAATGGTACACATCACTTCAGCTCACAATCCATTTGCAGAAACTCAGTCATCACATGGTTACACCTAACTGCAAGGGAGGCTGGGAAGTGTAGTCCAGGTGTATGCCCAGGAAGAAGAGGAAATGATGTGGCTGAACCTTTGTCAGCCTCTGCTAGAAGTAGAGAGAAGCCAGGTGATACAGTAGAGGTATAGGTTATGTCTGGTCCTCTCACATTTTTGCAATTCTCTCCCTGAGGTCATCAATAAGGAAACAAATGTTCCTGTTCTAAAACAATCCTCCTGAAAAAATACATATCAAACAGAAAGTCCATATGACCCAGGACCCCACTTCACAGTGAATCGTACACATGGCCATTTTATAAGTTTGCTCCAGGGCTGGAGACCATTAGTCCCACCAACAAAAATGGTAGCACCTCAGACCTCTCTATTCTGGTGCTTTTCTAAAAGCCTCTCAAACAATTGGTCTTATCTCCATGAGCTCTTGCTCATTCTCCCTGTTGGCTCCTGTTCACCATGACTGCTCACCATTCAAACATCTGGCAATGCCATTCTGCCATCTCAACAGCACACCACTCATCCCACCTGCACCAACTCTCTCAGCACCTTCCATACCCCTTAGAGCACCTCTTCTCCCACCTGCCTCCTAGAGTTTAGTTCCTACTTGGCCCCACAAACCATCCTTCAAAGACACCTGTACCAGGGCTGTCTAGTTGCACAGCTCCATCCGGAAGCACCATCCACAATGTAATCTGTGTAAACGATGCCCCATTGGAATTGTGCCACAGGCAGCCCTGAATCAGATACCAGGAAAGGTGTCTCTCTGACCCTACATACCAAAAGCTCAGAACTTTAGCTCTTCATATGGTAGGACCTATGACACATAGAGTATTCTAATTTTTCTGTTTGAAGTTTAATATGGACTAACTAAGGCACTCAGAAGTTAAAGGGCAACCTTAATAGCACCAAATGGAATAGATTAAACTGCATTTCAATTGACCTATCTGTTCTCACCTGGCAAAGTGAAACACTGACCTTAGTTTCAGTGCCAACCCAACTGGTGAGTGTGTGTGTGTGTGTGTGTGTGTGTGTGTGTGTGTGTGTGTGTGTGTGTGAGAGAGAGAGAGAGAGGGAGAGAGAGGGAGAGAGAGAGAGAGAGAGAGAGAGAGAGAGAGAGAGAGAGTCTGTCTGTCTTAACTTCCTTTAACATAATAATCAAAGTCCCTGATAAAAACAGAAAAGTTATAACTGTTACCATAGAGTCATGTGCTGAAAGCACTGGTATTTAGTTTTAAAAAAAAGTATCTTTATCTGTGACCATATATTCATTCTGTCATCCTGGTCCATACTATTTCCAAGAAGGCTATATTCTCATGCCCTTGCACAGTGCCTGACACATGAAAGGCACTCAGTAAATACTTATTGAGTGAGTGAGTGAATGAATGAATGAAGTCAAGCTTTTACACAATATGTTCAAAACTGCCCTTGATGGAAGAAGAGGAAGTATTGTCAATGCTCTTTTTACCCAATGGAGGAAAGCAAGACCACAAAGAACCATGCAACTCTGAGATGGAGCTAGAATTTAAGCAATCCTCAACAATGGCCTACTGCAAACCTTGGGCATGCTCAGATCCCCCAGCTAAGCCAAAGTCTCCCCTGAGCTATCCTAGTACCACCCCCCAGAACTACCCACACTCTCCCCATACCCTGCTTCTCCTCCCCTGTGCCAGTCTGGGTAACTAGCCTTGTATGGCTTCTTACTGCCCAAATTAGCTCCCAGGAGCTGGCATAGAGCCCTCAAAGTCTGAGGGCAGGACAGCCTGTGAGCAGGTATGGGTACAACTATCTTGGACCCTCCCCTCCACCCCAAGTGGCAAACACATCCTCAATAGCCTTAGCCACCAGGAACCTGTCAGATCCTCATTTAGAAAATATGTCCTAAGCCCAAAAACCAGGCAAAGGGCCAGAAATGGTCAACAGGCACAAGGGTCCACACTTCTGGTCTCCAGCTTCATCAATTTAAAATATCAACTCTGAGATGTCACCTCATCTCTTCCCAGGCAGAATGTGTTATCCACTCTACAAGATATAGCAGATTAGGAAAGCCAGAAAAATGGGCATGTCCATTCCAAGTGGACTCTCTGGGGTAGCCGATCTAGAGACTGAAAACATTTCTCTTTCACTTAATGTTCAGCTTTTATTTAAAGGGAAAGTCCCCAAATGGAATTGAGACTGTTCAGGTTGTTTTAAGGGCATCTTTCCTTTCTGTGACATGGTGAGCCCGCTCTCCATTTTACCAAGCTCCAGAGAGAAACTCCGCTTGCCAACACTTGAGTGATTTCACCTCTAGCGTTTCCATGGTGATGCACATCCCTGCACAGCCTGGAGAAAAGGTACAGCTCCAAGTGATGATGAATATGAACGAAGCTCGGCAGCCTCCCGGGGCCTGGTGGGGGGGGGAGGGGGTGCTGTCCTGGAGGTGCTGGGCTGCATAGAGCATTGGGTCCACATGGCCTCTGCCTCAGGTAGCCTGAGATGGACTTCTCCTACCTAGGAGCATGTAGGTTTATTCCTGGAAACCTCAGCTGGCAGGGGCTCCAGAGACTGGGGAGGGGAGAAGCCAGTTGTCCAGGAAACATACACAGAGCATCTGTAACAGCGTAAGTTCTGAGAAGCACGCTGACTAGGGTCTATATAGCCTCTGGAGTCTATGGGGCCTCAGTCTAGCTCTTGGCCCAGCCGAGCCCAGGCCACCTACAGGCTGCCATTACATTGTCCAAACTCAGCTAGAAAACAAGATTAGAATAAAATAATTCCTCAAGAAGCTAACGATGACCTCTGCTACCTGATGAGCTCTGCAGGCTAAGGCAGGTTGGGGTTTGGACCTCCCACTTGTCCTTCCTCAGACAATAATAGCAATAAAGCTACCATTTGCTGAGTACTTGCTATGTGCCAGGCACTGCACTAGATGTGATTTATACATTCTCTCACTTGATCTACACAATAAAAGCAATATGGGATAGGTAGTATAATTGTCTCCACTTCACATATGAAGAAACTGTGAGGCTTCAGAGAGGTTAATTGACTGATCCAAGGTCACCCAAGTCACTGGTCACTTCTGGGCATAAATGAGAGAGCCAGGATTTGAACTCAAGCAGTCTCAACTTAGAGTCTGATATCGGGGCATGTCCCCAGGCCTCTGTGTTTTAGGACTAAGCTGACCCCAAATGAACAATGACACCAATTTTCAGAGCTCACTTTTGTCCAACCTTCTACTATTTGCAATAACAACTGCAGTTTCCACTTCTTCAGCACTTTCTATGTACTAGACATTTTATATACTTGACTTAATCTGATCTGCACAGAGTCTTTAAAGATAGGCATCAGTAATCCCAAATTTTGGTTGAGGAAACTGAGGCCCAGAGAGATTAGGTTTGCCCAAAGTCAAATGAGTGTCAGGGTCTGGATTTGAATCCAGTTCCAACTCCAAAGCCAGGGCTTCTGCAACCATGCTACACTTTCACATTATCTCATTTAATCCATACTCCAGGTTTTAGGTTGAACTCTCCAATTTCAGGGGAAATCCAGGATACTAAGCAGGATGGGGAGGCTAAAGGCAAGGCCAGCCACCCCCTTTTACTGCCAGCAGCCTGGTCACATTTAGACAATTCATATGGGTGTAATGTATCTCTCTCTTAGCCTAGTCATTCCTTCTCCTCTGTAACGGTAATTGGATGCCTACTGGGTGCAGACTCTGTGTCAGGCAACAGAGACACAGAGCACAAAAGGCCCAGCCCCTGAATTCCCTCTCAGTGCCACACTGTCACTGAAGTCTCACAACGACCCTGAAGGGCAGGCCCCAAAATCATGCTCACTTCATCATAAAGGAAACTGAGGCTCAGCATGGCTCATCAATCAGGGGGTCCACAAGGTCACACAGCGAGTACAGGGGGAAGCCAGGACAGGAACCAGGGCAGTAACCAGGGCCAGCCTGGATCCAGAGACTGAGGCTGTGTGACCTACTGTGCTTGGCTGCGCAGCAGGGGCTATGAGCTATGTGAGCACTGAGAAGGGAGCAATTCTGTCCAGGGCTTCAGGAGCAAGGCTGATGGAGGAGGGGACTTTGGCGCACAAACGCCAGGAGCAACTAACAGCAGAGATTTTTTCTTCTTTTTTTATTAATTTATTTTTGTTACAGATGTTTCTCCTTTTTCCCCCATTGACACCCTCCTCCCGATCCCCCCCACACCCCGCCCCCAGCATTGTTGTCTGTGTCCATGGCAGCAGAGATTCTTTAACAGGAGTCCATAGGCTCCTATGGCTAATGGATAAACCTCTGAGATTCCACAAACTACCTGAAATGAGACCAAAAGATACTGGGGGACTGTTCCTTTTTCAGGGGAGAATAACCATCATTTTCTTTCTTGGATTCTGAAAAGGGTTTCTGATTCCCTAAAATATATAAAGGACCAGTGCCTTAAAGTGATGCATTTGGTCAAGGGGTGACTGATGGGAAAAAGCTGTCCTTTTAACAGGTAGGCATAATGTCTCTGGTCCCACAGGAACCAACATTCACAAAGCTGCTCCATCAAGCTCAAACTTCCCCAGTCTGTCTCCTGGACCTCCTCTTCCTAATGCGTCTGAGACGAAGTGGTGGGAGCTGCCAAGACAGGACGGCAGGGAGAAGCATCTCTCTTTTCAGACCAGAAAGTAACCATTCTTTGCTCTGCTTTTTATTAGCATCTGCATCCTGGACAGTTCTTTCTTTGGGCTCCTACCTTAGGAGATCGGTGCTGCCCTCAGCCTCCCCCTGTGTTGTGACATATTTCAAGCTGCATGCCTAACGTTCCATGCTTTCAAATCAGAACCACTGAGGGAGTGACTCAGTCAGAAAGGCTTGCACCTGAAGCACTGGGTGCAACTCGTGACAGATCTGGATGATGTCCACTGCGAAGATGGACAAGTTAAGTGCTTGCAGGATTAAACAGTCTGGGAAGACGAGGCAGCAGCAGCAACCTCCACTGCAGAGCTGATTTCGAATCCCTCTCACCAATAATGGTCTGGCCAAGTTATGCCAAGTTCCCAGGAGTGCAGGGTCAGACTGCTTAGCCGAGAGAATCAAAGCATTTTCAAGATGATCCTGTTTGAACTGTGCTCTGCTCACCTGTGCACACATTTAGAAGACCAGTCAGACCCAATGTCATCATCCAATTAGCACATGTCCATATCCAGCTCCCCGGGGCTAAATTGAAACAAGCAGGATGAGATCGAACTCTAGTCCCACTACTTTTAGGGTAGATGTCCAGAGGCAGATGAGGAGGCAGAATTACCTGCTGCAGGCAGCTAACAATGGCTCTGTAGGCCAGAAACCCCAGCAAAGGCAGAGGCTTGATAGTCCTCCATCAGGACGTCATTACTGTGCCCCTTCTCAGGGTTCGGCATGGCAGTGAGCCAGGCCCCAGGGAGTCAGAGATGAAAGACAATCTCTCTTCTGAACAAGCTCACAGTCTACTGGGAGTTGCAGCCTGGTAAAAAGGCAATTATAACACAGTGAGATAAGGGCAGTGAAAGACTGAAGCATGAGGGACTGAGAACATGCAAGAGGGGTGCCTAACTCAGCTGGAGACATGTCGGGGAAGGCTTCCTGAAGGAGGTGATGCACGCACTGACTCTCGAAGAGGAATCAGGAGTTAGCAGAGGGAACCCCTTACTGAGCAGGCAAGTTGCTCAATGTGATCAGAGCAGGGAGGGAGGGGGAGGTATGGGCAGGACAAATGAGGGAACTAGAAATGCAGGTGGCTTCCTAAGCCAAGATACTCGCACTATACTGTTTAGCGTGCATCACCTGGAGAGCTTGTTAAACAGATTATGAGGCCCCAACCCCAGAGCTTCTGATTCAGTCTATCTAGGCTAGGGTCTGAGAATTTGCATTTCTATTAAGTTCCCAGGTGATGCTGATGCTAATGTTCCAGGGACTGCTCTTTGAGACTCTCTTCCCCAAGCCATTTTTTTTTAATCCTCACCCAAGGACATTTTTGCATTCATCTTCAGATAGAGCGGGAGGGAGAGAGAGAGGAAGAGAAAGAGAGAAACATCAATGTGAGAGACACATCGACTGGTTGACACACACACAACCCCAACCGGGGCCGGGGACAAACTGCAATTGAGGTACGTGCCCCTAGCGGGAATCGAACCCGGATCTCTCTGGTCCATGGGCAGAAGCTCTAACTGCTGAGCCAAACTGGCCAGGGCCCCTGAGATTTATCTTGAGGGGTGAGGGGAAAACTATTAAAAGGGGAGACCAGGGGAAGGGTACCAAATTTGTATTTTAAGATTACTGTGACAACAGGTTCAAGGATGGATTGGATGTGATCGGATCCAGGACAGAAAGACTGGTCAGGAGGCGGTCGCAGTGATTCGGGTCAGAACAAAGGCAGCTCCAGCCAGAATGGAGTCAGTGGTCAAACAAGAGGTCCTGGGGGTCTGGAGACATGCTGTGAGTGGCAACAGAGGAATCAAGAACAGAACCAAGGTTTCTGGCACAGAGATTTAATCCGCAGTTAGGTAGCACTCCCTGGAAAGAAAATACAAGAGGACCATTTTGAGGGCCAAGAGATAAGAATTTGGGCTTGATGAGTTCTTTTTTGCCTGTGGTAAGTTTGAGGCGGCTGCAAGAGATCCAAATGGACATATCTGCAAAGCAGACGTAAACAGACTTGATGACTGGGGAAAGAGATGATCGGAGAGAGATTTAGGTTTTGTCTCTAGTGTGAGTGGAGAGTGAAAGACATGGAGGAGAATAAAACAATAACCAAACAAGGGGTAAACTGAGAAGAGAAGAGGACCTAGACCAGTGCCTTTGAAACACCATCATTAAAGAGACTAACAAAAAGTAATGGCAACAAAGGAGTATAGGAATGTGCCATTTGGGTCATCCAGGAAACAAACACTGAGCCAAAGCTGGGAGAGCAAAAGGTTCTTGGGAGCAACAGCTGTGAAAGAAAGAGGAAAGAAGCAGGATTGGGCAGGGGTGGTCAGACTGATGCAGACCTAAATGCCACCAGCAGGGAGTGCCAGAGCAAAATTCCTGCTAGAGAGTCCCACGTTGGAGGGAAGTGGCTGGGTCCTTCCAGTACTGCCTTGTTCAGGCATTGGCCGGGACCACCCAAGAAGAGTGATACCTTAGCCCAAGGGTGTGGGGAATCCTGAGAGAGGCTCAATTAGGCAGCAAGTCTTGCTCAAAGGGGGTCTGATCATCGTGTCTTCATGACGGCCACAAGGACTATGTAGAAAAACACTATCAAGAGTTGTCACAAAAGCCAAAAGAAAAGATGCTAAGGAGGGAGTTGTGGACAATTTCCAAAGCCCAGGAAGATATGTCATGAGACTGCTGATTCAACTAACCCCACAGTGGTGAGATGAGCTGTGTCACCAAGAAGAAGCTACAGGGAGGCAACAACGCCCAGATTGGAGGTGCCCTGGAAATGAGAGGGGAGGTAAGGATAGACAGAGGTAGAGATAGTGAGTGTAGATAATTCCTTCAAGGAGCTCTGCTGATGAGAGGAGAGAAAGGTGGTGGTACCTGAAGGAAGACATGGGAGTGAAGGGAACTGGATCAGGACAAGAGAGGGGGAAAATCTGGGTCACTGAGATAGCTGCTGAGCCCTCCCTCCGACCTGGATCCACCTGGAGACCTTGGGGGAGAAGGGCAGTTGCTTGGCTGATAAATGGGGGACCAAATGCAGGGCAACACAGTACCCTGGGAGGGAAGCAGAAAAATCCCATCCAGCAGAGTGGCTCAGACCACTTTCTCTGTCATTGATCCAAGCTCAGCTCTTCTACTCATGCCCCCACCTTCACTCCCTGGAGGTCTCACTGAGCTGCACCATCATAAGTCATTGTCCTAATAGCTTTATTAGAAGAAAAGAAAAGGCATTAAAACCCAGCTTAATGAAGCCAGGACTCAGAAGGCAGCAGACAGCATACTCGTCATCTCACTTCCTCTGGCCTCTTGGGAGTCCACCAGAAAATGCTTCAGTCTCCAAGATGGGGGCGATTAACCTCTGACAGAAGTAACTCGAGCCATAAACACATCGTGGGTCTGTTTTGTTCCTAAAGGCTTTATAATAAGACCAGGCATCTCACAGTAACATGTCATCCTGGGGCAAATAAAGTCTGGTTAGAGTGACTGCCTGAAGCCCTCCTCCTCTCAAATCTCTGCCTTGATCAATAAAAGATCACAATGAGGCAGCTTAGAGCTTAATTATTTACTATTTCTGCACTTTCGTATAAGAGAAATTTTCTAAAGAAATCAAACTGCCTGCTTAGTGCCATGTATAGTCAATATCCTGTGCTCTACCAGGTGTTAATGAATTAATCTACTAATGGCAGCAAAGGTCTCCAAGGTCTCCAGGACCATGGATGCTCAGCTCCCAAAGGGAACAGATTTCATTCATACTGGTGTTAGTTTTAAATCATTCTTTATTTCCTAAAAATCCTGGATAATTTCTTAGCCAAGAACTCATTAGATTGTGCATATTTCCAGTGTCAATTATGGTGATAATATCTTTCTATTTTGTTTTTCATGTCATTTCCACTTTATAAAGCCAACTCCCAATTATCTATGAAAACAGAAGAATGAGAGTCCACGGAGAATGGAAATACCTCCTCTAGCCAGTCAGCAGCAAGAGTTTCCCTTGTCCAGGCATTGTGCTTGTCTTTTCCCTGGGTAGGAGTACAGAAAACCAGTGAAAATACAGGAAGAATTCAGGGGACAAAAGGAGGAGGAGCAGAGAGCCAGGTCCAAAATTTCCACATAGTAAATTGTGACTCCTCAGCGTAATATTAATAACAACCACAGGCAAGAAGAGTAGTTTTAGGTCTTCCTGATAGGAAAGGATACATGAGAAGATAGTTATAGGGTAGCAGGAGAAATTAGGACTTGCTTTTAAGGAAAAGGGGTGGACTGGAACTTGCTATCAAGGGAAACTATAAAACTTGACTGAAAGATTTTTTTAAAACAAGAAGTAAATACAGTGAGAGTACAGATGCTGGCAAAGTGGAGGCACTGAGAAAGCTTGGCTGACTTTTAAAAATTCCCAACAGTTTCAGAAATATTAGGGAAAGAAGAGATTAACCTGCTGGGAAGAGGGATGGCAGGTCTAGAAACAAGAGATGAGGCATAAAAAAGGTTATGATAGTCCTCACTGGGCAAGATACCAATTATGGGGTGGATACAAGTTGTGGGAGTGAGGGAGAAAGGGCAGTGAGCTCACTCTTTGTTTTAAAGCCACATTTTATTGAATAATTGCAAACAAAGTTCTGGCCCAAGCTGGAATTTTAATAATCATCAAAGCCTTTTCTCAAACCCGTGTCAGTGGTTGGGCTGTAAACAGGTGGTATACACAGCAGAAATATTTGAGAAGTGTGTGCATCAGCACCAGCTCAGCTACCTGAGGGTGGGAAGCCAGTGGATGGGCGAGGCCAGAGATTGAGACAGGCTATTTGGCGAATGACTATGAGGCTTTCATGCCAGGCCAACCTATCACACTGACTCCAATTCATTTTCTATCTATCTATCTATCTATCTATCTATCTATCTATCTATCTATCTCTACTTCTACCTCTATCTCTATCTCTCTATCTCTGCTACTAAAGAGAGAAACAGGGAAATTGGAAGGGCAAAGGGGGCTGTAGCTGCCAGAGCTGAGATGTGCTCTTGGCATTGCAGTTAGAATTTGGAATGCAGTTTCCCATAGAACTGTTGGTGCAGATGGTGACTGAGTTCCATCAGGGGGGCAGGGTGAGTGTGAAAACAACCAACTCTGGGGCCAGAGAGATCACAGGGTCCTGGTTTTACCATGTACATGCTCTGTGTCCTTGGTCAAGTAACTTAAGCTATCTGTGCTTTGGTTCCCTTTGACATAAAGTTGTGAGAATTAAATCCTTGAGCTAACATGTTTAAGATGGAGTAGAGAGTCAAGCACATAGGAGAGGCTCAGCAAGTGTTAAATTAACTGCATTAGTATGGTTAGTAAATGACAAGGCTGAGTTCAAGCAACCCACTTAAAAAAAAAAAAAAAAGCTATACTCCCAAATTAATTTACAAATTGGGCACTGTCTGTTCTTGTTTTTTAGCATCCTGTGCAGATCTAAAATCACTTGATACATTTAAGAACGTAAAATGTATTATGTATAACTTGGTTGCTCATAAAATTATCATGTTTGATATATTTAGAGATGTGAGGACTAGGGAAGAAAAGAATTTCAGAAATATGTGGGGAGTTTATTTTTCTGCTTTTTTTTTTTTTCAGTTTGGTGAAGAAAAAGCAAAAAACTCTAGGAAATGAAAATTCTTGATGTCTTCCCGTCCTTACAGCGATGGACCTCCCCTCTGCCAGGCAAGCAGAATCCTGCGGCATGAGACGCTATGCCCCCAGTCAGAGGACAGGCCAGGTAAACAAACAAAAACCAGCCACGACAGGGAGCACTGCTCCTCGCCGTTCCTCTAAAGGAGTGCTTGCTCTACTCTAAAGGAAGAGTGAACCTGGCATTTATCAAGTTACCGTTTTAAAGGTTCCTTTTTGACCCATCAAGGTTTCAAAGAAGTTTTGGAGAACCCCTATCCCATATATGTCCCGGGGGCTGTGGGAGGGTGGGGGAGTGGGTGTTGTGGGATCTATGTGGATGGCTGAGCTTGCAAGTGTCAACTATTTATTAATAAATAAGTCTTTGCCTGGCCAGTGTGGCTCAGCGGTTGAAGCATTGGCACGCAGACCAAAGAGTCACAGGTTCGATTCCGGTCAAGAAGATGTACATCGGTTGCAGTTCGGTTCCAGGCTCTGATCAGGGTCGTGCAGGAGGCAACCAGTCGATGTGTCTCTCTCACATCGATGTCTCTGTCTCTCTCTCTCTCCCCCTTCCTAACTCTCCAAAATCAATAAAAAACACATCCTCAGGTGAAGATTCCATCACATGTTTATTCCTTAAACAATCACTGGTAAACAGAATGTAATTAACATGGTTGATGCTCACTAATAGAGATTTACCTCTTGGGGCCCAGGAGACACCCAGCACCTGACAGCTGGACACCTGAACAAAATCAGTTCTGCTAAAGGCAAGGGATGCATGGGGCACCCCTCCCAAGCAATCCAAGAATGTCAAGAAAGCCAAGGAAAGACTCTACACTGGAGCGTGACTCCTGAATAGGCACTGCGGAGAAACAGCACTTTCTGAAATGTTTATCCAGGGCAGGAGACAAGAATCAGAACTGAATCCTCAGAAGCCTATCCCTCGGATGCTGTCCCAGGTACTGTGTGATCGGAGGGTCTCACTGAGCTAGAAAGATCCAATCCCTGGTTTGTTCCAGAATCTACCACTTTAAGCCAAAAGGTCTGAGAGCTCTTAGGAACCAATGGACAATATTTTTTTCTCCATAATCAAAAATAAAAATTCAGTAGTTTCAGAGGCACTTCTTACTAATGTATGAACTCATTCTTCCCCGTGTCTTTCAGAGCCATTAAATCCTTCGAGGTGAGGCACTGTATAACTTCTTTCCCTGGATGGTTTCTGATGTCACCGGCAGGAGCAGTCCTGGACTTCCAGGCACACTGTTCATTACTCTGATGAGCATAGTGTTTAAAACTAAATTCATTAGGATGATATTTTATATTACATTAGGGAATGTACTGAATAATCCAAATGTGAAGGCAATGAAGATTTCTCCTCCTCTCTCTTACCTGCTGCCACAAAATGAAAGGGTGCCATCAACCTGTAAAAGGCAACGACCTCATTCACTTTAGTAACCTCTGCCCTTTTGCCCATTCTAAACCAGTGGAGAAGAATTTATGGGAACATTTGGGTTCTAGTCCACCATCACCTTTAGCAATCTTAATTCATCTCAGAGATAATAATTCCCATTTCTTAAAAATGAGCCAAGTTAATTGGCATGAAGATCTCTTTAAAAATCTCTCTTCCTTTAGATGTTCTACACGTTTCTGAAAAAAAGCCCTTTAGCATGAAAATTAAGATGTAAGGTTTCCCAACTGATGGAGATTTGCAAAGAACTAAAATAACCTAGATTTATTTTCTTTACAGTTTTAGGTTAATGCAACTTCATTTTAGGAGACTAAGGATTGTTTATAGCAGGGAAATGCACCAAGGAGCCAGCCATCAGCTCCACCATCAGTCAGATAGATGGAATAGAGTTGCTGCTGACGAGGTACAATGCCAAGGGCACCAGAAAATCCATCCTAATATCTCTGTACATGTCTTCCATGTAGAAGAGTCATTTCTTCCAAAAATGCATCTAATGTTCAAAAAATGTTCTCTAAGATACATTCCACTTCAACAATGGAAATCAACACTAGGGTGTAATTGATGGTTAATGGGTTCTTCCATGCAAACAGGTTTTCATTATGGAAAGAGGCATGAAGGAGAAAAAGACACAAAAGCAGGAGTTGGAAGGAGATGACAAGTTTCCCTGAATCCCCTCCTGGCAGTCTGGCCTGTCCCTAACAAGATTGAAGATAGATCAAACAAAACTACTCGACTGAACAAAGCTGGAACAAGTCAGGGCTGAATCCTGTCTGATACGAAGTGGAAACATCTCTGTAACATACCTAGGGATAGCATGATCTAGCATAGACCCTACTGGCATGGCCATGTCCCTGTGCTCTTCTATCCTCCTCCACTGTCATTGATCTGCTACTCCAGGCCTTTCTGATCTGTCACATGCCCACTGCCCTCTTCACACTCTCTGAGCGGAGGATAGAAAACTGGTTTCATCTCAGATGCCAACTCCGCTTGTTAGTGGCTCCTTGGAACGTATCAAGAACTGAACAGTGTCTGAGATTTTTATCTTTCTTGCAAGTAAGTAAGTTAAGCTGCCACAGTTTTATGGAAGCTAATAGAAAACATGAAACTCCTGGGTCAGAGATGATCATTTATTACTCACAATAGTAGCTAAAATATCAGCATTTTTGCACTAGTTCCCCAAGCCTCAATTGCCACAGGGTGACCTGAAGAGAGCCGGGTGACCACTGCAGATATAATAAGTTACACTACGGAAGAGGAGCCCTGAGCTTAGGGAACCCAAACCTTTTATAGAGATACCTTCTCTATCTTCTGAGAATATAAGCAAACTTGTCCTGTGCTTGGAAAGAGAGACTATATCTACCAAGGTGATCACTATACAAGAATTCTTGAAAACAAAGCACAGTGAATGCCTCTCACTCATGAGATATGCACAAATGCAAGAGGGAGGATTGTCTTGGAACTGTATCCATCCCCCATTTACACAGCATCTTGTCTTCTGGAGAATCTTTGCCACTCTGTTGACCACTTCAATTAATCAGACAAAAATAGTGCTGAGATCAAATTCATTCCACTTGCCTCCAACAGCCTCTAATTAAGGCCACTATCACAGGACTCTAAGTAACAGACCTAGATAGCTAAATAAATCCCATAAACCATCAGGGCCCACCTTAGAGAGCTAGGTGGCTTTCTCCTTAAATTTTTGTGTTCACCTTTCAACCCAGCCCAAGATATTGATTCAGGCAGAGCAGGGTGGTGATTGCGCAGACTTCACCTTGGTCTAGGAGGAAGACTAAGGCAATTCTACCAACTATAACAACCCTGGCCAATAAATTGAGGCTAATTTGAATGCCTTCCAGAGCCAAGGTAGTGTCACTAATCACTTTAGATAACATCAGGGAGAGGTTTTATACTACCTTTTCTATTGAATGACTCCCATCATAGGAATAACTGCCCGCAAGTTGTCCTCTAGGAAGCTCCCCTGAGTGACCTACAATAGCTTTACTGTGGAGAGATTACCACAGTTGTCTGAGGGCTACATTGTCTACTGATGATATTTTCTTAAGCATTTGAAAGTATCTGTGACCACTGTTAAGGTGAAAGTCTGTGAGTCCAATAAGGGCCTTCTTTTTTATAATAGGACAGAAGAGACAGCAATTTTTCCTTAATTGTTCTCCTTGACAAAGAAGTTGAGCTTTGTGAATCTGTCAACATAGTCCCAAGAATCTTTATTGTGTGAGAAGACCCCTGAATTTTTCAAGGTTCATCAGCCACTCCTGGTGGCAGAGATGTGATAACACTGGCAGTCAGGGCCTTTGAGTCTGAGACTTCTAATTTGCCAATTGTATTAGCCTGACATAACAAAACACCACAGACTGGGTGGCTTAAACAACAGAAATTTGTCTCTCACAGTTCTATAGATTAGAAGAACAAGGTGTTGGCAGGTTTCTCCTGAGGCCTCTCTCCTTGGCTTGTAGATAGTTGCCTTTTTAATATATCCTCACATGGCCTTTTTCTGTGCACTCTGACCCCTGGTGTCTCTTCCTCTTTGTATGAGGACACCCTTATAGCAGCCAGTCCTGTGGGATTAGGGCCCCACCCTTATGCTTCATTTAACCTTAATTGCCTCTTTAAAGGCCCTGTCTCCAAATATAGTCACATTGAGGGTTAAATCTTCAACATATGAAATTTGAGGGAACACAATCCAGTTCATAACATCAACCAATGGAACATCATCCATATAGTGAAAGCTGTGGACATGAAAGGGTAGAGGCATGCTCACTAAATTCTGGTAGCAAATGGTACAGGAGTCTGGGTATACCTGGGGGAATACTACTAACATATAGTGCAGCTCTTACCATGTTAACGTGAGCTGAACTTAATCCTCAGATGTCAGTGGTACGAAAAAGAAAGTGTTGACAATGTCTAAGACAATATACCAAATGCCATCAGTCTGTGTAACAGACATACTAGTTGAATCTGAGTGCATTTTCCTCCCACAGATCTGAGTAGGCTAGTGACTTGGGCACTCATATTCAACAGAATCATAAAAACTTGAGTCTCTCCCCTTCCTAAAATGTTCCAAATTCTCAGAGGGTGTGTGTATGACCTTTGATCTCTCTTGAAGATAGAGAGACTTTGGCCCCACCTTTAATCATCTTTCTCCTTAAAGTAGCTTTGGTCAGTGTATGTAGGGAGAAGAGTTCGGGGATTATGGCAGGATGAAATGGTGCCATGCCATTAAACAAGTTTTCTCACTTACTTTTGATTTTGGGCATCATGGAAGCATCTCATGACTCAATGAACTTTCAATGTTTTCTGCCCACCCAACACTGTGTAGGCAGCAAGGTCTACATGGTTGATTCCATCTATCTCAGCATTGGGAACCCCTTCACTCAGCAACTTCTTTTCCACATTGCTTTTTGGCCAGAGCCACAGGTTTGCCCCCCTCTTGCAGACTCAGGCTTGGTTTACACAGTAGCAACCTTCTTTGAGGATGCCACCTTCATCCAAGCATCTGCTATACTAGGGGTCAGCAAAGTGTTATGGATCAAATCCAGCCTGCTGCCTGCTTTTATAAATATGGTTTTATTGGAACAAAGTCATGTCCATTCATTTACATATTGCCTGTGGCTGTTTTTGTGCTATGTTGGCAGAGGTGAGTAGTTGCAGCAGGGAGTATAGCCCACAAAGCCTAAAAATATTTACTACCTGACCATTTACAGGAAAACTTTGTTGATCCCTGTGCTATACCATTACCAAAATATCATCCTTTAAGAACTTGCCCAGTTTTAACAAAAGGGCTAGGAATATTTTTCCAGGGTGGTTGGGCTGGAAAAATTTAGATTTCTCTGGTTCAGTTTCTCATTCTCAAGTAAGCCATCTTCATTAGTATTGTAAAACCAATTCAGGATGGTAAGTGCCCAAATACTAGTCAATGTCTCACCTGTGGTTTCCCAGAGCACATTGTCTTTCTCAGGGGACTCTCCCTAAGAAGGCCAAAGCTCTCTTAAAGCAGCCAGAACCCACTGCAAATAAAAATAAAAAATCTGAGACCTTTCACTCTTGTCTCCAGTAGATCTAAGTCTGACATAATAGACCACAGGGGAGGTTGAGCCGTAAGTCTCAGCTATTGCCATTCTCTCTAATACACACCACCCCTTATCTCCCAAGTGGCCAGCCAATGTTTTAATGATTTCTGCCCATAGCAATCACATATTTCTCTCCTTTCATGCTCAGTGTAGGTGTGCATCTCTGTAACTGTTGTCTTAAAGAAATGAAATCTCCTTCCCACTCAGAACAAATCTTAATACTAGCTCTTACGGTGGGGTGGACCTGGGGCTGAGCACTGGATTGGTGACAAAGTCCTGGGAGAGAATTAGCAATAGCCAGGCACCATTCAGGCTGCTATCTTTGAACTTATTTCATAGTACTTAGTCTGTAACCACTTCCCCAATTTCTCCTTAATAATGAGGACTATTTATTGTTCCAGTGACCATACAATTTAGTAAATATGTTTGCTACCAATTTTATGAACTTTCTTCAGATTCATTCTTAAACCCATAGGCCCTCATCTTTCCTCTTCCTGGAAGCCATGTTTCTTTCAGTATCTTATCCTCACCACCAAAACTGTCAAGAAATTAGAGGGTCTGAGATTTTACCCTACTTAGAAGCTAATGAGTTAGTCTGACACAGTTTCATAGATGCTGGTAGAAGACACAAGACTCCTGGGTAAGAGATAAAAGATCATTTATTAGTCTCATCAATAGAAAGCCAGAATAACAGCATTTTTGCACCAGTTCCCTGAACCCTAATTTCCACCAGGTGATGTGAAGAGAGCCAGAGGACACCAGCACATGCAATAACATGTGTTACAGAAGAACTCTGAGCTTAACAAATCTGAATCTTTCATCCTTAATTAGCATACTTTCCCTATGCCCATGAGGGAGATGCTGTCTCTGTCTTCCAAGGTTATAAGCAAACTTGTCCTTTGCTTGGAACGAGACACTATCTCTATCTTCCAAGGCTGTTTGCTATACAAACAACCTTGAATAGGTAGTTCAGAACAACAGGCAGTGAATGTCTTGCTCAGAAGATGTGCAGAAGCATGACAAACCCATAGAGAGTTGTCTCCCAACAGGGTACAGATTGAGAAGGATTTACTGCACCCAGGCTGAATGAGATGATCAATTAGTGATTTCTGCCACTGACACTAGAGAAAGTACGTGCAGAATTTATGCCACATATTGCATATTACATGATTAGTTACCAAAAAAGATATAAAACATAATAGAGTTGATTGATAACTATTATATATATGTGTGTATATATATATTTCCAATATATCAGTAAAAACTAGTTAACTAATTTGTAAATACTATAATGAAAAAAAAAATGATATTCAAAATAGCATTGAAAAATATAAAATATCCAGAGGCAAGGTTAACAAGAAATATGCAGGACTAAATAAAAAGTAGATCATAAATTTTCACAAAATGACATAAAAATTAGAATTGACTCAGCTGAGAAACATCCTGTGTCCCTGGGTAGGAGAATTCACTACAGTCAAGATGTCAGTTCTCATCAAGTTCATTCATATAAGTAATGTCATTCTAGTTCCAATGATTTGGGTGTTCGAGTTTGCAGAGGGGAGAGGTAATTATCCAGGGTAACACTTGCTTGTATAGTTTGAGCCCTAGATTGATGGATTGTTCTGATCATCATTAGTTGGACATCCTATCTAGTTTGCCAATGTTGCAAAGCAATTTCTTGATCTGCAACTCTGTGACTTGGGGAGGGCATTAGTACAATAAATTCCCTTGAGTTCTGCTTCCTCTCTCAGTAAGAGCAAATTCTAGAGCAGCAGTCCCTGAATCCTTTGCTAAAAGGCCAAAGCCAAAGTGTGAAGACAAAGCCCTCATTTTTAAGGCTTGCTCTATTAGACTTTCCCACTGTATCCAAAGTCCTGCAATTGAATCTCTGCAACAGATCATATGTATAATGAATAAGAGAGTGATAGAAATGGAATTAATTATGGTTCCAGCACCAGTGAATCTCTGGCAGAGGTTCAATGAGGACTTTTTAGTAGCTTTTTAGTGCCCTGTAGTTTTATAGCACCAACTAAAATGTTCCAGTGAAACCGTTCTAATACCCAACGCATGCCCATTCCTCAGCAATTCCAGAGTTTTGTTGACCTGAAAATGATCAGAAAAAAGTTAGTCTCTTGCTCTCCTACCCATGGGATGTTGTCTATTCTCCAGATTCATCTGATGCTAACACAACAGCTATCCCCACAATTAATTCCATGCCCACCTGCATCTCCTTTGCCTAACAGCTAAGCTATGCTTAGACAAGGAAGAAAAGCCCTGGGAGTTGGTCACATCACAGGAGGCTAACTCTTTCCCCACCCTCTGCACTCACTATAAAGCAGAGGAGAACATCCCCATAATAGCCAGGAAAGCATTTTCCTATTCCCTGGTTTCCATAGGCAGTACCTCAACTCACATAAAAATGCAAAACTCATCAAGTTGTAGGAAGTTCCAAGCAACAACAACAAAAAGAATTTCACTTATGTGGTCTGCTTCCAATTCTGATCACCTTTATGCAGGACAGCTACATAATTTATGGGATCCAGTGCGAAATGCAAACATAGGTCCTCAAGATAGCAAGAGCAGAGCATTCGATCCTCAGGTGAGAATTCCAAAATGGCGGCAGAGTGAACAGAAGCTACACAGACCATCTCCCAGGACCAAACTAGAAATACAACTAAAATAAAGACAAATCGTCGGGAAAAAGCAACGGAAAAGCAGCTTGCGAGGACCATACAACCAGGGACACTGAATCGATCCTGGTAGGATTGCGGAGGCACGAGAGGGGGGCTGGGACCCCACGGACAGCAGCAGCCTTAGCTGTGAGCAGTGCCCACCCTCAGGGTGAAAGCCCGAGCTGGCTCCACAGCTCAGAGGGCCAGGACAGAGCGCTAAAATAGCCACAGCCACTCACCTGGGCTCCGGCAGAGGGAGGGCGGACTGGACTGGAACTGTGTGGGGACACTCGGGATTTGGAGGGCGCACAGAGTTTTTCTGAGTTGCGGACACGCAGGACTGTGGCCTGCCCGTCTTACTCCCTCCCAGCGCTCTGGGGAGAGGCAGCGGCCCCTCCCTCGAAGATTCAGCCACACCCAGTTGGGCCATTGAAATGCAAATCCAGGCTCATTAACTACCGTCATCTGCCCCACCCTCTGGAAATCCTCTCATGCTGAACACCTGAGGGAGTTTTTCATTCAACTGAGAACCCAAGGCTCTTCAAGTAACCGGGACTAATAGTCTCTAGGCAAAAAGCTAGAGGATAACTGAACCTTTTCTGGGCTTGCAAATCTACCCAGGAAAGTAAGACTCAACAGTGGTGCATAACGTGGGTCCTCCCACGCTCATCCAAACCCAGTACAGGGAGCCACAAACAGCAGAACACCAACATCCACAGGAAAATTTGGCAGGCTCCAAAAACCACTGAGATAGCCAAACTGGTAAGACAAACAAACAGATGCCAAATGAAGGAACAAGAGACCTCCACCGAAGATGAAATAAATGAAATGGAGTTAAGCAAGTTAACAGAACTAGAATTCAGAGCCATGATCTTGAGGAAGCTCAACAGCATGTGTAAGGACATCAACACCATGAGCAAAGACATAGAAATACTGAAAATAAACCAATTGGAAATGAAGAATGACATAGCAGAAATGAAGAACACATTGGAAGGACTAAACAGCAGAGTAGAAGAAGCTGAGGACCGGATCAGTGAATTAGAAGACAGGGTAGAAAAAATCAACCAATCAGAAAACGAAACAGAAAAAACAATGAAAAAACAGGAAGACAGCTTAAGAGAACTGTGGGACAACTGGAAACATAATAATATTCACATCATAGGAGTTGCCGAAGAAGAAGAAAATGAGAAAGGGTTAGAGAATATATTTGAAGAAATATTGACAGAAAATTTCCCTAATTTGGTGAAGGAAGAAGGCATTCAAGTTTAAGAAGCACAGAGAGTCCCAAGTAAGAGGAACCCAAACAGGCCCACACCAAGACACATAGTAATTAAAATGCCAAAAATTAAAGACAAAGAGAGAATCCTAAAGGCAGCAAGAGATAAGCAACAGGTTACCTACAAAGGAACCCCCATAAGGCTATCAGCTGACTTCTCAATAGAAACACTACAGGCCAGAAGGGAATGGCATGAAATAATCAAGGTCATGAAAAACAAGGATCTGAACCCAAGACTACTCTACCCAGCAAGGCTATCATTCAAAATAGAAGGTCAAATAAAGAGCTTCCCAGACAAAAAAAGGCTAAGGGAATACATTAGCACCAAACCAGCACTGCAAGAAATGTTAAAAGGACTGCTGTAATTAGTAGAAGAAATAGAAAGGAAAATAGAAACACACTAAACAAAAATGGCAATAAATAAGTACATATCAATAATCACCTTAAATGTAAATGGACTGAACGCCCCAATCAAAAGACACAGAGTAGCAGATTGGATAAGAAAGCATGACCCATATATATATTGTTTACAAGAGACCCACCTCACAACAAAAGACTCACATAGGCTGAAAGTGAAGGGATGGAAAAAAATCTTCCAAGCAAACGGAAAGGAAAAAAAAGCTGGGGTAGCAATACTCATATCTGATCAAATAGACTTCAAAATGAAGGCCATAACTAGAGACAAAGAAGGCCACTACATAATATTGAAAGGATCTATCCAACAGGAAGATATAACCTTGGTAAACATATATGCACCCAATATAGGAGCACCAAAATACATTAAAAATCTTCTGGAGGACTTCAAAGCAGAAATCGACAGCAATACAATCATAGCAGGGGACTTCAACACCCCACTGACATCACTGGATAGATCCTCTAGACAAAAAATTAACAAGGAAACAGAGACTCTAAATGAAGCACTAGACCAAATGGATTTAATAGATATTTACAGAGAATTACACCCCAAAACTACAGAATTCACATTCTTCTCAATTGCACATGGGACATTCTCAAAGATAGACCACATGTTAGGACACAAATGAAGTCTCTACAAGTTCAAGAAGATTGAAATCATATCAAGCATCTTCTCAGATCACAATGGCATGAAACTAGAAATCAATTGCAACAAGAACATGCAAAGACATTTGAATACATGGAGGCTAAATAGCATGTTATTAAACAATGAATGGGTTACTGAGGAGATCAAGGAAGAAATTAAAAACTTTCTGGAAACCAATAAAAATGAACACACAACAACACAAAATCTATGGGATGCAGCGAAAGCAGTTCTGAGAGGGAAGTTCATAGCACTATAGGCCTACCTCAAGAAAAAAGAAAAATTTCTAATAGACTTTCTAACCTCACAACTTAAAGAACTAGAAAGTAAACAAAAGGAAAACCCCAGAGCAAGTAGAAGGAAGGAAATAGTAAAGATCAGAGCAGAAATAAATGACATAGAGACCAGAAAAACAATTCAAAGGATCAATGAAACAAAGAGCTGGTGTTTTGAAAAGATAAACAAGATTGATGGACCCTTGGCTAGACTCACCAAGAAACAAAGAGAGAGAAGCCAAATACACATAATCAGAAACGAAAGAGGAGAAGTAACAACTGACAGCACAGAAATACAAAGGATCGTTAACAAATACTATGAACATTTATATGGCAACAAATTCGATAATCTAAGTGAAATGGACAAATTTCTAGAAACACATAGTCTCCCACAACTGCACCGGGAAGAGATAGAAAACTTGAACAGACCAATAACAGCTAAGGAAATTGAAGATGTAATCAAGACTCTCCCAGCAAACAAAAGTCCAGGCCCGGACAGCTTCACGGGGGAGTTTTACCGAACATTCAAAGAAGAACTAACACTCATTCTTCTCAAACTATTTCTAAAAATTCAAGAAGAAGGAAGACTTCCAAACTCATTTTATGAGGCCAGCATAATTCTAATTCCAAAACCAGAAAAAGACACTACAGAGAAAGAAAACTACAGGCCAATATCCCTGATGAACATAGATGCCAAAATCCTGAACAAAATACTAGCAAATCAGATCCAGCAATACATCAAAAAAATTATTCACCATGACCAAGTGGGATTCATCCCAGGGATGCAAGGCAGGTACAATATTTTTAAATCAATAAATGTGATACACCACATAAACAAAAAGAAAGATAAAAACCACATGATCATATCAATAGACGCTGAAAAAGCATTCAACAAAATTCAGCACTCATTTCTGATAAAAACGCTCAGCAATTTGGGAATAGAGGGATCATATCTCAACATAATAAACACCATATATGAAAGACCTACAGCCAACATCATACTCAATGGGCAAAAACTAAAAACATTTCCCTTAAGAACAGGAACAAGACAGGGATGCCCACTTTCACCACTCTTATTTAACATAGTACTGGAAGTCTTAGCCACAGCAATCAGACATGAAGAAAAAATAAAAAGAATCCAAATTGGAAAGGAAGAAGTGAAACTGTCATTATTCACAGAAGACATGATATTATACATAGAAAACCCTAAAGACTCCATCAAAAATCTACTAGACCTAATAAATGAATTTGGCAAAGTAGCAGGATATAAAATTAACGTCAAGAAATCAACGGCATTCTTATACACCAATGATGAACTCACAGAAAGAGAAACTAAAAAAAAAATCCCATTTACCATCGCAGCAAAAAAATTAAGATACCTAGGAATAAACTTAACCAAAGAAGTAAAGGATCTATTTTCAGAAAACTACAGGACATTGAAAAAAGAAATAGAGGAAGATATAAAAAAGTGGAAGCGCACACCTTGTTCATGGATTGGAAGAATTAATATCATTAAAATGTCCATATTACCCAAAGCCATCTATAGATTCAATGCAATCCCCATCAAAATACCAGTGACATATTTCACAGAACTAGAACAAATACTCCAAAAGTTCATATGGAACCAAAAAAGACCCCGAATAGCCACAGCAATCTTGAAAAAGAAGGTCAAAGTAGGTGGGATCACAATAACGGATATCAGATTATACTACAGAGCTACTATAATCAAAACAGCCTGGTACTGGCACAAGAACAGGCATATAGACCAGTGGAACAGAACAGAGAATCCAGAAATTGACCCAAGACATTATGCTCAATTAATATTTGACAAAGGTGGCAAGAGCATACAATGGAGCAAAGACAGCCTCTTTAATAAATGGTGTTGGGAAAATTGGACAGCTACATGCAAAAAAATGAAACTAGACCATCAACTTACACCATACACAAGAATAAACTCAAAATGGATAAAAGACTTAAATGTGACTCGTGAATGCATAAAAATCCTAGAAGAAAATGTAGGCAACAAAATTTCGGACATCATACACAGCAGAATCTTCACTGATACATCACCTAAGGCAACAGAAACAAAGGAAAAAATGAACACATGGGACTACATCAAACTCAAAAGCTTCTGCACAGCAAAAGAAACAACCATCAAAACGGAAAGGGAACTCACTGTATGGGAGAGCATAATTGCCAAGGATACATCAGATAAGGGGTTAATCTCCAAAATATATAGAGTGCTCATACAACTCAACAAAAGGAAGACAAAGAACCCAATTAAAAAATGGGCAGAGTGTGGTACATATACACAATGGAGTACTATGCAGCTGTAAGAAAGAAAGATCTCTTATCCTTTGAGACGACATGGAGGGACTTCGAGAGTATTATCCTAAGCGAAACAAGCCAAGCAGAGAAAGACAAATATCACATGATCTCACTTATTTGTGGAATATAATGAACATAACAGTCTGAGGAACAGGGTAGACCCAGAGATGTGGAAGTAGGGTATAGACTGACACCCCTCAGAAGAGGGGTTGGGGGGGAGGGAAGAGATAAACCACAGAATTTATATGCATGTACACATAACTGATGGACATGGACAACAAAGCTGGGGAAGGGGTGGAGGGTAGGGGAGGAGGGTGTCAATGGGGAAAAAAAGGAGACACATCTGTAACAAAAATAAATTAATAAAAAAATTTTTAAAAAAAGAGCAGAGCATTCAACCAAGGGTGAGGCCCTTCTAAGTGCAGGGCCCTGTGCAACTGCACAGGCTGCACATCCACAGGCCCGGTCCTGCATTTACATTTTAGCATTGCCCAGGGTTTGCTGATTCAAGTTGACTCCTGTTTTTTGCAGGTTTTATGAGGTTAAGCCCCAGCTTGTGTCAGCAGCTAGGTTGTAAAAAAAAAAAAAAAAAAAAAAGGAAAACTAACTCCTTTAATTGCTCCAACGTGAGTTCAGACCTGGGGTGGGTGATGTTGGGTGGAGGGTAAGAATCTGTGTCCAATCCAATTATTGTTGAAGCAGCAGGAAAGCAATAGCAGGTGCTTGCAGTTACAGCCCTATTGAGCCAGTCCTGCTCCAGATTTGTGACTTTAGGAAGTAGTCACTCTGCTATAGAAGTAGGACTTAGAAAGAACAATGAGACCATCCCAGGGGGAATTTTACTGGATGACCATGGGGCAGGAAGGCCATAGAGGGGATTCCAGCTTTAGAGAAGAGTGTTCCAGACTGACAGCTAACAGATTCCATACAGCCTACAGACACATTTATTGGCTTATAATATTTTTAAAAATATATTTCTATTAATTTTTTAGATAGAGAGGAAGGGAGAGGGAGAGAGAGAAACATCAATGAGAGAGAAACATCAGTCGGCTGCCTCTTGTGCACCCCATACTGGGGACCGAGCCAGCAACCTGGGCGTGTGCCCTGACCAGGAATCGAACCGGCAACTTCTTGGTGCATGGGACAATGCTCAATTCACTGAGCCACACTGTAAAGTACAATGTAAGATCATGATAGTGGTTGCATTGTTGAGCATTTATCAGGCATAGTATAAAAGTTGTACTGTGTAGTACCTTGTTTAATCCTAATAAATGGTGTGGAGCCCTGATACACATACCATCTGACTTAGGTGTCACCTACTTTCACCCAACTTAAGCTACCAGGTGAGACATTCCTTCCTGCTACTATACCGGGGCTCACCAAACCCTACTATGCCAACAGAATACTGTGTAATATACCACCGTAGCAGCCAGGTCATCTAGTTTCTACCCCTTCCCCACCTGTCTGGGTTGTCAAGTCCCATCTAGTCAGAGTCCTGTGTCCACTCACTCTGTGACTTTTTCATGATGGAATCTTAGAGTGCTATATCCACTGATTAGAGGTCTGTTCCCCCCACCCAATCTATATCAGGGAACTGCCCACAATGGGGAATGGGCGAAGGCTAAGTGAGTGGACCATGGGAAGCACTTCTGCAAAGAGCACACAGGAGCCAAATCTGACTGGAATTCTTACCAACCAACTTTCCAGACTCCAGACCAATGAGAATATTTCCTTCTCCTCCCCCTGTGCTGATCTCCTTTCCATCTTCCCCAGGTTCTGACCAGTTGTTGACCAAAAGAAATGCTTACAGTTTGCCTCCTGAGATATTGCTCTTCCCCTTCAGGCTACCCATGTGAGGTCCTTCCTTCAAAGCCTCAGGACATCTTAGGCCCAAAAGGTCCTCCCAGGCACCTAGTCTGGTAGTAGGAAGTTTTATTCCATCTCTATTTGAGGGTACAAACCTGAGTAAGTTTGAGACCTTCACACTAAGGCTGTGTTTAGAAATGTTTCTGCAAGATTATTGCTCAAACACATACCCATGTTCTTTGAAGCATCTGTTCTTTGAAATTTTAGGACTAGATGGACATACTGGGTTCCTAGACAAAATAAGATTATGGTACCCACAAGCTACTGACGCCACATAATGGGAAAGACTCTGTCTTCTTCAGGTGAGGGCCTCCCAAGTTTGGCTGCACCAAAGTGGGGATGCAAAGTCCAAAATCTGCTCAACATCTGAGCAGGCTCTGGTTCTTTATCAGTTCCAGCAGAGGTGATCAGACAAGAAACTGAACTGTGAGAGCTGAACTCACCAGAGTGATTGATAGAACAATATCCCACGTTAGCTCCCAGCAGGGGGTCCTCTCTGAGAGAACTCATGCTGGCCATCAGCACTCAGGTGGCCAGGTGGCAAGTTCTCTGACAGGTGAGCACAGAACATGAGCCAGGGCAGCTGGATGTTCTTTCAGAGAATTACTTTTCGGCCCTGGTTTCTTGATGAATTGCCTTTCTCCACTGAAAGGATATTTTAGTCTGAAGAACCAGTGCAGGTCATCTGAAGTCAAATCACACTCTTTTCAGGGAGCATTAGAGGAAATCTTTCATCTTTCACATTCTTAGTCTCCTGTGTTCCTTTCTCAATATTTTTTGTCAGTTACCTTATCTTCCAAAAGCCACTGCCATTGTGTGATTTCATGTTGCGATTTCCTAGATTACCACTTGTTCTGCATTAGCTACATTTGTGATGGCTGCTTCCCAGAACATGAGCCAGGAAAGCCATCTCCCAGTCACAATGACTTAAGACGTACTGCTCTAAGCCATCGTGTTTTCACTGGTGTAGCTTCAATATCCCATAATGACATTCCTTAACTTGTTCTCAGAGGAGACTGCTAGCAGGTAATTGAAAGAGACCAGGAACTAGAATTGGAAGACCTAGAAAGACAATCTCCTTGGAAAAGGTTCCGTATTCACAGTTATAAAATGGAGATAGAAATGCCTTGTATGCCTATCTTATTATCAAATGAAAAGGTTCTTTGTAAAACAGAGGTGCTAAATAAGCATTGGGGTTATGACTTGTCTAGGGAGGCTCAATGGATTCCAACTCAAGCACATGGACTCTGAGGCCCTTGCCTGCACCTCTATCTTTTGCTGCTTCTCTTAAACCTAGAAAGCAGCAAAGAGTGCCCTCCACCCACACCTCACACTCTACTCTGACATCCAAAGGGACCAGAGGTAAGTAGGGATAGGTGAAGGAGATGGGGACATGGAGATGAAAGCAGCAAGCTTAGGACTAGCAAGTTCTTCAGTAGTGATCTGTTTAGAGAAGTGGGTCTCAGCCAGCACCCCAAAACAGAAACAGAAAGTAATAGAAAACCATTAGATGTTGGCATATCTCAAATCTAGGTCCCCATTACTTATTAGCTGTGAAACTTTGGAAAATTCACTAATCTCTCAGCTTCATAATAAAGTAGAAGTAAAACACTCACCTACAGGGCTCTCCTGATAATTCGATAGGTTAAGATATGTAAAGCCCTGCCTTGGCTGGTTTGGTTCAGTGGTTAGAGAGTCGGACCGTGGACCATAGAGTAGTGGGTTCAATTCCAGTCAAGGGCATATACCTTGGTTGGGTTTGGTCCCCAGCCCTGGTTGTTGTCGTGCAGGAGGCAACCAATTGATGTGTCTCTCTCACATCGGTGTTTCTCTCTCTCTCTCTCTCTCTCTCTCTCTCCCTCCCACTCTATCTGAATGTAAATGGAAAAATATCCTTGGGTGAGGATTTTTTAAAAATATATGCATGACAAACATTTTTTTAAAGCATTCATTTCAGCCCTGGTCCATTTGGCTCAGTGGTTAGAGTGTCAGCCCTTGGACCAAAGAGTCACACGTTCAATTCCAGTCAAGGCACATACCACAGCTGCAATTCGATCCCCAGCCCTGGTAGGGGTCATGCTGGAGGCAACTAATTGATGTGTCTCTCTCACATCAATGTTTCTTTCTCTCTCCCCCTCTCTCTCTCTCCCTCTCTCCCTCCCTCCCACTCTATCTGAAAATCAATGGAAAAATATCCTTGGGTGAGGAAATAAATAAATAAATAAATAAATAAATAAATAAATAAATAAAAGCATTCATCTCATTTGAAACATCAGAATACAATAAATTCTTCATAAGCATGGCTCACTTATTCCAAATCAGGGCTATCTGATCACAGCCAAGTTAAAATTTCCTCATGTGCTATCTACAAAGAGAGGCTTCCTCTGCAATTTAATCATGAAAATGAGATGCAGGGTCAGGGAAGTTTGTCTATAACCTACTTAGGAAAAACTGTTCTGAAGAACTTTAGTACTTTAACCACTTTAATTGTTTGCATGCCAATTAATTGGTACTGCTAATTATAAATGAGTTATCTGTTCATTACAGCAGGCTTAGATGAATGTCATCTTAAAAGCACTTAGCAGTTAGCGTGGATTGCTGTGTTATCTGCAAATAAAAACTGCATTCCTTTAAAAATGTCTATATTATAAGCACAAAAGTCTACAATTTATTTTTTCTCAAATTCTGATTCATTCCACTAAGCTGATGTAATGAGATTTTAGTAAATAAAACTTGAACTACAAGTGGTAAGAATAGCAAGTCTTCCGATGAGAAGAGTTAAAGACATTTCAGTAGACGGAGACAAAAGCAAAACTATGGGAGAAACATTTTGAGCTGTGTTTGTAATCTGAGGGTAAAGTTTAAAGAATGGAGAGAGAGAGAGAGAGAATGAAAAAATACTAGAGAAGACAAAGGAAGCCAAGTAGTGATGGTCCTAGCAGTGGGCTCTGGAGTCCCTGTAGTGATTAGCCTTTGAAAGGAAAAGCTTTGTTCTGATTCTGCATTGCTGTATAACAACGTATCCCAAAATTGAGTGGTGTGATACAATCTTCTTGTTTTTCTCTCATTTGATATTATGGATGAGGAATACAGGAAGAGTTCAACTGGACTGTTTCCCTTTGATCCACATATTTTCAGCTGGGACAGAATGATCCACTTACAAGGTAATTTCTTCACTCACATGTGTGGCACCCCTGTGTTCCTTAGCCTCTCTCCCTCTATATGGAGTTTCATCCTCCAGGTTCTCTCCATATAGCTTGAGCTTCTCAAAGCATAGTTAGTGACTTCAGGATAGGTGGACTTCTTGTGAGGTGGCTTAGGGCTCCAAGAGACCAAGGCAGAAGCTGCCAGTCTTCTTAAACTCCATACCAAGAACTGGCATGGTGTCTTGTGCCCACACTCTATTGGACAAGGCTGTCACAAACCAGCCCAGATTCAAGGGGAAGAAAGTGGACCTTATCTCTTGATCAGAGAAGTATCAAATAATTTTCAGCCATTTGTAATCCACCATGAGACTGGATGAAGTGATATGATATGTAGAGAAGGAAAACAATAAAGACATTCTCAGCTGGTAGCCTTTTTTTTTTTTTTTTTTTTAATCCTCACCTGAGGACATTTTTTCATTTTTTGTTCAGATGGATTTGGAGGGAGAGAGAGAGGAAGAGAGAAAGAGAGAAACATCGACGTGAAAGGGACACATCGAGTGGCCGCCACCCACACGACCAACCAGGGCCGGGGACAAACCGCAACCGAAGTACATGCCCTTAGCGGGAACCGAACCCGGGTCTCTCTGGACCGCAGGCCGACGCTCCAACCGCTGAGCCAAACCGGCCAGGGCTGGTAGCCTTTTTATTTTCTTTTTTATCACCATTCAAAACTCATTTTTATTTAAAAAATAAAGTTAGAGCCCTCGCCAGTGTGGCACAGTTGGTTGGAGCATTGTCCTGTGCACCAAAGGGTCATGGGTTAGATTCCCAGTCAGGGCACATGCTTAGGTTGTGGGTTGCAGACAGAGTGCATATGGGAGGCAATCAATCAATGTTTCCCTCATATCAATGTTTCTCTCTCTCTAAAATCAATAAAAAACATACCCTCCGGTGAGGATTAGAAAAATACATTTTTTTAAAATTAAAAAATAAAGAAATATAAGTGGTGACATTCTAAGCACTTATATCCATCAATAAAAAGGCAAACAGTGATATAAACTAAATCTTTGGAAGGAAGTTCTACATTTTCTCCATGTTAAAGGTTTGCTTTGAATATGACCTCAATGCAAACAATCCCCTTATAGATGAACCAGAGTTAGTCTCTCTTTCTTTCTCTGGTGTAACTACTTCCCTATGCTCCCTAAATGTAGACACCACATTCAGTCCTCTGCTCTTTCTTCTGGTCTTTCTATTCCCTTCTTAGATAGATGGTCTAATTCTTTTCCACCTTCATCAGTCATTGCTCTCCTGGGATCCAATTCAGCTGCCAAACATTACTACCTCAATGCTATCTCCCAATGTGTGAAGACAGTTTATCACAAAGTCTGTTCAGTCCTTCGACTTCCAATCTTCTCACCCTCATTTTTCTTGTCACTCTGACTAAAAACCATGGCATGTTGTGTTAAAGGTGGAGCTGTCCTCCCTCTATTCTCTCCAACTACATACCCTTAGCAAATTAGTCACCAAGTCACATCAGTTCTTAATTTGTAGCATCTCCTGAAACTGTCTCACCTTCTCCTATTCCCACTGCCCTGCCTTACTGAACCCTTATTACCACGTGCCTGATACATGTTATTAAATCTGTTATAGACCTCCCTACATTCTATACTCTCTTTTCACACTCCTGCCAAATTAGTGGCTCTTCCAGTTTAGCAATTGCATATTGCATTCCTATTCTTTTAGTATTTCCCTTAAATTTCTAACATGGTTACTTAACAAAGTTAATCAATATATCTACCCTCCTTCTGAATAATAAAAGGACTTTAAATGTCTTGAACTTATAATCACCTTCCTCTCCTCTTACATGTTATTTGTGTCCCGTGATCTAGTTTTATGATACTTTTATATACTCTTAGTCCATATTATTTCTTTATTTAGTCAATAAATATTTAGATTTATCCACATATTTAGCAATTATTTGTTCTTCATTACTTGTTGTATTCAATTTTATTCTTCATGAAGTGCATCCTTTTTACACCAGTGATTCCTGACCTTGACATCACACTAAAATCACACAGGGATATTTTTTCAATTCCATTTCCCAGTCTGTATTTCAAAACAATGAAATATAAATCTCTGGGGGTATAACACGTGCATCAGTATTTTGTAAGTCTCTCCTGGTGATTCTAATGAGCATCCTGAGTTGAGTGCCTCTGTTTTAGAAAGTTCTTCAGCAAAGGTCTTTTAGCAGTAAAACGTACCTGTTTGTAACTGAAAATGTTGATAAAGACATTTACTTTTATTGCAGAATTATGATGAAGCTGAATATAAAATTCTACGTTGACAAGTATTTTCTTTTAGCAAGTAGGAGATGTTATTCCATTGTCTTCTTGTTTCTATAGTCCTTGTAGTGAAGTCTGATGTCAGTTTAATTTCCTTCCTTCATAGGTAATCTTTATTTGCTTTATAGTTGTTATTATTTTCTCTTTGTCTTTGAGATTTTCAAGTTTCATTAATATGTATCTGACAGGGAATTCATTTTACTAAAAAATAAACATATTTGGAATTCATTTTATTTCCTGACTCTGAACATTTATGTCTTAAAACATTTTGGAAAATTCTCAAGGCATTATCTCTACCAATATTCTTTCCCCTAATTTTTCCTATGATGTCCCAAAATTTTTTATTTTATGTATCTCAGTCTTTCTTATTCTAATCTCCATGTCTCTTAATCTTGCTTTCATATTTTCCTTCATTTTATCTCTCTTCAAAGACCTTCCAATTTACTTGTTTATGCTTCACTCCTGCCTAACCTGCTACTTGCCCTGTTTTTTGAGCTTCTATTTTCCATTATTTTGTTTTACCCTTTAGAAGTTCTATTCTATCCTTAACAAAACTGGCTGATAATTATATAGGCTCTATTTCTTTATCATATATTTTATTCCTTCTTTTGTGTCTTTAATCAACTTAAACAACATTATTTAGAGAATATATCCAATAGTTCTGAAGCTTTAGGGGCTTCTTTCATCCCTTGTGGTGGGCTGTCCACTTGTGGTAGATTGGTTTTCTGTGTATTTTTAATTTTGAATTAAGATCTTGAGTTTGTCAAGGTTTTAGCTACTGGGATCTTGTGCCATCTGAACCTAAGGGATGTCCTTCAGAGTGGTGCCCCATAGGTTTTACTAGTCTGTTACCAATTTTATATTAACATCTTTGTTTGGATTTCCTGGATCATACAAGTAAGGATAATAAGATGGTCCTTATGAACTCTCATGAGACACATTTTCCCCCTAGGTAAAACCAGCCAAGTATCTTTATAGGGTTTTCTGTTTTGTTTTGCTTTTGTTTTTGTTTTTGTTTTTGTTTTTTGCCAGTAGACAGATACTTTCAGCCACCATTTCACTGAGAATGCAGACCTTCCAGGGATTTATATAGGAAAGGCGAGGGGTGGGGCTCTCAGTTCAAATACCTTGCTGCAGGAATACCCAAGACCTCAATTCCTTGTGGTCTTTAAACTGAAGCCATCTGACTACTAAAACTAACAACAACACATCCTAGGACAGCTGAAGTGAGTACCTACTTGTTACTCTAATTTTCATCTTCCTTTTCATGTTATGGTCTCTGAGTCTTCCTTTTCCTAACCTTCTGAAAAGTCTGCTATGCACTTAAAAGAACGTTCATTCTATTTTATTCAATATTTTTTGTTGCTGTTGTCAGAAAAGGCTTTCAGGGTAATTCAGGTTGTCAATAAAGTTCACCAAATTGCCATAAATAGAAATCCCTATGCATATTCCCTCTAATTTCTGGGAAGAATGATCACAATTTGCACTGTTGCTCATATTGTTGGACAAGCAACATTATTTATTAATTGATATAAGTTAAACAAATGAGTAGGGACTTTTTTTTAATTTACAAGGAATTTTCTTTTTCAAAGAACCTACCAAAAAAAAAAGGAAAGAAAAAAAGTTTTAGGCTTGACACCAAAAAACTCTTTTCAAACTATGTTACTACTGGCATGGGTTTGTTTGAAAGGGAAATTGTGAGCTTTCCTCCTATGCTTTACTCTTTAAGAATCAAATAATGCATCTTAGTGAGCTATTATGGTCACTCTCAGAGTTAAGGCAACCTAGAAAGTGAACTTTGGGCATATATTCTATTATAGCAATAAAGTTCATAAAACCAGAGTGGATATTTTGTCTGCTTTGTCAATAACCCACAATTAATAGCTCTGAGAAATTTTAATTTTATATTCCTGATGGTGAGATAGAAACCTAGGTAGACTTAATTTGCCTTCCATTTCATAATTTATTTAGTAAAACATCAGAGGTGTGGATGAAATTTAACAGGGCAAAAGTAGTGATGTTGGCTAAAATGAAGTTTTTACAATAAAAATCTGTGTGGATTTCATCTATTCAAATTATTTCTAATACAAATCAGCTTGGCCCATTGTAAGAAAAGAAATGTTTGTAATTAGCGGGGTTTTTTGTTTGTTTTTGGTGTGTTGTTTTTTTTTTTTTTTTTAATTACTGATAGCTTCCACATTCCCCTTTTACCCTCTTATCCCTCGCTATGACCATATCCTCCCTTTCTGTACTGTCATCTTCAACTCCAAATTCTATAGGGTTTTCTCCCTTTCTTCCTTCTGATATGTAAGAAAATCCAGCCCCAGCAGTGAATTAACAGCACAGATAAATTGCTACAGGGGCTGTGGAATTTTTATACCATGGAACCCACACAGAAGTATGGCACAATTAATTACCTATTGCTACCAGCCACCTTTCAACCAAACCCTCAGCTCTATGAGAGAGGGAGCCAAGTTCTCACACCTCTTACAGGTTCCATGGTGGGCTCAGGGCTTGCTCCAATCTTTAAAACTTGATGATAATGATTGTCTTAGTCATAACTATCATTATCATCAAAACTCCTGACGTCTATCGAACATACGCTTTTCAGATTCAGTTTTGAGTCCACAAAATAATTCTGAGAATTGTTTATTATTATTATTATTATTATTATTATTATTATCCTTTTCATACAAGAATAAAGCAGTTTCAGAGAGAAGTAAGTTGATCAAGGTCACATAGAGTATAAATAATGGTCTATATAAATCTTTGTAAAATATTCTGGGCAGAAAATTTTTGTAAAGCATTCCCATGTGTGAAAAATTGGAAAAATGTACGCTTCCCCTGGGTGAGTATAGCCCCATAGACACACAGCTTGGTCAGGGGACACTAGTAGGATTTCAGCTTCTACTTCTCCCTTCAGTGGGGAGCCTTTGTGCAGTACACAACCTGTGCAATAATAGGTTTACACCCACAAGTATCTGATTCCAAATCCCATGGTATGGTCTTTACAACCACTGTGATTGGCAGTGATGATCATTCATGATCCCTCAGTGTTTGTCCCCAAAATGGTTAGAATTTTGCTTGTTTCCTCTTAGCTATCTCCAAACAATTTGAATTTTTCTTTGACATAGTTTGAATTGCCTGAGTTTTGGATTATGATGCTCCACTCTACTCGTTCATCAATGTCCACTACTAAAAAGGACTCTAGGGCTCTCTTTCCTTGACCACTGGGCCATTTTGGTGATTGGGAATGGGTGAGAAGAGTATGGATGGTACAACACCAGCCTTCACCACCATAATGGTAAGTTTTCACACCATGATTACTATTAAGCAAACCACGCCTCCTACCTCTCTAGTACAAACATTGGCAACATGGCTGCACAACTGCAGCCCTAAACAAGCTCTTGCTAACGGAAACCCTGACAAATCACACAGCATATGCAGCAATAGCAGGCACCAGGGTAATAATTTATTTTTAATGCCATGCTGTCTTTAACAGTGCAATTTCCTCCAGGGTGTTTGCTTTGAGATTGCAAGATAATTACATCTCAGAAACCAGGCTAATTACAGTTAACAGCCTGAAAACCAAAGGAACCCTTCCTTTCACTCCCCACCTTTTCTTTCCACTAGAAAACTACACATATTCCAGTTAAAACGTGCAGCATTTAGGAAACCAATTTGACTACGGCTTAGAGTTTCATTCTCCCCTCCTTGCAGAACATGTATAACTTGTACTGATGTGTATCAGAGAGAGCTGAGTAACACAGCCCCAGTGATTAGAATAAATAATGGCACTATAGAAAGGTAACAATGACAGCAATTTTCCAATAGAGAAGAAAGTCTAACAGTGTATGGTGGAAAACCGGGGTGTGAGTATGGATTTGTGCTGCAAAACTGAGATTACCTGTGGCCTCTAGATACTTTTTAGGGTCTCTTGGAGTAAATCATCAACCAATTTGGAACAGTTGTAGAATTAAGGAACTGGAAGGATGTGAGGAATCATCTAGACTATTTTCATTATTTCTAAACATGAAAAAATGCAAAGCAATGTGAGCTGGTCAAAAAGGCTTCAAGAATGATGATGCTATGACCTGGTCATTCACTCAGAAAACATTTTTAATCATCTCATAAGCACCATACACTGGAGTGGGAATATGCAAGTGGATTTCCTGATTGTTTTATAATCCTTACATCAGAAAGTTCTCCCAATCCTAAATTTATCTCGATGAAACTTCTTCAGACTTTTCCTTCTACTGTGTTTTAACTACGATACTCTCCCAAATAGATAGAGATGCCCCTACCCTCTCCTTTAGATGATATAACTTCCATTCCAAGTACTTCCCAACTTTTTAATCATTTGCATATTATTTCCTGGTTTGTCTCCAGCTTCTAATAGCTTTTAAAATGTGGAAGCCAAACTCCACAAATAGCTCTGGCTCAGTTTGGCATCTCATCGGAGCTATGGCCTGAATTTTCTTTTTTCCATTTGTGGGAAAAAGAAGACTGATTTAGAGAAGGAAAGAGAAAATCCAATATTTGAATTTTCACATGAAACTCATTCCTGGTTCTGTAGTCCCTCCAGAACTTGTCTGCCTGACATCACAATCTCGAACATAACATAAGGAAAGCCAAGCTTCTCTTTCAGGCTTCTACAGAATACCAGTGGCATTCCTCTCCATCCACATCTTACTCAGAGAAGCAACATATTGGCCCTTCTATCAGTGTCCTTGCTAGAGGCTCCTAGTGATTAATAATGTAAAATTTGCATGCAAATGGCATTTCTCATAGTGACAACTCCCTAGCAACACTTCCTGGTTTCATTCATTCTTTTAACAGATAGTATTGAGTGCTCACCATGGGGAAGGGACTCCACCATCTTTGTTCCTGTTCAACTGCTCCTCTTATTAGTTCTCCCCTTAAAGAAGTAGAATTATTAATCTTGGTTGATCATGACATTCAGTGGGCCACTTTTTACTAGTGGGCAGGGTTACTTTGCTCCAAAAGTCAGCACTCAGGTGTAGTGTTTACCTTTCTGCCTCAGCCCAGGTTGGTCCTCGTGCTCAAGGTGGGTCAACCACCCTTATTAGTCTTCTTCTTTTACTGCCAGGGCTAGTTGGAAAATGTTCCCTTTTGGGATAAGCCACTCTTTGTCTTGGCGTGCCTGAGCATTATGATCCTAAGATTCAGGTTAAAGGGTGCTGAGGAGGTGAGAGGCCCCACTTTTTTCTCAGACCTAAACCATGTCTCCTCGGTTTTATCAGAGTCCTAACCTGAAAGTTACTGGTTGTTTGCCTGAGTGGTACTTTTCATCAGTTTCCCCAGGAAAACCTTGAAAAATAGAGAATAGTAGCAGGGTGTGATTTGAGTATCCAGACTATGAATCATCACATTAGCCAAAATCTCACCTCCAGTCTCTGAAATTTAGACAACCCTCTCCTCCAGGAGCTTACAGTCTAAGGGAGCCTTCTCTGCCTTGGAAGTGAAGTTTCTGTTGTCATTAGTTGAAAGAACTTTTATCCTTCATAAGAGAACATTTGATATGAAGTCTAAGGTTAAAAGGGATTTGATTGTGGAAATTTGGTCATTCGCAACACTAAGGTCAGAGTGCTGCAGGAGAAATGCAGTTCTTCGACACTATTGGGAGTGAGGCTCTTGTGATATCTTGAGAAAATGAATTTTCTAAGCCTCACACAGGAGAATGAGATGTGGTAAAAGACTTTATTTGCATGGAGTTATATACCTTGGGTTGTAAAGTCTAGTTCCCTTAGTCCAGTCCTGGAAGAGGGGTAGCTGGGGGTTGAGCAGAGCTAGAAGGAGGGCCAGTGTCCAGAGTTTCCATTCCATGGTGAAGCTGAGTTTGATGTGGTAGCATCAGGCATCAAGCTAGATTCAGTCCACCAGTCCACTGTGTGGACTCCACATGGCCATAGGCCACGTGCGAATGCAGAGCGTGAGAGCCCCACAAGCCAGAAGTCAGATGCAAGCAGCAAGAAAAAGAGAGCTTTCTTTGTTTAGGAATTTAAATATCACAGATTTCACACCCTTGCAGTGGCCATGCCTATTCTGGCCAATTACCTGTTTCAAGGTGTGGTTGACAGATAAGCGTCTTCCCACATCATCCACACCTTATTGGGCATGCATCTAAACTGCCTTTGTCCAGTCTCTTTCCCCATCAGTTAGCAGGGAACAGAGTTGGAGAGTGTTAAATTGTAGCTTTCTGGTAAAGCTGTATAAATGGCATGCCTAGTCGGCCTGCGGACCAGGGAGTCCCGGGTTAGATTCCCGCTAAGGGCACGTACCTCGGCCGCAGTTCGTCCCAGCCCTGGTTGGGGTTGTGCGGTGACAACCAATCGATGTGTCTCTCTCATGTCGATGTTTCTTTCTCTCTCTTCCTCCCTCTCTCCCTCCCTCTCTATCTGAAGATAAATGCAAAAATATCCTCGGGTGGGGATAAAAAACAATTAATTAATTAATTAATTAATGGCATGCCTGTATTATCTAGTCTCCCCTTTACTCCTTTCCTGTTCATAATAACCAGGTTATTACAGTATCAAGAGCACCTGTGTTATCCACTCAGGATCCTCTTTTTTTGGCTCTCCCTCAGAAACTTGGCTAAATTGTAAAAGGGGATAAATTAAATGGGCAACTAAAGGATATAATTCTATGACAAGCCTAAAATGTCCAGGCAGTTTTGGAGAAATGGAAACTCCCAGCCAGTGATTGACTGGATGTTTTTAATAGGAGGAGAAAAAGAGTGCAGAACCAAGGAGTATGTAGCTATGAGAATGTCCAGACCCAGGAGGGTGTTGGACCCCCACCACACACACAGCATGGTTCCCACTCCCAACACACTTCAGCCTCATTATGGCCTGAGGAGAAAAGTTGCTCCTGGAAAGGAAGCTGTGGGGACAAATGACATGATGAATGTTTAAATCTGCTTCCTCCAGAAGGGTTTTCATTTCTCTTCCCTCATTCTTTTGAACAACTCTTTAGGGCAAGTTAAGGGCAGGTGTTACTGCATAACAAGAAAACTCTTTCTGAATTGTTCTCATACAGTTGGGTCAACAGTCAACCACAGTTAGCCTACGCTGCCATGAGATGAGAAAATCCCATTACTGAGGTCTCTGCTGGTCACATGAAGTGGACAGGATGCAGTGTGTGGTTCAAACTAAGCAGTCCAACTGCAACATTACAAAATTCAGAATGAGAGAGAAAGAGTCAAATAAAACTCTGGAAATAGAATCTAAGTTGGATTAAATTTTAGTTGATAATAATGGTGAGAAGGAAAATAATTTGTACAAAACTTAAAATATTTTGAAAGTATCATATTAGAAATTTGGGATTCTGTTAATTCTCTGAATGCTTTATCTATTTTAAACAATTTAAAACAGAAAGATTGTGTTTTAAATATGTCTCCTTTGGATCACGTACCTTAGATCTTATAACTCAACTGCAAATCATATAATAGCAGCTCACTTTAATTACAGGGAAAAACACAAGAGGAAAGCATAAAAGCACTGCATCCCCAAAGCTATAAGGATGGCAAATGGTATAAATTTTTGGAATAACCCAGGAACATTTTTAGGCAAGGTATAAGCCACCCTAATATCTTCTTATTCCAAAATTTCTTTGAGTTCACTATAATCCCCTAAAGAAATGCCCCAGCAAGTCCATTCTCTTACAGAATTCAGTAGTGTGATAAAGGTCTGCCTATATCAGGTTTCTCTCTGATCACTGTCACTGATGATTTTCTATTCATTCATTCATTCGTTGATTTATTCATTCAAGAAAATTATTTTTCTCTAATTGGACCTCAGATACACATAATTAGATTCATCATAATCCTTGATTGGTGATCTTCGCATCATTGGTCCATGTCTGGGCTACTGTTATTTAGTTATTTTTAATAATATATTAAGCATTCACGAATGCATCATCCAAAAAATAAAACTAGAACCTTGACAAAAAATAAAACTAGATCTATATCTAACCATATGCTTCCCTTTCCCCTCTTTCCATCCTCCTGCTTCCTTTTCCCAACCAGGTTCATTCCCTTCCTTTTATTTGTATATGGTTTTATTGCATTTAATGTTATTGTATATTTTCATATAAGATGTATACATACATATGTATTAGTGTTTTTAACTTTACTTTTTAAGGGAGTTTTATACTGTAAGTAACCTTTGGAAAATTATTTTTTAAATTGATTTTAGAGAGAGAGAAAGGAAGAGGGAGAGAGATAGAAACATCAATGAGAGAGAACATCGATTGGCCGCCTCCTGCATGCCCCCCACTGGGCATTTGGCCCACAACCTGGGCATGTGCCCTGACTGGGAATCGAACCAGTGACCTCTTGGTGCATGGGTCAAAGCTCAACCACTGAGCCAAACCTGCCAGGTGAAAATTACTGTTTTTAACATGATGTTATTTAGATTCATCCATATTATTGTAAGTTACTGTGGTTCATTTATTTTTGGATAATAACAGGTAATATCTGTTGAGTGAACATGCTACCATTTATTTTCCCACTCTCTTAATGTTGGGCATTTAGGTTTTTCCCAGGTTTTTGCTAATGTGAACAATGCTGCTATGATCATGTATATATATATATATATATATATATATCCTGTCGCACATGTATATGAGTTTCTCTTGAGTATATACACACCTAGGAATTTAATTGCTTGACTATAGGAAATGTGAATATTCAACTTTAGAAGACAAGGCTAAACTTTTTTCTAAACTGTTGCATGTTTGACTTTAGGAGATGATGTCAAACTCTCTTCCAAAGTTATCTGTACTCTTACTTGGCATTGTCAGACATTTTAATTTTACCCAATTAAATAGGTGTAAAATTATATCTCATGTGGCTCTGATTTGCATTTCCCTGATCACTAATGATGTTGAATTCTTTTACAAGTTTATCAGTCATGTTATGACTTTTTCTGATCATATGTTTTTCCCCATTTTTTCTTTTTTCATCCTCACTCGAGGACATTTTTGCATTTATCTTCAGATAGAGTGGGAGGGAGAGAGGGAGGAAGAGAGAGAGAAACATCGATGTGAGAGAGACACATCGACTGGCTACCACCCACATGACCCCAACCAGGCTGGGGACAAACTGCAACCGAGGTACGTGCCCTTAGTGGTGACCGAACCCGGGTCTCTCTGGTCCACGGGCCGACGCTCTAACTGCTGAGCCAAACCAGCCAGGGCCCCATTTTTCTATTGGACTGTGTATGTATGTGTGTGTGCTTTATGTATTGATTTGTAGGAGTTCTTTACATATTTTCATGTTAATCTTTTGTTCTATATATTATGAATATTTTACTTAAGTTTATAACTTGTCTTTCAACTTTCTTTAAAATATCTTTAAAACTTAATCCATTTGGAGTTGATATAGTGTAAGACAAGAATCCAATTTTATCTTTTTCCATATGGATAATGGATAACTATTTTTTTCCAGCCCCACTGATTGTCACATACAAAAAGTTCATCTATAGTTCTCTAATCTAGCCTGGCCGGTGTGGCTCACTGGATTGAGCATCTTCCCATAGACTGAGAGATCCTGGTTCAATTCCTGGTCAGGGCAAATGTGCCTGGGTTGCAAGCTCAGTCCCCAATAGGCAGCTTGCAGGAGGCAGCTGATCAATGTTTCTCTCTCACATCAATGTTCCTATCTCTCTCTCCCTTCCTATCTCTCTAAAAAATCAATGAAAACATTTTAAAATAAATAAATAAAATATAGCTCTCAAATCTATTCCTCTGGCCTATTTGTCTGTCCTTGTACCAATCCACATTGTCCTTCTTCCCTGCTCCTCCTTTTCAGAAATATCCCGACTACTCTTGACCCTCTACCCCTTCATGTGAATTTTGGAATCATTTTATTAAGTACCATGAAAAACCCTAGTATTTTGATAAGAAATATATTGCATGTACAGGTAATAATTGCAAGTTTATGATATTAAGTCTTATCCATAACACAATATCTTCCTCTCTTATTTAGGTCTTTAATATTTCTTAATAAGGTTTTGAAATTTTCCCTATGGAGGTCTTTTACAGCTTATGTTGTATTACTCCTAGACACTTGCTAGTCTATGATAATTTTATAGATATTGTTATCTCTTTAATTTTGTTTTATAGTTTTTACTAATATAGACATGCACAACTGATTTTATATTAATCTTATACTCAGCCACCTTATTAAACTCTAGTATTTGTATTAATCTGTCTATAGAGTAATTTGGGTAAATTATCATATGATCTGCAAATAAAGACTGCTTTATTTCCTCCTTTCCAATCTCTATGCTTCTAACATTACCTTATTGAACTGTCTGCAACCATCAATCCAGTGGTGAAGAGAAGTGGTAACAGAGAGCATCCTTTTCTTATTTCTTTTCAGTCTACACAATCATCCTGGGTGTTCTCCTCTAGTTCCTTGACTTTAACCACTATCTAGTTCTCTATCCTGGCTCATGTATCCAACTGTGAATTCTGGACCATTGATTTGAATGTTCCACAAGCCCCTCAAACTCAATTTGTCCAAAATCATCATCCACTCTTATCTCTCAACTGATACCTACTTCTCCTTCATTTTTTAACTTTATCAATGGCACCACCATCTCTGTGGCCCAATTTTTTTTTTTAATGTAGTCATTTTTGACCCTGTCTCTCCTATCACACACTATTTCAGCCATCAAGTCCCATTGATTCTAGTTTATTACCACTTTAACCCAACCCTTCTTTCCACCCACTGTACCAAACTCCATCATCTCTCACCTGTTAATACTACCATAAGTTCCCAAACCATTACCTGTATGCAGTCTGGCCTTCCACCAAACCCTCTTCCATGCTATGGCTAGAAAAATCTCTAAACTTTAAATCTTCTCACACAGTGCTCATATTAAAATCCCTTAGTGGTTCCCCACGATTTATAGAAAAAGCCTAAACCCTTTGCATGGGAAAATGTCTAAAAGTTAGGCCCTTTTTGATCTGGCCTCCATGACACCTCAGCCTCATCTCCTGTTCTCCCAGCTCTAACACGTTGTTCCCTGGCCATCCAGGGTCCTTGCAGTTCCACAAACACTTGGTTCTCTCTCTCTCTCTCTCTCTCTCTCTCTCTCTCTCTTCAAGTTTTTGTACCTGCTGTTTCCTCTCTCAGTACTGTGCTTTCCCTTCCCCACTGTTTTCCATCTTTGTCTGGACAGCCCCCACTCATCCTTTAGAACTCAGCTTAGACCACACTTCCTCCAGGGAGCCTTTGCTGTACTTTAATTAACCTGCTTTCCCCACTCCTTGAGGGCAGGAGAAAGTTTTATTTATGTTTATATTCCCAGAACCCCATGTAGTGCCTGACATAGGTAAGGGCTCAATGAATGCCTTGGAAATGTATAGTGAGTCAGTACTGCTCCCTTCACCCAAATCTCTGATCTCCATTTGTTAAAAATCCTATCTTTCAAAACTCCTTTCAATGCTTTCCTAATCTCCACCTCCTCCATGATGGACCGACCACTTTGTTTATAGCTTTCTTTGGCACGTGTCCCACGGGACTTGGGTTTTTGTCTGATCCTCTTCACCAGCTGCTTGAAGGCTGAGATTGTGCCTCATTCATCTTGATGTCCTGCCACCTGTAGCCCAGAGCCTAGCACACAACTGATGCCAAATAGATATCTAAGGTAATGAAACTGAATTTCCTCCTGGAGCCACAAACCAAGCCGAGAACGTGCTTTGGATACTTCTGTGAGCTGCATTAGCATTCAAAGGAGAAAGGCTTCTGCCAGCATCTCCACCTGCACAGCCTTCCGCCTCCACCTCCCCAAATGCTTCTTCAGTTTTAAAACAGAAGTCTCTGAAACAATATTATGCATTTTACGTAATGTTATTCATTTCATGTAATGTTATCCATTTCAGAGGCAATGCCTTTTTATCTTTCTATTCTGTACTACAAGGTGCACCTGCATGGCTTCTTGGCTTTGTTTTGAGCGTTTTTTAAGGAAGAAGCCTTGATGTGGCATTTATTCAAGGTTTTCCTTCCCAGAAATATCACCCCTCTCCTCTGAAGCTGTTTGTGAGTGTCACACTCTGCCATTTAAATATTAATGTTATGGAAACAGAGGAGAAAAATTGGTCTCTCGTCTGATATGCGATGTTGAGGGAAATTAAGATTAATAAATAGTGATAAGCACTACAGAGGAAATAAAAGTTAAATTGCCTTGGACTATTTTCAGAAGGTATCTGAGCAATGAGTATTATATTGAATGTCCTATAACTGTGATCATTCTAAAAGCCTGATTTCGGACTACACATCTCAAGTGATAACTCAAACCTTAGCATGGCCCTCAAAACACCTGAATTCCACAGGTTCATATGTAGGGGAAATCCTTTAAGGAGGAAAACTGAGAAATGTCTGAAAATTGGGCTTTTTTAATCAAATCTCAAGCAGTCCTAGGGAAAGACAAATTTTAGGTCTAAAAATTTAAGTAATAAACATGTCTGGCAGGTAAAAAAAATATCTAGATAATTAACTAGAATTGTTCAATGCTTCACCGAGATGAATCACATCACAGACACATTGATATACGGAGGGGGGCCTCCAGCTCCTGTCCCCCCCAGGTAATCCCAAAGTGTGGTCCCCGGACCAGCAATGTCAGCATCATCTGGGAACTTGTTAGAGATGCAGATTTTCAGGCTCCAGCCCAGACCTACTGAATCAAAAACTCTGGGAGGGGGCTCAGTAGCTTCTGTTTAACAAGCCCTCCAGGAGATGTTGATGTGTCTTCACTGATTCTAAACTCTGCTGCACATTAGTATCACCTGGAGAACTGTTTCTTTAAAAAAACTAATGCCAGGGTTCTATTCCCCAGAGATTCTGATCTAATAGGTTTGGGGCAAAGCCAGTGTACTGGTATGTTTTAAAAGCTCCCCAGTGATTCTAAAGTGCCGTCCTGTTTGAGAATCTGATTTCAGGCTCTGATTTCTTGTGGTGATGGCAACAACCTCAGAAATGGGTTGCTGGCTTCCAGTCTCTTCCTTTGATCTATCTCCACCCCTACCTTCACACCCATCACCACCCCACCGCACCCCCTGGGATTTATCTCTAAATCACCCAGAGGGGTCATTAAAAACAGTTTTCTAGGCCCCAGCTCCAGAGTTTCTGATTCAGTAGGTCTGGGCAGGGCCTGAGAATTGGCCTTTCTAACAAGCTCCTAGGCAATGCTGAAACTGCGGGTTGGAATTCTAACTCATGCATTCTCCAGTCACCCTGGCCTTGGTGGGAAGGGAAAAGTTATTACAGTAACGAACTTACCTTGCAGACCCTCCAGCCGCATGCAGATCCCCCACCCATTGCAGGGAGTCCCCTGTTTCTGACCAAAAGGCAGTGCGGGGTCACAGTCAAGAATGCAGCTTAACAATAACCCACACATGACCTCACTTATTTGTGGAATATAATGAACAAAATAAGCTGATGAGCAAAATAGACCCAGAGACGTGGAAGCAGGGATCAGACTGACAAACCTCAGAGGGAAGGAGGAGAGGGGGCGGGAAGAGATAAACCAAAGAATTTATATGCAAATATGCATAACCAGTGAACACAATCAACAGTGTGGTGAAGGTGTCGGGGACAAGATCGGGGAGGAGGGTGTCAACAGGGGGAAAAAGGAGGACAGCTGTAATACTTTCGACAATACAGGTAAATTTTTTTAAATATTAAGAAAAATTTAAAAAGAGTGCAACCTCAGGGTCCAGGCTGCAGTGTTTAAATCCATAAACTGTCTGTGCTTCAATACCCTATTCATAAAAAGGAGGAGAACACAGAACCTACCTGAAGGGGTTGCTGTGAGGATTACCTGGATTAATACAGACAGCATGCATAAAAGTGCCTAGCACATATTAAGTGCTCAAAAATATTTACAATTAGATTCAAACGTATAGAGTTATTAGTTAAAACTCCTAGGTAGTCATAATTACAGATACAAACAGCACTTTCAAAGTATTGTATCGCCCCTCCCTCCCTAGAGTTTAGACACTAATGCCTGGTGGGGAGGGGGGATCCATGCAGACAGATGAATCAAAAGGATACATACTTCGCCATTCATATTCAGAATTATTTGTCCCCCACCACCCTTCAAAAATGAGGGGCTGTGTTTGAGCCTGGCCCCACCCCTAGTCTTGCCCCAGCATAGCAGCATCTTTTGGAAGCAAGTGAACACAACCCCTAAACAAGTTGAAGAACATTTGCTACACTTCTAAAATCGAATATGATCACACCACTCTCTGCTTCAAAGTATTTCATGATTTCCCGCCGCCTTAAGAATAAAAGCCAAACTGTTTATCATTAATTACTTAATGGGTCTTGGCCCCTTTTTAGCTTCTCATCCCATAATGAACCACTTAGACTTTTCCACAAATAGCCTGTCCTATGAAGTCACAGTGCCTTTGCCCCCGCTGCTTCCTTTCCCTGGGTGCCCTTCCTCCTCCTTGCACACCTTGCATATAAATTTGCCAATTTATATTTACTTTTAAAGTTCCTTCAGAGTCACCTCTGCCTTAAAACCTTCCTGACCCATTACCCCCACTTCCACTAGGAGAAGTTGATCATCCTCTTCTCCCTCACTTACATACCCTGTACAACCCTCTACTGTGCTGATGAGTTCCTGGGCTGCCACTATTTATTCTCAGCCTCTCTCCACCACTGGACAGTGAGCCAAACCAAGGTAGGAACCATGCCTGGTCATCCTTGACCCCCACAACAAGCGCAATCCCTATCCTATATTAACAGCTGCATTGTTGAGTGAATGGATGAGTCGATGAAGGATGGAGGAAATAGCCAGTGGATTCTGTCAATTAAAGTCAATTCCTAGAGCCCTGGCCAGTTTGGCTCAGCAGTTAGAGCGTCGGCCTGCAGTCCAGAGAGACCCGGGCTCGGGTCTCTCTGGACTGCAGGCACTAGGGGCACTAGGGGCACTAGGGGCACGTACCTCAGTTGCAATTTGTCCTCGGCCCTGGTTGGTCATGAGGGAGGCAGCCACTCGATGTGTCCCTTTCACGTCGATGTTTCTCTCTCTCTCTCTTCCTCTCTCTCCTTCCCACTCTATCTGAACAAAAGATGGAAAAATGTCCTCAGGTAAGGATAAAAAATTAAAAATAAATAAAGTCAATTCCTAGAGAATCAAGGGAAACCAGGAGAGAAGAAATCAAAAGCAGGGTGCAAAAAGAGGAAGATGTGACGGCTACCCCCAGCAGATCCCCAAAATAACAGGTACATGGAACCTAGAGCAGGGACTGTCTAGCTGCCTGGATTAGTTAGGACAGTGGTTCCCAAACATTTTGAGCTTCATTATACTCTAAAAAGTTACTGACAACCCCAAAGTCCTTTTTTATATGTGGATTACATCTTTCCATATCTACCATTAGAAATAAAAATGGACACATTTTTATGTTTCTTCTTTAATTTGTTTAAAAATAATAATAGTAAACATATAAACACACATTTTTTAACTATATTTTCCAAAACAATTTTTTTATTGAGAAGACTGGCATTGATTTTCACTTTTGCAAACCTCTTAGTAATGTCTGGCTTAATAGAAGATAGCTGTGTTTGCGTATTAGCTTCTGCATTCAATCTGCTATGATATCACTTAGCAAGTAGCCTCTGGAAAACTCACCTATGCACTCATGAGAGAATGAGAGTGAAAAAGGCAAATAAGTTTCAGTGCTGTTATGAAAGTAGTTTTGAAATTATGAGCCTTTTGAAAAGGTCTCAGAGACCACCTCCCCCTGGAGTTTCGTGACCACACTTGGAGAACTGCTGAGTTAAGCTATAGGTCATCTATGGTTACAGAGACTGAAATAATAGTGACTTGAATAAAATAAAAATATGGAAGCAGACCCCTTCAGTCACTCTTTCTGGTGGCTCTGCCATCCCTGGTACACCTGGTCCAAAATGGCTCCCCCAGTACCACTTCTACATTCCAGCCAGCAGAAAGAGGAGGGCATGCCCTGTTTCTTAAAGTGTATGTCCCAGAAGTTGTATATATATCTTCCTCTCACTTCCCATTGGCCTGACCTTAGACAAAAACTTATTTCTGAGCTGCAAAAGAGACTAGGAAATATCTCCAATCTAGTTGACCATATGTTCTATTAAAGTGGAAGAAGGTGAAGACAGATAAGGGGATAATTCCCAGTCTCTGCCACATTGACCTTTCCCCCTAGGTTCCGCTTGGCACAGTCCCAGAGAAGAGCTTGGACCAACCAGGGCTTGCTTCACCACCAGAAGGGCAGAGGAACTGGAGCTGGCCCAGGCAAAGAGCAGGACTCATAGCAAGATGTCTATGCCTGCGCATCTGCCTCACCAATAATGCCAACAGAAAACAGGGAGATCTCAGAGAAATCAGGCCTTCAGATAGGCAGTGGGAGCTCACATGAAGAGAGGCAGGCGGGCGCTGGAGATAAGTCACAATGGAAACATACTAGTTACAAGGAAAACTACAAGCATCAGCCACAAATGAGACTCTGGTTAGGATAAAGGTTAATATGAACACAACTCACAAGGCCCCGCATGGTCCCAGCACACACTCCCCACTCTATCCCCAGCTGCACATCATGTCAGTCTCTCCTTCACCCTCCACATTTCAGTCATATTCAACTCTTTTTTTTTTTAAGAGTGTACTTTAGTCTTTCTTGTCCTAGAGTCTTTGTATTTGCTGTTCCATCTCCTGAAATGTTCTTTTCCCCACCACTGTCCGTCCCACATATGCTCATTTTCCATGGGTCCAATCTGTCTGGGATCTGACATTGACCTTGGAGTCTCCAACCTAGGCTACATTTCCTCCTAAGCATGGATCACTGACAATATCCTACAAAATACTCTGTTGGGTCCTGGTGCTGCCTACTTAACAAGATTACTTGTGCTGAACTTCTGACATAAGCCTGCCAGCTGTAACATATCTTGCCGGTCTGACCCAATGGTGACCCACAGTGCTCTGTGTATGGGCTGTTTTCTTTTATTTTCCATCCTCTGAAGATTGTCAGAATTCTGCCTGTCTAAGCAATAAATCCATCTTTTCAGGGATCAATTGCAGTGACTGGCCGAAAAGCCTAGAAATCCAATTAACTGCAAAATAAATAAAAAAATGAAAAATACACTGAAGCTGTGGCATAAATCAGCTAGAAAGTGTTTTGCACATTAAAATAAACAAAAAGAAATTTCAACTTCATTTGTCTTTTTTTCCTTTTTTTAAACTCTGTTATTGATAAATTTAGCCTTGGTTCCAATTTTGTCTTAGCCACGATTTGCTCAAGTATAGATCTGTTGGGATGTCTATCTCTGTTCTAATTATACCCTGCAGGCGCTCTCCAGAGAGAAGCCTACTCAGCTAGGATTACCTTGGTGCCATAGGTAAAACTTTAGGCACTTCCGCCTTCATCTTTTTACACCACATGTGTTCTTAAAGGGGCATAAATTTGCTCTAACGTTGCATGAGGATGCGTTATTTTGGCTTTCTGGGACATTTTGAAAAGGACAGAGCTTTTATCAGTTGACTGACCGATAAACCTTACGCTACTGAGTATACTGGGCTGGAGCCACAACACATGGAGCTCATGGTCACTGGACAACTTTGCTGGTGTGGAGAATGGGTGGAGTGCCTCACAACAGTGAACCTCACTCCCAGCTGCATCCCTAGACTTTCTGTCAATGCCCTGGTAAGAGCCTCACTGGGGTCCAGGATACCCAGAAGCCTGAGGAGGTCACCTGAGAGAGAACAGGCCAGCAAAGGCACAGAGGGAAGTGGCTACTTGAGCTTCCACCTGTAACTGGAACACATATTTGTTTCCTGTAGGTGTCACTGTGGAGGACAATCAGGGATTGCCATCCCTATTCAGAACCCTCGGCTGGCATCCAGAGTGGGAGGGCTCTGCCTCTGACTCTCTATGTGACATTAGACAGCCATGAGCTGCTCTGGGTGATTTCTTGTGTGTAAAATGAACAGACCAAAACAATGGCTTCCAAAGCCCTTCCAGGTCCCAATGTGTGTGATGCTGTGTTTGATGAATTAAAGCACATTTTTTATTTAAGGGAGATTTGTGAAAAGAACATACTTACACTTGTGAACTATAAACTAGCTCTTCTGTCCTTCCCTTTCTCTTTGAAAACCTGCCTGTGTCGTCACTGAATTTGCCATCCCTGGGTCATGATCATTACACAGACCACAGGTGTTGTTCAGTTGATGTCACCATGGAAAACAAGAAAAGCAAAAGTCGACTGTTTCTCAATATTTCTCATCAGAAAAGCAAAATAACAACCAAAGAAAGCACACTTTCACTTCATCCTATCTCCAAACACTCCTTGGATAAAACAAATGATATCAACAAATGTGAGAAGAAACCTCCCTCAGGCTTCAAAATGTGCCCATGTGGACAGTTTTCAATTTAGATCACAAATTTTCTGTTATCCTTAGCTAGCTATTGATTTGGTTTTACTAAAAATATTGCTTTATTTTCTAAATTTATTTTCAAAATTCTACTTACCCAAAAACAAAACTGAAAGAAAACAAATATGATGATGGGAAGCCATAACCATTGGAGACATAGTCATTACCACCTAGAGCTATTTTCATGGTCATAAACTAAAATTACTGCCACAGGAAACAGAAAACACACATGGCCTAGGGTCTCTCCTGAAGTCTAGCTGGAGAGGTCGGTCTTATGCTGGGAAATTACTGGAAACCTATCTCAATATAACAGAGAAATAAATTCACCCTCTTATTCGCAAGCCTGATAGAGATATTATTGCATTTCAATTATTTATTCTACACATGTTTCCTGGACACTAACTCTATGCTAGGCACTGTGCTTGACACTAGGAAAACAGCAATGAACACGATGGCCCAAGCGTGCCTTCTTCAAGTTTACAGAAGGTGATGCATATATCCAGGGGTCAAAGAAACGATGGGTTAATTTCTCAGGAAATAATCAGTTCTTTAGCATAGTGTAGTCAGACATTGTTTTGTTAACCTATGGATGCATTTTTCTATTTTCATCTAGTGGTGTTGGCCTCCAGAAGGCAGCAGGAGCCTGAGGCTCTTATCTTTGCAATCCCTCTTTCTTCTCCAAGGCAGGTAGTTACAAGTACCAAATAAGTTGCTATTCTCACTGTGGGGTTTTTTGGTTTAAAACTGTTTATTGATCAATAAAAAAGTAGAAAATCACAAACTCACTGCCTGGGGAAACTGTACTAGTAATTGTACAGCAGGCTAGATAGTAAGGAAAGATTACAAATGTTAGGAGGCAGGAGACCCAGCTCCTGCTGAATACTAGTCAATTCTGACAAAAATCCAACCACCATTACTGACCTTGGAGAGCCTGCACAAGGTCAATGGCAAAGTGAATATGATCGTATTGGTCCTGTTCCCAGTCTGTTTACTAGCTCTCAAAAAACGTGGACAGACATCATATGTATTCCCATATGCTTAAAAGAAATAAACACTGCAAATAACAGTCTTGAGTCCTCAAAGAAATGCAAAAGAGAATGCGCATAGGATTTAAAACATTTTAGAATAGATTTTAAAGTTAATTTTTAAAATAGGACTGTCACCACCACTGTAACTATTTATATTAATAACTCTGACTCACCCAACAAGTCTTTGTAAGCACAGAGAATATACTGGCAGTTTTCATTCATTCTCTCAGTCATCCTTTCTTCCATCTGCTCGACAAGGATTGCTGTGTGTGTGAGCATATCTAGAATCCACGGAGGTGAGAACTTCAGCTTCAGCCTGAAGACTCAAGCATGTGGGGTCTATTCATGTGAAGAACTAAAGACCCTCTAGAGCAAGTCCTATCCTGGGAAAATAGAGAAAGGAGGTACAGAGGTTTGCTTCAAGAGTAATGGGCCACAATTAGAGGTGACACATTCAATAATCCTAAATTCTAGGCCCAGGGACTTATACCAAGACCTAGAATAGCAGTGACAAGAGTAAACATCGTATGAGTCAGAGCTGGAGAGAGAAGGTGCTAAAAGTATCCAATGCCCAGATGTCAATCATTCCTGAGATGCCCCCCCAGGAACTCCCAGAGTCACTCGTGAGGACTGTGGCAGGGAACTGGAACAGAGAATGTTGACTTGTGGCTGCTTCTCAATGGTGGAGCCAAGAAACATGAGTGAGAGCTGCCAACCAAAGACACATTCTTCTAAAGGGCCCCAATTTTTCAGCCTAAGGCATCTCTTCACACAGATGTTAGAGACAGCCCTCACTGGGAATGTAAAAAATGGGTGTCAGTAGATCCTCCTGGGAAAGAAGTTAATGACACCTGAGTTCTCCCCACATATACAGGCTCTCATGTCACATCCCCACACCATAGATGTAGCAAAAATGACACGAAAAGATGGCATCATTTCCATCTTGGTATCTTTGGCTACAGCTACTGTTAATAAACTCTGGTCAAAGTACAGAAAGGTAGAGAGGCGTGGTTTAGAAAATAGAAAAACCCATAATGACTGACTTGATTTGATGTAGTCAACTAAGGAAAACACCAACCATCAATTTCATCAGACTCTTTTTCATGTTCCATACAAGTCAGGAGTACAGTTCTCCATTCTCCTCTGAAAGGTGACAAAGGTCACCTTGTGCTGGCCACTTAAATCCATGGCTCCCCCTAAGTCCAACTGCAATAAGAGGAAACTAATACCTACGAATGACAGGGGTTTTAAGGACTGACAGCATTTTCCAAATTTGGAGGTTAGAGAAAGAAGGCATTTTTCTGAATCCAAGTATTAATACATTAGGATTGAATCTTTTTAGAGCTGAAAGTGTTCCTTTCTTTTTACAGATCCTATGAAATTGAGGCTCAGAGCAGGAAAGTGACTTCTCTGAGGTAACTTGGCCAGTGAGTGGCAGTCTCAGAATGAACAGCCGGATCAGCTGATGCATCTCTTACGAATTCAGCAGGGACACCCAGATTGACCTGGTAGATTTTTTGACAAAGCGCAAACATAACAGCAAACATGACCCACTCATTATGCCTAAAGAATACAGCTGTCGAGAAAAAAAGCATCTTCTCAGAGCCCTCTCAACCTTGATTTTCCCAGTCCGCTGCTACTGAAACTTTTTCAGGCAGCCCCACACTATTTCTTTGGTCTTTTTTCCCAAAGAATAACTGGTTCTTTCTTCTAATTTATGCTTAATAATGTTGTGATGGTAAACTTTTTCCTTCCCTCATTAAAGTAGTGTTGGGTTGGGTCTGCTGATTTGAGGTCTCTGCCTTGTAACCAAGCCCTGGTCTTCAATCTGAATCTCCTCAGCAGCTTCCCTGGTGCCTGTGACAGACAGGAAGACATCTTCAGTTGAATTATGAATGCTGATGTTTTTACCTGAAGTCTTGAGCACACAGTACAAATGAAATTTTAATATAATTCGTTTCAGTCCATCTAGGAACCTTTCCTCTGAAAGATGCTTAGGCAACAGCTTGCTATTAGGTTAAGCAGTGTCAGCATCTATGCTGTAAACATTAACAGGTTGATTGTACTTTGCACACCATTTGCCTTCTATCATTATTCTTTCCCTAAAGAGCTTTCTTTGGTGGTACAGCTTCAGTCCACACCAATGGACAAAGTGGACATCATGCCAACTGGAACACCATCTTTTCTTCTCCTTACTCCCCTCAACCTTGGATGCTGGTATCTTAGACACCTTCATAAGACCATAGGGCACCTGGTGATAATCTGGGATCCGATTACACAGCCAGCAGTCTCCACAGGCCGGCCCTCCTCTCTGGCGTCTCATGCCTGGCCACTTCACTGCTCATTTGCCCCTTTTTCCAGAGAGTGAGCAGAGAAAACAAAAAGAGATGAAATTCAAACCCATTCGTTTGCTTCCTCGTAGCTGCTCTACATAATAGTTTAGTGGGGGAGCAGGCTGAAATGATTAATTAATACAAAGTGTGAGAGCTGTCTCTGCAGTTTATTTGTTTAATCACTTCCATCCTCCTGAAACGACCTTTAGCACAAAATGCACTGACCAGGGATTAGGCTAAGGGGGCTACTAGAATGCTGTTGGCCAGAAGAAAGATGATCTTGACAAGTAACTGAGGAAAGAAAACCGACATCAGACTTCCTCCTTAAAGAATCTGAACCTTTATGTTACCTCATACACCCTTGTAGAGTTATTTTTATTAAATTATAAAATAGACTATCTTATGGCTAGTAAAAACCAAAATTACTGCTTCTTTTTTGTCTATTTTGCTTATAGAAACCTCACTTCTGAGAAAGTCATACTTAGAGAAATAATAAATCTTAATAATGCCATGAAGAAAACTGACTTTTAGTGGTAAAGAATTTACACAAGACACTAAGCAAACATTGCAGCAAGCTAATCCAGGCTGTTAAATAAACAATTAATAGTGATCACGCAAGATAAACCCTTCAGAAAGAAAAAATAAAAATTCGAGCTTTTCAAAAGAAATTATTTACCTGTAGATAGAGAAAAATGTATATTAAATTTAAAGAAATAGGCTGCCCTGGCAGGTTCTGCTCAGTGGTTAGAGCATCAGCCCACTGACAGAAAGGTTGCTGGTTCGATTCCTGGCCAAGGGCACATACCTGGGTTGTAGGTTTGGTCCCTGGCCCCAGTCGGGGTCGTGTAGGAGGCAGCCAATCCATGTGTCTCTCTCACATCTATGTTTCTCTTCCCCTCTCTCTTTCTCTCTCTCTCCCTCCCTTCTTCCCTCCCTCCTTCCCTTCCACTCTATCTGAAAAATCAATGGAAAAATATCCTCAGGTAATGATTAACAAAAAAATAAATAAAAGTAACTTCCCTTCTTAAAGGGGAAATTTTTTTAAAAAATAAAGAAATAGACAGACTATATCTTCCTCTAGACAAAAAGATTGCTGTATCACAATTTAATATTTGTTGATTTATTCTGAACATTATTTTACTATTTCATCAGAAAATTATCTTCCCTCTAAGCACATAGTTTTTTCTATTCTATCCAAGTGTATAAGGCTGAAAGCTTTTACAGAAGGTTTGCATCTCTCATCTTTGAAAGACATGACAAAATATATAATTTACTGAAATTCACTTTATTATCAAGTTTACAAGAATATATCTAAGGCATGCAATGAGATCTCTCTACATATATGATACAAGCTCTATTTTCTAAGTCATTTTATCCAAAACGCAAGAACTGATCAGCCATAGAGCATAGAGAAATGGAGAGACTGGACTGGAATAGAAAGCAGCTGAGCTCTAGCCCTGCCTTGTCACCCGCCAGCTGTGGGACCTTGACCAGCCACTTCCCTCCCCGGGCCTCAGCAAGAAATAGTCTCACTGTGACCTCTAACTCTAAACTTTTGTGGGCTCTGCGATCAGGCCAGATCAGAAGGAAGCCCAGCGGAGTGAGAGAAGCAAATTCAAAGTTCAATTGAGGATATAAATGCTACTTCATGACAGATCCAGAGCTGGAAACTTCTAATGAAATAGAGATGATGAGGGTGGACACTCTCAATCCAGAGTCTGGAGTTCAGTGCTGTTATTTTGTGAATTTTATTATTTCACATAGGTATAGCCAAGCTATAAAAACTCTTTTGCAAGGGCAAGGGGGGAGAGATTCATAAGCCATACTGTCAATCTATTAACCTACAAATGGGGATAGATATTTATAGTGACTGAAATACTCTCCATAGCTATTTAGAGTGACTCTTCCTGTTATTAAGGTAACTAGAGCCCTGAACCAGTCATCAAAAGATTACTCAGTGAGTTCAAAATTAGTTAGAGCTGAGCTGGTGCTAAGAGAAAAGGGGATAGCATATGGAATCCTAAGGTCAGATGAAACAAAGTGTTCTTAACCAATGGCCTCAGACCTAGGCCTGGGCTTCAAGGGATCTGTGACCCTGCTGAATTAATGTGCAAAACTGCATAGGAAGAATGTGGCCATGCACATTTTTCTAAGTGTTCATTACATTCATCAGCTTCTCTAAGGGGTCTGTTATTTCTAATAGTTTATAAACCACCAGGAAACCCAGAATAGGCTCAAGGTAGACAGGTAGAAGTCAGAGGCAACTCTGAAGAGTCTGAAATCAGGAGCCAAAGCTGAATGACAGGGTAAGGATTCTCCAAGAAAGGGTCAAGCAGAGGTCTGGTCCAAGCCAGGTGGGATGCCACAGTAGGACTCCAGGGATCCCTGCAAGGGTCAGGTCCATGGGTCAGCTACAATGACTCAAGGACCCCCAATAGAGGCCTCATTCACATGTGACTACAAAGACTGCCAGGTCACCAGGGCAGGGCTCCTGTTAATCCTGCTGAACAATACAGGCTATTCTAGAGGATTACTCGTAAACAGATAGGAAGCATCAGACTGGGTCCCCTTCATCAATTGCCCCTCTACCCGATGTCTTTCCTCTTCCCCTAAGTCCATCCCTTGATTTCTCTGTGGGCAAAATGGACCCCATGGGAAGAGAAGATAGGTTTGACCCCAGGAGGCCAGTGGGAACACATGTGTATTACCTCTCACAAGAGCTTTTGTCAGAGTAAATGGCTGACACTTTAAGCCAAGATAGCTATTCAAATATAAAGTTTTATTAATTAAAATTAAATAAAATTTGAAAATAACTTCTTCAATCATACTAGCTACATTAAAATGCTCAGTGGCCACATATGGCTAGTGGCTGGAGCTTGGTGCGTGCTCATGACAAATATTACTGCAGGAATGAAGGAACAAATGAATGGTCAGGAACAAGAAAAGTAGGCAGGCTGGAGGCAGATTGCACAGGAACCTCAATATCAGGCACAGTAGTATTGACAATGACAATAATAGCTACTAACACTTATTTAATGCTGATGTTGTTTCAAGCTGTGTACCAACAGATTTATATAAATTATTAAATTTACTCCTCACGACCCCAAGAGGTAAGTACTTTTATCTCTACGATGAGAATGACAAAACCAACGTTTGGAGAGTTTAGGTAACTAATACCCAAGATCACACAGCTGGGAAATGGCAAGCTGTTATTTAAACCCAATGCTTTTGTTGCCAATGCTTTCACCTTACATGCTCAACCTCCCTGCCTATCCTCCACACTTTCTTTTTAATTAGGAAGGGCTTTTACCCCCACCCTTTGTAGGATATATCAATTTCCAAGGCATCTCTTCTGGAAATCTCTTACCTTTTTCTAACACTTCGGGGGAAATATTCCCTTAACAGAGTCCCAGTCCTTAGTAGTTTAGAATGTGTGACATCAACAAGAGCATGGCAGAAGGGGTTTGGAAGATGGCAAGAGATTGGCCCTCCAAGGTGAATAGGAGTCATCAAGAAAAAGATGGTGTATTCAAGGCCTTTTCAACTGATGTCTATGCCAAAAGCCATCTCCCTGACTTCAGAGCCCATTAGGTGTGCAGGGCAGGATCCTGACTGCATGGGCTCCCAGCACCTTGGTGGCCCCTGTCATCGCCTCTCATTCTTCCAAGGAACTTGTTTGCTACTTTCTTTTGTAGGTTTGGGTTTTGGAGTTCACACATATGGACTCTTCCCTCTTATAACCATGACTAGAATTGAGCAGATTACTCCTGGACCAGACCTGGCCTTGAAGTGTGAGCATCGATTAGAACAAAAGACTTCCCACAGGAAAAAGAAGTTAACATGCTTTTCCACACCTCCGTCTTTTTCTATAGAAATAGAATACTTTATTAGGTTAACAAAGCATAACAATTTATCTCAAATTATTATAGATAAAGTTGATTACAGAATTTAGAGCAAGATTTAAAGAAATACATATGCCTTGTTACTATCTTTAACAGTAATCATTCAGAGCTTAATATAATCTTGGCACTTTCTAAAGCTTAAACTAGAATTTACCCTATGTTTTTCCTTAGAGTTTAAATCTTATTAGGGGTTGATGCTTGGTTTTCCCCCCACTCCCTTTGGGTCATTGGAGATTTTGGCACCAACAAATATTACACATGGTTTCCAGTTTTTCACAATTTTAGCTGCCGTCACACAGCTTATCAATGAGGAGGTGCCCTCTGCAATCTTAGCATTCTCATTGACAGCCTGTTCTTCTGCACGAGAGACTGACCTTCTACTCCACATCATTTGCCAATAGCCAAGAAGAGAACGTGATTAGACTCAAGTCACATACGATTTGTGGTGTAGAACACACACACACACACACACACACACAGTAGCCTTTCTCCTCTTCTAGTAAAAACGAGTGATTTGACACAAGGGGAAGGCTTTCTTCAGCCAGCCCCTCTGTCCATGATAGTCAACTTTTTGTCTTCTTACTTACTTGTTTGTTTAATAAGGACTAAAGACCTCCAACTCAACTCACACTCTTCCTTCTACCTACACAATATTTAAACAGAACATAATATTTTTTAAACCAAGATTGAGAGGAGTTTTTCTACAATATCTTATTTTGTAGGTTGTCAGATATAAGGGTAAAACATCCTATTTTGAGGTACAAAAGTAGACTTCAAATTTATGAATCATGATAATCAGTTCTTTCTGAGTTCTAAGGAAAGTTGCTCTTATAACAGAACCAAAATCACAGGGAATGCCAAATGCTGACTGGTAAATGTGGGGAGTGCTGGAGTTGGAAATTATCATTTTGCAACCACTAAAGCAAAGATTGGCTCAAGCAAGAACCAGCAATGGTTGCTAAATCTAGAGGAGAATATTGATGAGGAACAGAATATCTGCATGGCCTTAAAGGGTCTCCTTAAAGGTGGGTGAACAAACTTAGCATCACCAATGAAAGGCAGATGGACTTTGTGTGCTTCCAGATTTGGTGTCACCTGAAGGTTATGCTTGGAATACATAACCTGAATGTAACCATCAGGAAACATCAGAGAAACCCAAAATGAAGAATATTCTTTTTTCTTTCTTTCTTTCTTTTTTTTAAAAAAAGGACTGAATTCTTCAAAAATGATAATGTTCTCAAAAAACAAAGAAAAGCTATAGAAATGTTCCAGATTAAAGGAAACTGAAAAGACATAGCGACTAAATGCAATACCTGGTCCTAGACTGGATCCATTACTGGAAAAGGGGAGAAGATGCTATGAAGGATATCATTGGATCAACTGAAAAAAACAGAATACAGAAGTAGATTAAATCAAAGTATTGTATCAATGTTAAATTTAATGAAATTGATAACTGTGGTTAAGAGGTTATCCTTATTTTTAGGAAATGCACACTGACGTATTTAGAGGTAATGGGCCATGATGTATACAACCTTCATTCAAATAGTCCAGAAAAAAATTTATGTGTGATCATGCATGTATTATAGAGTGAGTGCACAAGCATGTGAAATTATAAAGCAAAGTCAGCAAAATATAAACAATAAGTGAATATGGGGAAAGAGTATATGGGTGTCCTATGTTATATTTTTATTCTTGTAACTTTACTAGAAGTTTTAAAATATTTCCAAATAAAAAGTTTATTTCATGCAGGCTCAAAATGGTATTGATTTTTGTGCAAGGTCAATGCAAATACTATAGGCCAAATGCTTTGCCAGGCAAAAAAAATCAGAAAACTCTTGGGAAATCTACTTTTCCCATGGGTCTCTGACCACCTCTCCAACATCATTTTTCACTCATCTTCCCCTCAAGAGCCACACTCTAACCTCATTGCCTTACTTACTCTTGCCCCATTACATTTGCATCACTCTTCTCTCTGCCTTGAACACTCTTCCTCCAGATATTTACATGGCTTCCTCCTTACTTAATTCAGGTCACTGAACAAATATGGCCTCTTTAGAGAGGCATTCCCTGACTTTCCTACTCAATATAAAATAGCATTCTCTCCCCAGCCCCCACATCACTTCTACCCTCTTACTCTGTTTTTTAAATAATACTTATCATGACTGCAGTATATTATATATTTATTTGCTTATACCCATCTTCCTCACTAGCCTGTAGGCTACATGTAGACAAGGACTTTCTTTATTATTGTATCATGCAACTTAGACATGCTTGGCACAAAATAGATGCTCTACAAGTATTTATTGGATGGATGAATAAATGTATTTGATTGCTTATGAGTAAAACCACAGAAATAAATACTGTTCCAACCACATCAATATTCAAAAAGTTTCCACAAATAAAGAGGCTGTTTTGTTGCTCTAGGTTTTTTTTTTGATTTATCATTTTTAAAGTAATGGCTGACAATTGAATATTCATATGCAAAAATAAAGTTAGATCCCTTCTTTGTACCATACACAAAAATTAACTCTGAATTTATCATAGACATAAAAGTAAGATCTAAAACTATAAAACACTTAATGAAAAAACATACGAATCTTTATGACATTGAATTAAGCAATGGCTTCTTAGATACAACACCAAAAGCACAAGTGATAAAAGAAAAAATGAATAGCCCAGCCGGTATGGCTCAGCGGTTGAGCATCGACCCATGCACCAAGAGGTCGCTGGTTTGATTCCTGGTCAGGGCACATGCCCAGGCTGTGGGCCCAATCCCCTGTGGGGAGCATGCAGGAGGTGGCCAATCGATGTTCTCTCTCATCAATGTTTCTCTCTCTCTCTCTCTCCCTTCCTCTCTCTCTCTAAAATCAATAAAGAAAAAGGGAAAAAAAGTTTAAAAAGAAAAAATGAATAAATTGGACTTCATCAAAGTTAAAAAGTATTTGTTCTTCACAGGACACCATCAAAAAAGTGAAAAGACAACCTACATGTAATGGAAGAAATATTTTTAAGTCATATCTCTGCTAAAGGACTTATATCTAGAATATAAAGAACTACAGTCATATATAACATTTCAGTCAACAACAAACCACATATACACTGGAGTTCCCATTAGATTATAATGGAGCTGAAAAATTCATGTTGCCTGGTGACCCTGTAGCTGTCTTAACGCCATAGCACAATGCATTACTCGTGTGTTTGTGGTGATGCTGGTGTAAACAAATCTACCGTGCTGCTAGTCATGTAAGAGTATAGCACATACAATTACAGTAGTAGGCTATACCATCTAGGTTTGTGTAAGTACATTGTATGGTGTTTACACAATGATGAAATCGCCTAACAATGCATTTCTCAGAATGTATTCCCATTGTGTGGTGCATGACTGCATTACAACTCAATAATAAAAAGACTAATAACCTGATTTTAAAATGGTCAAAGGGCCCTGGCCAGTTTGACTCAGCAGTTAGAGTCAGCCCGTGGACCGAGGAGTTGCAGGTTTACTTCTTGGTCAAGGGCAAATACCTCATTTTCAGGTTCAATCCCCAGCCCTGGTCAGCAACCAGTCAATAGACACATGGATGTTTCTTTCTCTTTCTCCCTCCCTCAATCCCTCCCACTCTATCTAAAAAAAAAAAAAAAAAAAAAAAAAAAATCAATGAAAAAATATCCTCAAGTGAGGACTTCTTTTAAAAATGGTCAAAGGATCAGAAGAGACATTTTTCTAAAAAAGATATACAAATGGCCACTAAGCAAATGAAAAGATGCTCAATATCATTAGCCATCAGGGAAATACAAATCTAAATAACATAAGATACTACTTAAGTCCCATTAGAATGACTATAATGGGGGAAGGGTATTGGGAGGGGTGGAGGGATTGAGCAAAAAAAGAAAAAAAGAGAAAGAACTCTTGGGCACAGATAACAGTGAGGTGATTGAGGCGGGGGAGGGGAGTGGGGGAGGTAGAAGAGGGTATGGGAGTATAAATGGTGATGGAAAAAAAAATAAAATAAAGAAAAAAATGTTGTAAAGGGCAAGTGTTGGAGATGATATAGAGAAATTAAACCCTCAGTGCTGATGGGAATATAAAATGTAAAATTTCAACCACTTTGGGAAACAAGTTGGCCATTCCTCAAAATGTTAAATACAGAGTTATCATATAACCCAGAGAATTTCATTCCTAGGTATAAACCAAAAAAAGATGAAATCATATATCCACAAAAATTTGCACATGAACGTTCATAGCAGTGTTATTCATAACAGAGAAAAAGTGGAAACAATCCAAATGCTCATCAACTAATGAACTGATAAATAAAATGTGCTATATACACATACAGTGAAATATTATTAGGAAATATAAAGGAATGAAGTACTTACTGGTACATGCTACAACATGGATAAACTTCGAAAACATTATGTCAAGTGAAAGCAGCCAGTCACACACACACACAAAACACAGTACATTGCATGATTGCATTTACATGAGATGTCCAGAATATACAAATCTATAGAGACAGAAAGTGATTAATGGCTGACTAGTGCTAGAGGAGTTAGGAAGAATGGAGACCCTTTGTGGACGATGAAAGTTATCCAACAGAGTTGCACAATTTTATACCCCACATATGAGTGAAATCATATGGTTATTAGCTTTTTCTGACTGACTTATTTCATTTAGCATAATATTCTCGAGGTCCATCCATGTTGTGGCAAATGGCAGTATTTCATCTTTTATTATGGCTGAGTAGTATTCCATATCATAGATGTACCACTTATTTTTAAATAACAGGCAGGTCTACTCTGCTCTTTCTCTTTCTTCTTTCTCCACACAGGCAGGTAAGCTATGGCCTGCTCTGTATATTGCTACCTACCCCACCTCTCTGACTTCCTTTCTCTATGTGGCCAGCTTGGTAGAGGTAATATTCCAATATTTAGGTTCAAGGGGAGGTAGAAGATCTTACTTCTTAGTCTTGAGATGTCAGGCACATGGACAACTCACTCTCTAGCCAGATCATGCTGCATTGTCATATTTGGTATTTGGTTCCCAGTTCACTATTGTTCTTTGCATATACAGCTCCCTTGAAACTCTGTGGGGAAAAGGGAGTGCTTGTTAGGCCAAGATTGGGGCATGTTGGGCCCCTGGATGGATGACTTCATAATAACATCATATTTTCACTCTTAGTCCACCAAAATGACATTTACCATATCTCCAGGGCAGGTACCACATTTACCCTGCTTACCAAAATCTTACCCTTCTTACATCAATTTACTTTATTTACACACACCTCTAACTACATGATCAGCATGTTCAGGGAACAGCCATTATCTGCTCATGGGGGTTTACCAGGAAGCTCAAGGCCATGGGTGGATTGGTCCAAGAGCCAGTGGACAGAACCCTGTGGCCTTGGGCAGCATAGTTCTAAGCATATCCCCTACAAGAAAGTAAATCCTTGTCTAAGTGCTAAATATAGGTCACCTGCCCTCATCTGGGGCATATCAGGGATGAACAGATGACTTCTATCAGCCATGCTAAATCTGCATGCATATGTGTATATATAATATATATATAGATACAAGGAAATAAGTCACTCACCAGCTCCCTTTCTGAAACAGAAAACAGAAATAGAGAAAAACTTAACAACTGCAAACTCAGAGCTAAGTTATCAGAAACCAAATTAAAGTGGTTGGCTATTTTTGTTGAAACATCTCTACCTCTGAAATCTAATTTCTTGAAATTTTCCATATAGGATCCTGTGTTGTATTATTTATAAGAAAATAATATTCTGCACTCCCTTGACAGCATTTCCTGGCTGCAGAAACCACTGCAGCCATGAAGTAACAGAATGATTTTGGTAATGTTTCCATAGCTACCTTGCTTCGAAGTGAGGTTTATTCTGTTTTAAAGTCTACTGACCTATTCACATCTTCATTTGAAGTATTTCAATCTACTCCCTTTTCTGCCAATTATTGTCTAATGTTCTTGTGGACTCCTGTATTTAAGGAGATCCTTGATGCATAAATATATGGTAAGCAGACCTTCCAGTCAGACATAACAATATGATGATTTTTTTTTCCTTTTTTTCTATTCCTTCCTAATCTGATGTGTATTGGTTCTGTCCTGCCCTTGCAATGCAGGGAAACCTTCCCGAGGGTTTTGGAAGTAAAGGCAGTTTAAGGTGCACTGGTGCCCTCTCGTGGTCACTCTGGCCTTATAGTTACTTCCCAGAAGCCTCTTCTATACAATTGATTTTTCAAGAACTTAATGAGAAAGGATCCCTCAAAATGCCATTGCTAATTGTCATGCATGTCCTTGTGTCCATGTCTTTTGCCCTCTGCAGGCATGCGGGTCTGTGTAGAAGGACAGGTAGCCTCTCCTGGATGGCAGTATAGCCCTGAGACCTCTGCTCTTTCCCCCAAGGCAGAGGCCTCATTACTAAGGAACGCTTTTCCAGGGTTAGGCCATGGAAAGTGACATGGGACACACCTCCAAGAAAGATGGTACACTAAACAACTCTCAGAAAGGCCCTGTAATGAAGGCACCCCACAGAAAGAGGAGATGGGGCTTCACCTCAGTAGAACATAGTGCATCCTCAAAAAAGAGAACAAGGAACAGATAGTACCCTATACCTTTTATTTTGTTTTGTTTTGTTTAATCCTCACTCAAGGATATTTTTGTTTATCATCAGATACAGTAGGAGGGAGGGTGAGGGAGGGAGAGAGAGACAGAGAGAAACATCGACATAAGAGGGACACATGGACTGGTTGCCTCCCGCACAACCCGACCAGGGCCAGGGACAAACCGCAACCGAGGTACATGCCCTTGACCGGAATCGAACCTGCGACTCATTGGTCTGCAGGCCAACGCTCTAACCGCTGAGCCAAACTGGCCAGAGCTCCATATACCTTTTTTAAAGCTAAAAATATACAGTGCCAGGGCTGGGTGAGAAATCAAGAAAAATAACCAAAAAATTTGAATGCATTCAATGTGACAAAATGTATTCAATAAACATAAGAGGGAGTAAATGACATATGGTCCCAGTATTGTCCAATAGAACTTTCTGCGAGGATGGAAATGTTCTCTATTTGTGCTGTCTAATACAGTAACTACTAGCTACATGGGCTATTGAGCACCTGAAATGAAGCTAGTGAAACTAAAAAAACTGAATTTTAAATTTAATTCAACATTAATTAATTTAATGGCTACATGTACTAGTAGCTATCATATTGGCTAGCACAGGTCTAGGGGGACAGATAAGACTAGATCATAGTCAAGGACAATATAAGCAGATTTTATAGTTAGAAAAGTACAAATTAAGGTCCATGGTGGGAGGAATAAGAAGAGATGATTACAGAAGTTTTCTAAAAGGGGAGACATTTGGAGATCCAAGATGGCAGAGGACTAGTGGATGTTACACTCACCTCCTCCCAGGACCAAACTGCAATTATAGCTAAAATATAGAACAATCAATTTGAATAACCAACTGAAGACTAGCTGAATAGAAGTCTTATAACCAAGGATTTACAGAATAAGCAACATTGAGACTGGTAAGAAGGGCTAGTCACACCCCACAAGCAGTGGCTGAGATTCCAGAGGGATATCTTAAGCAAACATTCACCCTGAGAAGCATGGGGTCTCAACCTCAAGCCCAGAGTACCAGAGCTGGGAAGAGGCACCCACATAACATCTGGCTGTGAAATCAGCAGGGATTATCTGCCAGGAAGAAACTGGAGTGTGTTCAAGGAACAGGCACCTTCCTAAAGGGCCAACACACAAAATCTTGTTCACAGCCACTCACCCTGGGGTCAGGTGGAGGGAGGGCAAAGCTGACTGGAGTCTTGTGAGGAAAGACCGGAGTTTGTGGATATGGGGAGAGAGCTGAGGGCACAACTGCTGGGCCCCCTGTGCTGAGTCATTCTCTCATACCACAGATGCCATCTTTTATTTTTTTTAACTTATCTTTATTGTTGAATGTATTACAGATGTTCCTCATTTTTCTCCCATTGACCCCCTCCTCCCCCATTGCTGCCCCCCCTCCTGCCTTTCCCCACACTGTTGTCTGTGTCCATTGGTTATGCATATATACATATAAGTTCTTTGGTTTATCTCTTCCCACCCCCCAACCCCCCTTCTCTTTGAGGTTTGTCAGTCTAACAAGCAATTTGTACTTCTTAATCCCTTCACCTTTTTCACCCATCCCCCTAGCCCCAACCCATCTGGTACCCAACAAAAGTTCTCTGTATCTATGAGAATGTTTCTGTTCTGTGTGTTCATTTTGTTTGTAGATTCAATTGTTGATAGATATGTATTTATTGCCATTTTGTTTGTTCATATTTTTTTATCTTTTTCTTCAAGAAGACCCTTCAACATTTCATATAATAATGGTTTGGTGGTGGTGAACTCCTTTAGCTTTTCCTTGTCTGGGAAACTCTTTACATGGCCATTGATTCTAAATGACAGCTTTGCAGGATAGAGTAATCTTGGTTGTAGGTTCTTGCTTTTCATCATTCTGAATATTTCTTGCCACTCCCTTCTGGCCTGCAAAGTTTCTTTTGAGAAATCAGCTGATAGTCTTACGGGAACTCCCTTGTAGGTAACTAACGGCTTTTCTCTTGCTGCTTTTAAGATTCTCTCTTTGGCCCTGGCCGGTTTGGCTCAGTGGTTAGAGCGTCAGCCCGCAGTACAGAGAGACCTGGGTTCGGTTCCCGCTAAGGGCATGTACCTCGGTTGCAGTTTGTCCCCAGCCCTGGTTGGTCGTGTGGGTGGCAGCCACTCGATGTGTCCCTTTCACGTCGATGTTTCTCTCTCTCTCTCTCTCTTTCTCTCTCTCTCCCTCCCACTCTATCTGAACAAAAAATGAAAAAATGTCCTCAGGTGAGGATAAAAAAAAAAAAAAAAAGATTCTCTCTTTGTCTTGAACCTTTTGCATTTTGATGATGATGTGTCTTGGTGTGGGCCTCTTGGGGTTCACCTTGTTTGGGACTCTCTGTGCTTCCTGGACTTATATGTCTGTTTCCTTCACCAAGTTAGGGAAGTTTTCTGCCATTATTGTTTCAAATAGGTTTTCGATTTCTTGTTCTCTCTCTTCTCCTTCTGGCACCCCCAAGATGCAAATGTTGGCACGCTTGAAGTTGTCCCAGAGGCTCCTTACACTATCCTCATGTTTTTGGATTCTTTTTTCTTTTTGCTGTTCTGATTGGGTGTTTTTTGCTTCCTTATATTCCAAATTGATGGTTTGCTTCTTGGATTTACCTACTTTACTATTGAATCTGTGTAAACTATTCTTTATTTCAGTTATTGCCTCCTTCATTTCTGACTCGTCCTTTTTTATGCTCTTGAGGCCCTCACTAAGATCACTGAGGTTCTCACTAAGTCCATTGAGCATCCTTATAAGCAGTATTTTTAACTCAGCATCTGTTAGGTTGCTTAACTCCATTTCACTTAGTTCTTTTCCTGGAGTTTTGTTCTGTTCTTTCATTTGGGACCTGTTTCTTTGTCTCCTCATTTTGGCTGCCTCCCTGTGTTAGTTTCTATGTATTACTTAGTGAGAGGTATAGGGCCAGCTGAGACCAGATGCTGCTTGTTTGAAAGAATTTAGGAAAAGCTGAAGCAGGATCCAAGATAGGCCAACCCTATGGTAAAGCAACTGGCAACAGCTTGGGTGGGCCTGGAAGATGGGTGGGGCAGGGCCTCAGGGAATCACCAGAGCGGGGCAAACAGTGTGAGCTAGGTTGCTGGAGTGCCAGATATGCCTGCCCAGGGAAGGGCTCACCAAAGGAACAAAGGCCTCTGATAGCACGTCTGTCCAGGAGAAAGCTGTCTCTCCAGCCCTCGCTCCAACGCCAAACAGCTCAGTTCTTCTCTATATGACTCTGGTGCCTTTCAAGCTGCCTCCCCCACGCTGGAGCCTGGAGGGAACGAGTCCCAGTGAGTCCCTGCACGGGCCCTTTAAGAGGAGCTGCCGGGGGCTCCAGCCGCCTCAGCCTCAGTTTCCGCTGGTTTTTCCAGCCAGAAGTGATGGGGACTTCTCTTCCTGGCACTGGAACCCTGAGTTGGGCGCCTGGTGTGGGACAGGGACCCCTCAGTCCTCAGGGAGGACCTTCCCAGATGAGGTATCCTCCTAATTTTTATCCGCCACACGTGGGTGTGGGACCAGCCCGTGGTGCCTCTGCCCCTCCTACCAGTCTCGATGCGGCTTCTTCTTTAATTTCATAGTTGTAGGACTTCTGTTCAGCTTGATTTCAGGTGGTTTTGAATGATGGTTGTTCTGTAGTTTAGTTGTAACTTTGATGTGGTTGTGGGAGGACACGATACCGCGTTAACCTACGCCGCCATCTTGACCGGAAGTGCTCTGCCCATCGATGCCATCTTTTTTTAATGGAGCACTCCCCTCCATAGGCGTCAACCTGGAGGAATGAAATAGCCCCACTCTCTCCCTGTCACACCAAGCTGAAGAGCTCATGCCCTGCTGAGGAGTCAGCTGCCTGAGTCTGAGTGTAGAGGTCTGGGCAGACTCAGGGGTATCAGTGACTAAGTGGCTTTGGGATGGGGGCCATTCTCCCCACTTTCCCGTGAACCTGACTGGCACCTCAGCCTCATAGAAGATCCTCTAACCCCACCTTCCAGTCTCTACGTGGCCCTACCCTCTTGACTCTTGGTGGCCACGCCATGCAGAGGTATGGGCAAAATCAGCGACAGACTGAGTTGTGTGGCTCTGGGGTGGGGGCCACTCCTCTCACCTTCTCCCAAGCCTGAACAGCACCCTGCCTCACTAGTCTAATCCTGCCGACTCCCAGTGGCCCCACCCTGTTGAGCTCAGGCTCCTGACAGTATCTTGGATAGACTGAGTTTTGTGGCTCTATATAATGGTGGCCATTTTTCTCTCACATGCCACTCCAGTACAGGGCCCTCCTTTCACATGGCCAAATCTTGGTCTGTTTGGGCCTGATAAACTCTGCTTGCCTCACCCCAGTGACTCCCTGAACCTGGCCCCACCACAAAGGTCTGCAGGCACCCAGTGAGAGGCAGCTAGACCTGGTATGCCCTGGGACATTTGCTGAGTGGCCTCAGACCCAGCAATGGCACTGAGTTTGAAACTGTATCAATCTGCTGAACACCACTTACCTTTACCTGGTGACTCACTGACAACATACCACATGCAACTCAAATACCGCCAGAGGCTCTTTCAGTTACCAAGCCTAACAGGCAACTGACAGGTGGAGGCAGGCGCAGGTGGATCTCAGGGTGCCTTGGGACTTTTGCTGACCTGCCCCTGAGCCCTGTGCTAGAAAAAGCATTTGATAAAATCCAGCACCCATTTATGATTTTTAAAAAAAAAAAACTCTCAGCAAAGTGGGAATAGGGAACATTCCTTAACATAATAAAGGCCATATATGACAAACCCACAGCTAACATCATACTCAATGGGCAAAAACTACAAGCATTTCCCTTAAGATTGGGAACAAGACAGGATGTCTGCTTTCACTACTCTTATTCAACTAGTACTGGAAGTCCTAACTATAGCAATCAGACAAGAAGAAGAAATGAAAGGCATCCAAATTAGAAAGAAAGAAGTAAAACTGTCATTATTTATAGATGACATGATACTATAGTAGAGAGAACCCTAAAGATTCCACCAAAAAAACTGCCCTGGCTGGTTTTTCTCAGTGGTTAGAGCGTTGGCCTGCGGACCAGAGTCCCAGGTTCCATTCCAGCCAAGGGCAGGTACCTCAGTTGCAGTTAGTCCCTGGCCCTAGTTGGGGCCGTGTGCGTGGCAACCAATCAATGTGCCTCTCTCATATTGATCTTTCTCTCTCTCTCTATCTATCTCTCTCTCTCTCCCTCCCTCCCTCCCACTCTGTCTGAAGATAAATGTAAAAATATCCTCGTGTGAGGATTAAAAACTAAAAATAAAAAAAGATTCCACCAAAAAACTACTAAAACTAATAAATTAATTCAGTAAAGTAGTGGGATACAAAATAAATATCCAGAAATCAGTTGCATTTTTATACATCAATAATGATCTATCAGAAAGGGAAACTTTTTTAAAAATCTCTTTTACAATTGCATCAAAAAAATAAAAATACCTAGGAATAGCCAAGATTTGGAAGCAGCTCAAGTGCCCATCAGTAGATGAGTAGATTAAAAAAGCAGTGGTACACTTATACAATGGAATGCTACTCAGCTATAAATAAGGTAATCTTATATTTCGTGACAGCATGGGTGGACCTGAAGAGTATTATGCTAAGTGAAATAAGCCAGTCAGAGAAAGACAGGTACCATATGATTTCACTTATATGTAGAATCAAATTAATCAAATGAACAAAATAGAAACAGACTTATAGACACAGAACACAGACTGACAGCTGTCAGAGGAGAGGGGACTTGGGGGGCTGGGTGAAAAAGGTGAAGATATTAAGAAAAAAAAACCTCATAGAAACAGACAACAGTATGGCGATTACCAGAAGGAAAGGGGATGGGGGAAGGTAAATAGGGTAAAAGGGGGATAAATGGTAATAGAAGGAGACTTGACTTTGGTTGGTGAACATACAACACAATATACAGATGATGTATTATAGAAATTGTACACCTGAAACCCATATAATTGTATTAATCAATGTCACCCCAATAAGTTCAATAAAAATGTAAAAATAAATAAAAGGGAGGCATTTGGCTAAGCCTTGAAGAACAAGTTGATCTTATTAGGCAGAGATGGTATGAAGAGCATTCCAGGTGGCAGGAACAGCATGTGCAAAGGAACAGAGATGAGAAACTCTAAGTAAATGTCCACAGAACAGAGGTGTGGAATGTGAGGTACATGTGGCTAGAAAAAACACTAGAAGCATAGTTTGGAACAATAAACATGAAGCCTTAAAGCCTTGAAAGGCATTTTGGTTAAAATCAATAGTCAGTGGAACCTGTAACAATCCTTCATTAAAAGAAGCTTAGAAGGGAAATGAGTCTTGGTCTCACATTAGGGAGTCTTGGGTTCTAACACAAGGGCTCTGTGGCAGAACCAATGAAGGGTAGCTATTGTTATCAGAGTTCTGATGTAGGCTAATTAGCCTAATGACTGGGATGGGGGTGGGGTGGAGGAAGGAGGGCCTCAAGGCAGGGCATCAGTAGGGAACCATTACAACAGTTGGCCCAGTGAGAAACAGCAAGGGTCTTAATGAGGATGAGAGACCGAGTGGGGCCCTCCTGGGCCTCTCAAGTCTCCCACACATGATACATCAGAACTATCATGTCATTGTAACCCTAGTGAAGCCGAAGATCAGAATCTCTGAGTAATGTCACACCTTAACACTCACCATCCAGCAATCAAAAAGTAATTTCAAAATAACTTCAGTTCTTTCCTTCATTTCCCGAACACCTTTGGGCTGCCTCAGATCATACCCTGGCACCCTGAGGTCCATGGCACGCAAAGAAGTTATCTTTCTTCTCCCATCCACTTATGTCCTTCGTGCCCCACAGCTTCTCCCACGCCTCTGTACAAAACTGCCTGGAAAGTTCCTCCATCACTAGGCCTTGAGCCCCCTCATCCTTCCTCCCTCTCCCTTTCTTCTCATCTCTCCAGCTCTCTTTACATCCCCAAGTCCCCATTTTCTGCCCCTTTAAACTTTTTATTTCTTTATTGATTTTAGAAAGAGAGGAAGGGAGAGGGAGAAAGAGATAGAAACATCGATGAGAGAGAACATCGATTGGCCGCCTCCTGCATGCCCCCCACTGAAAATGTGGCCCACAATCTGGGCATGTGCCCTGACTGGGAACAAACCAGCGACCTCTTGGTGCATGGGTCGATGCTCAACCACTGAGCCATACCAGCCAGGCTGCCCCTTTAAACTTTAAGGAACTTCTCCCCTCATTGTGTAGGGGAGAACAAGAAACAGAACACACAAAGCCAAAACAATGTTTAGGTGCCCAGAGAATAAAATCTGGGAATTTTTATAGATTACTCCTCCCCAAAAAAAGTCTATCCCATATGCAAATAGATGCCCTAAGGAGTCCCAGAGTTCAGTGCCTCCTTCCCCCCTCCCTTGATTTATTTTCATCTTTTTCTACATTAATTTCAAAGTAGGGTTCTCAGATCAGCAGCATTTCATCAGCTAGGAGCTCGTCAAAAATGCAAACTTATGAGCCCCACTCCAACCTACTGAATTACAATCTCCAGGGGAAAGGCCCAGGAAATGAATGTGCCTGCCAGAAGATTCTTATCACATTTGATTTCAGGAATCACTGGTCTAACAGATTTGAGAACCCTTACTCTCTCATACCTGTGGGGGTGCTGCCAAGTGAACTTGACTGAATCCATCTGCCCCTTCTAATAAATCTTGGGACTAGGTAATGGGAAGTTTCCCAGGCAGAGGCATGTCCACATACATACACTTCATCTTCCCTCTCTACAAGACTCTTAGCTAGAGCAGTGTTTCATAACCTCTTGTACATCAGGGGTCGTGATGAAAATGAGAGGAGTTGGAGGCACACGGGAGTAAACATGGGGATCTCCACCAGAGGTGCCCAGCTCTGGACTATGGGGAGGAAAGCGTGCCTGGGAGAAGTAGTCACAAGATTTCCTTGTTTGCCTTAAAGGAAGCAAGTGTGAGGCCATCCCCTAACACCAAACACTGGGTTCTATCTCATCCGCACTGCAGCCTTGAAACACCTGCCACAGCCCTGCTGGTGGCCCCTGCTGCCGTACAAGCAGCACATTGGAGGGATGCCGGTTTCAACTTGACAAACTAAGATGCCTCTGGGTTAGGGAGAGGGAGTTTTTGGATGTGGATAGTATATTTCTGCTTTTTCCCCCAAATGCGAGCTCAGTTGAGGACTTCCTCCAAGGTACAGATGAAGCAGTACCCATATCGCTTCCTGCTTTTCAAACCAGCCCCAGGATCTCAGGTCTGTATTTGGTTAATTAATCCTATGCCATGTTAACTATTGGCCTGGCCTCCCTTTCTCAGGAAGAATTGGAATGAGTTTCAAGGTAGTGATAAAGTCCAATATTGTTATCCTGAGGATATGGAAAAAGGGAACCCATGTGCACTGTTGGTGTGACGGTGAATTGGTATAGCCACTATGGTGAACAGTATAACATTTCCTCAAAAAATTAAAAATTAATCACCATGTGGTTCAGTAATGCCACTTCTGGATCTATATCCAAAGGAAGTGAAATCACTGTCTCAAAGAGACATCTACACTCCCATATTCATTGCAGCACTATTTACAATAGCCAAGAAATGGAAACAACCTATGGGTTCATTGACAGATGAATGGATAAAGAAAATATGGTGCACATGTACAGTGAAATATTATTTAGCATAAAAAAGGAAACCCTGCCATTTGCAACAATATGCATGGACATTACACTAAAATAAAATAGAACTACTAGATGCTTATATAATCAGAAAAAACTCTCTGTAAATATTTAGGGGGAGCCCTGGCTGGTTTGGCTCAGCAGTTAAGAGCATCAGTCTGCGGACCAGAGAGTCCCGGGTTCGGTTCCTGCTAAGGGCACGTACCTCAGTTGCAGTTTGTCCCCGGCCCCGGATGGGGTTGTGTGGGTGGCAGCCAGTCGATACGTCTCTCTCACGTCGATGTTTCTCTCTCACGCTTCCTCCTTCTCTCCCTCCCATTCTATCTGAGGATAGATGCAAAAATGTCCTCGGGTGAGGATAAAAAAAAAAAAAAATAGGGGGAATAGGATAGAATACTGGGTATGGAAATAGAGGTAAACCTTCAAAAAGTTTTAAATAAAGTAAGTACTATTCAGTATCTATTGAATGTCTACCTCTGCCTCGTGCATCAGGCACTGAAGATACAGTAAAAAAAAAAAAAAAAAAAAAGACAGGTCCCTAGCCTCAGGGAGCTCACATCTGGAGAGCAGACAGCTGAGCACACAGTACAATGTGACAAGTGCTTTGACAGGGGAAGGACTGAGGAGAATACAGAGGAGAGCCTCCTAAACCAGCCTGGAGTGTCAGAGGAAGCCTTGTAGAGGAGACAAGGTCTAAGCTGGGTCCAGAAGGACAGCTAGGAGTTATCCAGCTGGTCAAACTGAGGGAAGTCCATGTCACCTCAAAGCAAACATAAAAGCAGCCATGCAGCAATAAAGGTCTCGAGAGGAACATAGGAAGAGCATTTCAAATATTCCAAGGCCCGGAACATCCTCTCTCCCTGGAAAAACCACAGAGGAAGAACACAAGAGGGCAGTGGTGTGATGGGATTGCACAAAGCAGGGAGGCCTTGAAGCGTCAGACAGAAACTGCAAATCTAATAAAATGTGACAAGAAATGGGCCCTCGGTTGTGCATTGGGGGCAGGGTGGGGTGGGGTGAAGTGGCACAACCATCCTGCAGAACAAGGCAGCATTATACATTGAAAGCCTCAATAATGTCCATGGTCTTTCACCTAGTAATTCAACCTTTAGAAATTGATCCTAAGTGAGCATTTTCATACGTAGATGTTTATATGGCATTATTTTCCAATGGTGAAGAACTGGAAACAAGCCAAGTAATGGTTAAATGAACTGTGGCACAGTAAAATGGCAGATGGCCAATTACAATCATGTTCTTGAACAGCATTTAATGGTTTAAAAAAGGCTCAGAATGTAATTTTAAGTGCAAAAAAAGGATACAAAATTGCATATCCAATATGATTCACATTTTATTAAAAATGTATGTATGTGTGTTTGCAAAGAAAAAAGACTAGAAGGAAAAACATCGAAATATCAGCAGTGGTTGACTTACAGGTGGTTTTTATTTTATTCTTTAAGCTTTTTTCTATATTCCAAATTTTAATCCTATGTATGCCCTATCAGAGAAAAATAATAAACATTGCAAAAGAAAATTGTAACAGAAGCTCTCTCTAGAAAATAAGGTCAAAGTTGATTTTTAAAATTCTGCTGTGCTTTTCAAAATATTTTCCCAAATTTCATACCGTGACTGGGTACGGATCTTTAAAAGAAACCATTGAAGAGTTTTTTTTTACTAGGAACCCAGAATGCTTAGGGAACAAGCTGCTATTTTAAGGGATTGGTGATTAAGTCACCTGCTGGGAACAGGTGTCAACTTAGCAGAGAATGATAAGGTGGCTCCCTGCCCTACCCCCAGGACCTAAGGACCTCCAATCGCTCTCCCACATTTTCTGCTCCATGTACCTACCCTTGAGAATGGGAAATTGGCAGAGCTTTTGACCTTGATCTGTAATCTGCAGCTTTCACTCTGTTATGGCCTTTCTCTGGAACCTGGCATTAAGAGGGTTTGCAGGTGGGAGGGGAGGCCAGCCCACTGAGCTTAGCAGATACTCCCCAGAGTGCTGGGAGAGAGTAGTCCACATAAAGGGAAATGTATAAAATAAGTACCCAAATCCCTTTGTGTAGAGGTCTTTTTTTTTTTTTATCTCCTCACCATTCTTCATGTTTTGCCCAAAGTTAATTAACAACTTTCCAGCAAGCACATTCCTGACAGGTAAGTATTTGAAGCCTGGGTCACTTCCCTTATCTTTCCTTCCCCTCTGTGTATTGTTGGGCTCTGTGGAGCTTGAAAAGCATTCTCTAGTTGGAGGAGACAGAAGCAACCCTCAGTGTCATCCTCCCTTGGTCTTTATCATCTGCAAACATTGCACTAAATTTCCCAAACAGCAGGCCTACACCTTCCAGGTTCTTCTTGCTCCAAACATGGCTTTTTAACAACTCTTTTGCTCATCTTGAGCACTTTTTCTTTCCCACAAGCTTTGGCTTGTTCTGAGCCTTCCTGACACTCTTCTCACGGCTATGACAGGCCCGGGCCAGCCGTTGGTTCCCATTGCATCCTATCTCTATGGGATTATGTTTACCTCACTGTGTAAAAAAGGTTAAATGCACTTTGTTTCCCAGATTCTGCACTGTACTGAATAGATCTCAACGCCTATGGATGTTTCTTAACCCATTTCCTGGATACTTCCACCTGGAAATTTCTCTGGTTTCATATTCCCTTTGTTATGTGGTTATCCTTCATGATTCCTGATTTCATGGTTTTATTAGACCAATTTTTCCTCGTTCTTTCAAATTTGGGGTGGAATCTATCAATTAGGTAGGTGTTTCCTGTCAAACAGGTCTTCCCAGATTTAGTGCAAAGGGCTTAGTAATCTCTGCCAGAGGTACTGGTATCAAAAGCCACAATCTAGAAAGCCAAAGCCTGCTAGTTAACACCAGGAGCGGCCAATACTTCAATTTTCATTTCTAATTATTCTTCACAAGTGGCAACCTTTAAAATAGAGGGTGACATGTTCACGGCCTCTGACCACCTCTACTCGAGCTTTTTGTGTTTTTTATAAGGGCCTTCAAAGCCAATAAAGATACATATGGCAGAGTGCTTCTACCTCCAACTCGCTCCCTCCAATGTAAATCTATAGGTGTGAATACTGATCAATAGCACTGATATATACTGGTAGGCGTAGGCCACTTCCTGCTTGCCTGCGTGCTCCAGCATGATAGCTTACCCTTGCTCCCTGTGTCAGGCCACGGGTTCCCCCGAAAAGGGAGTTGATCGAAAACATTTATGACTCACCTCTTCCTCACTGGGCAGGAACAGCCTTGCTGGCTCCTCTTCCTGCTCCAGCCAGTGCCCTACAAGGTAGTGCTCTCTGACTGCTGAGGAGTGTGGGGCCCTGCTGGGGAGGAGCACATAGCTGCCTCCTTGGCCCCAGGCAGAGATGTTTGTCCTCCACCAGCCCCTCCACTGGATCACTGCTTTCCTCTCAAGCCTCTTGATATTGGCTTAACCCCACTCTGCTCTTAGAAAGGCTTTCTTTCTGGATTCCTGCCTGGCCTGTGTCTTCCCCATTGTCTAGGCCCCCTTTCTTTTCTGCAGTTTTGGGGGAGTCCCCCTTCAAGCCTTTCAGCCCCTCTGTGAGCATGGAGGACCCACTGTGCTCGCTGCATGTACTGTTCACCAAGATAAACATGGTTCTTTCTGCAACAATTCTCTCCCGGCTTTCAGACTCCCTGGGCCGAGCGTCTTTTAGAGCTCTCCCTGTAAGAATGTGCTTGTTCACCAGTTGGTTGCCTACACAGCCCATTTATAGGTCCCTCAAGAAAACAGCTCTTGAATCAGCTTAATCAGTGCAAATCAGCTGTCTCTCGCTGTTAATAATAATTAACTCTAGCAAGTTCTCGACTTTAAATGTTTAAGAAGCAGGAAAATCAAATACAGGACAGCTTACACAACGGTCATTATTTTTCTCGCCTGTCTTCCCATCCATGCCCATTTGCTTAGTGTCCTGTAACCGAGCACACAATAGGGGTTTTCAAATGCTCCCACCCTTGCCTAACCCATGTCTTCCTTTTCTTTCAAGGGCCTCAGGCTTCATCTCTACAGCTACAGAAGTGTTGATACAGAAAGGACCTTGGAGACCATCTCATCAGTCCCATTTTTTGTCTGTAGCAAGTACGAATTTTCACTCACAGATTCCAATGTGGAAAACAGGACTTTACCACAATATCACTAACCTTAGTTCTTAAGTTCTCATTTCTGCTTAATCTTGCCAATGCAGAGTAACTCAGTCACTTTCAGGTGTTTTCTCTCAGGTGCTTTTGGGTTAATACTCAACCAGTTTAGGGATCTCTCTCTGTTCTCCCCCAACCACAATGACAGTTCAGGTGGGCTGTGAGGTGCAGAGTATGCTTCATCCTGGCAACAGGAATGAGGAAATGGAGTGGCAGTTGGGTCCACAATCCTCTTTCCATGCTTTTCTCTGCCCAGATAGCCAGCTTCTTGCTAGATCCTTATTGCCAGACACTGGGGTCCACTACTGTTACAGGGCCCTTTAAGGCTTCAAGTCAATGGGCTGCATTCTCCTTACCTAGGGATGCCAGATTTAGCAAACAAACCATAGGATTACCAGTTAAAATTGAATTTCAGATAAACAACACATGATTTTTTTTTTCCTTTTATTGATTTTAGAGAGAGAGGAAGTGAGAGGGAGAGAGAGATAGAAACATCGATGAGAAAGAACATCGATCGGCCACCTCCTGCATGCCCTCCACTGGGGATCGGGCCCACAACCTGGGCATGTGTCCTGACCGGGAATCGAACCGGCGACCTCTTGGTGCATGGGTCGACGCTCAACCACTGAGCCACACTGGCCGGACGCACATGATTTTTTTTTTTTTTAATCTACCCAACCACTGTCTCAGTACCTTCTCATGAAAGTGGAAGTGGAGGACCCAGATGTCCAGACCTCCCCCAAGGAAGCAGGCCTTGACACAGCTCATCCCTCCTGCTATGTGGATGGAAGGAAAAAACTAGAGAAAGAGCCACTTCTACGTTTATGACATTGAAACACACTGTGACCTCCTCCTCTAGGAAGAAAGGGCCCAGTCTATACCCCGAATTCCAGCCTGATTAAAAGTCTCCCTTCATGTTTAGTAGGTACAGAGTTTCAATTTAGGATGATAAGAAGTTCTAGAGATGGATAGTGGTGATGGCTGCCCAACAGTGCAAATGTAATTAATGCCACTGAATTATACACTTAAAATAGTTTAAATGGTAATTTTTTAGGTTGTATATATTTTACCACAATTTTTTTTTTTTAAGTCCTTCTTCATGGGAGGGAGATAGGGAAAAGACAAAACTATCTTCCTAACTTATAGATTAAAAAAGTAGGTGCCCTGGCCAGTTTGGCTTAGCGATTAAAGCATCGACCTGCAGACCAAAGGGTCACCTGTTCATTCCCAGTCAAGGGCACATACCTGGGTTGCAAGTTTGATCCCCAGCCCCGGTCGGGGTCGTGCAGGATGTGTCTCTCTCACATTAATGTTTCTCTCTCCCCCTGCACCAAGAGTTCGCTGGTTCAGTTCCCAGTGGGAACACATGCCTAGGTTGTGGGCCCAATCTCCAGTGGGGGGCATGCAGGAGGCGGCCAGTCGATGTTCTCTCTCATTGATGTTTCTATCTCTCTCTCCCTCTCCCTTCCTCTCTCTCTAAAAATCAATAAAGAAAAAAATAATAAAATAAAAATTAATGCAAAAATATCCTCGGGTAAGGAGTATCAACAACAAAAAGTAGGGCTGCATTCACTTCATCTGCCTTCCAGCAAGGCCTCCTCTGTGCTTTGGCTTCCTCTTCTGGCTGGAGGCAAGAAGGCTGCAGCCAGTCTGGCCTCACAAACTGTATGTAACAACAGCTATAGAAATAGAAAACCAGCTGCTGCCAGAGCTCCCCAGGAAACTGAAGTCCTTCTCCAGAAATCCCAGTACCTCTCCTCACACCTCACTGGCTCAAAGTGGATCACATGTCCATTCATTACCTCATCCCTGACAAAGGGAATGAGAATCTCGTTGGACCAATTAGGCCCAGACCTGGAACTGAGGTTAGTTCCGCTTCCCTTGAGCAGTAGGCTGTGGGGGAGTGGTAGAGGAGAGATGGGTACCTAAGTAAACATGGGCCTGTTGGGAAGAGTAAATGGGGAAATGGACGGACAATCCAGCATCCAATAACTGGGGGCTGTGTAGAGCAAAACTGCTCTGTCTGGGGCTTACTTGAGTGTTTTCAAGGCCCTTAGGAGGAGGGCTGAGAGGCAGAAACCAAGTACTCCATAATGTGACACTTCCCATGACCACCCTCCCTCCACCCTTCTTATTTCCCCAAACCCCTGCAAAAATAGAAGTCTTGGGTAAATTCTGTGCAAGTAATTGATTTAAGCTAGTCATAGCTGAATCCCTAGATGCTCCAGGCCCTGCTCATTGTACACCATCCCTATCTTAGCCTGTTTTGCTCAGGGATTCCTGGTGGTGATATTTTCCATGTCCTCAAACAAGAACACCTGTTTGGCCAATGTGACTAGTAAAGTTAAGGAAGTCCTTTTTTCCTTTATTGATTTTAGAGAGACAGGAAGTGAGAGGGAGAGAGAGATAGAAACATGGATGAGAGAGAACATCGGTTGGCCGCCTCCTGCATGCTCCCCACTGGGGATCTGGCCCACAACCCAGGCATGTATGTGTCCAGACCAGGAATCAAACCAGCAACCTCTTGGTTCATGGGTCAATACTCAACCACTGAGCCACACCGGCCGGACAAGGAAGTCCTTTTTAACTCGAATAATTTAAACATGCAGTTGGATATTTACTAAACATTTAGAATGAGGCATGAGACAAAATTACGTGGATCTAGGAGAAACTTAAAATGAATACAGGAAACCAAAATGTTATGACCCCCTATGAAGCAGTAGAATAAACTGGAAAATGAAAGTAGAATTCAGTATATAGTGTTCTTTCAGGTCTGGGGGCCCACAATGAAAGAAGATTTGAAAAGCCAGAGAAAATTGTACGAGTGCATCTAATCCAACAGAGATCTTTCTAAAATAAGAAGTGACAAATGTGGCTTCCCTAGGGGAAGGATGGAACCTTTCTAAAAATATTTGAGTTTACATTCACAGGTGCAGAAATGGAAGGGAGTCTGGAAAAGGTAGTTAATAATTGACATGCTGTGCAACATACAAAAGAGATATGAGGTAACATTTCTCTGAAAAATTTGTGCCTTAACCCCTCCAGTAAATATGCCACACATCATCAGAATAATTTTTTAATGTTTAAAAATTCCATAATTTTTGGAGAATGTGTCTATGACATGGTGATGTGCACTTAATTGTTTGGTAAAGTATGTTAATTACTTATTCAACAAACATTTCTAAGCACCTACTATGTACCAGGAACTGTCTCATATATAAATATGGTATCATAAATATTTAAGAACCAGCTGAAGCAAGAATATGTTTTTCTACCTACACACACTTATTAAATATGTTCATACCAATGCATTGTGATTGGTTTTACATGCTTATTTCTTTTATTATTTACTGAAAAATTGGACATCACATTGTTTCTAAATTAATTTCAAGGTTTGTAGCAAAATTCGAGCTTTTACAGACATCAAAGCAATAGCTCAGAGCGATTGTAAAATAAAAAGCAAATAGATTAGGAAAAATAATGTGACAATTTTTAATTGTGTTCTTGTTCATTATTAAATATGAGGATAAATAATATAAATTCTCATATCAGTGACTTTTACTTATGAAAAAAATTATTGTGATAATCTTCTGTTCTATGTATTGATCAGTTTGATAAGCTGCTGTTTTATCCTATTACTTGCATTAAGAATTTCTTTACAAATAATGTAAGCCAATTTCCATGTGCTATCTGATCTGTACTTATAAATAAAAATTTGCCACATTTTACTGTCTTTTGTAACCTTTCATAAATTTAATTTTTATTTTCAAATTTAATCAATTTAAATTATTTATGGCTATAATTGTGTTGAGTAAGAAAGTGATTGAAGTTAAGATTTTGAAAAGCTGGCCATAAATTGAGCAACATTCGTTTTAGATGGAACTATTCCATCATGAATTTTATTATTCAGCCATATGAACAGTACAGATAGAAATTATCCATGGTGAGTGTAATCATTTTTCATTTAATTACATTTAACCTTTGGCTGACAGCTGTCGGGGATAGGGTGTGACTGGATGGGGGGTGGGATTGAGCAAAAAAGAAAAAATTCATAAACACGGACAACAGTGTGGTGATTGTCAGAGAGGGAGGAGGTGGAGAAGGGAATAAGAGGATAAATGGTGATGGACGGAGACTTGACTTGGGGTGGTGAATACACAATACAGTGTACAGATGACGTGTTGCAGAATTGTGCACCTGAAACATGTATAGTTTTGTTAACCAGTGTCATCCCCAATAAATGCAATTAAAAAGAAAGAAAGAAAAAGAAATGTTTTAAGTGAAAGTCTCTTCTCTAAATAAATAATTACTTTTAACCTTTGTCGATACACAATGGCCACTCCTGTTTAAATATAATATACCTATTAAAAAATACTATTCTCTGGATGACTGTGGGTGCAATCCTGAAATCTTAATGCAATGTCAAGCCAGGGAAAACAGTGTGGAATATTTGATGCATTAAGTATGGGTGGATATTTGCAATCAAGATAAAACTGCTTATTGGGTTCTTGTTGGCAACAAATTTCACTGCTACACCTATATCTTTAAATGTAGCTCTGGAACTATCCCACTGGTGTCTGGGAGTGCAGTCTGGCAGGAATCAGAACACAGGGAGCAAGAGCTCCAAACTCAGTATCCTTGGAGGACAGAAGATTGCAATGTGTTGGAATCTGGTTGGATTACTTAAGGATTCAGTTTTATCCTCATTTTGACACATGTTTAGTAAGTGATGAAAGGGGATCAACAAAGATCTATTGGATATAAAAGTCCTGTGTACACTCCACGATACACTGCCTTCATTGTGTGTGACCAAGAATTCGGTCCAGGTTACAGGCAACACAGATCTGGGGATCCATCCTTCCTACTTGTCCATTCCCAAGGATCTAGACCCAGTTTGGACAATGTATATAGAAAACTTTCTGTTTCATCTTTCCCCTTTAATAATCCTTCCTGCTCTCCATATCTCTCAAATTGTCCTCTCTGCCCCATTCCTCTGAGTATTTCTAATTCACTTGTAAAGTCAACCTTTCTCAGTTAACATTTTAACATTTCATCAGCAGTGGGACACAGTAGAAAGAGCACAGACTTTGGCTTTTTATCCTCAGAAACACCTGGATTTGAATGTCAGTCAATCCTACTTGGGCAAGTTACCTAAAATCTTAATTTCTTCATTGATAAAATGGACACAAATAACAATAACAATATATAGGGATAATATCACCAGCCTGTGGTATAAAGGAGACCCCATACTCCAGTAACATGGCTCTCACCTCTACCCCGATAGCATGCTCCTGTGTCACTAGGCTGAAACTGCGGTACTTTTCCCAGTTTGTTGCTAGCCTCATTAAGTTTGCTAACGGTGATTTTTAGAATTTTTTTCCAATTACAGTTGACATATAATATTATATTAGTTTCAGGTGTACAACATAGTGATTAGACCTTTATATAATTTATGAAGTGTTTACCCTGATAAGTCTAGTACCCATCTGACACGGTGATTTTTGATACATAGTTTTTTTTTTAAATATAAAAAATAAAACCAGAAAAAAAAATAAGATAAATATTTAATGGATTTCAAAATTAGGAAGTCTTTTTAAAGCATAATAGCATTGGAAGAAACAAAAAGGAAAGTACTTTTATATAATCCCTGCCCAAATAAAGCTAATATGCTGGCTATTGTCACTTGTGTATTCTTCCAGATAAACTTTAGAGTAATTTTGCTGTCATTCCCCTTCAAAATCTTATTAATACTTTGACTAGATCACGGTAAACTGAAGCAGCATAGTGATCCAAGCTGAAGCCAAGGCCTTTAACAGAAAAGCAAAGGTTTTTCCAGAAACCCCTAGCAAACTTCTACTTAAAGAGCATTACACAAAACTGTCAAACGCATGACTACCCTTCCCTGCAAAGGAGGCTATGAAATGGTGTTTAGCTTCCATCCTCTAGAATGGAGGTGGAAGAAGGGAGAAGAGAATGGATGTTGAGTGCACCCACCTGTAGTGTCTGCTACAAAGTCACCGTGAAAGAGGGATCAGGGGCAGGAGCTGCAGAAGCTGTTTCTGTGAGCACCTGTGCAAGACTGGTCACAAGGAGTGTCACTGTGGGATCCAAGCAACACAGTGCACACAGCCTGGAAGGGCACTCTGCCCCTCTTTGCTGCAGACAGCCAAGCAGTTTTGACACTTTGAGGACTGGGAGCAACCACTAGGGAGAGGGTCTGTGCCTTGCAGATCAAAGAAGAGTCTGGAGCAGCCAGCAGAGTAGTGGTCTTGTGAGGGCCTCTCTCAAATGCCTGTGGGTATTGCATCTTTGGGCAAATGTTGTTGGTTGCCTACCCAACAGCTATATCCCCTTCCTCATAGCTAACAGAACTACAGTTTTGTTCTGGTGGCCATGGTTCCAGCAATCGGATGAATCACATTTCATCAAAGCCCGTTATGGCAGTTGCAGTCCCCCGGACCAATGATTGGTCTAGAGGTGGGCAATGTGACCCAGCTTTGGCCAATGAGATATAAGAGGAAGTAGGCTGCAGATGGTTCTGCCCTTCTTCCTACTTTGAACATGGTTAAGTATGAACATTATGCTTAAAGCTGTGATTCTTCTGACTTGTGTCCACAAGACAACAGTCTGAGGACAAAAGCAGATTTCCCAGTTTGGCAAGAGCGGAAACAGAAAGGTCCTTGATGATTCTGTGAGCAAGCCAATGCATCACACCTGGAACTGCCCGCCTCATGACTAATGATGGACACAATTAAACATCTTTATTGTTTAAACCACTGTTGATGGGGTTGTTTTATTTCTTGCAGCTGAAAGCATTTCTAACTGATATAGCCCTTAAAACAGAAGATCAGAGCAGAACATTGTGAGTTGGCTTATTCTTGAAAAAAGAGACAGATGTCAATAAAAGCTAATGAGCTGGCAAAATCTGGGTCTTTATATGAATGTGACCTCTTCCTAATACCCACAGGCAGTGAGGCCTAGAGACAGTCAAGTTGCATTTAAACAACAATTTGAGAAGTGGCATTTTTATATAATACAGCCTTTCCTTTTAGAAAGGTAATGTAGTTCTCAATTATTTATACCTCTCCTATCCCTAAGTTTTATATCTCTTGTCATATGTGCCCCACCCATTTCTTGTTAGGTTTATTCCTAGCTATTCTATGTCTGGGGCTGCTGTCTCTTGAAGATGTTGGGGTTCACTAGGGATCAGTCTTCTGCCCTGTTTCTACCCCACAATTGCCCTGAATGATACTCCTCTCCCATCCCTCCCCCAACTCCTACTTCAGGCTGTTCTTTCTTAATTCTAGGCAAACACACTTAACTTCCTAGGTACATAGACTCTTGCCTCGACTGTGTTTTGGAGGTCATCCAACCCTGATGACAGTTAAAGGTAACATTTGGAATCCAGTGAGCTTGAGGTTAAAACATGTCATGTCAGCAATTGCTAAACAACAGAACATCAGATTAGGTCAAGAATTTGTGAAATGTTTGTGCCAAGTGAAATGTCAAAGCACAAAGTGTGCGAAAGGAAAAAATATCTGTGCCAGTCAAAATGTCATTCTGTCTTGCAGCAAGTAATTTATTCCTTTCTGTCTTTCTCGCTGTTCTTGTTTCACATGAATTATTGTTGACTCTAAATAATTGAAATTAATAGTGGCATTATCAGTGGTTAAGGGTAAATACTAAAGACCTAATTTAGAATCACTCAGTCAATGTGAACTCATTTTGAAAATGGAATTTGTTAACCCAACCTTAAAAATAAGCCCTTAACTGCCTGGCCGGTGTGGCTCAGTAGCTGAACGTCAATCCATGCACCAAGAGGTTGCCGGTTTGATTCCTGGTCAGGGCACATGCCCAGGTTGTGGGCTAAATCCCCAGTGGGGGGCATGCAGGAGGTGGCCAATCGATGTTCTCTCTCATCGATGTTTCCATCTCTCTCTCCCTCTCACTTCCTCTCTCTCTAAAATCAATAAAGAAAAAAAATTTTAATAATAATAAGCCCTTAATGGATTGTCCAAAGCATTTACATTGCAGCCATTATTTGTTCTCTTAATTTTTGTAATATATATTTTTTAAAAAGACACATCATAAAGAATACACATTCTCTAAATGCTGTATCTGAGAAGTTGCAAACAAGATAGAAATGCTATAGATATGATTAATAGATCCAGTAGCCCCTCACCAAATGGAATGCCAGTGGCTTGTTGAGTTGATTATGAAGCAAAGCTCCATAATGTTCGTCTCCATTTTCCCACTGGTTTTCATTTCTAGGTTGGCAGAGCTTCCCGAACATGGCTCCTCTCCATGCCATTTGCTTTCTCTGAGAGCAGCTTTCTGTTGCACAATCATGGCCAAACCGTGGGGAACTGGTCCTACTCTTCAGCTACAGCTGCCTGGTTAATAAACCAAAATGTTTCTCTACAGGCAGCAAGGCCAGGACTAGGGTGAGGCAATCCTGGTGCCCAGAGCACAACATTTCAGGAGGCCCTTGTTCTCAGGTTCTTACCCTGAACTTGCAAGGCCCTACGCATGAGTGCTTTCTTAAATATTGCACCCTAGGCACTTCACTTGCCTCACCCCTGTCCTGGCCCAGGTAGGAATTATTGCTGCCCTCAGAATTGAAGAAAAGGACTTGGAAGTAAAGACGAACTCTATAAATCTTCTGACAGTGAGAATTGGGTTCCTACCCAATTATATAAATTCAACATATTAGACATTTTACAGTATGAATTTGAAGAGTAATAAGATGCATGTATTACTAAGAAGAGAAAAACTTCTCAAAAAGGAGTCCACTTAATGGCTCAGAGTGAGCTCAACAGCGTGAAAGGACCACGTGGGACTACCACGTTCCAGAGTTTGGGCCTCAAGTTTTCAGATTTGGAGCTCAATTTTATCAGCACAAAGAGAGATAGTCAGATTGAGGGAAATTGGCAAGAGAATTACAAATAACCCAGAACCCCGCCTAGCCGGTGTGGCTCAGTGGTTGGGCATCAACCCATGCACCAAGAGGTCACCGGTTCACTTCCCAATCAGGGCACATGCCTAGGTTGTGGGCCCGATCCCCAGTGAGGGGCATGCTGGAGGCAGCCAATTGATGTTCTCTCTCATCAATGTTTCTATCTCTCTCTCCCTCTCCCTTCTTATCTCTCTAAAAATCAATAAAGAAAAAAAATTTTTTAATAAAAAAAAAAATAATAATAATCCAGAACTCCAATTTACTAAGTTAGAGTTGTGGATATATTTCATTGACAATGTCCTAGTGTTCAATGCTCAGGACACTCCTCCCTAGAGTCAGAGGATGTGGAACAAAGTATTAGTCATCAGACGACTGCAAGTGAGCATGGAAAGAGAACAAAGAGGAGTTAATGACAGGGATGTTTCATCCAGACCAGGGAAAAGTCCTGCCTCACCCCAGAATACTCTGTGTATCCATTCACTCAACAAATATAAACTGTGCACCCACATGTGCTCAGCAAACCTGTCAGCTCTACTTCAAAATGAATTCTAAATCCAGTACTTCCTGCCACCTCCACAGTGACCACCTAATTTAAGCACCATCTTTCTGCACCTGAATTAATGGCATAGGCCCCCTAACTGGTTTTCCGGTTTCCACTCGCTCCCCTTTACAATTCATTCTTCATCCAGATTTCAGGCTGATGCTATTAAAATGTAAGTCAGATCATGATGTACCTCTGCTCAATACCCTCCATTGGCTTCCTGCCTATTAGAATGAAATTCCAATTCCCTTTCCTGGTTTGCAAGACCTATGTGATCTCAATCCAGCTCTCTCTCTGATCTCATTTCATGCCACTGCCCACCTCACTCACTCCACTCTAGCGACAGGAGCTTTCATCCTGCTCCTGGAACATCCCAAGAATGCTTTTGCCTCAGGACCTCTGCACATTCCCCTCCTGCTGGAATAATTTATTCCCAGATATCTGCATGGTTGAGTCCGCTTAATGCTTAAATGTCTACACTTAAATGTCCTATCTCGCGGAAGCTTCCATGACCACCCTATCCAAAACAGCCTCCTTCCATTACTTTCTGTCCCCATACCCTAAAGTATTTTTCTTCAATCATCTGGCACATTTTCTGTCTCCTTCCAGCAGAAAGTAATCTCCATGACATTTTACCTGTTTTTGCTTGTTGCTATATCCCTAACACCTAGAACATTGCCTGGAACAGGGTAAATGTTCCAAATATATTTGCTGAATGAAGGGTGAAGACACCTCGCTTATGTAATAATTCTGGTCCCTAAAGGGGAGTATTCTTTGGTGACTCAGGACTTTTCTCTGAACTGGATGAAATAGCCTTTTCGGACTTTTGATCTCCCTTTGCTTTCTGCTAAGAGTAGATGAGGTTTGTAAAAGAAGAGGGATCAAGATAAAAACCAAGATTTTTAGCATGAGCCAATTGAAGAACAGAGTTCCATTTACTGAGTCATGGGCAATTACGGGGGAAGCAGTTTGAGAGGTTGGGAGTCTGAAAATCAACAGTTCATTTTTTAACATTAAGTTTGAGATGCTTATTGTTGGCAATACAGTGAATATCAAGTAGGCAGTTACATATATGAGTCTATAGTTCAGGGGAGAGGTCCAGGCAGGGAGTATAAATTTGGCAGCATATGGGAGGTGTTTTAAGTCATGGAACTGTGTGGATCCCCTGGGGGGTGAGTTTAGACAGAGAAGAGTAGAGTTCTAAGGACTAAATGTTGGGACACTCCAGCGTTTAGAATTCAGGGAGGTGAGAAAATACCAGCGAAGGACACTATAAAGGGGAGCAGAGAAAAAAGGTAACAGTTGAAGAAGAATAGGGATCTAGGAAGCGTTCTTTATATATGAGAAATATTATTGTATATTTGATGCAGTGGAAATGATCCAGTGGACAGGGAAAATTTAATGATACAGGGTGATGGACAAGTGAAGTGAACTGAATTTCCAGAGTAAGGAAAAGGGCTGAATCCAGTGCAGAGGTAGTGAGTCTGGCATTAGATAGAAGCACAGAGAGTTCACCTATAATAACAGGAGGTAAGTCAGCGTCTATGTGCACAGATGCCAGAGGTGGGTAGATGTGGGGGTAGAGGCTCATGAAAGTTCTTTTCTGGTTGCTTCTATTTTCTCAGTGAAATAATGGATTGGCAGTATCTGCGATATATGAGAATCATAGGGAATCTGGTGTTCACAGAAATATATTGGGTAGAAGTGAGAGAATAGGACGTTTGGAATTGTACGGTTTTTCGTGGGGAATGAAATTGTTGAAATGACTGGGTTGAGGGTATGGCAATAGGAGTGGTGATTAAAATGGAAATGGAGACAAGACCACACATGAGACTGGCCAGAGTATCAGATGGATGGTCATTCCTGATGTAACCCATGTGAGTAGCAATGTTAGCAACTATTCCCTGAGAAACTCCTGTGTGCCAGACAATCTGTGCAATTCTCTCCTTTACCCCCTAAGTGTCTCATCTGTGTCACAGATGAAAACAGTGAGGCTCAGAAATCTTTATTAACTAGCTCAGGGAAACACCATAATACGAATGCAGGAGTCAGACTCAGGTCTTCTAACCCAAAAACCAGGCTCCTTCCCTTGGCCTGTGCCACACCTCGCCAACTCTTCACCAGCAAGTCCTAGTGCATGATCACCAGGTACAAGGAAGTTTGGCCAGGAAGTCTTCATTCTCACTTGCGGTGGTTGGGCCTGAGGCAGAAGTCTGATTCTGACCCTAGATGCTTATCTCCTGAGAAAATAAACCTCTTTTTCCTCTACAGGTTAGTGTCACTTTTGGGCATTGGAAACCAGCACAGGGAGGCAAGTCTAACAGCTATGCCTGTTTGGGTTTGTGTGCTTCAGGGGGTAACTTAATGTTCTGCCTCAGCGGCTACATTTGTCTTATTGTACCAGGAGACCCTTTAAAAATTCTGCAGTCCAGCCCTAGCTGGTTAGAGCATCAGTCCGTGGACCAAAGAGTCACGGGTTCAATTCCTGTCAAGGATACATACCTTGGTTTCGACTTGATCCCTGGCCCTGGTTAGGGTTGTGCAGGAGGCAACCAATTGATGCGTCTCTCTCATGTCTCTCTCTCTCTCTCTCCCTCCCACTCTATCTGAAAATCAATGAAAAAATATCCTCAGGTGAGGATTTAAAAAAAAAAAATCCTGCCCTGACCGGTTTGGCTCTGCGGTTTGGCTCAGCGTTTAGAGCGTCAGCCTGCGGATCAAAGAGTCGTAGGTTCGATTCCGGTCAAGGGCACGTACCTCGGTTGCAGTTCATTCCTGGCCCTGGTCAGGGTCGTGCAGGAGGCAACCAATCGATGTGTCTCTCTCACATCGATGTCTCTCTCTCTCTATCTCTATCTCTCTCTCCCTCCCACTCTGTCTGAAAGATAAATGGAAAAATATCCTCGGATGAGGATTTTAAAAAAAAAAAATACTGTAGTCCAGGCCAGGGGACTTCAGGGCCATTTACTACATAGTAAAATGAGGCCTGATACCCCCTCTCTGGTATTCCTAGAGTGTTCTTACTGCAAGTCCAGGGCTTTCTACCCTCAGGAGGTAATTTATGCAAGTGATAAGGGAAGAAAGTAGAGACATGAAAGTCTCCGCAAAATTCATACATTTCTTGCTTCATTTGGGAGAAATTTGCATGCACTCTGTTTTGTAATAATTCTACTAGAGAGTAGAGGAATTCTACCTCTCAGTGCCTCAAATGAGAAAAATAGTTGCAATTGAATGTCATCACTGTTAGCCATCTAGACCAGGCCATCCAATACACGTTTCTGCAATAAAAGAAATGTTCTTTATCTGTGCTTTCCAGTTCGGTAGCCATTTAGCCACATATGGGTGTTGACACTTAAAATGTAGCTAATATAATGGAGGAACTGAATTTTAAATTTTATTTAACTTAAATTCATTTAAATTTCAGTATAAGCCATCTGTGGTTAGTGATTACCATAGTGGACTGTGCAGCTCTAGATTGTAAAACGAGGCCAGGCCACCTCGCCCCTCTGAACACAGTTTATGTTCAAGTGCAAACCTGTGACCAAGTTTGCCCACACAACCTTGCCATGAAGACCCTTGCTTAATCAGCTCCTCCTAAGAAAGGAGGGTCTCCACGGCTCACACCTTTTGGACAAAAGACAGAAACCCCATGTGATCATATTCTATTACTGCAACAAGTTACCACCACATATTTATTGTCTCACAGTTTCTGTAGGTCAACTGGGTTCTCTGCTTAGGGTCTCACAAGGCCCAAGTCAAAGTAGCAGAGCTGCATTCCTTTCTGGAGGCTCTGGGAAAGAATCCACTCCCAAGCTCATTCAGGTTTTTGACAGAATTCAGTTCCTTGTTGTTGTAGGACTGGGGTCTCTCTATCCTTGCTGATTGCCAACTGAGGGCTGCCCTTAGCTCCAAATCGTCTCTCTCTGGTCCTTGCACATGGCCCCTCTATATCAGATCCAGCAACAGCATATCAAATCCTTCTCCTGTTTGGAATCTCTCTGCCTTCCTCTTCTGCCCTCAGGTTTTAAGGGCTCACATAATAACATTAGACCCACTCAGATAATCTCCTTATTTTAAGGTCAATTAATAAGTAATCTTAATTACATCTGCAAAGTCTCTTTTGCCAATTAATATAGCATAAGCACAGGAGTAATATCAGGGAGCAAAAATCTTGGAGCCAAAATTCTGCCTATCACAACCAGATACCAGAGGTTGGAGAAACCAGTAGGGCAATAGCTGGCAATTACTTAGTGCTTTCTTGAGAGAAAATAAAAAGGGCTAGGAGGGAGGCAGGGAGATCATTTTTAAAACTCTTTTGACTATTTTCTGCCTCTTAGAATCCTGAGTCAATTGTCTCAGTTCATCATTACAAGACACTGGCAAAGTGATGGCCATCCCTGATCTCTGTCAAGGATCCCCAAACATTTCAGGTTACATTCCTTGGAGGGTCTTAGTCTTCAAAATGGCTTTCAGCAGATTAAAGAGAGCTGCTACAGCAGCTTGGAGGTTCTTTCCCATCATAGCAGAACCTACCAGCAATTTCGAGCATTCTTTCCGGTTTAGCCAGTGCTGAGTTAAATATTAAGTCCTGATAAGGACAACCTGACCTGGAGGCTGTTAATTAATGAACAAACATATGCAAACAAAACCACTCAACTCCAGTTAGCAAATTCCAGTAAGAAAATGAAGTGAATGGAAAAACACTTCCTTCTAACTAGGTGAAAAGAGACACTGAGTAGTCAGTCCTAAACAAAGAGCTGCTTTGTGTCTGTCCTCCTCCTGGAGGGAAGGGAGGAAGGTACCTGAGTGCTAGGAATTGAGAAAGAGAGCGCGCGCTCGAGCTGAGGGAGAACCAGTTTGTTAACTGAAAGAGGGTGACTGACAGAACAAGCTGATGCATTTTCCAAGAGTCAACATCCAGGTGGTCTGGAAAGTTTCCGTGAGAGAAGTTGCTCAGGGAGCCACAATGTTGAGAACGTGTAAGAACCGCGCACTGGGTAGGAAGGTCACAGGGACAGCCCAGAGCTGTCTACTTAGTACTACTCCATGCCTCCTCTGCCCATTGTATCAGGAGCCACTTAAAGTGAGCCTGTAGGTTAAACCCCATTACAGACTCTGTGAGACAGCTGTCTTGTCACAGGAGCAATAAAAATAAGTGAGGAAAGTCTTTTATCCAGCTTACTCCAAAATTTCCCTTAGAAAAAGAACCATCTTGTTTAGCAAAATATCTTGAAAAGCTAGTTGGGAGTAGAGGGTGAGCCCTGGGACAAGGGTTTGCAGGGGTTAACAAAGAAGCAGATAAATATCTCTCCTTAAAAAATGAAAAAAGACTTGGAGTGGGGAAAGAATGAAGGAGATGGGGAGAGAGGAGAGGAGAAAGAGAGGTAATAAGGTGGGACTCTGGAGTCTGAGAGTTGACAGAAATGGCAAAGGGTTTTCTTAAGAACAGAGCTATTGATATTAACACTGTCATCCACTGTCTAGTGCTGATCTGTAGCCCCCACCAGCAGAAGTTCTAAAACATGCTTCTACTGCTGCGAGTGCTACTTTTGGAGGAGATCAAGAAGAAAGAGATAGATCCTATAATTAGGTCCACTTTGGGATGGAGAAGAACTCAGCCTAAGTTGAGAATCAGAGGAGGAGGAACTAAGAAAAGTGTTAGTCCATGGGGCTGTGCATGAACCTGAGGAAGGCACTGTACTTCCCCCAGGATGGGGCTTGAATCAATCCTAACAGATATTAAGGGGCAGGGTAACTCCAACTGACATCTGAGTTACATAAAGATTAGATCAGCCACTCAACTGATTCAGCATTGCATTTATCTTGCTGCTTTTCCTGTCATGATTTCATATCACAGTTTTCCCCAAACCTGAGTTTACAGTTTTTCTCTCTTTGATCAAGTTCTCAGCTTCATATGTAAATGTCCAGCAACTGACCTCCTCCCCAGGGTTGGGTGAAGTGTGGTCAGCCTAGCAATGCAGCATTGGGAAGACCTACTGCCATCATGATAAGACTCTTGGGCGCAGCTTTGTGTCATGGTCATCAGGTCAGGTTGGGTTGACCAAGGAGTTTAGGTGCTGAATCCTTCTCTCTCCTAAACCTGAGGCCTCTATGGCTGAGGCCTAAGGCCTCTGGGGGGACACCAGGGATAAGGGCATGTTACCAACATAAGGAGAAGTTTGGCTAATTTATCAGGAGCCATGCCCAGATGCACTTCCCCAGAAGACCTAGGAGCATGTATAATTCTCTTCCTTTTGATTCAGGTCTGACAGTTCTATCCTCCTTACCTGAGGCTGGCTCATGCTGAAGCACAAAACAACTTAATAGCCATGTTGCATCTTTTTGGATCCCTGGGAAGAAACCTCTCATTGCAGACTAGACCATTAGGGTGGGCAGCACCTAGCCTCAGACACCACCTGGCACCCTCTCCACCTGGGCTTAGAAACCTCTTACGCCAGAGTTCCAAACACTCTCTAGACTAGTTCATTTTGTTTTACCTACCTCTCCATTACTGGCATGCCTTGCCTCCACCCTGAATGTTAGTCCCTCCGATGGCCTGTTTTTTTGTTTTCATCACCTCTATCCTCCCCTTTGCTCATCCTTTTACTTTTCCCTGCCCCACAGCCCAACACTTTCTGCTGGCCCTCTGGAGTCCTCATCTATCGATAGACTCCCTTCTCTACAATGTAAGATTTTCCCATTGGGCTTCTTTCTCCTCTTGCCTTAACTGAAACATGACCTTTGTTGAAAGACACTGCCTTTCTTGCTCCCCTGTGGGAATGAGGATGTTTATTCTTCCATTCTTCACACACCCCATGGCTATTTGGGAAAAGGACATATTTATTCTTCTGGCTCCATACCACCATATCCAAACACTTTTTCTTCCTTCATTTATAAAATGATCTACCCTTTGTTGGGGTCATCATTGTTATTGTTCCTTCTCTTGGTCACTCATTCCACATTCACTGGACCATAGTCTAACTCCCTTCTCCAAGTCTTGCCAAGGTTACGAGTGACCTCCACCTCCTCTCCGCTTCACCAGCCACTCCTGTGACTTCACCCTGAACATGATTGTTACCCAGAACTGTTTCAACTCAGACAACTTAGATTCTAATATCCCACCAAAAACTATTACCAGCATTTTCCAGTTCTCCCTTTTAAGGAAAACAAACAAAAGCAATTACTCTTTGACCCCATTTAGAGTGCTAACTCATTGGTCCCTCTATTTTATTGTAATCTATCTCCCATCTACTTTCACTGTCTCACCTGCTTAGGGCCTATGTATTGTTCAGTATAGACAGGTACTCTCTCAGCAGTAAGGCCATTGGAGCTTAGAATGGGATTTTTTTTTTTTTTTTTTAGCTCCCAAATCAATTACCAAGAGCAACCTCCTCAGTCCTGGATGAGAAGCAGGAGAAAATCCAAATTCTTTTCTCAAACTGATCAAAATTCTCTCACTGCTAAGGCTCACCTGTGTGTCAGATAGCAGCCCAAGTCTTCCTTTACTTTTTTGACTAAGATCTCCCTGGGCAGGGTGTGTCTTCTTTTCTCTTCCAATATCACCTAAACAAAGGTGTTAGCTTAAGAGCACTTTGTACCAAACCATGTAAGCATGGAAAGGGAAAACGGGTGAATGCTAAATGAAGCCTGAAATTATATAAGTGAAACACAAAGTCAGCCCCAGAGTGGCTGCAATTTAATAGCTGAGGTTTGCATTGAGTTTGCTACCTCCAGGCAAAGGGAGGACTTCAAATTTCAAAGCAGGGCTGAAGCAATCACTTCGCTGATTTGTGCCAGCCAAAGTGACTCACTCTCAAACCTGTTTAATATGAAACAGCATTAAGAGACTGGATATAGCCTCAGGGAGATCAGCTGCTAACCAGCTCCGATTATAGCTGCAATCCCTCAAATGTAGCCACTTAAAGTGTCTCTCGACATGTCTTCAGTGGCACACAGCACCGTACAGAAAAGGTACTGTCCTTGAAGTAGAGTTCTGTTTCCATATCAGAGTTCTGTTTCCCATTCAGTTGAGTCAGCCTTGTCTGAAAAATGACGCTGATGCCTTGTGCATAAAATGGGGCAATAACTTCCCAGTCTACCACCTGTGGTAGTTTTGGGAATCAAATGAGGAATATTATGAGAATTAAGTGAGATAATGAAAATAGTAGAGAGCTATATACCAGGTATTATCATTACACACAGGTATCATAAATCTCCTTTTACACTTTCATTGGTACAAGAGGGAATTTCTTTAAATGGCAGGAATGAGGAAATAAACACAAAAATTTTGCTTCATACTTTAATATCAACAGCATTGAGAACACCAATTTAGCTGGTTATTGTAGACTTTTGCCATCCAGACAGTAAATTGGAGTCTTCTCAAAAAGAGTAAAGCTCCCCTCTCAGTGTTATATGTGGGTATCAATTAGGTCATCTCATATTTTATAGTAAGAACTTTAAAGATTGGAAATCCAAGATGGCAGCAGGGTAGGTGGATGTTACACTCACCTCCTCCCAGGACCAAACTGGAATTACAACTAAAATATACAGCAACCAACCTGAATAACCAACTGAAGACTAGCTGAAGAGAAGTCTTATAACCAAGGATTTACAGAAGAAGCCACATCAAGACTAGTAGGAAAGGTAGAATCACAAAAAGAGCTGGCCCCACTCCCATGGGTGGTGGCTGAGATTCTGGAGGGCTATCTCAGCTGCAAAAGTTTCCCCTGAAAAGTGTGGGGTCTCAAACCCAAGCTGGGATCCCCAACCCAGAGCACCAGAGCCACGAAGAGGGGCCCACATAACATCTGGTGTGAAAATCAGCAGGGATTCTGTCCACCTAAGAGAGACAGGAGTCTGCTAGAGACACAGGTGCCCTCTTAAAAAGCCAATGCATAAAATCTTGTTCACAGCCACTCACCCTGGGCTCCAGCAGAGGGAAAGACTGGGGTTTGTGGGTTGGGGAAAGAGCTAAGGGTAAAGCCACCAGGATACCCGTGCAGAGTCCCTCTCCCACAGCACAGATACCATCTTTCTTGGATGGAACACTTCCCTCCATAGGACATCAGCCTGGGAGAATGCAATAGTTCCAATCTCTGGACTCCCTCAGCCCCACCCTGCAGAGCTTGCACCCAGCTGAGGAGTCAGCTGCCTGGGCCAAGATATAGAGGTCTGGGCAGACTCACAGGGTGTCAGTGACTGAGTTGTGTAGCTTTGGGATGGGGGCCATTCCCCCACTTTCCCCTGAACCTGACTGATGTCTTTCCCTCAGAGGAGATCTGCTTGCCCCACTGTCTGGGCTACCAGTGGCCCCACCCTCCCAACTAATGGTGACTTCACCCTGTGGAGGTCTGGGCAGAATCTAGGACAGACTAAGTTGTGTGGCTCATGGATGGGGCAACTCTTCTCACCTTCGCCCAAGCCTGAGTGGCACCTGCCCATCATTGGATATCCACTAGCCCCATCATCCTGACTCCCAGTGGCCCTGCTCTGCTGAGATTGGGCTTTTGGCTGAATCTGGGAGAGACTGAGTTGTGTAGCTCTAGGATGGGCCCCATTTTTCCCTCACATGCCAGAGCAGTGCAGGGCTGTCCCTCACACAACCAAATCTTAGTCTGTTTGAGCATGATAAACTGCTGGCTTCACCTTGATGACTCCTTGAGACCCGGCCCACCACAAAGGTATGTGGGCACCCAGTGAGTGGCAGCTAGACTTAGTATACCCTGGGACATTCACTGAGTGGCCTCAGACCCAGCACTGGCACCAAGTTTGAACCTGTATTGATATAGTGAACATCACTCACCCCTAACTGGTGACTCACTGAAACCTACTTCATGCAACTTGAGTCCTGCCAGAGGCTCTTGCAGTGACTGAGCCTAACAGGCAACCAACAGGCAGAGTGAGGGGAAGGACATTCTCAGTGTGTCTTGGGACTTTTGGTAACCCGCTCCCAGGTACAGTGCTGGTAAAAGTTTGCCTTGGGGCATAGTTAGTCCTTTCTGTGCACCAGCAGAAGCAGCCACAAGCTATGGATTGCTTTGTAGTTCCAAACAGGTTGCCCAAGGCCAGTCACAGGCAGCGTCTGACATGGGCCTCCACCAGAGTCCCTCCCACGAGATCCCAGAACAAACACACCCAGTGACCAGCTTCAGACAGCATCAAAGCAGGATCCAATTAGCTTCACACGTGGCATATAAAAGTGAGATCTTGGCAGGCATGAGACCCTGCTGAAGCAAATTCCACTTCATGTTGTCAGCACCTGCACAGCAGCTCATACACTGAGGTACCGGTCAATCATCATAGTCAGCTTGCCTGAGGGTTGACCCTACACACAAACAGGCCAATACCAATCAAGACTCAATTACAATAGGAAGGCCCACATAAACCACACAATGGAGATTTCTGGAGTACCCAGATCAGGTGATCAAGAAGACTATACCACTGGGTCCCACAGGACAGCTACTACATAAGGCTACCCGACCAAGACTGGGAGTCATAGCAGATGTACCTAATACATAGAAACAAACACAAAGAGATAGCCAAAATTGGGAGACAAAGAAATATGTTCCATGTGAAAGAACAGGAGAAATCTCCAGAAAAAGAGCTAAATGAAATGGAGGCAACCAATTTACCAGATATAGAATTCAAAAAGATGGTTTAAAAAAATGCCCAGGGAACTTAGTAAGAACTTCAACAAAGAGAAAACAAGCATAAAATGACATTGAAATCATAAAAAAAGAACCAGTCAGAAATGAAGAATACAATAGCTAAAATGAAGAATACACTAGAGGGAATAAGCAGTAGGTTGCATGAAACAGAGGATCATCAAATCAGTGATCTGGAAAATAAGGTAGTAGAAAACACCCAATCAGAGCAGCAAAAAGAAAAAAAAAATTTAAACAATGAGGATAGTTTAAGGGAACTTTGGGACAACATGAAGCATAAGATCCACGTCGTAGGGGTTCCAAAAGGAGAAGAGAGAGAGCAAGGGATCAAGAGCTTTTGGAAGAAATAATGGCTGAAAATTTTCCTAACCTGGTGAAAGAAAAAGACATACATGTCCAGGAAGTGCAGAGTCCCGAACAAAATAAAACCAAGGAAGCCCACACCAAGACACATCATAATTAAAATGGCAAAGTTTAAAGACAAAGAGTGAATCTTATGCATCAAGAGAAAGACAGTTACCCACAAGGGAGCTCCCATAAGACTGTTAGTGATTTTACAACAGAAACATTTCAGGCCAGAAGGGACTGAAATGGAATATTCAAAGTGATGAAAAGCAAGGACCTACAACCAAGACTACTTTACCCAGCAAGACTACTATTTTTTTTTTTAATTTATCTTTATGGTTGAATGTATTGCAAATGTCCCCGCTTTTTTTCCCCATTGAACCCCTCCTCCCCAATCCTGCCCCCTCCTGCCTTCCCCACACTATTGTCGGTGTCCATTGGTTATGTATAGATGCACAGAGGTTCTTTGGTTTATCTCATCCAGCCCTCCCTCTCCCCTTCCCTTAGAGGTTCATCAGTCTAACAACAAATTTGTACTTCTTAATTCCTACATCTTTTTCACCCATCACCCAGCCCCCTCCCATCTGGCAAGCAACAAAAAGTTCTCTGTATCTATGAGTCTGTTTCTGTTCTGCTTGCTCATTTTGTTTGTAGATTTAATCATTGATAGATATGTATTAATTGCCATTTTATTGTTCATATTTTTGTTCTTCTCCTTCAAGAAGACCCTTCAACATTTCATATAATACTGGTTTGGTGGTGATGAACTCCTTTAACCTTTTCTTGTTTGGGAAACTCTTTATATGTCCATTGATTCTAAATGATAGCTGTGCAGAATAGAGTAATCTTGGTTGTAGGTAGTTGCTTTTCATCACTTCAAATATCTCTCACCACTCCTTTCTGGCCTGCAAAGTTTCTTTTGAGAAATCAGCTGACAGTCTTATGAGTGCTCCTTTGTAGGTAACAAACTGCTTTTCTCTTGCTGCTTTTAAGATTCTCTCTTTGTCTTTAACTTTTGGCATTTTGATAATGATGTGTCTTGGTGTGGGCCTCTTGGGGTTCATCTTGATTGGGACTCTCTGTGCTTCCTGGACTTGTATGTCTCTTTCCTTCACCAAGTTAGGGAAGTTTCCTGTCATTATTTTTTCAAATAGGTTTTCAATTCCTTGCTCTCTCTCTTCTCCTTCTGGCACCCCCATGATACAAATGTTGGTACACTTGAAGTTGCCCCAGAGGCTCCTCACACTATCCTCATTTTTTTTTTTTTCTTTTTGTTGTTCTGATTGGGTGGGTTTTGCTTCCTTATATTCCAAATTGATGGTTTACTTCTTGGCTTTACCTACTCTACTATTGAATCTCTGTAAATTATTCTTTATTTCAGTTAGTGCATTCTTCATTTCTGACTGGTCCTTTATTATGCTCTTGAGGCCCTCACTAAGTTCCTTGGAGTTCTCCTTAAGTTCCTTGAAGTTCTAAGTTCCTTAAAGTTCTCACTAAGTTCCTTGAGCATCCTTATAACCAGTGTTTTGCACTCTGCATATGATTGATTGCTTATCTCCATTTTGTTTAGTTCTTTTCCTGGAATTTTGTTCTGTTCTTTCACTTGGGACATGTTTCTTTGTCTCGTCATTTTGGCTGCTTCCCTGTGTTTGTTTCTATGTATTAGGTAGAGTTGCTATGTCTCCTAGGCGTTGTAGGGTGACCTATTGTTATAGGTGTCCTGTAAGATCCAGTGGCACAGCCTCCCTGGTCACCCCAGCGAGGCCTTCGAGGTGCATCCCTTGTGTAAACTGTCCACCCTTCTGTTGTAATTGAGCCTTGATTGCTGTTGGCATGTCAATGGGAGGGATTTACTCAGACTGATCAGCTGCAAGGACTGGCTGTGCCCACTGACCACTGGCCTCTGACTACCTTGGAGGATCAGCTGTGTAGGGGCCCACCACACAGAGAAAGATTTAACTTCAGCAGGGTTCTGGTACCCACTGAGTCCACTCATTGAGAGTGTCACTTGTGGAGGTGGTTGGGTGGTGGTGCTTCAATGTGGTCTGAAGCTGTCCAATGGGTGTGCTGGCTCTGGGGCAAAGTCAGCCACTGCCTATGTTCTACCTGGGGCCACCAGGCATAAGCTACAAAGCGAACTGCCAATGGCTGCTTCTTGTGCTGGGCTTGGAGGTGCCCAGGAAAAGCCAAGTTGTGAACCAAGGCTGACTGCTTCTAGTGCCAGGCCTGGGGCCACTTAACGAGAGGTATGTGGTTCACTGGGACCAGATGCTGCCTGTTTGAGAGATTTTAGGAAAATCTGAAGCAGGATCAAAGACAGGCCAATCCTGTGGTAAAGCCATTGGAAACAGCTTGGGTGGGCCTGAAAGTTGGGTAGGGCGGGGCCTCAGGGAATCACCAGGCTGGGGCAAATAGTGTGAGCCAGGTTGCTGGAGTCCCAGATAAGGCAGCTGGCCTGTGGGGGAGTAGGGGAAGGGCTCACCAAATGAACAATGGCCTCCACCAGCACGTCTGTCTGGGAGAAAGCTCCCTCTCCAGCCCTCATCCTGAGGCCAAACAACTCAGTTCTTCCCCGTATGTCTCTGGCGCCTTTCAAGGTGCCTCCCCTTGAGCTCAGAGGGAACAAGTCGAGGGGCCCTTTAAGAGGAACTGCCTGGGACTCTAGAAGCCTCAGCCTCCCTCAGCCTCAGTTCCCATTGGTTTTTACAGCCAGAAGTTATGAGGACTTCTCTTCCTGGCACTGGAACCCTGAGCTGGGAGCCTGGTGTGAGACAGGGACCCCTCACTCCTCAGGGAGGACTTTCACAGCTGAGATATCCTCCTGATTTTTATCCATTTTTGTTTGTTGGTTTGTATCTTGTGCAAGGCTATTATTTAAAATTGAAAGAGAAATAAAGAGTTTTCCAGACCTCCCCCCAAAAAATTATTACATGAAATGATAAAGAGTCTTCTTAAAGAATTAAAAAAAAATAAGAGGAACATAGTTATAAAAAATAAAATGGCAGTAAATATATCAATAATCACTTTAAATGTAAATGGCTTAAATGCTCCAATCAAAAGACTTAGGGTAGCAGAATCGAAAAGAAAATAAGACTCATATATAGGGGTGGGAAAAAGTAGGTTTACAGTTGGGAGTATGTGAAACACAGAGTTAATAAAGCTACTGTAATAATCATAACCTGCATGTCTTTTTCCATATGAACAACTATAAACCTACTTTTGCCCACCTCTATACCTGTATATGCTGTCTACAAAAGACCCACTTCAGAATGAAAGATGAAAGGTACACGCAGACTAAAAGTAAAAGGATGGAAAAAGATATTTCATGCCAATGGGAGAAAAAAAAAGCTGTGGTAGCAGTACTTATACCCGACAAGGTAGACTTTAAAACAAAGGCTATAGTCACCATGGTCAGTGTGGCTCAGTTGGTTAGAGCATCATCCTATAAACCAAAATGTTGTGGGTTTGATTCTCAGTCAGGGCACATACATAGATTGCAGGTTCAATCCCTGGTCGGGGCATGTATGGGAGGCAACCAATCCAATTTTCTCTCTCACATTGATGTTTCTCTCTCTCCCTCCCTCCTTCCCTTCCTTTCTCTCTCTCTAAAAAATTCAATAAAAACATATCACTGGGTGAGGATTAAAATAAATAAATAAATAGTTAAATAAATAAAAAAAAGGCTATAGTAAGAGACAACGATGGATACTACATGATGATAAAGGGACCAATCAACAAGAGTATATAAACCTTGTAAAGATGTATGCATCCAAAATAGGAGCAACTAAATATTTAAAGCAAATCCTGATGGACACAAAGGGAGAGATCAACAGTAACACAGTCATAGTAGGGGATTTTATTTTTAATTTTTTTTTTCTTTAATGATTTTAGAGAGAGGAAGGGAGAGGGAGAGAGAGATAGAAACATCAATGAGAGTGCCCGGCCAGTGTGGCTCAGTGGTTGAGCATCGACTCATGCACCTGGAGGTCACCAGTTCGATTCCCAGTCATGGCACATGCCCAGGTTATGGGCCCAATCCCTGGTTGGGGGCATGCAGGAGGTGGCCAATTGATGTTCTCTCTCATCGATGTTTCTACCTTTCTCTCCTTCCCTCTCTCTCTAAAAATCAATAAAGAAAAAATACTTAAAAAAAGAAAAGAAACATCGCCCTGGCAAGTTTGGCTCAGTGGTTAGAGTGTCAGCCTGCGGACCAGAGTCCTGGGTTCAGTTCCCGCTAAGGGCATGTACCTCAGTTGCAGTTCATCCCTGGCCTCAGTTGGGGTCGTGTGGCTGGCAACCAGTCGATGTCACTCTCTCATGTCGATGTTTCTTTCTCTCTCTTCCTCCCTCTCTCCCTCCTGCTCTATCTGAAGATAAATGCAAAAAAATAAAAAAAGTCCTCGGGTGAGGATAAAAAAAAAAAAAAGAAACATCGATGAGAGAGAACATCTATTGGCCGCCTCTTGCATACCCCCAACCAGGGATTGGGCCCACAACCTGGGCATGTGCCCTGACCAGGAATCAAACCGGCAACCTACTGGTGCATGGGTCGATGCTCAACCATTGAGCCACACTGGCCAGGCATAGTAGGAAATTTTAACACCTCATTAATATCAATGGATACATCTTCCAGACAGAATATCAACAAGGAAACAGAGGCCTTAAATAACATACTAAATCAAATAGATTTAATTGATATTTTAAGAGCATTCCACCCCAAAACAGTAGAATATACATTCTTTTCAAGTGTACATGAAACATTTTCTAGGCTAGACCATATGTTAGCCCACAAAACAAGTCTCAGTAAATTGAAAAAGACTGAAATCACATCAAGCATCTTCTCTAACCACAATGGTATGAAACTAAAAATCACAAGAAAGAAACGGAAAAACACACAAGACATGGAGGCTAAATAAAATGTTCCTAAACAATGACTGGATTAAAGAGATCAAGGAAGAAATCAAAATATACCTTGAAACAAATGAAAATGAGAACACAACAACCCAAAATCTATGGGACATACCAAAAGCAGTCCTAAGAAGGGAATTCATAGCATTACAGGCCTACCTCAAGAAACAAGAAAAATCTCAAATAAACAATCTAATTTTACACTTAAAGGAACAAGAAAACACACAAACAAATCCTAAAGTGAGTAGAAGAAAGGAAATAATAAAGATCAGAGCAGAAATAAACAAAATAGTCTAAAAAAGTAATACAAAAGATCAATAAAACCAAGAGCTGGTTCTTTGAAAAGATAAATATGATTGACAAACCTTTCACCACATTCATCAAGGAAAAAAGATAGCGGACCCAAATAAATAAAATCAGAAATGAAAGTAAAGAAGTAACAACGGACTCCACAGAAATACAAGGATTATAAGAAAATATTATGAACAACTATATGCCAACAAATTGGATAATCTGGACAAAATGGATAAATTCCTAGAAACATACAGTCTTCCAAAACTGAATCAGGAAGAATCAGAAAATCTGAATAGACAGATTACAACTAATGAAATTGAAGCAGTAATCAAAAAACTCCCAACAAACAAAAGTCCTGAACTGGATGGTTTCACAGGTGAATTTTACCAAACCTACAAAGAACTAACACCTATCCTTCTCAAACTATTCCAAAAAAGTTTAAGAAGAGGGAAGACTCCCAAGCTCATTTTAAGAGGCCAGCATTATCCTAATTCCAAAACCAGATAAGAATGATACAAAGAAAGAAAATTATAGGCCAATATCCCTGATCAACATAGACGCTAAAATACTCAACAAATTACGAGCAAACTAGATCCAGCAATACATAACAAAGATCATACACCATTATCAAGTGGGATTTATTCTGGGTATACACAGTTGGTACAGTATCCACAAATCAATAAATGTAATATACCACATAAACAAAATGAAGGATAAAAACCACATGATCATATCAATACATGCACATGAAACATTAGATGCAGAAATAAACAGAGTCTAAAAAATAATACAAAAGATCAATAAAACCAAGAGCTGCACATGAAACAATAGATGCAGAAAAAGCATTTGATAAAATCCAGCACCATTTATGACTTTTTTAAAAACTCAGCAAAGTGGGAATAGAGAACATTCCTCAACATAATAAAGGCCATATATGACAAACCCACAGCCAACATCATACTCAATGGGCAAAAACTACAAGCATTTCCCTTAAGACTGGGAACAAGATAGGATGTCCGCTTTCACTACTCTTATTCAACATAGTACTGGAAGTCCTAACTACAGCAATCAGACAAGAAGAAGAAATAAAAGGCATCCAAATTAGAAAGAAAGAAGTAAAATTGTCATTATTTACAAATGACATGATACTATAGTAGAGAGAACCCTAAAGATTCCACAAAAAAACTGCTAGAACTAATAAATTAATTCAGTAAAGTAGCAGTATACAAAATAAATATCCAGAAATCAGTTGCATTTTTATACACCAATAATGATCTATCAGAAAGGGAAAAAAAAAATCCCCTTTACAACTGCATAAAAAAAAAATACCTAGGAATATATTTAACCAAGGATGTAAATGACCTGTACTCGAAAAATTATAAGACCCTGAAGAAAGAAACTGAATAAGATACAAATAAGTGGAAGCATATATTGTTTTCATGGATAGGAAGAATTAATATCATTAAAATATCCATACTATCCAAAGCAATCTATAGATCCAATGCAGTTTCTATTAAGATACCAATGGCATATTTCACACAACTAGAACAAATATTCCAAAAATTTATATGAAACTACAAAAGACCCCAGATAGCCACAATAATCTTGAGAAATAAGAAACAAAGTTGGAGAAATCATTCTACCCGATATGAAACTACAGTACAAGGTCATAGTGATCAAAACAGCATGGTGCTGGCATAAAAACAGACATATAGATCAATGGAACAGAATAGAGAGCCCAGAAATAAACCATGTCTTTATGGTTAATTAATATTTGACAAAGGAGGCAAAAACATATAGTGGGGTAAAGATAATCTATTCAGCCCTGGCCAGTTTGGCTCAGTGGTTAGAGCGTCAGCCCACAGGTCCAGAGAGACCCGGGTTCAGTTCCCACTAAGGACACGTACCTAGGTTGTAGTTTGTCCCTGGCCCTGGTTTGGGTTGTGTGGGTGGCAGCCAGTCGATGTGTCTCTCTCACATTGATGTTTCTCTCTCTCTCTTCCTCCCTCTCTCCTCGCTCTGTCTGAAAATGGATGCAAAAAGTGTCCTCGGGTGAGGACAAAAAAAAAAAAAAAGATAATCTATTCAATAAATGTTGTTGGTAATATTGGATATATACATGCAAAAAAATGAAACTAGACCACCTTCTTACACCATACACAAGAATAAACTCAAAATGAAATAAAGACTAAAAGAAAATATAAACAGTAAGATCTCAGGTATTTCTAATAGTAATACTTTTTCTAATATAGTACCTCTGGCAAGGGTAACAAAAGAAAAAATAAACAAATGGGATTATATTAAACTAAAAAGGTTTTGCACAGCAAAGGAAACCATCAACAAAATGAAAAGACAGCCTACTAAATGGGAGAACAGATTTGCCAATGATACATCTGATAAGGGGTTAATATCCAAAATTTATAAAGAACTTATAAAACACAATACCAAAAAAACAGACAATCCAATTAAAAATGGGTAAAGGCCCTGAATAGACACTTTTCCCAAGAGGGCATACAGATGACCAATAGACATATGAAAAGATGTTCAACATCATCAATCATCAGAAAAATGTAAATTAAAACCACAATGAGATATCACCTCACACCTGTCAGAACGATTATCATCAATATATCAAGAAAGAGCAAGTTTTGTCAAGGATATGGAGAAACTCTTGCACTCCTGGTGGGAGTGCAAATTGGTGCAGCCACTATGGAAAGCAGTATGGAATTATCTCAAAAAAGTAAAAATTAAATTGTCTTAAGACCCAGAAATTTCACCTGAGAATATATTCAAAGAAACCTGGAAAACTGATTCAGAAGAATATACGCACCCCTATGTTCATTGCAGTGTTATTTACAATAGCTAAGATTTGGAAGCAGCCCAAGTGCTCATCAGTAGATGAGTAGATAAAAAGCTGTGGTATTGTCCAGCCGGTGTGGCTCAATGGTTGAGCATCAACTCATGCACCAAGAGGTCGCCAGTTCAATTCCCGGTCAGGACACATGCCCAGGTTGTGGATCCAATCCCCAGTGGGGGCATGCAGGAGGCGGCCAATCTATGTTCTTCTCATCGATGTTTCTATCTCTCTCTCCCTCTCATTTCCACTCTCTCTAAAATCAATAAAGAAAAAAAAATTTTTTTTCAAGAAGCTATGATACATTTACACAATGGAATACTACTCAACTGTAAAAAAGAAGGAAATCTTACCTTTTGTGACAGCATGATGGACCTGGAGAGTATTATGCCAAGTGAAATAAGTCAGTCAGAGAAAGACAAATACCCTATGATGCCACTTATATGTGGAATCTAATGAACAAAATAAACTAACAAACTAAATAGAATCAGACTCATAGATACAGAGAACTAATGGCTGACTGAGAGGAGGGGGTTTGGGGGGAGGCTGGGTGAAAAAAGTGAAGGAATTAAGCAAAGAAAAAAAACTCATAGATATATACAATGATATGGTGATTACCAGAAGGCAAGGGTGTTGGGGGAAGCAGAAGAGGGTAAATGGGGAATAACTGGTGATGAGAGGAGACTTGACTTTGGGTGTGAACACACAATACAATATACACATGATGTATTATAGAATCATACACCTCAAACCTATATAATAGTGTTAACCAATGTCACCTCAATAAATTCAATAATTTTTTTTTTATAAAAAGAACTTTAAAGAGTCCCTGTTTAGGAAATTTATGAAACTATTAATATTTCTCCCATTTGTAATTACATGGAAAAGAAAATAAACAAAAGGATCTGTTATTCTTTTCTTTGTTTCTTCCCTTCTTTTATTTTTTTTTTCTGTCACCACCTCTATCTCCCAGAGGAACTGGGTAAGGCAGGTGAGATGAGTGAGACACTTGTCTCAGATGAAAAATATAAGTGGGTGCCAAAAAAACTCAAAAATCAAGATAAATATATTTTAATGAATATTTTTCAAAACCAAAATTGGCCCTAACCAATTCGGCTCAATGTTTAGAGCATCAGCCCATGGACCAAAGGGTCTTGGGTTTGATTCCAGTCAACAGTAGGTACCTGGGTCATGGGTTTGATCCATGGCCTCAGCCATGCAGGAGGCCAATTGACATGTCTCTCTCACATCAATGTTTTCCTCTCTCTCTCTCCCTCCCTCCCTTCTACTTCCTCTAAAAATCAATGGAAAAATATCCTTAGGTGAGGATTAACCAAAAAAAAAAAAAAATTGATGTAAAAAAAAGCCATGACGAACAAAATATAAAAAATTTAAATAAATATCAGTGACAATGCCACTGTGAGACATGCTAAACCCAGAGGCAAAAGGAAAAATCAGTAATACTGACCTTGTCTCTATTTAAAATTTTGTATTTTGTTCAATCACAAATTTTTGCCTTAATTTTGATGTATCATAGGTAGCGATCTTTTTCTTTCCTGGCAACATCTAAAATTATAGTTTGCCTTAGTATCTATGACTTCTTACATTCGGCTAAATGTTTTCCATGTGGTATGTGGAACAAGCCTGACTCCTGGCAATCAAACTCATCTTGGCTTTGTCTTCCACTGTTTCCTTTAAACCAGCAGTTCTCAACCTGTGGGTCGTGACCCCTTTGGGGGTCGAACAACCCTTTCACAGGGGTCGCCTGAGACATAACAGTAGCAAAATTACAGTTATGAAGTAGCAACGAAAATAATGTTATGGCTTGGGGGTCACCGCAACGTGAGGAACTATATTAAAGGGTCGTGGCATTAGGAAGGTTGAGAACCACTGCTTTAAACATGTATTCACTGGAAGACACCTTCCCTGCTCCTGAACAAAATCTCTGTGAGTCCCATGGCTTCTCTGTTCTCTCTTAAATAATAGACAATTCCCACTGTCATTTTAAGTCACAAACACGGTCTCAGTTTAGCAATTAGAATGCATAATCCCCTACAATAGTGAAAACTCACAACTTCACTCAGTGTTAAACCGCTCCCCCTTTATCAGCAGAGGCCTGGCAGCTTGCAGTAGAAAAGGGACATAGGGCCTTCTGCTCCCCACTCTCCCTGCCTGTCTTCCTAGCCCACTTAATACTTGCTGGTTTTTCTCCCACAAAATGGTAGGAGATTGGGAGCAAGGAGAGAAGAAGATAGACCAGTTCTTTTCTGGCTGGTGGCTTCACATTCTCTGGGCCAGGAAGATGGTTAACTGGGACCCTTTCTGTTTTAGGCATCTTCTTTGACTCCTCAGAGCTTCCCTCTCCCTTCAGATATCTGTAATGTTTGTCTCATCTGGGTGGTCAGTATATGGATGCTTATTATATAATTAACTCTACTTTTCTGTATCTTTATATATTCTAAAAGTTCTTAATTTAAAAAAAAAAAACTGTGAGAGAGAATAAGAGAAAGAATCCTAACGCTACATGAAAATAACTTTTGCTGGTTAGCCACTTGCCTTGTCAGTCTCTCTCTCTCTCTTGCATTTTACTACCAGCTATTTCTGCTCTCCTGGCCTTCATTTTTATCACCTCTACCAACCTATAAAAATAAAAGTTTGTCTAGATGGAGATAAACTTCCTTGCCCTGTCACACGGTGGTTTATTTCTTACTCCTTCTGAATAAGCAGAGCAATATTGCACTGGTTTCTAATTTCTTCAAGAATAAATGACCCTGGCCAGAATCCAGTCCACTCCCAGTCCCCTGGGAACTCGTCAAGAGAACTGGAACATCTCTGCCCTTGACCTCTAGGGAAGAAATCAACAAGAGTTCCACAGCAGGAAAATCACTTTAAAAACATCAGTGTCACCAAAGGCAGAAAACACATCTTGTTCTCACCACTGAGAGCCCCACTGTACGGCCTGTCTCCAGGCATTGGAACTGAAGAGACAAGAATGTTGCAGAGGCTAAATAAATGTCCCCACTTTAATAAAATAATCGACTTCATTGTTTAGCTTCACAATGCTGGTAATATGTTGCGTATTTCCTTGAGTGCTCATTTTCCATAGCAAAGTCAATATTCTGTTTTATCGGTAAGATTTAAATATGTGGTTCTATTTTGCCTTCTAGGGATCTATAGAGGTTGGAACTGGAAAACCATTTAAATTCTCACACATTCCAAAGGGCCTGCCCAGATTCAGGATGTCTAAAGCAAAACACTTTTCCAACATGACAACCTTCAGGATCATAAAGAGGAGAAAAAAAACAGCTGTGGGTAGATCTTGCAGATAAATCAGCAAAACAAAGAGTAACCAACACAGCGTCCAGGCCCTGTGACAAGGGCTGGTTTTCATGGTTAGGGAGTTGCTTACAAGAGCTGGCTGGGCCCAGGAGGCAGAACATGGAGTGTGGGAGTAAGAGAAGGGTGGGAGGCAGAGTGACATGCAGCAGTTTTCAGGAGTAAAGTCTGCATTCATCAGTATCCCTCACACTCTTCAATCCCCTTTTAAAACTAGTCTCAGAGGGGTCAATAAAAATTAAAAGAAAATGGTAGTAGATGAGACAATTAAAAATGTAAAATGGCTTGGTCCATTGGAGCGTCGTCCCATACACCAAAATGTTTCAGGTTCAATTCCCAGTCAGGGCAACCGACTGATGTTTCTCTCTCTCTCTCTCTCTCTCTCTCTCTCTCTCTCTCTCTCTCTCTCTCTCTCTTTCTCTCTCTCTCTCCCTCGTCTCCTCCCACTCTTCCACTCTCTCTAAAAATCAATGACACATAAGGTATTTGAAATGTTGAATTTAGACTTGTGATTTTAATTTGAAATGTTTAAAGTAATTTAATTGATAGTAGACTTGAGTTTTAAATTTGAAATATGAAAAAGTTGAATTGATTATGTTTGTAAATTGTGTTTGAATTTGTCAGAGAATCAGAGGAATATTGGTTTATTAGATTTGTAAGCTTGTTTGCTGAATATTTGAAGTGCTTTAGAGAATCAAATATATTACATTTGTAGTTGTAGTTTGAATATCTAAGAATTTAATCAAGCGAAAAATAAATGTTTAGGGAACTTAATCTATCATATTTATAAATTAATTGTAAGTTAAAACAAAATACTACATTTATAAATAAAAAATTTTTATTTAGAATTAAGTTTAATCTAAGAAAAACTAAATTTTAAAACTGGATACTTTTAATAAATTTGACATTAATTAAACAAACGTCACTCTAAATGTTTTGGGTTTTTTTCTTTCTGTATACAAAAGCTTGCTTCATAAAAAACTTGAATGATAAAATAATTAAAGAAACAACTTCTCCCACATTCTGGTGCCGAGAAAAAACATCTCCTTAACCTTCAAGCAAAAAAAAAAAAAAATCAAGAACTTTAAACACAGAGTTATCATATGACCCAGTAATTCCACTGCTAGATATATAAAAGAAAAATGGAGGCATATAGCCATAAAAAAGACTCAGACGTGAGTATTCACAACAACCTTATTTGTAATAACTCAAAATTGGAAGTAATTCAAATGGCCATTAGCAGGTAAACGAATCAATGAACCACGTATAGCCATATAATAGATTCAGCAATAAAAGGAATAAAGTACTGATACATGGATCAGTACAACACAGATGAACCTTGAAAACATTGTGCTATATATATGAAAGAAGCCAGATGCAAAAGCCACATATTATATGATTCTATTTACATGAAATGTTCAGAATACTTATTAATACAGAAAGTAGATAGTATTTGCCTATGACTGCAAAGCAGGATGCACAGAAATGGAGAGTGGCTTAACAGATACGGAGTTTCTGCTTGGGTTGATGAAAATGTCCTGAAATTGATTTTGATTATGATTGCACAGCTCTGTGAATACACCTAAAACCATTGAATTTTACATTTCAAATAGGTGAATTATATAGTATGTGAATTATGTCTCAGTAAAGCTGTTCAAAAAGGAAGAATATATATATATATATATATATATATATATATATACACAGAGAGAGAGAGAGAGAGAGAGAGAGAGAGAGAGATTTGTTTTGAGAGAGAGAGGAAGAGAGAGGAAGAGCAAGAGAAACATCGATCGATTGCCTCCCATAAGCACCCTGAATGGAGACCAAACCTGCAACCTGGGCATGTGCCCTGACTGGGAATCCAATCAGCAACCTTTTGGTGCACAGGACAATGCTCAACCAACTAAGCCACACAGGCCAGGGCAGAAAGGTCATTATGTATCAAAATATTTTTTGTCCCCATCTCTTTCCTTTGGAGAGTTCATTTACACATATATTAATTACACCATTTCAATTGTCCCACAGGTCACCTATGCTCTTCTCATTTTTAAAATATCTTTTTTCCTATGTATGCTTCATTTTGGTTACTTTCTATTGGTGTGAGTTTAAGTCTACTTTGGAAATGTCTAATTTGCCATTAGTACTACCAATGTATTTTATTTTAACATTGTAATCTGCATCTCTAGAAGTACAATTTGGATCTTTTTTATTTTACCCACGTCTCTGCTTAACTTTTTGAACATTTAGGATACAATTACAGTAACTGTTTTAATGTCCTTGTCTGCTCATTCTAACATGTGACAGTTTTGTTTTTAATTGATTGATTTTCTTTTTTTAAATTCTCACCCGAGAACACTTTTCCATTGGTTTTCAGATAGAGTGGGAGGGAGGGAGGGAGAGAGAGAGAGAGAGAGAGAGAGAGAGAGAGAGAGAGAGAGAAACATCTATGTGAGAGAGACCCATCGATTGGTTGTCTCCCGCACCACCCCAACCAGGGCCGGGGATCGAACCGCAACAGAGGTATGTGCCCTTGACCAGAATCGAATCTATGACTCTTTGGTCCACCGGCCAACGCTCTAACCACTGAACCAAACCAGCCAGGGCTGATTGTTTTCTTTACTATGGACTGTCTTTTCCTAAATCTGATAAAGTTTCTAGCTCTATTATCAATTGACAAGGAATGCAAAGGTAGAAGAACATGTTAAATAACATCACTGGGATGCAATCAGCAAAATACAGAATGTGGGAAACTTTGCAGGACAAGCAATCAATTCCCTTAACATATAAAGTGCAAGGGAAAAAAAGGGTTTAACAGATTTTAACCAAATGCAATGTGAGGACCTTGTTTGGGTCCCGACTTGGAGAAATAAACTATATAAAACATTTATGAAAAAATTGGGAAATTTTTTCTACTAGATGTTTTAAAATTGTTAATTTTTAAAGCTATTTTAGTGATTTTGTGGTTGTTTTTAAAAGTAGACCATATTGTTTAGAGATACATTTTTATGGGTGAAATAATATGCTGCTTGTGATTTGCTTCAAAATAATCCAGGGAGGGAAAGAGAAGGTAAGGTACAGATGGAACAAATTATCCATGAGATGATAATTGTTGAAAATGAATAATGAGCGTATAGTAGTTCATAATATTATTCTCTATGCTTTTTCAATGTTTGATATTTTTTCCATAATTAAAAAAATCAGATTTTCTCTCTTCTGAGAATTGCCCTACTCTCTCCCTATACCTAATAGAATTAATTGGGCTCAGGACCGGCTTACTATTCAAATAAGTTAAAAATTCATTTATTGTCAAATTTTTCTCCCTAATTTGGCCTAAACTCTTGAGAGCAAAGATTGTGTCTTAATCATTTTTTATTCTTTGTATTTCCACGAACAACCACAGAGCCAAAGTGCTCAATAAATGATAGCAAATTGGAAGCTCTCTAGTTCCAGTTCACCCAAGTGCTCTTGATAAAGAGGCTGACTCCATTACATTGAATCAAATTTCCAGTTAAGTGTTGTCTTTTTTATAAATGTACTCCAAAGGAGCCAAAGGAGTCCTAACGTAAAAACTCAGTCAATAAAACTGTCAAGACAAACCAGGAATCCAGCAGGGATTGGCAGGATCAGCAGTACTGAAATTGCTTTATAGTTAACTATGTACTAAGCATTGCACTGTGACCTTTGCAAAGTCCTTCTGTCCTGCCCCACCTTTCACATGGGATGGCTCTAAGTCTTGTGAACCCCAAGAAGTAATCTATCTGCTAAAGAGGACTTCTGTGGTTAATTGGGCTCAAAATCATAACCAGAATCTGGCAGCCATTGCTGACAGAGGCTTCTCATGTGCACTGTGTATCAGGGAAAAGCCACAGGTTGACAAGCCTCCTGCACTAAGTTACTGCAATGCGACCAAACTTTTATTAAGGAGCTCCTAAAATCATCTCAAAAAATGGGCTGAGATCAGCCCCAGTCAATCCTCATTTGCATATTTACTGACCAATCACAGGAGCTCCATAATGACCAATCAGGACAGTGCTATTTGGACCAATCAAACTACAAAAATCTGGATTCTTCGTTTGCATAAAAATCGACCAATCAGGGACCAGAGCAGGTGCTTTGTCTATAAAAGTTGGCCTCCCCATTGTCTTGCCTGCCCTTTGGCTCCAGGTTTCCACCAGAGGCTGCTTTCCTTGATTTGCAAGCTGTTTACTTAAATAAAAATAGAATTTTTCCTTTTACTGTACCCCCGATTGGGGGACTCCTGTTGGCGTTAGATTGGTGGCAGCAAACTTTTGTTCACAGTCTCAAATAAGATACCATAATGCGTGTGAAAGGGCTTTTTTAAAAACTGGAAAGCAGTATAAAGTTTAAAGTATTATGGCCTCTTTCCGAGGCATCCAGGCATATCACAGAGCTCATCGTTTTAGCTATTAGAAGAATTGACCTTGGATGAAATTGTTCAGTAGGCAAAACCTGTTTTGTAGTTATATATGCATATATATATTTTTCCCTTTTCGCTATAAATACAGAAATGGCAACTATTATATGCATGGTGCTGTGCTAGGTGCTAGTGACAGAGTGAGGATAGCCCAGATGCCCAGGACCAATCCTCACAGGCCACCTACTCCTTGACTATTTTTAAGTTTTTACATACCTCCATTCCCACCCCACCCCCCAGGTGTTCCTTTCTCATGCTGTTAAATTCCACGATTGATTAAGTTATTTACATGAATATATATTTATTATTTATCTTTTAATTAAGAATTGTAAAAATATACTTTTTAAAAATAAATTAATCTTTGTTGTTGAGAGTATTACAGATGTCCCCCCTTTTTTTCCCATTGCCCCCCTCCACCCAGAGGTTCCTAATTCTAGAGAAATTTCCATTTTACAAATGTGTTCTTGGAGAGCACATAATTATGGACAAGTGGTCTTCGAGTTCCTGCGGCAGTTAGGAGGCCAATTTTAGGAGGTCCTTCCCGGTCTGTGTCCTCCCGGCTATTGATGAGATTTTGTTTTAAGTCGGACCATTTTACACGGCGTTAATTGGGGATTATTTATAAGAGGCTATGTTTCAGAATAATTCATTAAGCTGTGCATTGGTTTATATGGCTTTCTGTATTTGTGTTATGTTTAACAATATAACCGTTAAAAATAAATCTCTTTCAACTTGTTCACTACTTCACAATGAAAAGTGGCGCAGGTGCGGGCCACTGGGAGGATCGGAGTGACCCAGAGTATCCAGTCCGTGGGGAGGGCTACCGGTCTCCGCTGCCTACGGCCTCAAAGGAACCATCTAGTATGCTGGAGGAGGGCAAAACAATCAATGACTATAAGATAATGATAATAACAATCACAGTAATAACAAATCTGAGACTCGTATCTCCAAATAATCGTAAGTACTGAGAACAGCGTCCCCGGGGAGCCGCCAACCCGGACCGCACCCCAGCGGCTGCTGCGGCTCTCGCGGCGCCCCCGGCGGCCCCCTTCCTGGCTGGGATTGACTGGGCGGGGCGGGGCCTGGCGGGCGGGGCGGGGCGGGGCGGGGCCTGGCGGGCGGGCGGGGCGGGGCGCCGAGCCCGCGGCCGAGGGTGGGGACAAGGGGGACGGAGGGGCGGGGGGACGGAGGGGCGGGGGGACGGAGGGGCGGGGGGACGGAGGGGCGGGGGGACGGAGGGGCGGGGGGACGGAGGGGCGGGGGGACGGAGGGGCGGGGGGACGGAGGGGCGGGGGGACGGAGGGGCGGGGGGACGGAGGGGCGGGGGGACGGAGGGGCGGGGGGACGGAGGGGCGGGGGGACGGAGGGGCGGGGGGACGGAGGGGCGGGGCGTGCTCGGGCCTCAGCTCCTCACGCGTCGCGCTCGCAACTCCATGTCCCGCGCCGCCGGGAGCCTTGGCGGCGAGCGCTGTCCGCGAGCCGAGGCAGCAGCCCCAGGAGGAGGCGCGGGCAGTAAGGTAGGCGCTGGGGCGCCCGCCGCGCGGCCTGGAGCTGAGGCGCCCCTGGCCCGGCCGGAGGGTGGTAGTGAGGCCGGGGGGCGGTACGCGGAGGCCCGGGCGGGCGGGGCCGGAGCCTGGGGGCGGGGACCGGCCTGGCCGGAGGGGTCGGCGCGGCCGTGCTGCACTGGCTCGGCTGGCAGAGCTGTGGCAGTCGGGGTCCGAGGCGGTGCGGGCGTCTCTGCACGCCCAGCTCGGCCCCGGGCCGTGGCAGCCTGGGAGGTGTGGAAACCGCTGCCCCGGGGACGCCCACAGAGGAGGGAAGGCGGGGACGGCCTGCTCCCTCCCACTTGCGGGGCTCCTAGGCCAGTTCGCCCGCGCAGCCCTCAGGAACTTGTTAACCGGAAAGCTTGGCAGAGAAACAAATGCCAACGTTTTGGAAGAACTGAGAGTCACGTCGTTAGGCGCTGAGGCTTTATTTTCCTTCCCCGCCCCCTGCCCAACCTCGGCCCGACTTGGCCAAAGAAGGATGTGTCACTAGCTCGGGGCCTTGGGCGGGATCCTCAGCCCGGCTGGGAGCGGGAGTACCTGAAACAAAGGTAAACGGAGGCCGGGCAGACCCCCGCCCAGCCCTGCAGCCGCCCTCGCGCCGCCCCGGCGGGTCTCACTCTCTCGCCGACCCTGGCCGCCGCCTCGCAGGGGCTTTCTCCTGGGGGACCTCTCGATGGAAACCAGCTGGCCGGGCTTGTAGTGGATGTTGCATCTGAACTCTGTTGTGCTCACATTATTCTCAATCCTCCGACTCTGGTAAAGCTTAAGGAAATCTTTTCCAGTTTTATTAGTGGTCAGCAAATGTAAGGGAGGATAAATTGCTGTTTGTAAATCGTAAGGTATTTTCTTATTAGGAATGATCTGAAAGCACGAAATAAAAATTCTTAACACGTAAGCAAAACGTGATTTGTAGTGCGGACCAAAACTGAGGAGGTGTTCCTCCTCGAATCATTTATGAACAAAACAGCCCCCAAACCTTTGATGCCAGGCATTTTTCTTTGTTCTTTATTAGTTTCAGGCCTCAGCTTCTTGTAAACAGCACCCAATGCTGAGACCCTAGGAATTGCCATACTAGGTCAGAGCGAGTGCATCCAGGGAAGCAGGCAGCAGGCTTGTGTTGTAGTAAAACTGGTTTCTTCCTTGGTGATGCCATTGAAAATTATCTCATTTTCATTCCTTTTAGTAGTATCCATGACTGTTAGTGAAAGTCTTTTTAAAATCTATAGACCACTCCTAATTTATACATACAGTGTATTCACATTTATTGTATCCAAATGGCTCTCCTATCATCTCTGACAGAGAACTTATAACATGAGATACTTGTGGGACAAACTTGGGTCTTTTTAATAAATCTGGGAGCTCAGAAATTGAGGACAGGGGAAACAAAAGTTCAGTCTTTTAAAAACAGAAAACTTTACCAGGACTAACCTGATTGTTGGGTTCAAAAATAGCTTTATCCATGAACAACCTGAACATTAAGCACTTATTTCTAAGTATTTGCATATTTTAAAATGCAGCTTAACATTCTGGAGTGTGAAGGGGCTATCAGACTTTATCCTAGGATGAATTAATTTGGCCTTAATGTTTAGCTGAAACCAGCTGCCCTATGAGAAAGTTTTGTTTCAGCAAGAAGGGAATAAAGTTGATGAGTAATTTTGGAGTGTGGGTTTCTAAAGGGGCACCTGTTCACTCCATAACTCTACTTTTAAACTCTTCAGAGGCTCCTCATTACCTCTGGCAAACAGCCTCCAGGGCCAGGGCCCCTGCCACCTTTCAGTATGCAGCTAAAGCTATGTATACTTCCCCTCTGAAATTTCTTGACATCTGCTCCCCCCCCCCCCCACACACACACATAACCCTAAAAAACCCACCACCTGTAGTAAAATTGATCACACTTTGGGGCATTATTATCTCTCTAAATTAGAGGGTTTTGTTTGTGGTTGACATTTGGACCAGATAGTGTTTTGTTGTGGGGGCTTTATCCTGTGCATTTTAGGATGTTTAGGAGCATTCCTTACCTCTACTTAACGGAAACCAGTATTACCTCCCACCCTCCACCCCCAGTTGTGACAGTCAAACAGTCACACAATCCACACAGTTGTGACAGTCAAAAGTTCCTCCAGACATTGCCAGGAGACCCCTAGGAGGGCCAGATTCCCCCCACCAGAGAAGCACTGTTCTGAACAGACTGCAACGTTAACACCAGTGACACTGCACTGTCCTCATTTGCTTATGTGTTGATTTTATCTACTGTGCTAAGCTTGAGGGCAGGAGTGTTCTTATTCATTTATTTGACAAATACCTGAGGAAGGACTTACTTTGCCAGCCAGATACTATTTAGGTCTGGGAATACAGTGGTAAAAACAACTGATGTGGTCTTTGCACTCCTGGATATTACAGTCCACAGAGTGACAGATGTATGTATGTATAATGATATAATTATCTCATTACAATTGTGATAAATTCTGGGAGAAGTACAGGATGCTCTGAGTACATAAAATAGGGTTCCTGACCTAGTTTGGAAAGTAGGAAATTTTACTTTGGAAATGAACTCTAAGGTGAGTTGGACTCTGAAGGATAAATAGAAGTTATAAGGTGAAGCTTAGGGGGACCACATTCCCACATAAGGAACAGGACCTTTCTGGGAACTCAGAGGCCAGTGTGGCTGAAGCATGGAGAGTCATAGGGGCAGGAATATATAAAATGAAGCTGAGAAATTAAGTGAAGGCTATCTCAAGCAGCAATTCTCAGTTCAGTCTGCTTGTTAGAATCACAAGAGGAACTGAAAACTTTGATACTAATGCTGGGCCATCCTCCAAGCCCATTAAATCAGAATGTCTGCAGTGGTCCTACCCCCTCCCTAACTGCCATTTTCCCCAAACCTTCCAAAGGGATAACCGCTGCTACTAGTTTCCAATAACATACTGTAACAAACAGCTGGGACTCAGGTGATAGCAGAGGAGATGGAGAGAAGTAGATGGATATAGGAGATACATTTAGGCAGCACATATCTAGACATTTTCTGTGGGCATTCAAGCAAAAGTATATTCTTCTTTCCTCCCGTTGTTTACACAAATGGTAGCATACTGTACACACTGTTCTGTTCCTTGTTTTGTTTCTGAACAATGTCTCGGAAATCTTTCAGTATATAGTTTCCTTATTCTTTTGAATGACTGTGTAGTAGTCTGTTGTATGGATATATCACAGGTTACTAACCACTCTTTGAACATTTAAATTGTTTCCAATAATTTACTATAACAAACAGTACTATGCTTATGCCAGTTCACGTGTATGAGTGTATTTGTAAGATAGATTCCTAGAAGTGGAATTGAGTCAAATGTGTACACACACATAGTTGTAAATATTTGTGTTTGTAAAAGATCACTCTGGTCATATTGGAGAAAAGGGTTTAGAAGGAAACGAGTGAACATGGGAGACAACTGACCCTAATTGAGGATACTATGTGCTAGAGAATGAATTGTGTTCCCCTAAAACTGATATTTTGAAGCCCTAACCCCCAATGTGACTGTAGTTGGAGATAGTCTTTAGGAGGTAATTAAGGTTAAATGAGGTCATCAGGATGGGACCCTAATCTGATAAAATTGGTGGTCTTATAAGAAGGGGAAGGAGCACACAGTGAGAAGCCAAGAAGAGAGTCCTCACTAGAAACTGACGCTGCTGGATGTTGATCTGGAAATTCTATAAGCCACCCAGTCTGGTCTTTTGTTATAGCAGCCTGAGCCAACAAATACACTGTGGAAAAGTAGGAGAGAAAAGATGGTAGCTGGGATTATGGTGGTAGCAGAGGAGATGAAGAGAAGTAGATGGATGCAGGAGATGGATACAGGAGATATATTTAGGCATAATTGATAGGATTTGATTATTGATATGGCACAAGCAGTGAGAGGGAGAAATAAGTGTGTAGGATGACTCTGAGTTCTCGCTTGCCCATCCAGGAGAATGATGGAGTTGTTACCAGAGATAAAGAACACTGTAAGGATAGTATTAAGGTGGGTTTAATTCACATTTCACTTTGGGACTGGTGAGACCCTCAAGTGGAAATATATAAGCATCTGATCATTCAAATCCAGAGCCCAGAGGAGAGGGCTGAACTGGGGACACAAATTTTTAGGTATAAATTGAAAGGTGTGGACGAAATTCCCAGGGGCAGTGGGTTGCAAACCTGCAGCCCACAGCGGAATTTGGCTTATGAATGTGTCTTGTTTTTCCAATACAGTGGTTTCTCTTGTTTTTTAATTTTTAGTTAATTGCCAATAATTTAAAATCTGAAGATTTCCCATGAAAATCCAAATTTGGGATTTTTCTTTAAAAATGAGATGTGGCTCTACTTAGCTGACTTTCCCATATGGCAACAATTGTTTTTGTTTTTGTTAATCCTCACCCGAGGATATTTTTTCCAATGATTTTTAAAGAGAGTGGAAGGGAAAGGAGGAGAGAGAGAGAAACATCAGTGTGAGAGATACACATTGATTGGTTGTGTCCTGCATGAGCCCCGACCAGGGCCTGGGATGGAACTTGCAACCCAGGTATGTACCCTTGACCTGGAATTGAGCCCTCAACCCTTTGGTGCACAGGCTGACATTCTAACCATTGAGCAACACCAGCCAGGGCCATATGGCAACAATTGATTGGAACTAAGTCACAGCTGATCCCAACTGCTTTCTAGTTCACCAAAGAGCCCACCACTCCCTAAAATTTATGCTTGGCCTGTTTTGCTCATTTATTTCTCAGACCCTGAAGGCATTTAAGTGTGTGGTCCCTGCTCTAAGAAAAAGAGTACAAAACAGTGACTCTCATCTTGGCTGCACATTGGAAACATTGGGTGATTAAAAAATACTGATGCTGGGGCCCACCCCAGAAATTTCTCTTTCTGTTTACCTGGTTCAAAGTATAGCCTTGGATTTTTAAAAGCTCCACAGGCTATTCCACTGAGCAGTGGAAATTGAGAACCATTGATAGAGATTAAGATGAAAAGAGGGCTCAGGATTTCAAGGTTGGGTAAAGGAGGGTAGCAGCCCCAGGAAAGGGATAAGAAGTGGCCAGAGAGGTACAGTAGAATGGCCCCTTGCTTGCAGTTAAGGCATACAAACAACTTAAACCAGTACACTTGAAGGTGTTTTTAATTAGATGAAAGAGAGTGAAGTTTTGTTTTGCATCTATACTTACTGTTTGTTTTGCATTTATACATATATGCTGTTCATTTACTGTGTGGTGTTTTGTACACAAAAAACAGGCATGTTTTATTTAATGAGCCATTTAAAGGATTTTTAAGAGTAATTTAAACTATGCTTGATTTTTGTCTTAGGTATTTACTTTAGAATCTAATTCCAGTTTAAGATGTGTCATAAAAGGCAAAGAAAAGTATTTCAAAAGATAGGAGTCATCAAGTAAAGATGTAGACTGAATTTGAATTGATTTTAGCAAGATGAAGTCTTTGACCTCAGCAAGAACCATTTTAGATGGGGAGAGGCAGAAACCAAATTGAGATGGGTAAGAAGTAAGGAAATGGAAATGGTAAATGTTGGAAAATCTTTTGCAGAGTTTATCTGAAAAGGGGAATGGTGGGGGAGGGACAAGTGTCTTATACGTCTCTGTCATAGGTGCTCAGAGTGTGTTGGTTACCCAAACACTTCTAACTTTTTAGGGAGGTAACTCAGTGGTGCCTGATTACCCTTCTCCCTCATTTCAGAAGGTCTTGCTTGTATTTATTTAGGAGACTTTATGTTTTTTCACTAAGGAGATATTTTGCCAGAACCCTTGAGACTCAAGATGTTGGAAATTAGGCCCTTAGTCTCTTCCTTATCTGGAAAGCCATAATGCTCCTAAAGGCCAGCAGTGATCTGGGCTCCAGTGACCCTGACATCATCCTCTCATTGAACTGATGAACAAAGACCAGATTGTTGGCATGTTGAAAATGGAATACTTGGCTATGTCAGGGAATATGTATCTAGCTGTCAGATTTCCAGGAGTATTTTTTGCAGCTGTATTTTTCCCAAATAACTTGATATTATAACTTGGTTTCCCAGTTGCATGCATGTAAAATTTCTCATACTTTGAAACCTCTTTCACTGATGGTGATTACAGAGTATAGATAGAAATTGGAGGAGTAGGACCTTGTTGAGCTCAGAGAGAAGGTGAACAGAGCACTGAACAAACTTTGGTTTCCAGAAGGTTGTGCAAGAACCTTGAAGACTGTTAAACTCTCTGGAGTGGGTTGTCATGCAGATGGCCACTACCAGCCTATCTATTACACATTTCTGCCTCCTTGGCAACCTTAACCTGGCACAGGAAGGCTTAAAGGTCAGTTTTGCACTTCAAGTTTCTAAGAGTTGTGATCTACCAGCAGAACAAAAAACCTAGTACAATCATAACTGAGCCTTTTGTTAGTCTTTCTCAGTGTGTGTGTGTTGGGAGGAGTGCTCTGTCATGCAGCTCTAGTGGATTCTTTTCTGTGCTTTGCCTCTCAGTATTACAGCATTTGTGATAGAGGCCAGGAGTGCTGGTCTTAGGTTCAAAGCATATGCTAAACCTTTTCATCAGGTAAAATGCTGGTTAAGCTGAGCAGTTATCAGAAATGGCCAAGAGTGCCAATCATCCTAGATGGAGTCAGTCATTCCCTCCTGAAAAACTGGTTATGAGCCCTGGCCAGTTTTGTTCAGCGGTTAGAGCGTCGGCCCACAGACCAGAGAGTCCTGGGTTGGTTCCCGCTAAGGGCATGTACCTCGGTTGCAGTTTGTCCCCAGCCCCTGTTGGGGTTGTGTGGGTGGCAGCCAGTCAGTGTGTCTCTCTCGCATAGATGTTTCTCTCTCTCTCTTCCCCCCTCTTTCCTTCCTGCTCTATCTGAAGATAAATGCAAAAATGTCCTCAGGTGAGGATAAAAAACAAAACAAAAAACTGGTTATGAAAAGTGAATTATTTGCCCTGGCCGGATTGGCTCAGTAGTTAGAATGTTGGCCCAGGGACTAAAGGGCACGTACCTGGGTTGCAGGTTCTATCCCCAGCCCCGGTCGGGGTCGTGCGAGAGGCAACCAATCAATGTCTCTCTCTCTCTCTCTCCCTCTCTCTCTCCCTCTCTCTCTCTCTCCCCCCCCCTCTCCCTCTCCCTCTCCCTCCTTCTCTCTCCCTCTCTCTCCCTTCCTCCCTTCCACTCTCTCTTAAAAAATCAATGGAAAAAATATCTTCGGGTGAAGATCAACAACAACAAAAAAGTGAATTTTTTCCTAGTTAAGGTATTGCCCAACAAAACATAAATGGTAGTATATTAGCAAATTTCTCCCTTCCCTTCTTCCTTCTCTTCCTTTAATTAAGTGCTTCCTCTGTGCCAGGCTCTGTTCTGGTGTTGGGATACAGTGGTGAATGAGGCAGACGAGATCCTTGCCTTCATGGAGTGTACATTATAGGGATAAATACAGTAACTTGTAAACTATAAATAAAACAATTTCAGATACCGATAAGTGCTATACTGACACTAACCTGGATAATGGGGTACAGAATAATGAGCTGGGACCTTGGTCAAGGAAGAGGAAGAGGCTGTTGGAGGAACCAAAAAAAAAGGCCAGGGAGAGAGCAGTGCAAGATGAAATAAGGGAGGTGGTAGACACATTCTGGAGCTATGTTAGGTGTAAGTTTAGGTTTTATTCAAAATGGAGTGGGTAACCATTAGAATATCTGAAACAGGAGAGCAGTTTGCTCTAATTTACAGAGTGGAGCAAAAGTAGATCTACAGTTGTGAGTACATGAAACAGTTTATTCTTGTATTATTATTTATTAATTTATTATTTTCTTTATGAACAATTGTAAACCTACTTTTGCCCCACCTTGTATATTCCTCTGGTTATGCTGTTGGAGAATGACTGGAATATGTAGAGGCAAGGGTGGAAGCAGAGAGACCAGTTTAGAAGGCTGTGACAGTAGAGCAGGTGGTAGAGGATGATAATTTGGGCCAGGCTTTTAGCAGTGGAGGTAGTGAAAAGTGGTAAAAATTGAGAGAGATTTCAGAGATAAGATTGTCAGGTCTTACTGAGTTTATTCTGGGTGTGCAAATATGGCAGATGGCCATTTCATTCTTGGGGACTTCCAAACACCTAACAAGTACCTTATAAAAAGTTTTTTTGCCCCAATAAGGTACTCTCGTTGTGTATACACCAGGCTATCTGGTTGTCTGTCTATACAGTAAGTAATTAATAAAAAGAAACCCTTGCCGGCCCTCATCTGCAGAATATAGGGATTTGTCAGTCCCATGTATAGAATGTCGGCTGAATGAAGAACTTTTGGGAGTGTCTCAGGGTTCTCCTCAGTGTACTTGAGACTGAACAACAGTCATAGGTTGGTGAGGCAGGCTTGGTGTGCTCAATCTCCATACCTGCTTCTGGCTTTTTTTGTTTTGGACCCTCATAATGTGTCCCTTTTTAGCTTCTTGCAGTAGGGCCTTGCTCTCAACTCTGCTTTCATGTCTGATCTCAGCATTCTCCTCCCCAGCTCCCTCCTCCTCCCCAACACTCTGTCTTGGTATTGAATGAAAAAATTTTAGCAAAGTTGTGGCCACAAAACCCACTTGAGGTGGTAATTCAGACTTGTGCCCCAAAGGGTTGTTTTGTTTAGTTAGGTTCTACTCTTGAGCCAACAGCACCAGAACCTTTTGCCTGAAATGGTCTTGTAGACAGACAAATGCTTCATGTGCATTTGTGGGCAAGCTCAGAGATTCTCTGGATCAGTGCAAAAATGAACTAATGATCTTAATTGTGATAAGACCTTACCTAAGATATGTCAAGGTTGATTAAATAGAGGGGATCAGTAGGGCCAAGAAATAAGATACCAGAGCTGTACCTAGGATGGAAACTAAGAAATGGGGAAGCAGTAGGTTCTGTTGAGGGACACACATGAAACCTAGAGGAATACATGAAAACTGTGAAGGTTGTCAGCTCAAAATAATCTGTGTTTCCTTCTTACCTGGAGATATTTCCGTTGGGCTTTTGCCCTGTTCCCCTTCCCCAGTTGAATTTTTGGATACTCCACAGCATCTGACAGTTCATACATTTAGAAAATATTGTCAAATTCCTATTTTGTGCTGTGCACTGACTACTTGTGGATATAAGGATAAGTAAATTGCAGTGGCTTTCTGATTCATCTCTGCTTCTGCTTCCCTGATCCAACACACTGCCACCTGAATCCCATCACCCCCTTCCTGAGAAACTATAGCATACTATAAATGCTTAATAAATACTTTGTGAGCCCTGGCTGGTTTCGCTCAGCAGTTAGAGCGTCAGCCCGCAGACCAGAGAGTCCCAGGTTCGGTTCCCGCTAAGGGCACGTACCTCGGTTGCAGTTTGTCCCGGCCCCTGTTGGGGTCGTGTGGGTGGCAACCAGTCGATGTGTCTCTCTCACATAGATGTTTCTCTCTCTGTCTTCCTCCCTCTCTCCCTCCCGCTCTATCTGAAGATAAATGAAAAAGTGTCCTCAGGTGAGGATTAAAAATAAATAAATAATAAATAAATAAATACTTTGTGAATAAATGGAAATTATTTTTTCTTCTGTTTAGAGAATCGTTGCATGTTATGTTTGTGTTTATATGTTTTCTCCAAATCAAATCTCATGTTTACTCTTCTGTTAATTATTTTCCCTCTCGTTGATTTACTCTAACAGGTCACTTGTTCTAAAAAAAAAAATTTAAACTTTGTGCTTAGGCCCGGCTGGTGTGGCTCAGTGGTTGAGCATCGACCCATGCACCAAGAGGTCACTGGTTCGATTCACAGTCAGGGCACATGCCCAGGTTATCAGCCCTATCCCCAGTGAGGGGCATGCAAGAGGTGGCCAATTGATGTTCTATCTCATAGATGTTTCTATCTCTCCCTCTCCTTTCTTCTCTCTCTAAAATAAAGAAAAAAAATTAAAGAACAAAACAAAAAAACTTTATGCTTGGTCTTTTGTTGTGTCTTATATAAAGTTCTATGACTAGCCCAGCCAGTGTGGCTCAGTGGTTGAGCGTCAACCCATGCACCAAGAGGTCACCCGTTTGATTCCTGGTCAGGGTACATGCCAGGTTGTGGGCCAAATTCCCAGTGGGGGGCATGAAGGAGGCAGCCAATCAATGTTCTCTCTCATCAATGTTTTTCTCTCTCTCCCTTCCTCTCTCTTTAAAATCAATAAAAAAAAAACAAAACTTTTTTTAATTCAATGACTAGATATGGTGCCATTTGTGAATATGCTTCTAATTGTGTCCCAGTCAGTTTTATTGTTAACAAGCTCATTGTCTTAATTATGCTTTTAAAGTTTGATCATATTCTTATAGTCTGAAGTTCAGAGGTGGCATTAACATTGTTTATTAGTTTTTAAGAGTATAACTTTAAATTTTACTCTATTAACTTTTATCTGTTATGATTTTCTTTTATATGGCTAATTTGTGTCACAGTTTCATTATTCACTAACAAATTGGTTAATAAATAGGTTTTCAAGCTTTCTGCAAAACACAATTGGGGTTAAAAAACTTTTCGTTCTTTCTACCCAGGTTACTACAATGACTTCAGTGTTCTATAGATTTCTTTTCTCCTCCCTCCCTCCCTTCCTTCCTTCCTTCCTTCCTTCCTTCCTTCCTTCCTTCCTTCCTTCCTTCCTTCCTTCCTTCCGTCTTTTCTTTCTTTTTCTTATGCCTACTAGGACTTTGAGAGAGTTCTTTCCCTAGAAGTTGAGTCTTCTGGGATTATGCCAGCTCCTTTAGCCTTAATATAGACATGGTATGGGACAGAGGGGCTTTGATGTTACCTGGGCTCAAATTAGTTTTTTCACTTTCTATGTGTGTAATATGATCATGTTTTTTGTTTGTTTTTTTTTTTAACTTCTCTTAGCCCCACTTTCTTCATCTGTGAAATGGAGATAACACTAACCTCAATGTTGGCATAAGAATTAAATTAAATAATGCATTTAAGTGGCCAGCACAATAACGAGCATCTAAGCACTTTAAAAATGTTGGTGTAATAATATTAATCTTTCTTTTGAGAGCCCAGTACAAGAGGGATCCCAGCCCTTCACCTGTATACCCTCCTCCCCCATGTAAGGACTAGAAGCCCAAACTAAGAGGCCTCAAAGAGGAAGCATGCCTAGTTCTCCCTTTCTTGTTCTCTTTCAGTATCTGTTGATGATGGTAGCATGAATTCCTATAGAGGGTGGTCTCATGCCTGGTGTATAGCCATTCCCTTGACTCTGCCAGTGGAGGCCTACAGAGGGGTGGTCTTACTTTGAACTCACCAGTACATTTTTGGTAAATAATACTCCTTCAGATGTATGGTTATTAAAATAGACTTAGATGTTCTTAGAGTATGGTCATGGGAGAAAGTGGCCGAGACAGGGTAGAAAAAAGGATCAACATAATTATCATTGTGGAGAAAAGGTCAAGAAACTAAGAGGCCAGGATATCAGATGGATTATCTATTTGGCTGTTGAAATCAGTAACAATTGTAACAGAAATCGTGTAGAAGTGACAGTGAGCCAAAAGCTACAATCATCAAGGAATGAAAGAGACTGACCATGGGGAGACTTAAATACGGCAATTAGGAAAAGTAGTAGGTGGTAGTCTAATGATATGTGACTCAAAACGGGATTTTTTTTGAGAGAGCAGAGGGAGAATGGACCGGAAGTAGCAATGAGGAACAAGAAGGCACCTACCATGCCTCGTGTTTGAAGGGTATGGAAGAGAAAAAGAGTCATCATCTAAGAGCTACAAGGAAAGCAGTGTCCTCAGGGAAGAGCCCAGTTTCCATTTAAATAAGAAGCTTAAAGGAAGTTTAAGAAGGCTTCAGAAAAGAGGTCCAGAATATGGGGATTTTGCTGATATCTACCCATGAGTCCCACAGGATTCAGTGGAAGGGTTAGGATTTCAGAAGATGGGGTAGAGGCTTAGATACATACCATCATCAGTCATTGTCATCTCTCCCATGCATGCATCATCGATTCCTTTGCCCCTCTCTCACTTCAGCATCCGTGCCTGGCTAAACCACAGTACTGATTAAATCCAATTCTTTGCCGGTTCCATGCCTGTAAAACCATACTACTGAGCTTGCCTTAATTTAATGATATAAGCTCACGTGGACCCATAATGTTGCCTGGCAATCATACTAGATTTCCCCAGTCATTTTCTCTGTTTCATCTCCCCGTAGATGACTATTGCATGTCTTCTTTCTCCTCATATGTTCACCATCTCCTCCCCACTCTTAATTTTCAACTGGTGACCTTGCCTCCTATTTCAGAAAAGAACTAGGAAAAAAAGAGCTTTCACAAGCTATCACCACCACAACTACCCACTACCTGCAGTAGTGTCTACATACTGTGCTTTCTGCCCTGTTACTGTGAAGGAACTAACTTATCTAAATGCCTTATAATCTTTTCTCTTACATCAGTTTTCCTCTCTTCTGACTTACTGTCTTATGTGTGAAAATGTGCTTTTATTTCTCCCATCTTATATATAATCCTCCTTGACTTCACTTTCCCCTCTATTGCCTTATTTCACCGAAATTTCATAGCAAAACTTCTTAAAAGAGTTGTCTATATTCTGTTTCTATTTCCCTTCCCATTCTGTTTTGTACTCAAGCCAGTCAGATTTCAGCCCTCACAATTCCATTAAAACCACTCTTATCAGTTACCAGTCATGTCTACATCAGTCATTTCTTAGTACTTATTTTACTTAGCATTCAGGAGCAGGGTTGATCACTCCCTCCTCCTTAAAATGGCTTCTTCACTTGGCTTCTAAGACACTTGTCAAGAACTATAAAGGATCAAGCCCTGGCCAGTTTGGCTCAGGGGTAGAGCGTCGGCCCTCGGACCAAAGAGTCATGGGTTCGATTCTGGTCAAGGGCATGTACCTTGGTTGCAGTTCATCCCCAGCCCTGGTCGGGATCGTGTGGGAGGCAACCAGTCGATGTGTCCCTCTCACGTGGATGTTTCTCTCTCTCCCTTTCTCTCCCTCTCTTTCTACCTGAAGATGAATAGAAAAAATCCTCAGGTGAGGATGAGAGAGAGAGAGAGAGAGAGAAGGGAGGGAAGGGAGGGAAGGAAAGGAAAGGAAAGGAAAGGAAAGGAAAGGAAAGGAAAGGAAAGGAAAGGAAAGGAAAGGAGAGAAGGAAAGGGGGAAAGGAAAGGAGGAAGGAAACTATAAAGGATCAGGAAGTGGTTAGTCTGCCACAGTTCCATGTATGGTGGAAGACACAAGACTTCTGGATCAGAGAAAAAGACAGTTTATTACTTACAGCAGAAGCATTAGCCATAGTAGCAGTGTTTTTGTACTGTTTCTCTGAATCCAGTTACCTTCAAGGCAGTGTGAAGGGGGTCAGTTTACACCTACACACAGGGTGGGTTGTGTTATTAGAAAGGAAATCTCTCTGCAAGAATCCAAACTTTTTATAATGGGCAGTAAGCGTACCTTCTCTTTGTTCCAGAGGGAAACATTCTCTTTATTATACTGAACAGTGACCCTTTGCTCCAGAAGAAGACACTACCAAGTCTTCCAAGGCTGTTGCTATACAAATATTCTTTTTTTAAATCCTCACCAGAGGACATACTTAGAGAGAGGAGAGAGAAGGGAGAGAGAGAGAGAAGGGAGGGAGGGAGAGAGAGAGAGAGAGAGAGAGAGAGAGAGAGAGAGAGAGAGAGAGAGAGAGAGAGAGAGAGAGAGAGAGGTGAGAGAGAATCAAACCCACAACCCAGGCTTGTGCCCTGACCGGGAATTGACCCAGCAACTTTTCGGTACACAGGACGACGCTCAACCAACTGAGCCACTCTGGCAGGGTGCTTTACAAACACTCATGAAAAGATAATTTCGAACTATCATATCATATATAATATATCATATCTCACCAACTATCAAGTGAGTCAGTGCCTCACTTGCAATGTGTGCAGATACATGAGAGACCTATGGAGAATTGTCTCACAATTCTTCCCTCTCTGGCCACTTCTTTTCTGTCTCTTCTACTGATTCTTCTTTACTTCCTCAAACTCTAGATCTGTGCTGTGCAATACTGTAGCCACTAGCTACATGTAGCTATTTGATTAAATTTTCAGTTACTCAGTTGCAATTGCCGTATTTCAAGTACTCCTCAATAGCCACATGTATCCACAATAGGTGGCTACCTATTGAATGGCACAGATACATAAATATTTCATCATCACAGGAAGTTCCACTAGATAGTGCTATTCTGCATGTTTGTATACCCTGGCTCAGCCTTTGTATGTTTCTTTTTGTATTTCTTTACAGAAATATAGACTTTTATAGAATAGGATTTATTATAAAATAAATATTTCTATATATTTCTTTCTTTTTCTGTTTTCCCTTTCTTAGCGATCTCTTCTAGTCTCAAGGCTTTAAAAATGGCTCAAATTTGTGTCAGCCCAAATATCTCCCCTAAATTCTAGACTGAATTCTCCAACATCATTCTGCACATCTTTACCTGAATGTCTAATAGGCATGTCAAAAGTAACATTCAAAACTGAACTACTGACCTTCCTTACTGCCACCACTTCCTTGGCCACCAACAAATCTGTTCTTCCTGCTGTCTTCCCAGTCTCAATTCATACCAGTTCTCTTCTTCCAGTTGTTCAAGAAACAAAAACAAAAAACAAAAACCTTAGATTCATCCTTGACCTGCCTCTTTTCCACAAAACTCACACATTGGTCCCATTGGCTCTTGTTTCAGAATTTTTCCAGAATCTAACTACTTCTCACCCTTCCCCTGCTACCACCTGATCCAAACCAGCATCATTTGTTGCCTGGATTATTACAAGCAAATTTGGTCTCCCTGCTCCCACTCTTGTTCCATGTAGTCTGTTCTCATCACAGCAACCAGAATGATCTCGTTAAAAAGTAATTCAGATGGTGTCATTTCTCTGTTCACAGTTCTTCATTAGCTTCCTATCTCAGTCAAAGTCAAAGTCTAGTCACACTGCCATTCTCACTCATGCTAAAACATTCAAGACGTGCTTCCACCTCAGAGCCTTTATAGTTGGTGATCCTTCCATCTCTTCCCCGAAGCATACTCCCACACATTTTCCCTCATAATACTGTCTTATTGAAGAGACCAGACTAATTGTCTTATAGAATGATCTGTATCATGAATTTCTCTTTCCCTCATGGTATTGTTTAAATTATTTCTCTGTTGCTTGTTTTTCCTGTAATTGGACACTAGCTCTAAAAGATTGATTAAAGCTAAATTTTTGGCAAGAATGCTCCATAAATGATACTTCGATCTTCATATTGCATCATATCAAGAGGCACATATTATCTGATTGTCCCACCATCAGTGATGTAAGTTTAACTAAAGTGTTAAGGTGGTGACTTTCAGATCTCTCCATTATAAATTTACATTTTTACCTTTGTGGTTAACAAATACTCTGAAGGGTGAGTGATATTTTTATATCCTGTGATTTTAAGAATATTTTTTAGCTGTTAAACTCTGTTATTTCAAATAAAATATTTTTTGGAGATCTAATATATAAAACAGATAAAAGCAGAGCTATTTTGGTTGCTGTGGGAAATGCCTAGTATTGGCAGCTTCCAAGGGAACTCTGACAAGCACAGTTTGTTAACTCACAGAGCCAGGCCAAAGGACAGAGGTCCAGAGAGGACATATGAAGTCTTCAAGGCCACCTAACATCTCATAAGAAAGACTCAGTGCACTTTCTGTTAGAGCACAATTTGGAGATCTCTGTCACTTCCTTGGAAAGCTCTGGTTGTGGATTATCACTAGAATGACACTTGGTTTTTCCCTGGCAGTCCACCCACTGTTTTTAGTTGTCTGAGTGCTTTCTTTGACATTCTATCTGTTCTGCAGATGTGAAGATTTGAAATTACTTCATCTTTAGTGTGCGTTGGGTCGCAGGCTTTTTTGTTTCCTTTTTGGAAATTCCTCTTCATCCACAAAGAATTCCAGATTCAGACATTATTCATCTTATGTCTGGAACACTAAAATCTCAAGAGCTTCCACATGTCTTACCTCTTTCCACCTTTATAATATTGAAAATGCTGCCACAGCTAAAGTCAGTTTTATCATTTGCTTGCTGCTTCTTCCTTCTGCACCTTATTTATCATACAAGCATGTGCCTTCATAGAAAATGGAATAAGTAAATTTGGTATATCCACACAGTGTATATAAGATATATGATGTAGATTTTGATTTTCATGGAAAGTAGAAAAAGAAGGTAATAAACTATAATTAAATCTAACTTTTGTTAAAAATATATATATATAAAATAAATATTCACAAAAATCCCCAGGTCTGTGTATATATATTTAAAGCCAGAAAGGGCATTTACAAAAATGTTCACATTGATACTATCTCTAGGTGTGATCTTTGCTTCTCCCTCTGTCTTTCTCTCTCTTTCAGCAGGTATGTCTTATTTCTACAGTCATTACTTTTACATAAAGATTAAAAAATAAGTAACTTTGATCTGTCAAATCTAAGCTACATTGAAGGCAACTCCAGGCCCCTTTCCAGCTTTCTGGCATCCATACCATCCTTTGGGATTTTTTTCCTATTCTCATATCATCCCATTCAAACAAGTTTTCTCTTGACCCATGCTCTCTTGATTTTTATACCAGGTTCCTGGTCATTTTCTAGAATTGCCCAGTTGGCTCTAAAGAGCCTTATGTACCAAAAGGATATAAAAATTAAGTTCTAAAAGTAACTGTCACTAGAATGTGATCTCCATCAGCCTCAGGAGGAGGACAGATATCTGTTGAATGAATTGATCTATTTTTTTTTTTTTTTTTTTTTGGTCTCATTTCTTTTATCCCATAAATTCCTTACAAGACAAGCATTGCTTGCTTGCTTTAATGCCCTTAACATTTTAGGTAATTAATATAAATAAATGAATAAAGTCTTTTTTTTAATTCATAATTTACTTAACAAAAATAAATTTAAGATCTGTTAGCTTCAGCCAGAATTTATACTTATAGGGATGTAGAAAAGCACAAGATTTTTATAAAACACAGTCAGATCCTGCTCATAGATTTGTGTTCACACCTTAGTCACTTAAGCCTCTGAGCTGCCTTCATCTGTAGCCTCATTGATTCTTTTCTGGACTCTACAGAGGCCTTCTACCTGGCCTACCTAGCTTTGGTCTTACTTCCCCAAATTTGTCTGACCTCTGCCTAAAGTGTAACTCGGACCTTGTCCCCTCCTCCCTCCACTGAAACCTCTCAGGGGCTCTCTGATGCTGTGATGCCTCGGCCCTGCCCCTTCAGCAGTAGCTCCTAGAAGCCTCTCTTCACACTTGACACTGGAATAAAATACCAGACTCCAGGTAGCTCCTCACACATCCCATGCCACCTCCTGCTTTGCTCTCTCTGTCCACAAACCATTTTCCCTTTCTTCTTACAGCCAACTACTTCTGCTTTATTCTAGAACTGGGCTCGGCAGTTCTCCTCAATGTTTTCCTTCATGTAAAAGTTAGGTATCCTCTTTTTCCTCCCACTCACATTGTAAGCTGCTTTGAGGCAAAATCATTGATTATAGTTTCCTCGTCTTGAAAGGTACCTGGCTTATAGTGGCTCTCAAAAGTTTATTAAGCTGCGCCTGGCCGGTGTGGCTCAGTGGCTGAGCATCAACCCATGCACCAAGAGGTTGCCGGTTTGATTCTGGTCAGGGCACATGCCCAGGTTGTGGGCCAAATCCCCAGTGGGAGCATACAGGAGGTGGCCAGTCGATGTTTCTATCTCTCTCTCCCTTCCTCTTTCTCTCTAAAATCAATAAAGAAAGAAAAAATAAATAAGAAAAGGTTATTAAGCTGCATTGTATATATGTTCTTCTAAACTGTCCAAATGATTTTTATATATAGAATGTAATTTGATTTTTATATAGCTCCCCCAAAATAAGAAAAAGACTTAGAAAAGGAAAATATATAAATTTAATTAACTTAAAATACTACCAGGAGACAGACAACTATTGTTGATGTTTTGGTATATAATAATAAAATAAAATTTTTAAAAATTATAAACAGTAAAGTTTAACCCCCAATTTTTCCTTGCAGAGCCAGTACTCAGAAAAATCAGTAGATTTGCAAATTACATGCATTAAAAATTAATAGCCAGTTCATTGTGCTTCCCACATCAAGTAATATAAAATAGTTATCTGGTAAAATATAGATTTATTTCTAATTCTAACCAAGAAAAAATTATTTGCTTTTCTTGTATTCCCTAGATCCCAGAGCCGTCTTTCATCCTGTTTTTCCAGAAGAGAAGGTAAAATCCCAGTGAGGGAAGTGACTTGACCAGCTTACTCAGTTGGTCAGTGCAGAAGCTGAAGCTGAGACGAGGAGCTCCTGACTGCCCACCTGGTGCTTTTCTCTTCAGCCACATTTCCTGTTTCTCCACTGGAGTAAAAATAAAAGTAAGTTTTTAAGCACTTCTAATTTTCATAAGCTCAAATCAAGCCTGCTACGGAGATGTTCTTATTTTACTTTTAGTCTCATTAAGACATTAGCCCTAAACCTAAAACAATAATTATTCTTTCATATTCATATATATTTGAGCATCAGAAAAATCTTCCCTTCCAAGAAATTTCTTAATTTGTTTTCTCAACTATTTTTGCAGTGAACACCACAAATAAAATATTCCAGGTCTCTTTTTTTTCCCCACAAGTAGTTCTATGGTATATGGTTTTGTATTCCTCTAAATTGTTCTCTTGGGGTCAGTTTCCATACTGAGTCATCCACTAGAGAGTGCCTGTGTTTTCCAGGCGAACTAATAGTTTTATTATTTCTAAATGACTCATTACTTCTGAATCATCACACCTTGTGTACTCTGTTAAATAAAAAGCTTTCAGTCATTTTTCTATAACTTTTTCTCTTTCTTTTCTTCACATGTCCCATGTAAGTGACATGGATGTTCAACCAATTTTCTCTTTTATCTATAAGATTTATGTTGATCACTGTCTTGAACCATTTCATCAGTTGAGATAAGCAGTGGAAGTTCTTTACCTCATACTTTCTGTTCCAGATGTTTCCTGAAATAGAACACATCAATAGCAATATAAAAAATATGTATAACACCATTCTCTATTTTCCATCATTACATTTATGTTGTTTAAGGTTTTATTGACTTCCCAAATTTCTTCATTAAATTAGGGAGAGATACCTGTAAAAGGAAACTATAATGCTAATGTTTGTTGGTAAAAAGAATCTTTGGAATTCAGCATGTTGGAGGAATGCAACACTTTCATCCCTTGGCTTCCGTGTCATATTTGGCTGGTTCTCTACCTGCCCTTTGAAAATTAATTCTCTGTATTCTTCCTGGCATCCTTCTCCTCACCTCATGTCAGCCTCATACATGCCAGGCTTCCTCAGAATTTTGTCCTTGACCCTTTTTTCATGCCATGCTTGTTCAGCCTTGTCCACTCTTTGTGGCTTTAAAACCTTTATTTGGTGCTTATTCCAGACCTTTACTTTCTTTTTTATTTTTTATTGATTTTATAGAGGAAGGGAGAGGGAGAGAGAGAGATAGAAACATCGATGAGAGAGAACATCAATTGGCCGCCTCCTGCATGCCCCCCACTGGGGATCGGGCCCACAACCTGGGCATGTGCCCTGACCGGGAATCAAACCTGTGACCTCTTGGTGCATGGGTCGATGCTCAACCAGTGAGCCACACCAGCCAGGCCAGACCTTTACTTTCAACTCCTGTCACTTCAGTGCCACATATATCCATCTGCATGAGGAATATCTTCTGGATGCCCCACCGAAACAACCCATACCTAAAGTTGAATTCATCTCCCGTACACCTCTGCCCCCCAGCCTTAGCACACAATAATCAACCCCAACCTTATCTTTACATCTCCCTAGAACCCAATTTTAATTATTTAAATTTGTTGTTAATAGCTCAGCCGGTGTGGCTCAGTGGAATGAGCGTCCTCCCATGGACTGAGAGGTCCTGGTTCAATTCCGGTTGAGGCACATGCCCGGGCTTCGGGCTCAATCCCCAGTAGGGGGCATGCAGGAGGCAGCCAATCAATGTTCCTTTCTCACATCGATGTTTCTATCTCTCCCTTCCTCTCTCTCTAAAAAATACATTACATAAATAAATAAATAAATGTGTTAATAATATTATATATTAATTCTTATATTTAAAGTGTCAATGCTTAAAGGGCTTTTAAAAAATATCAGTTTCTGAGTTTTCACTCCCAACTAGGCTGCTCCTCAGAGACAACCACTGTCAATTTTTTAGCTATCTTTTTTTTTTTTTTTTTATCCTCACCCCAGGACATTTTTTCATTTAATGTTCAGATAGAGTGGGAGGGAGAGAGAGAGAGAGAAACATCGACGTGAAAGGGACACATCGAGTGGCCGCCACCCGCACGACCAACCAGGGCTGGGGACAAACTGCAACCAAGGTACATGCCCTTAGCGGGAACCGAACCCGGGTCTCTCTAGACCGCAGGCCGACGCTCTAACCGCTGAGCCAAACCAGCCAGGGCTTTAGCTATCTTTTTAAATCAAGTGTGTTTTGCCTGGCCGGTATGACTCACTGGTTGACCATCGACTCATGCACCAAGAGGTCACCGGTTCAGTCGGAGCACATGCCCAGGTTGTAGGCCAGATCCCCAGTGGAGGACATGCAGGAGGCGACCAATCGATGTTCTCTCTTATCGATGTTTCCATCTCTCTCTCCCTCTCCCTTCCTCTCTCTGTAAAATCAATAAAGAAAAAAAATTAAAAATAAATAAGTCAAGTGTGTTTCTATACACCAGCAACAAGCACAATGGAAAATGAAAATAAAATACTAGTACATTTGCATTAGCATCGGAAGACATAAAATACTTGGGAATAAATATAATGAAAGGCCTACAGATATTGCTGCGAAAAATTAAAGAGCATCTGAATAAATGGAAACATATACAATGTTCATGGATTGCATGGATTAGAAATTTAATATTGTTAAGATCATTTTCACCAAATGGAGATTTAAATGCATTGAAATTCCAGTCAAAATTCCAGGATGGTATTGGTGTATATCTGGCCATTTGTTGTTCAACAAAGGCTCTAACATAACTCAGTGGGCACAGTCATTTGAACGAATAAATGTTGCTGGATGATCTTTAAACTCAGCCTTATACCATTCATAAAAATTAATTTAAAATAGATCATAGCGCTAAACATAAGAGTTGGAATTATAGAACTACCCCACAAAAAGTTTTAAGAGAAAATATTCATGGCCTTGGCATAACAAAGATTTTTAAGACAGGATACAAATGTATTAACTATAAAAGAAAAATTGACTATTTGGATTAATAAAAATTAGTAGGATTAAAACCTCCTACTGCTAAGGAAATGGAAAGGGAAGCCAGAGACCAGAGAAAATAATTGTATCTAAAATATATAAATGGGAGATTCCAAAATGGCGGCGGAGTGAATGGAAGCTACACAGATCATCTCCCAGGACCAAACTGGAAATACAACTAAAATAAAGTCAAATCGTCGGGAAAAAGCAACGGAAAAGCAGCTCGCGAGGACCATACAACCAGGGACACTAACTTGATCCTGGTAGGATTGCGGAGGCGCGAGAGGGGGGCTGGGAGCCCACAGACAGCAGCGGCCTTAGCCGTGAGCAGTGCCTGCCCTTGGAGTTAAAGCCTGAGCCGGCTCCACAGCGCAGAGCCGGGACAGAGCGCTAAAACAGCCACAGCCACTCACCTCAGAATCCGGCGGAGGGAGGGCGGACTGGACTGGAACTGTGTGGGGACACTCGGGATTTGGAGGGCGCTCAGAGCTTTTGCTGAGTTTCGGCCACGCAGGACTGTGGCCTGGTCGACTTACTCCATCCCAGGGCTCTGGGGAGAGGCGGCAGCCCCTCCCTCGGAGATTCAGCCACACCCAGTTGGGCCATTGAAATGCAAATCAAGGCTCATTAACTACCAGCATCTGCCCCACCCTCGGGAAATCCTCTCACGCTGAACACCTGAGGGAGGTTTTCATTCAACTGAGAACCCAAGGCTCTTTAAGTAACCAGGACTAATAGCCTCTAGGCAAAAAGCTAGAGGATAACTGAACCTTTTCTGGGCTTGCAACTCTACCCAGAAAAGTAAGACTCGACAGTGGTGTATAACGTGGGTCCTCTCACGCTCATCCAAACCCAGTACAGGGAGCCACAAACAGCAGAACACCAACATCCACAGGGAAAATTTGGCAGGCTCCAAAAACCACTGAGCTAGCCAAAATGGTAAAACAACGAAACAGATGCCAAACGAAAGAACAAGAGACCTCCAATGAAGATGAGATAAATGAAATGGAGTTAAGCAAGTTAACAGAGCTAGAATTTAGAGCCATGATCTTGAGGAAGCTCAACAGCATGTGTAAGGACATCAACACCATGAGCAAAGACATAGAAATATTGAAAATAAATCAATTGGAAATGAAGAATGACATAGCAGAAATGAAGAACACAATGGAAGGGCTAAAAAGCAGAGTAGAAGAAGCTGAGGACCGGATCAGTGAATTAGAAGACAGGGTAGAAAAAATCAACCAATCAGAAAACCAAAAGGAAAAAACAATGAAAAAACAGGAAGACAGCTTAAGAGAACTGTGGGACAACTGGAAACGTAATAATATTCGCATCATAGGAGTCGCTGAAGAAGAAGAAAATGAGAAAGGGTTAGAGAATATATTTGAAGAAATAGTGACAGAAAATTTCCCTAATTTGGTGAAGGAAGAAGGCTTTCAAGTTCAAGAAGCACAGAGAGTCCCAAGTAAGAAGAACCCAAACAGGCCCACACCAAGACACATAGTAATTAAAATGCCAAAAATTAAAGACAAAGAGAGAATCCTCAAGGCAGCAAGAGCTAAGCAACAGGTTACATACAAAGGAACCCCCATAAGGTTATCAGCTGACTTCTCCATAGAAACACTACAGGCCAGAAGGGAATGGCATGAAATAATCAAGGTCATGAAAAACAAGGATCTGAACCCAAGACTACTCTACCCAGCAAGGCTATCATTCAAAATAGAAGGTCAAATAAAGAGCTTCCCAGACAAAAAAAGGCTAAGGGAATACATTAGCACCAAACCAGCACTGCAAGAAATCTTAAAAGGACTGCTGTAATTAGTAGAAGAAATAGAAAGGAAAATAGAAACACACTAAACAAAAATGGCAATAAGTAAGTACATATCGGTAATCACCTTAAATGTAAATGGACTGAACGCCCCGATCAAAAGACACAGAGTAGCGGATTGGATAAGAAAGCATGACCCATATATATGTTGTTTACAAGAGACCCACCTCACAACAAAAGACTCACATAGGCTGAAAGTGAAGGGATGGAAAAAAATCTCCCAAGCAAACAGAAAGGAAAAAAAAGCTGGGGTAGCAATACTCATATCTGATAAAATAGATTTTAAAATGAAGGCCATAACTAGAGACAAAGAAGGCCACTACATAATATTGAAAGGATCTATCCAACAGGAAGAGATAACCTTGGTAAACATATATGCACCCAATACAGGAGGACCAAAATACATTAAAAATCTTCTGGAAAACTTCAAAGGAGAAATCGACAGCAATACAATCATAGCAGGGGACTTCAACACCCCGCTGACATCACTGGATAGATCCTCTAGACAAAAAATTAACAAGGAAACACAGACTCTAAATGAAGCACTAGACCAAATGGATTTAATAGATATTTACAGAGAATTACACCCCAAAACTACAGAATTCACTTTCTTCTCAAGTGCACATGGGACATTCTCAAAGATAGACCACATGTTAGGACACAAACGAAGTCTCTACAAATTCAAGAAGATTGAAATCATATCAAGCATCTTCTCAGATCACAATGGCATGAAACTAGAAATCAATTGCAACAAGAACATGCAAAGACATTTGAATACATGGAGGCTAAATAGCATGTTATTAAACAATGAATGGGTTACCAAAGAGATCAAGGAAGAAATTAAAAACTTTCTGGAAACGAATGAAAATGAACACACAACAACACAAAATCTGTGGGATGCAGCGAAAGCAGTTCTGAGAGGGAAGTTCATAGCACTACAGGCCTACCTCAAGAAACAAGAAAAATTTCTAATAGACTATCTAACCTCACAACTTAAAGAACTAGAAAGCAAACAAAAGGAAAACCCCAGAGCAAGTAGAAGGAAGGAAATAGTAAAGATCAGAGCAGAAATAAATGACATGGAGACCAAAAAAACAATTCAAAGGATCAATGAAACAAAGAGCTGGTTTTTTGAAAAGATAAACAAGATTGATGGACCCTTAGCTAGACTCACCAAGAAACAAAGAGAGAGAACCCAAATACACAAAATCAGAAACGAAAGAGGAGAAGTAACAACTGACACCACAGAAATACAAAGGATCGTTAACGAATACTATGAACATTTATATGGCAACAAATTCGACAATCTAAGCGAAATGGACAAATTTCTAGAAACATATAGTCTCCCAAAACTGGACCAGGAAGAGATAGAAAACTTGAACAGACCAATAACAACCAAGGAAATTGAAGATGTAATCAAGACTCTCCCAGCAAACAAAAGTCCAGGCCCAGACGGCTTCACAGGGGAGTTTTACCGAACATTCAAAGAAGAACTAACACCCATTCTTCTCAAACTGTTTCTAAAAATTCAAGAAGAAGGAAGACTTCCAAACTCATTTTATGAGGCCAGCATAATTCTAATTCCAAAACCAGAAAAAGACACTACAAAGAAAGAAAACTACAGGCCAATATCCCTGATGAACATAGACGCCAAAATCCTGAACAAAATACTAGCAAATCGGATCCAGCAATACATCAAAAAAATTATTCACCATGACCAAGTGGGATTCATCCCAGGGATGCAGGGCTGGTTCAATATTCGCAAATCAATAAATGTGATACACCACATAAACAAAATGAAAGATAAAAACCACATGATCATATCAATAGACGCTGAAAAAGCATTCGACAAAATTCAACACCCATTTCTGATAAAAACGCTCAGCAATTTGGGAATAGAGGGATCATATCTCAACATTATAAAGGCCATATATGAAAGACCTACAGCCAACATCATAATCAATGGGCAAAAACTAAAAACATTTCCCTTAAGAACAGGAACAAGACAGGGATGCCCACTTTCACCACTCTTATTTAACATAGTACTGGAAGTCTTAGCCACAGCAATCAGACGTGAAGAAAAAATAAAAGGGATCCAAATTGGAAAGGAGGAAGTGAAACTGTCATTATTCGCAGATGACATGATATTATACATAGAAAACCCTAAAGACTCCATCAAAAATCTACTAGACCTAATAAATGAATTTGGCAAAGTAGCAGGATACAAAATAAACGTCAAGAAATCGACGGCATTCTTATACACCAATGATGAACTCACAGAAAGAGAAACTAAAAAAACAATCCCATTTACCATCGCGGCAAAAAAATTAAGATACCTAGGAATAAATTTAACCAAAGAAGTAAAGGATCTATTTGCAGAAAACTACAGGACATTGAAAAAAGAAATAGAGGAAGATATAAAAAAGTGGAAGCACATACCTTGTTCATGGATTGGAAGAATTAACATCATTAAAATGTCCATATTACCCAAAGCAATCTATAGATTCAATGCAATCCCAATCAAAATACCAGCGACATATTTCACAGAACTAGAACAAATACTCCAAAAGTTCATATGGAACCAAAAAAGACCCCGAATAGCCACAGCAATCTTGAAAAAGAAGGACAAAGTAGGTGGGATCACAATACCAGATATCAGATTATACTACAGAGCTACTATAATCAAAACAGCCTGGTATTGGCACAAGAACAGGCATATAGACCAGTGGAACAGAACAGAGAATCCAGAAATTGACCCAAGACATTATGCTCAACTAATATTTGACAAAGGTGGCAAGAGCATACAGTGGAGCAAAGACAGCCTCTTTAATAAATGGTGTTGGGAAAATTGGACAGCTACATGCAAAAAAATGAAACTAGACCATCAACTTACACCATACACAAGAATAAACTCAAAATGGGTAAAAGACCTAAATGTGACTCGTAAATCCATAAAAATCCTAGAAGAAAATGTAGGCAACAAAATTTCAGACATCATACGCAGCAGAATCTTTACTGATACATCACCTAAGGCAACAGAAATAAAGGAAAAAATGAACACATGGGACTACATCAAACTCAAAAGCTTCTGCACAGCAAAAGAAACAACCATCAAAACGGAAAGAGAACCCACTGTATGGGAGACCATAATTGCCAATGATACATCAGATAAGGGGTTAATCTCCAAAATATATAGAGTGCTCATACAACTCAACAAAAGGAAGACAAAGAACCCAATTAAAAAATGGGCAGAGGAACTAAATAGACACCTCTCCAAACAGGACATACAAATGGCTAAGAGACATATGAAGAAATGCTCAACATCACTAATCATCAGAGAGATGCAAATTAAAACAACAATGAGGTATCACCTCACACCTGTCAGAATGGCCGCCATCAACAAATCGTCAAACAACAAGTGTTGGCGAGGGTGTGGAGAAAAGGGGACTCTAGTACACTGCTGGTGGGAATGCAGACTGGTGCAGCCACTGTGGAAAACACTATGGTGTTACCTCAAAAAATTAAAAATTGAACTGCCATTTGACCCAGTGATCCCACTTCTAGGAATATACCCTAAGAAACCTGAAACACCAATCAGAAAGAATATATGTACTCCCATGTTCATAGCAGCACTATTCACAATAGCTAAGATCTGGAAACAGCCCAAGTGCCCATCAGTGGATGAATGGATAAAAAAGCTGTGGTACATATACACAATGGAGTACTATGCAGCTGTAAGAAAGAAAGATCTCTTATCCTTTGAGACGACATGGAGGGACCTCGAGAGTATTATCCTAAGCGAAACAAGCCAAGCAGAGAAAGAAAAATATCACATGATCTCACTCATTTGTGGAATATAATAAACATAACAGTATGGGGAACAGGGTAGACTCAGAGATGTGAAAGTAGGGTACAGACTGACAACCCTCAGAAGAGGGGGTGGAGGGGGAGGGAAGAGATAAACCACAGAACTTATACGCATGTATGCATAACTGATGGACATGGACAACAAAGCTGGGGATGGGGTGGGGGGATGGGGAGGAGGGTGTCAATGGGGAAAAGAGAAACATCTGTAACAAAAATAAATTAATAATAAAAAAAATAAAATAAAATAAAATATATAAATGAACTCTTAGAACTGGATAATCAAAGACAATCCAAAACATCTGAATAGACAATTCACAAAAGATACATATGAATTATTAAGCCTTTGAAAAACTACTCAACATCTTTAGTCATTTGGGAAATGTAAATTAAAGTCACAGTGGGATAGCACTTCATACCCCCTAAAATTAAAGAAACTGACAGATATCCAAAAGGATGTAGAACCACTAAAGCTGTCAAGTGTTGATGAGAATATAAAATGGTAGAACCACTTTGGAAAACAGTTTTACAGGTTTTTATAAGTTAAATGTACACTTATTATGACTCAGTAATTCCATTGTTAATTACCCAAAAGAAATGAAAACATCCACAAAAAGACTTTTACTTGCCTGTTCATAACAGCTTTAATTAGTAATAGCCCAAACTAGAAACAACCCAAATGTCTATCAACTGGTGTAAAAACAAATTTTGGTATATTCATGTAGTAGAATATCTACTAAGCAATAAAAAGAAATATGCAGTTGATACATGCAGAAATGTGGATGAATCTCAAAACCATTGTGCTGAGTGAGAGAGGCCAGACTGAAAAATATATATATTTTATTATTACAGTCATATGAAGATCTAGAACTGGCAAAACTAATCTATAGTGATAGGAATCAGATCAGTGATTGACAGATATTCTGTGTTAGGGGAATTGATTGGGAAAGGTCAGAGGGATACTTTTAGGGTCATGTAAATGTCCGGTCTTTTTTTTAGGACAGTGGTTACATGGTTCTTGTTAAATCAGATTGAACTGTACATTTAATATGTACATTTTTATGGTATGTAAATTATACATTAATAAAATTGATTTAAAATGAAAGTGAGACTCTGAAAAGTGGTTTCATTATAAGGCTATCATGTGGTTAGATGGGATTTCTAAGTTCCAGAAAAAGATTCTTTAATCCACAGTAGGGTCTGGGGGCTGGAAGTAATAAGCCTGGTTTCTTGTGACCTTGACCTGAGTAGGGGAAAAGGGGCTGATGGGTTTATTAATCAGAATATAATAAGACAGGAGTGTATCTGTTTCAGTTTTCAGTCTTTTACCACCCTCTGTGTGTGATGGCCCTGGGGTTGGTGCTCTTTTGGTTTATTTTTTTCACCAGCAAATAAATGTTCTGTCCTCAGCAGGGTGAAGAAGGGACGATTTTTTGAGTTTGTGGAGTGTAGGTGGGGAGGTCTATTTCTTTGCAGAATTTCAAACGATTCCCCTATATTCAATCTCCTGCCCTAGCCCATTTTCTATGGTACTTGGTACCTCCAAACCTGGACTTTTTTTGGGTTGTGCAGGGTGAATTGGTTTGTTTGCCGTCAGTATCCCTTCCTCCTCTACTCTGTTAAGTCATTTACCATTCCTGCTTCTGTTTTCTGTCGTGTATAGTGATTTGGGGTTACAGGTGTCTCCTAGGTTCTTTCTTTCTTTATTTTTTTTCCTTTGTTGACTTTAGAGAGAGAGGAAGTGAGAGGGAGAGAGAGATAGAAACATCAATGAGAGAGACCACTGACCGCTTCCTGCATGCCCCGCACTGGGGATTGGCCCACAACCTGGGCATGTGCCCTGACCGGGAATCGAACCGGCAACCTCTTGGTGCATGGGTCGAAGCTCAACCACTGAGCCACACCAGCCGGACATAGGTTGTTTAAAGAGTCTTATTTTTGTTCTTACTGTTTGGAGGAGACCTTAAAACTGTAAAATCCATACTGCACATTTTCAACTTCAGCAATACCAAACACACAAGGTTGTGCCTTTGTAAGTTATTTGGGTTTTTTTGTTTTTTCCTTGCTTATAAGGTGCAGTTGAATCCCTCTTCACCTGGTAAAGCTCTTATCTTTCAAAATTCAGCCCTCTCTCTCCAGCTTTTCTTATCTGCTGCTCCTGTTCCTTTGTTTCACAACAAATCCTCTTCATCAGCAATAGCCATAGAGTAGTTTACTATGGAGGAATACTAGGAGCCACTGGAAAGTACTTGGTAGAGTAATTATAAATTGCTTAAGTGGAAGTAATAGTAAGAGTTGAACAAACTCTGGAAGCTGCATATGAGCCACATAGACAGAAATTGGGAAAACAGACTCTGGCCCTTTGCAGGGATGAAACAACCAGGAGAGCCCTGTCAGTGTGGCTCAGTAGATTGAGTGTCATCCCATGGACTGAGAGGTCCCGGTTTGATTCCCGATCAGGGCACATGCCTGGGTTGTGGGCTTGACCCCCAGTGAGGGCCATGCGGGAGGCAGCTGATTGATGTTTCTCTCTCACATCAATGTTTCTCTATCTCTCTCTCTCAAAAAAAAAAAAAAAACAATAGAAACATATTTTAAAAAAGAAAGAACCAGGAGAGACAAAGTATTGAATGAACAGGCAGCAGGCAGCAAGGACCTGAGGTGAGATAAATGTAAACATTTAGAATGATTAACTATAATTTGCCAATAAATCTATTATGTTTTGCTTTCTACCCCTGATACAATAGATGTTTAGACTGACTGAAAATTTTTACCATATTTCACCAGATCAAAGATTATAAAACACTCATCATTTCATGGGCCTTAAGAAAGAAAACAACTCAGACTATGATACAGTGCTTTCTTATCATCCAGAACTTTTTTTTACTTTTTGTAAGAGTTCTTTTAGGCTTATATTGACAGATATTTTTAATTATGTATCACTTTTGTACGTTACCATTTGCCAATATAAGGTTACCTTCATATTGATAGATCCAGTAGGTAATTTTTGTTTTTCCTTCACCTCTCAGCAGCATTCAACACCAGTGGCCTCCATGTTACCTTATTGGCTCTTCCTTTTTAGCCTCACTCCAAAAATTCTATTCCTCTCTTTAACCCATAAATGTCAGTGATCCCCATCCCTGTCCTCAGCCCAGAGCTCTTCTCACTGTATGCACTCACCCTGTGTAACCTCTCGGAGCTGCATCTCCAGTCCAGATCTTTCTGCTGACCTCTGGGTTTTTATCTTCACATTTATTTCACTTGGATTATCCACAGGTACCTCTTCAAACAACACATTCAGAACAAAATTCTTTATCTTTTCTATGGCCTCCCATTAAAAAAAAAAAAAAAGACTGTGTTGGGAGAAGCCATACTAGTTCCCCAGTACCCAAGCCAGAAACCCAAGATTCCACCCTCTCGCTTTCCCTCCTCCTGTTCTGTGAATTCTGCCTCCTTGACTATCTAATCAGTGCCCTCTCCTTTGCTAACTTCTGCCACCTTCTTGGTTTAGGTTCTCACCACTTCTTGCCTGGATTCTTACTGTAGCCTCCTAATTGATTTCCATGCCTCCGCTCAGCTGCTAGACTGATCTTTCTAAAACATGAATCTCATCATGTTACTCCCCAACCCAAAAGTCTTTGTTTTTCCCATAGTTGTCAAATAAAGCTCAGACTCCTCAGTTTAGCACACAAGGCAGGCAGTCTGTGTGGTCTAGTTCCTGCTGCATTCCCCACAATGAATTTAGCTAAAACTACTTACAGTTCTGAACTCACTATGTCATGTTAGGCCTCTGAACCTTCACATCTATGTTTCCCTCTGCCTAGAGTATTCTTTCCTTCCTATTTGTCTAATTAATTCTCATCAGTCCTTCAAAACTAGGTACATATATATTCCTTATTTTGGGAAGCCTTTCCTGACTCCTCAGTCTGATTTAGATGCTCTCTTTCAATATGGACAAAGAGCATAAAGAAAGGCCTCCCGAATGAACAACACAAAATGTCTACTAAGTAAATAAAAAGCTGTTTAGGTACAGATTGAAACAACGCACTTCCATTTTTTTCATCTATCAGAGTAGCAAAGTTTTTTTTTTAATATGTTTTTATTTAATTTTTTAGAGAGAAAATAGAAACATCAGTCGGCTGCCTCCTGCACACCCCCCACCCGGGGATCGAGCCCGCAACCCGGGCATGTGCCCTGACCAGGAATCGAACTGGGGCCTCTCAGTCCATGGGATGTCGCTCAGCCACTGAACCATATGGGCTGGGCAGATTAGTAAAGATTTAGTGAGAGGTATCACTCAAGGAGAATATGGGGAAATGAGTCTCTTACCCTGATATTGGAAGTGTAAGTTTGTTGTTTTTCTGGAGGACAGATTAACCCTGTATATCTAAGAACCTTTCAAAACTGTGTGGGTGTGTTGACTCAGCACTCTACTATTTGGAATATATTATAAGAAAATAACTGAACAGTTGGTTAGGACATCTTCCCAGTCCACCAAGGTAGAGGATTTAATCTCAGGTCAGGACACATACAAGAAGCAACCAATGAATGCATAAATAAGTAGAACAACAAATCAGTGCTCTTCCCCCCCCCCCATCTGAAAATCAATGGAAAAATATCCTCAGGTGAGGATTAACAAACAAACAAAAAAAATGTCAGAATGTATATCCCTAAAAATATTAACTGGTTATTTCTGAATGGTGATATGGGTAATTAAACTTTTACTTATGAATATTTTCTAATCTTTCAAAAAGAGCATGTATTAATTGTGAGAGCATTATGGGGTAAAGCAGAAGCCCCACCCTAGTACTCCTGATACGCACTGTGCCTACCTCTTTCATTGCCCCATTAAATAGTAAGTGCACTGCCCTGGCCTGTTTGGCTCAGCAGTTAGAGTGTTGGCCTGTGGACCAAAGGGTTGTGGGTTTGATTCCTGATCAAGGGCACGTACCTGGGTTGCAGGGTTGATCCTTGGCTTTGGTCAGGGTCATCCAGGAGGCAACCAATTGATGTGTCTCTTTCACATAGATGTTTCTCTTCCTCCCTCCCTCCCTCCCATTCTATATGTCTATCTGAAAAAAAATCAGTGGAAAAATATCCCCAGTGAGGATTAAAAACAAAACAGAGGGCCACTGTGATGAATTATTCAGCATCATTCTCCCAGGGCCTGGTTCAAAGTAGAAAATATTTGATTAGTACATTATACCAATAATTATTGAGCATTTCCTGTGTCTTGGATATTGTTCTAAGCATTTGACATGTTAACCTAATCCACAAGAAGTGGGTATCATTATCTCCATTTTGCAGGTGAAACAGTCTACGACAGTTAACCTTTTCGTGTAAGGCCACACAGCTGTAAGCAGCAGTGTCGGGATTCAGACTCATGCAACCTGACTTTCACTCAGAGACATAAGGTAGCATCGTGGTTCTGAGTTAGGTTGTATCTCTGATTGAGAATAGTTGGATTAGATTACATGTCTGAGATTCTAGCTGGACAATTAGGCATTAGTTGAATCATGGTCTGAATAAAGACAGACTTTGACACCCACAGATCTGAACCAAATACCAGGAAAGTAATCTTTGTTTCTTTGCCATTAAAAAAAAAAAATCAAATCATTTTAGACTGTAAACTTATTGAAATTGGTGCCACCCTTGGGGTTTGGCTTTGTTATGTGCTCCCTCACCCTGCTATTCATGTCCGTTCAAAACATAAGCTCAAAGACTTAAATTTGTTACCAGTTCTCTAACTCTTCTCCACCACTTTTCTTTCTCAGTAAGATTACTTATGACATGTTCATCAAATTTCATTTTTAAAACCTACCAGTTTTCATTTTGCCTTATCTTCTTTTTCCTTCATGGGTTTTTTTTTTTTAATCAGAATTTCTGAAAGCTACATTTCTGTTATCTGCAACTATACTGTTCAGTATGATGGCCAATAGCCCCATGTAGCTTTTTAAGTTAAAAATAATTAGAATGGGCAAAAGATTTAAACAGTGCTTCTCCAAATAAGTTATGGGGCTGGTTGATAAGCACAGGAAAAGATGTTCAACATCATTAGCCATTGGGGAAATGTAAGTTAAAGCCACAATGCACTAACACTACACACCTATTAGAATGGCTAAAATAGAAAATGCTGACAACCCCAAATGCTGAAGAGGATGTGGAATGAACCGTCTCTCTCATACATTGCTGGTGGAATGTGAAATGGTATAGCTACTCTGGTAAACAGTTGGCAGTTTCTATGAAGATATGTTTAACCCATAACCCATCAGCCACACTCCTGGGTATTTACCTTAGAGAAATGAAAATTATGTACACACAAAAATCTGTGCACTAATATTCAAAAGCTGGAAACAACATAAATATCCTTTAGTGAGTGAATGGGTAAACAAACTGTGATATGTCCATACAATGGAATACTACTCAGCAACAAAGGAATGAGCTGTTGATACATGCAGTAAAGTGAATGACTCTCAAAATCATTGTGTTAAGTGAGAGAAGCCAATCGCAAAAGCTTATATCTGTGTAATTTCATACATAAAACATTCTTGAAATGACAAGATTATAATGATGGAGAACAAATCAATAGTCACCAAGAATTAGGATTGGGGTGACTGTGAAACTACAAAAGGGTAGCATGTGGGGTTTTTTGGGAGGCAGTGGGACAGTTTGTATCCTGATTACGTCAGTAGTTACTATAAAAGGAAGGGAGGAAGGATGGAAAAGGAAATACTGAGTGCATACAAAGCTGGTGCAATCCAAATAAGATTTGTAGCTCAGTTTATAGTACTAATGTCAATTTCCTGGTTTTGATCATTGTACTATGGTAATTAATGTAGGGGAAACGGGTAAGGGTACACAGGAACTCTCTATACTATTTTTGTAACTTCTTTCTGATTCTAAAATAATTTCCAAATTAAATTTTTTAAATTAAATAAAATTAAAATTCAGTTCTTCAGTTACACTATTCACTTTTAAAGTGCTTGATAGACCCATGTGACTAATATCAGCCATATCAGTCCTATCAGACAGCACAGACAGAATATTTCCATCAACACAGAAAAGTTTTATTAGGCAACACTGGTCAAAAAGCACATGTCTGACTTTGGCCATTCTTCCAATAATCAAGGAAGAAAGAACTTTCTTCCTTGATTATTTCAAATTCTAATATTACATGATTACTTTCTTATATTTTCTATTGTTTTAGTTATATTCAAACTTAGATAGATAGTTCCCCTCTTTAATTATCAAATTTTACAGAAATAAAAGTTTTATGCCAATTTAAGAATTTATCTGATATGTTTTAATAGGTATCTGGATAAATTAAATACATACAACACTTAGGTATTTTGCCCCAGATCAGTTTTATAACCTGTATTATCTATCACCTGTATCACCTATATTAGGATATACAGTCCTTGGATTTCTGAAAAGATACATAGTTTTTCATGTTTGGTGCTATTTCTTCTTCCCTGTCTTCTAAATGTGCATCTTTTGAAAAGGTAATTCCTTCCATTTCCATGTTACAGTCTTTTGTCCCATAACACTATTCTTCTTTGGCTTCTTTGTATATTTACTTAAAAATTACCGGGCACTGCCCTGGCCAGTTTGGCTCAGCGGTTAGAGTATAGGCCCACGGACCAAAGAGTCTCGGGTTCAATTCCAGTCAAGGGCACGTACCTTGGTTGTGGTTTGGTCCCCGGCCCTGGTCGAGGTTGTGCAGAAGGAAACCAATCAATGTGTCTCTCTCACATTGATGTTTTTCCCCCTATCCCCCACTCTGTCTAAAAATAAATGGAAAAATATCGTCAGGTGAGGATTTAAAAATAAAATTACTGGGCACTTCCTTTACTGTGGAACTTCTTTCTGTTTCAGCATCCATTCTGTGTGATATCTAGTTTTATGTAAGCCATCAAGGAAGTGGAGGATGAGACATAGCAACAAAGATCCATTCACATAACAACCAAGTTAAGACACTGAAGGACAAGAAAAATGAGGGTGACCTACCTGCAGAAAACCATAAAGAGAGAAATAAAGGAATATTACTGGAATTAAGATTTTTTTAAAAAAATGTTTTTATTGATTTTTTTAGAGAGAGAGATAGAAACATGGATGTGAGAGACAACATCGATCGGCTGCCTCCTGCACACCCCCTACTGGGGATTGAGCCGGCAACCCAGGCTTGTGGCCTGACGGGGAATCAAACCAGGACCTCTCGATTCATGGGACAACACTCAATCCACTGAGCCACACCAGCTGGGCTGGAATCAAGATTTTTGTTTTCCTGGGGGGAATATCTGTATATTATAGTGATATCAGTGTTCCTTCAAAATAATTCATATGTTTATTATAATCAAATTCCAATAGGATTTTTCTTAAAACATGACAATTCAAAAATTCATCTGGAAGACCATGAAAGAATATTTGGAGTGTAAAAATGAATCATAATTAGGGATATGGGAAACAAAGCCAGATAATAAAACTAAATAAGACAACAGTAATTACAGTTTACCAAAGAAGGAAGAGAAGAAGCAAAACAGTTTTCTAGGAAATAAAAATGAAAACAATGAAGTTCTATTTCTCATGATTAAATGGGTAAAAGCTTTATTATTGAAACACTAATGCTATTGATGGTGCATTGGTGCTATTGATCTCCTTCATTTGAAATATATACAGCATCTAAACACCTCCATTGTTACTCTCCTGTTCCAAGCCCCCTAACCTTCTTGCCTAATTTATTGTAATAGCCCCTAATTTTTCTCCCTGCTTCTTATCTTGCTCCTCTCCAGTCTCCTCTGAACATAACAGCCAAAATTACCAATTTAAAATGTAAGCCTGATCATGTCATTCCTCTGCTCACTAAGCCATCAGTTGTCTCCAAGGTCACTCAGAGTAAAGCCAAATTCCTCACAGTAGTCTGCAGACCCTCCATGATTTAGATTCCCACCTTTGCTTTCAGACCTCATCTCCCACATTGCCCCTACCCCCCTTGCTTTCTGTGCTCCAGTCACTTTAGCCTCCTTGTCATTCTTTTAGTAAACCAAGCATGCTCCCACCTCAGGGCCTTTGCACTTGTGGTTAATCTTCCTGATATGATTTAACCCAAAATACCTCAGCTTTCTCCCTCTCATCTTTCAAGTCTCTGTTAGAGTCAGTGACATTTTTCTATCTTCCCTTTATAACACAGCATCCTCCCATCCTTTCTAAACCCTTTTCCCTGTGCCCTTTTTCTCCATAGCACATATTCCCATCTAAGTTATATGTTTGTTTACATACTGTTTTTCTTTTTCCAACTAGATTATCAGCCCTGTAAGGACAGGGACTTTATTTTATTCACTGCTTTATCCCTAACATTTAGCAAGTGCCTGGCATATAGAAAGTGCTTAGTATTTATTGATTGACTAATACATTGGTTGAACCTTTTTGGAACACAATTATAATATGATTTAGAAGCCTTTTTTTTTTTTTTTTTTTTAGTAAGAGAATAATTAAGTAAATTTTATCCACTTGATGGCGAGAGAGAGATCTGCAGATGGCAGGGTTTGAGACTCGGGGATCAAGAAGAGTAACGAAGGTTGTTTTTTCTTTCTTTCTTAGATAGTAAGAAAAGAGAGGAGAATGGTGGGAGAATAATTTCTAAGTGTAGAGGAAGTTGTAGATCAAGAACAAGTATTTGTGTTGTCAAACAAGTACTTTGATGGAAGTACTTGTTAGTTGCATGTAAAGTGGCAAAGAGGATGGGATAAGAAATACTAACTGGGAGGCAGTAGTAACAAAGCAGAGTTGAGGCGATACTTCTCTAGATAGTAAGGAGTATAGGGTTTGATGAAACAAAGCATAAATCAAAGATCAGCAGTCAGTGATGTGGCAAAGAATAAGGCTTGGTAATTAATTGCATAGGGGAAGCCAAAAAAGAGGAAATAAAAGGTTCTCTCAGTATTAAGAAATCATATTTCCTTTTAATTATTTTCTTTTTTTCTTTGTAGGTTTCTTCTCACAGAAAAATGGATCATTTAAACCTTTGGAGGACTCAGTTATCACAATACTTCTATACTACCAACTAAGATTTACAACAGTAAATTTATGACAATAAATTCCTGTGTCGTAGAATTGCTGAAGAACTAAAAGGATATTTTTTATAAAATACTCTATAATATCATGATATTACTAAATAAAACTGAAAAGCACAATTATTAAATTATTAGACTCGCTACTACAAGCACAGATGTGCAACAGCTACTGTATCCTGACAGTTACCAAACCTCAAATTTAGATGGTTTCTCTTTGTAGAGAAGGTCGTTATAATTGCAGGAAACCACTGAACATTGTCAAATATATTTTCAGCTGAGTGTCATTTAGGAAAATTTACTTGAAACAAGTTCTAGAATATTCCAGGTCCCACCACTAAGTGGATTTGATATTATGGCAGCAACTTACAGACTTGTGGTTAGTACTGTGAACCACTACAGCAGTGTGGTGATAGACCGGCGTTTTGAGCAAGCTATACATTATTGCACTGGAACCTGTCACACCTTCGCACATGGAGTTGACTGCATTGTGGTACATCGTAGTGTTTGTGCAGACTTACACATCCCTGTGTCTCAGTTCAAAGATGTGGATCTGGACACCATGTTTCTACCCCATGAAAATGGGTTTTCCTCAGCTGAAAGTGACTATCCCCATCAGGCTCTTACAGGCATACCCAGGGTCAGGAAAGGATCTACATTTCAGAATACCTGTAACTTAAAGGACATTGCAGGAGAAGCAATCAGTTTTGCCAGTGGGAAAATAAAAGAATTTTCCCTTGAAAAACTCAAAAACTCTAACCATGCAGCTTACAAAAAGGGAAGGAAAGTTAAGTCCGACTCATTTAATAGGAGATCAGTTGATTTTGACTTGCTCTGTGGCCACTATAACAATGATGGGAACTCATCATCCTTTGGTTTACTCCGGAGTTCCTCAGTTGAGGAAAAATCTTTGTCCCATAGAAACTCACTCGATATGAACCTGACTTCAATGTTTCTTCACAACTTCTCTGAAGAAGACCTGGTTACTCAGATTTTGGAAAAACATAAAATAGATAATTTTTCATCTGGAACTGACATAAAGATGTGCTTGGACATCTTGCTGAAATGCTCTGAGGATTTGAAAAAATGCACAGACATTATAAAACAATGCATAAAGAAAAAGTCAGGGAGTAGCATCAATGAAGGAAATGATAATGATGCAGTTTCTAGCTCTGAAACTGTCTATGTGAATGTAATGACCAGGTTAGCATCCTATCTGAAAAAGCTACCATTTGAATTCATGCAGTCTGGAAATAATGAGGCTATAGATTTAACGGAACTGATCAGTAATATGCCTAGTTTACAACTGAGTCCTTTCTCCCCAATATTTGGCACTGAGCAGCCCCCTAAATATGAAGATGTTGTCCAGCTCCCAGCCCCTGACCCTGGACAGTTTCAAACTATAGAATTACAAAATGACAAGCATAGTTCTAGGAAAACAGACACTGTAAAATCCATCCAAAACAACTCTACAAATTCCTTATATAACTTAGAGATAAATGATCCCAGAACTCTCAAAGATGTCCAGCTTCGGTCACAGTCATTAACCATGAATGCTTTAGGAAATGTTTCTTCTGGTGACCTAATGGAAACCCTTTATATTGAAGAAGAGTCAGATGGAAAGAAAGCAGTAGGTAAAGGACAAAGGACAGAGAATGGACTCAGTCAGGAGTTGTTAAAGGTAAATGAAGGTAGAGCAGAATTTTCAGACCACGGTAGTCATCTTAAACAATGTCCTGCCTCAATACAAAATGAAATTGGTAAGATATTTGAGAAACCAGTTGTTAATCTACCTAAGGAAGATCTTAAGTCAAAGGTTCCTAAAGTCGAAGAGGAAGACCACAGAGATTTTATGAATTCTAACAGTAAGGAAGAGATAGATAAATTGTTAATGGATTTGGAATCTTTTTCACAGAAAATGGAGACCTCTCTAAGAGAGCCACTTGCCAAAGGTAAAAATGCTAACTGTCTAAATAATCATAGTCAGTTGACTGATCAGCTCCCTGTAGATCTTGAGCCTAACTCCAAAGTCTCTTCACCCATGGAAAAAGTCTCACCTTCCTGTCTAACAAGGATCATTGAAACCAATGGACACAAAATAGAGGAAGAGGATAGAGCCCTCTTACTACGAATTCTAGAAAGCATTGAAGACTTTGCTCAAGAGCTAGTTGAATGCAAATCAGGCAGAGGGAGTTTATCACAGGAAAAGGAAATGATGCAAATTCTACAGGAAACCTTGACAACTTCTTCCCAGGCCAATTTATCAGTCTGTAGAAGTCCTGTTGGTGATAAAGTGAAAGATACTACTTCAGTGGTTTTGATTCAGCAGACTCCAGAGGTGATCAAGGTAAGACCCATCAATCTTGAGTCCTGAAAGTCTCCAAAGAAATGTTTTAATGTTTGTAAAATTTATAAACAAAAACTGTTTTTATCTATTCTATGTTCTACTAAATTTCCTGCCCTACACTAGGCATGGTCTCACTCACTTCAGTGAAAAAAAACTAAAAAGCAAAGGCTTTAGAGTCAAGCAGACTGGTTTCAAATGCCCTCCCCACACCCTTCATCTTCTTCCTAGCTCTGTGACCAAAGGAAAGTTACTTAGCCTTAATATCCTCATTTACATAATGGAAATAATAAGGATCAAGATAACATGTGAAGCCCAATCAAGGTGCCTTACACAAAGTGGGCATTTAATATTAGTCCTCATCCTCCCTAGTCAAACAGTAGACCAGTCATTGCTACATGCCTATGTAGACTGGAAGGTGCATTGTGGAGTACAAAAGAAGACATGATTCTTGAAGAGCTTAAATCTAATTGGGGAGCCCTAGCTGGTGTGGCTCAGTTGGTTGGAGCATCGTCCCGTGCACCAAAAGGTTGCGGGTTTGATTCCCGGTCAGGGCACACACCTAGGTTGTGTGTTTGATCCCCAGTGGGCATGTAAGGGAGGCAACCAGTTGATTGATGTCTCTCTCTCACATCAACGTCTCTCTCTTGTTCCCTTCCCCTCTTCTTAAAATCAATGAACTATCCTTGGGTGAGGATTAAAAAGAAATTCTAATTAGGGAAACAAAACTAAAATATGGAGACAGTACATGAACATGTAGGGCACTTCTCTGAAAGTATTGTTAGTGCAATAGGTCTTCAAATAAGGTAAAGATTTGCTTCTTTATGCAAGTGGAAATACCAACCTAGAGTCATAAAATGGAAGTATTTTTAAAAGGCTTTGAATCTACTCTGCTACTAACAGCATTGCTTTTGAATAATTCCAGAAAAATCACATTTTTGTTTGTTTTAGTATAACAGGATTATTTCTTGCTCACTTTGTTATGTCCTACATGGGTTAACTAGAAACTCTGTTTCCCCTCAGAAACCCAAGGCTCATGGATGCTCCATGTTCCTTCAGCTGTCCTATGGCCCCATCTGGAATATGTGGCTTATGAGTTCACTGAGGAAGGGGAAGAAAGAGATAGTGTAAGCCACCTTGACCCACACAGGAGAGACTTCCCTTCTGCTCACATTCCAGTGATTTCAATCTAAAGGCTAAGAAACACAGGGAAGCACGTAGAATATTTGGTGAGCAGTATCTCTACCACATGAATAAACTATACGTGTCAACGTGTGTGAATTCAGACATAAAGCCAGATCAACAAAGCAAGATGTAAAATAGTGATATGGATTATGTAGTGATATGTCCCTTTGTACAAAAAGTATGAAGAAATACATGGATACACCAAATACCAGTGTTCAGAGCAGTGATTAATCCCTGGGGGAAGGAAGAGAGACCAAACTAAGGGTACACAGGCGGCCTCAGTAGTAGTAATGTTTCATAATTGGGTAGATTATAAGTATTTTGTCCTATTTCTTATGCTTTTTTGTATATCTTATATATAATATAGTACATTAAAAAATAGTTGGGTGGTAGAGGTGGCATATATGTGGCCACGTTTAAAAACAATTACATGTTTTAGCATTCTCATTACAATTTTTATTAGACCAGGAAAAAATATATATTGTGACCAGGTAAATAATTTTTACCTCATATTTGTTTTGTAGCTGTTGTTCCATGCATGTTATTTTTTATATGTTTTTATTGATTTTTTTAGAGAGAGAGAGAGAAACATCGATGTGAGAGACAGACATCAATCAGCTGTCTGCTGCACACGTCCCCTACTGGGGACTGAGCCCACAACCCAGGAATGTGCCCTGACCTGGAATCAAACCGGCACCTCTCAATCCATGGGATGATGCTCAATCCACTGAGCCATACCGGCTGGGTCTGTGCACATTTTAAATTACCAAGACACTAAAGCTTAAAACAGCACATACTTAAGGTTATTAGATGATGATTTGGGTCTAAATATCCTCACACATCCACAGAGCATTTCTGTGAAATCTCTGTGTAAGTCTCAATTGTTGATTCACAAATGGTAATGTCTTTAGTTAACCTAGGTCAGTGCGGAGGGGAGAAACCTGTGGAAATGAATTACAAAAATAAGAAAAAAGTATTATCATGTACACAGACATTACTGATATGCTTAATATTTTACAAAGAAAAAAATGCCTACATAGCAACCTCAGAATAATCATAACATAGTAAGAGCTAACAGTCCTTGTGGGCTAAGCATGTTGAGACATTTAGATGTATTATCTCACTATTTTACCCCACAATATCCTGTCTACTCATTTTTAAAAATGTCTACCTTCTCTGATGACTTATTTCAATGTCTTACAATTTTAACCAGAAACTCTTACTGTAATACAGTGTTTTGAATTTTATTTAACCCTCTGCCTTCCTTATCTTTTGTGAAAAAAAGGAGACAAAATTTTTTCTAAAAGAGTTGGGCTGTAGAGCCCTGGCCGGTTTGGCTCAGCGGTTAGAGCATCAGCCCGCAGACCAGAGTCCTGGGTTCAGTTTCGTACCTCCGTTGCAGTTCGTCCCCGGCCCCTGTTGGGGTCATGTGGGTGGCGACCAGTCAATGTGTCTCTCTCACATCAATGTTTCTCTCTCTCTCTCTTCCTTCCTCTCTCCCTCCCGCTCTCTCTGAAGATAAATGCAAAAATGTCCTCGAGTGAGGATAAAAAAATAAAATAAAATAAAAAGAGATGGGCTGTAGAAAGTGGAAAATGTGAACCTGAAGCAGAGAAAAGTCTTGTGCAGCACCTTTCCAATGTCCCTGGCTGATAGCTCATGAGGAGGTCCCCTGTGACACCTCCAATCTAAATACAGCTGCCTACCCCTGGCCAGTTTGGCTCAGCAGTTAGAGCATCAGCCCATGGACCCCAAAAGGTTGTGGGTTCAATTCTCAGTCAAGGGCACATACCTGGGTTGCAGGTTCGATCCCCTGCCCTAGTTGGGGTCTTGTGGGGGTGACCATTGCTCGTCTCACAGCAATGTTTCTCTCTCTCTCTGCCTCCCTCTCCCCTCCCCATTCCCTCCCTTCCACTCTATCTAAGAATCAGTGGAAGGATATCTTCGGATGAGGATTAACAAATAAATACATAAATAAAATACAGCTACCTAAAAATGTCACAGTGGGCTCTAAATTAGCTTCCCAGTTTTTTAACAAGTATGGACTGAAATCAAAATCTTATTAAAAGACTCTCCCATCCGTCTTTTAAATAAGTTCCCATATCATAGAATAGCATTAAATTTTATGAGATTTCTTCTTGATAAAAGTAGAAAAAGTAATTCATGAAAAGCTCATTTAAAGAGACAAATAAGCCTGGCTGGTGTGGCTCAGTGGATTGAGCATCATCCCATAGACTGAGAGGTCCTGATTCGATTCCCGGTCAGGACACATGCTTGGGTTGTGGGCTCGATACCCAGAAGGGGGTGTGCAGGAGGCAACCGATCGATGTTTCTCTCTCACATTGCTGTTTCTATCTCTCCCTTCCTCTCACTCTAAAAAACAAATAGAAAATATTTTAAAAAATATAAAAGAGATAAATAATATAAAAATTAGGAAAATATTTAATGTAAGAAAACAAAACCATTCTTCCTTGACTCAGTTGCCTCCCTACTTTAAAAAAAATCCTTATAAAATATTTTAAACCAGGAGTTGGCAAACTTTTTCTATAAAGGGCCAGATAGTAAATATTTCAGGTTTTGCAGGTCACAAAATCTGTCACATAGTCGTCTTTGTCTTCTTTTTATAAAAAAACAATCCTTGAGTATAATAAAACCATTCTTAGCTCCAAGCCTGACAAAAACAAGCAGTGGGACAGATTTGGCCCACGAACTGTAGTTTGTCAATCCCTGTTTTAAGCAAATAGAGAAGTATGGTGAATGATAGAGCACTCTTATTACCCACCACTTAGCTTGGTCAGATCTTGATTTTGCCATATTTGCTTCAGATCTTTGCTTTATTTGATATTTTCATTATCATCATTTCAAAAATTTATCTCAAATATAGTTCAAGTCCCTAGGGCTCTTCTTCCTAGTATCCTTTTCCCGTTTCAGAACTACCACTGCCCTGAAGTTGATGTTTATCTCCTCCTGAAAGTTATTATACAGTATTATTTGCTACATTTTTATTCTTCTATAGAGAGAGTGAACAGAAAGTAGTAGGAAATAAAATTGGACAGCTGGTTGGGGCCAACTTATGAATGACCTTGTATGCTATACAGAAGAGTTTGTTCTAGGGAAGTGAGAAGTTAATGAGGTTTTTAAGCAGAGGAGTCTCACAGTATGATTTTTTTTTTCCAAGAATAATAAATTTTAAATTAAGGCTTTTTTTTAGCCTTTTGTACAGTCAAAATTTTGCTAATTGTTCAAAACATTTCAATTAAAAGATTTATGTAATGTGGCATGTAGGAAGTGCTTTCACGTGACATTGGTGATTATGCCTGAGAAGAAAGATTGACTCGACAATATTATATGTCATTAATATTTTAATATGTTTCAGAGTAGCTTCACAAGTGTGAGCAGTATTTGTTACCCACAGTGCAAACCTGTATTGGGAGAGGGAGTCAAATAGAAGACACTAGTAGGGGATATTGGTCTAGATCAGAAGTCAGCCTACGGCCCGTGGGCCAGATCTGACCTGCTGCCTGTGTTTGTAAATACTGTATAGTTACCCTTTTAACAAACTGTAGTTTGAATTGTATGGGCCACTTATAAGCAGGTTTTTTTTCCAATAAATATATTGGAAAATGTTTGAGAGATTTGTATCAATTTGAAAAAACTCGCAGATGAACTGCAAAGCTTAGAGATACTGAAAAATTAAGAAAAAGTTAGGTATGTCATGAATTCATAAAATATATGTAGATATTAGTCTATTTTATCATTTACTACCATAAAATATACACAACTCTATTATAAAAAGTTAAAATGTATCAAAACTTTCACACACACTTACAGACTATACATGGTGTCATTCACAGTCAAGAGACATGTAAACAAATGTAAAGATGCAGTATTAGATCATTACTGCATAAAATTAACTGTAGTACATGCTGTATATACTGTAATAATTTTGTAAACACCTCCTGGTGTTACTGCGGTGAGCCCAGGTGTTGCGAGTATCCGCTTAAAATGCCTGTGATGTTAATCACCTCCATGTGAGTGGTTCGTCACTCCAGTAAATTGCATATCGAATTTTAAAAAATGATCTCTCGCAGTTCTCGCCTATTTTTTGTGTTAGTGCAATACTGTAAACCTTGACTAACACCATAGGACCCATATGAAGTGCCACTAATGATTCTGGAAGTGCTCCCAAGAAGCAGAGAAAAGTCATGACATTACAAGAAAAGTTGAATTGCTTGATATGTACTGTAGATTGAGGTCTGCAGCTGCAGTTGCCCGCCATTTCAAGATAAATGAATCCAGCCTAAGGATCATTATAGAAGAAAAGGACATTTGTGAAGCGATTGCTGCAGCTACACCAGCAGGCACAAAATCCCTGCACTTTTTGTGAAATACCTTTTTATCTCATATTGAAAATGCAGTTTTTATGTGGGTACAGGGTTGCTATAAGAAAGACATACCTGTAGACTCTTAATATGATTAGAGAAAAATCAAAGTCATTATATGACAAAGCAAAAGGAAGGTGAAAGATTTAAAGCTGGAGAATTTAATGCCAGCAAAGGATGGTTTGATAATTTTAGAAAGCAGTTTGGCTTTTAAAATATCAACATAACAGGAGAAGCAGCTTCTGCCAACCAAGAAGCAGCAGACAGATTCCCAAGCACCATTAAGAAAATCACTGAGGAGAAATGATATCTGCCTGAACAGGTTTTAATGCAGTCAAAAGTACCCTATTCTGGGGGCGAAAAATGCCACAAAGGATATTTATCAATAAGGAAGAGAAGGGAGCACCAAGATTTAAGGCAGGAATGCATAGGTTAACCCTATTGTTTTTGTGCAAATGCAGTGGGGTTTATGATTAACTGCCCTTATCTATAAAGCTGCTAACTGCCCCCCCCCCCCCCCCGGCAGCCAGTGTTTTGGTTGTACAACAGAAAGGCTTGGACAACGAGAACCCTTTTTCTGCATTGTTTCCATAGATGCTTTGTCCCTGAAGTCAGGAAGTACCTTGCTACTAGTAGACTGCCTTTTAAAGTTCTTTTGATTTTGGACAATGCCCCTAGCCACCCAAAACCCCATGAGTTCAACACCAAAGATATCTAAATGGTCTGCTTGCCCCCAAACACAACTAATTCTGATTCATCCTCTAGATTTGGGGGATGGTACCATATGGAAATATAAGAACCCTTGAGGTTCATTACCACATGGTACTCTATGGAAAAGATTGTCAATACTACAGAAGAGAACCCCATTAGAGAGAACATCATGAAAGTCTGGAAAGATTACACCATTGAAGATGCCATTGTTGTTATACAAAAAGCGGTGAAAGCCGTCAAGCCCGAAACAGTACATTCCTGCTGGAGAAACTGCCCAGATGTTGTGCATGAATTCACAGGATTTATAACAGAGCCAACCAAGGAAAGCACGACAGAAGTTGTGGATATGGCAAAGGTGGGTGGTGACGGGTTTCAAGGTACGGATTTTGCAGAAATTCTAGAGCTAGTAGACACCACACCAGAAGAATGAACAGAAGACAGCTTGATGGAGTTCAGTGTTTCTGAATCCGTGCCAGATGAGGAAGAAGACAGAAGAAGCAGGGCCAGAAATCAAACTGACATCAGACAGTCAGGCAGAAGGGTTCCAATTATTCAAGACTGCTTTTGATTTCTTTTATGACATGGACCCTTCCGTGGTACAGGCACTGAAACGAAAGCAAATGGTGGAAGGAGAGTTGGTATTATATAGAAACATTTTTAGAGAAATGAAAAAACAAAATTACAATATATTTCTGTAAAGTAACACCGAGTGTGCCTACCTCTCCTGATTCCCTTTCCATTTCTTTTACTTCTGCCACCCCTGAGATAGCAAGACCAACCCATCCTCTTCCTCCTCCTTCTTAGCCTATTCAACATGAAAAAGATCTTTATGATGATCCATGTCCACTTAATGAACAGTAAATGATCATGCCATAGAGGTATTAAACACTTTTTGTATATACATGGAAAATCTAATAACTGTATGGCAACAACTGTATGAGACATTTTTGTGTCATCATCATCATTGCCTAAGTATCCATCATGTAGAACATCATGTGCAAAACTTGTATGGCAGTGGATAGCCTACCGTACATAGGCATAAGGTGAGTGGTACTTAATATGAAATTAATGTGTTCATTTTCTTACTGTTTTATAACTTTGCTTTCAAAAAATTATATTACCACAAAAAATTATATTACCTCTCTCTCTCATAATTGGAGAAATTGGGTATCAGCCTGTCATCACAAGTAAGTGGTTTTTCTAGAAACGAACAGTGTTTCCAATACTGTATTATGAATATGACTATAATACTGTGTGCCATAAAAATTTTATAACCATTCATTAGTGTATAGGCTGTGCTACCGTGAGCAATGGTATTGATTACACTAGGCTACCATAGAGCAATCATATTGCTGCTGCTTCATTACCAATGCAGGAACCATTATACCAGTAAATAAATACAAATTTCTTCTTTACATTATCTTTGCATTTTTTATGTCTGCTGTTAGTAAAACATATAACATCTAAAATGTTTTGTATCATGCAAGACTATTGAGGTAGGTACTGACAGATGATTTATTCTATAAACAGATGATGTAATCTTAAAGTATTGATAAATACAATATGATACTGTAAGTGTATTTTCTCTTATGATTTTCTTAACATTTTCTTTAGCTTACTTTATTGTAAGGATACAGTATATAATATGTATAACATACAAAATATGTTTTAATTGACTTTATGTTATTGGTAAGGCTTCCAGTAAACAGTAGGCTGTTAGTAAAGTTTTGGGGGTCAAAAGTTAAATGGGAATTTTTGACTTTGTAGGGGTTGGCGCCTCATATTTCGGAGTTTAAGGGTCAATTGTAGTTTTTTTGGAACACAGCCATACTTATTCATTCACATATGATTTATGGTTGCTTTTGTGTTCCACCTACTCAGTTTGAGTAGTTACAACAGACATCTTAAAGCTTAAAATATTTAGTACCTGGTCATATACAGGAAAGATTTGCTGACTCCTGGTCTAAACATTATTTCATGGCAGATCAACAAAACAAACTTTTGTTTTGTTTTGTTTATCCTCACCCGAGGACATTTTTCCATTTTTTTGTTCAGATAGAGTGGGAGGGGGAGAGAGAAAGAGAGAGAGAGAGAGAAACATCGACGTGAAAGGGACACATCGAGTGGCTGCCTCCCGCACGACCAACCAGGGCTGGGGACAAATTGCAACCGAGGTACACGCCCCTAGCAGGAACTGAACCCGGGTCTCTCTGGACCGCAGGCCGACACTCTAACCACTGAGCCAAACCGGCCAAGGCAAAACAAACGTTTGATAAGGTTCAGTGTGAGATTTTATAAAAGACATTGGAAATCTTGGAAACATTACTATCAATAGAAAAAGCTACCGACGGTCAATGATAGTCAAACAGTGTACGAGTAGAAATAGAAATAAGCCCAGAGTTTCAAAATCTTTCCTTTTGAGTTCTGATAATGGGTTTGAATCTACATAGCTTTCGTCTCCTTTCCTCTCCAGCCACAACCTATCTCTGACTTTTCCACTTAAAACAGTTTCCTTTTCATTCCATGTTTTATTTCCTATTTCATCCTTTCTTTGCACATGAACTTTCTCACTGTGTCTAGTTATTTGTATCTTTGGCTAGCAAATGTTCAGTACATGCTTTTTTCACAAAGCCTCAAAATGAGAGGAAACAACCCTATCAGTTGTAAAATAGCTGAGGTGTGCAGATAGGCCTCAAAGTGAGATAAACACAAATGAGAGAACAGCTTGTGGAGGAGGGAAAGGGGGATGCGGCTGAGATCTCAAAGGTTCCCATAATTACAAATGAGTAAATTACTGAGGACATGTTTTGGCATGGGAGATAATATAGTAATTTTTAAAAAACACTTAGAAACTGTACTGCTTTGGTAATTCACATAATAATTATCTTATTTTTTATTATATTATGTTTTATTACCACCAGCAGATGGTATTGCAGTTATTTTTTTATCTGTTTTTAGCTTTAGGGGGCAAATAGCCTGTTAACTGTTATTCACAGGTTAAAATAATAAACCCTAGCCTCCCTTGCAAATTATTTTTACTTAATTTTAGTAAAAACAAAGCCAGGAAAAAAATTGTATCTGCCTACTCAATTGAAAGAGTGAAAAGCAGAGAGAGGATTTTTTCAATGAGAGGAAGAATTTAAGGTAAATAAAAAGGAAGGTTTTTTTAAAAAGCTATACTGCAATATTTAAGTTTAGTGAAACTGTACAAATTTCAACTAGTTAAGGGGGAAACCTGTCTGAATTACTAAAAAGTACAAATTAAAATATTCATGTTTTTAAGAAATAGCTTGATTAACTTTAAGATTAAACAGTAAAACTATTTTCAAGGTGTTGCCAAGTATGAACTTTAGCTAGACCTATTTCAATAAAGTTGTAAAGATTATTTGTACTTGTTTAAAAATGATTAAAGAAGACAGTTGAGGTAGTATGTACAAACAAACTAACATGTCATGAGTGGACAGTCTCCTTTTGGAGAACTACAAAATGAGGCAGAAGGCAAGAAGCTTTTATACGATTGAGAATAAAGAAAAAGGAAGAGACAAACAGAAAATATCTGATTGGCTGGGGCCACATAGTCAACCTTGTTTGGGGTGGAAAGTTCTTCCCAGAGGTGGCGTGGTGTTTGGGGATTGGCTGACTGAATACAGAGTTTCTGATCAAGCAGAGCATTTACAAGGACACAAAAGTTATCCACGTTTTGGATTGCTCTGTGGCAGCCTCGGTGGAAGTGGCTCCATCTTGGGCCTAGAAATGTATTTCAACAGTCGTCGCTTTTGCTCATCCTCTTGGCCAGCGATTTTCAACTTTTTTCATCTCATGACACGCATAAACTAATTACTAAGATTCTGTGACACACCAAAAATATATTTTTTGCCGATCTGACAAAATAGGTATAATTTTAATTTAGTCATACCAGACAACTATTGTGTTGGCTGTTGTCATTTTTAAAATTTGATAATGTAAGGGAAAAGAAGTCAGTGCCCCTGACTAAATAGTCAGGTATTGCATGTTTTAAAAATTCTTGTGGCACACCAGTGTGCCTCTTTCGGGACACCTGTTGAAAATCGCTGCTCTTGACCACTGAGGATGTTTGATTGAAAATACTGGTCTTAGCATGACTCTCAGTTACCGTTGCCTCTTCAGGTCTCAGTGGAGTATTCACAAGAGATAATGCCAGGCTCCTATTCTTGAAGCTGATTATGTTCTTCTGTTCTCTTTTGTCAGTGCAGACAGAGACCATCTGTTGGCTGGTCAGTGGCTACCACATGCATTTAAAATTTAATACAGTGTATTAGGGAGACAATAATAATTATTAGCAACAAAACCATGCCCATGGTTTGGAGAGCACTCTTGAGCCAGGGCCCCCCTGAATTAAACCAACAAGAACCAAATAAGTCAAGATATGATCCTGAAGAGGGAGATACATCTTCAAGCCAGTTGGCCTATTTATGTATTTTGTGTAACTGTGTCTCCACTTCTCCAGAAGTGTTTATCCAGCAAGCTTGTTTCAGAAAAGCTGTGACATTGGAAATTAGGAAGATATTTGTAATGGACATAAAGAACTGCAAGATCACCAGCATCTTAGCATTCAATAGTCAGTTGGAGGTTGGATTACCCTCCTTTGCAAAGGCCTTAGATATGTGAACAATGGCATTATCTTTTTAGGCCAGGGCAAGGAAATTAGGAAAAGGATGGTCAGAGCAGAAAGGAGGACTGGAAAGAAATTATTTTGACCCAACATCTTGGGAGGAAGCAGTCTACCTTGAGGTCAGCCACTGACTCTTCCTAGTCAATTTGATTTTGAGGTATCTGGCATTTGCACAGGACTCGATGTCAGGTGGAGCCTTCTTCAGTTGTAAAATATGCACCCAAGGTTTGACATCGGTGTCAGTGGTTAAGAGAACTTTGGAGGGTCTTTTCCATGAATTTCACTTTTACAAAAGCATTAGAGTAAAATAATAGCTGGCCTAAATGATAAAAGACAAAAATGTCCACAGTTAAAGATCTGAGGAGAGTTTATTATAATGGACTTGACCAGGAAATTTGGTTATTTCTATTAACACATTTTAAGATAACTGGAATGATAACTGATAACAACATACTAGGACATGTCAGATTTTGGGGGATTTCAGACAATTGAGATATAATTCAAGTAGTATAAAATTCACCCTTTTAAAGTACATAATTTATTGGGTGTTTGGTGTTTTGTTTTGTTTTTAGTATTTTCAACAAGATTGTGCAACCATCAACACTATGTAATTCTAGAACATTTTTATCATTCCTCCAAAAATCTGTATTTATTAACAGTCACTTCTAGCCCCTGGCAACCAGTTACCTACATTCTCAGAAAAGGGATGAAAAGTCACCCCCTGAAACCACAAGTTGGTATTGGGAAGAAGAGGTTGTGCTTTAATTGAAATGTGGCTCAGTAGATTAAGTTTCGTCCTGTGCACCAAGAGGTCGATTCCCGGTCAGGACACATGCCTGGGTTTCAGGCTCCATCCCCAGTAGGGGATGTGCAAGAGGCAGCCTATCGATGTTTCTGTCTCTCCCTCTCCCTTCCCCTCTATCTAAAAATCAATAAAAAACATTTTTTAAAGAAAAAACATTAAATCATAAGCCAAAAGACCTAGTGGCCGTCATAACAAAATTGTTTTAATGATTTAATTTGGAGGTAAATAATGAAGGAGGAAAATAGTATTCTAGGCAAGAGTATAAGGAAAAAATATGAGAAAGCTACCTAGCTCAAAGAGTGAACATTTAAGCCCAGTGAGAGAAAATTGGGGGGCGGGGGGTGCATTGAAGCATTAGCCAGTAGTTTCCATTGTAATCCTCTTTCAACCATAGTATATATTGAAAGCTTTGAGGTAAGATTTTGTATGAATGGAGAATTCCACAACTTAAAAAGGAAAAAGAAATTTGAAAACCTTAGGTTTAAATATATAAGCCCAATGTACACATTATAAAGTGTTGTCAGAATGTCTTGAAAGGAAATCAAGGGGAAAAAAGCTAACTTAAGTTGTAGCAAACAATGGAAAACCAAAGAATTTAATCCCCTCTAAATTATACAAAGGTTCAGAAGAGAGTTATGAGATGTTGTTGGTTTTGGGGTTTATTTGGCAGTGCTATTTGGTTTATATTTTCTAGAAGTAGAAAATAAATATTGATTGAATAATGTGGTTGATTGAAAATAAATATTGAAGTCTAAATGTTAAACATGAGAATATTTGAAGAGTACCTTGTAAATATATGAGGCAGAACTTTAATAGGTGATAAAATAATAGAATATTTTTAAAATCTGAGGTAATTTGTTTAAAGCTCCTTGAAGGAAAAAAAAAAGTCACAAATTAAAGATGTATTATGTTACTGCTATTTGATCAGCTTTTGTATCTTTATGGTAGCCAAATTGACGTATATGTGTCTAAAGCTGCTTTCTTACAGCATCAATTGTTCCACTTCCCTAACTTAACACTTTGACAATAAATTTTCAAATGTATCCAGATCTAGAGTCACTTCCAAGAAGTATGTTTGGTGACTAACATAGTCTTCTGCAAACAAACAAAAAAGAGTTTATTTTAAAATCTGAAACCAACAAATCTCTTTGTATATTACCATTTGAGGATGAAATTTTGTTTTTCTCCATGTTTTGACTGGATATATCTAGAGGGTTTTGGATATTTGCTTCCCTTCTAATAAGAAATAAGAAAACTAGCCCTGGCCGGTTTGTCTCGGCGGTTAGAGCGTTGGCCTATGGACCAATGAGTTGCAGGTTCAATTCCTGTCAAGGGCATGTACCTCGGTTGCGGTTCGGACCCAGCTCTGGTCCAGGTCATGCGGGAGGCAACCAATCAATGTGTCTCTCTCACGTCAATGTTTCTCTCTATCCCTCTGTCTCCCTCCCTCCCACTGTATCTGAAGATAAATGGAAGAGTAAGTATCCTTGGGTGAAGATTTTAAAAAAAGAAATAAAAAACTATTCTTAATAGTTTCAAGTTTGAAGTGCTTATTCTTTTTTCATAAAATATTAAATAGCAAAATAAAAAATGCTCTAAATGTTCTTTCTCTTCTAGTTTGAGGAGAAACTAATTTATGTGAATTGGCACCTCACATACTCTGGGTTTAAGAAGTTAGGATTATCTGAGAAGTTGCTATTTTTAGGTCCACTGTAATGTTTCTAACTTTGGCACTCAGAGTAGTGGGTGCTTCCTTTCCCAGAAGGCTCTGTATTCTCAACATGTGCAGGTCAATTTGACATAAAGCTACCTGCAAGGAGTAACCAGCCCATTGTAGGACGTGTTTCTAACTTGAAAATTATGAGCAGGTCTTGGGAGCCACAGCCTACATTTGTGAACCAGCTGCATGTCAGTGCAAGTATGGATTGTGGTCCCTGGAGGCTGGGAGAGCACAATGCTTGAACTTAATTTCTTTGAGAGATAAGAAGAAAAAAATACCTTTCTATCTGACAAGATTGACAACGTATTAAATCTGACTATCTTCAGAAGTGTGCTGGACATTTGCTAAGTAAACATCACTTTTCAAAGATGATGATCAAGGAAACATCTCTACGAAGGGACCCGGATTTAAGGGGAGAGTTAGCTTTCCTGGCAAGGGGCTGTGATTTTGTTCTCCCGTCACGGTTTAAGAAGCGGCTGAAGTCATTTCAGCAGACACAGGTTTGAAACTTGGGTGTTTCTTTTAAAATATTTTTATTACTAATAAAACCACCCAGTGAACTAACTTACAAATAATTTTACAGCTCACTTGATATTAGATCAAGGAATTAATCTGTGTCCTCTATTCAGCTATTTGCAGTGAGCTATTTGTAGAGAGATTCCAACAGGTTTAAAAATAGACCTTCTGGACCTGAGTACAGTACTCACATTTTTCTCTTGTAGAGAGGGAATCCAGTTTTAGAGACAATAAATACAACTTAACAAACAATTTACAATTCAGTGAGGGAAATACTAGAATTTTTAATAGAAATATCTTTGAGAAACTAGAATTTCTGTGTTAAAAGTCCTGTTTGTACTTTGAATCAGTAGGCTTTGAGTTAACATACATACATCTGTAATGAATTTTTTTTTTTAATATTGACCCTATTAATTTTTTTTTGAAGGAAGAACTAATTTTACATATAGGCAATTGTGTGTGTGTGATCTAATGTTTTTAGGTAATAAAGGATGGCAATTAACTTTTGGGTGGTGAAAGAATGTCCTCCCTCTCCCAAGCTGTGAGATTGAATCATTTCTGCCTGCGATGACTACTTTGCAGAGCCCTTGCTAACTTGCTTACACCGTTACGGCCAGTGTCTCACCAAACAAGTACCTAACACTGACTATAGTATAAATCAAGGGCCATACAAATGATGGCCATCCAGAATCCAGCAAGAAACCATACTTTCATAATTATTCTGACCCAGAAGTAATTTCAAATTGTTTGATTGGACCATATAAAGTTGTTTTTTAATAGCTCAAAAATGGTCAAATATTGGAAATGCTACAGTGACGTAAGAGTGTAAGGATACCATTCAGAAGGAATATTTAACCGATACTGTGTTTAAAGGGAAAGACTGAAATGGAGAATTGAGATACTTTAACCAGCTAATTCTATTTTAGTGCTGTTCCTAGATTTAGTGATACAGTTTTATTTAAAGTGAGCAGATGCTAAATTTGTTGGTAAATCTGGCAAAATTTATATTACTGTGTTTTATTTTATAATATTTGTAAAGAGTCAGTTTTATTAAACTACATTAAAGTTTAAATTATGTCTCCTATTAAATTCAATGGAAAGGAAATTGATACACCCAGAAGTTCACAGTAAATGCATTCTTTTTATTTTCCCTTTTAAATATTAACATCACTTTTATTAAATGTGTATCAACCAATGAATTAATAAAGAGTTGCCTATCAGTGAATTGCTCCATGTTAAGAAATACACTAAGGAAAGTAAAATAGACTATTATATAATCAAATATTTTCCCATTCAAATAAAAACTTTGACAGATAGCCAGGGTTTGTTCTGAATGTCACTTATTTCAGTAAAAGCAAAAGTGTAGAGTCAACATTGAAGGCTTTCCTCTAAACCGTCTCCACTAGCATGTGTTCATCAGCCTATTGGGTTTCATCCTCACTGGCACCAGTGGTCTTAATCTTACAGTTATGATTGCTCTGGATGTCACACCATGGGAAACATTTGGGGGAAACCAAAAAAAAAAAAAGAATTTTGATGATTGCGTATTTGTCTCACAAATCTCTTTTAGTATAGAATAATAGAAAGGAAATAACACTAATATAAATGACCTAGGTAAAGCCCCTGAAGAAGTATATGCATTATTTTAGAAGTTTAAGAACAGTTTTTATTGTTATTGACTCCTAAGACTATGTAATAATATTTGCAGGTTTAGCATTAAGGCAGAGAGAAATTTTTCCTTAGAATAGATTGTCAGTTTGTTAAAAGTGGTTTGTAAACTTTAAATTACTTTACAGATGTGATTATTTTACTTATTATTGAATCTGCAGAACCATGACAGATTATGTTTAATGTACAATCCCCACCCTTTGGTGCTCATTTTCTCAAATAAGGACATATCTGTGCCCAGCACTGTTTTGAACCTTTTACCTGTGTAATTTCCATACTCTTTACTCCTGTAGTTTCCTTTAATCCTCACAATAACCTTCCAAGAAGTAAGGATTTTAATCTGTTTTATGACCAAAATTCTAAAAGGTTGAGTAACTTTCCTGAGGTCACAGGACCAGTAAGCCATCACTGTTTTCTGTTGAGTTTTTCATCTTTCATTGGTATCACTTCCCTCTGTGCAGTTTCTTCCTAGACTATTGCTTTATATGGGTGACATCCCAATATTGCAGCAATGGCTTGGTGTGACCAACTGGCCTTCATAGCCCCAGTAGTATTAATATATGAACAGACTTCACTCTATGTATTAATGTCAGGTATTAACATGAGAAATGGGTCATGTATAGCAAAAGTAGGAGATTCAATCATATTCATTACATATCTTTGTGAGTGAAGCTAATCTTCCTATAAGACTCATGTTTTTCAAAGGTAGCAAAGATTTTTATCCTGAATCTAAATATCATGTTATAAGCCCTTATGTCAAAAGGAAATATGATATTCAGATCTGCTTACAGATAAATTATTATTCAAATTTTAGGGATGGCATTAGGATAATTTAAGGAAGAACTCTCAAGTCATACTTTGTGTTCATAGTGAATTTAAAGTAAATCTAGCTGCCCAGATGGTGTGGCTCAGTGGTTGAGCATCAACCCATGCACCAAGAGGTCCCCAGTTTAATTCCTGTCAGGGCACATGACCAGGTTGTGGGCCAAATCTCCAGTAGGGGGCATAGATGAGGCGGCTGATTGATGTTCTCTCTCATTGATGTTTCTATCTCTCTCTCCCTCTCCCTTCCTCTCTCTAAAAATCAATAAAGAAAAAAATAATAAAGTAAATCTAGCTGGCTAACAAGCAGGTCATCTTTCATACTTTATATGGTATCTAATACACTGCCAAGCTCATCAGCCTTGATAGATAGACAATTGGTCAAAATTAAGAGTAGAAATGAAAACTCTGAAAATCTTCATGGAATCTTTCTGCTTTTTCTTCTAGGGATCTCAGAACTGAATTTAGTCTTCATTGATAAAATAAATGTCCCTACCTAAATGTTAGTGTACCTCCCCTCCACTTTCCTTAAATCATGGATCATCTTAATCTCCCTTCACCCTCCCCATTGTTTATACTATCCTTTCTTATGTCTATATTTTACACCACATCAAATCCTTTTTGGAAAAAAGAATGATATAAACTGTAAATGAGTTAATAAACAGTAAAGGAAGTTTGGCTGTAATGAAATTAATGACTGTGATCCTTGCCTATTAGAATGTACTTGAAAAGTGAGAGAAATTTGTATCTCGGAAAAAATGGCATATCCCGAGTGGTAAGTAAATCAGCCTGGTAGAGGACATTCCAAAACAAACAAACAAACAAATGCTTTAATTGTCTTAACAAAGACTTTCTCTGCATCAAGGACTGGCATTGATTCTACCTAGACAGAGTTAAACTAGAGAAGAAGGACACTCCCTCCAATAGGTTTTCTACATATTTAAAAAGAACTCATTATATCTGCCTATTGAAGGAGAGAGAAAGGCACAGAAAGACCAATAACAGTCTTCAAAGAGAATTTACCCATCCAATTCCAACAGACTGAGAATACACCTCAAGGTCCTCAATATGTCAGCTCACATTGCTTTTAAATGTCTGCCACATAGTTTATGGGACAATGTAGGGTTTTTAAAAATAAATTTATATAAACTCGAGTATTGAGAGATGATTAATATATTAATTTATTTAGTATGGATAAGCATTCCCTGGAAGCATGCTTGCTACCCTCTAGAGTAGAGTGAGCTCTTGATTGCTACGGTCTCTGATTGTGGTTTATTGTATTTATACCCAACTTCCTATTACTGGTGAGGACTTTCAAGAAATATATACTGTTTACAGTTTTTGTGTCTCATAATCACATTTTCCTTCCAGATTCAAAATAAACCAGAAAAGAAACCTGGAACATCACTGCCACCTCCAGCCACCTTTCCAAGTACTCCCCATCCTCTCTCCCCTGTTCCTCATGTGAATAATGCTGTGAACGCAGCGTTGTCCATAAACATTCCACGGTTCTACTTTCCTGAAGGACTCCCAGATGCCTGCAGTAACCATGAACAAACTCTATGCAGAGTTGAAGCTGCTTTCATGGATATTGAAGATCAGAAAGCAGACATTTATGAAATGGGAAAAATTGCCAAGGTAATATAACTACGAAATAATGTAAAATTGCCCTTTCTTTAGCAATACCAATCTCCCTCTCTTCACTGCCTCTTTCTGTTTTTAAGCATGCATAGTTTTTGTTTTTTTTTTTCTTTTCCATGTTGAAAAAAATGTATTTGATCATGATATATCTTTAGCTGTGGTCATGGAACTCATAAGTTTGAAGAAAACCTTACTGGACTTCTAGTCCAGCTTCCCACTTAATATAGGAATTCCATCCATGACATCACTGACACATAAATTCATGCTCTGCTTGCATGCTTTCAGTGACAGGAAACTCATTATTTTTCCAGGCAGCCTATTTCATCATTAAATATAGCCTTACTTGTTAGAAATGTTTCCCTTGTGTTGAATACAAATCTCTACTTTTGTTCTCACCCAATAATCATAACCCTTTGTCCTGAAGCCAGACAAGGAACCAGTAGGCCAGCTCAACACTGTAATTCTACTCAGAAATAAGTGGATTTTCCACTAGGAAGCAAGTCTTTGATACTTTCCAATATATCCAACTGCTTCTGAGAGCTTAGCTTCTAATGCCAGAACTACCGTGAAATCTTTGGTAACTGGATTCTATACCTTTAGCCTCCTCCTAGAACAGTTAATACTGAGCATGACCATCATATAATATTTGATCATGCCATTCCCAGCTCAGCTACATTCAGGAATTCTACCATCCCTAGCAGTGCTTTCTTTTGGTTGGGTTTTATTTTTATCATGCACATATATTGAAGAATCAGGTCATACCTGGGAGTTTAGCAGTGATTTCAGTCTGTGCTTCAAGAGACCAGAGGGGTTTGGTAGGCTAAGGACTTGCATGTGGGCAAGTAGGAAACCAAGTGGGAACTCCCAAGACCTCATGCACACTTACACTGGGAATGGTTCCCCTGCTTTTAGGAATAATATTTAAAAATTTGAAAACTAATATTGAGGATAAAACCCAAAGTACTGCTCTCTGTGTGAGTCTGTCCCACTTGCCCTCCCACAGGCACATCTCGCATTTGGGCTCTAAGTTCTGCCCTCTAAAATGGGCTTCCACTCCTGCCACCCTCTATGTCACCTATCCTTTAAGTCCTAGCTTCCATCATGCCTTTGGAGAAGTCCCTGAATCCCCACTCCAGTCATGCCCTGTCCTCTCCCCTACCTCTAACCTCAGAACATTTGTTACTACTGTTAAATAATTTGTAAATAGAGTGATTTTTAAGGAAAATACAAAGGAATCCTTTCATTCCCCCTTTCTTCACTCTTAATCTTAGAACTTGCTTGTTGATCCCTTAGATGTCTTAATGAAAAACAGACTCTTTCATTCCAGAAATAAGAGCTCACCTGTTTCCACTCTATTTTACAAATGAGGAAACTGAAGTCCCACAAATACTTACCTGAAGTCACAGAACTGGTACATGTCAGGAGACAAGTCCTCTAACTCCTAGCACTGTGCTATTTCTACCATATGTTATCTCTCCTGAACATATGCTAACATACCATTAGCTAACTTCCAATTATATCCACCCTAATAAATGATAACTTCTTTCAAGTCATTGGCATTTTCTTACCCCAAAGCTTTGAGAAATGGCTTGTTGTATGAGCCAAGATGGTAAATTATCTAAACAGGCTGGAACTATGAATCTAAATCCAGAAGATAGAATTCAGCAAGGATGAATGATGCCTGCATCTGGAGATAACATGTTAACCACATAAATGCCAAACGGTATTTCTAACATGGCAACAGTGTGTGTGAGAGAGACAGGAGATTTTCATGGACTGCCTCAAGCAGGCAAAGAGACTGTCCACATTAAGGGATATGGTAGTTCTCTGATGCTGTGAACCACACCTGGAGAGCCAATCCTGTGATTAGCGCCTCACTGTCAGAGACCTGCTGCCTGCTCTGTCTTGAATTCAGGTCCTCTGGGTCGACCTTCCTCCTCCAAATAGTCCCAGCCCCTGACTGAGGAGCCTGTCTTTGCCTTTCTGCCCCCTGCTCCATAGTTCAGTGGCCCTCCAGCACTCAACAGATTCAGAGAAGAGAGCAGAAAGCCTAAGAAGGTCAAGGGAGGCACAGGAAAGAGTGTAATCAAGTCAGGGACGGTCTGTGCATGCTTGGGGAGTCAGAGGAAGGACTTTGCTACAGGCAGTGAGTATCAGTCTGTATGTCATCAGGAAAACTGCCAGTGTTGAAGCTGACAACATAGAAAAGTTCAAAATCTAGAAAACTATTTTGTTTAACCCTAGTAACAGTCATTTACATAACAATGTACTGTTTATACCTAATCACTGTGTGGCATAATAGCCAGTATACATACACATCTGATTAACTTGTCTGAATTGTACTTGATTATAGCCCTAAACTCCATTTATGGGTGCCAGGCATTGTTGTTCATTGCTCTTAGACCGTAATTGTCGACTCAGGTAACTAGGTAAACTGCTGATACCTTTAAAAAGTTAAAAATAATATTGCATATAAAAGTGAGAATGTGTGTATAATGACCTCAGGAGATAGCACAAGTGTATTTGTTTATATTGTTTTGTTTGGATTACCGTATCAGCTCATTTTATTGAATTTTGTCTCTTTATTTTTAAAGTCATTTATTTAAAAATTTTATTTCATTGTGTCTTCCAGCTAGCTCATCCCCGTAAAACCAGCTTTTACTTGGCTGTGGCAGTCTGTTAGCACTCCATCCTTATTTTCAACCATTCTCTACTGTGCTGACTGCTCTTCTCTGCCACTAGGCAGTGAACTCTGCATCCCTTGCACTCTTGTGTGCTTGTATTCTCACAAGAGGTGCTCATTTGAAAGAGAGAAGAAAGACAACCTTTAAGGGGCAATGATGGGAGAGGTGGTCAGAGCAATAAATGAACATTTTATGGATTCTTGTAGTTTATAAAGCTATTTGGAAAACCAGCTTGAATTTGCAATCTACTCTTAGTGACACTTAAGCATAGCTGTAGAGGCTATGGTCTGTGTTTTAAGTGCAAAGAAATTTCTATGTTCATGAAATCTGTATCTGTTGGTAGAATTTAGCTTATTCACCTTGGACCTCAAACAGCGCTGGAGAGATTAATGCCCATTCTGACTAAATTATCAGTGTGTAGTGTGTACTTTTTTCCACAGCTTTAAGTGGTGATGGAGAAAAAATGGGAGAATGAATCCAAGAGGGACAAAGGTAGTGTAGGAACAGAAACTGAGGAACAGGCCCGGCTGGTGTGGCTCAGTGGCTGAGTGTCGACCCATGCACCAAGAGGTTGCTAGTTCAATTACCAATCAGGGCACATGCCCAGGTTTTGGGCTCGATTCCCAGTAGGGGGCGTGCAGGAGGCAGCCAATCGATGTTCCTCTCTCATCAATGTTTCTCTCTCTCTCTCCCTCTCCCTTCTTCTGTCTAAAAATCAATAAAGCCCTGGCAGGTTTGGCTCAGCGGTTAGAGCGTCAGCCTGCGGACCAGAGAGGCCCGGGTTCGGTTCCCACTAGAGGCATGTGCCTCGGTTGTGGTTTGTCCCCGGCCCCGGTGGCGACCACTCGATGTGTCTCTCTCACATCAATGTCTCTCTCTCTCTCTCTTCCTCCCTCTCTCCCTCCTGCTCTATCTCAAGATAAATGCAGAAATGTCCTTGGGTGAGGATAAAAAAAAAAAAGCAATAAAAACATTTTTAAAAAATGAAAAGAAAAAGAAACTGAGGAACAGTAAGAAAAGCATTTGTCAGAGACTGGGCCTCTGGCAGGAAGTTGAGGAAAAAGGATGAAACTGTCTTCTGAATACAAAGCCCTCCAGCCCCTCTTTTGGCTGATGTAGCACCATCTTGACTCATTGTACCTGTGGCATGTAAGGTGCCCTCTGTAACCTTTATTACTCATCTGCATAATGGGATGAAAATGCCTGCCCTCTTCTGCATGGGCATCACAAGAGGACCAACTGAAGTAACAAGATGAGACATTTTTAAATGTTAAAGAACATTGCAAATATTGGTGATTATCTCTTCCTGTATCATTAGACAACCTTGCTTTCAATTCTTTCTGTTGTTAGACCATTCTTAGACCAAATTATAGGTGTTAATCAAGTTTTCTTTGTTTCAGCGACTCTGATTACCACATTGACTCTTGCCTGCTCCTACACACTAAACCCACTTTCTGCATCTCCCTGTACACCCCCACTTGTCATCCATCCTCTTCCCTTGTAAAAAGTCTTGACACTGGCTTGTTCTCTGTTATAAAAGACTCTATTCTGTTGCCCTCAGATTAATATCATTTACTTTTTTAGATTTTTATTAATCTCCTGATTTCCTTTATCTTAATTCTTTTTTTTTTTATTAATTTATTTTTGTTACAGATGTTTCTCCTTTTTTCCCCATTGACACCCTCCTCCCCATCCCTCTACCCCTTCCCCAGCTTTGTTGTCCATGTCCATCAGTTATGCATACATGCGTATAAGTTCTGTGGTTTATTTCTTCCCTCCCCCCCCACCCCCTCTTCTGGGGGTTGTCAGTCTGTACCCTACTTTCACATCTCTGGGTCTACCCTGTTCCCCATACTGTTATGTTTATTATATTCCACAAATGAGTGAGATCATGTGATATTTTTCTTTCTCTGCTTGGTTTGTTTCGCTTAGGATAATACTCTCGAGGTCCCTCCATGTCGTCTCAAAGGATAAGAGATCTTTCTTTCTTACAGCTGCATAGTACTCCATTGTGTATATGTACCACAGCTTTTTTATCCATTCATCCACTGATGGGCACTTGGGCTGTTTCCAGATCTTAGCTATTGTGAATAGTGCTGCTATGAACATGGGAGTACATATATTCTTTCTGATTGGTGTTTCAGGTTTCTTAGGGTATATTCCTAGAAGTGGGATCACTGGGTCAAATGGCAATTCAATTTTTAATTTTTTGAGGTAACACCATAGTGTTTTTCACAGTGGCTGCACCAGTCTGCATTCCCACCAGCAGTGGACTAGAGTCCCCTTTTCTCCACACCCTCGCCAACACTTGTTGTTTGACGATTTGTTGATGGCGGCCCCTTTATCTTAATTCTTTGTTTTTAAGCAGATGCAGGCCAATCATATTTTTATTTTTAATAGTCAAAGTGTAATGTCTGCAGCCCTTGCCATTCACTGCCCTTCCCATTTTTTTCCTTTGGCATTTTCTCCAAGGGTCTGATACTCTAACACTTATTTACTCAGGGTACCCCATTATGAGCAATATGGGTCAACCTTTTCCAGTCTGCTTTATCATTCTCTACCTTATCTCTTAGGATTTTGCCTTTGGGTCATAATAAATTTATAAGTGTTAATCTCTCAGTGACTTATTACTCCTTACAAGCGGACATATATGCATTCTAACAGGAGTCTTGTGGGGGAAAGACTGTAATCCAAGGGAATAAAGTTGTCTAACATTGGAAGTAGCCGCACAGAAGGCAGTAAGCACACAGCCCTTGGAAGTGTTCAGCTGGGGCTGGTGACCAATTCTCAAGGTTGAGCGAGAAGATTCCTAGTCCCTTCCAATTCTGAAAAATCCATGAGTGACTAATGGTGGGAGTTTCAAGCACTTTGGCAAGTCAGTTCCAGTCTCTCCCTGTACTTGCTGTTTGTGGCTCTGCACCCCCACCTTCATAATACAGGCTTTTCTTTCAGCTTTCCCAGCAGTTGCCAGTCGCCTGTCACATCTAAGAGCATTTTCTTGGCAAACCACCATTCTGCATGAAAGGGAGGATTGGGATTGGAAAAAGTGGATTTGACAGTTTACAAGTAAAACTATATTAATTGTGAGCTTTGTACCTTGGCAATTATAATTTACACAATAAACAATCCATTGGGTTGCTAAGCAACACCTTTCCCTCAGTCTTGACCCCAGGGGAGGTATCTGAACTCTGGACTTAAGAAATCTTAAATTCCGTCCTGCTTGCAGAACATGCTTTCATGGCCCTGGCAGGAGCAGCCTCTTATTTCTGCCCTGTACTTACCTTTCTTGGCTTGAGTCTCACCTTCCATATCCTCCTCTCTGACATGAACCCAGCAGCCTTGGGTTTTCTCAGCATAACTAATCGTGGACTGGGTTCTCTTCAGTCTTCTGTGGGGACCCCCCATGCGCTAAGGCCTCACACCAGGAGCAACTTTACCTGAACCTAATGTGGATTCAGATCTTGTCAACCTCCAATGAAGAACCTTCCCTTTGTAGAATGATGAAGGCTCAATAGATCCTACATCTAATATGAATAATAAGAATTTCTTTAATAATAAGATGTTATCTCTTTTAAGAGTTCCAGATTTGGGAATATGTTTTATATGTGTATACAAAATTGGAAACATTTAGAGACTATTTCTCTACTAATAGTAGAGACTATTTCTCTACTAATTTTTATCATCACTAAGAGGGAAGAATTTTCTCTCTAGGAAAATAAAAACAGGTAAATTTGGTAAGAACTCGTATAAGATATAAGAATAATTTTTAATTGAAAGAAAGCTTTTTATTGAGGAAGAAAAAATTATCTTTTAGGGTATTGTAGTTGCTTTGTATTCATTCTTCTTCCTAAGGCTTTTATAATATGTAGTCATTTGTGGTAGCTTCTAATACATAAATAAACTGTAGCATTTTGATTTTTACCTTTTATCTTTTACCTGAATTGTAACCATTTAAATCTATTTGATAGCTATTTTCTTGAACAGTCGAGGCTTTTCTGGTTCTTCTTGAACCTGGGGCTTAACATAATATGCAGAGAGTGGGAGACAGAGATGGAGTGTATTAACACCAAGTGACCGAGCAACAAAGGTGACTGCAGTTTTCTGCCATAAGAAGGAAAGGCATATGCAACCATGACCTTCCATCATTTCTTTTTCTTTCAAGAAGGTAGAAAATATGTGTTGTAAGAGTAGTAGGAAGGGGGAAGACTAACCAGTCAGGATAGGATAGACAAACACACTATAAATGAACTTGGGGAAAAAAGGTAAATGGGTTTACATTTTTTTCAATAAACATGTAATCCTCTATTTTGTTCACCCTCTATCTGTCTCTCTCTGACATATTTGCATCTGTCCCAGTTTTGCTCCCCCAAGGATCCTTTTCTCCACTGTGGCATGAAGAGTAAAAGCCACAAAGGCCCTTTCTTTAGCCGTGTCATCTCTTCACTGCCCCTTGGCTTACACTGTATTTGTGTTTTAATTGCAGGTCTGTGGCTGTCCTCTCTATTGGAAAGCCCCCATGTTCAGGGCTGCAGGGGGAGAGAAAACAGGATTTGTGTCAGCACAGTCATTTATTGCCATGTGGAGAAAGTAAGTATGTGAGCAGTTAGGCAAAGAATTGTCTGGTCCTCATGACATGCTTCATAAAGGTCACTTATTTTATTCATTTATTAATTTTCCTTTACCCTTTATTTCAACAAGTAAAATTCAATGATTCACAGTCATTTATACCCACACACAGGTTCTTTTTTTTAAATATGTTTTTATTGATTTTTTTTAGATAGGAAGGGAAAGAGAGATAAAAACATCAATGAGAGAGAAATATCCATTGGCTGACTCCTGCACGTCCCCTATTGGGGATCGAGCCCGTAACCCAGGCATGTGCCTTGGCTGGAAATCGAACTGGAACCTCTCAGTCCATAGGACGATGCTCAGTCCACTGAGCCACACTGGCCAGGCCACACACAAATTCTTTCCATAAACCTTTATTTTATGTCTCTAAGCAGTAAAACGGATCTTCAGAAATACCTCTTGAATAACTATTGGATAGTTTCTTAGTTTTACTTGTTAAATTTGGGTCTTAGGATTTAACTCTTACAGCAGTGACATAGGAGCAAACCACATGTTTCACATGAAAACACAGCTTCCATCCTCATATGATCCAGTTTAGAGTTGTATCTAGTGGATTTGTTAAAAATAACTGAATTATAATAAATTTTTATCATTACTTTTTGAAAGCTCCAGTTAAGAAACAAATAGTACATTTAGCAAGACACTCCTGGATTTTAACATCTTGACAAGTTTTCTTGAATTCAAACCCAACTTTCTTCTTTTTCTCTTTTTTTCCCTCCCTGCTTTCTTCTTTAGAAGTTATTTCTTGATATATTTATACATTTTAAGAGCATGTCACAGCTTGCTCCTTCTACCTCTTTTAACTCATCAGCTTTCTTTATATAAGTTCTTCTCACCTTTTCTGGTCTAGATACCCTTCCTGGTAAACTGTTGGGAAATGCTTTTCACCTGTCATCATCCTCATTATTTAAAATCCACATATAGTGGCAGCAGAAATCAGTTGACAGAGGCTTTCTAATCCCTTCATGAGACTTAAAAGCTCTTAGTAGTATAATGTTTAGAACATAGTAGGTGATTAATAAATGTATTGTTGTTTTTAAAAATCTAGTAGCTAGTTAAGTTTACAAAGTTCTTTGTGCATTACTAAAGTAATCAGGGGGTATAAGACTACCAGTTCATGAACTTCTTTTGAAGAACCACACCAAAGCATGATTCATGTTTTCCAGGTGGATTTTAGTCATTTTATTACAGGGAGTAGTTCTAAATTGTCCAGATACCAAGGACTAAAAGGGCCCTAGGAGAATCATTCCTCATACACCATCAGGATGACACTCCAAAGTCAAGACCATTATCACCATTTCAGCTCTCCTACAGCAAGTGGAAAACTGCTGGATAAAATCTACAAATGTCTTTCTTCTTCTTTTTTTTAATGTGTGGATAAGCAGTCCTAAAAGGGAATTACTTGGAGAAAACAAAGCAAAACAAAACACTAATTAGCCAGGAGTAAACCAGCAAAGGAATTATCATTTGCCTTAGGAGTATTTCTGGCAGAACCTGGGGAAAGAAAATAGAGCCTAGGGCCTAAACAGTAGGGAGGTTGGCTTAGATTCCCTCACTTTTCCCCACCATAAAAGCCAGGACTTCAGCTGGCTGGTCTGATTGTGTAGTATTAATTACTATCATTGTTCTTTTAAATCAGCATATAACAGTAGCAGAATTCAGGAACTTGAAATGTGTAGATGTTCTAGCTTTCATTCAGCTAGCAACTTTCATTTTAGTGGGTACCAGGCCTGAAAAGACCTCAGCTGGAGTGTAAACCAGGGGTAGAAAAAATAGGGATATTGCATAGGGATAATTTGTCAGAAGTATCTTCTTAGTTCAGCATTGTTGGCAAAAACCACCTAGCAATCTGGGAAAACAGCAAGAAGTGAATTATGATTGTTGGGAAATTGGGGGGAAAAAAAGGAAATAATCTATTCTATAAAAGATTAGAGCCAGAGAGAAGAACTGTAACTACTTATATTCTAAGTTATTTTGAATACTCTAGGACCCTATGTTTGTGAGCAGGAGACTGACTGTAGCAAAGGAAATCTAGTATCCAACTTGATTTACCTGCAATTAACTGTATAGTATTGAGGAAAGTAACAGCCAGTTGTTATTTTTTCTTAAGACTATGTCACTGAGATAGGATGGATATTTATGTTGGTGAGTAGAGCAGCAGCAGCAGCCACAACAGCTTTATTGAGATAAATCATTTTAATTTTATCTCTAGGGAAAAAAAGATTTCTGCAAAAGGCAAAAGTGGGGGAAGGACATGAAGCACAAGTCTTCATTTTAGGAACTGGAAAAAACTACTTATAACGTTAGGTAGCATGAGCAACTGTCCCTATCTTTTGTCACTTAAAAATAATTCTCTGAATAGATAAGTGCATGTCTATAGCAAAGCTTTATCTTCTGGCCAGATATAAAATGGTTGGAGTGCTCTCTAGTGGGAGTTCCTCTCTTAGCTCTTAAAATGCCTTTTAAAAGCCAGATACTTTAAGGAAGACCCCAAGTATGATTATTTTGGGAGATTAAGCAACTAAGCATGATGGTTTGAGTTACCACAGTGAACTTGAAAAAGACCTGTGTTTATTTTTGAAACTTTTTTTACAAATTGTACCCTTTCCATAAAGCAACTTGGACCAATCTATAGTATTTTAAACTTTCAAGTACAAAAAATAACTGGCAGATAATGATACAGAATCAAAGCATGTTGACATACACATATGTGTGCTGACTTCCAATAATAGGCTCCATATAATTTGGGGAGAAAAGTCAAATACAAAAGCCACAGCATTACAGGAAATAATTTCCCTTTTGTCCCAATGCTTCTGGGATGGACGCTTCCTAGCTCCATCTAGGTGCTTTGCGGATAAACACCTAATGCGCCCTTATTCCCCTGCCTCTGTCCTCCCTTCTTTTCCTACTCTACCGCCCATTTCATATTTCTACTCTGACATGTTTTTCTTATAGTGAGGACATTTTTAGGGGGAAGACATTGCTCCACAGTTTTGTTAAGTTTGAGTTCCTAGATTTACCAGCCTTGTGGCGTAGGTTCTCTCAAATGGAGTCAGTAATATTGCTCCAGGTTTTTATGCTTTACTTTCTCTTACCTTTTTATGTCAACATGTCATTTGTCCACTAACAAAACAATATTTTGTCTTAAGAGCTCTAGAAGATACCAGTTTAGAATCACTATGTTTACCTTCTTCTCCAGCTTTCACAACTTTTATCATCTCCTTTCTCCTGCCATATAGTATCCACCAGCCACTGGCATTGGCTGAAAATCATAATTTGCCTTTTCTTTGTATTTTATCTCTATTTCTAATAGCAAAGGACCATACCTGATTTGACTTTTCCCTTTCAAAGAATCTCTCATCTGCCATGTCTGTGCAGGTTTTATTTAGTAGTGCTGTCCTTTCTTTATAAAGTACTCCTTTCCAAAGACCTCACTGCCTTTTTGTTGTGATCAACCCACCCATTTTCCAGTCCTAAGAGGTGGTTCCTATCAGTACCTACTGCACTAATCTTTTTCTGAAACGTGTATTTATTTAACTTTGGGGGCCTTGAGCATGCTGAAGAATGATATGGAGAATAAATAATAAATATCGTACGATAGCTTTAATAACAACAAATGAAGTCAGTTAAGTATACATCTGTTAGTCATATCACAAACATTTCTTGAGAATCTTCTCTGTGAAAGTTGCTGTGCTAGATGCTAAGGGGAAAAAGAGCTATAACTTTGCCTGCCCTTTATGTGCCAGAGAGATCAAAGAAAGCTAATAGTATAGTGGTATATATAGTACATATACATTAAATAGTACAAAGATCACTAAGGAATCTAGTTGTCAGAAAACGCATTTTGGAAGAGGTGGGTTATTAGCTGGACCTTAAAGAATAGCCAGCATTCGGATAGCAGAGTTGGAAGGGGTGGTATTCCAGGAGAGTAGAACAGTATGAGAAATGGCACAGAGACAAGAATGCACATGAAACACTCGGAGAACAGTGGGTTACACCAGCAGCCTGGAGTCTTAAGTTTCATTTAGCAAAGTAGTAAGATAGGTAGATAGGCAGATTCTAGCCTAATTACAAAGGGCCTTAAATGACCAACTTAGGCATTTAAACTTACTCATCTAAGTGATAAGAGGAATACTAAACATTTTTGAAATGGGGAATTATATAACAAAAGGATGCTTTAGAATGAAGAAGTGTCTGCATAAGATTGGATGAGCAATGAAGCCTATTGTGACCCTCTTCCATTCTCACAGTCTCGGCATGAAGGAATAAAACATTGGACTTGACGGTGCAATGGAAATAGAAAGGAATAGTTACCTAAAACATTTTGAGAAATATTCTTCAGGTCTCCAGTATTCCTGTCTGTATTCCAAGCACCTAGTGGTCCAAGCTAGAAACCTGGAAGTCATCATGGACTTCCCTATTTTACCCTTTCACCTACGCCCCGCACATATACCTATCAACTACTACATCCTTTCATTTCAACCACATTTGCCCCTTTGACTCCATCTCCCACTGCCAGTATCCATGCTCAGGCCCTTGGATGAATTTTTGCTTGATATTTCTGAAAAACACATCTGGTCATGTCACTGTCCAAGTAAAAATTCTTCTGTGGAGTAGGCTAAAGTCCAGGTATCTTGATCTAACATAAAAGGGGCCTCCAGGACCCAATCCTACATGCTCATGTCCCCTTCTCTGACCACCCCAGCACATGTAGTTGCCCAAATATTCTGTGTGCTTTCACACCAGGATTTGTACATGTGACCCTCTTGAACCACAACAACCTTCTTTCCTACTTCCCCCTTTTAGGGAATCTCACTGGTCCTTCCATGACACCCTGTCTCATTACCTCTGCCATGGCTTTCACACAGGAATATAACCGTATTGGTGTAGCTCTCTCCCTAGACTATCTGCTTCTCACAGGGCACAAAACTGCATCTTATTTTCTTTGTATCCCAAGTATCCTCAAGGCCAGACACAGTACCTGACACACAATTAGCATTCAATAAATAATTAAGGAAGGAAAACAAGAAAATTTGGCAACTAATTGACTACAGAGTATAAGGATGAGAAATGAGTCTAAAATAACTTCACAGTTCCAAGCCCAGATAACTCAGAATGGTACCACCATTAACAAAAATAGACATCCATGAAAAGGATTCACTTGGAGAGGAAAGTTTTAAATGTGGTTTTTTTTATCTTTTGACTTTGCTGTCAGAGTATAAAATCCAAATGGAAATGTCCAGCAATTAGTTGAATGTGAAGAATTCTTAGAGTTCGAAGCCTTAATATGACATTCTTTTTTTAAATTTATCTTTATTGTTGAAAGTATTATAGATGCGCCCTCACCCCCACCCCACCCCACCTCTGATCCTTCAGAGTCTGATTTCAAAAGCCACCTATCAGGTTGGCCCTCAATATGCCTGCCAGTCTGGGCAAACAGAAGTTTATGTCTCATGTGGTGCATAATGGTCCTTTCCTGACTGGTGGGAAGTGCTGGAGTTCTGGTCCCAGGTGTTCTGTGCTAAACCTGAATGGATGTTCTCCTGCGAGTGTATTGTTATCTGCATTAGTGCTGTTAACTCTGTGGTCTCAGTTCCAGAAGTATTCTACAAAAATAATACGCCATCTTGTTATTGAGCTTTTATTTAGATGTTCCTTTGACAAAATCAAGAGAATGGAAAAATTCCCTTTATTTAATCATTGAAAGGAGAGCACTTCATTCTTGTTCTAAATGGCTTTCAGATCAGACCGAAATTACCAGCTGTTGACGTTGTGGTCATTGTTCACCGTAGCCAATCTTCCTAAGCAGTTGTTTCTTTTATAGATTGCTGAATAATCATCATGATGATGCCTCTAAGTTTATCTGTCTTCTCGCAAAGCCCAGCTGCAGCTCTCTAGAACAGGAGGATTTTATCCCTTTACTTCAGGTAATTTTCATTTCCTTTTTAAAATGGGTTTCATAGAGTTTCAGAGGTTTTTAAAAAATCTTCAATTGTACTAAATGTCATTTGAGATATACAAATCTAGAGGTCAGAATTCTAGGAGAGTGGTTTTTAAGCTTGTTTTAGTAGCAAAATCCTTTTTGTTAAATGACAACACAGAATCCATAGTATAAAACAGAGCTACTTCCACTGAAGCGGAAGAGAGGAGCTATTCAGCCTTCCCTTGCCCACCCAGAACAATCACCGAAGCACTTTCTGTAACCAGGCATTTGGCCTCATTGACCTTTATTAAGGTTAAAGATAAATCTCCAACAGAAAGAGCCCACTTTGGGAGTATTTATTTCTAGGCCTTCTGATGAGAATTAGTTACATGCCAGTATTGGATCTGTTTTTACTATAGCGTTCTTCATAGCCTGATATATTGCTTATTAGTATTCTTAATTTTATGTCTAAATATTCAGTTTTCCTAAGCATATCATAAATTCCTTGAAGCTAAGGTCTGCCTTTTATTTCTGTTGGATGCACATCATTGTTTTAGTTCTGATAAATCCTGTTGACTATCAGTAAGGATGCCTAAAGAAGAGCAGAAAAATATATTGACATTGTTTTTACACACTCCAAAAAAAAAAAAAATACACAGATCACAAATGCACCAGTCAGTGAATTTTCATAACATGAACACATCTATGTAGCTAGCACCCATGTCAAGAAACAACACATCACCAGTACCCCCAAAGCTCCTCATGCTCCCACCCAATCACTGCCACCCTAAGGTAACCACTATCCTGACTTCTAACACCATGTGACATAGATTTTCAATTATAGTAACAATTTTCCATGTTCAGAATACGAAGTTTGGTTTTGATTTATATTCAGGGTCTTTGAGCTTGTCTTAATTTGCGTGATGGACTTGATTATCCTTAAACTCATCTGCTACATGTTTTTGTTGAAAAATTGCTCGTGTGAAGGAGGATTCTTAATAGTTTTTTACATTTAATCAAGACCATTATACATAATATCCAATATTACATATTCCTATTTATGTTTCATGAAATTGCAAATAATTCAATTTTAGAACTGTATTCCTAATAAAATATTGTTTTAATACCAGTTCTCAATCCACTTCTTACTCTCACCTCCTTGACTCATTCTTGGTCCTGCTCTGACTCCTACAAACTCCATCTTCTGGGCCCCCTTTGCTGACTAGCCTCTGGTTGAGTCTGACCAAAGTCTAGTCTTCCAAAAGATGGGAAGGGAAAGGAGAGAAAAATTGACATTTCCCCCCACTTTCTGCGTTAGCATAGTAACTATATCTCTCTGTAATACAGCTTCTGCTGAACAGCCCCTTCTCCATAGTTCTGGAGCCTATGGGCTCCCATAACTCTATTCTTTCTCTTGTTCCTTTGGTCCTAGGATGGTAACAGTATCATTCTGTTGCTTATCCCCAGTTCCTCACCATCCCCTTGTTTGTTTCCTTAACCTGCCCATACATAGTCCCTTCTATACATAGTCCCTTTATGAAGGGTTCTTATGGATGAATTCTTTTCCCTACTTGACTGAGTTTTATCAGAAACTTTAATAAAAGCTTTGACAGGAATATAAATTAAGTCTGTACCAAGATAACTACAAACGAACAATAACAAAACTATAATTATGAGTTATTGGACATTTATATTTCCTTAAATCTAAAGAGAACTTTTATTTTTATTTAAGAAGTGGACTTGTGGAGTCTTCTGGTAAAAGGTGACAGAATGAATAGATACATTCTCCTCCCATTTTTTCCCAAACTCATCTGAAATTAAAATATGGAAATTTAAAAGGAATAAACCTATGAAATGGGATGGTAGAGAAGAACAGAAAAGAAAATAAATCAATGTACAAGAGATTTCATTATTTCTTAAAGATAGAAAGCAGAAGCAGGTTAAGAAAACCACAGCCCAGAATAAGGGACTGTGTATGGGCTGCAGTGAAGACATGAGCCACTCTGCTTTATACTGCTCATTGGGATCCCAGAGAGGCTGTAAACTCAGGGTTAGCGGATCTAATGAAAAATATTAGACATGGGGATTCACTGAAGGTTGGTATATAGAACAGTTGACCAGTTGACTCTTTACCTGGTTCCCAAATATATAGTATAGCCTGGCATTTACTTACAAACATAAACAAACTGACAAAACAAACAATAAAGCATGTTAAGACAAATTCCAATAGAGAAACCTCCTAGATAGTATCTGACTAGTACTCCTCAAAACTGTCAAGGTCATCAAAACAAAGAAAGTCTGAGAAACTATCACGACCATAAGAAGTCTAAGGAGGCATGACAACTAAATGTAATATGGGATCCTGGATGGGATACAACTTATGCTAATATAAGATGGTAGTAGTAGGAGAAACTGGGTGCAGGTGTATAGGAACTCTACTATCTGCTCAGTTTTTGTGTAAATCCAGAACTTCAAAAATTAAAGTCTTTTTAAAAATAATAACTATACTGAGAGATAATATAAAATAAGAATAGAATGTTATGAAAACAGAATGCTACCACAAAAAAAGAGCTGTTAAAATTTAAAACACAAGTACCAAAATTTAAAATTCCAACATAAAGCCTGACTAAAGTTAAGGGTATCTCTGACATGCACATGCATGCATGCACACACATACAAGGGAGAAAAGCAAAGAGAGAGACAGAAGAGATATAGAGGGCCAATTCAAGAGTTTCAACACCTAACTAACTGGAGACTGTGAAGAAAGAAAAGGAAAATTGGAGAGGAAGAATTTATCAAAAAATAATACAGAATCATCAATACAAGATGGAGAGAATTGGAGAGATTAGGGTGATAGGGTGGATCCACAGAGCAGGTACCCAATGGGAATTCTTGAAATTCCTATTTTTCTCCTTGAGAGAAACAATACATGTGTGTAACCAGTGGTTGATCAGAAACAGAATATGACCCTCCCACCCAGCCTCTCATGCTCCCTCTAGTCACTGTCTACAGAATCAAACACAACACAAGTCTTTTGGTTGAAAGGAGCCACTGAGTGCCACACACCATATAAAAAGGCATGCATAAACATGTCCTCTTGAAATTTTAGAAAAACACTGGTGAAGAGAAGATACTAAAAGCTTCCAGAAAGGAAAAAAGATCACCTTAATAGGAACAAGAATTGATGTGATATTAGATTCTCATTGGCAGCTCTGGGGAAATGGATTTGAACTCAGATTTCTGTATCCTGCCAAGATATCAATCAAATATGAGGTTAGAATAAATACATTTAAAAACTCAGTATAGCCATCAACAAATCATCAAATAATAAGTGCTGGCGAGGGTGTGGAGAAAGGGGACTCTAGTACACTCCTGGTGGGAATGCAGACTGGTGCAGCCACTATGGAAAACACTATGGTGTTTCCTCAAAAAATTAAAAATTGAATTGCCATTTGACCCAGTGATCCCACTTCTAGGAATATATCCTAAGAAGCCTGAAACACCAATCAGAAAGAATATATGTACCCCTATGTTCATAGCAGCACTATTCACAATCGCCAAGATCTGGAAACAGCCCAAGTGTCCATCAATAGATGAGTGGATAAAAAAGCTGTGGTACACATACACAATGGAATATTATGCAGCTGTAAAAAAGAAAGATCTCTTATCCTTTGAGACAACATGGAGGGACCTCGAGAGTATTATGCTAAGTGAAATAAGTCAATCAGAGAAAAACAAATACCACATGATCTCACTTATTTGTGGAATATAATGAACAAGGTGGGCTGATGAACAAAATAGACCGAGAGACATAGAAAGGAGTATGGTTCAGACTGACAAACCTCAGAATAGGGGGATGGGGGGGGGTGTGGATGAGATGAACCAAAGAACTTATATGCATGTATGCATAACCAATGGACATAGACAACACTACTAGGGGCGTCGGAGGGCAGGATGGAGAGGAGGGGGGTCTAGGAGGGGAAAAGGAGAAATATCTGTAACAAAAATAAAATAATAAAAATTGAAGAAGAAAAAAAAAAACTCAATATATATCCTATTTTCTTAGAGAGTTATAGTAGTCCCCCATCCTTATTTGCAGTTTTGCTTTCCAAAGTTTCAGTTAGCTGTGCTCAACCACAGTCTGAAAATACTAAATGGAAAATTCCATAAATAAATAATTCATAAGTTTTAAATTGCAGGCCGTTCTGAGTAGCATGATGAAATCTTGTGCCATCCTGTCCTAGACATGAATCATCCCTTTGATCAGCATATCCACTCTGTATATGCTACCCATTCATTAGACACTTAGTAGCAGTCTTGGTTATCAGATCGACTATTGTGGTATCGCAGTGCTTGTGTCCATGTAACCCTTATTTTACCTACATATGGCCCCAGAGCCATTCACATAACTTGTATTACAGTGTATTGTTATAATTGTTCTATTTTGTTAGTAGTTACTGTTGTTAATCTCTTACTGTGCCTAATTTATAAATTGAACTTTACCATAGGTGTGTATGTTTAGGAAAACATGTGGTGTATATAAAGGGTTTGGTACTATCTGTGGTTTCAAGCATCTACTGGGTGTCTTGGAATGTATCCCTTGCATATAAAGGGGGAATACTGTACTTGAATATATACTACAGCAAATTAAGCAAACCCAGAAAGAGAAATGCATGAGATCCTGGAAAATGTGGATTCATTCCAGAGAACCAGTGAAGGGAAGTCCCAGGATGCCAATTGATGTGTGCTGGAATTGGCATTACAAGGGAACAGAAATATTATTTCGAGAGATAATGGCCCAAATTTTTCTATACTTCTATAAAAACTATAAACTCACAAACCCAAGATACTCAGTAAGCCCAAAGCACAAGAAACATAAAGAAAACTATACCAAGGCACATCACAGTGAAATGGCTCAAAACCAGTAATAAAGAGAAGGTCTGAAAAACAATCTTAGAGAATAGTCACATTTCACAGGGTGGAACAAAGATTAAAATGACAACAGATTTCATGTTGGAAACAGTCCAAGCCAGAAGAAAGGGGAGCAACATCTTTAAAGTATTGAAAGAAAATAGTGCTCAACCTAGAATACTATACCCAGTGAAATAGCTTTCAAAAATGAAAGTGAATTAAAGATTTTATTAGACACAGAAGAGATGAAAGAATTCATCACCAGCGAAATGCACTACAAGAATTGTTTTTAAAATAAATAAATAAATAGTTTAGGCAAGGAAGAAAATAATACCACATGGAAATACAAATCTACACAAAGGAATGAAGAGCTCCATAAATGGTAACTACATGGATAAATGTATGTGATTTTTTTTTATTCAAATCTCTTTACAAGACAACTCTTTAAATAAAACTATCAACAATGTATCGTAGTGATTTTAACATATTTAAATACAATTTGACAACAATAGTGTAAAGGTCAGGAGAAGAGAAATGAAAGTACTATATTATTGGATGATTTGTATATCTGTGAAGTGGTATAACATGACTTGAAGGTAAATTATAATAAGTTAAAGATGAATGCTATAACCTCTGACACAACCACTAAAATAACAGAGTTATAGCTAGTAAGCCAAAAAAGGAAATGAAATTGAAGAATCATAAAAAAAAATACTCAGTTAACCCACAAGGAGGCAGAAAAGAATGCAGGGGTAGGGGATAATAAAGATGGATTGGACAAACAGCAAGATGATAGACTTAAACCTAACCATGTCAATACTCACATTAAATATAAGTGTTGTGAATACCCCCAAAAGGCAAAGATTAAACAAAAGCAAGACCCAAATAGATGTTACCTGAAATGTACTTCAATTGTAAAGTTAAAGGAGAGAAAAAGACATACCACACTAACACTAATCAAAACAAAGCTCTTACAATAAATGGAAAGACATCCCCTGTTCATAGATTGAAAGACTTATTATTGTTAAGTGCCCATTATTTTTTTTTAAATGGTGTTTTCTTTATTGATTTTTAGAGAGAGAGGAAGGGAGAGGGGGAGAGAGAGAGAGAAACATCGATGAGAGAGAACATCAATTGGCCACCTTCTGTATGCCTCCCACTGGGGATTAGGCCCACAACCTGGGCATGTGCCCTGATTGGGAATTGAACTGTCGACTTCTTGATGCATTGGTCAACGCTCAACCACTGAGCCACACTGGCCAGGCAAGTGCCCATTATTACCCAGAGCAGTCTACACATCAGTGCAGTTTCTCTCAAAATCTCAGTGGTCCCCTTCCCCAGCCCCTGGCAGTCATCATTCTTCTCTGAATCTATGAGTTTGACTATTTTATATGTAAGTGGAATCATGAAGATGTTATGTTGTTCAGTGGGTATAAAGTTTTAGTTATATAAGTAAGTTCTAGAGATCTGCTGTACAATACTGCCTATACTTAACAATACTGTATTGTGCACTTAATATTTTGTTAAAAGGGTAGGTCTCATGTTACTTATTCTTACCAAAAAAAGAAAAAGAGAAGCGCAGGGAAGTTTTTGGAGGCATTGGATATATCTGTTACTTTGATTGTGGTGATGGTTTCCTGGGTGTGTTCATATGTTCAAACTCATCAAATTGTATACATTAAATATGTGCAACTTTTTGTATGTCAATTATACCTCAATAAAATTGTTTAAAGATACCAGTGGTATTTTTTGCAGAAATATATAAAACAATTCTAAAATTCATATGGAATTTCAGAGGCCCTGGAATAGCCAAAACTATCCTGAGAAAGAAGAACAAAACTGGAAACATCATACTTTCTTGCTTCAAAACATATTACAGAGCTACAGCAACAAAACAGTATGGTACTAACATAAAACCAGACATAAAGATCCATGGAACAGAATAGAGACCCCAGAAATAAATTCTTGCCATAAGGGCAAATGATCTTCAACATGGGTTTACAGTGGGGAAAGGATAATCTCTTCCAAAAATGGTTTTGGGCTCTGTCTGGTGTGGCTTAATAGTTAGAGTGTCAGCCCACGCACTTAAGAGTCATGAGTTTGATTCTTGGTCAAAGGCACGTACCTGGGTTACAGGTTCAATCCTCAGCATGGGTCGGGGTGCATGCAGGAGGCAACCAATCTATGTGTCTCTCTCACATCGATGTTTCTCTTTCTCTTTCTCTCTCTCCACCTCCCCTCCTCTCCTCTCTCTCTCTCTTCCCCCTCACCCCGCTCTGCCTCCCATCCCTCCTTCCTTTCCACTCTCCCTAAAAAGCAATGGAAAAAATATCCTCATTTGAGGATTAACAACAACAACAACAAATGGTGCTGGGAAAACTGGATATCCACATGCAAAAGAAATATTAGACTGTTATGTTATACTATATAACAAAAGTAACTCAAAAAGGATTAAAGCCCTAAACATAAGACCTGAAAAAAAGCATCTTGACACTGGATTTGGTAGTGATTTCATGGACATGGTACCAGAAGCACAGGCAACAAAAACAAAAATAAACAAATGGGACTACATCAAACTTAAAAACTTCTGCACAGCAAAGGAAACAGTCAACACAGTGAAACGCAGTCTACAGAATGGAAAAACTATTTGCAGATATATCTGATAAGGGGTTAATATCCAGAATATATAAAGAATTCTTATGATTCAGTAACAACAACAAAAAACAACCTCATTTAAAAATAGGCAAAGGACTTGAATAGATATTTCTCCAAAAAAGATAAAATGTCTAACAAGCATATGAAAAGATGTTTAACATCACTATATAAGTAGGGGAATGCACATCAAGACCATAATGAAATATTGCCTCACACTTATAAGGATGGCTTTTTTTTTTTTTTTTTTCACAACTGTTGGTGAGGAGGTGGAGAAATTGGAACACTTGTGCACTGTTTATGGTAACATAAAATGGTATGGCCACACACACACACACAAACTGGTACGGCCACTATGGAAAATAGTATAGAATGTTCCTCAATAAATTAAAAATAGAACCAGCAAGGCCACTTCTGGGTGTATATCCAAAAGAATTGAAAACAGAACCTTAAAGACATATTCGAATTGCCATGTTCATTGCAGCATTATTCACTATAACCAAGAGGTGGAAGCAAACTAAAAGGTCCATCAATGGATGAATGGGTAAAGGAAATATAGTATATACATACAACGGAATATTATTTAGCCTTTATAAAAATGAAGTTCTGTTACATGCAACATGGACACAACCCTTGAGGACATTATGCTAAGTGAAACAATCCAGTCACAAAAAGATAAATACTAGGTGATTGCATTTATATGAGGTACCTAAAGTGGTCAAACTCAGAGAGAAAAAATGGTGGTTGCCAGGGGCTGTGGGGAGGGTGAAATGGGGAGTTGTTTTGTGGGTGTAGAGTTATAGTCATGCAGGATTGGGGTTGGGGGGTATCTGGAGATATATTGCACAACATTGTGCAAGTGGTTTGACAGTATTGTACTGTACACTTGGAATTGCTGGGAGGATGAATTTTATGTTGTGTGTTTTTTTGCCACAAAAAGAAAAGAAGGCTGGGCCTTTCAGCTGAAACTGCCATCTTCCAGTAATTCGCCAAAAATGACTAACACAAAGGAAGAGAGCAGAGGCAACCCCTATATGTTCTCTTCTTACCTTTGTTATCTTGAAATCTGTTTTGTCAGATATAAGTATGGCTATATCTGCTTATCTGTGGATGTTATTTGCTTGGAGAATCATTTTCCACACTTTCACTTTGAATCTACCTTTGTCTTTGCAGTTTAAACGTGTATCCTGAAGGCAGCATATGGTTGGGTTTTGTTTTTGATCCAATCTGCTACTCTTTATTGGTAAATTCAGTCTGTTTACATTTAGGGTAATTATTGATGTATGAGGATTTCCTATAGCCATTTATCCCTTGTTTTCTGGTAGCTTTGTGCCTCCATTGGTTCTTTTCCTTTGTGTTTCCATCTGTTGTTTTTGTTTTGGTGGTATTCCATACTTCTTTCCTCTGTTTCCTCTTTTTTTAAGCTATGTGTCTCAGTTTTGGGGGTTTTGTATAGTTACCATTAGGTTTATGAAAAAGAAAGTTTCATATATACAGTATTTTTCTTTTGAATGCATCCAATCTCCATCCTCCTTTGCAAATTCACCACCTCCCCTTTTATGTTTTTGTTGTCACAAATTATTCCTGTTTATGCTGTAAATTGTTTTGGTGATCTTACTTGTAGTGTTGTGACCTTTTGTTCTTTGTTTCAGGCAGAATAAACCCCCTTGAGTACTTTCCTGCAATGGAGGTCTTCTGGTGATAAATTCCCTCAGTTTCTTTATGTCTGGAAAAGTCTCTATTTCTCCTTCATATTTAGAGGATAACTTTGCTGGATATATTATTCTTGACTGGTAATTTCTCTCTTTCAGTAGTTCAGATATTTGGTTCTACCCTCTTCTGGCTTGTAGAGTTTATGCTGATGATAACCTGATGGATTTTCCTTTATAGATCACTTCTTTTCCCTGGCAGTTTTAAAAATTCTTTTTTTGTCATTAATTTTTGACAGTTTTAATGTAATGTATCTTGGAGAAGGCCTCTTTGGATTGAGGTAACTAGGTGTTCTGATTGCTTCTTGGATTTGAGGATCTAGTTCTTTCCATAGGTTTGGAAGTTCTCATCCACTGTCTGTTTGATAAGGCTCTCCATTCCTCTCTCCCTCTCTTCGTCTTCTGGTATGCCTATTATTTGCTTTTTCTGATGGAGTCAGATAGCTCTTGTAGAGCTCTTTCTTTTTTTTTTTTTTTTTAATGTTCAGGTCTCTCTTCTTCCCTCTGCATCATTTCTAGATTCCTATCTTCGATATCACTAATTCTTTCCTCCATGTGGCCAGCTGTATTTCCTGTACTTGCTAGTTCATTCTTGATCTCCTTTATTGAATTCTTCATCTCCAGGATTTCTGTTTGGTTCTTTTTAAAGTTTCAATCTCTTTGGTAAAGTACTCGTTTAGTTTATTAATTTGTTTTCTGAGTGCATTAAATTGCCTTGTCTGTATTTTCTCACATCTGGTTGAGTATTTTCAGAACTGCAATCTTGAATTCTCTGTCATTTATATCACATATTTCTATGTATTCCAGTTTGCTTTCTGGAGATTTTTTATTTTCTTTCTGAGCTGCCCCACTACCTTGATTATTCATGGTATATGATTGGTTCCTTCTCTGCCTAGGCATCTGTGTATTGGTGGCATTTCTCTAGTCTAGCAGATTACTACAAAGAGGTCTTTCTATTATTTTCCAGTAGGTGGCACTGAATCACAGGGGGTTTTTTAGCTCTGTGAAATCCCAAAGCTGACCTCCTTGTCTGCTATCAGTATAGCCATGATGTTTGGGGGTGGGGTTTATTTTGCCCTCTTGGTAATGGCAACCTCAGACTTCCGCAGGGTACCCCCAACACCACACACCCCAACCAGGGACCAGTCACAGAGTACAATGTTTTCTCGGGAAATAGTGATTCTGTAGTAATAGTTCTTGGGTTTGCAGATAATGTGTTCCACAACCTGACACAAAGGGCCACAGGAGGCAAGTTTTGAGTGTCTATGGGGTGGCAGGGCTCTGTGTGTTTCTTGGTTTGGAATGCCAGCTGCCCACAGCTGTGGCAGAACCATTGTGCTATGTCCTTGCCCAGGTCTCTTGGCTTAGCTGCAGTTCAAAATGCTCACTCCTGCAGGAGTGCCCACCAAGTCTCTCTGCTCCTCCTGGCTGAAGGAAGTGCCAGCTATAGCCTGCTTCTTCCCCTCTCCAGGCTGAGCCCACTGTGAGCTCCTGGCTGCAGGGCTGCATCCACAGCCAGTCTGAGCTCTCCTCCCTTCTCGCCTCCCCTGTTTGTTCCCATTTACCACCTTTAGATGCTTCAATGTGAAGATCTCAGGTGTGCCCTTATGTTGAGCAGAGAATCCTTTGTTAAGTTTTAGCTGTTCAACTTGTTGAAATTTCAGACGGAGAGACCAAGGGGATCTCTCACACCACCATTCCTCTGACATCCAATTTTAACTTTTTATTGAAATGTACTATGCATATTGAAAAGCATAGTATGCTTGTGAGAAAATATGAATTCAGTGAAGTATTAAATTTTAAGTGCATTGTTCAATATTCTAAAATAGCGAGTCTTCTCGGCTGGCAGCATATTCTACAGAAAGGAAAAAAATTCTGCAGGCATTTTAGTGGGGGGTTTTTCTATGTTTAATTTAGTTTGGTTTTTTTACTTTTCAGGATGTGGTGGATACACACCCTGGCCTCACGTTCCTGAAAGATGCCCCAGAATTTCACTCCCGCTACATCACCACGGTAAGCTGAGTCCTCTTTTGTCTTACTATAACTCTGTAAGTCTCCTTTTTATCACTAGTATCCAGGCTTCCAAATTTTTATGCAAAAGGTAACATGGGCTATGATGATTGTTTTAAGTGGAAGGAAGGTGCAATAAAGTTGAACTATTTATATCGATCTCCTTTCTTATATGTACCCAATGCTTAAGAGGCCTCTTGTATACAAAATTAAAGTAATATATTCATTCTGTCTGGTTTTATGAAGTCTGCCTTTTACTATGTCATAAATATTGATACCCATAAATTTTGATCTTTAGCATTTGTGTATAATACTGAAAAGAATTTTCAAGTCTTTGCCAGAAAAGGATGTGTGTGTAGTACCTCAAAATTAGAAGTGGACTTGGTATTAAGAAGTAGTTTGTGTGTAATCCGAAAACAAATCATGTAAGAATTATAATAACATGATCACAATCTCCTTTTTTGTGAGATGCTTTCTCATTCCGTTCCTCATGCACAGCCTCATTTGATCAGTCACAGGCAGGATGTAAAGTATAAGTAAGAGCGCACAGGCCCGCTATGCACACAGCAGCCACAGCAGGCATTCTCTGTCCTAGCTCCCAGGTTATCTTTGGAAGAATGCCAAAGATGAGCCCCACGCACACTTCACACTCACGGCCACACTCGAGTGAGATGGCCCTTGCCTCTGGCTCAGATCCCCCAGTAAATAGGGCAGTCTCCTCTGAGGAAGACCCTCTCATCCTTAGGGTACTTTTTGTTGGCTATGGATTGTTGAGTTCTATTGAGTTATAGAAAACTGCTGGGTTTTTTTCCTCCTATAGGAACTTCCTTCTTGGCTTTTACACTGGTTTTCATCTGTCATAAAACTTTGTGAGACTTTAAGCCAGAAGGTGTCACTGTCATCTAAGACTGTCTCAGAAGTTATTTTTGCCTGTTAACCACAACACTATACTAAATTACCTCCACTAAAATCACCTGGGCCCAGTCACCCTTCTTTCTCACTTGGGTTACTTATTAGTCTCCCTGCTTACACCTTCATTGCCCTACAGTCTAATCTCCACAAAGCAGTTATCCTTTGAAAATGTAAGTCAGAGCATGTCACTCTTCTGCTCAGACCCTCCAGTGGTTTCCCATCTCACTCAGAATAAAAGCCAGAGTCCTTGCCAAGTCTCACCATAATCCCCCCCAGACATCCTCACATCCCCTGCCCACTGATCTTACCTCCTACCGCCCTGCCCCTCTCTCATTCTGCTTCAGCCACAACGGCCTCCTCACTGTTTCTGGAACATACTAAACCCAACTTCTGCCTCAGGTGTTTTGTTCTTAATTTTTCCTCTGCTTGGAACGCTCTTCCTACAGATTTCCACATGACTCACTCCCTCACTTCATCCAGATGTGTGCTCAGATATTTCTTTGTTAGTGAGGCCTTCCCTGATCACCCTCTGCCTTCTTCACCCTTCTTCTCCCTCTTCCCCTTCCTTCTATACTCTCTATTCCTTTATTCTGCTTTATTTTTCTTTTTAGTTTTATATCATCTGATATTTAATTTTTTTATTTGTTTATTATCCATTTCCTTCTTTGTAATATAAACTCCATGAAAACAGGGACTTCTTTATATTTTCACTGCTTTATCTCCAATACCTAGAATAGTGCCTGGCAAATATAGATGCACAGTAAATATTTATTGAGTGAATAAGTGAAATTATTCATGCTTAAGAATTCTACACATGTCTGGCTGGTGTGGCTCAGTGGTTGAGCATCGACCCATGCACCAAAGGGTCACCAGTTCGATTCCTGGTCAGGACACATGCCCAGATTGTGGGCCCTATCCCCAGTGGAGGGCATGCAGGAGGCGGCCAGTTGATGTTCTCTCTCATCGATGTTTCTCTCTCTCTCTCCCTCTCCCTTTCTCTCTCTCTAAAATCAATAAAGGAAAAAAAATTAAAAAAAAAAAAAGAATTCTACACATTAACTCTGGCTCCAATTCTAAAGGGAATTATTGGGTTCTAAGTGTTGACAGTTCTATAAACTTGGGGTATATTAATAGCATAATTTAGAATCTTACGAGTTGAATAAGATCTTTAAGATAATCTAGTCCAACCTTCTACCAATTCAGAAAATTCTCTCTATAGAGGACCTTTTATTGAATGTATTCTTTAAAATGTTGTTAAGGAACAGAATTACAAAACAGAGATAAATTTTCTCTCTACACTTTCTAGTTTGGTATTTAAGTAAGGTCTGTGGTCATCTAGCAAGTGATCTCATGAAAGTTTTATGATTTCAGAGTGAAAAGCCATGGAAAAATTTTGTTCACATAGAATTCTCATTTTCTGAGAAATTCTGTTGTTAATTGTTGAACAAAAAGAACGACATCAGTCGATTAACAGGGTACAATTAATTATCTCTGCAGGATAATTCCATGGCATTTGTATATTATTATTTACATGTTTTAAATTAATACTTTATTGTTAATGTTGTGCTGCTTTATCCCAATTCACAAACATGAATCCATTATTCAGAGGTAGGCATTAAAGTGTAAAGTATGATGAAATGATGATAACAGAGCAACTTAAAACAGCATCATAACATAAACAGTAAACAAGATCCATTTGAGAAGATAGAATGTGAATCTGTATGTACTGAGATAAATGTATCTGCTGTTGTGATAATCTCATACTACTATCCACAAAAGAAAAGTGCAAATAAAAAGTATCACAGTGAATATGTCTGGACACAAAATTTTATTGGACTGGTTATCTTTTCTCTCCAGTGCCTTTTCTATTATGAAAGTTGGTCAAATAATAGCATGAAGTCATTGAAATTTTTACATTATTTCAGAGTACAGTGAGGTTTTCTAGAACAAATACAAAATAAGCTCTCTAGTATGAAATGAATTAATTTTGTTATTAAAGGCATAAACGTGCTCAATTTAGAGATGCATAATTCTCTACCCTGCTCATAGGAAAGACAGATGGGATCACAGTACTTCCAATGTATTTACAAAGATTAGCCTCAGAATTAATAACAAGTATTTCAGAAAAAGCAAAATTAATCTATCATATGACCCTATTGAATGTTATATAATCTGAGGGGCACACAGTGTAGAACAGTCAGTACAGGGTGGGGCAAAAGTAGGTTTACAGTTTGTATGTAAAAAAATACAATAATTAATATATAATAATACAAGAATATACTGTTTTGTGTATTCACAACTGTAAACCTAATTTTGCCCCACCCTGTATATTTTGTTTGTATGCTAGAGTTATTCAGTTACTTTACTTTATGATTGGAAGAAACTGCTAACAAGAGTATGACTCAAATATTAGCTTATATATGATGAAGCAAAGTTGGGCAACTTTTACTTTCTATTTATCACTGAAAACCTATGCTATGGAAAAAGAAATTTTTGTTGTTGTTCCTTTTATAACTTAATGTACTGGGAAGATCTTTCTTTTTCTTTTTTTAACTTTATTGTTGAATGTATTACAGATGTCCTCCCTTTTTTCCCCCATTGACCCCATCCTCCCTGCACCTGCCCCGCCTCCTGCCTTCCCCACACTATTGTCTGTGTCCATTGATTGTGCATATATGCATATAAGTTCTTTGGTTTATCTCTTCCCAGCCCCCAGCCCCACTTCCCTTTGAGGTTTGTCAGTCTAACAACCAATTTGTACTTCTTAATCCCTTCACCCATTCCCTCAACCACCCTCCCATCTGGCAACCAACAAAAAGTTCTCTGTATCTATGAGTCTGTTTCTGTTTTGCTTGCTCATTTTGTTTATAGATTCATTGTTGATAGATATGTATTGCCATTCTATTGTTCATATTTTTTTTTCTTCAAAAAGACCTTTCAACATTTCATATAATACTGGTTTGGTGGTGATGAACTCCTTTAGCTTTTTCTTGTCTGGGAAACTCGATATGTCCATCGATTCTAAATGATGGCTTTGCAGGATAGAGTAATCTTGGTTGTAGATACTTGCTTTTTATCACTTGGAATATTTCTTGCTACTCCCTTCTGGCCTACAAAGTTTCTTTTGAGAAATTGGCTGACAGTCTTATGGGAGCTCCCTTTTAGGTAACTAACTGCTTTTCTCTTGCTGCTTTTAAGATTCTCTCTTTGTCTTTATTTAACCTTTTGCATTTTGATGATGATGTGTCTTGGTGTGGGCCTCTTTGGGTTCATCTTGTTTGGGACATTCTGTGGTTCCTGTATTTCTGTTTTCTTCACCAAGTTAGAGAATTTTTCTGTCATATAGGTTTTCAATTTTTTGCTGTCTCTCTTCTCCTTTTGGCACCCCCATGATGCAAATGAAATTGTCCCAGATATTCCTTACACTATCCTCATTTTTTTTTTATTCGTTTTTCATTTTTCTGTTCTGTTTCTTGCTTCCTTATATTCCAAATTAATGGTATGCTTCTCGGCTTCACTCTACTATTGATTCCCTGTAAATTATTCTTTATTTCAGTTAATGCATCCTTCATTTCTAACTGGGCCTTTTTTATGCTCTTGAGGTCCTCAGTAGGTTGCTTGAGCATCCTTATAACCAGGGTTTTGAACTCTGCATCTGTTAGATTGCTTATCTCTGTTTCGTTTAGTTCTTTTCCTGGAGTTTTGTTCTGCTCTTTCATTTGGGACATTCGTTGTTCCTAATTTGGCTGCCTCTCTATGTTTGTTTCTATGTATTAGGTAGAGCAGCTATGTCTCCCAGGCTTCATAGGGTGACCTATTGTAGGAGGTGTCCTATAGGGTCCAGTGGCACAGCCTCCCTGATCACCCCAGCTGGGCCCTCAAGGTGCCCCCTTGTGTGGACTGTACACCCTTCTGTTGTAATTGAGTCTTGATTGCTGTTGGCTTGTCAATGGGAGGGATTTACTCAGGTTGATCAGCTGCAAGGACTGGCTGTGCCCACTGACCACTCACCTCTTACCACCTTGGAGGATCAGCTGTGCAGGGGCCTACCACACAGAGCAAGACTTACTTCAGCAGGGCTCTGGTACCCACTGAGTCCACTCATTGAGTATGTTACTTGTGAAGGTGGTTGGGTGGTGGTGCTTCAACATGGTTTGAAGCTGTCACTGGGTATGCTGGCTCTGGGGCAAGGTCATCCACTGCCTGTGTTCTACCCAGGGCCACCAGGCCTAAGCTACAAAGCGATCTACAGATGGCTGCTGCTTGTACTGGGCTTGGAGGTGCCCAGGCAAAGCCAAGCTGTGAACCAAGGCTGACTGCTTCTAGGGCCAGGCCTGGGGCTACTTAGCAAGAGGTATGGGGCTCTCTGGGGCCATATACTGCTTGTTTTAGAGAATTTAGGAAAATCTGAAGCAGGAACCAAGGCAGGCCAATCCTATGGTAAAGCCATTGGAAACAGCTTGGGTGGGCCCGAAAGCTGGGTGGGGCAGGGCCTCAGGGAATCACCAGAGAGGGGCAAACAGTATGAGCCAGGTTGCTGGAGTCCCAGATATGGCAACCTTCTGCCTGCCTATTAGGGGAAGGGCTCACCAAAGGAACAATGGCCTCCGCCAGCATGTCTGTCCATCTGTCTGGGAGAAAGCTGCCCCTCCAGCTCTCGCCCTGATAGCAAACAACTCAGTTCTTCCCCATGTGTCTCTGTTGCCTTTCAAGCTGCCTCCCCCACACTGGAGCCTGGAGGGAGCCAGTCAGAGTAAGTCTGTGCTTGGGCCCTTTAAGAGGAACTGCCTGGGACTCCCTCAGCCTCAATTCCTGCTGGTTTTCCCAGCCAGAAGTTATGGGGCCTTCTCTTCCTGGCACTAGAACCCTGAGCTGGGGGGCCTGGTGTGGGACAGGGAACTCTTGCTCCTCAGGGAGGACCTTCACAGCTGAGGTACCTTCCTGATTTTTATCCGCCACACGTGGGGGTGGGACCAGCCCTTCTGGGCCTCCACCCCTCCTACCAGTCTCTATGTGGTTTCTTGAATTTCGTAGTTGTAGGACTTCCATTCGGCTTGATTTCAGGTGGTTCTGAATGATGGTTGTTCTCTAAACTTCTGAAGTTTAGTTGTAATTTTGATATAGTTGTGGGAGAAGGCGATACCACGGTTTATCTACGTCGCCATCTTGACTGGAAGCCTCTTTTTTTTTCTAGAAAAAGAATTTTTGTTTGTTTAACTATTTTGTACCTGTTTTTAGACCTGAAAGACAGAGCATCAACTATGCATACAGCAAATATGGACATTACTACCCAAATAATAGATTGCACCTAATGTCACTCCATATTCTTCTTTATTTCCAGAGAAGAGTTGGCAGTAGAGAAATAAACCACTTGATATTGAATGAAAATGAAAATTGGAAATACTAGCAAACTATAGCTCTTGAGTTTGCAGTTTTGCATGCTGTGCAGAGAAATTGCCCATAAATAAAAGACTCTGCTTATCCTAACTGGCATATGCTGACTTTTGAGGAAAGAGGTGCTCACATGAGCTTTTAAAATAAGTGATGAGATTGAAAATACTTCTTTATGACATTGGTGCTAGCAATAAGAAGATATTTCTGTGGCTCGCCCAGATGGTGTCTTAATGATGTATTCAGTGTCTTGATTGACCTGAATCCATCACTTCTGGCTGAAATGCCGGGATTTAATTATTGAGGACAAGGTACTGATATTTCCTGAGATGACTAAACTATGGTGGAGACGGCTCATCATTAACAGCTTAACTCTTTCCCCTTGAGAATGTTTCCTTATGACAGAGAAAGAACTGATTTTTATTAGATAGATTTTTTTTTAGTCCAAATTCTGCAGAACATGGAGAAATACTTTTCAGAGCCGTATTAACCAGAGTGGATCAGGAATCCATTCATCACTCTCTGCCAATAGAAGAGCCAGACTTCCAGCATTTGAGTATGTTCGTCTGCTTTCAAGTGAGCAATCTCCCTGTAATTTGTGTCTGCATTCGAGCCACTCCTCAAAAACTATCCAACAGATCCACCAAACAGTTATTTACATTTCTGGTGACCTATAATTGTGAATCAGAGGTTTCCAATTCAGTAGAGATAAAGTAAAAAAAGGAAAATGACTTGCGATTCAAATTATCTATCAAGTTGACTAGAGATCCCTTAGTGAAAAATTGTCAAATTTCATTCCTCTCACTGGCAATAAACAATTATTATTATTATTAACTTTAAAATATTTTTTCCATTGATTTTTAGAGAGAGTGGAAGGGAGGGAAGGAGGTGGAGAAAGAGAGAAACATTGATGTGAGAGAGACACATCAATAGGTTGCCTCCCACTCACACACCGACCAGGGCTCAGGATAGAACTTGATAGAACCTGAACCTGCAGCCCAGGTACATGCCCTTGGCCAGGAACCAAACCCATTCTACATGTGGGCTGATTCTCTAACCACTGAGACACACTGGCCAGGACTATATCTTAATGTAAGTAATTTCTTTTATTTCCCTAAAAGTGGTAGACCAAAGTTAGAAGGAAAAATGTAATGTAGAGCCAGCAGCTACATGCTCTCACCACTAGATGGTGCCCGTACCTCAGTAAGCTGAAATGCTGAATCAGGAATGTGGAAACCAATAAATGTGCTGATGAAGTGGGGCCACTCAAAAAAGGAGATTTAGGCAATGGAAAAATAGAATATAGGTACATTTTTTATAGTATTACATAAGTAGGTTAGAAGAGGCTAAAATAAGAAATGTTTAACAATCTAAGTGTTTGCAAATTTTAAAAATTCTGTCAAAAACAAAAAATTGAACAAAGGAATAAAATAAGAAGCAAAAATACATTACAGATTTATAATTTTAAGTGTAACACAGTATTCCATAAGTAATATAAAATATTTGAGGAGTATATAAATATAAAATTTATAGAAATAGGAAACTCAGACTTTAAGATAAATTTATGTTCAAAATTGAGAAATAAGCACAAAAATCTAATAATGTTCAACAAAGGAAAATTTGGTATAATAATATGTATTGAAATTGACTTTAACCTGAGAGAGGGTACATGGCACTGTGATACACATTCTTAATGTTTATTTATATATATAATTCCTACGCTAAAAGTCATCCAGCTTCTTTTTGCATTTATCTTCAGATAGAGCGGGAGGGAGGGAAGGAGGAAGAGAGAGAGAAACATCGATGTGAGAGAGACACATCAACTGGTTGCCACCCTCACAACCTGAACTGGGGCCGGGGATGAACCGCAACTGAGGTACATGCCCTTAGTGGGAACCGAACCTGGGACTCTCTGGTCCTCAGGCCTACGCTCTAACCGCTGAGCCAAACTGGCCAGGGCAGTCGTCCAGCTTTCTTATATGAACTTCTGCCAAGCCAGTGCTTAGAATACAGTGTTAAGTAAGACACATTTTCTGCTCTGAAACACCTCAGTCAGAGTGATTGGGGCCAGTTGGGATATTAGACACCAGGTAGTACCAGCTCCCACCTAATGCAGGAATCCTGATAACATCTGCCTAAATAGTGGTGAGAAGAAACCTTGCTTCTCATACAGGTCATTGCTTCATAGAGCTAGTTTCAGGAAGCTCCTCCTTATATTGAAGCATTTCAGTATAAGGGCATTTCTATCCAATAGTTCTAGTTCTGCCTCCGGGACAACACAGAAAAGTCGGCTTCCACCCAATAGTCAGCCATTCAGATTAGGGTCACATCTACACTCTAGTTTTATTTTTCCTTGAGAGCCCGGCTAGTATGACGCAGTGGATTGAGCATCGTCTCATGGACTGAGAGGTCCTAGTTTGATTCCCAGTCAGGGCACATGCCCAGGTTGCAGACATGATCCCCAGTAGGGGTCATGCAGGAAGCAGCCGATCAATGTAGCTCTCTCTTCCTTCTTCTCTCTCTAAAAAAAATCAATTAAAAAAATGTATTTTTCCTCAAGAACAAACATTACTGCATTAGTAGTTTCTTTCACAATAATTTAAAATATATTACCCTTCCTTGTTTTATGTTTTCTGAACATTTTATATTTAGTCTATCTATAAATCATAGACAACAATACTGCTTTATATGAAATACTAATTAGAGACTTTTCTTGGGTTGGCATCCATGCTATTCAAAACTCTGAATAGAGTTATTCAACTAGCTATGAATCCAACACATATATTTTTATCACAAATGTAACATAAAAGTCTTTGTTATATAATTTTCAAACCCCATTAATTAATCAAGTAGTTTTCCAGAGAAGACATACAGATGACCAACAGGTACATGAAAAATGCTCAACATTACTAATCATCAGGGAAATACAATTCAAAACCACAATGAGGTATCACCTCATACCTGGCTATTATAAAAAAGACAAGAAATAATAAGTGTCAGTGAGGATGCGGAGAAAAGGGAAAAACCTTGTGGACTGCTATTGGGAATGTAAATTGGTCTGGCCATTATGGAACACAGTATGGAGATTCCTCAAAACATTAAAAATAGCCCTGGCCCGTGTGGCTCAGTTGGTTGGAACATCATCCCATGCACCAAAAGGTGGTGGGTTCGATTTCCTGTCAGGGCACATACCCAGGTTGCGAGTTCGATCCCCATTTGGGGAGCATGCAGGACACAGCCAATCGATGTTTCTCTCTCACATCGATGTTTCTTTTTCTCTCTCTCTCACTCTCCCTCCTTACCTCCTCCTTCCCACCCTTCCTCTCTCTAAAATCAATTTTTAAAAAATAAAATAAGCCCAGCCAGTGTGGCTCAGTGGTTGAGCGTCGACACATGCACCAAGAGGTCGCCGGTTCGATTCCCAGTCAGGGTACATGCCCAGGTTGTGGGCCAAATCCTCAGTGGGGGGCATGCAGGAGGCGGCCAGTCGATGTTCTCTCTCATCAATGTTTCTATCTCTCTCTCCCTCTCACTTCCTCTCTCTATAAAATCAATAAAGGAAAAAAATTTTTTAAAAACAATAAAAAAAAAAACCTTAAAAATAAATAAAATAAAACATTAAAAATAGAACTACCATATGATCCAAAGAAAATGAAAACACTAACTCAAAAAGATATACACACCCCATGTTAATTGCAGCATTATTTACAATAGCCAAGATATGTAAACAATTTAAGTGTCCATCAATGGATGAATGGATGAAGAAAATTCCACACAATGGAATATTATTCAGCCATAAAAAAGAATGAAATCTTACCATTTGTGACAACATTGATGAACCTTGAGGGCATTATACTGAGTGAAATAAGTCAGAGAAGGACAAATACTGTATGATCTCACTTATATGTGGAATCTTCAACAACAACAAAAACACCAAGCTCATATAAACAGAGAACAGATTGGTGATTGCCAGAGGCAGAGAGAAATGGGTGAAGGGAGTCAAAAGGTACAAACTTCCGATTAAAAATAAGATCTGGGGATCTGATATACAGCATAGTGATTACAGTCAATAATACCATATTGCATATTTGAAAGTTGCTAAGAGAATGAATTTTAAAAGTTCTGATCACAAGGGGGAAAAGAATTCTGTAACCATGTATGACGACAAATGTTAAGGAGATTTATTGTGGTTATCATTTCACAATATATAGAAATGTTGAATTATTATGTTGTACACCTGAAACTAATATAATGTCAATTAACCTCAATTTAAAAAAAATTATCAAGCAATTATTGACCATCTGATATACGCAGAGCACTATGTCAGGCACTGGCATGCAATAGAGTTTAGTGGTGATGATGGTCAGGTTCACCAGTGTTTAGAATATAAAAGCACAGGATGACTGAAGGAGACAGGTGACAGCAGGAGCACAGAAGACAGAGCTCTACCCCAGCCCCTCCTCTGGGGCTTCCTGTGGAGTTGGCTGTTGAGCTAGATTCTGAAGGGTCAGAAGGAGTTAGCACTGATAACAGAGGTGGGGTGAGGAATACTGAGTCACGGAAGTCTATACCTTCATCCTGAGGCTAGTTTTTTCCTCTTCTGTTTGAGAATCACTCTGCTAAAGAATCCAGAAGCAAAATGGTAGTTTAGTCCCTCATTAGGTCTACTTTTTGGATAGATGTCCAAATGTCTTCCCTTTTTTGTTCTTCTTGTACTAAAATAGCTTTTTAAAAGGATCTAACCTCTTCCATGATAAAACCACCAAGGATACAAGATTTCTATGTTATTAGGTAATTAAAATCAAAACCGCAGTACCCAAAAAAAGCTGCTTAAATTATTCTCATCACTGCTTCCTTTTGGAGGAAAAACAAAACTAATAGATGAAAGGGAAATTAAATGAGTGGGAATAACCCCAGGTAAAATTGTTACGAATGCACTATGGCCTCCTACCTCCAGTATTGCAGCCTTGTCTTTCATTTCCGATTCTCCCCTACACCACAGCACACAAATCCTCAATCTCATACACATTTGCTACCCATCCCCTCCCCTCCTCTGCTGTCCAGTGTCTTTCCCATAGTTTCACATCTCTTCCACTCAATAAAACACTAGCTAACAACAAAATCGTTAATGCCCAAATAAGGATTCGGAATGTAAATTATTACAGGTGTATTTGAATTTGTAGCGAGACTATGCAAGACTGTAAGTTTTAGGACTCCAATGAGTTAGGCTATCATAACCAGAATAATGCTGTCTTGAATCCTATCACATTGACAGCCATTCTTCTGACCCATTAATTGTCAAGCGAACCCACCATATATTTCCCACCTCATTTACCTTCCCAAAACATGCAGCCCAATAAGCACTACTTGAATCAGACATCACTGTATAAGATGAAAGATAAAGAAAGTGACGTGTAGGCAGCTGAGAAATGCAGGCTTGTGAGCAGAGATTATTTTTTTTTGATTCTTGAACTGATAGGGGCAGATGCAAACTATGTGGCTGTAGATTTCTTAAAGAGTCAATTATTAATAGAAATGATACTTGGCATAATCAAAAAGCCAAAATTTATCTCTTTCAAAGTATGTCTATAAGATGCAATAGCCTTTGGTAAAGCAATTGATATCTTTAATGTTTTTATTTGGTTTTGTTTTCCTTTGGAACCAGGTTATTCAGAGAATATTCTACACAGTGAACAGATCTTGGAGTGGAAAAATTACTTCGACAGAGATAAGAAAAAGCAACTTTTTGCAAGTATGCCTCATTGGAATTCACAAATAAGAAGCAATTTAAATAATATTTTTACTTCATTTAACAAATATTTGAGTGCTTATTGTATGAGAAGCTCTGTCACTACCTTCAGTCATTAAGCATTTATCAGATACCTGGGATGTGTTGGGGCAACAAAGATGAATAACAAGGGATTTTTATATCAACACATGCACTGCAGAGCAAAAGAGAAAGTGCACAGCCATACCTGATTTGAAAAATTCCACAGAAATGGAATTTATAATAAATATGCAAAGAAGACTTCACAGAAGGACTGGCACATGATCTTGACCTTGGAGATATCAGGAGTTTACCAAGATAAAAAATTAGAATAAAAGGGGATTCCTAGTAAAGGAAGCAGCACAAGCAAAGGCCCAGAAGCATGAAAGTATCACATTCAGCAACTGCAGAACAGTCTAAAGTGGCCAAAGGCTCCACAGAGAGAGTGACCAGTGATGAGGCCTGAGGGGTGAGATGGGGCCAGGTTGGGAAGGGCCTTGCAGAAGAAATAGAATTTCATCTTTGATCCTTTCAACAATGATTCTTTATCCAGCTCTTGCTGGAGAAAGTACTAAAAATTCCTTTTAAGAAAGAGTACATTTCATTCCATTATTTTATTTATTTTATGAGAAAGTATTGACCACTAGTGGGAGCCTTTTACCGAGGTAATCTTCATGCTGGATTGTTCAAATTTCTATTAACCTGAAGAAGGTAGAATTGTTCGTACTTGAAAATGAATTAAGTATTTTATTTTAAATGAATTATACTAAATGAAGCTTAGGCTAATAAGACAACCTTATTTACTCTTTATTCTTTTCTGTCTTTATCTGGGACAAAGTAATGAAGACTTGGCAAAATTAGCAGCCCATAATAGATGTACAAAATTTGTGTATTCTAAAATGAACAGTAATCATCACAGTTATTATTTGTATTTATTGCATACCTGGTGCTCTCAGTAGGTAATATGGGATCGGTTGAGATGCAATAACTCCATAAAAGAGCCTTACACCTTGCATTCCTGAAGCACATTAGAGTTTGTAGTTTCCAGATCATTATTATAATCCATATTTTTTTAAACACACTTGCTTTATTTTGTATAAATGGGTTAAGTTTACAACTAAACTTCTATAAAAAGTTAAGTATGAATAAGTACATCATTACTTTGTATGCAGAAATACTCATCTCTACCACTATACAAGAAAACTCTAATTAAAGAGTTCACAAGGTTTCTCTCTCTATATATATATATATAATATATATATTTATGTGTACATATATATTTATGTGTATATATATATTTATGTGTATATAAACATATACACAGCATTCAGTAGGCTTGTGTCAAAAGGTAATTTCTGACCAAAAGACTTCATTTAAGTAACTGAATACTGGATCCTTCTGGTAATCACACTCCACCTTTGAAAAAAGGCAAAGTCTGCTTAAATTGGGCAATTCCTTGTGATTTTAACATTTTCGCCCCCCCATGGGGAGTAGTATATAAAGAAAACCTTCCAACTGCAGAAAGAGCATTAAAAGTCTTTTTCATAAATAACTAATATCACAGTCCAGGTCAGAAACACCCTGGGGAAGATGATCTGATCCTTCTTAGTTTTGCTTCCATTTTTTAAAAAGGTCCATTCAACTTGTTGTCCTCCTTGTGAAATGGTTGAAAAATAAGTTCCTGCAGACTTGTTGTTGTGCAAAGGAAAAAAAATGTCACGAACACCATTTACTCAGCCACAGAGCACTTTACTGTCATTTGACATGAACCTGGAAGGGAACTCAGAAGCCTGCAAGGACAGGATGCTGATGGCCATGTTTAGGGCGGTCAGCAGCATCTTGGACGCCTGGCTCTGCCCGGGTCACCGGTGGTGCAGGCTGACAATAGCGGGGTGCAAGTCCAGGGCGATCTGCAGGTCCAAGATGTAGTCGATGACGCGCTGCAGGATTTCCATCTTGCTCACCTTCTTGTTCTGGGAGATGCTGGGCACCAGCTTCTTGAGCTTGGAGTAGCAGTCGTTCATGTTGTACAGCAGGCTCATCAGGTTGTCCACTGGGGTTTTGCTCTAGGAGATGCCCCGGCTGTGGTCCAAAAGGCTCTTTTTCCTAACGGACCTCACTGGACTGAAGGCTTTCATGCTGACTGCGGCGAAGGAAGGAGAGAGACCAGGAGGGTGCGGGCTGCCCTGGAGCTCAAGCTGCCACCGCCTGCAGAGCTCCCAGTGTTCAGCACTGGGATGGGCTCAGAACCCTTTTTTTTTAACTTAAAAAATTCGAGGCCCAAATATGGTTGAATGACTTAAATAAGATCAAACAGCAAGTAAGTGGCTGAATTGGAAACAGAACTCGTGTGTGCTTCCTAGAGCATGACTTATTTTCCCCTCTATTTTCTTCCCCACCCCTCTCCTTAGCCATCCTGTTAGTACTAGAATAAAACATTCTGATAACATGAACATATCTAGAATAATAATCTGAAGTCACTATTTATCTCTTGACTCTGCCATTTCATCCCCTTTTCCCTAGAGGAAACCCATTTATCTGAGGTTTTATTCATATATATATACACGCATACACACACACATATGCATATATATACATATACATTCATATACTCATGGAGTATATAGTTTTGTATGGCTGCTCTTTTTTGAGTTTTCTTTTTAGTGTTTCATTTTTTTATTGAATTTATTGGGGTGACATTGGTTAATAAAACCATACAGGTTTTAAGTGTACAACTCAATAAAACATCATCTGCATACTGAATCATGTGTTTACCACCCAAAGTCAAGTCTCTTTAAATCCCCATTTATTCCCCCTTTGCTGGCTTCCACCTCCCCCCTCCTCCCTTTCCCTTTGGCTATCACCATTTTTTTATTGTTGACAATATTACAGGTGTCCCCAATTTCTCCCCTTTGCCCCCTCTCTGTCCAGCCCCCACCCCACCCCACCCCACCCCAGGCCTTCACCACACTATTATCTGTGTCCATGGGCTATGCATATATGCATATAAGTTCTTTGGTTAATCTCTTCCCACCCACCCCTTCCCCTCTGAGATCTGTCAGTCTGTTCTATGCATCCATGCTTCTGGACCTATTTTGTAATAAAATGAGTTTTTTAATATATGTGATCATACTTATTATTCTGTGAACTTGGTTTTTATTTTGTTGTTGTTTTGTTTTATTTTATTTTGTTAATCCTCACCCAAGGATATTTTTCCATTGATTTGTGCCTTTGACCAGGAATCAAACCTGTGATCCTTTGGTCCACAGGCCCACACTCTAACCGCTGAGCCAAATTGGCCAGGGCTGTTGTTGTTTTTTCTTGACAGTATGTCTTAATGTTCTTTTCATTCCCATTCAAATAAATCTATATCTTTTAACTACTGCATAATCTATGACATGGCTATACCTTTTGTAATTAATTACATATTCCTCTATTGATGATGTTCAGGTCATTTTTATATTTTCCCTATACGGTGATGTGGTGAACATCCTTGTACTTTCTTCTTGTGTATATATGAGTGAGAATTTCTCTAGAATAGACTACTGGAGGGAAAATCCTGGATCAAATGGTATGAGCATTTCAGTTTGATAGATCCTGCCAACTTTCCCTCCTAAAAGCCCATACTCGTTCATAACACTTATATATGCACCTACAGCAGAAGTTATTCATCTTGCTTCTCAAGATTTGTTTTATTGTACATATTCTGCTTTATATACATTCAAGAGCATTTTATAAAATAAAACACATTACAAGCAAGTTTAGAAAACAAGAAAAATATTATCACCATAATACAACTAATCTCATTTTGTATATGTTCTTCTAGTCTCATTTATTTATTTTTCCTTTATTATTTAGAGAGACAGGAAGGGAGAGGGAGAGAGAGATGGAAACATCGATGAGAGAGAACATCAATTGGCCTCCTGCATGCCCCCCACTGGGGATTGGGCCCACAACCTGGGCATGTGCCTTTAATGGGAATCAAACCGGCGACCTCTTGGTGCATTGGTTGATGCTCAACCACTGAGCCAGCCGGGCTTCTAGTCTCATTTATATGTATATTTGGAGTTTAGGATTTTACATAGTTCTCAGTATATACAATCTTGTATTGTGTGTTTTGCACTTACCACATCATAGTTTTCCTTTATTTCTATGTAGACTTGATAATTTTTACTGGATGCATAATCTTCCATTGAGTAGAACTCCCGCAATTTAATATTTATGTTGTTTTTAATTTGACAAAGCACTTCAGTTTCCCAATATTTACATTTTAGAAAATATTTTTTATTCGAGTAATATATTTACATTATGAAATAGTCACCTTTGTCCCTTAATGTTTTTTACCTTGAATTCCATTTTATTTTCCAATAATATTGACACATTTTCTTTCTATTAAGATTTAGAGAGTATGTGTTTTTCCATCTTTTTTTTTTTTCTAACCTTCCTTTTAAATTTTATTTTAGACATCTCTTCTGGACAGCATATACCTAGATTTGTTTTTTTGGTGTTTATACTCAATCTGAAAATCTTTTAATAGGGAGATTTAACTCATTTATCTTTATTGTGATTGTTGATATATCTGATATTTGTCATTTCATTTTGCTTTTTCTATTTCCTAAGTTTCCTTATGGTTTCTTTTTCTTTCTAAATCTTTCATTTCTGAAAATGTCTTTATCTGCCCACTTATATGATAATTTGGCTAATTATAAGAATTCTGGTTTCAAAATCATTGTTTCTGGTGTTTTCCTTAGGGGTGCACAGTGAATCAGGGGAGACCCAGGTTTACTTCCAGCTCAGGGCCCTGAAGCTCCACTCCCCCTCCCCCTGCCATGTTTCATGCCAGGTCACCATATATCACCACAATAGTATACATAAGTCACCTTCATGGTAAACTTCATTTCATTACAAAGCCAAGCCCTATATGTGGATTCCCACTCTTCATAATAGAATAGATATCAATCTTCATAACTTTGAAAAGTTATAAGCAGTGTCAGTGTATGGCCATGTACCTAAGCCTGTTGTCTAATTGTTCTGTGCTTGCCAGTCTGGGGATCAGTGATAGGCTGCAATCGCCTTGATATGATGGTCCTTCCCTTTTCCTGCTCTTAAATCCGCCACAGCATCTAACCCTTTGCTAAGCATATTATAGAGCTCGTTAATGCTTATAGATTGATCAAGTGATTAAAGGGAGGATGAGGTTGCCTATTAAAGTTCCTAGTTTGATACGAAAACCAAAATTTTTCATTCAATTTAAAATAAAGATTTACTGGATTCTATATAATGGCCAAAGCTGGGTTTTCATAATTTTAAAATAAATTTTCTTTATTCATACCATTTCAGACTCTAGCCCTTTTGGAAGAAGAGGAAGATATAAACCAAATCACAGACTACTTTTCCTATGAACATTTTTATGTTATTTATTGTAAATTCTGGGAACTAGATAGTGATCATGACCTCTACATCAGCCAGGCCGATCTATCTCGATACAATGACCAAGGTGAGTTTCCATAGATGTTAAGACTTAACTGTTTTGAAGAAGACAAGAATTACATAAATTGTCCCCACTCGTGGGAATTCCCATTTTTTAAATTCTGTACCTAGTCAGGTCCTCTTTAAAGGGCCAAGAATTTTTTTTTTAAGTGGAAATGAGTAAGAATACTAATTTTTTTATTTAGAAGTCAGTTGTAGGAGAAAGGGTTTGGAGGTAAGTAAGCAATTAGAGTCTTAGTTTTGATTATTTGGAGAGTCTATGAAGTGATGTTTATTTTCTGATTATGAATTGAATAAGATCCACACCTGTGTAATATTTATTTGAAAGAGAATATGCATACACCTTCATAAATTTCTTATTTTATACTATTTATACGCAGCGATGGATGAAAATAATGTTTCTAATATGCCAATGTTTTCAAGGATTCTTATAAAAACTTACTTTTAGGAATGTAGTTCTAGAAAAGTTTTTTGTTTTTGTTTTTTGCAGATTAATTTTGTGTGCTTTTCTTTTGCCAGAAAACAAAAGATTATATATCACATATCCTTTTGCTTCATTTTTACCAGTAGAAAACTTAGAACTACTGATTTAATATTTTTAACCAAGCACCAAGATACATTGATTCATTCTTCTCTCATAAGACTGTCCGTGTTCTGTTCTTAAATGTCTTCTCAGGCACTGTTGATTTTTTTCAAATCAGCCTTAAAAACCTTTTAGATGCAACAAAGTACAAATCTTAAATAAATGCATTGAATTTTGCTTCTGCTATCTGGTATATCTGTATATATCTTAAGAAAAGGTTCATTCTATATGATGTCAAATTTCATAGAACTTTCATATTTAAGAAACAGAGTTCTCTACCTCTCGGATTCTCAAATACCAACCAGGCATGAAGAGGAAAATACTCAAATGTACTTATTTGATAAGCATTTTTGTACTACATCCTCCCTCCTTCAGGTAATCATAACCTTCTTGTCACCAAAATATTTTGAAGATGGACACATTCATCAGGTCAGCTTTATTAGTGATGCACCTTCTAATTACCAGTGGCCAGATCATCTGTTTAATGCGAGCCAGCGGTCATGAAAAACCCTATGCTCTATGCTCTCTAAAGCACCCTCTCTGGCTGACATAACCATAATTCTTATTGCACCCCAAAATATTGTACATCCACACATAACAACTAATACAGGCATGCTGAAGGGGTGAAGTCCGGAAAATCTAGACCTGCATAATGAAGAGGCCACAGAAACTACATAATTGCCCACCCACCAACCTGTCCTTAATGGGATAACATGATCTTCAGTTTTAGGAGGCTAAACCTTGAAAATCTAAAAAAGACTTTCCAAAATACTTTAGTTTTGGAATTAAATACCCTTGCCTTTCTATACAGCCCTCTTTTTTCCTATCTAGTTCAAATTATTAACCCCATAAACCAATGCTCAACAAAGTCTAGAGAGTCCTTATATAAGATTTGGTATGTAGCCAGACATGGCTGTACTGACACTCATATTCTCAACATTCCTCAGTCAAAGTAATTTACCTTTATGTTGACTGTACCTAACTTTATGCAGAAGAGTTTGATGCTTATAGCTGCTAACTCTCTAATGACCTTTTCAGTGTGCATACCATTGTCTGGGGCACTTGTTGAAAGAACAGATTCCTGTCCTCACCATATCCCTAGGTCTGAGATCCACTGTCATCTTCTTTTTTAAAAACTAATGCTTTTGGTTATTTTGAACCCACAATGAGGTACGCTACTCTAGATTATCTAGGATCTATCATTGAAAGCAACATACTATCTTAAGATATACTTGTCTCTCTCTTTGAATAAGACTTAACTGGTGGAATTTCTAAAAATTATATGTACTGCCACAGAGTCAGCCAATTGATCCTAACATACATCTAGGCATCACCTTAGGGAAAAAAAATAAAAATTATACTTAAATTATGTTATATACTGGACTTTTGTAGAGTGAGAATATAAGAAATGTATGTTTATGGTATGTTTTGCAAAATTCTACTTTAAAGCATTCTCCATTTTTTTCTTAACATCCCTTATATTAGGAGCTGATGATCAGTTCCCCCTTGAATTGAATGCTCGGATAAAATTGGTCTTATTTTAGAGGAAAAGTTGTCTTGTTAGATAACAAGATCAATATAACTTCTATACATTTTTGTCTTAGTTGTCAGGATGTCCAAAACTTACTTGGTACTCAACTACATTAATACATCCCAGCTGTCAGGCACATCCATTTGCTTGTTCTTTTTTAAAATTATTGATTGATTCATTGATCAGGCCACCTCAAATTCTTATTTTAAAAAAGTATAAATTATGTATAAGTAACATTTTAACTGCTCATATTCTCTCATGGAAGATTATTATGTTTTAGCTTGTAGCTACTGAAAATAAATTTGCTGAAAGGACTGCCTTTATGGAGCATTTTTCTAATAAGCTTTGTACTTTCTTATTTATATTTAGCTTCATCAAACAGAATTATTGAAAGGATATTCTCTGGGGCAGTAACAAGGTAAGAAAAAGCTCCTGAATTTAAAAATGAACTACAAGTGCCCTGGCCAGTATGGCTCAGTTGGTTGGAGTGTTGTCCTGTATACCAGAAAGTATGGGTTCGATTCCCAGCCAGGGCATATACCCAGGTTGCAGGTTCAGTCCCTGGTCAGGGCATATACGGCAGGCAACCAATCAAGGTTCTTTCTCACATCAGTGTTTCTTTCTCTCTCTCTCTCTCTCTCTCTCTCTCTCTCTCTCTCTCTCTCTCAAATCAATAAAAACAAATCCTCAGATGAGGATTTTTTTTTAATTAAATAAGTAAAACTGTAACAAGGCTTCCTGCATAAGTGGGCAGTGCTGTAGGTCAGATAATACCCTACAATATATACAGTCATGGCTTCATACAAGACAGTAGTAATTCTTTAATAGCATTAGTCCTTTATCTAAATACAGAGAGCAGTATTTGATCCTGATGATTATTTGCATTTAAATTACAAATCGGATTTTTTTCTTCATATCTACAAATGCCCTCTGGTTTCAGCCTCTAGGCCTTTGAAAACAAGATAGACCATGAAAGGGGTTGCCCTTGTGAGGGTTCCAGCATTCTGATTTTTTTAAATTTAAACTTAATTTCCAAAGGAAGAGAGTGCTTTATTTCTTTGTCTATCATCCTACTAAATTTATCTGAGTAATTGCTCAGGAAATTTTAAAACCTTGTGTTTTGTTTTTTTTTTCCCCAGGGGAAAAACAGTACAGAAAGAGGGAAGAATGAGCTATGCAGATTTTGTTTGGTTTTTGATATCCGAGGAAGACAAAAGGAACCCCACCAGGTATGACTTCTGAGTTTCCTTCGCCAAGATGTTAAACACATGAACAAAGCTTGAAAAGGTCATGGTGCATACCCTCCGAACGCCAACTCAACCTAGGGGTGCCAGGATAGATTAGACATCGTCTCTGCCTCTCAGACTGAATCTAGAGTCTCACAGCATATCAAGAAAAGTGCTGTTACCCAAAAACAAAGGTGAAGTGGCATGTGAGCTATCCCGAGGGATAAGTAGAACTAGTAAGCATTTATATGGAATGTAAGAATAGGTACTGTGAATTTCTGTTTCATGATCTTTATGGGTCAGTAGTGAAGTGAAGAGGGAAAGAAGAGCAAACTGTAGATGAAGCCAGTATCACCTTGATACCAAAACTAGACAAACACATACAAGAAAATAAAACTGCAGGCTAATATCTCTCATGAAGATAGGCCCAAAAATTATTCCCAAAATACTAGCAAGTCAAAGTTCAACTTCTCATCTTCTCAAGCCCCTCTTCCAGAATCAGCATATGCCCCAAAGGAAAGATTATCTCAATGCTAGACTCCTCCTCTCTGGATTTCCTTACTGACCTGTTAATAGTCACAGAATTTTCCTCTAGATTTTCTTAGTAGGGAATGTTAAACCAAACACTTAGTTCATCATTACTAGAAGCAGAACCCTTCAGATCAACTTTTCATACCTTGACGTCCATCACTGTCAAAAGAGGTTTTTTGAGTCAAAATCTTTCTTTAATGTCCTTTTCTGCCTTACATGTTGCCTTTCTCCTGCCTAACAGCTAACATATTGTTGAGGCTTTATTCTTTGCCAAGTAACAAGTATTTCATTTGCAATGCTTATTTAATGCTCATATCACTATGAGTTTAGGTAACAGTTGTCCCATTTTATAGTTGAGGAAACAGAAGTTCTGAAAGATCACACACCTAGTAAGTGACCTATCTTGGATTCAAATCCAGGTCTGTATGACCTCAAATCCTGGGCTCTTCATCACTATAACGAATGGCTCATCATACAAGACAGCATGTTTACATGTCTATCTTAACCAACTAGTCTGTGGAACCCCTAAAAGAGAGTTCTTTTGGTGTTCTGAAATTCCTTATAGCTTAAGAGACTCAAAATTTGGCCCATCATAGAAGAAAGTAACTCCTGATTTTGACTTATTAATAATATTTGTTTCCTTGGCGCCTGCTGGCACTTACTAGCCACCCATTGTATCCGTTCTCAGTGCTTCACTTCACATTGCTTTCTTAAAGCAGAATATGAGCAGAAGACCATTAAACTTCACTTTTTTTATTTTTAGGAGGAAATTCTGCCTTTTATTTTTTCAAATTTATTTATTTATTTATTTGTTTGTTTGTTTGTTTATGTTACAGATGTTTCTCCTTTTTCCCCCATTGACACCCTCCTTCCCCGCCCTCCCCGCCCCGTCCCCAGCTTTGTTGTCCATGTCCATTGGTTATGCGTACATGCATAAAAGTTCTGTGGTTTATCTCTTTCCCCCCCAACCCCCTCTTCTGAGGGTTGTCAGTCTGTACCCTACTTCCACGTCTCTGGGACTGCCCTGTTCTTCAGACTGTTATGTTCATTATATTCCACAAATAAGTGAGATCATATGATACTTGTCTTTCTCTACTTGGCTTGTTTCACTTAGGATAATACTTTCCAGGTCCCTCCATGTCATCTCAAAGGATAAGAGATCTTTCTTTCTTAAGCTGCATAGTACTCCATTGTGTATATGTACCACAGCTTTTTTATCCATTCGTCTACTGATGGACACTTGGGCTGTTTCCAGATCTTAGCTATTGTAAATAGCGCTGCTATGAACATGGGGGTACATATATTCTTTCTGATTGGTGTTTCAGGCTTCTTAAGGTATAGTCCTATAAGAGGGATCACTGGGTCAAATGGCAATTCAATTTTTAATTTTTTGAGGTAACACCATAGTGTTTTCCACAGTGGCTGCACCAGTCTGCATTCCCACCAGCAGTGTACTAGAGTCCCCTTTTCTCCACACCCTCGCCAACACTTGTTGTTTGATGATTTGTTAATGGTGGCCGTTCTAACAGGTGTGAGGTAACACCTCATTGTTGTTTTAATTTGCATCTCTCTGATGATTAGTGATGTTGAGCATTTCTTCATATGTCTCTTGGCCATTTGTATGTCCGGTTTGGAGAGGTGTCTATTTAGTTCCTCTGCCCATTTTTTAATTGGGTTCTTTTTCTTCCTTTTGTTGAGTTGTATGAGCACTCTATATATTTTGGAAATTAACTCCTTATCTGATGTATCATTGGCAGTTATGCTCTCCCATACAGTGGGTTGCCTTTCCATTTTGATGGTTGTTTCTTTTGCTGTGCAGAAGCTTTTGAGTTTGATGTAGTCCCATGTGTTCATTTTTTCCTTTGTTTCTGTTGCCTTAGGTGATGTATCAGTGAAAATTCTGCTGTGTATGATGTCTGAAATTTTGTTGCCTACATTTTCTTCTAGGATTTTTATGGATTCATGAGTCACATTTAAGTCTTTTATTCATTTTGAGTTTATTCTTGTGTATGGTGTAAGTTGATGGTCTAGTTTCATTTTTTTGCATGTAGCTGTCCAATTTTCCCAACACCATTTATTAAAGATGCTGTCTTTACACCATTGTATGCTCTTGCCACCTTTGTCGAATATTAATTGAGCATAATGTTTTGGGTCAATTTCTGGGTTCTCTGTTCTATTCCATTGATCTATGTGCCTATTCTTGTGCCAGTACCAGGCTGTTTTGATTACAGTAGCTTTGTAGTATAACCTGATATCTGGTATTGTGATCCCGCCTACTTTGTCCTTCTTTTTCAAGATTGCTGTGGCTATTCAGGGTCTTTTTTGGTTCCATATGAATTTTTGAAGTATTTGTTCTAGTTCTGTGAAGTATGTCATTGGTATTTTGATGGGGATTGCATTGAATCTATAGATTGCTTTGGATAATATGGACATTTTAATGATGTTAATTCTTCCAATCCATGAACAAGATATGTGCTTCCACTTTTTTATATCTTCCTCTATTTCTGTTTTCAATGTCCTGTAGTTTTCTGCAAATAGATCCTTTACTTCTTTGGTTAAGTTTATTCCTAGGTATCTTAATTTTTTTGCCGCGATGGTAAATGAGATTGTTTTTTCAGTTTCTCTTTCTGTGAGTTCATCATTGGTGTATAAGAATGCCGTCGATTTCTTGACCTTAATTTTGTATCCTGCTACTTTGCCAAATTCATTTATTAAGTCTATTAGATTTTTTATGGAGTCTTTAGGGTTGGTTTTCTATGTATAATATCATGTCATCTGCGAATAATGACAGTTTCACTTCCTCCTTTCCAATTTGGATCCCTTTTATTTTTTTCTTCATGTCTGATTGCTGTGGCTAAGACTTCCCGTACTATGTTAAATAAGAGTGGCGAAAGTGGGCATCCTTGTTTTGTTCCTGTTCTTAAGGGAAATGCTTTTACTTTTTGTCCATTGAGTATGATGTTGGCTGTAGGTCTTTCATATATGGCCTTTATTATGTCAAGATATGATCCCCCTATTCCCAAATTACTGAGCGTTTTTTTTTTATCAGAAATGGGTGCTGGATTTTGTCTAATGCTTTTTCAGCATCTATTGATATGATCATATGGTTTTTCTCTTTCATTTTGTTTATGTGGTGTATCACATTTATTGATTTGCGAATATTGTACCCGCCTTGCATCCCTGGGATGAATCCCACTTGGTCATGGTGAATAATTTTTTTGATGTATTGCTGGATCCGATTTGCTAGTATTTTGTTCAGGATTTTGGCATCTATGTTCATCAGGGATATTGGCCTGTAGTTTTCTTTCTTTGTAGTGTCTTTTTCTGGTTTTGGAATTAGAATTATGCTGGCCTCATAAAATGAGTTTGGAAGTCTTCCTTCTGCTTGAATTTTTAGGAATAGCTTGAAGAGAATGGGTGTTAGTTCTTCTTTGAATGCTCGGTAAAACTCCCCCATGAAGCTGTCCGGGCCTGGGCTTTTGTTTGCTGAGAGAGTCTTGATTACATCTTCGATTTCCGTCGTTGTTATTGGTCTGTACAAGTTTTCTACCTCTTCCCGGTTCAGTTTTGGGAGACTATGTGTTTCTAGAAATTTGTCCATTTCGCTTAGATTGTCAAATTTGTTGCCGTATAATTGTTCATAATATTTATTAATGATCCTTTGTATTTCTGTGGTGTCAGTTATTACTTCTCCTCTTTCATTTCTGATTTTGTGTATTTGGGTTCTCTCTCTTTGTTTCTTGGTGAGTCTAGCTAAGGGTCCACCAATCTTGTTTATCTTTTCAAAAAACCAGCTCTTTGTTTCATTGATCCTTTGAATTGTTTTTTTGGTCTCCATGTCCTTTATTTCTGCTCTGATCTTTACTATTTCCTTCCTTCTACTTGCTCTGGGGTTTTCTTTTTGTTTGTTTTCTAGTTCTTTAAGGTGTGAGGTTAGGTAGTCACTTAGAAATTTTTCTTGTTTTTTGAGGTGGACCTGTAGTGCTATGAACTTCCCTCTCAGAACTGCTTTCACTGCATCCCATAGATTTTGTATTGTTGGTGTTCATTTTCATTGGTTTCCAGGAAGTTTTTAATTTCTTCCTTGATCTCCATGATAACCCATTCATTGTTCAATAACATGCTATTTAGTCTCCATATTTTCAAATGTCTTTGCATGTTCTTGTTGTAATTGATTTCTAGTTTCATGCTATGGTGATATGAGAAGATGCTTGATATGATTTCTATCTTCCTGAACTTGTAAAGACTTAGTTTGTGCCCTAACATGTGGTCTATCTTTGAAAACGTCCCATGTGCACTTGAGAAGAATGTGAATTCTGCAGTTTTGGGGTGTAATTCTCTGTAGATATCTATTAAATCCATTTGATCTAGAGCTTCATTTAGAGTCTCTGTTTCCTTGTTAATTTTTTGTCTAGAGGATCTATCCAGTGATGTCAGCGGGGTGTTGAAGTCCCCTGCTATTGTTGTATTGCTGTCGATTTCTCCTTTGAAGTCCTCTAGAAGATTTTTAATATATTTTGGTGCTCCTATATTGGGTGCATATATGTTTACCAAGATTATATCTTCCTGTTGGATAGATCCTTTCAATATTATGTAGTGGCCTTCTTTGTCTCTAGTTATGGCCTTCATTTTGAAATCTAATTTATCAAATATGAGTATTGCTACCCCAGCTTTTTTTTCCTTTCCGTTTGCTTGGAAGATTTTTTTTCATCCCTTTACTTCCTTTTTTTTTTTTTTTTTCCTCACCCAAGGACATTTTTTCATTTTTTGTTCAGATAGAGTGGGAGGGAGAGAGAGGAAGAGAGAGAGAGAGAGAGAAACATCGACGTGAAAGGGACACATCGAGTGGCTGCCACCCACACGACCAACCAGGGCCGGGGACAAACTGCAACCGAGGTACATGCCCTTAGCGGGAACCGAACCCGGGTCTCTCTGGACCGCAGGCCGACGCTCTAACCGCTGAGCCAAACCGGCCAGGGCCATCCCTTTACTTTCAACCTATGTGAGTCTTGATGTGAGGTGGGTCTCTTGTAAACAACATATATGTGAGTCATGCTTTCGTATCCAGTCAGTTACTCTGTGTCTTTTTATCAGAGCATTCAAGCCATTTACATTTAAGGTGGTTAGTGTAGTTTAGTGTGGTTATATTTTTCTTCCTGTTTCTTCTACTAATTACAGCAGTCCTTTTAACATTTCTTGGAGTGCTGGTTTGGTGCTAATATATTCCCTTAGCCTTTTTTTGTCTGGGAAGCTCTTTATTTGACCTTCTATTTTGAATGATAGCCTTGCTGGATAGAGTAGTCTTGGATTCAGATCCTTGTTTTTCATGACCTTGATTACTTCATGCCATTCCCTTCTGGCCTGTAGTGTTTCTGTTGAGAAGTCAGCTGATAGCTTTATGGGGGTTCCTTTGTAGGTAACCTGTTGCTTATCTCTTGCTGCTTTTAGGATTCTCTCTTTGTCTTTAATTTTTGGCATTTTAATTATTATGTGTCTTGGTGTGGGCCTGTTTGGGCTCTTCTTACTTGAGGCTCTCTGTGCTTCTTGAACTTGAATGCCTTCTTCCTTCACCAAGTTAGGAAAGTTTTCTGTCACTATTTCTTCAAATATATTCTCTAACCCTTTCTCATTTTCTTCTTCTTCGGGGACTCCTATGATACAAATGTTATTACGTTTCCAGTTGTCCCACAGTTCTCTTAAGCTGTCTTCCTTTTGGTTTTCTGATTGGTTGATTTTTTTCTACCCTGTCTTCTAGTTCACTGATCCAGTCCTCAGCTTCCTCTACTGTGCTGGTTAGTCCTTCCAATGTATTCTTTATTTCTGCTGTGTCATTCTTCATTTCCACTTGGTTCGTTTTCAATGTTTCTGTATCTTTACTCATGGTGTTGATGTCCTTACTCATGCTTTGAGCTTCCTCAAGATCATGGCTCTGAATTATACCTCTGATAACTTGCTTAACTGCCTTTCATTTATCTCATCTTCAGCAGAGTTCTGTTGTTCTTTCATTTGGGATTTGTTTCTTTGTTTCACCATTTTGGCTGTCTCAGTGGGTTTTGGAGCCTGCCAAATTTTCCCTGTGGGTGTTGGTGTTCTGCTGTTTGTGGCTCCCTCTACTGGGTTTGGATGAGCATGGGAGTAAGAGGGCCCACGTTAAACTCCACTGTCAAGTCTTACTTTCCTGGGTAGATTTGCAAGCCCAGGAAATGTTGTTATCCTCTAGCTTTTTGCCTGGAGGCTATTAGTCTCAGTTACTCTGGGCCTTGGAATGTAGCCCTCTGGTGTTCTGCGTAAGAGGATTTCCAGAGGGTGGGACAGATGCTGGTTGTTAATGAGCCTCAATTTGCATTTCTTTGGCTCATCTGGAGGGGGCTGAATCTCCCGAGGAGGGGCTGCTCTTTCTCCCCACAGCTCCAGGAAGGAGCAAGGTGGCCACCATTCTGTGTGGCCAGGAAGGAGCACGCTGGCCACTGTCCTTTGTGGCCGTGACTCAGCAAAAACTCTGAGCGCACTCCAAATCCCGGGTGTCCCCACAGAGTTCCAGTCCAGTCCACCCTCCCTCAGCCAGAGCCAAGGTGAGTGGCTGTAGCCAATGTAGTGCTCTGTCCTGGCCCTCTACGCTGTGGAGTGGGCTTGGGATTTTAACCTCAGGGGCGCTGTTCACAGCTAAGGCCACTGCTGTCTGTGGGCTCCCGGCCTGCCACCCTCTCGCGCCTCTGTAGATCCTACCAGTGTCCCTGGTTATATGGTCCTTTCCCGCTGCTTTTCTGTTGCTTTTTTCCGACGATTTGTCTTTATTTTAGTTGTAATTCCCGTTTGGTCCTGGGAGATCGTCTGTGTAGCTTCCATTCACTCCGCCGTCATTTTTTCTCCCTCTCAATTTTTTTTTCTCTTTATTGATTTTAGAGAGAAGGAGAAAGAGATAGAAATATCGATGAGAGAGAACATGGATTGGCCGCCTCCTGCATGCCCCCCACTGAGTATCAGGCCACAACCTGGGTATGTGCCCTGACCGGGAATCGAACCTGTGACCTTTTGGTGCATGGGTCAATGCTCAACCACTGAGCCACCCTGGCTGGGCTAAACTTCACTTTTAATGTAATGAAGAAAATATCTCTGCATCAAAATCAAGCTCTTATTTAACAAAATGTAGTAGGCGACACTGCAGAAATCAGGTTTGTGGCTTATGAAAGACATGGGTGGAAAAAACAAGTTTCATGAAAGAAATAATACATTCACTAAAGTGTATAAAATATACCAAGTCTTCACTTAACACCATCATTAGGCTCTGTAACTTAAGCAAAACAACATATAATGAAACCAATTTCACCATAGGCTAATTGATATGAGAATTAAGTTCCTACAGCATCTGATCAGCATTATAACAAAACAACATTGAATGAAATGAAGTTATTCAAGGACCTGTTGTACGGCTTACAAAATTAGGATCTTGAGTCTTTCCTATGCTGGGTCCTGTCAGGGTTAGATATGGGAAGTGTCTTTGGCTAGATCGTTTCTTGTGAACAGGCTCTTGAAACCATCTTTTGGTATATCATGTAATCACCCTTCTGTCCTAATTTTTATCACGTTCTACTTCTACCTTGGTCTTCTGACCACAGGTGTTTTCTCCACCAACTATCTCATTCACCTTTATGTCTGCGGACACTAGGCCAGTGCCTTTGAAGGTAGTAGGTGCTAAAATATGTGTACTGAATTTGCATTTAGTTACTTCCTAAGCAATAATGGAGTTTCCTATATCTTCTTCTTTAATAGCTTATAGGAGTTTATATCAGGGGTGAAAAAACTCCAGTCCAGAACTTAAATTTATTCAGCAAATTTGTCATTAATATAATTATGCTTTAAAACCAAAAACTGGTGACAAATATAGCAAAAATTTAACACTGGTTCTCTCTGGGCAGTTATTCCTTTTGTGGTTTTTTTTTGTTTTGTTTTTCTGTTTTCCCGTTTTTCTGTAATGAATAGTCATTACTTCTAGACTTTGAGAAAGTGTTACCTTTGATTAAGAAAATAAGCATTGGTCCGGCCAGTGTGGCTCAGTGGTTGAGCATCGACCCATGCACCAAGAGGTCGCCAGTTCCTGGTCAGGACACATTCCCAGGTTGTGGGCCCAATCCCCAGAGGGGGGCATGCAGGAGGCGGCAAATCACTGTTCTTTCTCATCGATGTTTCTATCTCTCTCTCCCTCTCACTTCCTCTCTCTGTAAAATCAATAAAGGAAAAAAGAAAAAAAAATAAGCATTGAAAAAACTTTAGAGAGTATCTATTATTTCCAATAAGAAAGTTGCCTTGAACATGCCCTATATGTTTTTATCCATCCAGCCAGCATCTGCTTCTAAACTTTCAGGAATAAATGACTATATACTGAGGTATATTGTTTTAATTATCTAGCTTTAAGTCTAAAAACATGTCTTTTGTACATTGATCCTTTTTATGCTCTCTAATACTCACAGAATTATATCTGATTTATCTACCATATGATACTCCCAAATATTTAAAGGCGGCTATCATGTGACTGGCAAATATTGAAGCAGTATATCTGTCTTTGCATTCTGGCTTTCTTTTTCTCATATGGGCTATCACAGAGAACTGAAGTGTATGTTTTAGCTTTATTTATTGTATAGACTTGCGTATCTTAGTTCTTATTTGAAAATGCATCTGACTTAAATACTTTAGTTTATATTTCTCAGTAAAGTTGCCCTTCACTTCAGTCCTATTAGGTACTTGTCAGAATCAAGAGTGTCTTTGTTCCTGTTATCCTCATTTTTATTATCTTAATAAAGAATTTCAAGGCACCAAGAAAACTTACAGACCAAAAGACAGTCCGCTACCCTTTTGGTACTACTCAAAACCTCTTTAATAAAAAAATTTTTTAAATGGTGTAACAACCACATATTATAACTGTAGCCCCCTGCTCATGAGCTCTCTCTCTCCCCAAGATTTTTCTCACAATCAGGAAATGTTTCAAAGTTGGGTAGTATTCTACCCCTTTTAAAACTCTCAGAGCGGATGTGATATGTCTGGACCTCACCACAGCCAAACTCTATTACCTCATATTCGTTGGATCCAATGAATGTCTCCTCTGTTTTTTTATGGTAACATTAAACATCAACCTGGTACATTTTTTAAAACAGATTTCTCAGAGAACTTTGCAAGTGTTAAAAGTTCAGTTTGCTGCAATAATGTAAAATATATCTTTCTGGATAAAGGTACACACATCTTAGTGTGACTTACTTGAAAACAATTAATAGTACCCACTTAGTTATTTCACCATTCTCTCCTCAAAGAGATTTTTTCAAAACCATTACATGTATGGAGGCTCTTAATGTGTCTTAAGGCTTACAAATGGGAATTTAATCAAGGGTCTTCAAGAACCTTCTCTTGAGAAGTTTTACTTTGCTTTAGTAGCTCTTTACAGAAAAATATTGTTCCTTGATACTAACTAATGCTATTGGCTTCATATTCTGTGAGTAGTTGATGACTTGGCTATACTTGCTACCCTAAGAGACAGTGCGAAATGATAACGTAGCCATAATACAGTATGAATAAACTTCTAGTGAAGAAAGCAACTTAACCACATATAGTACTTTTGGTCTCTTTTGAAATTTCACTGAAATGACAGTAAAGAGATTTTTCTTCAAGGAATATATCCATAATAACAGGTCAAAGGAAAAGAGATAACAATAATAAAGATTTGCAAACTGGAAAGTAAATAGACATAGCAGACTCTTTGAATCCTAAGCCACCAGAGGTAAAGACCAAGAAGCAACTGGACATACCCAGCAAAAACCTCAAAACATTTTAGGACTTGGGGATATCAGGAACCTTAGAAGTGGGGGCAAGGTAAAGATAGAGCCAAAAATCAGGAGAGTTTATAGAAAGTTTGTTTAAAGAAACAGTTGATCTCCAGAATATCTCCTTTACCCAGGCAGAAGACTGGTGCATTATTCCCTGGAGAGTGTAAAATAGAAGGCCTCTGGGCTGGGGCACACTAGGTACAATTGAAGGTATGGGTACCATATTGAAAACACATTAAATGAATATATGCATACTGAATGCTGAGATGTCCAGTCTTCATTCCTCACTCAACTTAAAGAATTCTAACAACCCATCTTGAATCTCCTGAAAGAAGATTAAAAGATGTTTTTCTGCAAAATCTGACCAGCCCAAGAATAAAAACCAGAAGATCTGACATCAAGTCGTCCCCAAGGAAACAACCCAGCCAGATCCTGTACAGTAAAGCTCAGAGTCAACAAACCTGTAAGTCAGAACTTTCAATCAGCTTTTTAGCCTTTACTCTTAAATATTAGCAGTGAACAAAGAATCACTAAATACCTGAGTAAAGCTTCTTACATAAAAGATAGAAACCAAATAGAAGTAGGGGAAAGTAACTTAGATGAAACAGAATTTCAGGGAGAAGAGACTTTCAGCAACAACAACAATGAAGACAGTTGTTACTGATATCCTCAGAGAGATAAGAGAAATTACATTCACAGGACATAAACAGAATGATAATTTTTATAAAAGAAACATTTAGAGAACCAAAAAAGAACTGGAAAATCAAAATTATGATAGCAGAAATGGAAAAAAAAAATGTTCAGAAGGTAAAGCTAAGAAAACCTTCCAGAAAGAAAAAAAAAAGGGGGCAATAGAAAATAGAGACAAAATATGAAAATCAGAGAACCAGTCCAAAAAGTCTAACACAACTGAAAATTGAAATGTAATTTCAAGATTGTATGTAATTTTAAAATGTAGCCATAAGAGACATATTAGCAAGGTGGACAGCATATGTTTCCATTGCTCATATCCTCACAGAAACATCGATGTGAACAACTGTCCATGCACAAAAATACCTTCACAAGATATAAGGATTCCAGATGAGAGGCTGCAGCATCTGGGTGGAGCACAGAAATAAGAAAATATATACTGAAGAGGGTAGAAAGGAAAATCTCACATTACCCATGTTATCCCATGCCCTAAGCCCAGAGAGCTCAGCATGGAGGAAGACACCCTCCCCATGGGGGAAGGAGAGTGAAGTGATACCACAGATATTCAAAGGATCACAAGAGACTACTATGAACATTTATATGTCAGCAAATTGGATAACCTAGAAGAGTGGATTAATTCCTGGAAACATACAAGCTACCAAGACTGAAGCATGAAGAAATAGAAAATCTGAACAGACCAATAATGTGTAAGGAAATAGAATCAGTAATCAAAAACCTCCCCAAAAAGAAAAGCCCAAAACCTGATGACTTCCCAGGAGAATTCTACCAGTTAAAGAAGAATTAATTCCAATCCTTCTCAAACTTTTCCAAAAAATTTTGAAAAGGCAGAACAATTTGAAACTATTTTTTTGAGGCTACCATTACCTTTATACAAAGCCAGACAAGGAGGACACTATAAGAAAAGAAAATTACAGGTCAAAATTCTGGATGAATATAGATGCAGAAATCCTCAACAAAATGCTAGTCCGGATGGTGTGGCTCAGTGGTTGATCAACCCATGCACCAAGAGGTCGCCGGTTCAATTCCCAGTCAGGACACATGTCCAAGTTGTGGGCCTGATCCCCAGTGGGGGGCATGCCGGAGGCAGCCAATCGATGTTCTCTCTCATCGATGTTTCTATCTCTCTCTCCCTCTCACTTCCTCTCTCTGTAAAATCAATAAAGGAAAAAGAAAAAAAAAATGCTAGCAAACTGAATTCAGCAGCAACATTAAAATGATCATATACCATGGTCAAGTAGAATTTATCCCTAGGATGCAAGGATGGTTCAGTATACACAAATTAATAGATGTCATATAACACATTAACAGAATGAAGGATAAAAATTATATGATCAACTCAGTATTTGCTTTTTGTTGCCTTTATTTTTGGTGTCAGATTCAAAAAATCACCACCAAAACCTGTATCATGGAGCTTATCACCTGTTTTCTTCTAGGAGTTTTATGGTTTCAGGTCCTACATTCAAGTCTTTAATCCATTTTGAGTTAATTTTGGCGTCATCCCATGGACTGAGAGTCCCAGTTCGATTCCCCATCAGGGCACCTACCTGGGTGTCGGTCTCGATCCCCAGTAGGGGGCGTGCAGAAGGCAGCTAATCGATGTATCTCTCTCTCTAAATAAAATCAATAAAACATTTAAAATATATATATATATATAATAGTTCAGTGTCATTCTTTTTCATGTGGCTGCCCTTTTCCCAACACCATTTATTGAAGACTATCCTTTTCCCCATTGTATATTCTTAGCTGCTTTGTCATAATCAGTTGACATATATGTGTGGGTTTATTTCTGGGCTCTGTATTCTGTTCCATTGATCTATGTTTCTGTTTTTATGCCAGTACAGTAATGTTTTGAATACTAAGCTTTGTAATATATTTTGAAATCAAGTAGTGTGATGCCTCCAGCTTTGTTCTTGGTAAGATTGCTTTGGCTATTCCCATTCTTTTGTGGTTCATACTAATTTTAGGACTGTTTGTTCTATTTCTTTGAAAAATGCCATTGGAATTTTGATAGGGATTGCATTGAATCTAGATTGCTTTAGGTAGTATAAACATTTTAGCGACATTAATTCCAACAATCCATGAGCATGGAGTATCTTTCCATCTATGTGTATCTTCTTTATTTTCTTTCATAACTGTCCTATAGTTTTCAGTGTACAGATCTTTCACCTCCTTGACTAAATTTATTCCCAGGTATTTCATTCTTTTTTATCCAATTGTAAATGGGATTTTTAATTTATCTTTCTGCTAGTTTGTTGTTAGTTACAGAAATGCAACAGATTTTTGTAATTGATTTTTAATCCTGCAATTTTACTGAGTTCATTTATTAGTTCTAACTGTTTTTGGTTGAGTCTTTAGGATTATCATCTGCAAATAGTAGCAGTTTTACTTCTTCCTTTCCAACTTGATGCCTTTTATTTATTTCTCTTCCCTAATTACTCTAGCTAGGATTTCGAGTACTGTGCTGAATAAAAGTGGTGAGAGTGGGTATCCTTGTCTTGTTCCTAATCTCAGAGGAAGGCTTTCAGCTTTTCACCATTGAGTATGATGAGTATGATGTTAGCTCTGGGTTTCTCATATATGGCCTTTATTATGTTGAGGTGCATTCCCTTTGTACCCATGTTGTTGAAAGTTTTTATCATAAATGGATGTTGAATTGTTTTTATTTTTTTATTCTTTTGGTTAATCCTCACCCAAGGATATTTTTCCATTGATTTTTTTTAGGTAGAGTGGGAGGGAGGGTGGAGGGAGAGAGAGAGAAAGAAGTTGAGAGAAACATCGATGTGAGAGAGATACATCGATTGGTTGCCTCCTGCACGACCCCAACTGCTTTCCACAGTGGCTGCACCAATCTGCACTCCCATCAACAGTGCACTCAAGTTCCCTTTCTCCACATCCTCATCAACACTTACTGTTTGTTGATTTATTGGTGATAGCCTTTCTGACTGGTGTGAAGTGATATCTCACACATATGTAACTTTTATTTGAAAAGAAACGTGGGCAATAGTAAATCTGAATAAAAAAAGGACCTTTACCAGGTCATTGCTAATGAGTGTCCTTATCTCCTAGCATTGAGTATTGGTTCCGCTGCATGGATGTGGATGGGGATGGTGTGCTCTCCATGTACGAGCTGGAGTACTTCTACGAGGAGCAGTGTGAACGGATGGAAGCCATGGGCATTGAGCCCTTGCCATTCCATGATTTGCTGTGCCAGATGCTTGACCTGGTGAAGCCAGCCAGTGATGGTAAGATTGAGTAAAGGGCCATTTTCACTGCTCACCTGTGTAGCAGAGTGGAGCACATAATCCTGATTGTCCTAAATTATTTAACTCTACAGAATCTTTCATACAGGCTTCCCAAATACAGAAGTTTTTTAAGTGTCTCCTTTACTATTAGTGTAGAACGAACAGTTGATGGCAAATCCTGTTTAAAAAATGGGACTCTTTTTCATAGACACAGAAAGCAACTGGTGATTGCCAGGGGCTTGGGGTTGGGGGTAAAGAGAGATGGGGAAGGGACTGCTTGATGAGTACAGAGTTCCCTTTGGAAAGGTGAAGAAAATGTTAAGGAAATCATTAGTGGTGACGGTTGCACAACATTGTGAATATACTAAAAGCCACTAAATTATACACTTTAAAATGGTTAAAACGGTGAATTTTATGTATGTGAATTTTACCTTGAAAAAAAGAAATGGGCCCTGGCTGGTTTGGCTCAGCAGTTAGAGCATCAGCCTGTGCACTGAAGGGTCTCGGGTTCAATTCTCATCAAGGGCATGTACCTGGGTTGCAGGTTGTATCCCTGGCCCTGGTCAGGGTCACGTGGGAGGCAACCAATCGATGTGCCTCTCTCACATCGATGTTTCTGTCTCTCTCTCCCTCCCCTCCTTCCACTCTATCTGAAAATCCATGGAAAAATATCCTCAGGTGAGGATTAACAAAAAAAAAAAGAAAAGAAAAGAAATGGGATTTTTATAATAAAATAAATGTATACATATATTTTTAAAACTTCAGTAGAAGTTTTTTTCACTTGCCAAAACAAACAGGTCTTAGAATTTACTGGCTTTGTTTTTATGTAGGCAAAATAACTCTACGAGATCTGAAGAGATGCAGAATGGCTCACATCTTTTATGACACTTTCTTTAATCTGGAGAAATACTTAGACCATGAACAGAGAGATCCCTTTGCAGTCCAGAAGGTACCAGTAGAGTTTTAACTTCTGTTTGAGGGTTGCAATATCAGAGGCTTTGTGCTACAGATAAAAAATGGTTTCTGTCTGCAGGAACGTGATATTTAAAGAAGTAACATTTAAAACATTTCATCATTGTCCGGCTAGTGTGGCTCAGTGGTTGAGCATCGACCCATGCACCAGAAGGTCACTTGTTCGACTCCAGATCAGGGCACATGCCCAGGTTGTGGGCCCGATCCCCAGTGGGGAGCATGCAGGAGGCAGCCAATCGATGTTCTCTCTCATCGATGTTTCTCTCTCTCCGTCTCCCTTCCTCTCTCTCTCTAACATCAATAAAGAAAAAATTTTTTAAATAAATAAATAAAAGTAAAACATTTCACCACATACTGAAAAGAGAGAATAAAAGACCTAGAGCACATCTTTCCCGACAGCTAATCAAGTTTAGGTAACCTGCATCTGCCTTCTAACTTAAAAAATGTATCAATAGAAACATCTGTATTAGAAAGTATATTGGGCTTGATTTAATTATAACATTCATTTCCAGGATAACCTGGTAAATAGCTTTCCCCATCATAATGAAAACTAGAAGCTCTCTATGACAGACAAATTTCAGATAATGTAACACTTTTTCAAGTGTTAATGATTGCTGTTCATGACTATCAGTTTGAAATCATTCTACACCTTAACACAGATGAGCACCCTTCCCCATACACAAAAACCTGTGGACCCTCAGAAAACCTGGACGTATGATCCATGTCCAAAAACAAACAAAAAGCAGAAAGCAGAATATCACCACTTCCCCCTCCTATATTCTCCTGTTTTAAAAGTAAAAATTATGATAGAAAGGGACTATTTCAATTGAGTCCTACAGGAATACAACCACAGAAATCTTTTATAATCTTTTCTTTTTCTTCCACATGTTGCATAACTTTTTGACCTAAATAGTAGTAAGAATATGAAGATCACCTCCTAAAAACAAATAGTCATTGCCAATTTTAAGTCTAAGATGCATGCGATTTCAAAGTTAAAAGGGTGGGGTTGGGGTCCCTAAATGGATTACATATATAATTTACACATTGTGTGATCAGTTTCTAGGGACTTGTATTCTTCTAGGCATAACTAACCTTACATCCTAGGAAAATGCTAATTCATTTTCATTATGGAAAATATATTTTACCTGGAATATATAATCCAAGATGCTGTCCATATTGTAGAAGGAAAAGAAAATAGCCTTTTCCCTCCTTCATTTCTTTTACTTGTGTTATAAATATTACTTTTAAATGTGTACCTTTAAATCTTACTTTTCTTTATAAGAGGAGGTAATTAATATTTATTCTGATCTGCAAAAACAAAACAAAAAAGATAAGTCAGAAAGTGCTCAGTTAAATTCCAGGCACTTGTTGAGGAGACACTGGTTATATAGAGATGAACAAGACTCAGTATATAAAGAATGCGTATATAGAGGTGAAAAAGATGGAAGAGGGAAAGGTGGCAACCAAGCATATACAGTACAGCAAAGGAAATGATTCGAGGGAGAAGGGCTGTTTCTAGGAAGATAGCACAGGTGACATGTTGTGACCTGGCTTTTAAAGGAGCAGTAAAAATGTTCCTGAAGAAGGGATGGTACATTCCACGTGGGCATATGCAACCCACAGGCCACTCCAGATAGCTGTTGGGCAAAGTGCCAGGGAGGAAGGGACTAGAGAAAGGTCTCTGAATCACTGTAATTCTGTGATTAGAGGTGTGGAAAATCACTTTTAGGAGTGTTACTTTAGCACCTCTTTTAACATGTTGAAATGAAACATTTTTCAGATAGGTTTTTTTTCAGTGATTTATAACATATGTGATGACCTATCTCCAGTTCTTTGTCTTTGATTATTTTTATTTTCTGTGGCTGTACTCTTTCCAATCAGGATGTGGAGAATGACATGCCTGAGCCCTCCGACTGGGACAGGTTTGCTGCTGAGGAGTACGAGACTCTTGTGGCGGAGGAGTCTGCCCAAGCACAGTTCCAGGAAGGGTGAGTGAGTCTCCCTGTGTCTTGTAGAACTTTTCTAGCAGGGGTAACCACATCAGGAATAGTGAAACCACCTTAAAAAAACAAGCTAGTAATCCTTTCCTATTTTTGCCATTTTTGAATATCACGAGTGATTTTAAACACTTTAGTTGAATGAGTATTTTCCCCAGCAGTCTTTCTCTTCCCTTCTTAGTTAATTTCCTGAAGTCTTCTCATGTCCCATTTCCTTTTATAGAGTTGCACCTTTCACTGGAAACTAAGACTCTTGTGCAGTCATACTACTTTGTTAGTAGTGATGTAAGTTAATTTTGTAAATACAGGAGGAGGCCAAAAGAACTGTGAAAAGCTCTTTTAAATAATAAAGATCATGTTTAAAACAAATCTTTATCATATATGATTTTCTGCATTCAACCCTAAACAGGAAGTAACTTCTACATAGAATTTATAATAGTGTATAATTCCATAAAAGGACCATGGTAAGAAATTAAATTATGAGAACTTTTACTGCTTAGAGCATTTTATAACTTAATAATTTGTTGGCTCTTTCCATCACCTAGCGATTCCTTTACCAGTTTCTCTAATTCTTTCTTAGTCATTGTTTCTTTAAGGCTCTCAATTAATACTTATTATTAATATAATGCATTTTTTAATAGGCAATACATTCATATGATTTAATGTTCAAAGATACAAAAGAATAGTTGAAGGTTTCCTACTACTGCCCTGGCCGGTTTGGCTCAGCGGTTAGAGCGTCGGCCTGCGGTCCAGAGAGACCTGGGTTCGGTTCCTGCTAGGGGCACGTACCTCTGTTGCAGTTTGTCTCCGGCCCTGGTTGGGGTCGTGCGGGAGGCAGCCACTCGATGTGTCCCTTTCATGTCGATTAAAAAAAAAGAAAGAAAGAAAGTTTCCTACTACTTAGTTTTCCTCCCTTAAAACAACAACTGTTATCATTTTCTTCTGTACCCTTCCAAAGACACTCTCTTCCTCACATTCTCACTCTCTCTCACATATATGTACATATATGGAGAGATACAGTATATATATATATATATATATATATATATATATATATATATATATACACACACATATATGTATGCAAATATACATTTACATTCTTAATTTTTTTCTCTTACACATAGGGTAGCATACTAGATTCACTGCTTGGTATCTTGCCTTTTCCACACTTGTATAAAGTTTCTATTATACAAGATATATAAGTTCTTGAGATTTGCTGTACAACATAGTTACTTACAGTTAAAAATGTGGTAGTGTACACTTATAAAATATGTTAAGAGGATAGATCTCATGTTAAGTATTCCTACAAAAACACATACACACACAAAATACAGGGAAATTTTTGGAGGTGATGGATGTGCTTAGTACCTTGGTTGTGGTAATGATATCCCAGATGTATACATATGTCCAAACTCATCAAGAGTTATTCATGCCCTGGCTGGTTTGGCTCAGTGGTTAGAGCGTCTGCCCATGGACCAGAGAGTCCCAGGTTCGGTTCCCGCTAAGGGCACGTACCTCGGTTCCAGTTTGTCCCCGGCCTCGGTTGGGGTCGTGTGGGTGGCAATCACTCGATGTGTCTCTCTCACATCGATGTTTCTCTCTCTCTCTTCCTCACTCTCTCTCTCCCGCTCTATGTGAAGAAAATGCAAAAAAAAATGTCCTTGGGTGAGGATAAAAAAAAAAAAGAGGTATTCATTAAATATGTACAATTTTTTGTATATAAATAAACTTCAATACAAGTGAAAACAACAGCAAAAATTGGGAGAACACCATGGTAAAGCAAATACTGTATTTTATGATCACTGAGGTATAAATGAAGCTTCACAAATATTTGGGGGGCCTTCAGTATATGAGAAATAAATTAATAAAAGAATAACTGGCCCTGGCCAGTTCGGCTCAGCGGTAGAGCGTTGGCCCGCAGACCAATGAGTCTCGGGTTCAGTTCCATCCAAGGGCACATACCTCGGTTGCAGTTCGTCCCCGGCCCTGGTCGTGGTCTTGCAGGAGGCAACCAGTTGATGTGTCCCTGTCACATCAATGTTTGTCTCTCTCTCCCTTTCTCTTCCTCTCTCTCCTTCCCACTCTATCTGAAGATAAATAGAAAAATATCCTCAGGTGAGGATTAAAAAAAAAAAAAGAATAACTGAAGGTTGGGGAGGAAAAAACAAGCCAATAAATTGGAAACTATTCCATAGATATATCTAATGAATGTTTTAAGTTTTTTACAGCTAGATAATATTCCACTGTGTCATTATACCATTATGTTACAGTCTTCTGTATGTGGACATTATATTTCTAATAATTCATTTTAGAAATATAATGTTGCAATGAATAATTTTATATACCTGTCATTTTATATACATGTGGGATAAATTTCTAGATGTGTAGCAAACACAGCATACTTGCAAAGACATGGAAGGATTTTAGAAAAACCAACAAGAAATGATGCAGACATCCAAACCAGCAACAGTAGACAGCCATTTCCATTGCTAGGTCTAAAAGGACAAGACGATGAATCCATCACCAAAACCCAATGATAGTAGCTAGCTCTGGAGAGGGTCACTTGACAGTGTCCTGCTGGCGCTTTCCATTGGCTTCAAACCAGAAACCAAAAGATAAGAGAACCCACTGATGTGGTCCATTTGAGTCACCCTCCTCAGACACAGTGCTGGGGGAGAGTAGATCTAGAGGGATAAACAGAAAATATCTAGCTCAGTAGATAATGTTAAATAGTCCTCCACAGAGACTATACCATTTTTCACCCCTACCATTAAGTCTTTAATATATTTTTTGAGAGTACTGAAGAAGCCATCACCAAACCACTTTCTTTAATCTGGAGATCTCTTTACGATGCTTAGCCACAAAACTAGGGTCTCATTTTTATGGTAACGGCCTGGAAACCCTTAAAGTCATTCATTCATTGATTATCCTGAGTCTGACCACATGAGAAGAAAAGGCAGGCAAGTGGATTCACAAGCATGATTTAAAATTTTTTGGCATTGAGCACCTTTAGGAAGAATTAAGGCAAGTTTACTGATCTTATCAAGCATCATCACTGCTGTTAAGAACATGTATGAATGTTTGTAACAGTGAAAAATTTGAGACAATCTAAGTGTCTAATAGAAAGATTAATAAAAGCATCCTACACATACACAGTGTAACCCCTTGTAACCATTAAAAATCATTATATGGATGTATATTTCTTGACTATCATAAAGAAAATTAGGGACATGGAAGAAAGCTTTGAAAGATCAAGTAAAATAGAATAGAAAAGAACAAAATTAAGTATCAGAAAGAAAATTAGGTATATGTAAGAAAAATAAAAGGGATCTAACTTATATGTATTAGGGCAAATGGAACAGAAAAAACTTCAAAGGTAATAGAAAGCTTTTTTTGAAATAAAATAAGACCTGAACCTAAAAGGTCAGATTCTCTTATACAAGAAATATATCCAGGAAATATGGATAATGATTGACCCCAGATATATGTGGTGAATTTACTAGAATGTAAAGATAAAAGTTTATTTGAGGTCCTGGCTGGTTTGGCTCAGCGGTTAAAGCATTGGCCTGCATACTGAAGGATTGCGAGTTCTATTCCCAGTCAAGGGCATGTATCTATGAGTTGCAGGTTCGATTCCCAGCTCTGGTCAGGGTCATGCGGGAGGCAACCAGTCGATATGGCTCTCTCATTCAATGTTTCTCTCTCTCTCTCTAGTCTTTCTCTCTCTCTCTCTCTAAAAATCAGTGGAAAGATATCCTTGGGTGAGAATTAACAACAACAAAGTTTATTTTGGGATGGGGGTCCATTTTTCAAAATACAAGTCACCAGACAAAGGGGAAATATTAGTCTTGGTTTAGATACCTCCACAGTAAAAATGAATACTGGAAGACCATGAAACAATATTTACAACTTTCTCAGAGATAGAAAGTCTATACACTTTAGAAACTTTACACTTACCCAAGATGACATTCAAGCATGAAAACACAAATGGATATTTTCAAACATGTAATAACTGGAGGAAATATAGCACATGTGAGCTTTTCTTTAAAAAGGACATAATCAGCCCTGGCCGGTTTGGCTCAGCGGTTAGAGCGTCGGCCTGTGGTCCAGAGAAACCCGGGTTCGGTTCCCGCTAAGGGCACGTACCTCGGTTGCAGTTTGTCCCCGGCCCCTGGTTGGGTCATGCGGGAGGCAGCCACTCGATGTGTCCCTTTCACGTCGATGTTTCTCTCTCCCTCCCACTCTATCTGAACAAAAAATGGAAAAATGTCCTTGGGTGAGGATAAAAAAATAAATAAATAAAAAATAAAAAGGACATAATCATAAAATCAAGAGACAAACCAAAATAAAGAGCCCAGAAATAGAGCAGCCATGGTGGAAAAGAAATAATAGTGTGACATCAGCATCATGGCAGAGTAAGAAGACTCCTTGGTTTCTCCCCTTAAATTTATAAGTCAGACAACTATAATGCAACAAAGGATCCCCTGCTCAACACACAAATGTCTGAAAGATCCACCCAATGGTACATCTAAAGGTGGGCCTATTGGAATGAGTAGGGGAGGCGGGACAGGAGAGGGATGGGGTGATGGCTGCAGATGCAGCAGGGTGCCTCCTGCAGCTCCAGTGAGCATGGTAGCAGTGGAGAAGTCAAGCTGCAGCCCTCACACTACCACCTACAGTGTAAGAGGTTCAGAAGCAGTGTTCCTCTGAGAAAAGGCATCTCCCTCCCTCCTTCCCTCCCCATCATGGCAGACCCCAGTATTTTGTGGCTGGGAAGCCTAAACAGTACAGTGGTGCTGAGAGCCTTTGCTGGCAGGGGGATGGAGTCACAGGATTGCAAACTTTCCTCCCCTGCCCCATCCATCCAAACAGCCAGGTAGAGAAAGCTGAGATGCCACGAACAGTACAACAGCGCTGACAGTGATTGCTGGCAGAGGGGTGGGGCCATAAGATTGCACACTTGTCTCCCTTGCCCCACCTATTCTGGCAGAGCCCAGTAGAGGCAGTAGAGACGCCTCCAAAAACATAGCAGGGCCAGTGACCATTAGTGAAAAGGAATAGCACAGGGAACTCACAAAACCAGTTCTCCATCACCTGCCACATTCCCCACACCACAGTGGTGGTGCCCCATAACACAGGTGAGCCAGCCACTGGGGACACCCATTATCCCAGTGCATACATGGCATTCTCCTTAACTGAAACAATGCCACTCCACTGCGATCCCAGAGGCACAAATAGTGCAGATAAAAGAAAACAAAAACTTGTGCTATAACACCATCTACTGGAAAACACAAAAAGTACCCTGCCTATCAACCTGCTGAATTATTGAGAGCAAAACAGTATCTAAACAAGAACATAGCTGAATAGCTCAAATGTGTATCAGAGAAACAATCCATCAAATACCATGAACAACCAAGGTAACATGGGAGCACCAAAAGAAAATGAAGTTTCTAGAAACCAAACTCAAAGTCATGGGATACTGTCACTTAAATGATAAGAGAATTTAAGATTGCAGTTGTGAATAAGCTCAGTGAGATACAAGAGAACTCAGGCAATTCAATAAGCTCAAGAATAAAATTAATGAACATAGGGAGTACTTTACCAAAGGGATTAAAACTATCAAAAAGAACCAAACAAAATCAGGAGATGAAGAACTTAATAAATGAGATGAAGAATGTATTAGAAGGCAGTAGAAATAGAGTAAACCAGATGGAAGAGAGAATTAGCAAGCTCAAAGACAGAAACCTAGAAAAGGCCCAGGAGGAAGGAAAGAGTTGTTAAAAATGAAAGATCTCTAGGAGAACTCTCTGACTCCATTAGAAAGAAGAACATAAGGATAATGGGTATACCAGGAGAAGAGAGGGAGAAGGGAACAAAAAGCCTACTCAAAGAAATAATGAGAACTTCCCAAGCTTATGGAAGGAACTGGACTTTGGAATAAAGGAAGCTAACAGAACAATTACTTATATCAACACAGAAAGACCTTCTCCAAGACACATTTTATTCACACTGTAAAGAGTAATGACAAAGCCCTTGCCAGGTAGCTTGATTGGTAAGTCATCCCACATACTGAAAGGTTGCGGGTTTGCCTGGCCACTGTGGCTTAGTGGATTAAGCATTGCCCCATGCACCAAGAGGTCGCCGGTTTGATTCCCAGTCAGAGCACATACCTGGGTTGCACCAAGAGGTCACCGGTTTGGTTTGATTCCCAGTCAGGACACATACCTGGGTTGCAGGCTTAATCCCCAGTGGCATGCAGAAGGCAGCCAATCAGTGTTTCTCTCTCATTGATGTTTCTATCTCTCCCTCTCCAAAAATCAATAAAACTTTTTTTTTTTTTAAACCTGCCAATAGCCCTGGCCGGTTTGGCTCAGCGGTTAGAGCGTCGGCCTGCAGTCCAGAGAGACCTGGGTTCGGTTCCCGCTAAGGGCATGTACCTCAGTTGCAGTTTGTCTCAGCCCTGGTTGAGTTGTGCGGGAGGCAGCCACTCAATGTGTCCCTTTCACGTCGATGTTTCTCTCTCTCTCTCTCTTCCTCTCTCTCCCTCCCACTCTATCTGAACAAAAAATGGAAAAATGTCCTCGAGTGAGGATTGAAAAATAAATAAATAAATAAATAAATAAATAAATAAATAAAACCTGCCAATAAACAAAAGTCCAGAACCAGGTAGCTTCACTGGTGAAGTCTACCAAACAAGTCAAAAAGATAATCCTTGTCAACCTCTTCCCAAAAATTGAAGAAGAAGGAATACTTCCTAACTCATATTACAGGGCTAACATTACCCTGATACCAGACCAGGCAAGGACAACACACACAAAAAGAAAATTACAGGCCAATACCTCTGATGAACATAGATGCAAAAATCCTAAACAAAATACTAGCAAATTGAATACTATATATATAGTATTTTATTGATTTTTTAGAGAGAGAGATAGAAACATCGATGTGAGAAAGAAATATCAATCAGCTGCCTCCTGCACACCCTCCACCAGGGATCGAGTCTGCAACCCGGGCATATGCCCTGACCAGGAATCGAACCAGGACCTCTCAACCCATGGGATGACGCTCAGTCCACTGAGTCACACAAGCTGGACTTGAATACAGTGTATTTTAAAAGGATCTTACATCACAGTCAAATGGGGTTCATTCCAGAGAAGCAAGGATAGTTCAGCATCCACAAATAAATCAATGTGATACACCACATTAATAAAGTAAAAGATAAAAATCATAGGATCCTGTCAATGCGTGCAGTGGGGGAAAAAAACATTAGACAAGATACTACATCCATTTATGATAAAATGATGCTAAATGGGGAAAAACTGAAAGCTTTTCCTCTAAGATCAGGAGCAAGACAAGGATGCCCATTCTTACCCCTGTTTATTAAACATAGTACTGGAAATCCAAGCTAGAGCAATTAGGCCAGAAAAAGAAATAAAAGGTATCCAAACTGGGAATAAAGAAGTAAAACTGTTACTATTTACAGATGACATAATTCTAATAGAAAATCCTAAAGACTCCACCAAAAAGCTATTAGAAACAATAAATAAACACAGTCAAGTTGCAGGATACATAATCATTATACAAAAATCTGTTATAAAAAGAGAAATGAAGAAAACAATTCCATTACAATTGCAAAAAATAAAATAAAATACCCAGGAATAAACCTAACAAAGGAGGTGAAGGACCTGTACACAGAAAACTACAAGACATAGTTGAAAGAAGTTGAAGAAAAAAAAAAATTTAAAAATAAGAAAAAGCCTGGCTGGTGTGGCTCAGTGGTTGAGCGTCGGCCCATGCACCAAGAGGTCGCCAGTTCGATTCCCAGTCAGGGCGCATGCCCAGGTTGTGGGCCAAATCCCCAGTGGGGGGCATGCAGGAGGCGGCCAGTCGATGTTCTCTCTCATTGATGTTTCTATCTCTCTCTCCATCTCCCCTCTTCTCTCTCTAAAAATCAATTTAAAAAATTTTTTTAAAAAATAAAAAAAAAAACGAAAGAAGTTGAAGAAGACATAAAGAAATGGAAAGCTATTCTGTGTTCATGGATCAGAAGAATTAACATTGTTATACAGATTTAATGTGATTCCTATAAAAATCCCAATGGCATTTTTCACAGAATAAAACAAAAAAAACCTCAAATTTGTATAGAACCACAAAAGACCCTGAATAGCCAATGTAATCCAGGTGGTGGGGGGGGGGGGGGACAAAGCTGGAGGTATCTCACTTCCTGATGTCCTTATACTATAAAGCTACAGTAATCAAAACAGTATGGTATTGGCAGAAAAACAGACACACAGACCAATGGAACATAATTGAAAGCCCAGAAATAAACCTACACATATATAGGCAACTAATTTTCAACAAAGGAGCCAAAAACATACAATGGAAAAAGGAAAGTCTCTTTAATAAATGGTGTTGGGAAAACTGGAAAGCCACATGCAAAACAATGAAACTAGGCCACTCTCTGATACCATACACAAAAATTAACTCAAAGTGGATTAAAGACTTGAATATAAGACCTGAAACAAAATACAGAGAAGAAAATATAGGCACTAAATGTATGGACCTTGGTCTGAGGCATTTTTGTGAACTTGATCCAAAAGGCAAGGGAAGCCCAGCCGGTGTGGCTCAGTGGCTGAACATCGGCCCATGCACCAAGAGGTCGCCAGTTCAATTCCCGGTCAGGGCACATGCCCAGGTTGTGGACCCAATCCCCAGTGGGGGCATGCAAGAAGCGGCCAATCAATGTTCTCTCTCATCGATGTTTCCATCTCTCCTCTCTCTAAAAATCAATATATATATATATATATATATATATATATATATATTTTTTTTTAATCCTCACTCGAGGACATTTTTCCATTTTTTGTTCAGACAGAGTGGGAGGGAGAGAGAGGAAGAGAGAGAGAGGAGAGAGAGAAACACCGACGTGAAAGGGACACATCGAGTGGCTGCCTCCCACACAACCCAACCAGGGGCCGGGGACAAACTGTAACCGAGGCACGTGTCCTTAGCGGGAACCAAACCCGGGTCTCTCTGGACCGCAGGCCGACGCTCTAACCGCTGAGCCAAACCGGCCAGGGCAGAAAAAATATTTTTTTAAAAAGGGCAAGGGAAGTAAAACCAAAAACAAATGAGACTACATCAAACTAAAAAGCTGCTCAGTGAAAGAAACTGTCAACAAAGCAAAAAAGTTAGCCACTAAAATGGGAGAAGATATTTGCAAATGATACCACCAATAAGGGGCTAAAAAATGGGCAGAGGGAGAAGTGATCATCCCGACCCGTCTGCTGGGCTCCCGTGTCATCTGCTCCAGAATTGTTACAATTAATAAATATGGATACATTATAAATGAAAAAAAAAAAAATGGGCAGAGGACCCAAATAGACACTTCTCCAAGGAAGACATACAAATGGCCAACAGATATATGAAAAGATGCTCAACATCACTAGTTAAAAGGGAAAGTAATCAAAACCAAAATGAGATTATCACCTCACACTTGTTAGAATGGCTATTATCTATAAGACAAGAAATAAGTATTGGAAAGGATGTGGAAAAAAGGGGACAGACCCTCATCCACTGCTGGTGGGAGTGTAGGTTGCTGCAGCCACTATGGAAAATAGTATGGAGGTTCCTCAAAAAATTAAGAATAGAGCTACCAGCAATCCCTCTTCTGGGTCTCTACTCTGCCCCCCCCCCAATTGAAAACACTTATTCATAAAGATATATGTATACCTGTGTTCATTGCAGCATTATTCACAATAGCCAAGACATGGAAACAGCTAAGTGCCCATCGTCAGATGATTGGATAAAGAAAATGTACATATATACAATGGAATACTGCTAGCCATAAAAAATACATAAAATATTGCCATTTGCAACAACAGGGATAGATCTTTAGAGTATTATGCTAAGTGAAATAAGTCAGACAAAAAAAGACAAGAACCACAATTGCACTCATGTGGGATACAAAACAAAAGCAACAAACAAACAAACATAGATACAGACAACAGAATACTGAGAATACTGGTTACCAGAGGGAAAAGGGAATGGGCAGGGGGGTGACAAAGAGGGTATAGGGGGTCAAATATATGGTGATGGAAGGTAGACTAGACTTTGGGTGGTGAGCACACAATAGTGTGTACAGATGACGTATTACAAAGTTGTACACCTGAAACTTCTATAATTTTATTAACCAATGTTACCTTTAATAAATTTGATTTAAAAAAGAAATGATAGTGAGCAATCCATTTAAATGTAGAAAGGATATTTATCCGAATATAATGTTATGGAAAAAATAATGTAAACAAAACTAGGGTGTAGAGAGGAAGAAGAAGCTTATGTGTAACATCCTAGAAATAGCAATTTAGCCCTGGCCGGTTTGGCTCAGCAGTTAGAGCGTCGGCCCATGGACCAAAGAAAGAGTCTTAGGTTCGATTCCAGTCAAGGGCACGTACCTCAGTTGCAGTTCAGTCCCCAGCCTTAGTTAGGCCGAGCAGGAGGCAACCAATCGATGTGTCTCTCTCGCAGCAATGTTTCTCTCTCTCTCTCTCTCTCTCTCTTCCTCTCCCCCTCCCTCCCACTCTATCTGAAGATGGGTGGAAAAATATCCTTGGGTGAGTAAATAAATAAATAAATAAATAAAATAGAAATAGCAATTTAACTGAAATTAGGATGTACAGAGGAGGCAGAAAATATATGTTTAGTTTCATTAGCAGAGCTCCACAGATACCCACTAAAGCTGATAAATTGAGTGCTTAACAATATTAATTAAAATAAACACTTGAAAAACAAAAACCTAACTCTAAATAGTCTAATTCAATTGGAAAAAATGGACACACAGAAGGAAAATACACACCACACAGCATAAACTAAAAATGACAGAAATAAGGCAAATATTTTTAGATCACTGAATATAAATGGAATAAACTCACTTTTTAAAACAAAAGGAACAAATTGTGGAATGACAGCAAAGGATGAAATAAAAAAAGAACGAACACACAAAAACCTGTCCTGATAACATCAGATTTTTGAAGCAAAAACTCTAAAAGAAAAAAAAAAAGAAATTAAAACCCATAATAAACTGTTCCTGAAAATAGATAATAAAATACCTTTATCCATAGACCATTTATAAATACATATTAGGCCACAGACAAAATGTCAGTGGACTTCTAAAAAGTAATAACAGTACAGACCAGCTTCTCATTTCAAGGAGGGAGACAGAAAGCATACTGCAGTTTTCTAGTTCTTACACCATAAAAACGAAAAATACAGAGCACAACTTAAGAGAAACTTTCAGTGGAGTGAAAGAAAGTAGATGGGATCAGATTGAAGAGGGAGCCAGAGCTTATGTTCTATGTAGGAGGATGCAGAAGATAATTGCTACAGATAAAGGGAGCAGCATTTAAGGATGATATATCCCAGTATTTGACTGAAACCAAGAGCAAGAGGGAGACCAGAAGCATCCAGGTAGGTCAAACCCTGTCTAGTCATGTGTCACTTAACAATGGGGATACGTTCAGAAAAATGCATCGTGCCCAGCCTGTGTGGATCAGTAGGTTAGAGCATCGTCCTGTGCACTGGAAGATCACAGGTTCTATTCCAGGTCAGGGCACATACCTGGGCTGCAAGTTTAAAATGCCAGCGCCCAGTCAGGGTGCGTGCAGGAGTCAACCAATTGATGTTTCTTTCTCTCTCTCTCTCCCTCTCCCCTCTCACCCTCTCCCCCTCTCCCCTTTATCCCCCCTCTCTTTCCCTCCCTCCCTTCTACTCTCTCTGAAATCAATGAATAAGTGGGGGGAAAATATCAGATGAGGATGAAAAGAAAATTTGATCCTTAGGCGATTACACCCTTGTGCAAACATCATAGACTGTACTTACACAAACCTAGACGAGGTAGCTAGCCTACACACCTAGGCTGTGTGGTATAGCCTGTTGTTCCTAGGCTACCAGCCTGCACAGCCTGTTACTGTACTGAATACTTCAAAGCAATTTAAACACAATGGTAATTCTTTTTTAATCTAAACATTTAAAAGTTACCACAAAAATATGGTATAAAAGATAAGGTGTGTTTGTGCACGCATGCATTGGGGGAGCAAGGGGAAGGCTATGGAGGGAGGCGCCATCTGAGGAAGAGTAGACATCAGGAAGAGAGAGGAGGGAAGGATGAGAGGGAAGGAAAAAGAGAAATTGAGAGTAGAGAGTAAGAGAACCAGAAAGCTTAAGCTTGAGATGAGAGCTAATTAAAGGAGGATGGGGAGGAGATGTAGGTGGGGGGAGAGAGAGAAAAAACAAGACAGAGGAAAGAGAGATAAAGAGAAACTGAGAGAAGGGAAGTGAGTTTGTGCACATGAATGTTAGCCAGGGCCGCAATGGGTGCTTCTTGGGCTCGCTTCCTCCCCAGCCCACTCCTCTTGCTGCCTTGCCAACTCCAGCCCCAGCTAAGGGCAGGCACATACTAAGCCTCTTCTATTTGGACCCCCAAAGCTCGCAGTGAATTCAACATCAATAATCAGGTCCAGGCTTTCCTCTCAAAGTCAATCAAACTTTTTGCTTATAATCCATTATAATTGTATGGGACTACCATCATATATGCACTCCTTCGTTGACTTCGTTAAGGTGGCACATGACTATATATCCCATCCTACCTCTAAAGGAAAGACAAAAGCAATGTCTGTGAGATCTCTTGGAGTAAAGAAAGCACAGCCACTGAAATATCCACACAAACAGCATGGCCCAATCCATCCCCCATTCTCACTGAAAACACTAGCAACCCCACATTGCCCCTCATAAGCAGCCAGTGGAAACAAAGGCAACAGTTTATTCTGAACCTCAAAGAACAGTAGACAAATATCAAACAGTTGGCAAATACCAATAAAATACTCAACAAATGCAAGAACTTTCACTCTTGAAAGGAGACTCACTACAGCAACAGAACAGGATATAAAAACAAGTATATTTACTATTTTTTGAGAGATAAAAGAATATTGCACACTTGAAGCAAAAGTGGCCAATTTCTTGGAAATGAAAAGAAAAAAAATTAAATGAAAAAACAATCATAGGGCTGAATAATAGAATGAACATAGCTGAAAGTTTTTGATTTGGAATAGTAAGTGTGGTTCTGGGATAAGAAATCCTCGTAGAAACCAGGAGAAATAATAGCCAGATAAGTCCCAGAATTTAATCTGTTTAAACAAATAAAAATACGCCCAGCCAGTGTGGCTCAGTGGTTGAGTGTCGTCCCATGCACCAAGATGTCGCTGGTTCAATTCCCAGTCAGGGCACATGCCCAGGTTGCGGGCTTAATCCCCAGTGTGGGGCATGCAGGAGGCAGCCAATCAATGTTTCTCTCTCATAGATGTTTCTATCTCTCACCCTTCCTCTCTGAAAAATCAATAAAAATATTTTTAATACATTTTTTTTATCCTCACCCGAGGATTTTTTTCCATTTATCTTCAGACGGAGTGGGAAGTGGGACAAGAGAGAGAGAGAAAGAAACATCGATGTGAGAGAGAGACATCGATTGGTTGCCTCCCGCACAACCCTGACCAGGGCCAGGGACCGAACCACAACCCAGGTACATGCCCTTAACCGGAATCGAACCCGTGACTCTGGTCCGCAGGCCGACGCTCTAACCGCTGAGCCAAACTGGCCAGGTCAAAAATATATTTTTTTAAAAACACACAAATAAAAATATATGCAGAAACAGTTATCAGCTAATATTTTTCTGGCCAGGTAGCAGATATTTTAGGCTTTGCAAGTCTGTCACACCTGCTTAGCTCTGCCATTGTAATGTGAAAGTAGCCATAGGTAATATGTAAACAAAAGAATATGGCTGTGTTCCAATAAAATTTTAATAATAGACTCTGAGATATTATCCTCATATCATTTTCACGTGTCATGAAATATTCTTTTTTTGATATTTTTTCAAACTTAAAAAGGTGAAACCATGGGTTGTACAAAACAGGTGTCCAGACAGGTTTGGCCCAGAGACTCTAGTTTGCCAATCCCGTACTAGAGTGAAATTTCAGAACATAAAAGATAGAGAACTGAAAACCTACTAAAGAATAAATAGATTACCCACAAAGTGAATACAAAAAGAAATGGAGCAATATTCAAATATTGCAAAGAAAATAACTTTGAACCTAGAACTCTGTAACTATGTAAATGTAACAGCCAAATAAGGACATTTTCAAACATTCAGAGATGCAAAAAGTTTACCACCCACAGACTATCTCTGAAAGAAATATTAAAGGATATTCTTCAGCAAGAAGGCAAATGGATCTTACAGAAACAGTGGGATACAAGAAGCAATCATGAGCAACAAAACTAGTAAAATTTATTCTTAGAACTAGATAAGTATTGATCATAGATACTTCTAACATGAAAGAGTAAATGGAGGCCAGGGTAATATGCTATGAATCTTTATTAGAATGGAGAATATAAATGCTGATAGAATTATATTTCTCTAACAATGCCTAGAGTTAAAATATGTCTTAAAATTTTAAGGTCAATCACTGAAAGAATAAAAATAAAATGGAAAAATTTGTAATCATATTTTTAAAAAGACAATTGATTATTAATTGGGAAATAATGAGTAAAGAAAACTCAGTCTACTAAAGACAAGTGTGTTAATCAGCTTTCTTTTGGTGGTTAGTGACCTGAACTCAAATCAAATGGCATAAGCTAAATAATAATAATAATAATAAGCAAAATGGACATTATTGGCTTATAGAACTAAAAAATCCAGAGATATTACTGACTAGAAACTCAAACTTGATCTCTTTCATACCTTAGATAATGCTTTTCTTTCACTTTCGCTCTAAAGCAAGTATTTCATAAGTGGTGGCAAGTTGATTACCTAATAGCTTCAAGTTCAAATAAAAGAGAAAATCCCTTTACCACAAAGTCCCAAAAAAAAGCCCAGAATTTGTATCCCTTTGGTTCAAATTGGCTTGGTTTGGGATCAGTCCCTGAACCAACTCCTGAAGGACTTAGGCCTAGTACTAATCTTGGACAGGAGTCAAGTCCAAATAAAGTACATAGAAGGAAGAAGTTAAAACAACTTTATTTAAACAAAAATAAATCTATTAATTTATACATACACACAGCATACTGTGTGCCAAGCACTACTCTAAATATTTTAATTCATTGGGTGCTCACAAAAACCCTATTTTGTAGATGCTATTATCCCCATTTTACAGGTATGAAAACAACCACAGAAGAGTAAATAATTTTTCAAATCTAGTGATATATAAAAGTAAGTGGTTTTTATCCCAAGATTGCAAGTGGTTCAGCTTTACAAAAGATCTATCATTAACAGATTAAAAGAGGAAAAAAATAGAATAAAATTCAAGAGACATAAATATTTTAACAATTTTCCATAAAAATAAGTTATGAACTTTATGCTATATATAAAACAAATCTGATAAAAATACAAGGAAAAAATTGACAAACCTACAGTCGTGTAAAAACCAACAAATCAAATAGGAAAAAAATACAGGACAAAATTTAATATATTTCCTAGTTTGGAAAAAAAAATCTTAAACAGTTAAATGGTATTAAGCCCATACCCCAGAAATAACCAGTTAAAAATATAATAGGAAAAAAATTCTGTTGTAATAGTATTAAGAAAAAAAGTGACTTGAAAAATATATATGAAGAAAATATAAAATTTCTTCAAAAAATATAGACTGTTTGCCTTGGCCAGTGTTGCTCAGTGGTTAGAGCACCGGTCCGTGCACTGAAGGGTCTTGGTTTCAATTCCCAGTCAAGGGCACATACCTGGTTTGCAGGTTCCATCTCCAGCCCAGGTCAGGGTGTGTGCAAGAGACAACCAATCCGGGTGTCTCTCTCATTCCCCCTCCCTCCCTTCCACTCTCTCTCAAAATCAATGGAAAAAATATCATCAAGTGAGGATTAACTCTATATATGTATATACATATGCATATAATTCTAAACCTCACATGGAAAAATAAATACACAAGAATAGCGAGTTTTGAAAAATGACAAAGGTAGCCCGGCAGGTGTGGCTCAGTAGATTGAGAGTCATCCCATGGACTGAGAGATTCAATTCCTTGTCAGGGCACATGCCCAGGTTGCAGGCTCGATCCCCAGTAGAGGTGTGCAGGAGGCAGCGAATCGATGTTTCTCTCTCACATCAATGTTTCCATCTCTCTCTCTCAAAGAAAATCAATAAAAACATATTTTTTTAAAAAAGAAAAATAACAAAGGTATTATAGGGTATGGAGAGAGTTACCATATAATTACTATAAAGTCATAGTAATTAAACTCTGTATAATATCCATGCCTAAAATTTTATGCATAGCAATATATATAAAGATAGTATATTAAATGTGACAAGAAAAGACCAACTAGTACAATGTTGACTCTCTGTGGTGAGGTGAAAAAAGTACATATTAAACTAATGTCTGTAATAAGATAAATAGGCTTTAAAAGCATAATGGTAATGGGAGAAATTTATAAGGAAATTATTTATAAATTTGAAGTACATTTAAAATTGACAAATTTTATACCACAAAAAAAGGCAAACAAACTGGGTTAGATCATATGACAAACAGTGATCTTTTCTAAATTAGATTCTTCGAAATCAATAGTAAGAACATGAATATTGACCAATTCTAAAACAGTCAAAAGAGAGAAATTTCACTCAGGAAATAAACATGAATATTCCTACTTCACCAACAGTTAAAATGTAATAGCCAGATATAACAGTTTTAACTAGATGTGTGCCTAATAACAAAGGCCCAAAATACATGAAACAAAAATTGTCTGACACCTCAATGATTATAATTGGGAGAGTTCAACACTCCTCTTTCAGTAATCAGCAGAACTAGAGACAATCAGTAAGGATACAGAAGACTCAAACAAGACTGTCAAGGTATTTGATCTCATCAATATGGAGAGAACACACAACAAAACAACAGGAAAATATACATGTCCTTCAAGTGCACATGGAATTTCTCTAGGACAGACTATATGTTAGGTGAATACAACAAGGTTCAATAAATAACTGGATTACAGTAATATAAAGTATGTTGTTGGACCATAATAGAAATAAATTAGAAATCAATAATAAATCAGGGAACCCCAAATTATTTTTAAATTAAATAACATACTTCTAAAGATACATAGGTCAAAACAGAAACCACAGGGAACTTTTAAATTATCTTGAAACTAATGAAAATAAAAGAAAATACAAAAATGTATGAGGTGCCATTAAAGTAGTGCTTAGAGGAATATTCATGGCTCTGAAAGGTCTAACATCAATAATATAAGCTTCCACCTTAAGAAACTGGAAAAAGGAAGACCAAATCAAACCCAAAATAAGTAGAAAGAAGGAAATAAAGATCAGAGTAGAAATCCATGAAATAAGAAATAGGAAAACAGTATAAAAGAACTAATGGAACCAAAAGTTGGTTCTTTGGAAATACTTTTTTAAAAAGATAGATCTTTAGACCAAGAAAAAAAAAAGAGAGAGAATATATAAACCAACAAAATCAGGAATGAAGGAGGAGGCATTACTATAGACACTACAGAACTTAAAGTAATTATAAAGGAATATTATGAACAGACTTTATCCCAATAAATTCACTCCTTAGATGAAATGGGGACAGAATTATACAAAAGCTCAAATTACCAAAACTGACTCAAGAAGAAATGGAAGATCAGAATAGACTATATCACATAAAGATACTAAATTAATTATTAAGTCTCCCCAAAGAGGAAAGTCCAAATACAGATGGTCTCGTGTGAAATTGTTAAATGTTTAAGGAAAAAAGTAATACCAATCTTTCACAAATACTTTCAGAGAATAATGATAGGAACACTTCCAAACTCATTTTATAGAGCCAGTGTTACCCTGATACTAACACCAGACAAAAACATTACAAGAAATGAAAACTAGAAACCAGTGTCCCTTGTGAACATCAATAAAAATTTCTTACAAAATATTAGCATGTCAAATCCAACAACATATTAAAAAGATTGTACATTCTAAGTGGGGTTTATCCTAGGAATGGAAGGCTGGCTTAACATCCTGTTAATGTAATAGATCATAGTTAGAATAAGGGACAGAAAAAAAAAAACACATTATCTCCATAGGTACAAAAAGAGCATTTGACAAAATCAAATATCCATTCACAGTAACTCTCACCCAAGTAAGGATAGAAGGGAACTTCCTTAACCTGATAAAAGGCATGTATAGTTAACACCATGTTTCTCATGAAAAACTGAATGCTTTCCCTCTAAGATCAGGAACAAGGCAAGGATGTTTTTATTCCTCACCATTTCTACTCAACATTGTAATGAAGGTCCTATCCTGTGAAATAAGACAAGAAAAACATTAAAAGTATTCAGATTGGAAAGGAAGAATTAAAACTATTCATAGATTATGTAAACTCTAAGTAGAAAATACTAAGGAATCTACATAAAAGCTACCAGATCTGATAAGTGAGTTAGCAAGGTCTCAGAATACAAGCTCAATATACAAAAAATCAGTTGTGTTTCCATATAGTGCAATGTAAAATCAAATAGTGAAATTCAAATCAAAAGAATAATTCTATTCATAATAATATCCAAAAGAATAAAATGCTTAGGAATAAATATAACACAAGAACTATAATACTTATACAGTGAAAACTGTAAAACAATGCTAAGAGAAATTAAAGACTTAAATAAATAGGATTAGAAAGCTCAATGTCATTTAAATGTCAGTCCCCCCCAACCCCCAAATTGATCTACAAATTTAACCCATTCCCTATCAAAATCCCTGCAGGCTTTCTTTGTAGAAATTGGCAGACTGGTCCTAAAATTTACATAGAAATGCAAGCTACCTGGAATAGCCAAACACTTTTTTTTAAAGAACAAAGCTGAAGGACTTAGGCAGCTTGATTTTTAAAACTTACTATAAAGCAAATAATCAAGACATTGTAGCATTGTATACACATGTCTAAGTATACACATAGATCAGTGACACACTCTAGAAACAGACCCTCATAAATATATCCAGTTAATTTCAAACAAAGGAGAAAGGGAAGCCTTTTCAATAATGATGCTGAAATAATTGGATGTCCATATGCCAAAAAAAAAATAAAAAACCTTAATCTGTACCTCACACCACATATAAAAATAATTAACTCAAAATGGATAAGAAACTTAAATGTAAGAGCTGAAAAAACTCGAATGCTTCTAGAGTACAGCATAGGAAAATATCTTTGTGACCTTGAGTTAGGAAAGAGCAATAAAAAAATTTTTTAAATTGGACTTCTTCAAAATTTAAAACTATTGCTTTTCAAAAGACACCATTAAGAAAATGAAGCCCTGGCCGGTTTGGCTCAGTGGTTAGGGTGTTGGCCTGTGGACCAGAGAGACCCGGGTTCGGTTACCGCTAAGGGCACGAACTTCGGTTGCAGTTTGTCCCCGGCCCCGGTTGGGGTCGTGTGGGTGGCAACCACTCGATGTGTCTCTCTCACATCGATGTTTCTCTCCCTCTCTTCCCCTTTCTCTCTCCCTCCTGCTCTATCTGAAGATAAATGCAAAAGTGTCCTTGGGTGAGGATAAAAAAAAGAAAAAGAAAGTGAAAAGCCCTGGCTGGTTTGGCTTAGCAGTTAGAGCGTCAGCCCTCAGACCAAAGAGTTGCGGGTTCAATTCCGGTCAAGGGCACGTACCTCAGATGTTTCTCCCTCTCTCTCTCTCTCTCTTTTCCTCTTCCTCTCCCTCCTACTCTATATGAAGAAAAATGGAAAAATATCCTCAAGTGAGGATTAAAAAAAAAAAAGAAAGAAAATGAAAAGACTGGAAGAAAATATTTCCAAAACATCCTGATGAAGGACTCATATCCAGACTATATAAAGAACTCTTACTATTCAATAATAAAAAGACTAATAACCTAATTTCTTTAATGGACAATAGATATGAATAAAGAGTACAAACAGCAAATAGGTATATGAAAAATGCAAATTAAAACCACAGTGACATACACTACACAGCCACTAGAACAACTAAAATCACCAGTTGGCAATGATGTAAAGCTGGAACCCTCATACATTGGACTGATGGGGATATACAATTATATAGCCTCTTTAGGGAAGCTTGGCAATTTCTTAAAAAGTTAAACATACACTTATCATATGAATCAGAAATTCCACTCCTAGGAATCTACCCAAGAGAAATGCTCACCCAAAGACTTGTACATGTATGTTTAGAGAAGTATTACTTATAGTAGTAATAATTACCAAATAATTACCAAACTGGAAATAATCCAAATATCCACCAAACTGGTGAACTGATAAACAAAATATAGTATATCCATATAATAGAATGTTACTCAGCAATACAAAGGAATGAACTATTTATAAATACAACATGGATGAATCTCAGAATAATTAAGCTAAGTGAAAGAAGCTAGACAAAAAGAGTATATTCCATTCTTGTATGATTCCACTTATATAAAATTCTAGAAAATGCAAACTAATCTGTACAGTTGACCCTTGAACAACACAGAGGTTGGGGCACTAACTCCCCCCCGCCCCCCATCAAAAATCCACTTTGAACACTTAATATTGATGCATTCTATGATATGTAAATTATACTTAAACAAAACTGTTTTTTTTTTTTTTAACACAACAGCCAAAAATGTTTAGCTTACTGAATTGGCAGCAAATTTTAAAAAGATAATTCAATAAATATTTGCATTTATACTGTATACTAAGCAGTGATGGATATTGATGAACACAGACAAGATCCCTGACTTAGCAGGAACAACAGATGCAGTTAAACTGAAGTGTCTAAGCTGGTCTCTCACAGAGGAAGCCCATTGCAGTAGCACCTCACTCTAGGCTCACCGCACAGTAAGACAAGCACTTTCACGCATCACAAATTGCCCAAGCTCCCTGGACAGTAATTTGATGATATGCAGCAACAGCCTGTTGACTACCAGTTCTAATTCTGGGTGTCTACTGAAAATAATCAGAAATTTGGAGAGAACCTGTTCATCCAAACAATTGGCAGTGGTCACAGGTAATTCTAAAATCAAAAAAGTCAAAGCAACACAAATATACAATAGAATGTTTAAATAAGTCATGGTGTCTAAGTCTCACATGATGCAGACATTTAAATTTTGTGCTTGCACACATGCATAACATGGAGAAATCAGGTTTACAAAATTGTTTGTGATACAGTCTCAATATTAAAAATGTGTTTACCTGTACACACAAGCTAAAAGGCTCAAAATAATAACAGTGGTTAACTCTAGGCTGTGGGATTGCAAGTATTTTGGTTTTTTATACTGTTCTATAATTTATAAAGTTGACCTAAAGAACAGGTATTACTTTAACAAACAGGAGAAAGAAGTTATTCTCTTTTATCTGTTTACATAGGTAATATGTATTCACTCAGAGACAGCCTGTCTTATCATTTAGGAGTATATCCTTCTAGACATTTCTATGCAAATAAGTAATTTGTTTTATAGAAATGGAATTTATACTACATATTGTTCTGTAATCTGCTTTAAAGGAGGGATAAAGTAGAGATAGCAGGCCTAAGAAAATAAATAAATGGCACGAGCTCGTTGTTTCTAGTTGTGGAAGTGCTAGAAGGAGATGCAGTGTGCGGAAAGGGAGGGAAGCAAAGGGATGCAGACAGAAGCACAGGTGAGGGGTCACGAGAGGAAATGCAGAGACCAGCTGTAGTGAAATTCGACCAGTGTATATGAGAGGTTTCTGCTGGACACCCCCCTTCTCATGTTGTGGGAGATAAGATAAGTCCCACGCAGTGCATATGTAGGTGATGAAGTCCCGAGGGGAGAGAAGTCTTACAATAGCCACAGCCTGTAGAGTGAGCATTAGAATGCAACAAAGGAAAAGGCCTGTTTACAGTTGTTAATAGCTGACTGACATAGTTCAAAAGCAAGACCAGAACCAGAATCCCAAGGCTACACCACCTAGAATTTTATCATAAGAGGGATTACAAATAAATCAGGGTAAGTCCATCAAAGAGAAATTACCAGACTCAAATATTAGAAAGGGAAGAACAATGGTAGTAACATGGAAAGAGCAGAGGCTTAGGAGTTAGACAGATCTGGTTCTATCTACTACTCACCAGCTGAGCAGGTTATCTGACTCCTGAGGCTCGGTTTCAGAAGACACCAGCAACTACCTTCCTAGGTGGTTGTGTGACTCTAAGATAATATATATAAACACCTGGCACATAGTAGATACCTGATGAATAGTATCTATTACTACCCTGTGCGTGGAAAGAGATGCAATATAACATCATGGTTAAGAGCACAGAATTTGGACCCAGACACACCTAATAAATTCAAATCCTTGTCCTATCACTAAATAGCTGTGTAATGCCAAAGCATCCAGGTCTCAACATCCCCTCTATGACAATGAGGATACCACCTGCCATAACGAGCTGTTTTAAGGATTAAATAAGACAATGTACAGGGTGGGGTAAAATGTTTACAGGTTTTTTTTATCCTTACTACAAGGATAACTGCAGGAGTCCTGACGACGTGACCCTGCAGAAACAGCTTGAAATCCTCCATCTACTTGACCTTCTAACTATAGTCATAGGTAGCCTTGTGCCAAGTGTCCGTACCTCCTGAGTCAAGGCTGGTACTTAGGTTATGTCTCCAATAACTAAACTACTAATGACTCCAGATTTCAGTGAAGTGAAAAGAGGGCCAAAAGTTTCCATAGGTATGAGGCTGCAAACATTGTGATGATCACATCCAGCACCACAGCATGGTCACAGCATACCACAGAATTTGTATCAATTCAGCCAAGCTGCTGAATGGTCATGGGGAAAACCAGACAGACAGGGTATCAGTTACATAAACTTATTCAACTAAATGTATCACCTGTCGGGTGGGGAACATCTGGCCCGAGGGCTGTATAAGGCCCGAGAAATCAATACCAGCTAACATCACATGCCTCACCAAATTATCCTGACCAAATATAGCAGGCTAATTTTTAAGTTGATGATTTTGTATGGCCCACAAATGATGTTATCAATATCCAAATGGCCCACGGCAGAAAAAAGGTTCCCCACCCCTATTATGAAGACAACAGGTTATGACACGACATTTACTTATAATTAACTTGTAATAATAATACTCGTAAATTCTTATGATTTCTGCAATAAAGTAAAAACTCCACAAAAAATTATGTAAAGCAGGCTAAAGGGTCCTTTGTGTTACTATCTGAAGAACTGAGATCTGCAATAATCAGAAACAAGCTTTTCTGCCAATTTTGAGGTTTTTACATTATCTTAAAAATACTTTCTTACAAGATATTCTGGTATTTCACCAACAGTTTTACCTTTTATTAACCTATGTTAAATATAATTTTTTTTTTATTCTGAGTCTTTATCTGATTAGTAGAGAAATATAGGTTTGCTGCTGACAAAATGGATAATGTAGAGATTAAAATCATTCTTGTTTCAGTCATCCAGAGGTAACTATTATTTACACCTTGGTATATTTCTTTTTGACGTTAAAAGTTACTTGTGTTTTCATAAACATGGCTTTCAATGTTCAGAGTGTTCTCAAGTAATAACTCATCCATTTCCCTATTATTGGACATTTCAATAGTTTAGAACTATTTCCTAGTTTTTATAAAGGTGGGTTTTTCTTTTATATTAAATAAAAACTGTATAGAATTACTCTTCATAAAAGTTCTATATTTACTTCCATTCGCACTGGAAAATAAGGCACTAGAGGCAAAGAAGGACAGCCAAAAACCCACATAGCCCTGTTCCAGGAATGTAGCTAGTGAGAGTCGAGTCTGGAGTAGGGGTGTGGAGCCTGGCTGTCCTCAGTGAAGTGGGAGAATTTAGCAGAGGAGCAGGGATAATGGGGGTGGGGAAGAGGGATAACAGCATTTTACGTGTATACTGGGGCCTGGGAAAAGAAAAAGAAGGAATAACAATATGCTAATGTTGCCCTGTCTGGTTTGGCTCATTGGTTAGAGCATCGGCCCAAGGACCAAAGAGTCATGAGTTCAATTTCCGGTCAAGGGCACATACCTCGGTTGGTGGGTCTATCCCCAGCCCCAGTCGGGGTCGTGTGTGAGGCAACCAATTGATGTGTCTCTCACACCAATGTTTCTCTCTGTCTCGCTCTCTCCCTTCCTCCCTTCTACTCTAAAAATCAATGAAAAAAATATCCTCAGGTGAGGATTTTTTAAATGCCAATGCTTACAAGTAGAATAGTTCTGAGTCATTTTTTATGGTGCTTAATAAACAGCCTTTATATGGACCTGAAGTTAATATGATGTTTTCATTTTTTCTGAATTCAAATCATAGCTCAATTATAATTTATTTCAACAGATATTCACTGGTACCCACTCTAGGCCAGGCACAGTGGTTAGTAATAGAAATGAATGAAACCCTATCCCTCCCTTCAAGTTCATAATTAGAATATATTTAACTGATATTTTACTATCTACATCCAAAATTAAAAAGGGTTAAAAACTGATGGCTCATGACACTGGGGAACTGCAAGAGATCCTCAGCCATCAAAAATGAAGTGATAGCCCGGCTGGTGTGGCTCAGTGGTTGAGCGTTGACCCATGCATCAAGAGGTTGCCGGTTTGATTCCCCATCAGGGCACATGCACAGGTCATGGGCCCTATCCCCAGTGGGGGGCATGCAGGAGGCAGCCAATCGATGTTCTCTCTCATCAATGTTTCTATCTCCCCCTCCCTCTCTCTCTCTAAAATCAATAAAGAAAAAATATTTTTCTTTAAATCCTCACCCGAGGACACTTGTCCATTGATTTTCAGATAGAGTGGGAGGGAGGGGGAGAGAGAGAGAAACATCAATGTGAGAGAGACACACTGGTTGGCCACCTCCTGCACAACCCCAACCAAGGCCAGGGATCGAACTGTAACTGAGGCACGTGCCCTTGACTGGAATCAAACCCACGACCCTTTGGTCCACAGGCTGACGCTCTAACCACTGAGACAAACCGGCCAGGGCAGAAAAATATTTTAAAAAATGAAGTGATATCAACTTTCTGAGGCAGGAAAATGGGTGGTACGTATTAGGAAACTTTAACAAGAGTTGAAACAAAAGATTTTCTAGTCATCGAATGTTTTCTAATCAACAGGGAAATTTATTAACCAAATACCCAATTTGCCAAGTATTTCAGCTAATCCATTTTATATCAATGGCTTAGGATACCTGTTTTTAAAAGTATAAAGGTAAAATTCATCTACTCCTATTTCTAGAGCATTATAGACTCCCCCAATTAGAGAACTACTTAACATTTTATTCTATGCTTATAGCCACCCTAAGTGTTAGATTTCCTGAGACAAGCCCTGAATCAACTATTCTGTCCCTTTGCCCCTATAAAGAATCAGAACCCCAAAATTGGAATCAAACTACAACTCCCAGACAACAACCTGAAACTGCATACAAATCCTTTGTCAGACCTCGTAAGTGCCAGACATTATTTCTGCTCTTTCTGCTGTTAGAGTTTTGCCCAGAAAATTGCTCACCTGAAAGGGAAAACAGAGAAACAGGTTTCTAAATGCAATCATATTGCTAGCAAAAAAGAAAGAAAAAATACATGAACCATTATTTATTTTCCCTTATGCTAACAATACTATGTTAATACTAAGCTAAAGAATTTGTTCTGAATTTGACACCTAGGATTTCCAGTGAACTGTTTTTGAACCCTATGAATTCTGCTTTATTCTTTTGACCCCTTAACTCATTCAAAAAATTACCAGTTAAATTAACAGAGAATACTTCATAAAATTATCTTCATTGGAACCCAGAGGAATCCCAGTGACCTACCAATAAACCTGGAAGAGGCCATTTAGAAAGAATCTATTAACACTCTCCCTCAGGAATACCTGGGGAGCAGGATAAGGGTTAAAGCTCTTATAATTCTGACTTTAGTGACTTCAAGATCACTTCTGCACCCTCACCATTTTACTGACTCCAGCCTTCCCCAATAACTTGACACATCATTTCTCAGAAGCATTAGGACATCACTTTTCATTCAACAATTCATTTTAAGCACCTAGTGCCAGATAACTACAGTCCAAGACATTGGTGAGTTACAAAATGGACACTTTACAGTCCAGTGGGGAAGACAGACATTTGATTATATAATTATGAAGGAAACAAATAGAGTGAACCAATAATGGAGAGAGGCTTGCAACTTAGGGTATTGAGGGAAGAATTTCCTGAGGAGGTGATCAGAAAATTAAGAAAGAAACAGTCCTGCAAAAAGCAGGGAGCAAAAAATGTCCTAGACAGGGGGGAAAGTATGTGCCATGGCTGTGAGGCAGGAAACAGTGTATTGAGGACACTTGAAAAGGCCAGTGTTGCTGGGGTATAGCGGGCAGCAGAGGGAAATGTGGCTGGAAAAATTAGCAGGAGCTAGTTTATGCAGGGCCTAGGGAAGCTACTGAAAGAATTAAACAAGGAATGTAATCCCACTTACATTTTTTAAAAGATTACTGTGCTAGATTGGTAGAGGTGCAAGAATAGAAGCAGGGCCCTAGCCGGTTTGGCTCAGCGGTTAGAGCGTTGGCCCGCGGTCCACAGAGACACGGGTTCGGTTCCCGCTAAGGGCATGTACCTCGGTTGCCGTTTGTCCCCCTGGTTGGGGTCGTGTGGGTGGCAACCACTTGATGTGTCTCTCTCACATCGATGTTTCTCTCTCTCTCTTCCTCCCTCTCTCCCTCCAGCTCTGTCTGAAAATGAATGCAAAAATCTCCTGGAGTGAGGATTAAAAAAAGTAAAAGAAAAAAAAAGAATAGAAGCAGGGAGACAAGCCATTACAGACATTTAAATAAGAAATGGTGGTAGCTCAGGTACTGGGAATCAGGAACCTTTAAATGACATCTCAGATTTTAAAATGAGCACATGAACCAAAGTGGGAAGGACACTGCAGGCCACTGAAAAACATGCATAGTGGCATTAGGTCCCAAGACCATAACCCATTCTGACATGGTAAACAGCCTAGTATGGCAGTAGCAAAGGGTATGTGACCAGAGTGAAAGCCGGAAGACAAGTGTTAGAAAACTATTGCAGTAATCCAAGCATGAAAATATAGTGTCCTGAACTAAAAATCGGTGATAATGGAGAGGAAAAGGCAGGACTATATCTGTGTGACATTGGAAGTGGTAGAAGAGACTGGCTGGATCAGAAGAGGGAGGGGAGAGGAAGAGAAAAGAGGAACTTGGGATGACTAGGTTTCTGGCTTTGAGTGGGGAGGGGTATGAGAAGGATGAGCAGTCAGGTGCATATACGCTCTCATACCAGAAGAGCCATACATGGTGGTTTCCAGCTTAGAAAGAGGCTGAGGCTGGACATGTACACGTAGAAGCCACAGGTGAACAAGCCATGAGAAAGACTGATTGCCCAGGGAAGTACAAAATGAGAAGAGCACAGTCCAGAACCTGAGATGCACTGGCACTGAAGGCACAAGAGTTAGAGCAGGGCTTGTCAACAGCAGCACTGATGTTTTAGGCTGAATAATTCTGTTCTGAGGCATTGTCTGGCACATTGTAGGATGTTTAGCAGCATCCCTGCACTCAATTCACTAGATGTCAATAGAACCTGCACAGTTGTGACAATCAAATGTCTCCAGACATTACCAAATATCCCCTGGGGAGGGGACCATCCCCAGTTGAGAACCACTGAGTTAGATTAAGAGGAGTCTCGGGGACACTGACAGAGGATGCTGACAAAAGGTTCTGAATGAGCTCCCTCAATCTCTGAGATTCCTCCAAAGTCTCTGTGCATAGTACTGTTCTTGGTGCCTTGACAGTACCAAAGAAATGCAAGTGGCATTCCACTATATCCAACCTTCATGGCATTGGAATATCTTCATGAACTAGATTGGGTCAAATCCATTTTGAGAAATCACATTTCTGGCATGAGGCGATAGTGGGGAAAAGTATGTATTTTTATAAAACTTTTTATTCACAAATGACATACACATAAAACTTGTGACCCTGCCCCCGATACAGGATTGCCACCATCCTGCTCCAATAAGCCCTAGCACTTCTCAATTATGAGAATACCTACAATTTTCCAAGAGTTTGTAATTTATATGCTCTCTCACCCAATCTTCACTCAGCCCTTATGACAAGTAGGAACTGCTATTAATCTCATTAGTTGAGGAAACTGATACAAAGGGGTTAAGTCACAGTAAGTGATCAAACTGAGAGTTTTAGAGTCCGTGTTCTAAAGCTAAACCACTTAACCACTATACCACATGGCCTCCATTAGACTGCAAGCTCTGTGAGGAAGGTGCTGGTTCAGTCTTTTTCACTATTGTATTCCTAGAACTTGGCTCATGCTTAGCAACAGGAGCTCAAATATTTACTGAATGAGTCTCAGGTCAGACTTAACTCTAACTTATTCCCAGATCTGCAGAGGTGTTTAAGAAACAGAGCTCACAGACAGCAGCAGCTGCAGTGTCTAACACTGCATTGCTTGAATTAACTTTTGAGAATTGCGTGCCCAGAAATGGAGTCTCTACCATCAACCTTGCTTCACTTTCCATGTTATTTTCTTCCTTATTGCTTCCTTATCCAGCATATACCAGTTACATTGAGGCCTCAAGGAGATGGGGGGGGGGGGGCAATTATGAACTGGAATATTTTTGCACAATGACCAAGTTGTTAAGTAATTTTTGATAGGACCAGAAACTGATACTCAGGGAATTTTTCAAACTATCTACTGAGTATACCTGCCTCAGCATATTATCCCTCCCTAGCCATTCTTGGTACCTTTTTGATAAAAGGACTATAAATCCAGAAATTTCTGTACAGATGTTGTGAAAAGTCCATGCAAAGGGTAAAAAGGCTAAGCCAGTTATGCCAAGTACTGTAAGACATTGTTTATTGATCATGTATATTTTTCTGGGCTCAGGTGTAGCCTGAGAATATTTATCAATAATTCAAGCAGCCATCACTCCGAGATAAAATATTTGTCATCCTGTCTAAAGCCACCCTCAGGGGTAGCCTGGAGGATATGGAACTCCATGGGGGATATCAGTAATCTCTAAAGGGGAGTGAGCAGAGGGAATGTGCTGTGGAGTTTTGTAAAGAATGGCTTTACTCCATGTACACACTTGCACATCTAAATGTACTTCTTGCAATCCATGGAAGCTATAAGCAATTGAGAAAGTTCCCCACTCTGTATGAAGCCACTTCAATGAAAGCATTCATGTAAAGCTCATACCTTATGGACCTCACACCCTCCCTAACCTAGCTAGAGCATCATTCATAATGCTCCTTCCTACCAAGGCCCCTAGGGAAAACTTTGTGTGTGTGTGTGTGTGTGTGTGTGTGTGTGTGTGTGTGTGTGTTTTGAGAGAGACAGAAACTTCCATATGAGAAACATCGATTGGCTGCCTCCTGCACACCCCCTTACTGAGGATCAAGCCCGCAACCTGGGCATGTGCCCTGACTGGGAATCAAACCAGGACCTCTCAGTCCATGTGACGACACCCACTCCAATGAGCCACACTGGCCTGGCCTTTTTTTTTTTAAATCTTACACGGGGATATCATTTTATTTTTAGACAGGGGAAAGGAGACAGAGAAGCATCAATGTGAGAAACATTGATCGGTTGTCTCCAGTACACACCTCAACTGGGGATAAAACCCACAACCTAGGTATGTACCCTGACTGTGAATCAAACTGGCAACCTTTTTTGGTATACGGGATGATGCTCCAACCGAGCCACACAGCCAGGGCAGAAAACCTTGATACTGCACATTTTCAACAAATTCTAACATGAACACGGGCTTTAAGGAACAGGAAGAACATGTTTTGTTCCAGAACACTGTCTTCACCAGGATGGCTCAGTTTATAGCTGCCATTTAACAACAGAGTACTTTTGCAAGCTGGTCCTCAGTCCCTAGTTTGCTGTATTGACTTCTATCCACTTTCTTTAAAAAAAAAAATCAGTAACTCACTTTTGCTGTTTCTTTCAGTTCTTTTGAAGATTATGAAACAGAGGAACCTACCTCTCCCTCTGAAATTGGAAACAAAGGCAATAAAATAGTAACCTCCAGCCTTTCAGAGAACTGTGAAAAGCTTCAGTCAGTGGATGAAGAACAGCTGCCAATGTCTATATGAAAAGGAGATATGTTTTTTAAATGTTTTTTTTTCTTGTGAAGAGATGCTATAGTTTGCATACTGCTTTTTAAAGGCTTTGATTTCAGCAAGTGTGTATCTGCACTAGGAACTTCAAAACTATTTTTAAGCAATAGGTCTGGATATACATACTCAATTTGGGAGACTCCTTCAGTTTGCCTCAAACTCTTAAGAGATTTTCCTCAGAAGTAAATACAATGATATACATCACCTTCCAAAGTCTGTGAACCAGCACTCTTCACCCCTGAATGTACCAAGGATCTTTTGGGGACAGTGTCAAGCACAGTTCTCTGCACAAAAGCAGGAGTTGCCTCTGTTGTCCAGCATCCCTGAGGCCCCTTGGGTCTCCTATGGAGCCCAGAAGAAACTTCCACTTGCAGAAAACTGGAGTCAAAAAATTCTGGAACTTGAAATAGCATTAAGGGCCTCCAGAACTGAATTAGCCCTGGTAATAAAAGCACTGCCAAAACATCTCAGAGACTTCTTTTACTTATGTGTGTACTGGAGTTCAAAGATCTTGAACTTACTTGGTTTAATGTATTATTTCACAATGACCTGCCAAACTGCTAGTCACTTTACATCCTCAGGTATTGTAACCACTGGGCCTTCCAACCTTGCTGGCAAGCTCTAAATAATCCTCTCCCCATCCTGACTGTGGGTCTTAGAGAAAACCTAAAGAAAAAACTTCTTAAATGAAAATAAGTATAGAATTTGACTCATACTTGAAAAAGTTTCCTCTAAACTCTATTTGTTGAAAATTATTACATGATTTATTAGTCTCTAAATTAGCTGATACCCCCCCCCCATCTACACTTCCTATCAGAAGACCTACTTGAAGACTTTAATGATATATGAAAATTCTTACTAGACATATTCATCACTTAATATTAGATTAACCCAATAGTAAAGGCCTCAATCTAAACATACTCCTTACTTCATGTTGGAACTACTATTCTAAATATTCCATCCACATCAGTATTTATCACAGAAATAGAAGAAAACAATGATGCCACAAATAATGAAAGCTATTTCATGTACTGTAGTGGTAGATGTGTTCATTTCGGAAATCTACATTTCTCAGCAAGTCACGATGCAGCCAATCCCTGCAATAACCTTGAAGATAAAATTGAAAATAAACTATAAAAAGGATGGAAATTTCTGATGGTGTAAGTAAAAGAAACCCCCAAGAAAGTTTTTAATATTCATCTCTGTCACAGTCATAAACTTTTCCCCTGGATTTTTTGTTTTAAGCAAAAGTCCTAAATGTCAGAATAGTTTTCCTTTCTACGCCGTCTTGGTTCCCGTGCTGGTGTTAAGAACAAATAATGAAATAAACATTTGAGCTGTTGTAGGCAAAAAGTAGAGAAAAGGAGAATTAGAAAATGCACTATCAACTGATGTATTAGCAATACTTCTTGTCAATATTCTCCCAGTTTCCTTTTATCTCCATGATCAGAACTGATCTTCCATTTAACTGTTAGAGAAAATGATAACTATTAAAACTTAGTATCTAATAGTTCACAAAGAACTAAAAGCTTTAAAGTGACTAAATTTGGGGAACACACTACATGCAATAACCTAAACACACTGGTAAATTAGGATTAAAAATATTTATGTGATACATGAAATTTACCATCTATTCTATCCAACCCTTACCAGGAAAGAAAAGCAATTACTTTATTTCAGATAAAAAATACTAAAAAAGAATACTTTTTTTTAGAAGCCAGATATGGTTTAAAGGTTTTATTATCCATAATGACCTAAACTGTTTCTAAGACTCAGCAAAAAGTAAAAATGAAATCCAATTTCCCAATATACATTTGATTTTTTTTAACTTGGCTTTACATTTTTACCTTGTTTCTTACTAAAGTCCTCTTCACTTTGGTCAATATATTTGGTTTCAAAGTGTGTAATTACTTATAAAAGCAAGCTACCAATATCATTCCATTTAAGATAATTTAGGTTACCCAAAGTATCACATTTTCAGACACAAGAATGTGTTTCACTGTACTCCTTTCCTAGAGTTGAATGCAAGAAATGTGAATTCTGAAGAACTAAGATAGTATATATTTGACTTTCTGGTAAAGATCATGCTGCATATAATCATTACTGCCCAACTGGAAATTTCATGTTGTTACAATATCCAAGGCTCCTTGATAAAAGTTTAAATTGAGGTTTATCATGATCTTAATGCTAGTCAATGAAAAAATGAGTTTCATAGCATAACATTAATTGCCAAGCTAATAAAACTAATAAAATTCTGTGTATTTTCCCTGCATCTTATCTATGTTATTGTGTAATGTTCAAAGTGTTTATAAAACTCTAGACTGATTAAATAAGTCACTTGCTCAACCTTTGGAAATGTTAAAGTGTGTTTGGGTGGAGAAGCCTGCATGATTTAACTTTTGTTTTTATTTTTCCCTTTTTCCAAAACTAAATAAAGACAAGTTGTCAAATATGAACCCTGTTCACTAAGATAATCACTACACACTTGTGCTTTTAATCACACTTGAATTCATTTTTATGTCTGAGTAACACTGTAAACATGCTTGAGTTTTCAAAGAGAATAACTCTTTGAGTCCCTGGGAAAACTATAATGGGTGAACTATAAAGACCTGTGAGGATAACACCTCATACTGAGGAAGTGATTTCCTCTGGAGGATGGGAAGGGGGACCAGGGTTTGGGGATGTGAAGTTCATAGGGATCAAAGGAACTTTAGTCTTATATATAATACATTCTTTTAAAAGACTATCTAATAGATTATTTGGGTACCTAAAAATATATATTTTTTAAAGGAGGGAGAAAAATTAAAATACCATCCAAGTCTTAGATTTCAATACTATATACTGTGATACTACTTATGTGATACATGAAATTTACATGTATTTTTTAAAGCATTTTATATTTGTTACCTATGATATGGGAAAGGAAATTTTATTTGTCATGTGTTGTAAAACTTACTTTTCTTCCACAAGGTCACCAGAGTTGTTCTAAGCAAACTAAGAACACAGTGAAATAAAAGGAATTCTTTACCCTTACACCGCAGCATGGAAATGTACACTTAATGAAACTAACAAAAAAGACAAACTGTCAGCTCTAAAATTTCTATAACCTAAGGTGAAAGATGATCACTTGATCATTTTATGTTAATGACAAAGACTCAAAAGAACAAGTGAAGATGTGTCATATTAAATGCTGTTATTGTTTTGGTGGTTTCAAATACTGATAAAGTAAATCCCTATTTAGCCATTGGTCAGCATCCCTAAATAACTCATGGTATAAAGAAAAACAATGTAAAAATCAAGGCACTGTAATTAATTACTCTTCCCCAAATTCAGAGCATGCTATCCCAAACTCCTCAGTATTCTACAACATAGAATTATAAAACTAACATTTATTGATAGATTTAAGGTGTAATACAGGTTTCCAAAATGTGGCAGTGTGAATACCAGCATAAAAAAGAGAAATTTGTGCTAAAAACAACCTGAATTCATCATTGGCAATATTACATAACAATCAAGGCCCTCACATACTAATGATTTCCACTTTTTCTATATTGCCAACCTCCCATGCATCAAAAAACACAAAACTAAGATTATCAAACTTGGGAAGCAATAAAGTACTCTATGATTTTTAAGATCATAATATCAGGAAAGTTTGGGAGATTTGCAAAATATATCCTAATCATCCATGTGTACAATCTCATTTCTAGTCATTTTTGCAGTGATCATTAATGAATAAAGAACAGATTTACAAGTTTATATATATATAGCAGGGCATCTGGGTTCAACACAAAACTGTTACAAACTTTAGGCAAATACATGTTTCATGAGACACTGCTAACACTTAGAGGAATTAAATAAAATTCCAAAAACTTGGAAAGCAAATAAAGACAAGACAACTAAGAAGCATTTTCCACCATTTACTCTTGTTATCAAAAATAGTTCAACTCTTCTTGCAAAACAAAACAAAATAGTACATACTGGACACATACATCACATTTTTCTTCCTATGGCTTTAGCCCACCCCCACCCCACCGAGAGACCAAAAACAAAAAACAAAACAAAACAAAAAAAACAAAAACAAAAAAAAAAAACCAACAACAAGAAAAACAACTCTACCTGACCACATTCACAGAAAATGACACCAGGATACACTACAAAACAGAAGGAGGTGTCATCTGCTCTGTGTCCAAGGTTTCTTCTCCATGTCTTGTACTAGGTGAGTAACCATCATTGAACATGCTGTGTGCCAAATCAAAACATAACCAGCATATGTCAGATCTCACGAGAGATGGTGAAAGTAGAAATTGGAAATTTTCCAGCAGTATTTCTCTTTAAATAAGCACTGTCAAAGCAGCAACTCTTCTTTTAAATCATAAGGTAATTTCTTTACAACCTAGTCAGTCCTTGTTTTATTTGGGCTGTGCTCTTTCAAGCAACTGACCAGATTTCCCTTCAACAGAATGTTTGTGACTCACTTGTCTTCCCCATAAAAATTAAAGGGAAGAAGTGCATTTAAACTGAAACATAGTTTGTGCTTTACATGCAAAAGAGCATTCTAAAGAAAATCCTCCTAGCTTCAAACCTACCTAAATGCACAGGCTTCATTTAAAAAAAAAAAAAAAAAAAAAAAAAGGGCATTTTTATTAGGCTTCTATAAAGAAGCCTTCATAACAAATAGCACCCTAAAAAAAAAAAAGCATATTTAAAATAAAGTCTGTGGCAAACTATTAGAGGAAACAAAAAATCAAAGTGGCCAATAGCAATATTATAGTATAATGCATAAATCTGGATACATCTGGGGGCATTATTCCAAAATTTTTAAAAATACATCCCAATTTCTAAATAAAACTTTTATTTTTTTAAATTCTGTCAAATACTATAGTCTAAACTCAATCAGCTTCAGAATAAAACTGCTCTTCTCCACTTCATTTATCTAGTTAGAACATTGCGTACAGTGAAGGAAAGGATCAAGAATTTTTTCCCTAGAAATAAGTCAGACAACTAAAAAAAGCAGCTCAACTCAGAAGTTTTGTAGCATAAGTAACTAAACATATGCAGTCTGACAGAATTTCAGTTGGTTCACTTTTAAAAGACAGATTTCTTCAACATTCTAATGAGGGGCAAATTTTCTTTCATAATACTGCTGATTTAAGAACTGCTACATACACCAGTAGCCAATTTTCATGATCAGAAATGGTATTATGTCAGCACAAAGATTGAGCTGGACACATCAGCTTTTCAACAGGAGAAACATCAATGGCATCTAAAGGTAGCACTGAGTCTCCTGAACAAACTAATGGCTACTTTTTCACAAAAACTTAGCACAATCTTTATGGACTGACTAGGTACCACTTCCTTACATTTAATCATAAACTTTGATTACGCACAAAGCATGACCACAAACAATGAGGTTAATGTTATTTTCCTTGCCAAAGTTCATTTTGTATACATCAGTTGCATCAGCATTTGTTCTCAAACTATGAGGTTCTGTAAGAACTAAGGACATATAGTTGTAGGGTTACTCCTCCATTATCTGCAAACTATTTCCCCGACACTAACACATATAACTTAGCAATGAAAACACTTGATACAAGTGATCTATATGCAGGAGCTCCGGCAAGTTAAACCAACAAAACCATAGCTGCCTTAAACTGTAGCTATTTCCCTACCAGAGGTAGGTTTCAAGACCCACTGATTTAACAGTCGAATCTCATGTCTATAGCTTCATCCAAACTTTTATCGTCATGGGTACTGGCAGCTAAAAACGTCGTTACTGGGGACCCTGTGACATTAATTACACTGGTGCTGGTACTAGCATTGCGCACAGCAATACTAGTCACATTAATGCCCAAAGTGAGCCTCGTCTGCTCCAAGGCCTTTTCTGGCACAGCAAATGCCTCCAGCTTCTTCTCCCCATTGGCCATATAGGAGTTTTGGCAGCCACGACATATACAATCTAAGCAGGCTTTGCGGTTAGAGTAGCAAGGGCAGCGTTGGCCGCGGCATGTAAGAACACTTGGATTTTGAGTAGCACGCCCACATTTACACCCTTTCTTTTCCTGGGGTTTTTTATACACAGTCTTGGTAGGACTTCCTGGCATAAAATGATGACTAGGAATCTTTTCCTTTACTGTTTTGTCTTTTTTAAGAATACCTGGCTTGGTTTTAGAGTGAGATTTCTTGGATCCATGTTCATGACTCTTTTTCATGCTTTTAGTAGATAAAAGTACAGTTTTGCTGATTTTGGGTGTTGTGCCTCCATTGGGAACAGTTGCTATAGGCTGAAGAGAAATTTTGCTCTCCCGTTTCACTGTCACAGGAGCAGATGCCCCCAAAGTTGGGCCTCGGATAATGGTAGAAATTGGAAGTGGCTGAACTTTCTCACTGTCGCTTTCTGATCTGGATCGTTTTCTATTCAATTTTGCTACCTTCGGAGTTGCTGCTGTACATGATAACCCATGAAGTGCAGGACTGGTGGACATAAAAACATTATGGCTAAGAGACTGAGAAGAAAGCTGCAGAAAAGGTCCATTGGATACATTGGATACTTCCAAGTTGGGCTGCAAATTAGGGCAACAAACCTCTGTATTTGAAACAGTTTCTAGGCTGCGGAGTACTTCCTCAACACTCAGTAACAGAGAGTCACCAGGTTTTATATCTTCACTGAAACTACAGATATCAATGCCTGAGGAGCATAAGTCAGTGGCTACCGTGTCACAGACAGGTGGCAAGCTGTCAGACAGATCTTCAGTTTTTATGTCAACAGTGTTACATACATCAATCGTATTTGAATGTTCGGGAGAAGGAATATTTATACCAAATCTATCTATTGAAAGCCCATTATAAATAGGCAAACCATTGATAACAGAACTGCCAATAGCAATGCTGAGGGTGCTTTCAGGTATTGGAGATAAACTAGCTTGAGGATCAGTTGTAGGTTCTGAGGTCGAAGGTAAAGGGGAATGTGTCAAAGGCAAAGTAAAGGATGAATCTGAGGGTTTTTCTGTCTCCTCACAAAGCAGTGATCCATCATTAAGCAAAGCCAAAATATCAGAAGAACAGTCGACTGCTTCTATTATATCCCGTGCCAATGTAGTCTGTGTTATATATTCACACAGTTTTTTGTAGCAGTTCACTAGGATGCTTAACTGCTTGTTTTCCTCAAACTGCTCATAGTCTTTGCACCAACTACATGAAGGTTTCATCATCATTTTCTTGCCTTTACAAGTTTTGCAGACATAGTGTTGGCAGGTGGAGTTGGTGGGTGCAATAGGATCTTGTAGCAAATGTCCTAAGAGGGGAAAAAAGAGGAAAGCATAGATTTTAGTAAAATAATTTACAATTTCATATACTGAATTTAAGATGAGGTTTTACGTAATCTATTAAAATTGAGATGGGTTAAATTCACCAGACCGGGTACAAAAAATACAGGGTGGGGCAAAAGTAGGTTTACAGTTCTGAGTACACGAAACAGTTTTTTCTTGTATTACTATTAATTATTGTATAATTTTCCATATGAACAATTATAAACCTACTTTTGTACCATCCTGTATATCTTACAGGAAATGAAAAGTACCTCACTTCACTTTACTTTCATGACATATTCCCTATTCCTTTATCTCAAACCAGAATTGTCCTCATTTTCTGTTTCTTCCCCAAACAGTATGTACTAGTCCCCATTCTTACAGTTTTGTCCTAAGGCTATAAAGAGGTAAAGATAGCCCTGGTCGCTGTGGCTCAGTGATTAGAGCATCAGCCCTTGAACCAAAGGGTCAAGGGTTCCATTCCCAGTTAAGGGCATATACCTGGGTTGCAGGTTCGATCCCCAGCCCCGATCAGGGCAGGTGCAGGAGGCAACCAACTGCACCCCCAACAGGGGATTGAGCCCACAACCCAGGCATGTGCCCTGACTGGGAATCAAACCAGGACGTCTCAGTCCACGGGAAGACACTCAATCCACTGAACTACACCAGCTGGGCTGCACAATGGTATTTTTTGAGGGTGATGAAAATGTTTTAACAACATATCATGGCATTGGTTGTCCAGCAGTTATGAAGTCCAACCTTCTACCCAATGCAGGAATCCCTTAAAGGAACCTTTATTTAATCTAAGAAAGGGAGTACAGATATATATGTATGCACTTTAAAAATAAAATGTTATCTGCCCTGGCGGTGTGGTTCAGTTGGTTGAGCAGCATCCCATGCACCAAAAGGTTGCTGGTTCGATTTTCAGTCAGGGCACATGCCCAGGTTGTGGGTTTGGTTCCCCAGGGTGTGTATAGGAAGCAGCCGATCTATGTTTCCCTCTCACATCGATGTTTCTCTCTCTCTCTCTCTCTCTCTCTCTCTCTCTCTCTCTCTCTCTCTCCCCACCTCTCCCTTCTTTTCTCTCTAAAAAAAAAAATCAATAAAAACATGTTTTAAAGAAACATGTTATCTATTGGGAAGCAGGGATTGAACAAAGTGAAATGAACAGGAATAGGATTAGACTACAACTAATGTTTTAAAGAAAATCCTTCAAAATCAAAAGCAAAATGAAACAACTGTAATTTTACATCAAATTGACAGCACAACCATTCAGAGATTAACTATATGAAATAACTTTATAACACAATACTGACTCTAATCTTTGCATCCTCTTTTTTTGGTTGTTTTCAATAATCACATTGTTGGTAGCAGTGTTGATAGTTATAATAAAAGTGTTGGTGTCTGGGATAGAGTAAATGTTGATGTCCTTGAGAATCTGCATATTTTTTAAGTAGGAGAAAAGAAGAAAGTCATAAAATAGAAAACATTAATATGGTGATTACCAGAGAGAAAACGGGTTGGGGAGAGGTAGAAGAGGGTAAAGGGGGGATAAATGGTGATGAAAGGAGATGATGTCAAGACACAGTATAATATACAGATGATGTATTACAGAACTGTACACCTGAACCCTATATAATTAACCAGTGTCACCCCAATAAATTCAATAAAAGAAAAAGTTAAAGAATATACTAAATTTCAACAGAATTTACCAATATGAACTAATGTTTTCATCTTCACATTTCCTAGCACTATACACTGAAAAGTCCTGGAAGCAAGGGACCAACCCCAGTAGCAATGAACTCAGATAATGATATTAAAAAGCAATTTCCCTTTCAATTGGATAGATGGCTGATTCCAGATCTGTGACATAAATTAAACACGATGGGTTTTGATTACCTTGTTATGCTGGAATGCAAGGAAACTATCAAAGATCAGGACATTGTTAAAGGGTCTCAGGAGCAAACCTGCAGAGGTTTCCACTGGCCAAAGGGGAGAAAATCTGAGCATGCATAAATGCAGTGAAATTAAACATATCTAAAATGTTTAAATGTCTGAGTTCATTTAACAAAAGAAGAAAATCAGTTTAGGATGCCAGTGAACCAGCTCATTAATTTGAAAACTGGTAAACAAAGAGCAAGAATCAAGTATTTACCCTGATTTAACTATATATGAACTATATAACCAAATAACCAAATCACAGAGAAGTTTCTCTTTATGAGAAAAATGCAGCTAATAAGAATTACATAATTTAAATGTCATCACTTTATAACCTCTAATGATTTGCAAATTGCACAAGCTTTTGGATAATAGGTAGTAAGAATTACCTCTCCTTGCCTTCATTACATCAATGACCTTTTTATCAGTCGTGTCAATCCCTGACTACCAAGCACCTTAAAGAACATATAACCCTACACACCTTTGCATTCTTCTATGAGGTACTGGGAGAGTATGCCTAATACTGAGGGCTGAAAATAGGCTAGAAAATATATAAAAACTATCACTTATTGATTCATGACTCCACTACCACTGAGTTCTTAAGCACTTCCATGACCTGGCTTCGTATTACCTATTGGATTGTCCAACCATTCCCCAAAACAAATATTTGAAATGTTAATCTACCATTAAAGATGCTTATAAGGCAAACTTGTTTTAGGCGCTCAGCCAACTATCGTAACCCTCAAGAATTTCCCAGAGGGTTCTCTTTACACCTCAAAACAAAGATAGCTCCAGAGATATGAGGAACAAAGAAAAAAAGGTTCAGGTGCTTTTTAGGTTAAGTGTTAGCCATACCCTTACTATATGTCCCCTAAGGAATCTCCTCCCCCCCAAAATTAAGAAATATCAGGAACACTTTTAAAAGCATAAAAATACTACTTATCCTAGCTAATAAAATAGATGGACAATCTGAGTCAAGGGAAAATGTGTCACTCACTGGTAGACTGAACTAGAAAAACTGAGGAGTGTTTGGGGAGAGGTTTAATTTATTTTACCTCAGATCATGTTGCCTGTAGTTTCACATTCAAGCACAAAACGAGACTTGCTCAAAATACACACCTTCAAACTTTAAAGATTTATAACTCATGACAAAAATATTTTCTCACTGCATTGTTCTGATTCGTTAATCTGCAATATATCAGAGGAATTATCTCCTTTTACAAAATACAACTATAACTAACTAAATGAATTTGATCCTATGTGCCCTGTTTAAACAATGCTAAATGATGCTATATTAACCATAAAAAGACTAAAGACTAAATATTAATTTCTACTCCACCTTTTAAAAAATACCAATCCCTGCCCTGGCTGATTTGGCTCAGCGGTTAGAGCGTCAGCCTGTGGACCAATTAGTCACAGGTTCTATTCCGGTCAAGGGCACGTACCTCGGTTGGGGTTCATCCATGCGGGAGGCAACCAGCTGATGTGGCTCTACCACGTCGATGTTTCTGTCTCTCTCCCTCCCTTCTACTCTATCTGATGATAAAAAACAAACAAAAAAACCCACACAATTCCTTATTTATTCTCCCCTTTTTAACTTTTCCCATCCCCAAGTCAGCCATTTATAATTTGAGACAATTAGATTACCACATGGTAATTCTGAGAGTTTCTGGGACTACATAACTGTTGCTAATTAATTTATTAAGATACTTAATAAGTTTTCAATGCTCTTAATTTTGTGAAACTTTTTATTACGAAAATTTTCAGACAAAAATCAGAAAATAATTAACCTCCATATATCTGTTATCTAAATTCAATAATTATCAAGATTATGTCACATTTGTGTCAACTACCCATCTTAAACTGATAAGAACAGATACTATACTTGATCTTAGCCAAAAGGCCGAGAAGCGATCAATTACCCATCTTTTCTTCTTAATATTCCAAAGCAAATCTCAGGCATCAATTTATCTCTATATACATCAGTAGAAACCTCTACAAAGTACTTTTCCCTATGTAACCATGATGTCATTATCACACCTAACAAATTCAAAAATTTAACTTTTAAACCAGATTTAGAGTTAATTTGAGAAAAAGCCCTAGAAAAAGACTTTAATCCAACCATTAAAAAAGCATTTTATAAATTATACTTTTCTCAATAAACATGCTTTTTAACCTAAAACTTTCCTTCAGGGATCAAACCTGCAACCCAGGTACATGCCCTTGACCAGGAATCTAACTCACGACCCTTCAGAGCGCAGGCCGGCACTCTAATCACCGAGCCACAGCACAAGATCTTTTAATTCGCCATTTCAACAGTAATGGTATTTAACCCCACTAATATTTTGACCAGGTTCAGAAAAGTATCCTCATTTGGTCATGTTTTGGGATGTAACAAAAAGAATACCTTCGCAAACATGCTGAACGAAGATCTCCACACTTAACTGGCCTCTTTTCTCCCACTATAAATCATTATTAGTGTTCCTGCTATTTTATACTTATTACCTTTTGTAAATTTTTCTCATAAACATGAAATTAAGTTTAAGGGGTGCAGAAAGGGGACACAAGAAAAAATAAAATTAATTGCTAAAATACTTAACAAAATTTATTAATGACTAAAAAATGATCCTGTGAAGACTGGAACTGGCAATAATAATGATCATAAAATAAAATCTACAATGGCAAAAGCTATCATAGGCTAAAATGTAATATGGACAAATTAGATGTGAACAATAATAACAAAGAGACAAAATAATCAAACCATAGTTTTAAACTTTAAATGAAGTCCTGACCAGTTTGGCTCAGCGGTTAGAGCGTCGGGCTGTGAACCAAAGACTTGCGGGTTTGATTCCAGTCAAGGGCACATACCTCAGTTGCAGTTCGGTCCCTGGCCCTGGTCAGGGTCATGCAGGAGGCAACCAATCGATGTGTCTCTTTCACGCTGATGTTTCTCTCTCCCCACGCTCCCACTCTATCTAAAGATAAATGGAAAAATATCCTCGGGTGAGGATAAAAAATAATAATAATAATAACCTTTAAATGGAGAAGAAATAATCCCAATGAAAATAATTTCAGTAAAATAAAAATTGATGAAAACGGAAAACGGTTTAAGGAATTAAACCATTTCAATGGCTTAGTTTTGGCACTTAACAAAAATGCATTATATAATTCTAACTTAAATGGCATATGTAGACAAAAAGAGCATTTATCAGAATCAAAACAGTGTGTATTTATTTACCACCACCCCCTCTCTAGAATTCCTTCTTCTGATAATGCTTCTCTTACAGCGACAAGAATTGCCCAATCAAAAACCTCAAATCAGGCCCTGGCCAGGTAGCTCAGTTGGTTAGAGCATCATCCCAATATGCCAAGGTTGCAGGTCTGATCCCCAGGCAGGGCACATACAAGAATCAACCAATGGCCTGGCTGGCGTGGCTCAATGATTTGAGCATCAACCCATGCACCAAGAGGTCGCCGTTTGATTCCTGGTCAGGGCACATGCCCAGGTTGTGGGCCAAATCCCCAGTGAGGGGCATGCAAGAGGCGGCCAATCAATGTTCTCTCTCATCAATGTGCCTCTCTCTCTCCCTCTCCTTTTAAAATCAATAAAGACCCAGAGATGTGAAAGTAGGGTACAGACTGACAACCCTCAGAAGAGGAGGTGGCGGGGGGAGGGAAGAGATAAACCACAGAACTTATACGCATGTATGCATAACTGATGGACATGGACAACAAAGCTGGGGAAGGGGTAAAGGGATGGGGAGGAGGGTGTCAATGGGGAAAAAAGGAGAAATATCTGTAACAAAAATAAATTAAAAAAAAAAAAGAAAATCAATAAAGAATCACCAATGAATGCATAAATAAGTGGAACAACAAATCTCTCTCTCTGTCCCTCCCTCTCTCTCTCTGAAATCAATAAATAATTTTTTAGAACAACAAACACCTCAAATCATGCAAGTAATTTTATATAAACCTTATTTGTTGTTGATGAGATGACACTTGAGGATTCGGAAAAATTAGCCAAGACTCACATGAATATCATCCTAAAATGCCACTATCAGAAAGTAAAAAATACCCACAGATAGGTCATGGTCAATGATTAAAAGCATCATAACATTTCTCCAAGAAGCATTCTTTGAAACTAGAATGTTAAACAGTCAAGAAATCCACAAGACAAATCTTATAATACTTAGACATATGGAATATATGAAAAAATATCTAGAAAGGAAAAAAATATCTGTATTAACACCTCAACCAGTTTTACCAAAATAATGAAAGAGAAAAATAAAAATTGTATAGACCCCAACAGCTGTAAAATATGTGGCAGCCTACAAAAAACAAGACTTCTGCTTTTGCTGATAATGCAAGCAACATGAAACAGAAGAGGTATCATAAAAGACACATTTCAACATAATAAATCAGTAAAATATGATTTCCATCACACCATAAATTACCATCCCAACAAATGGACTCACATCAAAATAATTAGAAAATAAAAAGCTACCAGAAACTTAAAAAATAGTACTAACTAGTTATCTGTACTCGAAAAAGTAGGGTTCTTAAGTAGGAAATTTTCTAGGTTCACTTATGTTTTTTATTCTAGCACCAATTTCCTCAGCAATTGTTAATGAATAAAATATATTTTTGCAGCTATTCCTTTCCAAATGGCCCAGGTAACTTTATTGACCACCTAAGTATATCTACAGACTCACATACAGAAAGAAATATAAAAAAAGGAAGAGGGAAGAGAGCCTTACTAACACCAAAAAGAATTTTGTTGCCAACCCCATCACATTGCTCTGAAGCTCTTGGATCCATGACAGGATGGTAACTTAAGCAATGACAAAACATTTGATTGAATGATGACAAATGGCACACTTGATCTTGGAAAGGCACTCTCAAATTTGCAGACAGAAAATCTTCAAATATTTTGTTCAGGAATTAGTATTGCATTCCGCTAGGCAAATCTTTCCTGAGGGCAACATGAGGGCAAAACTTTTTATAAAGATTCAATCTAACCACATTTGTTTCTAATATGCTTCGATGTTTCCATTCTCTAGTTAGGATCAAAAAAAGAAAAAAAGAAAAAATCTTGTCCGTATTTTAAATTTTCTCAAGTTAAGAAAGTCAATAAAAACCTGTGAGCCTAATCTCAAATAGGGGTTGGGGAGTGGGAGACAAACTTTAATTTACAAAAGGTAATATAAATATGAAACAGCAGAAACACTAACAATGAATAATGAGGAGAGAAAATAGGCCAATTAAATGTGAAGATCTTTGTTCAACATGTTTGAGGTGGTCTTTCTGTTCCATCCCAAAACATGTTCTGATGATGAATTTTTTCTGAATTTTTGGCATGATTCTAATCTTTCGACATTTACCTGGATATTTCTCATAAACGTGAAAAACTAGAAGATGTTAAATCCTTTCAAGTTTAGCAAATCTGTTACAAACCAAAAGAAATTTTAAAGTTCATCAGTGTTGAAAGTCAGGTTCCCAGGCACTCAAATTCTTGGGAAAGAGGTGTGCTGAAAGTTTATCAAGAAAGTAAGGAAGGGGCAGAGGAAGAACAAGTTAATCTGGTACATAATCACAACAAAGGCTTCAGATGACCCCATAGGAAGATCTGAAGCTAGGCTGGGATGGCACTTCAGGGTTGTCCTATGTTGGGCAAGGGAGTCAGGTCTTAATGGACTAGTCTTTGGACACAGTCTACTCTCAGGAAGGAGATATGAGCTTGGGTGAGTGACTCTCTTCATCCAAGGCAAATTTCCAGGGAAGTCTGACAGCCCCAGCAACATTCCTAGTAACCAAGAAAATGAAGTCCCCTTCAATATTGAAGTGGGGATTTGGGTACTGCATACATGGCATCCACTACAATTAGTAATTCTGTAACTGTCCAAATCTGGAGTAAAAAAAAGAAATCTAATAAATAATTATAATGTGCCTTTAAAAGGAACTTGGCCCTCCATTTCTTAAAGCTATAAAGTGACTATCTAGGTTCTTTCCAGCTCTAACTAATAATTGTAAGATTTTATGACAAGATCTATAAAGAGTACATCAAAAATCTTGCATTTGGGTATCATTACTTGTTGAGGTGATAGGTATAATAGAGTTCTATTTTGTATGTTGAAAGTTTCTGTAAGTTACAAAATAAAATCCAGTAAAAGCTTGCATATTTCCACTTACCCCATTTTTTATGCTTCAAATTTACCAGAAGTTTTATGTATTTCTTTTTTTAATGTTTTTATTGATTTTTTTTTCCTTTATTGATTTTAGAAAGAGAGAAGGGGAGAAGAGAGAGAGAAACATTGATGAGAGAGAACATCGACTGGCCGCCTCCTACATGCCCTCCACTGGGGATTTGGCCCACAACCTGGGTATGTGCCCTGCCCAGGAATCGAACTGGCAACCTCTCAGTGCATGGGTCAATGCTCAACCACTGAACCACACTGGCCGGGCTATTTTTATTTATTTTTTAGAGAGAGAGGGAGGGAGAGAGAGACAGAAACATTGATGTGAGATAGAAACATCGATTGGCTGCCTCCTGCACACCCTCTATTGGGGATCGAGCCCACAACGTGGGCACATGCCGTGACCAGAAATCAAACCAGGACCTCTCAGTCCATGGGATGATGCTCAACCCACTGAGCCATACCAGCCAGACGAAGCTTTATATATTTAAATTATGTATTCAAATAGTCTCCCTCTCTCCCCACCTCTCATCCTATTCACACCTACTCCCCCGAATACACACACACACACACACACACACACACACGTTTTTCTTCTCTTCAAGATAAACCTTACCCCTCCACTGCTCTAGCTCCCATCCTCCTTCTCTAGTTTTCCATCTAAATGTATATTCACTCTCATTTCTACTTCAACCTTCCTTCCCTATAGCAACCTCCCCTCCAGTTACTCATATGGTAAGTATTTCACTAGAATCAATCTTATCATGGAAGGCAAAAATTGCTAATCCCAGGCCAATGGACATTTCTGGTTGATCATTCTTCCCTGAAATGCTCTCTTCCTTTCTCCCCTAAAACTACTGGTCTCCTCCATCTCCTTTTCTTCTGTCATCTCTTTTAATTTCAGTATTCCCATGTTTCTATAAAGGGGTCTAACCTTACTCCATTCCAGTATTCTATAGTAATCTTTACTGGGTCACAGACCCCTTTGAGAATCTGATACACATAAGAACAGAATTATGCACAGAATCTCAGGATTATCAATCAACCTCTTCCCCTTTTGAAGCAGAGATATGACAATACCCCCAAAACTCTCTACAGTCTTCTTCCAGAGTGATTTGCTGATAAAGCTGGTTTTATTGCCATTCATATATGGTGACTTCCAAATCTTGATCTCCAGTTCAAATCCTTCCCAAGCTCAGACCCATATATCTGCCTAGTAGAAATCTCATCTTTCCTTTGATAACCCACAGACAACTCAAGCTCAACATGAATTTATCTCCCCTACACTCCTACCTAAAAACTTGTTCTTTCGTCCAGCTGGTGTGGCTCAGTGGTTGAGCGCTGACTCATGCACCAAGAGATCGCCTGTTCATTCCCAGTCAAGGCACACGCCCAGGTTGTGGGTCAAATCCCCAGTGGGGGGCATGCAGGAGATTGGCCAATCGATGTTCTCTCTCTTCGATGTTTCTATCTCTTTCCCCTTCTCCCTTCCTCTCTCTAAAAAAAAAATCAATAAAGAAAAAAGAAAAAAAAAACTTGTTTCTACTGCATCCCTTATTCTCTTGGATGCTGACACTATCATTCACCCAGAAATCAAACCAGGCATAGCTTGATACCATCCAGACTCTTCTCTTCACCAACATTCCACATCCAGTTTCCAGAGTCTCATTGCACATAGCCTACTCTAAGTCTGCCAATTCCACCCTTCAGGTTTTATCTCCATGACTATTCCTCTCTTAGTTGAACCCTCATCATTTCTCACCCTGAATACTGCCAAGAGTTTTCAAGCTCATCTTCCTGCCTTTACTCCAATCAGTCCATTTCCACACCACTACCAAGTTACCTTTCTGAAACACGTTTGTCTTTCTTCTTTTCAAAACATTTTATAAAGACACAACTAAAAACTGCCAAAATTAAATTTTAAAAACTTCCCTTTAAAATCCAACGTCTTGCCCTGGCCGGTTTGGCTCAGCGGTTAGAGCATCGGCCTGCGGTCCAGAGAGACCCGGGTTCGGTTCCCGCTAAGGGCACGTACCTCGGTTGCAATTTGTCCCCAGCCCTGGGTGGTCGTGTGGGAGGCAGCCACTTGATGTATCCCTTTCACATCGATGTTTCTCTCTCTCTCTCTCTCTCTCTTTCTCTCTCTCTCTCTTCCTCTCTCTCCCTCCCACTCTATCTGAACAAAAAATGGAAAAATGTCCTCGGGTGAAAAAAAAAAAAAAATCCAACATCTTTAGTATAACATATAAGGCCTTTCAGAATCTGGCCCCCATCTAACTCCCCACCCCATTATTTAGTACCATTAAGCTTTCTCCACTAACTCCATTCTCCACTGTCACCTACCACTGACCATCCCAAAACATGCAATGCTTACTCATTCCTCTGTGATTTGCTCTTCCTGGAATGTCCTTCCTTCCTTGCATATAGTAAGCTATTTATTCTTTAAGAATCAACTCAAATATGACATTCAAGAGGAAGCCTTCCTTAATTCCTGCCCCTAAATTTGTTCAAAGAACACTATGCACATTCTCCTATACACATCATATTGTCACCATTCACTTACTCAAGGCCAGAAGCTTATTTATCTCTGTATCTTTTATCTTGGCACATAAGCCAGCACTTAATATAAGTGTACAATGAATGAATCATAAAAAAGCACATTACAGTCAAGTGACCTTGGAAATAACTTGTCCCATGGCATCATTTAAACCAAGAAGGACTTTCATAAGATTATATAGCTAGTTACTAGCAATGAGAAACAGAAACTGAGTATTCTTTCTAGTTATTTCTAGTTATCCTACACAATACCTACCTCTGCTATTAAGTCCGTAACATCTACTGAGACAATTTTAGCTTCTTTCCACTTATCAAAAAGAATGATTATTGAAACTGGGCCATAGCAGAAGCAATAATTAACCACAATATGTAAAACCTTTTTGAGGAAAGAAGAGACAGGAATGGGTACTGACAATAATGGATAGTGAGTGAGGCAGGAAGAGTGAAAGGAAGTGGAGGATGGATGCTCAACAATAGTTTTGTGAGAGTCAGGAAATTTTTACTGCACAGGAAATGAACCTGCAAGAGTCCTGCTTGGATTCTCCACATACCAACAACAATTTTTAAAGTTTTTCTTAAATGTTTCCATTAAATATGTATACTATAGCACTGTACTATTTTCTTTGTAAAGAGAGTCCAACAAAAAAAGCTCAGCCTACATACCAGTCTAGGAATTTACAGCATCAGAAATCATAATTAAAGACAGTGGGTACATAGAAATGTGCACAGCCCTAGCTGGTATGGCTCAGTTGGTTGGGTGTCATCCCATGCACCGAAAGGTTGCTGGTTTGATTCCCAGTCAGGGCACATGCCTAGGTTGTAGGCTCAATCCCCGGTGGGGAACATGTGCAGGAGGCAACTGATCTCATCGCTCTCATATTGACATTTCCCCCCCACCCCCACCTCACTCTCTAAAAATTAAAAAAAATTTTTTACTCTCTCTCTAAAAGAGAAAAAATAATTTCTTAAAAATGTGTACATATGTACAATGTATATGTCTAAAATTAATAAATACGTACATATTAAACTCATGATTAGGATGTGCTCGTCTTCATAAGTGATGTCACTTTAGTTAGCATCACTTACTCATCTTATTGCTACTACTAAAAAATTGAGACTTTTTCTAGTTGTGGTAATAAACTGATGCTGATCAACCCCAATACATACATACACCCTAGTCTTGTGGTGAGAGAATAACTATACTGAATCTGAGTCATACTTCATTCAGCCTCGATTCAGTTTCCAACAGCAATATTAAAAGGCACATAAAGAGAGTGGAAGAATAAACTTCTACTAATGTCAAAAGCCTGACATAGGGCCTGAACAATAAATAATCCTTCCATAGCCCAATCCATTGATCTAAATAAATATTCCCATTCTCCACCTTTTCCAAAAGAAGAGTTCATTGTTTAGGCTATCTTAATTGCACAAAAACATTTATCTTTCTTCAATCACTTAAGTAAATAATTTCTGGGGCCCAGCTGTATGCTAAGTACTATGCTAAACTGTCACTGCCATTTAACAAAGGATTCTCCAATCTTTTTATATCTCTGAATTTCAGAACTAAAATTAAACTCCAAAATTAAAGATGTAAAATATGCTTTCAAACAATAACTAGTAAGATATCCTAGATACATATACACATGGAAATAATTTGGATTCAGCTAAGAACAAAAATGACACCACTACAAAGAGATCAAATGTATCACCAAATGGGCACAAACGAATTAACTGTTTTTGGACAATTAAAACTCTTCTTTTTAAGCTTGTTTTTAGTCTTGCAAAACCTGTGCCCAATATAGTTTTCTGCAGGCATATGTTGAAGTCTAAACCTCTTTACAACAATCTTCTCGTTAGGCAAAATTCATGAGTTGAGTGCTACTATAATAATAAGTTCAAATCAAAGAAAAATGAATTTAAGATGAAAGAACCCTCCTAAGATAGCACCATTTTCCTTTAGGTAGGGCTTCCTAACCCAGGTCTGTTTTTCTTCTTTAAATTTTTTATTGAGCAATCCTTAGAATATGTTCCTTTAAACTTCCATCAACGTTTATTAGTAGTAAACCAAAAAGAAAATACATGCCTCAAAAAATCAACAGGTCTAAAATGAAAAATTAAGGTTTCAAATACATTAGCAGTTTCTCTAAATATTTAAGCAGCTATGCCCCAGACCATCACTATCCCTTGATCACCTGGATTTCATAGACCCATAAACTGCTTTCTTTAAAATATCTAGCACAAATAATCATAACAGAAAAATATGCATTTAATAAAAACTAAGAAAGGGAATAATATGATAGATCTTCATTAATCACTAAAAACAATGATACATACTGGATTATTTTGACCACTTGACCAAGTAATTATTTTAAAGTTCATTATACCACTTTAAGTAACTACTACTATCTATACTGGGTGACCAGTGATAACTAAATATATATGCCAGGGGAGTGAAGGATGACAAAAATCCATTTCCAGTTTGGGAAAAGGAATACAACTAGTTTGCTGGGAAATGAAAATCAATGAACACTGCAACTTTAAAAGTATGAATGTTACTCAAATCAAGCTGTTTACTGAACATTTGAATGGTTAAGCTTTAGTTTCTTTAACTTTTATGTCTTTGGTTAACCTAAAACTATGAAAAATACTTCCTGATCTCTTGGTGATATCAATTGTTTATACAAGGTAAGATTCGCCAGTCAACTACCATTATAAACTAAAAAACCAAACACTCACCATAGATTATTAAATGAATGATGTATACCACTCAGACCCACAACATATCCATAAACTTGTCATGCCTAGTTTCTTATTCTAGTAAGAATTACAGGAATGCCAGACATCACTTATCTTAATAATTACGTAGGGGAGCCCTTTATAGAGTATTTTGTGGTTACAGAGCACTTATGTAATATTTTATTATTTTCATATTTTTGCAAAGCAGAGAGAGTCTCATTAAATTGTTACCAATAAGACAATACAGGCTCATCAATTAGGCAAAAGTAACTTGATTGATAGCTGAATAATCAAACATTTAATCGAATCAAAATAAATCTGGATCCAAATTCCCCAAACTGGTGTTTCACTGTACCGGAAATCATTTACAGGTTTGCTTTAATACCCTCTTGGAGAGTCATCCCAAAATATATCATTGTCTTAAAACTGAATACTACAGCCCGGCCGGTGTAGCTCACTCAATGAGCGTCAACCCATGCAGTAGGAGGTCGCTGGTTCGATTCCCGGTCAGGGCACATGCCCAGGTTGTGGGCCTGATCCCCAGTTGGGGACATGCATGAGGCAGCCAGTCAATGTTCTCTCTCATTGATGTTTTTATCTCTCTCATGCTCTCCTTTCCTTTCTCTCTAAAATCAATAAAGAAAAAATATTTTTTTAAAAACTGAATACTACAGCTGTCAAAAAATTTGCTTAACATGCACTGCTTAAATTTATTGGCATACTTTTTTTTTTAAGTGAACTCATTTGCCTCACACAAGACAGCACAGCACTACTCTCATCACCTAGGTGGCCTACTCCAGAAATGACTCAATGTCTAGAGATTCTGTCCAAGAATATGTATTGTTTAAAAGTTTCTCAAGTATTTCTGATGCACAACTGGGATTAAGAACTACTAAAGATACTTAACTTTTTTTGCCTGGATGCCATCCTTCACAGAAAAGGAAACTCCTGGGGAATTTTTCTAATCATTTAAGTAGGAAATGTGATGAAGTGATTTTAAGAAAAAAAAAAATTGTATTTGGCATATTAGTCAAAATCATACTATAAAATCATTTTAGTAAAACATACAAAGGCAAATTTCGACTTCCCATTAAGAAAAGCTACATCTTATTTAAATTATGTAACAAAATGCATTTTGGTGACATATCTACTTTAAAATGACATATCCTATTTGTAAATTCATGAATGTTAAAAATATAGGCTAAAATTGAATATATTATACAAGGACACAACTATAAATGTGACTTAGTGTTTGAAAGGTCTTGTATTTTTTTTTTTTTATCCTCACCCGAGGACATTTTCTCATTTTTTGTTCAGACAGAGTGGGAGGAAAAGAGAGGAAGAGAGAGAGAGAGAGAGAGAGAGAGAGAAACATCAACGAGAAAGGGACACATCGAGTGGCTGCCTCCCGCACAACCGAACCAGGGCCGGGGACAAACTGCAACCGAGGTATGCGCCCTTGGCGGGAACCGAATCCGGGTCTCTCAGGACCGCAGGCCGACGCTCTAACCGCTGAGCCAAACCAGCCAGGGCAGGTCTTATATTTTTTACTAAAAATTTTAACCATTCTTGTGATTTGTTACTAAGTCAAGAACTAAGGGTAGCTTTAGACAGGTATTTGAAAACACTTCAAATAACACATTGCAAGTTTAAGTGGTCTTTATTCTTTAAAAATAAAAAGCCATGTTGCACCCTGGTTGGTTTGGCTCAGCAGTTAGAGCGTCCCGTCTGTGGACCAAAGGGTCGAGGGTTCAATTCCCAGTCAAGGGCACGTACCTGGGTTGCAGGTTCCAATCACAGCCCCGGTTGGGGTCGTGCAGAAGGCAACCAATCGATGTGTCTCTCTCACATCAATATTTTTCCCTCTCTCCCTCCCTCCCTCCCTTCCACTCTATCTAGAAAATGAATGGAAAAATCCTTGGGGTGAGTATTAAAAAAAAAAAAAAAGCCACAATGCATATCAATATATAGCCTCTTTCTAATATTGCTGTTTTAATAATCACCAACACCTTGTTGATATACAGGATGTTAGAACACAGACAACTTACAGAAAGAAATAAACAGAATCAAATATTTGGTATCATTACCATTATCTAGTGTTTCAGTCAACTTAATTTTGTTAATGTTTCTTATCCCTAACCAATGGTCCATTGACTGGATACACAAAGAATTTAAAGAACTGAAATAACACGATTAAGAGTTAACAAAACATAGTAAGACTTAAAACCCTCATGGCAAATAGAAGGATTCAGCAGAATTATTAACTGATTATGGCACCACTATATGGTCCAATATTTGTTTGATATCTCCTCAAATTGCCTCATTGTAAAGGGAAAAAAAGAGTTATTTTCTCTCTCTTTTCATAACCCCATCCCAGCTCAATGTTTTAAAATAAAAACTTGAGAAGAAAACATTGAAAGTATCTTTCAGGAACAAATCTCAGTTCTTTATAGTTGTTAAAGCACTGTCCAGTAGAACTTTTATGCAAGGATGGAAATGTTTTCTCTCTGCAATGCCCAATAAAGTATCCCTTACCCACATGAGGCTACTGAGCACTTAAGATGTAGCTAAATGGCCCTGGCCAGGTAGCTCAGTTGGTTAGAGCATCATCTGATATACCAAGGTTGCAGGTTCAAGCTGCCATCAGGGCACATAAAAGAGCAACCAATGAAGGCATAAAAAAGTAGAACAATCAATATTTCTCTCTTTCTCTTTGTCTCTTTACCTCCCCCTTCCTCTAAAAATCAATAAAAATAAAAATAAAAAGATGTAGCTAAGTATAACTAAAGAACTGCATTTTAGCCCTGGCCGGTCTGGCTCAGCAGTTAGAGCTTCGGCCCGAGGACCGGAGAGTCTCGGGTTCGGTTTCCGCTAAGGGCACATACCTCAGTTGCAGTTTGTCCCGGCACCAGTTGGGGTCGTGTGGGTGGCAACCACTCGATGAGTCTCTCTCACATCGATGTTTCTCTCTCTCACTTCCTCCTTCTCTCCCTCCCACTCTATCTGAAGATAAATGCAAAAACAAAAGTGTTCACAGGTGAGGATAAAAAAAAAAAAAAAAAAAAAACTGCATTTTAAATGTAATCTTAATTAAGATTAAATAAAATTTAAAATGTCACAGCAGCTAATGGCAGCTTTATGGAACAGCCTAGGTTTAGAATATAATCTAACTCTGCTTCCAGAGAAAATGGAATCATATTTACTCTCCCACCTAAAACAACCAAAAAACTGGACAAAACAATGGTTTTCAGATCTTGGGCAAAAGACAGCATAGAACAGTGATCCCTGAGATGGTAAACAAACAAGCTAAGCCCAACAACTGCCCCAGCTTACTGCCCGGGGATAATTTTCAGGCCACAGGACAAGGAAGGAGAGCTCAGACAAAGCCTAGTGGTCTCCCTAAATTGAGAAGACAGAGTAGGGAGGCCAAGGCAACTGGACTTTTCAGGACAGAGTACTGGAGATGAGAGAGCTGCACAGAGAAAGAGCTCCAGAGATTAGACGAGGTCCCTTTCAAATCTTCAGCTGAGTGCTGATTAGCACCTGCCTATGAGGAAACTACCTCAGGCTAAAGAAAGAACCCCCAGAAAGAGGCAAAGTGAAAATCCCAATGTAATTCAGAGGCAGCAGAATCATTCCTAATCCCCACACCTACAGTGAGAAACATAATTCACAAGGCATCAGATAGAATAGTCAGAAAAGTATTGCTCAGTAATGCAGAAAAATTAGCCCCTAAAGGCTGCTTTGTTTACAACCTAATAAAAGATAAAACAAGCCTCAAAAGGATCAAACTGTCTCTAAATAACATAACCTCATCCCAAGAACAAAGCTCAAGAATGTTATAGTACAAAAATATCTACCAACAAGATAAAATTTTACAGACAAGGTAAAAGTCACAATATCCAGCATCCAATCAAAATTAATGAGGCATGCAAAAAGGCAGGAAAATATCACCCATAAAAAGCAGAAAAACCAAACAGCAACAAACCTAGAAATGACAGATGAATTAGTAGAACAGAACATTAAAAATTAAAGTTACTATATTCCATGTGTTCAAAATTGTCTTACGTGCTTAATAACAAAGCTTCAAAATTACATGAAGCAAAAACTGATAAAACTCCGAAGAGAAATTGACAAAACCATAATTATAGTTAGAGATTTCAACACCTCTCAAAAATCTACAAAACTAATAGAAAATCAGTAAGGATAGAGAAGATCTGAACAACACTAACAATCAACTTATGAAAATGTTTTAATTGCCCAGAAACATTGTGAACCAATAACTGGACAAGTAGAGCAATCCCGACTTTTACCCAGGTAAGAAGAGTTCACAAAATAATTCAAGATCCCAACAACAGTAGAACTTTGTGGTTCAAAATAGTGTCTAGAGCACAAGAGACCTTACAAAATTCTCTATTTCTGAGGATTACAAATCCAAATGTCTAGAGGGGAATACAGGTAAGGTTTTATTTATTTGTTATTATTTTTTTTAATCCTCACCCAAGGACATTTTTTCATTTGTTGTTCAGATAGAGTGGGAGGGAGAGGAGAAGAGAGAGAAAGAGAGAAACATCAACGTGTAAGGGACACATCGAGTGGCTGCCTCCCGCACGACCCAACCAGGGCCGGGGATAAACCGCAACCGAGGTATATGCCCTTAGCGGGAACCGAACCCGGGTCTCTCTGGACCGCAGGCCGACGCTCTAACCGCTGAGCCAAACTGGCCAGGGCGAATACAGGTAAGGTTTAAAAAAAAAAAGTGACAAAGGCTGGGAGGGACCCAAGGCCAAACTGGATAGGGCTTAATTACCTCACCCCCAAAAAGGAGAAGCCCCCTCTCAACTACAGTCAATGATGACCTGCCATGAGGGAATGTACACCCACTGATGCCAGAACTTAAAATTTTCTAGGAGGTGCATAAAATCTGGATTTTTATGTGAAGTCTAGATCTTAAAACTCTGACCAACAAATTCAGTAAATTTTTAATCAAGCTAAAAAAAAAAAAATACCTTGGGGCCAAGTTCATAACCAAATCTCTGCTCTAGTCCAATAAAATGAAACTAAGAGAAATTAAATAATTTGTTCAAGTCATCAAAGCAGACAATCCCATCTGACTACATCTAAAATACTATGGTCATGGACACAAAAGTTCACACTTTTAGAAGAAACAGACCAGGATGCTTCCAGGACAGGTAGCTTGTGATGCTTATCTTCTCAGGGAAGACATGAAAACTGTTTTCCAACAGTTGAAAAGGTAAAATTTTATCAAAGGCTTTCTGAATTGTTCCAGAGGACAAAAAAAAAAAAAAAAAATCAGTAGTAAACAACCATAGAGGAGACTTGGGTAAATTGGAAGCAAGAACTTTCTAAATAATCCAAATTTTTAGTTTCTAAAGAAAACAACTTCTCTAAAAAAAGTTCTTTTAAAAAAAAATTGTCAAACAATAATGTGGCTATTTTGCAGAATAGAATTTAGCTCCCTAACCCAGAAGTATTCAGAAAAGGCTTGGATGAATTTTCAAGAATATTACACAAAGGATTATTTGATGTGAAGAAATAGATGTATGATATATTATCCTTTCTGTCTAGGGCTTCATAAATTCTCATCATGAAGAATAACCTAGTAATATCTTCCTTGTAAGACCTATGTAAAAACTGAACTGGTAAGCTCAAAGACACTATATAGAGATCCCTGAGACAGTCCACAGCTTCTGGTAAATATGACAGTTATATCCTGAATACATTCAGTCACAGGCTAGATAAACAACAGATTAACTGTAGAGGGGATTCAGAAATCCATCACAAGGATGACTGAACTGGAATGTCACTTCCTAATCCTAGATTCCTATATCATATATGGCCAGAGTCTTAAATATCAGATCATCGAGCAGATATTTAAATATCAGGAGCAAGACATTTAGGAGGATTTGGTAAGGGGTCGAAAAGCCCTTAGGTTATTATACACCAGACTGCCCACCCCCACTTTAGGTATGCCTTTATTAATTTTATTTATTTTTATCCTCACCCAAGGAATTTTTGCATTTATCTTCAGATAGAGCAGGAGGGAGAGAGGGAGGAAGAGAGGGAGAGAAAGAGAAACATCGATGTGTCTCACATCAACTGGCTGCCACCAACAGGACCCGGGGACAAACCGCAAACGAGGTACGTGCCCTTAGCGGGAACCAAACCCGGGTCTCTCTGGTCCGCAGGCCAACGCTCTAACCACTGAGCCAAAACGGCCAAGGCTAGGTATGCCCTTAAATGATGCATAAAGAAGTTTAAAACCATTCAACTTTGACAGAAAAATATAATTTATTTCCAAGATTTAAACCAGGCAACATTTTAAGTGCACATTTTCTGTAGGTTATACCAAAGAAAAAAGACAAATGTTAACTGAAATCAGCACACACAAAATACACTGGCCATAAAACTACATTAAAACAGCTTGAGAGGCCCTGGCCAGTTTGGTTCAACAGTTTAGAGCATCAGAGCATCGGCCTGCAGACCTAAGGGTCACAAGTTCCATCCCCAGCCCTGGTTGGGGTCACGCGTGAGGCAATCAGTCCATGTCTCTCACTCTCTCTCCCCCTCCATCCCTCCCTTCCACTCTATCTGGAAAAAAAAAGAAAGAAAAAATATCCTCAGGTGAGGATTAACAAAAAAAAAAGCAAACAAACAAACAAAAAACAGCTTGAGAAAACCAGATATTCCAATTCTGTAAAGATTCAAGATCTCTGGAGTAAAAGGGTAATGAGTGAAAAAATTCTGCTATAATATTATAAACTGAGTCAGAACAAGAAAAAGATGAGAAAATAGCCAAACAGTAATTAAGGTGAAAGAAATTATCTAAATTAATTTCCTGACTGTGAGCAGGCACCTGCGGGAGGCAACCAATCAACATGTCTCTTTCAAGTGGGCACTCTCTCTCTCTCTCTCCCTCCCCTTCTCTCTCTCTCCTATCTCTTCCTCTTTCCCTCCCTCCCTCCTGTCCACCCTCTCTAAAAATCAATGGAAAAAATGTATCCTCTAATGAAGATTAACAAAAAGAGAGAGAGAAAAGACAGAACAACAGATAGAAATTAAGTGGATAAGAAGTCTGAAGTGACGGACACAGAATAATGTGAGAGAAATTAGAATAAGAATTTTGAAATATTCATTTTTAAAATAAAAGATAAAATTTAGAAAAGTACATCAGAACTCACAGAAACAAATGTAAATGAATCATACGTAAAAGTAGTAGCTAAGTGGAGCCATGGCTGGTTTGGCTCAGCGGTTAGAGTGTCGGCCCATGGACCAATGAGTCGTGGGTTCAATTCCAGCCAAGGGCACATACCTCAGATGCAGTTTGTCCCCAGCCCTGGTTGGGGTCGTGAGGGAAGCACCCAGTCGATGTGTTTCTCTCACATCAATGTTTCTATCTCCCTCCCACTCCATCTGAACAAAAAATGGAAAAATATCCTCGAGTAAGGATTTAAAAAAAAAGTAGCTAGACTCTGAGGGATGTGTCAACTGAGAGAAGCCAACACAATAAAGCATTAACCAATTAATGATGGCATGCTATCAATGTCATCAATACAACGTGAGTGCTCTCTTGTGCACACTCACACACACAAATGAAAACAAGGAATGCAATAAAAAGGAGAACTGGATGTTCAAATTAATTTGAGAGACTGAAAACCCCAACCCCAAGACTCAGTAGATACGTTGTTTTACTATATCAAATAGTATATAAAATTATTTTAACATCAGTTTCCAGGGAAGGGCATAAAATAAAAAATTTTAGACTATATTTTTTATCCTTTTCTAATCATATTTCCAATATTTCCTTACTAACCCCAACCCCTAATCCCCATCACATTATCCAATATTGTTTGGTTCTTCATTTTTTTTGTTGTTGTTAATCCTCACCCAAGAATATTTTTTCCATTAATTTTTTTAGAGAGTGGAAGGAAAGGGGGGAGGGAAAAAGAGAAAGAAACATCAATGTGAGACAGACACATCAAGTAGTTGCCTCCTGCACAAGCCCTGACTAGGGCCAGGAATCAAATCTGCAACCCAAGTACATGCCCTTAACCAGGAATTGAACCAGTGACCCTGTGGTGTGCAGGTCGATGCTCTAACCACTGAACAACAGCAGCCAGGGCTCCTCATCCTTCTCAGGCCCACACTAGATCTGCTCTATTTCCTATCTTAACTGCAACCTCTCCCAAGCACCTGACCTCTCCCAAAATCCCACACCAAACTGCTAAATCCCTGAAGAATATTTTAAATTGGGCTGTCCTGATATTATTTCAAACCAGCCTATCTAAATTCTTTATGTCCTTCCTGACTTCAGTTGATATAAATCTTTGACCCCTTCAATTTTCCCCATGCATGTGTATTAAAATGCCAACTTTTGTCAGTTCCTAAATATAATTCAGTATATTTTTTAATGTTTTTATTGATTTTTTAGAGGGAGAGGAAGGGAGAGAGATAGAAACATCTGTCAGAGAGAAACATCAATTGGCTGCCTCCTGCATACCTCCCACGGGGGATGGAGCCCACAACCCGGGCATGTGCCCTGATGGGGAATCGAACCTGGACCTCTCAGTCCATGGGACAATGCTCAGTCCACTGAGCCACATCAGCTGAGTTAATTCAGTATAGTTTATCAAGTGCATACTATATGAAAGCACTGTGCTAGACATGTTTATAAATTTTAAAATAGAAAATGTCTCATTTAATCTATTGATAGTGAAATATGCCAAACTATGACTAAGTATACAGACGGTACACATCAAAGATTTAAAGTGTTATGATAACTATAAGCAAGACAAAAATTTCCCTTCACATTATCTATGTTGTTCCCTTACCACTGCCACCACTCTTTAGTAATCAATCCCATATTCTACCCTTAAATCAATCTTTTCTAACACAGAACTTCAATTATATCACTCTCCTACTTAAAATGTCATTTCTCAAATGCTTACAACAGTGATTTGCAAATCCCCTGCCCCATATCAAGATGGGGGTGGGGGGAGTGTTAAAATGCAGATTACAAGGCCCTGCCCACAGAAATTCCAATTCAATCAGTCTGATGTGATCATTGGGAATCTCAATTTTAACAAGCCCTTTAGATAATTTGATTTTAACAGCCGATAGAACACACTTTTTTTTAAAATTAATTTTAGAGAGAGAGGAAGGGGGAGAGGGAAAGAGAAAGAAACAGACAGAGAGACAGAGACATCAATTTGTTGTTCCACTTATTTATGCATTCATTGGTTGATTCTTCTGAGTCCCGACCAGGATCGAACTCACAACCTTGTCACATCAGGACAATGTTCTAACCAACTGAACTACCAGGCCAGGAGTAGAACTAACACTTTGAAAAAGAAAAAGGAAAAAAACAGGTCTACAAGATAAATGTCAAATTCCTTAGCCTGGCATCAAAGCTCCCCACACAAAAGGCCCCTGAGTAACCACGATAGCGCAAGGGGTCTCTCCTTCACGGAGATAAACTTGATTGTCTGCAGCCTCAACAAGTCAACTATTCTCTCCCTCAAGCCTTACTGAAAATGAACAACTAACTTCACCATTCCTCTTGGTCCCATTCAAGCCCCATACTTCCTTGATCTCACCAGACTGAAATTATTTCTCCTGTCTAATTCTATAGTACCACACAGCCTGCTACTAACCATTATTCAAACTAGTATTATTAACGTTTTAGAACTAATTTTTACAATAGAAAAAGAGAAAAGTGTAAAAAGGAGATTTTTCTTAGGAAAAGAAACCAGTTAAATAAATACATGTGAAATAAATACATGTGTGGCTCAGTTGGTTGAAGTGTCATCCCACCTACTGAAAGGTTTCAGGTTCAATCCCTGGTCAGAGTGTATCTACCAGGCAAATTACTAACTACTGTTCTGCCTTACCAGCCCACTAAGTAAATGCTCCCTAAAGAATTCTTTCCGTATCAGAGAGAACAGGTGAACTTGAGCTCCCCCAAAAAACTGATAAATCACAAACTGTGCTTTAATACCAATCAGGTGTACTCAAACATTGACGCAAACAGCTATTCAAAAAAACAAATTATATGAAGGGAAATACTCATTTATGGCTAATTTCTAAAATTTTTACATATGCAATAAAGTTAACTTATAAATGATTCTATTATGATGCTTGGGATTTAGTATAATATTAAGTGCCTCTAATAATTGCTTATTTGTTTATCTGTCTTCCCCATAACCCTAAGCAACATATGGGTAAGGGCCATGTGTCTTATTTTTTATTCCAACACTTATAATATCATGGGGATTAATAAAGGTGTAATGAGTGAAATAAATTTTCAAGATAAAAAATGATAGTGATTCACCTGGGGCTGGTGTGGCTCAGTTGGTTGAAGTGTCATCCCACCTACTGAAAGGTTTCAGGTTCAATCCCTGGTCAGAGCACATGCAGAAGGCAAGTGATCAATGTTCTCTCTCACATCAATGTTTCTCTCTTTCTCTCTCTCAAATCAGTAAGCAAGCATATCCTCAGGTGAGGATTAAAAAAATGATAGTGATTCTTCAAAGAGGATATACAAATGGCCAATAAGCATATGATCAATGTCACCAATCACTACAGAAATATAAATAAAAGTCACAATGAGATATCACCTCACATTCATTAGAATGGCTACTATCAAAATTATTTTTTTAGGGGAACCCAGGTGGAGCGGGGGAGCCGCGACCCCCCCCACCATGGGGGAACCCAGGCAGAGCGGGGGAGCCGGGCGACCCCCCCCCACACCAACGGGGGAGCCCAGGCGGGGCGGGGGAGCCGAGCGACCCCCACACCAACGGAGGAAGCCGGCAACACACAGGAGAACTGAGCAAACTGAACAACGAAACTGACCCAGAGACATGGAGGTGGAGTATGGGATGACGGGCCTCAGAGGAGGGGGGGAGGCGGGGGAAAGAGATAAATCACAGAGCCTATGTGCATGGGTGCATAACCAATGGACATGGACAACAGGGATGGGGAGGAGGAGAAGGGGAAGGCGAGGAGGGTGTCAATGGGGGAAAAAAAGGAAAAACATCTGTAACAAAAACAAATTAATAATAAAATAAATTATAAAAAAAAAAAAAATTATTTTTTTAAAACAGAAAATATGTCCAGACAATGTGGCTCAGTGGTTGAGTGTCAACCCATGCACCAAGAGGTCGCCAGTTTGATTCCTGGTCAGGGCACATGCCCAGGTTGTGAGCCAAATCCCCAGTGGGGGACATAAAGGAGGCAGCCAATCCATGTTCCATCTCATCAATGTTTTCATCTCTCTCTCCCTCTCCCTTCCTCTCTCTCTAAAAACCAATAAAGAAAAAAAAATTAAAACAAACCCAAGTCTTAAAAAAAGAATTTTTTTAATAAATAAATAAATAAAACAGAAAATACGCCCTGACCGGTTTAGCTCAGTGGTTAGAGCATCGGCCCTCGGACCAAAGAGTCGCGGGTTCAATTCTGGCCAAGGGCATGTACCTCAGTTGCAGTTCATACCCAGCTCTGGTCAGGGTCGTGCGGAAGGCGACCAGTTGATGTGTCTCTCTCACATCGATGTTTCTCTCTCTCACTCCCTCCCTCCCCTCTACTCTAACTAGAGATAAATGGAAAAAATATCCTCGGGTGAGGGTTAAAATGAAAAAAATAAAAAACAGAAAACACAGTTACTGGCAAGCATGTGAAGAATTTAAACCCTAAATCTGTTGGTAGGATTATAAAATGGTACAACCACTGTGGAAAACAGTAAAGCGGTTCCTCAGTCCAGCCAGTGTGGCTCAGTGATTGGAGCGTTGACTCCTGCACCAAGAGGTCACAGGTTCGATTCCTGGTCAGGACACATGCCCAGGTTGTGGGCCAGATCCCCAGTGGGAGGCATGCAGGAGGTGGCCAATCGATGTTCTCTCTCATCGATGTTTCTCTCTCTCCCTCTCCCTTCCTCTCTAAAATCAACAACGAAAAAAAAATTAATAAAAAAGATCATATACTCGCCCAGCCGGTGTGGCTCAGTGGACTGAGCATCATCCTATAGACTGAGAGGTCCCCATTCGATTCCCCATCAAAGCAAATGCCCAGGTTGCAGGCTTGATCCCCAGTAGGGGGCATGCAGGAGGCAGCCAACAGATGTTTCTCTTTCACACCCATGTTTCTATCTCTCTCTCCGTTTCTCTCTCTAAAAGCCAATAAAAACGTATTTGTAAAAAAAAGATCATCTACTCCACTAATTCCAACGGGGTGGGGGTCCACAAACAATGGCAAAATGAGCAAAATAAAATAAAGGTAGTTGTTCATAAAGCTAAATCTATTTGATTTTAAGGCAAATACTTTATTGTGAGATCATATCCTTTCCACTCTGAAACTTTCTCTTTTTAATGGTAATTTCATCCATTCAACAAGTTAAGCCAGTAACTGTCAAGTGCAGGTCTACAACAGTGTACAAAACAAGCAAAGCTCTCACCCTTAGAGAACCAACCACCCACCTTATGGTGGAAGGTAAGAGTAGCAGTAGCAAGAAAAGATAGGATTTTTTGTCTTCAAGTCCTTTACATTCAAAACAAAAACTTGTTGAGCTTATATCACATCACCCTAAGTCAATGAAAAATAGTAATCTCCAGCCCCCTTCCCATTTCATAAATGAAAAACTGAATGTCCAGAAAGTCCAAAAATATTAAGTAAATCCAAAGCCAAAATCACTTTGTTTCTAGACTCTAATTAAAACACCAGGATCCCCTGGCGTGGCTCAGTTTGTTGGAGTATTGTCTGTGCACCGGAAGGAAAGTCGTGGGTTCATTTCCCGGTCAGGGCACATACCTAGGTGGCTCAATCCTGGATCAGGGAGCATATGGGAGGCAATCAATGTATTTCTCTCACACTGACGTTTCTTTCTTTCTTTTTCTCCCTTTCTCTCCACCCCCCCCTTCCTTCCTCCTCTCTAAAATCAATTTAAAAAATTAAAAACCAGGAAAATATTCATGTGCCTGAGTAGAGATTTGATCTTGACTAGTTTACAGGACTCCAGATATCTCAGAGAGTAAAAGTTTTCCACTCAACACGTCCTTCCAACTCTAACAGGATTTGATTCTACATTATCAAACTTGTTACATCATTTGAGGTCTTACAAGTTTAATGAAAAACTTAAATGCCTAGGACAGAATTTATCAAGTCCCACGCCATTAAAAGAAAAGAAATTATACTTCCTGGTAAATGATAAAGCACGTCCCAATATTTAGAGCAAGGGGGAAAAACTGACACAGAGTGTAGTATCCACAGTAATTTCTGTTTCTGTGGCCTAGAAAGTACAGGAATTCTCTGGAGCATTCCTATTCCATTCACTAGAAGCTTCAGAAAGTTTAAATATTCAAGGCAACTGAAAAACAAAGTGATAATCAGCTAATTAACATTTCAAAGAACAATGATAACAAAACCTGTAGTTCCAGGGAACAGTCTAAGTTTGACAGTAATTGGCCTGACAGTTCATTCTCTTCTCTCACCTGCTTCTCCCTCTCTCTACTTCTGCATAAGAGTGGGATACTAAGCACATCATATGAATCAGACACCAAGTCCACAGACTTGTTCTCATGGGTTCAAAAGGTTTTTCCCTACTTAAAAACAAACCCACATATAACATAAATTTGGGGAAACAAACCTGAAGAAGATATAAATCACCCCCCTTTTGTAGATAAAGGAAGTTGAGGCAAAAAGTTAAAGCAACTTGTCTACACAAAGGTAGAAGAACCAAGATTTGAACCTAACTGCAAAGTTTGTAAGCCTTTTACTTTCCCTCCCTCACCTCCTCTCACTTTCTTCCTGAGTCTCATAAACATCTACATGCAAGTCACTGGATAGGAGAGAAAGAATAAGGCAGGAGGAACACAAAAATGTGCAAAAAATAGTATTTTCCCTGATGTATCTGAAGAATTAGATATAAAAACTGCACTGACCAAAAAATAAAACAACAAAAGAAACTGCACTGAAAGAGTTTTAAGTGCCTATGACTGGAACAAAGGGTTACAGAGGTTCAAAGGACAAAGTGAACTTTTTACTGGAAAAAGAGGAGGAAAACATAAGGCATGTATGTATGTTTGAAAAGGAAAAACATCAACCTGGCTGAAGCACAACAATTATGTAAGAGAGCAGTTGAATGCAGGCTAAAAAGGTAGGATTGGGATCTGATGTTGGAGGGCCTGTTGAAACAAACTCCCTATTTACAGCACCAAGACAGAACTAAACTTTACTTTTATATATTATCTTCATGAAAGAAGATTGCACATGTCTTAATAATTTGAACGAGTATGTTATGTTTTTCAACTAAGGAAAGAGAGTCTAGGGTAGCAGCACCTGGTACAAAGCTGATTAAATGCTGGATCTGGATTCAAATAACTGATTTTCCCCCTATCTGTTGATAAACACTACATCCAGATTGCTGAAATTTTATGCCAACTACTTGGTCATAAGGGAGAAGTAGAATCCACAAATCTTTTCCATAGGATGGTGGGGGAGGGAAGCTGAACAAGAAGGAATAATTACAAAGTTCCACTATCAGAAAAATTCCCCTTGTGTTGCCAAGACTGGTTTTAAAAAAAAAAAAAAAAAAAAGCTACAGTTGGAGACTTTTTAAATGTAGTTTTATCTTCAATGTCATTTTTTTAAATCCAGGTTAGAATCAGGGAAAATGTTCAATTAGACCACAACTATCCTGAAGCTACTTGATAAGAACTTAAAATTCCAAGTATCTACACAATTCCAAACTACCATTTCCCCCTTAGAGGGCTAAATCCCACCCACCTAGTATAAAGGAGACTTACCAGATCTTCAAGTGTTACCTGGATAATGACATCACTCTCTACTGCTGTTCTATCTAGCAGGCTAGGGTAAGCAGCCCAGTATCTCTCTTTCCTCTACATCATCCCTACCATCACCACCACAGCAGCCCCCACCAAAAGAAAGATTTAGCAGCTCCATTTCCTCAGTCCACAAACTATCAAAAGCTGTTAAGATTTTTAAAATTTTTTAAGAAGCACTCCATAAAAAGTGGAGTGGGATAAAAGGGTACCTTGAAACCAACCAAATTCTTAGGCTTACATTAGTAAAATTTAAGCTGGACAGAAACTGAATCTAGCACCAAATTCTCATTTTTTATATTAAGAAACTGAGGCCCAGGGCAGTTAAGTGATTTGCCCAGGACAAGTGCTTCTCTATAAAGGTGTTAAGTGTCACCAGTCACCGAAGTTAATCACATTCTAACACAGTTACTTAAATTTTTATGAGATTAAGTACCTGGTGTGCAAAAAAAACACAATCTTCACCTCTTCTGCACGCCTTCAGTGCCTTGCCCCAGGGCTATACAGAAAATGTTGGATGAATCTCAAATGAATACAGTCGAAAAATTACTCCTCTTGATCTAATTTAAGACAAAGTGAATGCCTGAAATGCCTAAATTTCTCAAGTTCTGACTAAAGTGAGCAGATCAACAAAACCTCAAAATTTTTGGCAGAATAAGAATATGAAACAGAGTATATTACTGCTCTTTTTGGCCAGGTGCCCTTTCCTTTTTATTAACATTTTCATGTAATTTTTAATAACTATCATACGTGCACAGTTAATCCAAAGTATCACTTTTGAGACCCTTCGATTTATTAGACAACTTAGCATGTCATCATCTCTCAAAAATAATTAGAAAATATCCTCCCCAGTACAAATTAATTTAACAAAAATACCTAAAATAACCCTCTACCAGGCCACAATATATTAAAGCCATAAAATAAAAAACGTAGTCCTGTAAAAATCCCACTAGCTGAAAAGAACTCAGTACCCTATCAAGTATTCCTTGGCTCACTGTTTACCATCCAACTGTCAAAGCATTTGTGGAAGAACCTGGGGGGAAGTTCCGCACCGAGTTCACTACCTGTGAGCACATCACATTATACCAGCACCCACACATAACACCAGTTTGGGGAAATGCAAACACGCCACATGTACATGTTTTAACCAGATTTAACCAGGTAGGTATTAAATCAACTCTTACAGTGAAGGTTTAAAAAAAGGCAGGATGCATACATATTTCACGTCATTTAAAAAACCATCATCAGAAATTCGAAGGAACTGACTGACCTAAGGCAAATTAAACAGTTGTGAACGCTCACGTTCAGACAGCTGTACAAAGTGGTTTAGAAGGGTTCTGTCTGTCTGAAATGCCAGACAAAAGTCCTTTGGCGAGTTTCAAAACTAATGACCGTATACTACTGCACAAATAACAAAAGCTTAATACAATCTACCACGTCGTCGAACCGTTTCTGTTACCACTGCCCAAGTATTTTTTAAAACAAGCCTAAAAAGGGAACAATAAAAAGCGTCTCACCGCAAACACAGCACGAGAGGGACTGTCGGAAGTAAGGCAAGAGCCTGTTAATCTCGGTAAACGCCTTGGGGTCTCCGGGGTCGTAGTTGAGCACTAGGCGGCTCGCGGAAATGTAGAGAGCAGTAGCATTCACGGGGTTCATTGCAGACACTTCGACACCGTTGGCTCCCGGATGAAAAAAAATTCCGGATCCAACTTTGTGAGCAGCCAGGGAACAATGGCGTATTTGCAACGATTCGAAGGAAATCAGAGCAGAACCACTGGCCAAAGTAGTAACCAAAATCCGTGCAAGTTTGTGAGGCTGAAGCAATCCTCCCACACATGGGGCCTTGGCGCCCCTCCTCCGTCCCTGAGACTTGCAGACCAGAAAAAAAAAAAAAAAGGAAAAAAAAGTAGAGAAACCAGCGTTCGAGTCTGTCCCGGGCGGCCGCGGGGCGCAGAACGTGACGACTTCGGCGCTCGGGCCGCGACTCGGAGTTCGGTTTAGCCCCGCGGCTCGGCGGGCGGCTTTCGCACGAGCTGCATCTCCGGTCGCGGAGGTATCTCCTTAGGTCGAGCTGGGCGGGAGCAGGCCCCGGCCCGGTCCAAGGGGCGGGCACGCTTCTCACCGGCTGCAGGGCCCCTACTCCATCACAGCGCCCGGCGCGGAGGCAGCGGCGACAGCAAGCACGATAGCTCCGGCGTCAGCTTCCTCGATCTAGTGCAGGAAGCCGCGGCGGCTACGAATGTTGCTGTTGCGGCTGGCCGAGGCTGCCGCCGCTCTCTCCATAGCGGACGCGGGGCCCGGACTGTGCCTGGCTCTCCGCCCCGGCGGTTACAGCCCCGCTGTTCCCGGAGGTGCTGAAGCGGGAAAGTCCGTCCCGCACCCGATAGCGGAGGGCCACAGAGGAAGAGCGCGGGGCCGGCGGCGGCGGAGCAGCGGCGGGAGGGGGCGGGGAGCAGGCCCGGACGGGCCGCGGCGGCGCCCCTCGCTCAAGTCGCTCTCTCCGAGGTCACCAGGCGCAAGCGCCGCCCCTCACTGCCCGGCCATCTTCTCCGCGCAGCACACACGGACACCGCCTCCGCGAAGCACGACGGCCGCCGCCGCCCACGGAGCCCGCCGGGCCACGGCTGAGGCGAGCGCTCACACGGCCAGGCCCCGCCGCCGCCCAGCGCACACAGCAGGCCCCGCCGCAGGCCCCTCCCCCCGTGCCTCGCCGCCCTCACCCCGACTCCACGCGCCACTCTAGCTCGGTAGGGCCCGGGTTGCTGCGGCCTTAATGGATCCCGCGGGCTGTGCGGTGCCTCAAGCCCTGCCGGAGACGACGACCGTTACCCCAACGGGCAAAGCCACTGTCATCCCCGAGACTCCCCCGCCGCCGTCGTCGCTGGCGCTCGCACGCATGCGCAGAGCACACTCACCCCTCCCCCCCGCCCTTTCCTTTCCCTTCGCTTCCCTTTTCTCCTGCTTCTCCTCCAATAGCCCCCTCCACACCCTCCTAGAGCTACCGGCTCGCTCTGCGCATGCGCATTCCACTACCCAGCTCCGCCGCCTTTCGCCCTTAACGCGTGCGCTTTGACCGCCCACCCAGAAAACCGGATAAACACATCAGCCCGCTCACGCCCCCCCTCCACTGCCAACCCACCCTAGGCTCACTGCGCATGTCTGGCTCTCCGCTTATGGCTCTTAGAACAGAGCATGCTCTATGAGAACTGCCTGCTTTCTCCGCCCCCTCCCCCATGCGCTCTCAAATTCCCTCTCTTAGGTGTGTGGGATGTGGTGGAACCTCGGTCAGTTGACCCTGGTATGGGGCAGGTTTCCCACACTACACTGCTTCCTCTGTGCCCGCCAAAGCTCAGGCCTGACTAGGTCGCGCCATGTGGCGTTCCGCCCCGGCTCCAACGCGGCCTCTCCTCACCCTGACTGAGCACGCTGTGAGGAAATCGCCCGCACAGCACAAGTCCCGCCCTCGCGGCCTTTATCCCGGAACAGGGCTTCTTGTCCGCCGAAAGGGCGCTGCTGCGGCTCGCTCCCGCTCGCCGAGCCGGGAAGGCAGGCAGCCATCAACGTGGCTGCACGCCCGGCAGGCGTTTGGCGGCGTTTGCGAGGTTAGGGCCGCGGCCCGAGGTCTCTAAGGCCCCGGCAGGCGGTCCGGAAGCCGTGGGCCCGGCCCCCACGCACTCCCCGCCTGTCAGAGCCGGCTCTTCCCACGGCCTCTGGGCCTTGGAGTCGGACGGAAGCAGGCGGCCGGGCCTTCCAGAGGCGCCAGTCAGGACCGCACCGAGCTCCTACCGGAACCGAGTCCACTTTGAAAACACGAACCCGTTTTCAGCTCCATCGACAGCCCTAGCCCTTCTGTGTAAATCACTATCTTAAAGAACCCATTGCCCTGCTTCAGAACGAACCCAAATCCTTGGCAGTATTACTTGTTTTTAAACAAGCTTTTGCCTGATGTTTTTTCATGAGACTAAGGACTCTGAGATATAAATAAATCTAACTTAACCTGATTCCCTTCCGCTGTAAAAGTAGAAAACCTTTGAGTAGCACGAGTAGAAACACAGCTTAACCATTTCTTCTTATCTCTGGACACACCAAAGTTGTTCAGCGTAATTTTTGCACATAGTATATGCTCTGCAAGTTTACAAAGTGAAATTTATAACGTATGTAAACCTTTTGTGGCACAAATACATGTTAGTTTCAGGGCCTTGTCACTTAGGGTAGAAATCAATAGTTAAGAGATTGAGGGGACCCGGATACCCGAATAAACCTCTGATACGTCATTTCTACCACCATTTGAAAACAGGTTTATTTTCTTTAAAACGCCTAGCATATTATCAACACTTAAGTATTAAACAATAAGGATCTAACGACATAATTTAATTAAGCATCAAAGCAGATATTAAAGTTGAGCAAAATATGTTTGGTTGTCTTCTATATGGAAACGGCAAATATTCTAAAATTCACTCTCATTCTTAAAATCCCCATCTTAGTTTTTTTGATGAGATTTTTTCTAAGCTCGCCTTCAAATAAAACTGTTGTAATATACAGTTCTATTTTTATCCAAACTCTAAGGTCTTCTTCCACAATACACTGGTTGTTCTTTCCCAAAGGAGCAGCAAGAATAAAATAATCAGCACTGTTTTCCATTCAGGCAGCATAAATTAGCAGTCACCCCAGAAAAGTGATCACTTGCAGGGCCTTAACCTTGCTGATTTTCTCATAACTGTATTTTTTTAATCTCTTGAGATATGCACAACCCAAATTAAGATGAATTTTTTTGATGGTTCATTTGGGGTGAGGGGAGGTAGGGGTGAGACTTAAGCCAGTTCTTTTTTAGCTTCTGAAAGTGATTGTAACCAGTAATGGGCTATGGCACTTAGAGGCAAAGCATTTCCACGTTGAAGCACATCCTCTGTCCAATAATTATTTGGTTGCTTGAACCTTGCCAAAAAAAAAGAAAACAAATGAACTGTTTATAGAAAATAAAGTGTTTGGCAGTATATATTTTATGATTTCATTTATGTTAGGTACACAGGCAATTTAATCTGTGGTGCTAGAAGTCATGATAATGGTTACTTTTAATGGGGAATAGGAGTGGAAAGGGCCATGAAATTGCTTCTGGGCTGCTGGTCATGTACTTTTCCTGATCTGGGTTCTGGTTATACCAGTGTGATTACTTTGTGAAAATTCATCTAGCTGCACACTTAGGTTTAGTGCACTCTTCTCTATGTATGATTTACTTCAATAAATATTGTATTTTAAAATATAAATAAAATGTTTTGGATCAAATATTTAGGAGAAATCGTATACAACTCAAATCCTTTAATCTATCAAATTAAGATAATTTTTTATATTTAATTATTATTTGGAAATGAAAGTGTATCTAACAAAAACACAAAATGTGCCCTGGCCGGTTTGGCTCAGCGGTTAGAGCGTTGGCCCTCGGACCAAAGAGTCTCGGGTTCGATTCCGGTCAAGGGCACGTACCTTGGTTGAGGTTTGGTCCCTGGCCCTGGTCAGGGTCATGTGGGAGGCAACCTGTCATGTCCCTCTCACGTCGGTGTTTCTCTCTCTCTCTCTCTCTCTCTCTCTCTCTCTCTCTCTCTCTCTGTCTCTCTGTCTCTCTCTCTTTCTCCCTCCTTCCCACTCTATCTGAAGATAAATAGAAAAATATCCTCCAGTGAGGATTAAAAAAAAAATACAAGATGCGCCAGGCTGGTGGTTGAGCATCAACCCATGCACCAGGAGTTCACCAGTTCAATTCCTGGTCAGAGCACATGCCCAGGTTGTGGGCCCAATCCCCAGTGGGGGGCGTGCAGGAGGCAGCCAGTCAATGTTCTTTCTCATGGATGTTTCTATCTCTCTCTCCCTCTCCCTTCCTGTATCTCTCTAAAAAAAAATCAATAAAGAAAAGAAAAATTTTTTAATACAAGATGCCAGTTTTAAAATGTTTAATAAAATGTTTATTTTAGAACAGTTTTGAATTTACAGAATTATTACACAGATACTTCAAATAGTTCTAGTATATTCTACACCCAATTTCCCCTATTATTAATATCTTACATTAGTATGGTATATTTTTCAGAATTAAGGAACCAACACTAATACATATGATTAACTAAAATCCATATTTTATTTATATTTCTTCAGTTTTTCTTGAATGTCCTTTTCCTGCTCCAGGATCCCATCCAGGACCCACAACATTTAGTCATGTCTTCTTAAGCTCCTCTCAGCATCCAGTTAAATTTTCATTCAGACAAATGTTCCCTTCTAATTGTCTGTATTTCCTGCCCATTTTGAATTAAAACTCCTCATTTCTGAACTCCAGTATTGCCAAGTGTTACCTCTTTCATTGCACTCACCACAGTACTTGGCAGTTCTTGATTTAGCACTGTCTTCTCCCCATTATACTATAACTGCTAAAAGGTCAGAGTTTCTCCCTCTTTGCCTTTTATCATCATTGCCTAGCATAGGGTCTGACATATAATGGGCAATCAGTAATTGTTAAAATAATAATGAATTACTAGAAACACAATAATGGAAAGAAAACCCCAGTACCGTGTTTGGTGCATAGAAGGCATGGACAAATGTTTGCTTTTCCTTGGGGAGAGACATAAAATGCTTTGCAACTTTAAAGACAGTTCTTATTTCAGCTTGATCAATGTCCATTCTAAAATCCTTAATAAAACCAGAAGTGTGGACTGATTTGAAACACTCAGAATAATCAATCAACAATATGTATTGATTGCACTCTAGCACTTTGGGGACAATGAAGTAAATACAGAAGTAGTTGTAGTTATGCTTTCAAAGAATAATGATCAGGCTGGGTAAGTCAGAGGGACTTTCTGAGAGGTAAGGCCCTTTATAAAATTATGAAATAGTTGTTTGCCTTTCCCCTCCTCTTTCACCCTCCTTCCTCTGTCCCCACCTTTTTCTTCCTCCACCAAAAACTATTTAGACATAGTAATGTCCCCTCTCCCACCTTTCTATGTTGCATTCTCCCTGACTGCCTAGTATCTCCACTCCACTGCCTTCACCATTATAGCCATCTGATATAGACTGAATGTTTGTGTCCCCTCCAAATTCAGTTGTTGAAATCCTACCCCCCAGTGCAATGGTATTAAGCGGTGGGGCCTTTGGGAGATAATTAGATCACGAGGGTGGAAACGTCATAAATGGAATTAGTGCCCTTTTAAAAGAGACTCCAGAGAGCTCTCATTCTCTCTGCCATGTGAGGATGCGAAGAGAAATCACCCATCTTCAGCTGAGAAGAGAGCCCTTACCAGGCAACCATGCTGGCATCCTTGTCTCAGATTTCCAGCTTCCAGAACTGTGAGAAATAAATGTCTGTTGTTTAAACCACCCAGCTGATGGTATTGTTTTAGCAGACCACGCTGCCAAAGATACCGTCCCTATCCAATTTTAACAAGTGTTTAATATACTGTCATTGTGGAAAGAAATCAATCTAATTAACTTCAATCTAACCTTAATCTAAACTCACAACAAATCTTTGGAGACTGGCAAGAGAAAATACAGTTGTACAGGGAGCAGTAAATCAGATGAAATTAAATCAGAGCCTAATCCAGACCAGTCTTTCTATTCTTTCCTGACCAGTCCTTTCTGACTATTACCAACTTCCTCTTCCATTTTCTGCTCTTTAGCTGTGGTCATACCTCCCCACCTCTTAGTCCTAGAGCCCCTCAAAAGAATCACTTCCCTTTGCATATAAATTCCTATTAATATTTTTCTGACATTTTTTCAAATCAATACATCTATCCATTCATGTCATCCAAAAAATTTTATTTAGCAACTCCAGCACTCATTTATTTTATATCTCAAATATTAAAATTGCTTTCAGCTTCTTCATCCCTAACTCTAGCATAAACAAAGCAACTTGCTTTATTGATCGTCCACCTAGCACAGTGCCAGACACATATTAAGGTACCCATTAAATGTTACTCTTTTTATTCCCTAAGACACTTTCAACATTATTCAAATGCCTATTAAATTTGTCCATTCATTTATGCAACCAACATTTATTTCAGTTATATGCCAGGCATTCAGAATACAAAAATGAATAATTCAACAGTTTCCAGCCCTCAAAGAGTTCACAGTCTAGTTAGGGTGGCAGCTATGTACACAGCTAATTTACAATTCAGAGTGGTGAGGATTTAGGGATGCACTTGATGCAAGCCTAAATGTCTTAACAGATATTTCCGTTACATTATGGGTTAAACAATCTTGTGTGAGTTTTGCTAAGAAAATAACTGCAATTATTCATAGCATTGTTTCTAAGGGAAAATGTGTTCTGCATTCCAAATAATTTAAAATTGAATTTTTGGAGCACAGCCCGTTTGTCCCTGGGGGTTGTCTATTTCTCTATTACTTAAGATCCCTATTGGTCTTTTTAAAAATTTATATTGAATTTATTGGGGTGACATTGGTTAATAAAATTATATACGTTTCAGGTGTACAATTCTATAATACATCATCTGTATATTGTATTGTGTCCACCACCCCAAGTCAAGTCTCGTTCCATCACCATTTACCCCCCTTTATCCTCTTCTACATCCCCAGCCCCCTTTCCCTCTGGAAATCACCATACAGTTGTCTGTGTCCATGAGGTTTTTTCTTTGCTTAATCCTTTCACCTTTTTCACCCCCCAAATGCCTCCCCTCTAATAGCTGTCAGTCTCTGTATCTATGAGTCTGTTTCTATTTTCTTTGTTAGTTTATTTTGTTGATTAGATTCCACATATAAGAGAAATCACATGATACTTGTCTTCCTCTGACTGGCTTATTTCACTTAGCATGATATTCTCCAGGTCCATCCATGCTGTCACAAAAGGTAATATTTCCTTCTCTTTTACGGCCTTGTAGTATTCCATTGCGTAAATGTACCACAGATTTTTTATCCACTCATCTACTGATGGGCACTTGGGCAGTTTCCAAATCTTGGCTATTGTAAATAATGCTGCAATGCATCAGTGTTTTAGATTTCTTCAGATATATTTCCAGAAGTGGAATCACTGGGTCATAAACCAGTTCCATTTTTAATTTTTTAAATTGATTTTAAGAGAGAGGAAGGAGAAACAGCCATGTGAGAGCAAAACATTGATCAGCTGCCTCCTGCACGCCCCTTACCAGGGAATGAACCTGCAACCCAGGCATGTGTGCCCTGCCTGGGAATCGAACTTGGCAACAGAATGATGCCCAACCAACTGAGCCACACCAGCCAGGGCCCATTTTTAATTTTTTTTTTTAACCTCACCCGAGGACATTTTTTTGCATTTATCTTCAGACAGAGCAGGAGGGAGAGAGGGGGTAAGAGAGAGAGAGAAACATCAATGTGAGAGAGACACATCGACTAGTTGCCACCCAAGGTTCGTGCCCTTAGCGGGAACCAAACCCGGGACTCTCCGGTCCGCGGGCCAATGCTCTAACCGCTGAGCCCAAACTGGCCAGGGCTCATTTTTCATTTTTTTTTTTTATCCTCACCAGAGGACATTTTTGCATTTATCTTGAGACAGAGAGGGAGGAAGAGAGAGAGAGAAACATTAATGTGAGAGAGAGACATCGAGTGGCTGCCACCCACACGACCCCAACCGGGACCAGGGACAAACTGCAACCAAGGTATGTGCCCTTAGCGGGAACCAAACCCGGGACTCTTCGGTCTGCGGGCCGATGCTCTAACTGCTGAGCCAAACCAGCTAGGGCCCATTTTTAATTTTTTTAGGTAACTCTATACTGCTTTCCACAATGGCTGCACCAGTCTGCCTCCCCACCAACAGTGCACAAGGGTTCCCTTTTCTCCACATCCTCACCAATACTTGTTGTTTGTTGATTTATTCATGACAGCCATTCTGACTGGGGTGAAGTGATATCTGATTGTTTTAATTTGTATCTCTCTGATGATTACTGACATTGAGCCTCTTTTCATATGTCTTTTCATTGGTCATCTGTATGTCCTCTTTGGAGAAGTGTCTATTTAGATCCTTTGCCCATTTTTTTTTTATTGGATTGTTTTGTTTTTTGGTGATGAGTTGTATAAGTTCTTTATAAATTTTGGATAATTAACCCCTTACCAGATGTATCATTGGTGAATATGTACATTATCCTATTTAGTGGGTTGTCTTTTCATTTTGTTAATTGTGTCCTTTGCTGTGCAAAAACTTCTTAGTTTGATATAGTCCCATTCATTTATTTTTCTTTTGTTTCCCTTGCTCAAGAAGACATACCAGAAAAAATACTGTTATGACAAATGTCCCAGATATTACTACCTATGTTTTCTTTTAGGATTTTTTATGGTTTCAAGTCTAACATTTAAGTCTTTAATCCATTTTGAGTTTATTCTTATGCATGATGTAAGAAGGTAGTCTAGTTTAATTTTTTTTACATGTCCCTGTCCAATTTTACCAACACCACTTATTGAATAGACTATCTTTACCCCATTGCATGTTTTTACCACCTTTGACAATTGACCATAAAGGCATGAATTTATTTCTGGGCTCTCTATTCTGTTCCATTGATCTATGTGTCTGTTTGTATGCTAATACCATGGTGGGTTTTTAAAAAAATTTTTTTTTCTTTATTGATATTAGAGAGAGAGGAAGGGAGAGGGAGAGAGAGATGGAAACATCGATGAGACAGAACATCGATTGGCCACCTCCTGCATGCCCCCCACTGGGGATCAGGCCCACAACCTGGGCCTGTGCCCTGACTGGAAATCAAACCGGCAACCTCTTGGTGCATGGGTCGATGCTCAACCACTGAGCCACACTGGCCGGGCTACCATGGTGTTTTGATTATTGTGGCTTTGTAGTATAGTTTGATATCAAGTAGTATGATTCCTCCAACTTTGTTCTTCTTTCTCAAGATTGCTGTGACTATTTGGGGTCTTTGGTGATTTGTTCTAGTTCTATAAAATACACCATTGGTGTATTGATAGGAATTGAATTGAATCCATAGATTGCTTTGGGTAGTATGGACATTTTAATGATGTTAATTCTTCCTATCCATGACCACAGAATATGCTTCCACTTATTTGTATCTTATTCAATTTCTTTCTTTAGTGTCTTATAATTTTCCCAGTACAGGACTTTAACATCTTTGGTCAAATTTATTCCTAGGTATTTTATTTTTTTGATGCAATTGTAAATGGGATTTTTTTTTTAGTTTCCCTTTCTGATTGTTCATTATTGGTGTATAAAAAATGCAACTGATTTCTGGATATTTGTTTTGTATCCTGCTACTTTACTGAATTCATGTATCAGTTCTAGTAGTTTTTTGGAAAATTTTTAGGATTCTTTATATACAGTATCATGTCATCTGCAAATAATGAGTTATTCTTCCTTTCCAACTTTTTTTTTTCTTTATTGGTTTTAGAGAGAGAGGAAGGGAGAGGTAGAGATAGAAACATCAATGAGAGAGAACATTGATTGGTCACCTCCTGCATGCCCCCCACTGGGGATTTGGCCCACAAACTGGGCATGCGCCCTGATCGGGAATCGAACCGGCGACCTCTTGATGCATGGATCAACGCTGAACCACTGAGCCACACTGGCCGGGGATGAATAAATCTTTATTCAAACACTTACTGTGTAGATTTGAGAAAAATATTCAAGCCCTCTGAGCCTTGGTTTTCTCATCTATAAAATGGGGATAATAATACTGTCCTTGAAGGATTACCATGGGGCATCATATCTTTACCAAATATGTTTCTAACACAGGCACTACGGATATACAGGTAAAAAAGACAGTCTCAAAATTTTCTAGTCTACCTTCTTCTTGAATAGCTATTATATCAATACTTCTACTTTGAGATCTCGTTCAAGTTGCAGATTCATATCTTCTTGCCCTAGCCAGTGTTTCTCAGTGGTTACAGCATCAGCCCATGTACTGAAGAATCACAGGTTTGATTCCCAGTCAAGCTTGCGCTCTCTCTCTCCCTCTCTTCCCCTGCCCCCCCCCCCCCCCCCCCCGCTTCCACTTTCTAAAAGTCAATGGAAAAAATATGCTTGGGTGAGGATTAACAAAAACAAAAAACAAACAAACAAAAAATAAAAACCTAGAAGGAAATACATATCTCTAGCTTCTTGAAGTCACCTAAAAATTTGTATATCCAAAACCAAAATCATCATCCTTTCCCCAGTATCCAGATCTCACACTGCTTTTCTCTATTCTGTCAGTATGCTATCACTTTCTCTAACGCTTATAATCTTGGAGTTACCGCTTTGATTTTTCCCCCCAACGAGTCTTAATTCTTTTTTTAAAAAAACAATAACAAACCATCTTATTACAATTATTATTATTCCATTATGTGAGGTATTTAGAATAATCAAACTCATAAAGACTAAAAGTTTAATATGGTTGCCAGGGTCTGGTAGGAGGGGATAGTGGCAAGTTATTGTTTAATGACTATAGAGTTATGAGAATGGATGATGGTAATGGGGGCACAGAAGTGTGAAAGCCATTGTTCTACAATATGACTTTTTAAAAATTATGACATTCCATTGAATAGTAATACCACAATCTACTTAAGTATCCTGCAATTGTTGAACATTGAAGTTATTAATTTTTCACCATTTAAATAACATTCCGGTGAATGTTGTTGCAGGTAAACTTTGAAGACATCATGAGAGAGAAATAAACTTCTGTATTATTTAGGCCATTTTATTTAGAGGTTCTTTTATACAGCAACTTAACCTTTACCCTAATGTACCTTCTTTACTCAAAACTTACAGTTGATTTCTAGCCAGACTCGCTAATGTAAGTCTCCCAGATCTATTATCCACCTGACTTAGTATTGACTTATTAAACTAAGATTCTCTTTTGCACAAACATCACCACTTCCCTCTGCTCAAGAACTAATACTGTTCATTCATTCATGCATTCATTATTTACGGTACTATGCTAAGTATATGTCAGCCACTGTTCTAAGTGATATAAGAAAAATAAAAACAGACACAGTTTTTGCCCTTTATAGTGTAGTTGGAGAGATTAAGACTGACATTAATAAAATATTCACAAAAATAAATATTAAATGATAAATTTGACAATTACAAATAAAAGGAGCAAGGAGACATAAAATAGAAGGATTAAATTTAGTTAAAGAAGTCAGGGAAAGCTTCTTTAAGGAAGTGTCAAACTGAAATATGAAAAGGGGAGAGTGCCTTCCACCAGTGAAGATAAAGACCCTGCAGAAAGAGAAACATGTTGATTTTGAGGAGCTGACTGACCAGTGTGGCTGGAGCGAAGAGACTAGGGGGATGGTACTAGATGAGTCAGAGAGATTGGTAGCATCCAGGCCCTGCAGCCTTATAGGCCATGTTAAGAATGTTTGTCTTGCTCAGCCGGTGCAGCTCAGTGGATTGAGCATCATCCCATGGACTGAGAGGTCCCAGTTCGATTCCCCATCAGGACACATGCCCGGGTTTTGGGCTCAATCCCCAGCAGGGGGCGTGTAGGAGGAAGCCAATCAATGTTTCTCTCTCACATGGATGTTTCTATCTCTCCCTTCCTTTCTCTCTAAAAAAAAAATCAGTAAAAACATATATATATATATATATATATATATATATATATATATTTTTTTTTTTTTAAATCCTCACCTGAGGCATTTATCTTCAGATAGAGCAGGAGGGAGAGAGGGAAACATCGACGTGAGAGAGACACATCGACTGGTTGCCACCCACACGACCCCATCCGGGGCCGGGGACAAACTGCAACCGAGGTATGTGCCCTTAGTGGGAACCGAACCCGGGTCTCTCTGGTCCACAGGCCAATGCTCTAACTGCTGAACCAAACCAGCCAGAGCAAAAACATATTTTTGAAAGTAGGAAAAAGCCTGGCCGGTGTGGCTCAGTGATTGAGTGTCAATCCATGTATCAAGAGGTCGCCGGTTCGATTCCCAGTCAGGGCACATGCCCAGGTTGTGGGCCAAATCCCCAGTGAGGGGAATGCAGGAGGCGGCCAGTCGATGTTCTCTCTCACCGATTTTCTATCTCTCCTTCCCTCTCCCTTCCTCTCTCTCTCTAAAATCAATACAGAAAAAAAAAAATGTGTTTTTAAGTAGGAAAAAAAAGAATGTTTGTCTTTATCATATAAACACTGAGAAGCCATTAAAGAGTTTAGGTTTGAGAGTGGCATAACATGAACTATTTGCCTAGATGGAATGATTAATTAACTAATTAATTAATTCTACTAAGAATGAAGCACCCTTCAGATAAGTTGTCCTATTTATTTTATCTAGAACACACTGTATATTCTGCCTACCTATCATCATTGGATGTATCTTCTGCCCATCACCACATATCTAAATCCTACCTATTTCAATTCCCTGACTCTACTTCACTTTCTCCATAAAACTGCTATGGTGGCCATGAGAATGTACCTCTGAGATCTCTGATTGCAATAAGCATAATTGACTGTGGGCCCTAGCTACTGCCTTCTGAAAATAATCACTGTGTTGCACCAAGGCTTTGCTTTCTGTGGGCTGCTTCCAGGCAATGACTGAGTGTGGCAGAGAAACTAAGGCCCATTCCTGGAAGATGCCAGACTCCTCTGACAGGTGACTTGGAGAAATCCCAAACAGCCCTGTCAAACTTTCCTTAGAACTGCACTGGGGTGTTAGATGCTTCAATCCAATCTTCCTTCCTTCATCTCCTCACGTGGGGTCAGAACTTGCATTGTAGTCTGATAACTCTAGCAGCCTCCCTATTTTCACCCACATTTTCTCTCATAGGCATTTCCGCTAATAAATTTCTTGCACAGAAAATCTTATCTTGCATCCATTTCTCAGGGACCCAGACTAACACAAGTGGTACTGGGAGTGGTCCAAGAACATATGTGATAAAATAGGAATTTGGACTGGCTTATCTACTGCCCATCACGCAAAGAGGATGTCATCCTGATTAGTAGGTGGGACTTAGGTAGTTCCTGGCACAAGGTGGCAGCTCAACTGATAAAGATTTCACCAGTATTAACCTGAGAAAATGTCCCAGTGGAAGGGAATTCTGTGCCATATGTGTGTGATGATGCAAGCATTTGAAAAACATGGAAGGAACAATGCCTACAAAGAGAGTAAAATTGGGTGGTTACTACTAAGTTGTATTGACACCCTATATTGAAATCATGAGAGACTGAAGGCCATTAACAACAAGCAGTTTTTGGCTAAGTGAGAGAGCCATAAGGCCTTCAGGATAGCTTACAAAGAGGACTTTATCTCAGTCAGGGGAAGGGAATACACAGCTGAGTGGCAGGAAGAAGACCTAATTGTTAGAGTAGCAGAGCTCCAGAGACATTAGAGAGCTAAGGCAGGTCTGGAATAGCCTTCTAAAAGCATTGAAGTACAGCACAGAGGGAACAGTCTGGATGGGTGAGGTGCCCTCCTTTAGGACACAGTGTATGTACTAAATCAGAAACCACTTTATGGTGCTGTGTCCTGAATAGGAAGAATACATAGGTTGTGGAACCAAGAGACAGAAGCAGCAGGAGTGACTGCACTTACTGTCACACCCAAGGCCCCATTGAGAGATGTGCTTTCTGTCCTCACAACTCTTGACTCTGCAGGGTTAGAGGTCCTAGTCCCCAAAGAGACCACACTTTTGCCAGGGGAAATGGCATGGATTCCACTGAATTAAAAGCTGCAGCTGTGCCCTGGCCGGTTTGGCTCAGTGGTTAGAGCATCGGCCCGTGGACCAATGAGACCCAGGTTCGATTCCGGCCAAGGGCACGTACTTCGGTTGCGGTTCGTCCCCAGCCCTGGTCGGGGTCACGTGGGAGGCAACCAGTCGGTGTGTCTCTCTCACATCGATGTTTCTCTCTCTCTCTCCCTCCCTCCTAATCTGTCTTTAAAAAAAAAAAAAAAAAAAAAACGCTCCAGGGCACTTGGAAGTCTATGTTCAGGAACCAGCAAGGAAGAAGATTACCATCCAGCAAGGGTAATTAACTCTGATCAGCAGGAGAGCTGCTTTTGCACAATGGGGACAAGCAGGAACACATGGAAGCTAGGCAATCCATTTGGGTGCTCCTGGTACTCTCCTGCTCTGTTGTAACCATGAGTGAACACAGGAAGCAACCTAATTCTGAAAAAATTATTACCAATGGTTTAGACTCTTCTAGAATAAAAGTTTGGTTCACAACACCAGGTAAGGCACCAAGACCTGCCTAGGCGATCACTGGGGGCGAAGGGATTTGAGAATGGATAGTGAAGAACGGAGAGGATACATACAAAGTGTGGCTCTGAGATCAACTGCATCAACAAAGTTTGTTCCACTAACGCCCTCTTCCGAGTTTCCTCTCAGGAAGAAAGCCCACAGGAACCAGGGAAGAACTGCTTCCCAAACCTGTGCAGAGAGGTACATCTGTGTGGGGTAAAAGGAAAACTTTGGTGGCCATGACAAGGTACCTCTCAGATCTCCAACTGCCAGGAGTGTAATTGACCAAGGGCCCCAGCTACTGCCCTCTGAAATCTATGGTTGGATTCACTCTGAGGCCATGCATCCTGCAGGCTTCTCCCAGCCAATGACTGAGTGTGGTAGGGAAACTAAGGCAGGCCCCTGCGGGGAGATGTGAGACTCATCTGGCAGGTGACTTTACTCAAAGACTCCCTGATGGTCTTGTTCAATTTTCCTTAACCTGCTCTATAGTCTAAGATGCTTCCACTGGGCCTGCCTTCCATCCTTCCCTCTTTCCTTCACTCACGGCCAGAGTTACCTTATAATCAGACTGAAGACTCTCCCAGACTCCTCTGGCTCTCTTCCCATGTTCTCTCACAGGCATTTACCCTAGTAAATTTCTTACAAATTCAATCCTATCTGGGCATCAGCTTATGGAAGACCAGGACTAAAGACCTTCCCTAAGCCCCCAGATGTCAATGATAACTTCTACTCTGAATGTTTATAACACTTCCTCCTACCACTCACCTGAATCTTTCAAATACTACCTAGCCAATAAAATTTATCTTTCTTTTTTATTTTTATTTATTTATTTATTTATTTTTATTATTATTATTATTTTGGTACGTGCCCCTAACGGGAACCGAACCTGGGACTCTCTGGTCCACAGGCCAGCGCTCCAACTGCTGAGCCAAACTGGCCAGGGCTGTCTTTCTTTTTTAAAAATTCATTTATTGATTTTTAGAGAGCGAGAGAAACATTGATTTGTTGTTCCACTTATTTATGCATTCATTGATTGCTCCTTGTATGTGCCCTGACCAGGGATCAAACCCACAACCTTGGTGTATTGGGACAATGTTCTAACCAATTGAGCTACCCAGCCAGAGCAAAAATTTACCTTTCTATGTACACATTTTCCCAATAAATTTAGAAATTTTCTGGAGATTGTTATATTATTCTTGCAAACCTCTGTACTTTACCAAGTGCCCTGAACATAGAAGGAGATCAGTTTAACCATCATAGGAAAGAAATTGTCAGGGGTGCTGAGCTGTTCAAACAATCCTGCACTCCAGGATTCCTGTTCCCCACTTACTTCAACTTCCTAGTGTATTATCTCTCCACTCCTAAAACTGCCTACTCAAAATGGTTCCCTATCCTCTCGAGTCCTTTTATTCTTAGTTCCCTGCCTAACTCCCAATACATTTTATCATACACATTGGCCTAGTAGAGAGTGTGGCATAAACAGCTATCAATCAAAAGTTTGTCACGCCCTGTTCTATAGTGTGGAGTTGTTGCTAGAAAGTGGTTGGCCAGCAGGGACTGCAATGCCAAGCTTGCCCCTCTATCCAGGGGTAGCTGGGGTATTTCAGAAGCAGGACTCCTCTTCCACTGGTCTCCTCCCCATTCTCCAGTCAAATACATTGGATTCTAGGGATGGTGAGATCACAAGATGGAAGAAGCCTGGCTCTCTGAACCACCGTGTGGCGGAAAGCTGCCCACCATGTGGAGAAACACACTGGAGTGTTATATGAGTGAACAACCAGCTTCCATTATGTTAGGTCACAAGTTTGGGAGTTTGTTACAGTTGCTAGCGTTACTAAATAATACAGAAATCATTTGTCTTTTTTTTTTTTTTTTTGGCTACTCACCATATTAACTCTCTTTCATTTAGAGGGAGTCTCCCATTATGGAACTCTTAATGCCAAGCAGGTTAGATTCTTCTTATGCTATAGTTTGGGCATATTACACAGTGTCTGACAATCTAATGCTTTCCCACTCAAGACTCTAAATGTGGGAGTAATGTAAAGATACATGACAATATAGAAACTATTCACAGTGGTTATATGACCTTCAGAATCCAGGGGCAGTGGCAGCAAGGCCTGGCAACAATGGTTTTTATTTTTTTGCATTTATCTTGAGACAGAGCGGGAGGGAGAGAGGGAGGAAGAGAGAGAGACATCGATGTGAGAGAGACACATCGAGTGGTTGCCACCCATACGACCCCAACCAGGGCCAGGCCAGGGACAAACTGCAACCAAGGTAGATGCCCTTAGTGGGAACTGAACCCGGGACTCTCCGGTCCGCAGGCGGACACTCTAACTGCTGAGCCAAACTGGCCAGGGCTATTTTTTTTATTTTAATCCTCACCTGAGGATATTTTTCCATTTATCTTTAGATAGAGTGGGAGGGAGGGAGAGAGAGAGAAACATCGACGTGAGAGGGTGAGAGGGACACATCGACTGGTTGCCTCCCACATGACCCTGGCCAGGGCCAGGGCCAAACTGCAACAGAGGTACGTGCCCTTGACCGGAATCAAACCCAAGACTCATTGGTCCGTGGGCCGACACTCCAACCACTGAACCAAACCAGCAAGGGCAAGTTGTAGTTGTTTTCTGAGCCTTCAAACAGTATGTGTTTTTCTTGTCCATTTTTGTCCTTTCCTTCCTTTCCCTTTCTCCTCTCTTGCTTTCTTTCTTACGCTCCCTCCTTTCTTCCCTACCCTCCCTTTATTCCTTCCTCCTTCCTTCCTGACAAAGTAACAAACCCTGTGCGACAGCAGAGAGTACATGGTGACATCACTTCATTCATCTCTTGCTGAATTTCCTTAGACTGCACTGTAGTCTAAGATACTTTTTCCCAACTTTCTTTCCTTCTTTCTCTCATTCACTCATTCACACTTGCATCAATTGTAAAGGTTGACATTTTGGGACAGGTGGATGGAATAAACCACTCCCTAATTAACTTTATACTTTTGATGTTCCCAGTAAGTACGTTGCAAATGTCAGCAACACCCTCAGGAAACTACAGGTTTCCTGTGCTCCAGGAAAAAGCTGCCTCTAGTGATGGAGCCTGAGGGTCAGGTAATTCCATTTTCCCAGAGAAACTGGAGTAGGGAGAAACAAAGTTCATTCAGTGATTGAATACTTTTAATGTATCAGGAAAAAAAAAACAGAAATAAAAATTATAGAACCCTTACCATAAATAAGCTTATAATCCTGTAGAGAGTCCTAAATGAATAATTTTTTTCCAGTTTCTAGTTGTCAACCTGAATTGCTTTAGAACAGCATACCAAATGCTCAAAATCATCCATAATAATAGAAATAATTGTGAAATTAGCATAATTCATATAACTTTTTAGACTTATAGCAGGAATTACTTTTAAAAAAAGAAGTTAGGAGGAGAAGCTACTAATTAAAAAGAAACATTTCTTAATCTATTACCTTGATGCTTGTCCTAGCATTTTTTAAGCAGACAGAAGAGGACTAGGAAGGAGGAGGATGTGGGGGGAAAAAAGCAAGAATATTTGTAACTTGGCTTCATTTTAGCTTCAATTCAACTCAGTATCCAGAAATGGAGAAAATCACTAAGGACCTTTTGGTTGAAATGGGAAAAGGCATTCTCAAGAGTGGAAGAATCAGTCTATTCAGAAGGCAATACTGGAACTGTTCTTGTGAGCTCAAGGACTTTTTCTTCAAATTCACATCCTTTGTCATATCTTCTACCAATCTAGTTAGGTACACCCAGTATATCACAGTTCTGAACACATACATCCCAAACCCATTATCAGGTAAAAGTACAAACAAAAGTGGAATGTAATATGGTAAGAAGGGTGAAGTCAGCAAATTCTGAACAGGTAATTTTAATGCAACATATCAAGCAGATAATCAAAGAAGTAGGGAAACACAAAAGAAGAATGCAGTAATTTCGTGGGATGGAAAGCACGTTGGATATTAGAAGGAAGGGAACTAATGCCACTGGGAAAAGCAAGAAAGTGAAGGGAATATTCTTGGAGAAAGTTAAGGATATATAGTGGGCCATGTGGAGATGGCGGGAGAAAGCCTCAAATGAAGGACTGAACTGGTAGAGGAGAGAATAGGGAGGCAAATGGTGGTCTGAGGAGAAGAACTGTGCTTTACAGGGCTCAACAAAGTGGGAGATTGGGAGGTGGAGGTAGAGAAGGAGCCGGTTGCTGAGCAGAGGACTGGGGAAAAGAAGAAGCTAAAAGGCAGGCAGTCAGGGAACCGGTTAGGGAAGAAGAATCACTTACAATCACTAAGGAACCACAAAAGACAGGAACTTTTAGGGTGGAGACCGGGTGCAGGAGCAATATAAATGATTCTAGACAGACATTGAGTCCAAAGTGGTCTGCTGATGAGACACTTGGGTAGCACTTGCTGCAACCCAGGTAACCAGAGAAAATGTAAGGCTCCTATACATACACAGCCCCAATAAAAGGCAGACATTGATAAATGAACAAAAAGCAGATGGGAGTTTAGAGAAAGAAGAGGTTGCTTGTAATGGGAAATTATGAAAATGCCTTGTGGAAGAAATGGTGTTTGGAATTGGATACATGAGATTTGGACTAGCAGAAATTGGAACAGCATGGAGAGCAAGAATCTGCAGTGACTTAGTATAGTGTAGTGAATTGGGTTCCCTCAAAAGATATGTCCAAGCCCTAATCTCTTGTATCTGTGAACGTGACCTTATTTGGAAAGAGTTTTGCAGATGTAAGATGAGGTTATCCTGGATTTAGGGTGGGCCCAAAATCCAAAGACTGGTGTCCTGATAAGAAAAAGAAGAGGCAGCCCTGGCTGGTTTGGCTCAGCGGTTAGAGTGTCGGCCTGAGGACCAATGAGTCTTGGGTTCGATTCAGGTCAAGGGCACAAACCTCGGTTGCGGTTCATCTCCAGCTCTGGTCAAGTCGTGCGGGAGGCAACCAGTGGATGTGGCTCTATCACATCAATGTTTCTTTCTGTCTCCCTCCCTCCCACTCTATCTAATGAAAAATAGAAAAATATTCTCGGGTGAGGAATTTAAAAAAAGAAAGGAAAAAAAAAAAGAAGAGGCAGATCACAGACATGGGACACCAGAAAGAGATTGGAATTATGCTACCATATGCCATGGAACACCAGGAACACCAGAAGCTGGAAAAGGCAAGAAAGAATTCTCCCCTAGAGCCTTTGAAAGGGGAATGGCTCTGCCAACATTTGATTTTGGACTCCAGGTCTCCAGAACTGAGAGAATAAATTTTTGTTGTTTTAAGGCACCAATTTTGTGGTAATTTGTTACAGTAGCTCTAGGAGACTAATACACCTAGTTGGATTTTTGTGACTTTTGCAAGCAACTGTGGGCAGTCTGTGAACAGAATCAGAGTGATCCAAAAGAAGGTGTGATCCAGGATTGGGCCTTAGCACGGAGATATTGATGGAAATTCAAGGGGTCGAGAGAGGCCAGAATGCTAGAGTAGGCAGAGTTGAAATACTTACACTAAGGGACTTAAAAAGTTATATTGAGGAGCTGGGTGGAGGGGACAAAGGAGAGGGAAAATGGGGGATATCTGTAATACTCTTAACAACAAATAAAAAAATAAAAAAATTTTATTGGGGGCATGGACCAGAAGCAGTATGAAGTAAGAGTATGGGAAAGGAGGTGATAGAGAGAACCGACAGGTTTCAGCTCCTGGAAATGGAGCAATTCTTAGGATCACAAGGCCCAGCATGTGGGTGGCTGAAGTGGAACAGAGTTAAGAGCCCTTTATGTTGAGGAAGCGGAGGTATTCTGAGGCCTCGGAGTCAGGGGATATCAGCATGAAGGCTGAATGGACTCTCTGAGAATGGTGGTGGAAAGCAGATGTGACGGTTGACTTTGTGTTGATTTGATTGGGCTAACAGATGCCCGGATAGCTGGTAAAACATTTCTGGGTATGTCTGTGAGAGTGTCTCTGGAAGAGATTAGCATTTGAGTCAGTAGACAAGCTAAAAAGGAGCACCCCTGCTAACGCAGGTGGGCATTATCAATCCACTGAGGACTGATAATGAACAAAAAGGTGGAGGAAAGCCAAATTCCCTTTCTCTACTTGGCTAAGACATCCATCTTATCTTGCCCTTGGACATACGTGCTCCTGGTTCTAGGGATTTTGGACTCAGATCCAAACTTACACCATTAACCCCTTAGCCCTCCCTCCTTTCCTAGACCTTTGGAGTTAGACTGAATTGCACCACAGGCTTTCATGGTTCTCCAGCTTGCACATAGCAGATCATAACCATGTGAGCCAATTCCTATAATAAATCTCCATAAACACACACACACACACACACACACACACACACACACACACATATAACGATTATATATATATATAATCGTTCTGTTTCTCTGGAGAACCCTGACCAATAGAGCAGGGAAAAAGGGAAAAGGGAGCCTAACACGGAATTCACAGAAGAAGCTAGAGGATGGTGGGTTATGAAGGTCAGGGTTGCTGAAAGGGTGGTAACAAACAATGACAAAAACTCCAAAGGAGACTCCAAGATAGTCACTACTCTGACTTCTAACATAGATTACCTGAACACATTTTAATCTTTGTGTAAATGAAATCATGGAATAGGTGTTATTTTGAGTATGGATACTTTTATTATTATGTTTATAAAATTATTTTTTTAAAAAACTTCAAAGGAAGAGCAGCTCAGCAATGATGGATGAATGATCTGGAAGTGCCTCTGGAAAAAGGGAGAGACCAGTTCTGCTCATTTCCCACAGAACCCAAGGAGTTAGAAAAGATGAGGATTTTCCAAGATGGGTTGGAAAATGTGTGTGGTCTGGGGAATACAAGGTCTTAATAACAAATTTAACTGGAATGTAAGTCAGGGTTCTTGTGAGTCACTCTCATAGAGAAACACAGTCCAGCAAAAAAACAAAAGGGGGGTGGGGTGGGGGATTTACAGTACTTCATTTTTTTCTTCAGTTAAAAAAAATTTTTTTTTCTTTATTGATATTAGAGAGAGAGGAAAGGAGAGGGAGAGAGAGAGATAGAAACACTGATGAGAGAACATCGATTGGCCGCCTCCTGCATGTCCCTCACTGCGGATCAGGCCCACAACCTGCGCTTGTGCCCTGACTGGGAATCAAACCGGCAACCATTTAGTGCATGGGTCGATGCTCAACCACTGAGCCACACCAGCTGGGCTTCAGTTTTTAAAATAAAACACTAAGGGGAGAAGTACATTCAGAATGCACAAGAAATAACTTAAAAATCCTTTCTCGTCACATGGATGGCAGCTGCTCTCCAAAATTTCTTGTGTCTCACACCCTTTACTCCTAACCACCCAAAACTCTCTAAGGAGAGAAGACACCCGAACTGCACTAAGTGTAATGGACTGAGTCCTAGCTGTTGCTCTGAAACTCATTGCTAAATTTGCAGAGGTCACACCACTCAAGGGCTGCTCTCAGTTGAATGGGGACAGAAACACTTTGGTTCCAGGATTCCCCAACATATTTGCTGAACTTTCCTTCAGTCTGTACAGTAGTCTAAGAAGCTCCCACACCTCACTTCCTTCCCTTTCTTCTTGACTGAGGGTCAGACTTGCATTGCAATTTCAGTGCTCCCAGACTCTCCCAGGTGATTCCCCTAATTGATTTCTTTCATGTTTAATTCCCCTTTTGGTAGCTTCTTAGAAGATCCAGACCAACACACTCTCCCAAATATGTGTGACCTCTTCCAAATATACTCCTTCCTTCCCTGGCACCCCTTCTTTCTGACAGTGGTCACTGACTAGAATAGAATTGCCAGACCATAGTGACTCCTATCTCAAAGTGGAACAAAAACTCAAACCCAGCAACCCACCAAGAGGGCCAACAAACAGCGAAACTGGGATTCTAGAGGGTAATTACTGGATAGTTCAACCCTTCTCCTGTCCCCACCCACCCCAGGCTGGAGCTTGCATCTGAGGGAGGAGGAATAACATAGATCTCTAGAACTATGTATGGAGTACCCATAGGTAGGGCACTAGGACAGTGAGGAGGAAAAATGGCAGGAGGGGGAAGAGGAGGGAGCAGAGAGAACTAGCTAGAGGGAGCACTAAGTTCAGTTTAATAGTGGTTTATGGATCCTTCCTGTGTTAGGTTTTCTGCTATGCACTGGATATTCAAAGTTTTACCCTAATCTAGACAGAGAAGGGATCAGGGTAGACTGCCTTGAGGAAATGATACCTAAGTAAGATATCATAGGTGTAGAATAGGATGCATAGTTGTAGGAGAAAACCTCCAGAGCCACATGCAATTGCCTATCTGCTAGCTCAATTCAATTCCACAAATACATTTTGAAGGCCTCCTATGTGCTGAGACTTATTCCAGGTGCAGGGGCCACAGTGGTGAGTAAGCCAGCCATGGTCCCTGCCCTCTTGGTTTGGGTATCTAGCGGGGGAGAGAGTGAAACAATCTTAACACAGTGTGAAACGTGCCATAGGAGAGGATCTACAAAGCGCTTTGGGACAAAAGATGCCCTGGCCAGTTTGGCTCAGCAGTGAGACGCTCGGCCCATGGACCAAAGGGTCTTGGGTTCAATTCCCAGTCAAAGGCATGTACCTGGGTTGCAGGTTTGATCCCTGGTCCCAGTCGAGGGTTGTGCGGGTGGCAACCAATCGATGTGTCTCTCTCACATCGATGTTTCTCTCTCTCCCTCCCTTCCACTCTATTTAAAAACAAACAAACAAAAGAGTCTCACTGCCCTAAGCCCAAATCAAGTCTCAATTTCTGAACATGGTAAAATTCTTCACAATCTAACTCCATTATCGCTTTCCAGTCTCATTTACCACAGTTCCTCCAAAAACTGGGGACACAACTGTGTGTGTGTGTGAATCTGAACATGCCAGGTCTTTGTTCACACTGCTTGTGTTCCCTGGCATGCAGTTACCTTCTCAAAAGTACTCTCCTTGACACACCCAACATTGCTCAAATTCTCCCCTGTGCTACCAGGTCAGTCCCTTGTCCTTAAAGCAGGAACCCAAATGCAGGGCCAAGAGCACCCAGTATGGAGTCAGACAGATGCAGGTGGGCTTTGTACAGCTACATGACATCAGGCTTTGGACTCTTAGCTTCCCTGAATAGCTAGGTGAACGATTCCTAGTATAGGAGGCATACTAAATACTAGTGGTTAGTTCTCTGCACATAGTAAGTACTGGTGGTTAATTCTCTGCACATAGTAGGTGCTCAAACATGTTTGCTGAATTGAATTACATTAACATTAAAGTCCCAGGCCAGAGTTTAGACTTTATAAAGGCCCTGGCTATGAGCTGGAGCTCAGAGGGGTTAATTATCAACTTCAGCAGTTTTCGGTCGCTAAAAATGTGAAATACATATCTTGTTCTTTGCCTTGAAGACCTGCCTGTTTGTTGGGGAAACATATGGATAAGCTCCCAACAGTTCAATTCTATATCCCCTGAGAAGTGATTGTCAAACTCTAGAAAGTGTCAAAATCACCTAGAGGTCATCTGTTGAAACAGATTGCTGGCTGTGTTACTGGAAAGGAGACCTGGCACTGAGTGGGTCTGCCTAGGGCCAGGATGGTAGTGTGTGGGTTCCTGACTTCATGCAGGGAAAGTTTCACAATGAGTCCAGGTGAAATTTAGAGAACATTGATTAAAGCTGGGGACAGTGAAACAAGAAAGGGATGGAGAAATGAGCCTAGGCTGGTCTACTTTGGCTCACTAGGAAGTCACAGAGGAACTTGGGGACAGGTTCAGGGGGTTTGCCTGGGATGAACTGCTACTGCCCATTGCTGCCCTGGTTGTAAGCCTCCTGGGGTCCCTTAGAATCTAGGAGATGTATGCCTGTGAAGGACGAAAAGGGGGGGGGGTGCGGGCATGCTCCTGGGAAGGAGCGCAAGCTGGGTCCTTTGTTTTCAGGCTTTTATTTTTCTCTTGCAGGTGGGAATCTTAGAGGAGGTCTCAGGGGAGAGTTTTAACATAACATGAATCAGTTTTCTAGGTGTGCTCCTTCAGGGTCATGGTCTTTATTGATTGGTCAGTGTCAGGGCAGCGGGTTGTTAGTCACTGTAGCTGGTCCTGGCATTACTCACCTGGTTTTGCTGTTTTTCTGGATCTGGAGCTGAAATACAATTGAGACTTAGATGTTATTTCTGGGGGTAGGTGACGTTCTTTATCTCTTGTAAATTGCTCTGTCAGTTTGTTTAGCTTTTTGTCTCAGTTTCCCTATTTCACTAGTCCTGGCTTTTTGGCCTATCTCAGCTGCACCCCCAGAATTTTCAATTCAGTAGATCTGGCATAGAGTCTGAGAATTTAAGTTTACACTTCCAGCTCTCTCCTGGGTGATGCTGAAGCTGGGCCCACACTTTGAGAACTACTCACTACAGGTTAAGAGCCCTGTATTCAGTGTTTGAATCCTGGTTCTACCACATCTTTAAAAATTTTTGTTTTCTTTATTGATTTTAGAGAGGACGGGAGAGGGAGAGAGAGACAGAAACATTGATGAGAGAGAACATCGATTGGCTGCTTCCCGCATGCTCCCCACTGGGGATTTGGCCCACAACCTGGGCATGTGCCCTGACCAGGAATTGAATCCGCACTAAACTACTGAGCCACACCAGCTGGGCTCCACCACATCTTTAGCCTTGATCAAATCACTCTACCTCTCTGTGCTCCATTTACCTCATCTGTGAAATGAGGATAATAAGCTAACGCAAGTAAATGCTTAAAGCCACACCTGGTCCACTGTTCAATAAATGTTAATTCATTATCTACTTATTTCCTGGAGCAAGTAGGATGAGAAAACTAGAGGCATCGTCTGTGTAGCCAGGAGGGTACGAGATGGGAGGACCACTCCCAATTCTCTGGGTGACGCTGTAGGACGGCCTGGGCTCTGGAACTCCCAGGCCTTCCTCCCAAGCAAGCTCTGCATCCCAGCCCAGACTCATGACGTCCGGCCCACGTTGCGCAGGCGCAGACCCCGCTATGCTTACGCTCGACGCACTTGCGTACTCAGGTGCGCTGGTTGGGGGCGCGCCGGCAGAACAAACATGGCGGCGGCAATGCGCGTGGCGGCGGCAGCAGCAAGGCTCAGCGTTGGGGTGAGCGGCCTCCGTGTCGCGGCTCGCAGCCTGTGCAGCCAGCCCGTCTCCATTAACGAGCGCATAGAGGACAAGCGTCGCGCCGCGCTGATGGGAGGGGGCCAGCGCCGCATTGACGCGCAGCACAAGCGAGTAAGTTCGGAGGGGACCGAGGCCGCCCCGCCCTGGCGTTGGCGACCTATCATAGCGTGCCCTGCTCGCGGCGCCCAGGCCTCCCAGCCAATCCACGCAAAGCTGGGGAGGGGCGAGGGCGAGAATGTTCACCTTGAGAACTTGTTGCCTTCCTTCAAGAAGCAGATTAATGAGAAGATAAGCACCATTGTCCTTTATCACTTTCTGCTTTCCTTTTGCAATGTTAGGCAGACCTGGCTCTCCACCTAACAGCTATAAACTTTTGGACAAATTACTAATCTTTAGGAGTCAGTTCACTCTAAGCAGAAGATAGTACTAATTCTCCCCACACACTCCTATTGTTAAAATAGACATAGTGAAGCAATGATAGGCACTTCAGTTTTTAAATTTCTGCTTATTCTTCTCATTCCCCATGAAAGAATGGTTCTTGATCCATTATGGAAGCAGTAAAATCAAGACTTATGGCAGGGGTAAATAACATAGGCAAACTCTCACATTAACCAGGGGTGGGATGTGTGGTGCATGCGGGGAACTTGTGGAACTCTGCCCCCATAACACCAGCTAAACTCCTTTAGGGTCTCAGCGTGCATGGACCTGCTGGGTAGGAAAGCACACGTTGAAAGCATGTGGTTTTTCTGGGAGTGTTCATGTTTATGTTTGGCTAGAGTGAGCAGCTGAGACACTGCCACCCACTGCCCAGGTGTTGATGGAGATATGCTGGGTAGGCCATTTATCAGATCGGTTGGTTACCTGGGACTTGAAACTAGACTTGCTTACTGCTTCCCTGACACATGTGTGAGTCTGGAGCGATTTGCTGGATGAGTTAAGTTGAGACAGGCTAGTAAGCCAGGACAAGTGGAATAGGGAAACTGAGACAGATAGTTAAACAGCAGTTTGCAGCCATCTAGTAAATCCTATCTTCCCTAAACCAGGGACAGTTAATAGGGGTAAATGGCTTGCACTTCTCCTCCCCAACCAGAGGGTAAATAGCTTTAATTACCCTACTCTGGGAGGCAGATAGCAGAGATCCAATTATTGCCATTTGTCAACCACTCCCAAGGCCAGATGAAGAGAAGAAACCTCACTTTGGTATATCAGCATAAAGCTGACAAATATTCTGTTGAGATCCTCCCCAAGACTTTGCCTAAACTCCCAACCTTTAAAACCCCTCAAAATGAAGGTCCCAGCTCAAGCTCTCCTTCCTAGGAACATGCTGGTCTCCCTCCCAGGCATGAATCTCCTAAAATCTAAGGGGTCCCATGAGGCTTGCAACCAGGGCAGCAATGGGCAGTAGCAGTTTGTCCCAGATAAACCCCCTGAATCTGTCCCCAAGTCTCCCTTTTCTCTGACTTGTTAGTGAGCCAAAGCAGACCAGCCTAGGCTCATTTCTCCAGCCCTTTTTTGTTTTACTGTCCCCAGCTTTAATAAACATCCTCTAAAATTCACCTGGACTCATGTTGTGACATTTTTCCTGCACGAAGTCAAGAATCCACACACTACCAGCTGGCCCTGGGCAGACCTTCTCAGGGCCAGGTCCCATTTTCAGCAAAAAAATAACCAACCTGGAAAGTTGTAGAAGTAAAATTCTTAGAGGTGAAGGGCACTGAGGCATAGCTCACAAGTGTAGGGGAGGTGACTAGGGTGAAAGGCTGGCATCTTCAGCAAGGAGATTTGAACCAGCCCTTTAAGTCAAAATTGAGTGTTGATTTAGATGTTGTAAATTCCCATTTGACAAGGGCCTAAAGGTGACAGTTTCTTTTGACTCTTGGGAATAAGATGTAAATTTGGTTGATAGCATATGGTGCCAGGAGTGCTTTCCCTCCATCCTGTGAGGTGGCTCTATCTGGGTTGAGGGAAATTTTAGATCATCCTCTGGAAAGGCCAGTCATTGCTCCCCTGGACTCCTTCTATTGGGGCCCTTGCTCAATTCCTCCCTGGAACATCACTCATCCTTCTAGGTAGGCGGATCCTACTGGGTTTAGATGCAGCTTCTAGAAGCTGTCTTTTGCCAAAGCAGACTTAGTCGGGAGGGCAACTTGAGTTAAATCCCCACTCCACCCTTTTTAAACAATTTTTGGACTACTTGCTTTCCTAGGATAGATTCCTAGAAATGGAATCACTAGGTCAAAAGTTATGAATATTTTAACACCGATATATAGTGCCAAACCGAAAACTTCCTCTACTTTACATAACAGTGTATAGGATTGCCTGTTTTAACATGACCTCACTGGCTTTCTCCAATTTGAGGTGTTTTTTTGGTGGAGAGGGGGGACAGAGGACCTAGATATTTGGTTTCGTCTAAAGGCTTGGGAGCCTAAGCAATGGAGGCTCTGAATAGGTTGAGGGCTCCAACCTCATCCCCCCTAAGAAGCATTATTTTTTATTCCTCTCAAGTGAGTTCTTTAGCACTCTCTGTCCCACTCCTTTTCTTTTCAGCCACTCCCTGCTGTGGGGTTGTTTCTGTATCATAGCATCACTGTCAGGAGTAAAATCCCTAAGGTAGGTTAGTAGGAGAAGCCTATAGGATGCAGGAGAAGAACCAGGAAGTAGCCTTGGAAGTGTCCTAGGGGCTAGACCCTCGTGATATGAGTTTCTGTGGGGTTCCCTAGAAGAAGCCAGTGACTCTGGGTGTGAAGCCTCAGACCCTTCATTAAGCCTGCTTTAGTTTTCCACCTCCTGTTTCTCTATTCTTTTTATTATTGCTCCCTAGGTCTACAGTAAATATTGTGGAACTAGTTATCTTGTTCCAGTGTCAGGCTCTCCTTACTCCCACTTTTCGTCTCCACCTTTTCCACTTTCTACTCACTTATTTGCCTTCCATAATTGGTGGCTCTTGGAGTACCCGTCTGCACAGATTTTTAACTAGGTAAAGTCTACTGAAAACACCTGTCTCTTGGACAGGTTGATGGAATACAGGCTTTCACATGGGGTGAAGGGGCAAAACCTGTTCTCCTGGCCCTCCTATGATCACTCCTTGCTTACTTTGTCTATGACGACATCACTGAATGATTTTTGTCACACTTTAGGGAAAGCTTACGGCCAGAGAGCGGATCAGTCTCTTGCTGGACCCTGACAGTTTTGTTGAGAGCGACATGTTTGTGGAACACAGATGTGCGGATTTTGGAATGGCTGCTGATAAGAATAAGGTATCTATTCACAATGGTGCTGTGAGCTTCCAAGTTGTACTTTCCTGCCGTGGCCCTGCTGGTCTAACCACTAGACTAGCGATTTTAAACCTTTTTCATCTCATGGCACACATAAACTAATTACTAAAATTCTGTGGCACACCAAAAAAAATATTTTTTGCTGATCTGGCAAAAAAAAAAAGGTATGATAATTTTTTTTTTAATCCTCACCTGAGGACACTTTTTGCATTTATCTTCAGATAGAGTGGGAGGGAGAGAGGGAAGAAGAGAGAGAGAGAAACATCGACGTGAGAGAGACACATCGAGTGGCTGCCACCCACACGACCCCAACCGGGGCCAGGGACAAACTGCAACCGAGGTACGTGCCCTTAGCGGGAACCGAACCCAGGACTCTCTGGTCCGCGGGTCGACGCTCTAACCGCTGAGCCAAACTGGCCAGGGCAATAGGTATAATTTTGATTCATTCACACCAGACAGCTATTGTTATGTTGGCTGTTGTCATTTTTTTATTTGACAATCTAAGGGAAAAGAAGTCAGTGCCCCTGGCTAAATAGTCATGGATTGCATGTTTTAAAAATTCTTCCTCCCTCCTGCTCTGCTGAAGATAATGCAAAAATGTCCTCGGGTGAGGATAAAAAAAAAAATTCGTGCTGCATACCAGTTGAAAATCACTGCACTAGAATAATGAAATTCTGGGACTCAGGATACATTGAAAAATTTTCATGTTTGGGGCCCTGGAATGCAAGAGTGCCTCTGGAGAGGCACTACTGTGACCTCCAGGTCCCCCACTTACCTTTGTCTGCAAATGAAGGAGTGTGAGTGGATTGCTTATACCTTGTGCAGCGGGACTCTGGCTCAGTTCCCAGGGCTCTGGTTGTGGGTTCAGAGTTCTTGCGAGTATAGTATGACAAACTTGGAAGGAAAGATGAGAAAGTCTTTTAGTTGCGTTCTGGTCTGTCTAGGCATCAGAGACCCCTAAAGACTGACCACTTGCCTCTTTGACACACTAAGTTTATGCCTTGGAGTTTTTGAGATCACAGTCACTGACACTTCTTCCTTCAATTGGGTATTCTCCATGAGTGTGCAGAGTTCTTTGGTTTCACTTTGGTCGGTTTTCTTCAGGTCTGCATATATGCTATTTGTGACCAAATATTTGTAAACTTGGCACCAAACCAGCTGGCTCCATTTGGGCCATTATGGGCCACACAGTGATTGCCAGGATTCCAAGCAAAATGATAGGTTTGCCTTTTTAAGGTTTGTGGGTGGGGTGTGTGGTTTTGTAGAAGTTGCCGTGTCTTTTTGTATGTCCTTTTCCTTCCTGTGAGCATTTGTTAATGACAACCCTAGAGGGTCTCATGATTATTCCGCTTCTAGAAAGGAGGTGAGGCCTAAGATTACATTGCTCTTCATTTCTGCTAAAGCAGTAGCCCAGTGCTTGCTATTGTAGACCTGAGGGAGAAGGGAAATTTCTCTGTGTTCCTAATTCATATTGAATTTTAAAGAATTTGGGGTGAGTTTTTTTGAGGGGGGCGTCTTTCATTGGGGCATAATTGGTAAATTTATTAAAAGAAATGTTTGTGTTTTTAACCTTTATTTTTTTATTTTTCTGATAGTTTCCTGGAGACAGTGTTGTCACTGGACGGGGCCGAATCAACGGAAGATTGGTTTATGTCTTCAGTCAGGTATTTCATAACTCCAATAGGTGGAGCTTTCCTTGAGGGCAGATCCAGGAGCAAAAAAAATGTGAGAAGAAAATAGTCTTGGGGAATGAAAACTTGCATGTAGTTTGGGGCAAATGAGGGATTTACTTTTTCTTTTTTAATGCGTATTTCTACAGTATTATACTATGTATTTTTTCTTAGGGAGACAGAATCCCTAGTCTGTCTAGGGGAGGATCATAGGGCAGTAATCATGTAAGTCTTGGCAGGTTGATTGTGTGCCTGGAGGGCAGCTATGTCCTAGGCAGGGTGTGTGGACCTGAGAGACCTTGATGCAGCCTGGGCGGAGGAGTCTGGACGCTCAGAACCATGGACCCCTGAGTTTTTGCCTTTCATGAAAGTGTTCAAACATGTTTTATCAGGCTCAATCAAAACAGATACAGTTTCTTCACACTAAGACCATAGAATGTAGTAGGCAGAATAATGGCCTCCAAAGATGTCCAAGTCCTAATCCTTGAAACCTGTGAATATGTTACTTTACATGGCAAAGGAATTATCTTATAGATGGAATTAATGTTGCTAATCAGCTGACCTTAAAACAGAGTAGCCTGGGTTGTCCAGGTGGGCCCAATGTAATCACAAGGATCCTTAAAAGTGGAAGAGAGGCAGAGGAGATGTGAGAAGGACTGGACCTGCAGTTACTAGCTTAGAAGATGGAGGAAGGGGGGGTCATGAGCGAAGGAATGCAGGTCTCTGAAAGCTGGAAAAGGCAAGAAAACAGATTATTTCCTGGAGCCTCCAAAAAGGAGCATAGCCCTGCTGGTCTTGATTTTAACCCAGTGAGACCCATGTAGGACTTTAATTAATTAATTTTTAGTTGATTTTAGAGAGATGAAGGTGGGGGGTGGAGAGAGAGAGAAAGAAACATCGATTTGAGAGAGAAACATTGATGTGAGAGAGAAACATCAATCAGTTGCTGCCGGGGTCCAGCCTCGGCAGGTCCAGGGGTTCCCAAAGGTGTGGACGGAGTCGGCGAGAGAGAGAGAGAGAGAGAGAGAGAGAGAGAGAGAGAGAGAGAGAGAGCGCACGCAACGTGGGAGACAGAAAATCCTTGATCTTACTTCTGCTTAGTCTTAGTGCTTCTGCTTCTTCTTCTGCCTCCTGCACCAGACTAGCAGAGCCTTTTATTATGTATATCGATCCACACCTTACATTGTTTTCCCCCAAACCTTTTAGGCAAAAAAGTACAGACATTCTTTTGGTTGATTACCCAACTCTTAAGTATATTACATGTTAATTACTATCTCCACCCTTCATCCAGACATCCTCTTAAAACTCCTGACCTTTCCTCCTATCTAAGATCCTTTTAAGCTTCCACATTTCTGTCCTAAATCTTATTTTCTTGCTTTTCTTCCTGTAATCTTTTCTACCATTTACATCATTAGTCATCTATATGTTACTTCTATAATAATTTCTAACAGACAGCTAACAGATAGAGAAAGCAAAGATTAGTCTCCTTCAGTTGCCATCCTGCATTTTTATTTTCCCATTTACTTTATATCTTCAGTCACTGTTCTTCGTGATTCCTGCCACGCAGAGAATCCACTTCTCCAGGGACAATGTCAAACCATGGAGCTCACCCGGGACTGTGTCAAACCGTGGTGGTCCTCGTATCTCCAGGGACTATGTCAAACCATGGAGCTCACCCAGGACTATGTCAAACCGTGGTAGTTGCTGTTCCAGTGACACCGCTCCCAACAAGTTGCCTCCTGTATGTGCCCCAGCTGGTGACTGGACCTGCAACCAGGGCATGTGCCCCAACTGGGAATTGAACCGGGGCCTCTCAGTCCATGGGATGATGCTCAATCCACTGAGCCACACTGGCTGGGCCCGAGCATAAGACCTTTAAATTACAGAACTGTAAGTTAATAAATTTATGTTGTTTCAAGCCACTGAATTTGTGGTAATTCATTACAGCAACAGAAAACTAACACAAAGAACATGTTGCTCTTTTGGGTTTTATTTTTTTTCCTTCCCTCATCTGAGAGGTGGAAATATATATATAATTCCAAGTATTAGACCTAAAGTTAAAGAGCCTGTTCATTACCAAAGTAATACTTTTGAGCAGTTCTTATGCGCATGAGGTAAGGATGGATTGAGGGTGGTGGTGATAACTGAGACAGAGTTCTTGCTCTGAACAAGCTAATGATTTTGTAGCTAGAATGGACCGGACAGAAGAGAATACAGTACAGAAAGGGTGAGAGAGGTTCTGGGCAGGTGCTGTGGGCTCAGGACAAGGGAAGCTCACATGTAGGATTAAGACAGTTTTTAGGGGAAATGGAGCATTTGAAATAGGCCCTGAAGAATACTGAGGGGGGAGTGATGAGCCAGCTTATTTTTGAGCCAGCTTTTTGGTAGTGATTCCCAAAATGTTAATATTATTACTGGAAAGGGGATTTGACCCTTAGCAGGTCTGCGTAGGGCCAGCCAGTAGTGTGTAGGTTCTTGACTTAATGCAGGAAAGATTTCACAATATGAGTTCAGGTGATTTTGAAAGGACGTTTATTAAATCTGGGGACAGTGAAACAAGAAAGGGCTTAGGACAGAAGAAGCAACAGGAGAGTCTAGGAGGGGTTGCTTTGGCTCTCTAGAAATGTTATAGGAAAGAAATGAGCCTAGGTGGGCCTGCTTTGGCTCACTGGAGAGTGAGAGAAAAGGGGGCCTTAGAGACAGGTTCAGGGGTTAGCCCATGATGAGCTGCCACTGCCCTCTGCTCCCCTGGTTGCAAGTCTTGTGGGGACCCTGAGAGTTTAGGAGATGCATGCCTGTGGGGGACAAAGATGGGAAAGGGAAAGATGCGGGTGTTGCTCCAGGGAGAGAGAGAGCACCCTAGGACCTTGGGTTTGAGAGTTTTTTGTTTTTTTATCCTCACCCGAGGACATTTTTCCATTTTTTGTTCAGATAGAGTGGGAGAGAGAGAGGAAGAGAGAGAGAAACATTGACGTGAAAGGTACACATTGAGTGGCTGCCTCCCGCACGACCCAACCAGGGGCCGGGGACAAACTGCAACCAAGGTATGTGCCCTTAGCGGAAACCAAACCCGAGTCTCTCTGGACCGCAGGCCGACGCTGTAACCACTGAGCCAAACCGGCCAGGGCAAGAGAGTTTTTTTTTAAGGCAGGGAATTTAGGGGAGGTCTTAGGGAAGGCTCTGAATAGAATATTCATCAGCTTTTCCAGGTGTATCCTTTCAGGGTTGTGGTCTCCACTGATTGGTCAGTGCCAGGGCGGGTGTCATGAGTCATTGCAGTTGGTGGTCCTGTCATGGCCCACCTGGTTTTGCTGCTTTTCTGGGCCTGGGGCTGAAATACAACTGAGGCCTGGATGTTGTCTCTAGAGAGGTGACCTTTTGTATCTGGCTGTAAATTACTTGGCCAGTTTGTTCAGCTATCTGTCTCAGTTTCCCCATTCCACTTAATATCCTGCCTCAATATCTTAGGCATTTTTTTCTGGGGAGTTTCTGTTTTTCTACAGAAATAGCCTGCCTCTTGCCTGATAATTGGCTATAGGTGTGTTTTGGAAGGAGGGGACTAGGGGGAAAGAAGAGGCCAGTGCTGGTTCATCATTTAGTGTACAGGCTCCTAATCTCACCTGTTTTTAGCTTCACCTTTTTCTTTGTTTGCTGGTGATTGTGAGTTCAGAACCCCTCTGGTTAACTCCCTTCCTTCTTCCCTCCCTCCCTCCCTCGGCTAATCCTCACCAGAGGATATTTCTCCATTGATTTTTAGATAGATAGAGAGAGAGAGAGACAGACAGACAGACAGACAGAGACATCAATGTGAGAGAGACACATCAATTGGCTGCCTCCCACATGATCCAACTGGACTGGGGAATCAAACCGCAATCCTTCAGTCCAAGGGCTGACAAGGGCCGATGCTCTACTGCTGAGCCAAACTGGCCAGGGCTTTCTTTTTTTTCTTAGTCCTCACCCAAGGCTTTTTTTTTTTTAAATTCATTTCTGAAGAGAGAGGGAGAAAATGTGCAGGGCATCAAACCCAGTACCTTTTTGGTGCACGGGATGACATTCCAACTAACTGAGTCTCCCAGCCAGAGCCCCCTCTGTTTGTTTCTTTAGAGAATCAAGTTGTCTCCTCTCAAAGTGAAGGAAAGGCCCTGTGGGTTCTAACTGCTCCTAACACAGACTTGGTAGCAATTTGTTTTTCTCCCCATCCCCCACTTTTCAGGCTTCCTGGATTGTCCCTTGTGGTTATTCCGTCTACAAGTGTATAGACTTCTATTTGCTCCAGTATTCTTTAGATATTGTCAGATATTCTTTAGAATTTATTTATTTATTTATGATTATCCTCACTCAAGGACTTTTTTTTTTTTTGCATTTATCTTCAGATAGAGCGGGAGGGAGAGAGAGAGGAAGAGAGAGAGAGAAACATCGATGTGAGAGAGACACATTGAGTGGTCACCACCCACATGACCCCAACTGGGGCCGGGGACAAACTGCAGCCGAGGTACCTGCCCTTAGCGGGAACCGAACCCGGGACTCTCTGGTCCGTGGGCTGATGCTCTAACCGCTGAACCAAACCGGCCAGGGCAGATATTCTTGTGCTCTCAATTCTCAGATGTGTTCAGCTTCTCTTCTGCTGCTGTTTCCTCTTCCTTTTTTGGCCCTTTGGCCCTCATGTGCTGAATCTGTTTTTAATTCCCCACTTTCTTTGGAGGGGAGGTTTAGGAAGGAGGTAGTTTTTAAAAGATACCTTTGCATCAGAAGGTAATGAAAATCCATAAGCAAGAGGAGGCAGTGAGGGCTCTGATTCACTTTTCACCTCCCTTATCAAAACAGCAAATGTTTCCTAGTAATAGAAATGCCTGACTGTTTGACGTCCATAGAATCTGATTTTTGTTAATTCTGCATGAAAAGTTTTCCTTTCCTCAGAGCTACAAATCATTTTTGTAGAGCAAAGACTAGGTCTTTTGCTCTTGACAATACATGACTCCCCTTAAGATATTTACTATTCTGTGGAATAATTTATAAATCAGACTTGAAATGTTTTTTTACTTTCTGAAAAGCCTTTAAAAACGTTAACTTTATCTTTATTTCCTATTTCCTCCTACTATTGGCTCTTCATCTCTGGCTAGTCACTATATTTTATTTGTTGATTTGTTTTCTTTTTAGGATTTTACAGTTTTTGGAGGCAGTCTATCAGGAGCACATGCCCAAAAGATCTGCAAAGTAAGTATTCAATAGTAACAACAAACCCAGTACTTCTCAGTCACATAGTGCATACTGATTATCTTTGGAGTGCAAGACGCTGGGCTGAGTATGTGGGGTGGGGCAGAGGTGTGCAAGATGTGGTGCCTTCAGTTGAGGGCAGGAGTTGTTAACACTTTTTGTACTGTGGATCTCTTTGGCAGGCTGGTGAAGCCTGGACTCTTGTTTTTTTACAGGCTTAAAATAAAATATGTAGGACTACAAAGGATTAAAAATATTTTTTAAAAACATCACATTTGGCCCAGCTGGGGTGGCTCAGTGGTTGAGCGTCAACCCATGCACCAAGAGGTTGCCGGTTTGATTCCCAATCAGGGCACGTGCCCAGGTTGTGGGCCAAGTCCCCAGTGGGGGCATGCAGAAGGCGGCCAATTGATGTTCTCTCTCATCGATGTTTCTCTCTCTCTCTCCCTTTCCCTCTCCCTTCCTCTCTAAAAATCAAAGAAAAAAAACTTTTTTAAAATAAAAACATTACATTTGTAATATATGTGCTATATTAATTCATTAAGTAACAAGCTTTAGCAATGAATGAAAGTGATATAATTTCAAATAGGCATGAATGAAAGTGATAATTTAAGATATTTGCAACAACTTTAACATGAGACAGAAATATCTGTGGTTGCTATTAATAACAAAGTCACAGGTATTTCTAATACTTGAGTGTTTTTTGTCTGTATTCATAATAGAAGGAAATGCTAAAGATTGGGTGGAGTTGCCCTGGCTGGTTTGGCTCAGCGGTTAGAGCGTCGGCCTGCGGTCCAGAGAGACCCGGGTTCGGTTCCCGCTAGGGGCATGTACTTCAGTTGCAGTTTGTCCCTGGCCCTGGTTGGTCGTGCGGGTGGCAGCCGCTCGATGTGTCCCTTTCACATCGATGTTTCTCTCTCCCTCTCTCTCCCTCCCACTCTATCTGAACAAAGGATGAAAAAGTGTCCTCGGGTGAGGATAATAAAAAAAAAAAAAAAAAAAAAAAAAAAGATTGGGTGGAGTTAATAAAGATGTAAATTTTTTCCCCATCCAAGTTCATTGACTCCCTAAAATCTATTCACAGATGCCTTGGGGTTCTGAGGACCCCAGGTAAAGAACCCACGGCCTTGGTGGAGAGTCCAGTGCTAAAAGATAAAAAACAGAGCAAGGATTACATGATGGTATTTTAATGGCATCTCCAGAGATGAGATGCTCTGGAGATGATTAAAAGTGTAAATCCTATTTGGAGAATTTTGGAGTTAAAAGTAGAGTTGACTATTAGTAGCTAGGCAGGGCTTTCCTGTGTAATGGAACACCTGGATTCTAGACACAGTCCTGTCATTTATTACTCCTGAGACCTTGGGCCAATCACTTAACTTTTTTTTTTTTCCTCACCCAAGGTTATTTTTCCATTTATCGAGGGAGAGAGGGGGAGAGGGGAAGAGGGACATTGATGTGAGAGAGACACTTTGGCTGCCTCCTGTATGGCCCTGACCAGGGCCGGGGCCAAACCACAACCGAGGCATGTGCCCTTGACTGGAATTGAACCCGCTACTCACGACTCATTGGTCCGCGGGCCAACACTCTCACCACTGAGCCAAACCAACTAGGGCCAATCACTTAACTTTTAAACTAATTTTTCTCTTTTATTGCCTTTGTTAGGATTGTTAAATGAGATAATGGAAGTCAAAGTGCTTTGTGCACTGTCAAGGGCTGTTAGGAGTATTGCTCATTATGCTGTCAGCTACTGACCCATGAGGACAATCTGTCTCAGAAATAAAAGCAGGCCGGGACCTGGCCTCAGGTTAACAGATGGGTCCACATTTACTTTCACAAAAATACTTCTTTGCCATTTTGCTACTATCCACTCTTTCAAAAGAGTAACCGGGGTGGCCATGGCCAGGTAACTCAGTTGGTTAGAGTGTCGTCCCGATACGCCAAGGTTGCAGATTTGATCCCCGGTCAGGACACATACAAGAATCAACCAATGAATGCATAAATAAGTGGAACAACAAATCTTTCTCTCTCTCAAATCAATAAAAAGTAAAATAAAAAAACACTTTACAAGAAATAAAAGTAACTGGGAACACAGCTACCTGCTAAAAAAATATTACAGTTACCTGGCTGGTGTGGCTCAGTGGTTGAATATCGACCCATGCACCAAGAGGTCACTGGTTCAATTCCTAGTCAGGGCAAATGCCCAGATTGTGGGCCAAATCCCCAGTAGGGGACATGCAGGAGGTGGCCAGTCGATGTTCTCTTTCATTGATGTTTCTATCTCTTCCTTTCCCTTTCTCTCTCTCTAAAGTCAATAAAGAAAAAAATTTTTTAAATTATAGCCATGTGCCCCTTAACAGTGGTATGCTCTGAAAAATGCATTAAGTTTTGTCACTGTGCATACATAAGAATGTACTTACACAAATCTAGATGGCATAGCCTACTGCATACTTAGTCTATATGGTATAGCCTAGTGCTCCTAGGCTACAAGCCTGCACAGCATGTTATTATAAAAACATGAGATTGTGTCGTTTTCTCTTGTGCTTAATTTAATCAAGAGACATGTTAAGCACAAGATGTATGAGGCTGCTGCTGGTGTGATACAGCATACTGTTTTATAGCAAACTTAAAAAAAAAAAGTATACTCTAAATAATAAAAGTGTAGTAAGTACATAAGCCATGTGAGTAACGCATTGTGCTATCAAATTATGACAACTATGACCACTAGGCAATAGGAATTTTTCAGCTTCATTGTAATCTTATGGGATCACTGTTGCATATGTGGTCCATTATTGACTAAATATTGTTATGTGGTGCATGGCTATAGCCTGGGCCTGTGGTTCTACAAATGGTTGCCATGAGCAGTCTTATCCCCTGCTAATAGGAAGTACTTTGGCTCTCAGATGTTTGGGCATCTTTTTTTTTCCCCATTATTGTTTAGAAAGAAAGGAAGGGAGAGAGAGAGAGAGAGAGATGGAAACATCGATGAGAGAGAACATCGATTGGTCACCTCCTGCATGCCCCCCACTGGAGATTTGGCCCACAGCCTGGGCATGTGCCCTGATGGGATTGAACTAGTGACCTCTTGGTACATGGGTTGACGCTCAATCACTGAGCCACACTGACTGGGCTGTTTGGGCATCTTTAGCCCTTTAAATATATGGTTCTCTGTCTTCCATGAAGGTATCCAATCATCATGGGGAACGAAGCCAAGTGTTACTCTTTTTTTGAAAAGAACTCACATAACATTGTCTAGAAAACACTGTGGTGCATTGTAAATGCTGTTTCTGATAACAAGATCAGTTATCTCACAAAAGATTTCTCTGCTCTCTCAGATCATGGACCAGGCCATGACAGTGGGCGCTCCAGTGATTGGACTGAATGACTCTGGGGGAGCACGGATCCAAGAGGGAGTAGAGTCTTTGGCTGGCTACGCAGACATCTTTCTGGTGAGAAACCTGTCAATAGAGAATAGAGTAAAAAAGTACAGGGCTTAGTTCTCTAAGCTGTGTCCTGGTCAGAGCTTTCCTATCGCATTGTTCTCTGCCCCATTGTGTCTGTTCTGTGGCTTCCTGTGTCATCAGGGGTGGCATGAAGGGTAGATGAAAAGCAAGAGAGTAGGTGGGGAGAGTTTTTGTTTTGTTTTTCCATAGAGGGCCCCTCATAGGGGAAAATAAAATTCAAGATCATTCATAAGGGAAAGTTGCTTGAATACATATACATATATTTTTCCAAAAGCAAGAGTGGGAGAATATAAATGGTTCAAATGAACTGATTTGCTAGAATTAGTGATTTTAAAAAGTGTAGTGCTTTTTACTTTTCCATTAAAACACAAGATCATTATACAAAGGTCAAGCTATAGTATAAAGAAGAAAGAAATCACCCCAAATCCTACTATTCAAAAGTGTTTGGTGAACATGATTTCAGATATCTTTCTGTTTACACAGACTAAATTGAAGAGAAAGAAATGAAAATAAACACAAAAAGAAAGAAAATCCTTTTTTTGAAGTAGGAAGTGTATTGTGAGAGATATAGTAAGGGAGATTGGGGTGAGGGAGAGAGATACTGCCAGATGGAAACTTGAGAAAAGGGACAGATCAGCATTTCCAGGGAGGGGGAGGAAAGAGGGAAGGAAGGAAGGAGACAGGCAGACATTGTTTATAATCAGGGCAGCTGTTCTTGTTGTCCCCTGGCCTGCAGGCTTATGAGCGTTTTTATCCTTGGCTACTGCCCTTTGCGATCAGTCAGAAAAAAATGTGTTTACTTTGTGTAAGATACTCTACTAGTTGTGGGAGTACTTGTGTTAGTTGAGAAGCCACTTTGTAGATCTTAAACCTACTTTTTAATCTTTAAACTTGAGCTCCAAGGATAGCCCACTGGGGAGAATTAGTTTTTTGGGTGGCTTGGCTAGAACAGTTTAGACCTGGAAGGTCTACTTTGGCCCCTAGCCTGGAAGTCATGCCAGTGTCAGAAACGAAGGAAAGGAAGAGTGGCCCTAAGAGAAGTGGCAGTAAACCGCCACATTTTGGAGCTTGTCTGGATTTAGAATATCATCTAGACTACCTCATCTGGGACAGTTGGATTTTCTTTTGTTTTCAGGGGATAGGCTTCAGTAACTTTCAGATCTGCATTGTTTAATGAATTGCTTGCTATTGCTGCTTGTCATACCTCCACCTACTTCTTCCTGCCTGTACTGTTGTTATTTTTTTGTAACTTTATTTTAATATCATTTCAAACTTCATAGAAAAATTGCAAAAATAGTATGAGGCATTCCTGTATGCCCATTACCCAGATTCACCTGTTGTTTGTATTTTTCCCATTTGCTCTATCATTCTCTCTCCATATATACATATTTGCGTGTTATATTTTTCTGAAACATTTGAGAGTAAATTGGAGGCTGTGCCTCCTTTATCTCTTAACTCCTCCATTGTGTGTTTCCTAAGAAAATATATTCTCTTCTATAACCAGGATATAATAATTAAAATCAGGAAACTTAACATTGATTCATCAATATTATTCTTATCCATGGGCCTTATTCAGATTTTGTCAGATGATCCTAATAAAGCTCTCTATAGCTATTTTTTCCCTTACTGGCTAGGATCCAATCCAGGATCAAGTACTGCCTTTAGTTGTCACATCTCTTTAACATCCTTTAATCTGAAGCAGTTCCTCTGTTTTTCTTTGTCCTCCATGACCTTGACATTTTTTAAAAAACAGATTTATTGACGTATAATTCACAAACCATAAAAATCAATCCATTGTAAGCATATAGTTAAAAGATTTTAAATAAATTTGTAGAGTTGTCTAACCATCACTGCAAGCCACTTTCAGAACCTTTCCCTACAAAAAGTTCCCTCCATCCTGTTTGTGGTCAATGCCTGCCCAGCTGAAGGCAAGCGCTGATCATCTTTCTCTCGACAGTTTTTGCATTTGACTCTTTTCACTTAGCATACTGTTTGTTGAGGTTCAGTCATACTGTACTATGTATTGGTGGTTCATTCCTCTTTATTGATGAATAATATTCTATTATATGGATTTAATAGTTATCAGGGAAATGTAAATCAAAACCACAATGAGATACCACTTCATACCTTCAGAATGGCTATTAAGAATTCAACAAATAATAAGTGTTGGCAACAATGTGATGAAAAGGGAACCCTCATGCACTGTTGGTGGGAATATAAATTGGGGTAGTCACTAGGGAAAACAGTGTGGAGATTCCTCAAAAACTTATAACTGGAACTACCATATGACCCAGGAATTCCATTTCTGGATATTTATCTGAAGAAAATGAAAACACTAATTCAAAAAGATATATGCACCTCTGTGTTTATTGCAGCATTATTTACATTGGCAAGATATGGGAGCAACCTAGGTGTTCATTGATAGATGAATGGATAAAATGTGATACCCCCCCACACACACACACACGCTGGAATATTATATTGTATTAATATTCCACCAATAAAAAAATGAAATCTTGCTATTTGCGACAACATGGATGGACCTAGTGGGTGTTATGCTAAGTGATATAAGTCGGACAAAGAAGGACAAATACCGTAGGATCTCATTTATATGTGGAATCTAGAAAACCAAGCAAATGAACAACAAAGCAAAAACAGACTCAGAGAAATTGATGGTTGCCAGGGGAAAGGGGGTTAAGGGTGATGGGTCAAAAAGGTGAAAGAGAATAAAAGATATAAATATTTGGTAGAATTACTAGTGAAAAGAAAGGAACTCCAAGGAGCTGTATAAAATGAAAACTTTATTGGGCAGAAGGGAGCAGGAACAAGGAATTTATACTAGGCCAAAAAGCAGATTGATTATGGCAAGGTTACTTTCCTTTAGGGGGTGGCAGGGGGTCCACCAGACTAGTGTGGTCAGGTGGGGAAAAAAAAGTAAAATAAAATGAATGTTTTAAAAGTCACTGGACAAGCTTACAAGAAGATAAACTCAATAAAGCAAGAATCAAATACTATAAACTATAAATTAAAAAGGGACTTTGGGCCCTGGCCGGTTTGACTCAGCAGTTAGAGCGTCGGCCCGAGGACCAAAGAGTCTCTGGTTCAATTCTGGTCAAGGGCACGACCCTCGGTTGCGGTTCAATCCTGGCCCTGGTCGGGGTTGTTCGGGAGGCAGCCAGTCGATGTGTCTCTCTCACATAGGTGTTTCTCTCTCTCCCCCCACCCCTTCCCTCCCACTCTATCTGAAGATAAATGGAAAAATATACTCGGGTGAGGATTTAAAAACAAAAGTGGAAAAAAAAAGGGGGGGGGGGGCGGCCTGGCTGGTGTAGCTCAGTGGTTGAGCGTCGACCCATGCACCAAGAGGTCGCCGGTTCAATTCCAGGTCAGGACACATGCCCAAGTTGTGGGCCAAATCCCCAGTGGGGGGCATGCAGGAGGTAGCCAGTCGATGTTCTCTCTCATCGATGTTTCCATCTCTCCCTCTCCTTTTCTCTCTCTCTGAAATCAATAAAGAAAAAAATGGGACTTTGGGATGAGGAGGTTGGCAGAGTAGGAAATGTGTTACCAATACTGTGAAGGAGACATACCAGGTCTCTATGGACTGTTGCATTATAATTATAAACTTTATTATTATTCAAGAATATATGTGATTAAAAATTTATACAATACACCCTGGCCGGTTTGGCTCAGAGGTTAGAGTGTCGGCCTGTGGACCAGAGAGTCCCGGGTTCGGTTCCCGCTAAGGGCACGTGCCTCAGTTGCAGTTTGTCCCCGGCCCCATTTGGGGTCGTGTGGGTGGCAACCAGTCAATGTGTCTCTCTCACATCGATGTGGCAACCAGTCGATGTGTCTCTCTCACATCGATGTTTCTCTCTCTCTCTCTCTTCCTCCCTTTCTCCCTCCCGCTCTATCTTTTTTTTATTTTTATTTTTTTCCTTTATTGATTTTAGAGAGAGAGGAAGGGAAAAGGAGAGATAGAAACATCAATGAGAGAGAACATCGATTTGCCGCCTCATGCATGCCCCCCACTGGGGATCGGGCCCACAACCTGGGCATGTGTCCTGACCGGGAATCAAACCGGCGACCTCTTGATGCATGGGTCGACGCTCAGCCACTGAACCACACCGGCCGGACCTTCCTGCTCTATCTTAAAAAAAAAAAAAAAATTATATAATGCAATAATGATACTTTTCGAACAAAAAAATGCTGTGAATATTTTTGTATAACTCTTTGTTGTGGACATTATGTTTTCAATACCTTGGGTATACCCACCTAAGATTGGGTATCTTTATTTTAAAAAATTTATTAAAAAAAAAATTTTTTTTTTTAAATTGATTTTAGCCCTGGCCAGTTTGGCTCAGCGGTTGGAGCGTCGGCCTGCAGACCAGAGAGTCCCGGGTTTGGTTCCTGCTAGGGGCATGTACCAAAAAAAAAAAAAAAAAAAAAAATTTGATTTTAGAGAGGAAGGGAGAGGGAGAGCGATAGAAACATCAAGGAGAGAAAACATCGATTGGCCACCTCCTGCATGGATTTGGCCCACAACCAGGGGATGTGCCCTGACTGGGAAATGAACCAGCGACCACCTGAGTTGATGCTCAACCACTGAGCCACACTGGCCAGGCAAAAAATTTACTTATTTATTTATTTATCTATCTATCTATCTATTTATTTTTATCCTCACCCGAGGACATTTTTGCATTTATCATCAGATAGAGCGGGAGGGAGAGAGGGAGGAAGAGAGAGAGAAACATTGACGTGAGAGAGACACATCGACTGGCCGCCACCCACACGACCCCAACCAGGGCCAGGAACAAACCACAACTGAGGTACGTGCCCTTAGCGAGAACCGAACCCGGGACTCTCTTGTCCATAGACCGAGGCTCTAACTGCTGAGCCAAACCGGCCAGGGCCAAAAAATTAATTACACTTGACATACAATGTTATACTAGTTTCAGGTAGGTGTACAGCATCGTGATTAGACATTTATATACCTTACAAAGTGATCAACTTGGTTAGTCTAGTACCCATCTAACACCATACATAGTTATTACAATTTAATTGACTATATGCCATATGCTGTACTCTATATCCCCATGACTGTTTTTTTGTTTTTTATTTACTCCTCACCTGAGGACATTTTGCATTCATCTTCAGATAGACCAAGAGGGAGGGAGGGAGGGAGGGAGGGAGGGAGGAAGAGAGAGAGAGAAACATTGATGTGAGAGAGACACATCGACTGCTGCCACCCACACTACCCCAACCGGGGCTGGGGACAAACTGCAACCGAGGTACGTGCCCTTAGTGGGAACCAAACCCGGGTTTCTCCGGACCACGGGCCGACGCTCTAACTGCTGAGCCAAACCAGCCAGGGCTCCATGACTATTTTTATAACTGAGAATTTGTTCTTATTTCCTTTCACCTTTTTTACCCGTTTTCCCAACCCCCAAGAATGCATATCTTATGTATCTTGTAAATTAATGCCTAACTTTTTAAGAAACTGTCAATTTTTTTTCCCAAAAATGACTGTACCATTTTACATCACCACAAGCAATTTATTAAGTGTTTTAAGTTCTCCACACCTTTGCCAACACTTAGTATTTTTCATTATAGCTATTTTAGTGGTACGTAGTGGTGTTTCACTGTGGTTTTAATTAGCATTACCCTGCTTACTAATCATGATGAGCATGTTTTCAGGTACATGTTAGTCATTTGTGTGTGTATATATAGATACCTGGATATAGATATATCTATATCTATAAATATATTTTGCTGAAATGTCTATTTAGATCTTTTGTTTAATTTTTTGTTATTCTTTAATCCTCACTTGAGGATATTTTTCTATTTATCTTCAGATAGAGTGGGAGGGAGAGAGAAACATCGAAGTGACAGGGACACATCGACTGGTTGCCTCCCACACGACCCAGACCAGGGCCGGGACGAACTGCAACCGAGGTATGTTCCCCTGGCTGGAATCAAACCCGGGACTCATTGGTCCGAGGGCTGATGCTCTACCGCTGAGCCAAACTGGCTAGGACTTTTGTTCACTTTTTAATTGGATTTTTGAGTTACAAGAGTTCTTTATATATTCTGGATACCAGTCCTTTATTGGATATATGATCTGCAAATATTTTCTCACAATCTGTGGCTTGTCTTTTATTTCTTAATGGTGGCATTTGAAGTGCAAAAAGTTTAAAATTTTGAAGTCCAATTTATTTACTTTTTTTCTTTTGTGGATCATGCTTTTATTTTCATATGTAAGAATTCTGCCCAATACAAAGTCGTGAAGATTTTGTTCAGTGTTTTTTCAATGGAGTTTTCTAGGTTTGGCTCTCTTATATTATTAGGTTTGTAACCTATTTTGAGTTAATTTTTGCATGTGGTGAGAGGTTCAGGCTCTAAATTCATCCGTGTCTCACCAGTTTTATTGAAATGACTATTCTTTCTCTGTTGAATGGTTTTGGCACTTTGGAAATTCAGTTGACCATAAATGTAAGGGTTTATTTCTGGACTCAGTTCTTTTCCTATATGCTAATCCTTACATCACAACCACCCTGCCTTGATTACTATAGCTTTCTAGTACTTTTGAAGTTGTATAAAATCCTCTAATCATGTTGTTCTTTTTAAAAATTGTTTTGACTCTTCTGGGTCCTTTACATTTCCATATAAAATTTTGCATCAGTATCAACTGTACAGAAATGCCTGCTGAGCCCTGGCCGGTTTGGCTCAGCCTCTGGAGTGTCGGCCTGCGGTCCAGAGAGTCTCAGGTTCGGTTCCCGCTAGGGGCACATACCAAAAAAAAAAAAAAAAAAAAAGAAATGCCTGCTGAGATTTAATAGGAACTGTATTGAGTCTGTAGATCAATTTGGCAAAAATTTATATTTTAACACATTCAGTCTTCTATTCCATGTAGATGGAATGTTTCTCCATTTATTTAAGTCATCTTTAATTTATGTCAGCAATATTTTGTAATTTTTAGCATGTATATATTACACTTTTTTTTTTTTTTAATCCTAACCTGAGGACATTCTTTCATCCCTTGTCCAGATAGAGTGGGAGGGAGAGAGAGGAAGAGAGAGAGAGAGAAACATCGACGTGAAAGGGACACATCGAATGGCCGCCACCCGTACGACCAACCAGGGCCGGGGACAAACTGCAACCAAACTACATGCCCTTAGCAGGAACTGAACCCGGGTCCCTCTGGACTGCAGGCCGACGCTCTAACCGCTGAGCCAAACCGGCCAGGGCTATATTACACTTTTTTTGTTATTAATACCTAAGCATTTTATTATAATTTGATGCTATTGTGAATAGAATTTTTTTGTTAATTTCCTTTTTGGGTTGTTCTTTGCCAGTGTGTAGAAACACAGTTGGTTTTTTTTTTTTTTTATCCTTACCCAAGGACATTTTTGCATTTATCTTCAGATAGAGCAGGAAGGAACGAGCGAGGGGGAGAGGGAGAGAAACATCGATGTGAGAGAGACACATCGACTTGCTGCCACCCACACGAACCTGGGACTCTCTGGTCCGCAGGCCAAGGCTCTAACTGCTGAGCCAAACCGGCCAGGGCGAAACACAGTTGATTTTTATGTATTGATCTTATGTCCTGTGGCCTTGTCAAACTTGTTTATTAGCTCTAAACTTTTGTGTGTGTGGATTCCTGAGTTTCGTTTTTTTTTCTAAATACATGATCCTGTCTTCTGCAAATAGAGATAGTTTTATTTGTTCCTTTCTAATCTGGATGCCTTTTTATTTATTTTTGCTTAATTGCTCTGGCTAGAACATGCAGTATAACATAGAAGTGGTGAGAATGGATGTCCTTGTCTTGTTCCTGAACTTGGGGAGAAAGCATTCATTCATTCTTTTTTTTTTTGTAAAATTGATTTTAGAGAGAGAGGAAGGAAGAGAGAGGTAGAAACATCGATGAGAGAGAAACATCAACATAGATTGATGGCTCCTGCAGGCCCCTGCATGCCCCCTGCACGCCTCCTGCTGGGGATCAAGTTTGAAACCTGGGAATATGCCCTGACCAGGAATTAAACCGGCAATCTCTTGGTGCATGGGTCAACGCTCAACCACTGAGCCACACCAGCTGGGCTTTTTAAAAACAAATAAATTCAGCCCTGGCCGGTTTGGCTCAGCGGTTAGAGCATCGACTCGTGGACCACAGGGACCCGGGTTCGGTTCCCGCTAAGGGCACGTACCTTGGCTGCAGTTTGTCCCCGGCCCTGGTTGCGGTTGTGTGGGTGGCAGCCAGTCGATGTGTCTCTCTCACATCGATGTTTCTCTCTCTTTCCCCCGCTCTATCTGAAGATAAATGCAAAAATGTCCTCGGGTGAGGATAAAAAAAAAAATAATATAAAAACAAATAAATTCAGCTTGCCCTGGCCAGTTTGGCTCAGCGGTTATAGCGTCGTCCTGTGAACCAGTGAGTCACGGGTTTGATTCTGGCCAAGGGCACATACCTGGGTTGCAGTTCATTCCCAGTCCTAGTCGGGTCGTGCGGGAGGCACCCAGTCGATGTGGCTCTATCACATCGATGTTTCTCTCTGTCTCTCTCTCTCTCTCCCTCCCTCCCACTCTATCTAATGATAAAGAGAAAAGTATCCCTGGGTGAGGAATTAAAAAAAATAAATAAATTCAGCTTGTTTTTTATTTTATTTTTTATTTTTAGAGGAAGAGAGAGAGAGAAACATCGATGTGAGAGAGACACATTGAGTGGTTACCACCCACGTGACCCCAACCGGGGCTGGGGACAAATTGCAACCGAGGTGTGTGCCCTTAGTGGGAATCGAACCCGGGACTCTCTGGTCCGCGGGCCGACACTCTAACCACTGAGCCATACCGACCAGGGCTCCATTGATTTTTTTTTTTTTTTTTTTTAGAGAGAGAGTGGAAGGGAGAGAGGGACAGAAAGACATCAATGTGAGAGAGACTCATTAATTGGGATTGAACTGCTGAGCCAAACTGGCCAGGGCCAGTGCAATTGTTTTCCAGGCCAGGAGGCAGATTTCTGGTGCTTCCGACTCTGCCATCTTCCCAGAATCCTCTCTCTATAGATAGATGTCCTTTTTTGTACTGTCTGAGTTGTGTCCTGTGATTTATAGAAATTGTTCTCAGAGCCAAAGCAGTGCTTAAAGTGGACATTTCTTTTTTTAAGCTAATGGGGCTCGGGGAGAAAATAAATTGGGTGTTGGGCAAGGAGTCATTAGGCGCTTATCTTGCCTGGGTCCTCCAGGGCCAGTCTTAACTTTCGTAGGAGGTGGACTGAGGCTTGGCCCTTCACAAACACCTTTGTCTTCATGGAACCTTTCTGGCTCCTACTGCCTACGTCTTCCCCATATGCTCTGTCTGGGGGTGGGCAGACCTTGAAGGCTCTGAGTGAAGTAGTGTCTGCCTCCTAGCCTTGCCTGGTAACTGCTGGACACCCTCTGTGGAGGTTTTGAAAGGACTCCATATAGAAGTCATGGCTCCAGGATAAGTGTTGTTCCTGTATGTTCTGCTTCAGGTTTTTTGTTTTTTTTAAAATTTTTTTCCCTTTATTAATTTTAGAGAGAGAGGAATAGGAAGGGAGAGAGAGATAGAAACATCGCTGAGAGAGAACATTGATTGGCCACCTCCTGCATGCCCCCCACTGGGGATCAGGCCTACAACTTGGGCGTGTGTCCTGACCTGGAATTGAACCGGCGACCTCTTGGTGCATGGGTTGACGCTCAACCACTGAGCCACAGCGGCCGGACCTGCTTAAGGTTTTAATTCATCCTTCCAGACAGCTTTGTAGAAACAGGGGTGCTGGGCCTCAGGTGTGTTTGGAGCTGGGGTGAGAGTGGTCAGGTTCTATATGAGCTCATGCCCTGATGGGGCTTTTGGGGAACTATTACCAGGGAGGGAGAGGAGAGAGGGTATTTGCCCTAGAAAGTAATATGCCAACTATCCCCTTTGTTATGGGGACAAATTGCATGTATAGTTTTGGAAGAAACTAGACTGATTAGGTCTCTTGCCTCCAGGATAGAATTTCTGTGAGTAAAAGCCCAGAGTAAATTTATTATTGCCTTTATCTTTCTTCAAATACTGCCTCAAACACTTCAGTAACCAAATACCTTTACCTTTCTCTTTTGGCAGAGGAATGTCATGGCATCCGGAGTCATCCCTCAGATTTCTCTGATCATGGGCCCATGTGCTGGTGGGGCTGTCTACTCCCCAGCCCTAACAGACTTCACGTTCATGGTAAAGGTAAGAAAGAAAGACCTGTTTCTCCTGCCCTTTGAGAGTTGTGCAGTACCTCACCTGAAATAAAAATAATTCCTGACCCAGATCTGGGTTGTAATCTGCATTCTCATTGACTTTCAGCTTAGTGATGATAAGGTCTTAGTGGAGAAAAGGTTTTGGCACAAAACCTGTAGCTTGTGGGGGTTCAGTGGCAGAATGCGCTTGTGTACTTCATTGGTGGGTGATTTTACTTGTTGATCTGAATTGCAAATGATTTTCAGGTAATCAAAGGATCCTGTCCTCTGCCCAGACAGATGATTGTTTACTGAATCCTATTCAAAAAGTTTCTCATGGGAGACTTTTCTATAATCTTCTTTATTGGGAAGTTGTTTGTTATGACCCATCTTTATTTCTTTGGCTGTTTGCCATTTCACCGCATTTTGACTATAATGGTAATGGTAAATCTGATCTTCAGCTTCATCCTGAAAGGTGCGTATCTTTATTACATGATTTGATGGAATGATATTTGTAAATGAAGTCTACTCGAGTTTATACATAGGTAATTACCCTTAACCTAATACCATTGAAAAAAAAAACAACACACCCAGTCTTTTCCTCTTAAAATATTTTTAACAGTAATGAGCCGTAAATGCCAAGACAGAAAGACTGGGGGCTGGAGGAGTAGATAGTAATCAGTATGAGGAGAACAGTGTAAATAGGAAACCCTTTTTTCTTGAGGGTAGTTTGGCAGTAGGAATTCAGAGGTTTGGAAAGTGTTTACTCTTTCACCTAAGTCTTCTGTTTTCAGTGACAGATTGAAAGCAACCTAAATGTTCAGCAGCAGAGGTGGGTTTTAAAAGTTAAGATGACCACATCTCTTCCTGAACAAAGCAGAACTTCCTAAACTTTGCCCATTAAATCTATGTGTACCATACCTACCTGGTGGTACCCCAGTTCTCTTCTTCCTGCCTGGTAGGAATGGAGGTGTGGTATCCATTCCTCTGGCTAAGGCCATTCGTTCTTGTCTTTCTGTATACATGCACATTGCTGAATACAACTCTTTCACCTTTTCAGTGGCCTTATCCTGTCAGTTCTCTGTTCTCTAATATACTATTTTCAGTCTCTTCTTGGTACAAGATCTTCCCTTCAGAATTTACCCATGTTCAGGGCTTTCCTATCTTCAGAACAAAGACAAAAGCCTTCCCTTAGTGTGCATCTCCCTGGGGCTATTGCCTTATTTCTCTCTTCCCATCCTCTCCTTAACACATTTTAATTTACCTCTTTGTCCCCTCAGTCCACTAAACCTGTTTCTTTAAGGTCATCAGTGACTTCTATGTCACTATAAATGCTCTGTAACTCTCATTTTCCTCAAATTTTCAGCAATATTCTTTTCCTTTGGCTTCCATGATGCCACATCCTGGCACCTCTGGCATTTCTTCTCATATCTCTAGCCCTACCATTTTGGTTTCCATTGCCATTTTACTCTAAACTGCTTTCTCTTATTTATTGTTAATTTTTCCAGATTTATTGAAATATAATTGACATATAACATTGTGTAAGCTTAAGGTGTACATGTTGATTTTTTTTTTTAACAGAGAGTGGAAAAGAGGGAGGGAGGGAGGGGGAGAGAGAAACATCAATGTGTGAGAGAGAGACATCGATTGGTTGCCTCCCGCATGACCCTGCCCGGGGCCAGGGATTGAACCTGCAACCCAGGTACGTGCCCTTGACTGGGAATTGAACCTGCGACCCTTTGGTCTGAATACCGACACTAACTGCTGAGCCAAACTGGCCAGGGCAACATGTTGATTTGATATACTTACATATTACAGAGTGATTATACCATAGCATTAGTTAGCTAACACCTTCATTACCTCACATAATTACCATTTCTTTTCTGTGGCGAGAACTTTTAAGACCTACTCTTAGCAACTTTTGAGTATGTAATACAGTATTGTTAACCACAGTCAACATGGTGTACATTAGATCTCTAGAACTTGTTCATCTTATTATTGGAAATTTGTACCCTTTAACCAGCATCTCCCAATTTCTCCCAACCCCCTTCCCTAGTAACCACCATTTGACTCTGTTTTATGAGTTCAGCTTTTTTAGATTCCACATATAAGTGAGATCATACATTATTTGTCTTTCTTTGACTTATTTCACTTAGCATATGCTAAACGAAATGCCCTCATGGTCCATTCATGTTACAAATGTCAGGATTTCCTTCTTTCTCATGGTGGAGTAATATTCCATTATTTGTGTGTGTGTGTGTGTGTGCGTGTGTGTGTGCGCGTTTGTCTGTGTCTATCACATTTTCTTTGTCCATATGGCTATGGATAGACAATGGAATAATATTTCTCTGTGGGTGTATGTATATTTGTGTCACATTTTCTTTATTCATTCATCTATCAATGGATACTTAGGTTATTACCATAGCTTGGCTGTTATGAATAATGCTATAATGAACATGGGAGTGTAGATATCTCTTCAAGGTCCTGATTTTATTTCCTTTGAATATATACCCAGAAGTAAGATTGCTGCATCATATGATAGTTCTATTTTTAACCTTTTGATGAACCTCCATACCATTTTCCATAGCAGCTGTATCAATTTTCAGTCGTCCTAATGCATAAGGGTTACCTTTTCTCCACATCCACACCAACACTTATTAGCATTCCTATACTTGAAAAGGTAAGAAATAACAGATGTGAGGTGATAACCTCATTATGGTTTTGATTTCCATTTTCCTATGATGAGTGATGTTAAGCATTTTTTCATGTACCTGTTAGCCATTTGTATGTCTTCTTTGGAAAAATTGTTCAGATTTTCTGCCCATTTTTTAATTGGATTTTTTTTTTTTTTTTGCTATTGAATTGTATGAGTTCTTTATATATTTTGGATATTAACTCATCAGATATATAATTTGTGAAAGAAATATATATATGTATATATTTTTAATCCTCACCCAAGGATTTTTAATTTTTTTTTTTTATAGTAAATAATACTTTATATTTGAATTGAGATTTACAGTTTACAGTGTGTTTATAATTTACAAAGTACTTTCACCTATGTTTTTTTTTATTTTAATTTATTTTTGTTACAGATGTTTCTCCTTTTTTCCCCATTGAAACCCTCCTCCCCATCCCCCCACCCCATCCCCAGCTTTGTTGTCCATGTCCATCAGTTATGCATACATGCGTATAAGTTCTGTGGTTTATCTCTTCCCTCCCCCCCCCACCCCCTCTTCTCAGGGTTGTCAGTCTGTACCCTGCTTTCACATCTCTGGGTCTACCCTGTTCCCCATACTGTTATGTTTATTATATTCCACAAATGAGTGAGATCATGTGATATTTTTCTTTCTCTGCTTGGTTTGTTTCGCTTAGGATAATACTCTCGAGGTCGCTCCATGTCGTCTCAAAGGATAAGAGATCTTTCTTTCTTACAGCTGCATAGTACTCCATTGTGTATATGTACCACAGCTTTTTTATCCATTCATCCACTGATGGGCACTTGGGCTGTTTCCAGATCTTAGCTATTGTGAATAGTGCTGCTATGAACATGGGAGTACATATATTCTTTCTGATTGGTGTTTCAGGTTTCTTAGGGTATATTCCTAGAAGTGGGATCACTGGGTCAAATGGCAGTTCAATTTTTAATTTTTTGAGGTAACACCATAGTGTTTTCCACAGTGGCTGCACCAGTCTGCATTCCCACCAGCAGTGTACTAGAGTCCCCTTTTCTCCACACCCTCGCCAACACTTGTTGTTTGACGATTTGTTGATGGCGGCCATTCTGACAGGTGTGAGGTGATACCTCATTGTTGTTTTAATTTGCATCTCTCTGATGATTAGTGATGTTGAGCATTTCTTCATATGTCTCTTAGCCATTTGTATGTCCTGTTTGGAGAGGTGTCTATTTAGTTCCTCTGCCCATTTTTTAATTGGGTTCTTTGTCTTCCTTTTGTTGAGTTGTATGAGCACTCTATATATTTTGGAGATTAACCCCTTATCTGATGTATCATTGGCAATTATGGTCTCCCATACAGTGGGTTCTCTTTCCGTTTTGATGGTTGTTTCTTTTGCTGTGCAGAAGCTTTTGAGTTTGATGTAGTCCCATGTGTTCATTTTTTCCTTTATTTCTGTTGCCTTAGGTGATGTATCAGTGAAGATTCTGCTGCGTATGATGTCTGAAATTTTGTTGCCTACATTTTCTTCTAGGATTTTTATGGATTCACGAGTCACATTTAAGTCTTTTACCCATTTTGAGTTTATTCTTGTGTATGGTGTAAGTTGATGGTCTAGTTTCATTTTTTTGCATGTAGCTGTCCAATTTTCCCAACACCATTTATTAAAGAGGCTGTCTTTGCTCCACTGTATGCTCTTGCCATCTTTGTCAAATATTAGTTGAGCATAATGTCTTGGGTCAATTTCTGGATTCTCTGTTCTGTTCCACTGGTCTATATGCCTGTTCTTGTGCCAGTACCAGGCTGTTTTGATTATAGTAGCTCTGTAGTATAATCTGATATCTGGTATTGTGATCCCACCTACTTTGTCCTTCTTTTTCAAGATTGCTGTGGCTATTCGGGGTCTTTTTGGGTTCCATATGAACTTTTGGAGTATTTGTTCTAGTTCTGTGAAATATGTCGCTGGTATTTTGATGGGGATTGCATTGAATCTATAGATTGCTTTGGGTAATATGGACATTTTAATGATGTTAATTCTTCCAATCCATGAACAAGGTATGTGCTTCCACTTTTTTATATCTTCCTCTATTTCTTTTTTCAATGTCCTGTAGTTTTCTGCAAATAGATCCTTTACTTCTTTGGTTAAATTTATTCCTAGGTATCTTAATTTTTTTGCCGCAATGGTAAATGGGATTGTTTTTTTAGTTTCTCTTTCTGTGAGTTCATCATTGGTGTATAAGAATGCCGTCGATTTCTTGACGTTTATTTTGTATCCTGCTACTTTGCCAAATTCATTTATTAGGTCTAGTAGATTTTTGATGGAGTCTTTAGGGTTTTCTATGTATAATATCATGTCATCTGCGAATAATGACAGTTTCACTTCCTCCTTTCCAATTTGGATCCCTTTTATTTTTTCTTCACGTCTGATTGCTGTGGCTAAGACTTCCAGTACTATGTTAAATAAGAGTGGCGAAAGTGGGCATCCCTGTCTTGTTCCTGTTCTTAAGGGAAATGTTTTTAGTTTTTGCCCATTGATTATGATGTTGGCTGTAGGTCTTTCATATATGGCCTTTATAATGTTGAGATATGATCCCTCTATTCCCAAATTGCTGAGCTTTTTTATCAGAAATGGGTGTTGAATTTTGTCGAATGCTTTTTCAGCGTCTATTGATATGATCATGTGGTTTTTATCTTTCATTTTGTTTATGTGGTGTATCACATTTATTGATTTGCGAATATTGAACCAGCCTTGCATCCCTGGGATGAATCCCACTTGGTCATGGTGAATAATTTTTTTGATGTATTGCTGGATCCGATTTGCTAGTATTTTGTTCAGGATTTTGGCATCTATGTTCATCAGGGATATTGGCCTGTAGTTTTCTTTCTTTGTAGTGTCTTTTTCTGGTTTTGGAATTAGAATTATGCTGGCCTCATAAAATGAGTTTGGAAGTCTTCCTTCTTCTTGAATTTTTAGAAACAGTTTGAGAAGAATGGGTGTTAGTTCTTCTTTGAATGTTCGGTAAAACTCCCCTGTGAAGCCGTCTGGGCCTGGACTTTTGTTTGCTGGGAGAGTCTTGATTACATGTTCAATTTCCTTGGTTGTTATTGGTCTGTTCAAGTTTTCTATCTCTTCCCGGTCCAGTTTTGGGAGACTATATGTTTCTAGAAATTTGTCCATTTCACTTAGATTGTCGAATTTGTTGCCATATAAATGTTCATAGTATTCGTTAACGATCCTTTGTATTTCTGTGGTGTCAGTTGTTACTTCTCCTCTTTTGTTTTTGATTTTGTGTATTTGGGTTCTCTCTCTTTGTTTCTTGGTGAGTCTAGCTAAGGGTCCATCAATCTTGTTTATCTTTTAAAAAAACCAGCTCTTTGTTTCATTGATCCTTTGAATTGTTTTTTTGGTCTCCATGTCGTTTATTTCTGCTCTGATCTTTACTATTTCCTTCCTTCTACTTGCTCTGGGGTTTTCCTTTTGTTTGCTTTCTAGTTCTTTAAGTTGTGAGGTTAGATAGTCTATTAGAAATTTTTCTTGTTTCTTGAGGTAGGCCTGTAGTGCTATGAACTTCCCTCTCAGAACTGCTTTCGCTGCATCCCACAGATTTTGTGTTGTTGTGTGTTCATTTTCATTCGTTTCCAGAAAGTTTTTAATTTCTTCCTTGATCTCCTTGGTAACCCATTCATTGTTTAACAACATGCTATTTAGCCTCCATGTATTCAAATGTCTTTGCATGTTCTTGTTGCAATTGATTTCTAGTTTCATGCCATTGTGATCTGAGAAGATGCTTGATATGATTTCAATCTTCTTGAATTTGTAGAGACTTTGTTTGTGTCCTAACATGTGGTCTATCTTTGAGAATGTCCCATGTGCACTTGAGAAGAATGTGAATTCTGTAGTTTTGGGGTGTAATTCTCTGTAAATATCTATTAAATCCATTTGGTCTAGTGCTTCATTTAGAGTCTCTGTTTCCTTGTTAATTTTTTGTCTAGATGATCTATCCAGTGATGTCAGCGGGGTGTTGAAGTCCCCTGCTATGATTGTATTGCTGTCGATTTCTCCTTTGAAGTTTTCCAGAAGATTTTTAATGTACTTTGGTGCTCCTGTATTGGGTGCATATATGTTTACCAAGGTTATCTCTTCCTGTTGGATAGATCCTTTCAATATTATGTAGTGGCCTTCTTTGTCTCTAGTTATGGCCTTCATTTTAAAATCTATTTTATCAGATATGAGTATTGCTACCCCAGCTTTTTTTTCCTTTCTGTTTGCTTGGAAGATTTTTTTCCATCCCTTCACTTTCAGCCTATGTGAGTCTTTTGTTGTGAGGTGGGTCTCTTGTAAACAACATATATATGGGTCATGCTTTCTTATCCAATCCGCTACTCTGTGTCTTTTGATCGGGGCGTTCAGTCCATTTACATTTAAGGTGATTACTGATATGTACTTACTTATTGCCATTTTTGTTTAGTGTGTTTCTATTTTCCTTTCTATTTCTTCTACTAATTACAGCAGTCCTTTTAACATTTCTTGCAGTGCTGGTTTGGTGCTAATGTATTCCCTTAGCCTTTTTTTGTCTGGGAAGCTCTTTATTTGACCTTCTATTTTGAATGATAGCCTTGCTGGGTAGAGTAGTCTTGGGTTCAGATCCTTGTTTTTCATGACCTTGATTATTTCATGCCATTCCCTTCTGGCCTGTAGTGTTTCTATTGAGAAGTCAGCTGATAACCTTATGGGGGTTCCTTTGTAGGTAACCTGTTGCTTAGCTCTTGCTGCCTTGAGGATTCTCTCTTTGTCTTTAATTTTTGGCATTTTAATTACTATGTGTCTTGGTGTGGGCCTGTTTGGGTTCTTCTTACTTGGGACTCTCTGTGCTTCTTGAACTTGAAAGCCTTCTTCCTTCACCAAATTAGGGAAATTTTCTGTCACTATTTCTTCAAATATATTCTCTAACCCTTTCTCATTTTCTTCTTCTTCGGCGACTCCTATGATGCGAATATTATTACGTTTCCAGTTGTCCCACAGTTCTCTTAAGCTGTCTTCCTGTTTTTTCATTGTTTTTTCCTTTTGGTTTTCTGATTGGTTGATTTTTTCTACCCTGTCTTCTAATTCACTGATCCGGTCCTCAGCTTCTTCTACTCTGCTTTTTAGCCCTTCCATTGTGTTCTTCATTTCTGCTATGTCATTCTTCATTTCCAATTGATTTATTTTCAATATTTCTATGTCCTTGCTCATGGTGTTGATGTCCTTACACATGCTGTTGAGCTTCCTCAAGATCATGGCTCTGAATTCTAGCTCTGTTAACTTGCTTAACTCCATTTCATTTATCTCATCTTCATTGGAGGTCTCTTGTTCTTTCGTTTGGCATCTGTTTCGTTGTTTTACCATTTTGGCTATCTCAGTGGTTTTTGGAGCCTGCCAAATTTTCCCTGTGGATGTTGGTGTTCTGCTGTTTGTGGCTCCCTGTACTGGGTTTGGATGAGCGTGAGAGGACCCACGTTATACACCACTGTCGAGTCTTACTTTTCTGGGTAGAGTTGCAAGCCCAGAAAAGGTTCAGTTATCCTCTAGCTTTTTGCCTAGAGGCTATTAGTCCTGGTTACTTAAAGAGCCTTGGGTTCTCAGTTGAATGAAAACCTCCCTCAGGTGTTCAGCGTGAGAGGATTTCCCGAGGGTGGGGCAGATGCTGGTAGTTAATGAGCCTTGATTTGCATTTCAATGGCCCAACTGGGTGTGGCTGAATCTCCGAGGGAGGGGCTGTCGCCTCTCCCCAGAGCCCTGGGATGGAGTAAGTCGACCAGGCCACAGTCCTGCGTGGCCGAAACTCAGCAAAAGCTCTGAGCGCCCTCCAAATCCCGAGTGTCCCCACACAGTTCCAGTCCAGTCCGCCCTCCCTCCGCCGGAGTCCGAGGTGAGTGGCTGTGGCTGTTTTAGCGCTCTGTCCCGGCTCTGCGCTGTGGAGCCGGCTCGGGCTTTAACCCCGAGGGCGGGCGCTGCTCACGGCTAAGGCCGCTGCTATCTGTGGGCTCCCAGCCCCCCTCTCGCGCCTCCGCAATCCTACCAGGATCAAGTTAGTGTCCCTGGTTGTATGGTCCTCGCGAGCTGCTTTTCCGTTGCTTTTTCCCGACGATTTGACTTTATTTTAGTTGTATTTCCAGTTTGGTCCTGGGAGATGATCTGTGTAGCTTCCATTCACTCCGCCGCCATTTTGGAATCTACTTTTTTTTTTTTATCCTCACCTGAGGACATTTTTTCTTTTATCTTCAGATAGAGCGGGTGGGAGAGTGGTCGGAAGAGAGGGAAGAAGAGAGAGGGAGAAACATCAACATGAGAGAGACACATCGACTGGCTGCCGCCCACATGACCCCAACCAGGGCGGGGACAAACTGCAACTGAGGTATGTGCCCTTAGCGGGAACTGAACCTGGGACTCTCTGGTCTGCAGGCCGATACTGTAACCGCTGAGCCAAGCCGGCCAGGGCAAGGATTTTTATTTTTATTTATATTTTATCCTCACCCGAGGACATTTTTTCATTTTTTGTTCAGATAGAGTGGGAGGGAGAGAGAGGAAGAGAGAGAGAGAAACATCGACATGAAAGGGACACATCGAGTGGCTGCCACCCACATGACCCAACCAGGGCCAGGGACAAACTGCAACCGAGGTACATGCCCTTAGCGGGAACTGAACCTGGGTCTCTCTGGACCACAGGCTGACGCTCTAACTGCTGAGCCAAACCGGCCAGGGCCAGGGCAAGGATTTTTAAAAACTGATTTTAGAGAGGAAGGGGGAGAGAAAGAAAACCATGAATGTGAGAGAGAAACATATATTGGTTGCCTCCAGTATACTCCCCAACTGGGGATTGAACCCGCAACCTAGGTATGTGCCTTGACCTGGAATTGAACCAGCCTGCTTTTTGGTGCATGGGATGACACTTAACCAACTGAGCCACCCAGCTGAGCTGCAAATATTTTATTAAGTTGGTTGCCTTTTCAATTTGTTGATTATTTTTTTGCTATACAGAAGCTTTTTAGTTTGATATAGTTCCACTTACTATATTTTGCTTTTGTTGCTTGTGCTTTTGGTGTCATATGCATAAAATTGTTGCCAAGACCAGTGTCAAGGAATATTTTGCTTATGTTTTCTTTTAATTTTTATTTATTTATTTATTTTGATATGTGCCCCTAGCGGGAACTGAACCCAGGATTCTCTGGTCTGCAGGCCAATGCTCCAACCACTGAGCCAAACCGACCAGGGCCCTTATGTTTTCTTTTAGGAGTTTTATGGTGTCAAGTCTTGAAGTCTTGAATCCGTTTTGAGTTAATTTTTCTGAGTGGTGGAAGATATGAGTCCAATTTTATTCTTCTGTATGTGGCTGTCCAGTTTTCCCACCATCATTTATTGAAGAGACCATCTTTTCCCCATTGAATATTCTTGACTCCTTTGTCAAATATTAGTTGACTGTATATGTGAGGGTTTATTTCTAGGCTCTTTATTTCTGCGCTATGTCTGTTCCATTAGTTGATATGTCTTTTTTTTATGCCATACTGTTTTGATTACTATAGATTTGTAGTATAGTTTGAAATCAGAAAGTGTGCACCTGGCCAATGTGGCTTAGTGGATTGAGCATAATCCCATGGACTGAGAGGTTGCCGGTTCAGTTCCCGGTCAGGGCACATGCTCGGGTTTCGGGCTTCATCCCCAGTAGGGGGAGTGCAGGAGGCAGCTGATTGATGTTTCTCTCTTACATTGATGTTTCTATCTCTCTCTCCCTTCCTTGCTCTCTAAAAAATCAATAAAAACGTATTTTTAAAAAAATCAGAAAGTGTGGTGCCTCCAGCGTTGTTCTTCTTTCCTAGAATTGTTTTTGGTTTTTTGGAGTTTTGTGGTTCCATACAAATTTTTTATTGGTGTTTTTTTTTTCCCCCTCTCTATTTTTGTCAAATATGCCATTGGAGTTTTGATAGGACTTGTACTGAATTTATAGATGGCTTTGGGTAGTATGGATATTTTAATAGTATTAATTCTTATCCACGAACATGAGATCTTGTCCCATTTATTTGTGTTATCAGTGTCTTTCATCAGTCTTTCATGAGTTTTCAGTATACAGATCTTTTTTTGTTTGTTTGTTTGTTTTTATCCTCACCCAAGGACACCTTTCCATTTTGTTCAGATAGAGTGGGAGGAAGAGAGAGGGAGAGAGAGAGAGAAACATCGACATGAAAGGGACACATTGAGTGGCTGCCTCCCTCACAACCCCAACTGGGGCAGGGGACAAACTGCAACCGAGGTATATGCCCTTAGCGGAAACTGAACCCGGATCACTCTGGACCACAGGCCGATGCTCTAACTGCTGAGCCAAACCCTCCAGGGCTCAGTATACAGATCTTTTATCTCCTTGATTAAATTTATTCCTAAGTGTTGATGCTATTGTGAATGGGCTGGTTTTCTTTATTTCTTTTTCAGATATTTTATTATTAGTGTATAGAAATGCAAGTGATTTTAGGTATGCTTTCTCTTTTAATTCTATGATGAGATTTCATCCTCCACTTGCAGAACTTTAGTTAATATCTTCATGTTGGTGTCACCTCCTCTCTCTTGTCCTCCAAATAATCATCAAGCCTGAACCATTCTACATCTTAAATCTTCCTTGTGTTTAATGAGAGTGCAATAAAAATGCTAACAGGTTCTTTTTTAAAGGACTAGACAAGGTAATTACAAAGTTTATATGGGGGGCGGGGGAACACTATGCAAGCATTGGTATTCCATAAAAGAAGTATAATGAAGGGCTAGCCCTGCCAGGTAATAAAAATATATTATAAAGGTAAAATATCTAAAACTGTTTAATGAACTCATAAATAAACAGAAAGACTAGGGGAACAGAATTGAGAAATAGATCTAAGTATATTTGGACATTTAGTTTAAGATGAAAAGGATGTTATTCTGTTCAAGGTCACCAGTAATGTTAATTTATGTATCAAAGACTCCACCAGCTCGGCCAGTGTGGCTCAGTGGTTGAGCATTGACCCATGCACCAAGAGGTCGCCGGTTTGATTCCCAATCAGGGCACATGCCCAGGTTGTGGGCCCAGTCCCCAGTGGAGGGCATGCAGGAGGCGGCTAATTGATGTCGTCTCTCATCGATGTTTCTATCTCCCTCTCCCTCTCTCTCTGAAATCAATAAAGAAAAAAAAAAGACTCCAACAATTCCTGCATCATTAAGTCCAATTGACATTTCTCAGTCCTTATCTTACTTGACCTTTTGGCAGCATTTGACCTAGTTGATAACTCTTTCCTCTTTGAAACATCAGGGCATCATACTCTCTTGGTTTTCTTCTTTCTTGCTCTTCTCTCATTTCTTTGGTGATCTTATCCTGTCTGAAGACTTTAAATATCCCATCGCTGCCGGCTGGGCTGCCTGACTGCTAGAAGCATAAGGCAGTCGTGTACCCTGATGATCCACACAAGTCCTCTTCACCCCCAAGAAAAGCCCTTTGGCCGACACATTTGTTTATTTAATAATAAGGTGGAGGGAGTGTATGACAATTCAGAGAAATCAGGGGAACTCGAAGAGGGACGAGGAAGGTATTACTTGAGAGGCATTCTATGTTGTAAGTGTCCTAGATCTTAGAAAGATTTTTCAAGAAAAAGGCTTTTCCTGCCATACAATTCAGGACAGTTACCAAATCGTGACAACTCTCAAATCTATTTCTTCAGGATGGAACATTCTTCTGAACATTATACATTAAGTTGCCTGCCAACATTTGTGCTTTAATAGGTACCTCAAACTTGTTAGGTGTTGATTAATTACTAACAGGCCCCTCCCAAAGTGCTCTTCTGCAGCCTTCCCCTTTTCAGTAAATGGCAAGTCCAGTTCTAGAGGCTCAGGTGAAAAACATTGACACTAGCCCAGCCAGTGTGGTTCAGTGGGTTGAGCGTCGTTCCATCCTCCAAGAGGTTGCAGGTTTGATTCCTGGTCAGGGCACATGCCTGGGTTGCAGGCTCCATCTCCAGTAGGGGGTGTGCAGGAGGCAGCTGATTGATGTTTCTCTCTCATCGATGTTTTTATCTCTCCCTCTCCCTTCCTCTCTCTCTAAAATAAAAAAAATAAAAATAACTCTGGCCAGTTTTGCTCAGTGGTTAGAGCATCGGCCCGCGGACCAGAGAAACCTGTGTTCATTTCCCGCTAAGGGCATGTACTTTGGTTGCAGTTCGTGCCCGGCCCCGGTTGGGGTCGTGTGGGAGACACTAAATGTGTCTCTCTCACATTGATGTTTCTCTCTCTCTCTTCCTCCATCCCTCCCTCCCGCTCTATCTGAAGATAAATGCGAAAAGGTCCTTGGGTGAGGATAAAAAATAAATAAATTAAATAATTTTAAAAAATTATTGACACTATTTTGACTGTTTTTTCTATTACATCCAAAGTTTAATTAGTCAGAAATCATATTCACTCTACTTTAGGATATAATCTAAAGTATAATCGAATTGCAATGTACTTTTTTTTTTTTATAAATTTTTCTTTATTGATTTTAGAGAGAGAGGAAGGGAGAAGGAGAGAGATAGAAACATCGATGAGAGAGAACATCGATTGGCTACCTCCTGCATGCCCCCCACTGGGGATCAGGCCCACAACCTGGGCATGTGCCCTGACCGGGAATCGAACTGGCGACCTCTTGGTGCATGGATCGATGCTCAACCACTGAGCCACACCGCCCGGACACAATGTACTTCTTACTACTTTAGTTAAACTGCTACTGCTTTGATTCAAGAACCCCAAACTGGATTATTGTGGAATAATTCTAACTGGTCTCTGCTCTGTCTTTGCCTCCTGTCCCAGTTAATTAAAAAAATTTAAATACATTGTCTTGTATTACATAGTTAGGGAAGTACATAAAATATGTACAGTTCAGAAATTATTATGAAGTACAAATCCATGTAAAGAACACCCAGATCAAGAAATGGCCTTCCAGGAGCCCTGCCCCCATTACTCATTCTAATCACTGTTTCCTCTGTCCATCCTGCATGGAATTATTTATTATCTCAATTTTTTATGGTAATTTATTTGTTTACAGTTTACATATGCCTCACTCAATAATGTGGTTTAGTGTTGCCTATTTTGACCTTTAATATAATGTGAAATCATATAATACTCATTATGTTCTTAAGATTTATCCATGTTCTTTATAAATATAGTTCATTTTTTTTCTTCATTTTTTTTTTCTTTATTGATTTTAGAGAGAGGAAGGGAGAGAAAGAGAGAGATAGAAATATTAATGAGAGAGAACATCGATTGGCCGCCTCCTGCATGCCCCCCCACTGAGGATCAGGCCCACAACCTGGGCATGTGCCCTGACTGGGAATTGAACCGGCGACCTCTTGGTGCATGGGTCGATGTTCAACCGGTGAGCCACACCAGCCAGGTTAGTTCATTCATTTTAATTGCTATGTAGCAAATTATTATTATTATGTTTTTAAATATTTTTTCTTTATTAATTTTAGAGAGAGAGGAAGGGAGAGGGGGAGAGAGAGAGAGAGATAGAAACATCGATGAGAGAGAACATTGATTGGCTGCTTCCTGCATGCCCCCCACTGGGGATCGGGTGCACAACCTGGGCATGTGCCCTGACTGGGAATCGAACCGGCAGTATGAGGCGATGCTCAACCAGTGAGCTACACCGGCCGGACTGTAGTTAATTATTTTAATATACTCGACCAGTCTACTGTTGATGGACATTTGTGTTGTTTCAGATTTTTGCCGTTGCAAAAGATACTGATACAAGCATTTTTTTTTTTTTTTTTTAATCCTCACCCGAGGACACTTTTCCGTTTTTTGTTCAGACAGAGTGAGAGGGAGAGAGAGATAGAGAGAGAAACGTCAATGTGAAAGGGACACATCGGGTGACTGCCTCCTGCGTGACCCAACCAGGGGCCAGGGACAAACTGCAACTGAGGTACGTGCCCTTAGCGGGAACCGAACCTGGGTCTCTCTGGACCGCAGGCCGACACTCTAACCACCGAGCCAAACCGGCCAGGGCGATACAAGCATTCTTATACATATATTTTGGTGCACATGTGTTTCAGTTTCTCAAGGTAGGGACAATGTTAGGTCATAGGGTATACATATCTTCAGGGTTTCCAGGTAGTGCTTGTTTACTAAATAGGTTGCAACAGTTTACACTCTACTAGCAGCATGTGAGAGTTTTACTTGTTCCACAACACCCATGCCAGCACTTTTAACACAGTTTAATTATGCCAGTTTGCATGTAGTGTGATCTCTCATTGTGGTTTTCATTTGCATTTCCAGGAAGTGAGGTTGAGCACGTTTTCATGTTTCTCATTTTGTAGTATGCCTCTTACTCTGTTTTTACCTTTTTTTTTTTTTTTTTTATCCTCACCCGAGGACATTTTTTTTTTTTTTTCATTCTTTGCTCAGACAGAGTAGGAGGGAGAGAGAGGAAGAGAGAGAGAGAGAAACATCGATGTGAAAGGGCTACATCGAGTGGCTGCCACCCGCACAACCAACCAGGGCCGGGGACAAACTGCAACCGAGGTACATGCCCTTAGCGGGAACCGAACCCGGGTCTCTCCGGACCGCAGGCCGACGCTCTAACCGCTGAGCCAAACCGGCCAGGGCTGTTTTTACCATTTTTAAAAATTGAGAATTTTGTTTTTTTTTCTTACTGAGTTTTAGGAGTTCTTTGTATGTTCTGGATATAAGTAATTTATCAGTTGTATATGTTGCACCTGTCTTCTCCCACTCCGTGACTTGCACTTTTCTTTCTCTTAATGCTATCCTTTAAATAGTTTTTTTTTTTTTTTAATCCTCACCCGAGGACATTTTTGCATCCATCCTCAGTCAGAGCAGGAGGGAGAGAGGGAGGAAGAGAGAGAGAGAAACATCGATGTGAGAGAGACACATCGAGTGGCTGCCACCCACACGACCCCAACCAGGGCCAGGGACAAACTGCAACCAAGGCACGTGCCCTTAGCAGTAACCGAACCCGGGTCTCTCTGGTCTGCGGGCTGATGCTCTAACTGCTGAGCCAAACCAGCCAGGGCTAAATAGAGTTTTTAAAAACATATGTTTTTATTGATTTTTTAGAGAGAGAGGAAGGGAGAGATAGAAACATCGATGTGAGAGAGAAACATCAATCGGCTGCCTCCTGCACACCCCTACTGGGGATTGAGCCCACAACCTGGGCATGTGCCCTGACCAGGAATCAATCTAGGTCTTCCCACTCCATGGGAGGATGCTCAGTCCACTGAGCCACATATTACTTTTTGTAGTGTTGAAATCTTAACTGTATTTAGTCTCCCAGTCCAAGAACTGATATCTTTCCATTTATTTGTGTTTTTTTAAATTTCTTTCAGCTCTGTTTTATAAGTTTCAGTGTACAAGTCTTTGCCTCCTTGGTTGTTATTCCTAAGTGCTTTATTCTTTTAGAAGCTATCATAAATGAAATTGTTTTTGTCATTTCCTTTTCATATTGTTCATTGTTAAAGTGTAAGAATGCAATGGGCCCTGGCCGGTTTGGCTCAGCGGTTGGAGTGTCCGCCTGCGGACCAGAGAGTTGCAGGTTCAGTTCCCGCTAGGGACATGTACCAAAAAAAAAAAAAAAGTTACAAAAAAAAGAATGCAATTGGGCTCGGCTGGTGTGGCTCAGTGGTTGAGCATCGACCCATGCACCAAGAGGTTGCCAGATCGATTGCCGGTCAGGGCACACGCCCAGGTTGTGGGCCAAATCCCCAGTGTGGGGCATGCAGGAGGCAGCCAATCGATGTTCTCTCTCATCAATGTTTCTATCTCTCCCTCTCCCTTCCTCCTCCCTTCAATAAAGAAAAAAAAAAGTGCAATTGGTGATTGTTGATCTTCTTGTGCTGCAGCTTAATTTGTTTATTAGTTCTAACTTGTTTGTGAAATCATCAAAGGTTTCCAAATATAAAATGTCATCTGCAAATAAATAATTGTACTTATTTCTTTTCTGTTTGGATGCCTTTCTTTGTCACGATATTGACATTTTCAAAGGCTATGCATCTATTTAAAAAAAAATTTATTTTAATCCTCACCCAATGATATTTTTCCATTAATTTTTAGATAGAGTAGAAGGGAGGGAGGGGGAGAGAAAGAGAGAAACATCGGTGTGAGAGACACATCAATTGGTTGCCTCTCGCATTACCCGGCCGGGCTGGGGATCAAACCTGCAACCCAGGTACATGTTCTTGACCAGGAATTGAACCCATGACCCTTTGGTCTTCGGGCTGTGCTCTAACTTCTGAGCCAAACTGGCCAGGGCCATGCAACGATTTTATAGATTGTTCCTCAGTTTGGGTTTATCTGATATTGCCTCATGATTAGATTCAAATTAGCTATCTTAACCTGTCCACTACATAGGTGAGATTGTACCCTGCTGAGATAACATCTGGAGATAAGTGATATCCACCTGCCACTCCTTAGTGATATTACTTTGATCACTGTTCAGGGTGTTGTCTATTTTTTCCCACGTGTAATTATTGTTTTTTTCTTTGCAACTGATAAATACTCATTGGGAAGATACTTTGCGACCATGCAGGTATGCTGCTCTGCATTACACTTTTTCTCCTTGAGTTAGCATCTGTTGATGATTCTTGTCTGAACCAATCTTTAAAAAATTGTTATTTTCCAACTCTACCACTTGCTTCATATCAGTTGGCATTGTACTCTAAGAAAGAGCCCTGCTTTCTTGGGCATTTGTTTACTTCATGGATTTATTGTTAATGTGGGTTCATGGATTTTCTATTTTACTCAGTGGTTTATAATCCTTTCTGATCATTATTTGGATGCTCAGATTGCCCTTTTCGTAGCCAGTGAGATTCCCTTTAAGCTGACTTCTGTGCCCTTTTGAGAACAAATATCAAATATATACTTTATGGGTAGTGTGTTTTAATTCTTAATTTTTTTTTTAATCCTCACCCGAGGACATTTTTGCATTTATCTTCAGATAGAGCGGGAAGGAGAGAGGGAGGAAGAGAGAGAAACATCGATGTGAGACAGACACATCGAGTGGTCACCACCCACACAACCCCAACCGGTGCCGGGGACAAACTGCAACCAAGGTACATGCCCTTAGCGGAAACTGAACCCCGGACTCTCTGGTCCATAGGCTGACGCTCTAACTCCTGAGCCAACCCGGCCAGGGCGTGTGTTTTAATTCTTTTTTTTTTTTTTTATCCTCACCCAAGGACATTTTTTCATTTTTTGTTCAGATAGAGTGGGAGGGAGAGAGAGGAAGAGAGAGAGAGAGAGAGAAACATCGACGTGAAAGGGACACATCGAGTGGCTGCCACCCGCACGACCAACCAGGGCCGGGGACAAACCACAACCGAGGTACATGCCCTTAGCGGGAACCGAACCCTGGTCTCTCTGGACCGCAGGCCGATGCTCTAACCGCTGAGCCAAACCGGCCAGGGCGTGTGTTTTAATTCTTGAAGAACTTTTTCCTACCCCAAAGTCACCAAGATAGTTTCTATGTTCTAAAAGCTTTATTATTTTGCCTTTTACATTTACACCTGTAATTCAGTTGGAATTGATTTTTACGCATAGATGAAATAGAGGCTAGTTTCATTTTTCTGTCTCAAGATATTTTCCTTTTCAATAAAAGGATATTTTATTTGGAAGAGCCTTTTTATTGAAAAGAACATTTTTTTTCCTGCTCTGTAATGACACAATGTCATGAATCAGTCGTCCATATAGCAAGAGTGTTTTTATCCCTGTGCCAGTATCACACTATCTCAGTTCCAGTGACTTTGTGACAGATGCTGATAACTGGTGCAGCAGGTTGTCCCTCCTTAGTCTTCGGGTGGTGTGGGATATTCTTGGTCCTTCGCATTTCTAGTTTTTTACTACTATGCGGTATAGTTGATGTCCAGTGAACCACACATATTTAAGTTGTGCAATATGAATTTTGACACATGTATTCAACTATGAAGCCATAACTGCTTTGATGGTAATGAACCTCCCAAAATTTCCTCATGTATTTTGTAATCCATTTTTCCCTACTTTCCATCCCTGTATTAGGGTAACCATTCATCTGCTTCCTTTCACAGTAGATTAATTTGCATTTTTAGAATGTTATATAAACAGAATTATACAAAATATATACAAAGAGTATGTACTCTTTTTGGGGGGGAGCAGGGAGCTGGCTTTTTTCACTTAGGATTATTATTTTGAGATGCACCTGTTGATGGAATATTAAGTTATTTCCAGTTATTGGCTGTTAGAATATTTGTTTGAGTCTTTGTGTAGAGTGAGGAAGAAAGACCTATAAGGAGCCATAAAATAAAGATTGATACAATACACATAATAGTATAAGGACTAATTTCCTTGTTGTATATAAGAAAGAATGGGCAAAGAACATGAATAGTGAGCTCACAGAGATGACTGCAGTAAGACATTTATTGCAGAACTGCTTGTTATAGCAAAGTACTAGAAACAACGTAAATGACCATCAGTAGGTGACAGTTAAATTATGGTACATGTCCTATACTGATATGAAATGATCTTCAGGAAGTTTCAGAATAGTGTGTATAGGACACTGTGCTAGAAAGAAAATAAAAAGGGAAATATATGTATGTGTTTATATATGTGTATATTTTTAGTTTATGTATATATAAATGCTCATATGTGCATGGATATCTTTGTAAGGAGAGAGAAACTGTCTGTGGTTGCCTGTGGGGAGGGAAATTGGAAGCCTGGAAATAAGGGCTGGTATGTAGACTTACTTTCCATTGCATATTCTATTCTTTTGTTTAAATCTTTTACAGTATGCTTTTATTATCTTTAAATTAGAAACTAAAAAGTAAAAGCCTGTCACCCTCTGAAAACACCAAAGCATTGATTATCATTGTCTTCAGATGGCTTCATTTAAGGTAGCTGGTTCATGTTAGGCAAGCTGCATACAATTACAGTACCTCAGTTTCCTCATCTGTAAATGGGGGGGGGGAGGGAGTAATAATACCTAGGCTTTAATGACACATTTTCATGAAGTGTTTACAAAAAGGTTTCATGCACCACAAGTTATGAATAAGGGCCACCTGTTAGGGCGTTCCACAGATGAATGACCCGGAAATGTTAGCCACACTGCAAGTCATTTTGCTGAGATAGCACCGTGCAATGAAGATTTTAAAAAATAGACAGGCAGGGAAAACTTGGGTCTTTAGTCTGGGTAGGCATCTTTGAGCTGTACCCCTGGTTCTGTTATGTGTCACTACTGTCTTTTTGGCTTTGTGAACCCTAAGGCTCCATCTAGCTCTGCTGCTTTGAGATTGATCCTTTTGGAATTCTCTGATTTCAGGACACCTCCTACCTGTTCATCACTGGCCCTGATGTTGTGAAGTCTGTCACCAATGAGGATGTTACCCAGGAGGAGCTTGGTGGTGCCAGGACCCACACCACCATGTCAGGTTAGAGGCCTCGAGGCTCACCTTACTGTTTTTAAACACTGAGAAGAGGGCATTGCCAAAGAGAATGGTGACAGTGTTTTACAAATATCACTTAATTGGCAGAATTTGAGAAGACTGTAGTATGGTATAGTGGCTACAGATAGAGTAATAAAGATGGATTTAGTATCACATTTGTTAAAATAGTACTAATGCTTTGATATTTAACTATCTGGCATGGTGGCTATAAGAGGTATGACTTACAGATATACAGCTGAATCTAAAAAAACATTGTATTTTATTGTGGTGTTCTTTTACTCCAAAGTTAGGGTATGTCTCGGAGTAGATGGTATTTTACCAATCACCATTGGTCAGGTACAGTTGTAATATGATGATTATGGCCCACATATTCATGAACTCGGTCATAGCTCTTTACCTCTTTGAGGTTATTTGCCACACTTGCCAAGTTCAAAATGTGTAAAGATTATTTGGTGCTTTGGCATTGAAACAAAAAGTTATTGTTTATACTGAGAGGCATGGAATTGGGAGCAGGGCATGAATCTGATATTAGTGAAGACATTTGTTGTTGGAAGAGTGGTTGGAATTCCATATTTTCTTGGAAAAAGACACCAAGCTGTGAAGGGATTGCCTACCACACAGTAACTGAAGTCAGGAGTAATTGCCTCTTTGAAAGACTTCAAAGCAATAGGAGGCTGGTATGACCAATTTATGCACTACATTATACTGTGGTTAACTCATTGGGTCATCACTTAACTGTCAATACTTCTTTCTTAGTGTACATATCATAGAGGTGTGTCTTAGCATTAGTGAAGTCTTAGATTTTTTATTTTTTACTTTAAATAATTTTTTATTCTTCAATTACAGTTGACATACAATATTATATTAGTTTCAGGTGTACAACCCAGCGATCAAACACTATATAACTTACTAAGTGATCATCCTGATAAATCTAGTACCCATATGATACCATACATAGTTGTTAGAATATTATTGCCTATATTCTCTATGCTGTACTTTATATCTCGTGACTGTTCTGTAACTACCAATGTGTACTTCTTAACCCCTTCACTTTTTTTACCCATCTTTCAAACCCCCTCTCATCTGGCAACCATCAAAATGATCTCTGTATCTGTGAGTCTATTTCTGTTCTGCTTGTTTATTTTGTTTTTTAGATTCAATTGTTGATAGATATGTATTTATTGCCATTTTATTGCTCATATATTTGATATTATTTTTCTTCTTAAAGAAGACCCTTTAACATTTCATGTAATACTGGTTTGATGATGATGAACTTCTTTAGATTCTTCTTGTCTGGGAAGCTCTTTATATGTCCATCGATTCAAAATGATAGCTTAGCTGGGTAGAGTAATCTTGGTTGTAGGTCTTTGCTTTTTCATCACTTTGAATATTTCTTGTCAATGCTTTGTGGCCTGCAAAGTTTCTGTTGAGAAATCAGCTGACAGTCTTTTTTTTTTTTTTTTTTTTTAATATGTTTTTGTTGATTTTAGAGAGAGGAAGGGAGAGGAAAAGAGAGGGAGAGTTTATTGGCTGCCTCCTGCATGCCCCCTACTGGGGATCAAGCCCACAACCCAGGCATGTGCCCTGACTGGGAATTGAACTGGCATCCTCTTGGGCCATGGGACAATGCTTAACCAACATGAGTCACACTGGCTGGGCTCAGCTGACAGTCTTTTTTTTTTTATCCTCACCCGAGGACATTTTTGCATTTATCTTCAGATAGAGCGGGAGGGAGAGGGGGGGAAGAGAGAGAAACATCGACGTGAGAGAGACACATCGAGTGGTTGCCACCCACATGACCCCAACTGGGGTGGGGACAAACTGCAACCGAGGTATGTGCCCTTAGTGGGAACCGAACCCAGGACTCTCTGGTCTGCAGGCTGACACTCTAACCACTGAGCCAAACCGGCCAGGGCTCAGCTGACAGTCTTATGGGAGCTCCCTTGCAGGTAACTGTCTTTCTCTTGCTGCTTTTAAGATTCTCTCTTTGTCCTTAACCTTTTGCATTTTAATTACGATGTGTCTTGGTTCGGGCCTCTTTGGGTTCGTCTTGTTTGGGACTCTCTGTTCTTCCTGGACTTGTGTGTCTTTTTCCTTCACCAGGTTAGGCAGGTTTTCTGTCATTCCTTTTTCATATAGGTTTTCAATTTCTTGCTCTCTCTCTCCTCCCTCTAGCACTCCCATGATGGGAATGTTGGTACGCTTGAAGTTGTCCCAGGGGCTCCTTACACTATCCTCATGTTTTTGGATCTTTTTTTCTTTTTGCTGTTCTAGTTGGGTGTTTTCTGCTTCCTTATGTTCCAAGTCTCTGATTTGATTCTCAGCTTCATCTACTTCACTGTTGATCTCCTGTAATGTATTTTTCATTGCAGTTAATGTAGTCTTCATTTCTGACTGGTTCTTTTTATGGTTTTCAGTTCCATTTATGTTTCTTATCTTTTTGTTAAAGTTCTCACTAGGTTTATCTACTCTTCCCCTAAGTTCATTGAACATCCTTATAACCAGAACTCTGCATCTAGTAGATTGCTTGTCTCTATTTTGTTTAGTTCTTTTTCTGGAGGTTTGTTCTGTTCTTTTATTTGGGACATGTTTCTTTGTCTCCTCATTTTGGCAGCCTCCTATATTTGTTTTTATGTGTTGGTAGAGCTGCCATGTCTCTTGGGCTTGGTAGAGTGGCCTTAGGTAATGGGTGTTCTGTAGGGTCCAGTGGCACAGCCTCCCTGATCACACAACCTGGGCACTCCAGGTATGCACCCCCTCCCCACCAGGTGGGACCCTCCTGTTGTAGTTGAACCTTGATTGTTATTGGCATGTCAGTGGGAGGGATTGACCCCCAGGCTGATTGGCTGCAACCAATGCTGAGGATCAGCTGTGCAGGAGCCCGCTTCATGGAGCAGGACTTACTTCAGTGGGGCTCTGGTGCCCACTGTGTCCACTCCATGTGTGTGTTCCTTGTGGAGGTGGTTGGATGGTGCTTTGATGTGGTCTTAAGCTGTCCACAGGGTACACTGGCTCTGGGGCTTCCTGGGAGGCGCAGGTCAAGGTCATTCACCACCTGGATTCTGCTTGGGGCCACCTGGCATGAGCTACAAACTGATCTGCTGGTGGTTGTTACTTGTGCTGGGCTTGGAGGTGCCCAGTAGACGTCAAGCTGTGAACCAAGGCTGGCCGCCACTAGTGCAGGGTCTGGGGCCACTTATCGAGAGGCATGGGGTCCACAGAGACCACAAGATGTTTGTTGGAGAGATTTTAGGAAAGTTTGAGGCATAAGCCAAGACATGCTGTTTACAGTCATCCCTCATTTATCACGGTTAATCCGTTCCAGACTCTAGCGGTTGCACCTGGCGTTGAAGGATTCCTGGGGTGCTCGAATACATAGGCCTACAGTCCATACGTTCAGTAATTTTAATTTTAATTGTAATACAGGGGTGTATGATTGACTCAGACAACTGAGCGCACGCTGTATCATTTTCACTGTCTCGATCAACTTTTTTTTTTTTAATCCTCACCCGAGGACATTTTTCCATTTTTTTTTTTTCAGACAGAGTGGGAGGGAAAGAGAGGGAGAGAGAGAGAGAGAAACACCGATGTGAAAGGGACACATTGAGTGGCTGCCTCCCGCACGACCCAGCCAGGGGCCGGGGACAAACTGCAACCGAGGTACGTGCCCTTAGCGGGAACCGAACCCGAGTCTCTCTGGACCGCAGGCCGACGTTCTAATCGCTGAGCCAAACTGGCCAGGGCTTAATCAACTTTTTAATGAATATATTTGAAAAAACCATGATAGAGCGAAGCCGCAAAAGTCGAAGTGCGAAATGGCGAGGGACAACTGTATGTGGAAAAGCCATTAGAAACAGCTCGGTGGCCCTGAAGGTTGGGTGAGGCGGGGTCTCGGAATCACCAGGATGGGGCAAACAGTGTGAGCCAGGTTCATGGCGACCCAGATATGGCACCCGCCTACTGGCTCTGCAGGGATAAGGGCTCAGAAAAGCAACAATGACCCCTGCTAGCTCTTTTGTCTGGGAGAAAGCTGCGCCTCCAGCTCTTGTCACAATGCCAGAAAATTCAGTTCCTCTGCACATGTCCCTGTTGCCTTTCGAGCTGCTGCCCCAGCACTGGAGCTTGGAGCAAGTGAGTCCGTGCAAGTCCATGCATGGACCCTAAAGAGGAATGCCTGGGACTCCAGAAGCCCTTCATCTCCCTCAGCCACAATCCCCACTGGTTTTTACAGCTGAGAAGTTATGGGGATTTCTCTTCCTGGCACTAGAACCCTGGACTGGGGGTCCTGGTGTGGGGCTGAGACCCCTTGCTCCTCAGGGGGGACCTCTGTGCCAAGATATCCCTCTGGATTTTTTTTTTTTTTTAATCTTCATCCAAGGATATTTTTCCATTTATCTTTAGATAGAATGGGAGGGAAGGAGGGAGGGAGGGGGGGAGAAAGAGAGAGAGAGAGAGAGAGAGAGAGAGAAACATCGATGTGAGAGAGACACATTGATTGGCTGCCTCCCACACGACCTGACCAGGGCCGGGGACCAAACCGCACCCTAGGTACGTGCCCTTGACCGGAATTGAACCCGCGACTCTTTGGTCAGCAGGCCGGCGTTCTAACCACGGAGCAACACTGGCCAGGGCTTCTATGTCACCATCTTGACTGGAAGCCTCGCGAAGTCTTAGATTTGGTGAAATGATGGTTTTTTAATAAAAACCCTGGAGCCCTGGATGGTTTGGTTCAGTGGTTAGAGCATCGGCCCGCAGACCAGAGAGTCCCAGGTTCGATTCCTGCTAAGGGCATGTACCTTGGTTGCAGTTCGTCCCCGGCCCCAACTGGGGTTGTGTGGGTGGCAACCAGTTGATGTGTCTCTCTCGCATCAATGTTTCTCTCTCTCTCTTCCTCCCTCTCTCCCTCCCGCTCTATCTGAAGATAAATGCAAAAATGTCCTCGGGTGAGGATTAAAATAAAAAAAAATATGAGAGCTCTTGATCTCCCCTGCCCACGAAAATTATTCCTCCGCTATACCAGGTTGGCATCAACCTTGACTCATTTTTTCCCCTCGCCCATCAGCTCCATTCAGCTCTATCTCTAGTACACATCTGGAATCAGAACACTTCTCATCGTGGATTCCACCACAGCTTGTCATCATTCTCCTGTCTCAGGGCCTAATTGGCAACAGTTTTTATTTCTTACTGGGATTTAAATAATGTTGAGTCTTGATTGTATCTTAGATTTGACTAAATATCTATTTTTTTATTTCAATAATATTACATGTTGTGGTGGACAAGTTAGAAAACACAGGAATAAAATTCACTAGGAATTCCATCCTTCACAGATAATCACCATTCCTTTTTATGGTTATACCCTTGAAGTTTTTTCAGGCAAATGGGTGTGTATATATATACATATACATACTAAACATAGGTACATAATTCTCTTTTGTAGCCTCTTTTTTCTCTTGACAGCTTAAAATAATGAATGTCTGCCTATGTCATTACATTTCCTTCTGCATCGTTTTAGTTTTAAAGGCAGCATTCGGTGTTCTTTATGGGCCCGAGGCCCTTTGATGGACAATGTCTGATGTTCTTAGCTCTGTATCCTTAGAGATCCAGAGGGTGCTCTACACACACACACACACACACACACACACACACACACACACTTTTGGTAACCACTTTATTGAGATATAATTCACGTACCATACATGTGAAATATCCATTTCAGGTATGCAGGTCACTAGTTTTAATACATTCACAGGTTGTTCAGTTGTCACCAGTCAATTTTAGAATGTTTTCATCACCCTAGGGAGAAACCCTCTACTTGTTTAGATTTGCTCCCCATTTCCCCCAAAATACGCTGACTCTAAGCAATCGCTAATCTATTTTCTCTTTTCATGGATTTGTCTATTCTGAATATATATGGAATGGACATAAATGAAATCACACAATATGTAGTGTTTTGCAACAGATTTGTTTTACTTAGTATAATAATATTTACTAATCATAGTAGCATGAATCAGTACTTCATTCCTTTTTGATTACTGGCTAATACTTCAATGTATGGTTGTACCACAATTTGTTTCTCCATTGATCAGTTAAACTTTTTGGCTGTCATGAATATGCTGCTATAAACATCCATGTACAAGTTTTTGTGTGGGCATGTGCTTTTGTTTCTCTTGGGTATACACCTAAGAGTGGAATTTCTGGGTCAGATGGTAATTCTCTGTAACTTTTTGAGGAACTGCCATGCTGTCCTCCCAAGTGACTGTGCCAGTTTATAAATCCTGAATGAAAGAATTCTGTCCTGTTGAATATACTTTTTATCCATCAACAAATACAGAGTGGAGCAAAAGTAGGTTTACAGTTGTGAGTACATGAAACAGAGTTTATTCTTGTATTATTTATTAATTATTGTATTATTTCCCATACAAACAACTGTAAACCTACTTTTTGTATTCATTTAATGTCTGTGTCAAGCATTGTTCTCCATGCTAGGAATACATTTGTGAAAGAAACAAAAAGATCCCTGCCCTGGCCAGTTTGGCTCAGCGGTTAGAGTGTCAGCCCACTCACCAAAGGGTCACAGGTTCAATTCCTGGTCAAGGGCATGTACCTGGAATGCAGGTTCGATCCCCGGCCCTGGTCGGGGTCGTGTGGGAGGCAACCAGTCAATGTGTCTCTCTCACATTGATGTTTCTCGCTCTTTCTCCCTCCCTCCCTTCCACTCTACCTTAAAAAAAAAAAAAATCAATGGAAAAAATATCCTTGGATGAGGATTAACAAAACAACAACAAAAACAGAAAAAGAGCCCTGCCTGTATAGTTCTTATATTCTAGCAGAGAAGATAGTCTATAGCCCTGGCCAATGTTGCTCCATGGTTAGAGCATCAGCCTGTGCACCAGAGGGTTGTGGGTTTGATTCCCTGTCAGGGGCACATACCTGGGTTGCAGGTTCCATCCTTGTGTGCGGGAGGCAACCAATCGATGTTTCTCTCTCACATCGATGTTTCCCTCTCTCTCTCTCTCACCCCCCTTCCTTTCCCATTCTTCCCCCCTCCCTCCCTTCCACTCTCTGAAAATCAATGGAAAAAATATCCTTATGGGTTAAAAAAAATGATAGACTATAAACAATAAGCTTAATAAATAAGGTAATATGTGCTATGGAAAAAGTAGAACAGAGCAAAAGGGGTTGGGATTGTTGCAGTTTTAAATAGGGTGGTAAGGGCAGGCCTCATTGTGAGGATACAAGTTGAGCAGATTTGAAGGAGTTAACTGCCTGGATATCTAGGGAGAAGCATTGCAGGCAGAGGGAATAGCCTATGCAAAGGCCCTGAGGACGGAGAGTGGCTGGCATGCATAATGAACTGTAGGGGAGGTGTTTGGAGTAGAGGTATGACATGGTCTAACTTAAAAGGCTAACTTTGGCTGTTGTGTGAAGAGACTGTAGGGGCAACAGTGGAAGCAGGGAGTCTGGTGGGGTGAACCTGAGAGAGAGCTTCTGGCCCTACTTTGTCTCTCATGCCTTTGGCCTCGTTTGGCTGTTTGTGAATTTGGTGTTCTTGAGGAATGATGGCTTGAATCCTCACTAGGGCCAGGTGGTTCCCTCCTTCCTTCCATTCCTTCCACCATTGCTGAGTACCATGACATTATGTGCCAGCCAGCCATTCTTTTATTTTTTTATTTTCCAGTGGGATGTGGAACTACAGGGTTAGTAAGATAGGCCTGGTCTCTACTTTGTTGGAGCTGATACTCTAGGCAGCAAACAGGGAAGGAAATAAACAGGTGTGGCAGGGAAAAGTGTGAAGAGAACTCCCACACAGTACGGAGATGGAAAGTGAGGGCTCTTGGGGGGAAGGGTGTGTTCCAGAGAGGTGTCAGGGAAAGCCTCTCTGAGTAGGTGACATTAGAGCAAAGACCTGGATGAAGAAAGGAGTGACCTTGGCAGAGTTAGAGCAGAGGGAACAGGCTGTGTGAACCTGCAGGTATGTGGTATCCCATCCTCAGTGAGGGTGGGGAGGACAGAGCTCTCAGCAGTCTGCTGCAGACATGCTCTGGAAGGGGCAGGTGGGCATGGAGCAGCATTTTTGGGCTGACAGGTGCCCCAGCCCATTATATCCTTTCTGTTTTCTCAGGTGTTGCCCACAGAGCTTTTGAAAATGATGTGGACGCCTTGTGTAATCTCCGGGAGTTCTTCAACTACCTGCCCCTCAGCAGCCAGGACCAGGCTCCCGTCCGTGAATGCCATGATCCCAGGTGAGTTGCAGGCTGGAGCACCTTTTCTCATTTTGCAGGTTGGCTTGCTTGTGTCTGGCCCCTCTGCCCTAGCTGGACCTTCAGGGTCTCTCCTGTTGGGCATCCTGGGGTAGATTGTGGCGTGGTTCCCAAGTGTGGGCAGTGGTGGGATGTCTGTATATAGGAGCAAAGAAAGATTCAACTTTTATTTACTTTTTTGCCCTCCACGTAACATCTGATAGGTAGCTTGGGAATAAAGAGTGGCCAACACGCCCTGGCCGGTTTGGCTCAGCAGTGAGAACATCGGCCCTCAGACTGAAGTGCCTCAGGTTCGATTTTGGTCAAGGGCACATCCAGTGACCCACTATGTGTAGTCATGAAAAGGAGAGTTGTCCCAAGGCCCAGAAGCCTCCTTTTCTGAACATCTGTACTATTTGGGGTTCTTGCAAGGTTTAGGGCATCATTTGAAGGTGTTATGGCCCACGGGCCAGAAATGTTTGAATAGCCAGCTTTGGCCCAACCATACCTCCTCTTCATAGGATCCCAGGAGAGGTATATGCATATGTGCAAGTAGCAAATGAAAAATAAGGGAGAATTTTATTATCTGGTGGGGCAATATCCAATGCCCCAGTACAGAGCTCTGTGGGAAGTTGGGCTTGATTTGGCGTATGGCGTGATCAAGGCCAAATCTCATCCCAAGTGCATATCTCAGGGTCAGACAACCCCTGCCTGCCCACATGGGACAGGAAGGGATGAGAGCTTGTTGGAGAGGAGCATGGGAATGCGCCCTTGTTGGGCTCCTTGCTCAGTCACACAGATGCAGGAGCAAGCAGAGAGCCAGGGGCCTGTGCGACTAGTGAGTCCTCATCACACCAGGGGCCAGCAGTTTTCTTCAGAGGAGCTCCAGCAGCTCTGCCTTCCAGCAGGGAATGTAAACCCACAGTAATTTCAGCAGAACTCTGACTTTGCATTTCCAGGTCCTTGTTCTTTTATTTATAATGTCCCTGGAAGTTAAACTGGGACCTGTGTTTGCTACAACATCCTTTAGTGCCCAGCACAGTACCTAGGATGCAGGAGTTACTTAGAGAGGATAAATAAGGGAATCACTTTCTGTGGAATAAGCTCATTTTTTTCTTCTAAATGAAAACAGAAAGATCATTTGGATTAAATCAAGCTCAGGTTCAGTTTACTATGGTGATAACAAAGGAATGCATTTTCCTTGGAAAGCCCAGTAAGGATGCATCAGCCCAGCCCTCATGTCCTCTCCCACTCCCCACCCACAGAAGGCTTCTTCTAGTGTTGCTTATGTCTGCTTCTTTTTCTATCCAAAGTGACCGTCTGGTTCCTGAGCTCGACACAATTGTCCCTTTAGAATCTACCAAAGCCTACAACATGGTGGACATCATACATTCTGTAAGTGCTGCATCTGTCTGTCTTGTCTGCTAGCTCAGCCACGTCCATGGTCACTGGGCTTTGGCCTAGTGAGGAAGTGCTGGACCCATAGGACTTAACATCTGGCAATACAGGCAGAGCATGGGGTGGACCAGGACCAGAGACCACTGAGTAGTCTGTTGTGGGAAGAGCTAGTGGCTGTAGCCACCCTACTGGCTAGGATGGACTTGAGGGCTGGGGGGAGAAGGAGCTAGTTGGTGCGGCAGAGCTCAGGAGTCTTTTGATGGCACTGAGGTGCATAGAGAAGGGACCATGTCCCTAGAGTCTGGAGTTGAGGCCAGGGTGACTCTTTGTTAGGTACTTTTGTTTGGAGCCTTATGCTTAGAGGGCATTTTGTCTTTCTAGATAAAGAAGAATACATAGGGCATCCTCTGACAATGTCGAGGGTGTGTGTGTGTGTGTGTGTGTGTGTGTGTGTGTGTGTGTGTGTGTATAGGTAGGTAGGTCAGTCAGTCGGTTGGTCTTGGGAGGGTAGGAGTCATTTGTACCTTTTTGTTGGTATAGCACAGTGGTTCTCAACCTTCCTTATGCCGCCACCCTTTAATGCAGTTCCTCATGTTGTGGTGACCCCCAACCATAAAATTATTTTCGTTGCTACTTCATAACTGTAATTTTGCTACTGTTATGAATCGCCATTGGAAATATGTGTTTTCTGATGGTCTTAGGCGACCCCTGTGAAAGGGTCGTTCAACCCCCAAAGGGGTCGTGACCCACAGGTTGAGAACCGCTGGTATAGCAGATTCCTGGATTGTTATGAAGAGAGGACCGTATCAGGGCCAACTGGGGACATCTCTCGATGGCCATTGTCTCCTTCAGACGCATATGCACACCGTGTTCTCAGCAGTCCTTGCTGAATGGAGGCAGAGCCTCTCCAAGAGCCCTGGCTCCCCCAGTGACCTGTTCCTTCTCCTGTACTCTGGGGAGCCAGCGTGAGTCAGTAACCATGGCCAGACTCTGCCTCTCCTCATTGCTAGATGATGTAGCCTACCGAGCACCATTTGAGCTGTGAAAACAAGACCTTACTACCAGCGTGCCCTTCTCTGACCTTGCCCTGCAGCCCCCTCTGCGTCCTCACAGTGGTGCTTGTCCTAACCTCTTTCTCCACGCTCTCTCTGGTCAGATGACCTGGGCGTCACCTTCTCGGGGAAACTTGAGAGCATCAGGTTTCCCACTCCTCACAAGTGATCATTTCTTCTTCCTCACTGAATGAGGGTCTACCTGGGCTCGACTCCATCCTTCCTCACCCAGGGTCCTGCTTTCTTGAGTGGTTTTTTTTTTTATTTCTAAGTCTTTCTTCCTCTCGTTACTCCTTTCTCTTAGTAATAAATGTGTATGAACAGGTATAGATTTGTCTTAGTTACTAAAAAGAACGAAACCTCTTAACATATATCTCTGTTTAAGTGCTGTTCAAATTCTTTTCTCCCTTTTCATTTAAACTCCTCTTGTTGCCCTGGCCGGTTTGGCTCAGCGGTTAGAGTGTTGGCCTGTGGACCAGAGAGTCCTGGGTTCGGTTCCTGCTAGGGGCACGTACCTGGGTTGCAGTTTGTCCCCACCCTGGTTGGGGTCATGTGGGTGGCAACCAGTCAGTGTGTCTCTCTCACATCGATGTTTCTCTCTCTCCCTTCCCCCCTCCCTCCCTCTCTATCTGAAGATAAATGCAAAAATGTCCTCGGGTGAGGATAAAAATAAATAAATAAATAAAAATAAATAAATAAACTCCTCTTGTCTTCCATTCCTCCTCACTGGGCTCTGGCTTCTGGTTTTCTCTCTCCACTGAGTGACAGACCTCCTAATGACCTCTCTAACCCAGGGAACTAAGGGCATTTATTGGTGTAATTACAGAGGTAACCATATGAAAAAAATATAACCTTCGTAAGTAACAAAAAAGATTACATAGACTAGATCAAACAAAATGCTTCACAGAGAGAAACAGACACCTCCCTGGTGCTTGCTTCTAGTCACTGTTTCCCCCTCAGACCCCTGAGAGAAACCACTGTCCTGACTTAACAGCACTTAGTTTTTCTGGTTCTTGTGTATTATCTCAGTGTCATGTTTGGAAGGTTTTTCCGTATTGTTGCATTTGTTCTCATCAGTCTCTTCAGTCTTTTGTATGAACTGTTTATCTACTGTTGATGGGCATTTGGGTAATTCCTAGTTTGGGGCTATCACAAATAGTTCTGATATGAACATTTTATTTTGTGATTTTGGTAAATAAATTACACGTTTCTGTTAGACCCATACTGAGGAAGTAAAGTACCACGTATTAGGGTATCCATACATTTAGCTTTAGTAGATACTGTCGAAGGGTTTTTCGTAAGAGGAATCGTACCATTTTGCACTCCCGCCAGCAGCCTGTGAGAGTTCCAGTTCCTTCATGTTCTCACCAGACTTGGCCAATACCATGCTGTCTTTTTGGTTTTTTTTTCAATCCTCACCCGAGGATATTTTTACATTTATCTTCAGACAGAGTGGGAGGGAGGGAGGGAGGGGGTGAGAGAGAGAGAGAAAGAAAGAGAGAAACATCGATGTGAGAGACACATCGATTGGTTGCCACCTGCACGACCCCAATGGGGCTGGGGACAAACCGCAACCGAGGTACATGCCCTTGGCTGGAATCGAATCCGGGACTCTTTGGTCCTCGGGCCGATGCTCTGACTGCTGAGCCAAACCGGCCAGGGCAATACCATGCTGTTTTAATTTTTGAGATATTATAGTGTGCTTTCAGTCTGGTAGAAACAGTTTATCTTGATTATTCTTCTTTCAGAGTTTTCTTGCCTAATTTTGCTTGTTTATTTTTCCATACAAATTTTAGAGTCCGTTTGTCTTATTTTAGGGTAGAAGGGGTTGGAATTAGGGAATCCTGTGTGGTTTTTATTAGGATCCTGTTAAATTTATGAACTAACTCGGGAGAACTGACATCCTTATAAATCTGAAACAATCTTAAAAACATAGTTTGTGCCCAGCCAGTGTGGCTCAGTGGATTGAGCATTGTCCCATGGACTGAGAGGTCCCGGTTTGATTCCCAGCCAGGGCACATGCCTGGGTTGCAGGCTTGGTCCCCAGTGGGGGGGCGTGCAGGAGGCGGCTGATTGATGTTTCTATCTCTCTCCTTTCCTCTAAAACATCAATTAAAAAAATTTGTTTTCTTTATTGATTTTTTTTTTTAGAGAGAAAGGGAGAGGAAGAGAGAAATAGAAACATTGATGAGTGAGAACATCAATTGACCGCCTCCTGCATGCCCCTCACTGGGGATCCCTCTGGCTGCTGGTGCCTGTTCTGTCTGGTGCTGATTGGTTGCAGGATTTGAGGAGTAACCAATGGAAATTCCATTCTTATCTAGGAGAGGCTCAGCCTGTCTCAGGTCCATATTTTATCAAATGCAATAATGAGTAGTGGCTGTGAGAGTGGACATCTTATTACTAACTTTAGAGAGACTGCCACTAGTGTTTTTTATTTTTATATTATTATTTTTTAATTCTCACCCAATGATATGTTTAATAATTTTAGAGAGAGAGGAAGGAAGAGAGAAAGAGAGAGAAACAACAATGTGAGAGAGAAACATTGATTGCTTGCCTCCTGTATGTGCCCCGACTGGGGATGGAACCTGCAACCTAGGTACGTGCCCTGACGGGGAATCAAACCCACACTACCTTTTGGTGTATGGGATGATGCTCCAAACAACTGAGCCACCCGGAGACAACCAATGTTTTTTAAATATTAAAAAAATTTTTTTTTCTTTATTGATTTTAGAGAGTAAGGGAGAGGGAGCGAGAGATAGAAACATCAATGAGAGAGAACATCGATTGGCTGCCTCCTGCACGCCCTGCTGAGGATTTGGCCCACAACCTGGGCATGTGCCCTGACTGGGAATCGAACCCGTGACCTCTTAGTCCATGGGATGATGCTCACTTCACAGAGCCACACTGGCCCAGTTTTTTTTTTTTTTTTCATTCCTCACCCAAGGATATTTTTCTATTTATCATTAGATAGAGTGGGAGGGAGGGAGAGAGAGAGAGACAGAGAGAAACATTGATGTGATGGAGACACATTGATTGGTTGCCTCCCACAGGACCCTGACCAGGGCTGGGGACTGAACCGCCACCGAGGTGCATGTCCTTGACTGAAATTGAACCCACACTCATTGATCTGTGGACCGACGCTCTAACTGCTGAGCCAAACTGGCCAGGGCCTGGCCTGGCTTTTTAATATTATATATTTTTTCATGTTAAGAAAGCTACCACTGGTTCTTATTTTATTTTATTTGTTAATCCTCACCTGAGGATATTTTTCCATTGGTTTTTAGGTAGAGTGGAAGGGAGGGAGGGGGAGAAAGAGAGAAACATCGATGTGAGACAAAGACATCGATTGGCTGCCTCCCGCATGCCCCCGACTGGGTCTGGGGATGGAACCTGCAACCCAGGCACGTGCCCTGACTGGGAGTCCAATGCGTGAACATTCAGTCTGCGAGCCGACACTCACTGCTGAGGCAGACTGGCCAGAGCAGGGATATATACATTTTTTAAAACTATTCTGAAAAATTTTATATAAGTTTGAAATGATTTCCAAAATAAAGTATGAAAGTGTAATAATGCCAAATTCAAATAACACCTTTTATTTATTTTTTAATGTTTTCTTCTGTTAATCCTCACATGAGGATATTTTTTCATTGATTTTTTTTTTTTTTTTTTTTTTTTTACAGAGAATAGAAGGGAGAGAGGAAGGGGGAGAGAGAAATATCCATGTGGGAGAGACACATCAATTGTTTGCCTCCCGCACACACCCCAGCTGGGGCCGGGAATCAAACCTGCAACCCAGGTACGGGTCCTTGACTGGAAGTCGAACATTTGACCCTTCAGTGTGTGTGGGCTGACGCTCTAACCACTGACCCACACTGGCCAGGGCTCAAATAGAACCTTTAAAAAAAGGCTGAACTGGTGTGTCCTCCCCCAGCAGTGTACAGGAGGCTTTTCCCGTTCAGCAAGGAGAAGGTGCCCTCTGCCTGTGGTCTTGCTTCCTTGGAGAACCTGTGGTGGGGTGGTGGCTATCCAGCTCTGTAATCTGTAATGTAGTTATATCTTGTTCTTTATCATTTTGAGCTCAGGAGTAAATTTGTCCCTGCAGGTTGTTGATGAGCGAGAATTTTTTGAGATTATGCCCAAGTATGCCAAGAACATCATTGTTGGTTTTGCAAGAATGAATGGAAGGACTGTTGGAATTGTTGGCAACCAACCTAAGGTGGCTTCAGGTAGGAGGGAGAAGCGCTCATAAACCTCAGGTGGTGGTTGGGGGGATGTCAGGGCTGCCTGCCCATGGTGTCTTTCTGCTTTCTCCTCGGACATGGTCTTCCATGTCCAAAGAAAAACTCAGATGTTGCGAAAGCTCTTTTTTCTTTTATTTATTTTTTTATTAATTTACTTTTGTTACAGATGTTTCTCCTTTTTCCCCCCCATTGACACCCTCCTCCCCCTCCCTCTCTGCCCCGTCCCCATTTTTGTTGTCCATGTCCATTGGTTATGAGTACATGCGTACAAGTTCTGTGTTCATCGCTCCCCTCCCCCACCCCCTCTTCTGGCAAATGTCAGTCTGTACTTCCATGTCTCTGGGACTACCCTGTTCCTCACACTGTTATGTTCATTATATTCCAGAAATAAGTGAGATCATATGATATTTGTCTTTCTCTGCTTGGCTTGTTTCACTTAGGATAATAGTTTCCAGGTCCTCCCATGTCGTCTCAAAGGATAAGAGATCGTTCTTTCTTACAGCTGCATAGTACTCCATTGTGTATATGTACCACAGCTTTTTTATCCATTCGTCTACTGATGGACACTTGGGCTGTTTCCAGATCTTAGCTATTGTAAATAGCGCTGCTATGAACATGGGGGTACATGTATTCTTTCTGATTGGTGTTTCAGGCTTCTTAGGGTATATTCCTAGGAGTGGGATCACTGGGTCAAATGGTAATTCAATTTTTAATTTTTTGATGTAACACCATAGTGTTTTCCATAGTGGCTGCACCAGTCTGCACTCCCACCAGCAGTGTACTAGAGTCCCCTTTTCTCCACACCCTCGCCAACACTTGTTGTTTGATGCTTTGTTGATGGCAGCTATTCTGACAGGTGTGAGGTGATACCTCGTTGTTTTAATTTGCATCTCTCTGATGATTAGTGATGTTGAGCATTTCTTCATATGTCTCTTGGCCGTTTGTATGTCCTGTTTGGAGAGGTATCTATTTAGTTCCTCAGCCCATTTTTTAATTGGGTTCTTTGTCTTCCTTTTGTTGAGATGTGTGAGCACTCTATATATTTTGGAAATTAGTCCCTTATCTGATATATCATAGGCAATTATGCTCTCCCATACAGTGGGTTGCCTTTCCACTTTGATGGTTGTTTCTTTTGCTGTGCAGAAGCTTTTGAGTTTGATGTAGTCCCATGTGTTCATTTTTTCCTTTGTTTCTATTGCCTTAGGTGATATATCAGTGAAAATTTTGGTGCGTATGATGTCTGAAATTTTGTTGCCTACATTTTCTTCTAGGATTTTTATGGATTCAGGAGTCACATTTAAGTCTTTTACCCATTTTGAGTTTATTCTTGTGTATGGTGTAAGCTGATGATCTAGTTTCATTTTTTTGCATGTAGCTGTCCAGTTTTCCCAACACCATTTATTAAAGATGCTGTCTTTACTCCATTGTATGCTCTTGCCACCTTTGTCAAATATTAATTGAGCATAATGTTTTGGGTCAATTTCTGGGTTCTCTGTTCTATTCCATTGATCTATGTGCCTGTTCTTGTGCCAGTACCAGGCTGTTTTGATTACAGTAGCTTTGTAGTATAACCTGATGTCCGGTATTGTGATCCCTCCTACTTTGTCCTTCTTTTTCAAGATTGCTGTAGCTATTCGGGGTCTTTTTTGGTTCCATATGAATTTCTGAAGTATTTGTTCTAGTTCTGTGAAATATGTCGTTGGTATTTTGATGGGGATTGCGTTAAATCTATAGATTGCTTTGGGTAGTATGGACATTTTAATGATGTTAATTCTTCCAATCCATGAACAAGGTATATGCTTCCACTTTTTTATATCTTCCTCTATTTCTTTTTTCAATGTCCTGTAGTTTTCTGCAAATAGGTCCTTTACTTCTTTGGTTAAGTTTATTCCTAGGTATCTTAATTTTTTTGCTGCAATGGTAAATGGGATTGTTTTTTTAGTTTCTCTTTCTGTGAGTTCATCATTGGTGTATAAGAATGCCGTCGATTTCTTGACCTTAATTTTGTATCCTGCTACTTTGCCAAATTCATTAGGTCTAGTAGATTTTTGATGGAGTCTTTAGGGTTTTCTATGTATAATATCATGTCATCTGCGAATAATGACAGTTTCACTTCCTCCTTTCCAATTTGGATCCCTTTTATTTTTTCTTCATGTCTGATTGCTGTGGCTAAGACTTCCAGTACTATGTTAAATAAGAGTGGTGAAAGTGGGCATCCTTGTCTTGTTCCTGTTCTTAAGGGAAATGCTTTTAGTTTTTGTCCATTGAGTATGATGTTGGCTGTAGGTCTTTCATATATGGCCTTTATAATGTTGTGATATGATCCCTCTATTCCCAAATTGCTGAGCGTTTTTATCAGAAATGGGTGCTGGATTTTGTCAAATACTTTTTCAGCATCTATTGATATGATCATATGGTTTTTATCTTTCATTTTGTTTATGTGATGTATCACATTTATTGATTTGCGTATATTGTACCAGCCTTGCATCCCTGGGATGAATCCCACTTGGTCATGGTGAATAATTTTTTTGATGTATTGCTGGATCCAATTTGCTAGTATTTTGTTCAGGATTTTGGCATCTATGTTCATCAGGGATATTGGCCTGTAGTTTTCTTTCTTTGTAGTGTCTTTTTCTGGTTTTGGAATTAGAATTATGCTGGCCTCATAAAATGAGTTTGGAAGTCTTCCTTCTTCTTGAATTTTTTGTAATAGTTTGAGGAGAATGGGTGTTAGTTCTTCTTTGAATGTTCGGTAAAACTCGCCCGTGAAGCCGTCAGGGCCTGGGCTTTTGTTTGCTGGGAGGGTCTTGATTACATCTTCAATTTCCTTCGTTGTTATTGGCCTGTTCAAGTTTTCTATCTCTTTCCGATTCAGTTTTGGGAGACTGTGTGTTTCTAGAAATTTGTCCATTTCTCTTAGATTGTCGAATTTGTTGCCATATAAATGTTCATAGTATTTGCTAATGATCCTTTGTATTTCTGTAGTGTCAGTTGTTCCTTCTCTTTCATTTCTGATTTTGTGTATTTGGGTTCTCTTTGTTTCTTGGTGAGTCTAGCTAAGGGTCCATCAATCTTGTTTATCTTTTCAAAAAACCCGCTCTTTTTTTATTGATCCTTTGAATTGTTTTTTTGGTCTCTATGTCGTTTATTTCTGCTCTGATCTTTACTATTTCCTTCCTTCTACTTGCTCTGGGGTTTTCTTTTTGTTTGCTTTCTAGTTCTTTAAGTTGTGAGGTTAGAAAGTCAATTAGAAATTGTTCTTCTTTCTTAAGGTGGGCCTGTAGTGCTATGAACTTCCCTCTCAGAACTGCTTTCGCTGTATCCCATAGATTTTGCGTTGTTGTGTGTTCATTTTCATTGGTTTCCAGGAATTTTTTAAATTCTTCTTTGATCTCCATGGTAACCCATTCATTGTTCAGTAACATGCTGTTTAGCCTCCATGCGTTCATATGTTTTTGCATGTTCTTGTTGCAATTGATTTCTAGTTTCATGCCATTGTGGTCTGAGAAGATGCTTGATATGATTTCAATCTTCTTGAACTTGTAGAGACTTAGTTTGTGCCCTAACATATGGTCTATCTTTGAGAATGTCCCATGTGCACTTGAGAAGAATGTGAATTCTGTAGTTTTGGGGTGTAATTCTCTGTAGATATCTATTAAATCCATTTGATCTAGTGCTTCATTTAGAGTCTCTGTTTCCTTGTTAATTTTTTGTCTAGATGATCTATCCAGTGATGTCAGCGGGGTGTTGAAGTCCCCTGCTATGATTGTATTGCGGTCGATTTCTCCTTTGAAGTCCTCCAGAAGATTTTTAATGTATTTTGGTGCTCCTATATTGGGTGCATATATGTTTACCAAGGTTATATCTTCCTGTTGGATAGACCCTTTCAATATTATGTAGTGGCCTTCTTTGTCTCTAATTATGGTCCTCTTTTTTCTTTTAATGTTAATTTCTCAAAATGCTTCTTTTATACTTTCCTATTTTTTTAAAATATGTATTTTTTTTTAGAGAGGAAGGGAGTGAGAGATAGAAACATTGATGTGAGAGAGAAACATGGATTGGCTCCCTCCTGCATGCCCCCCACTGGGGATCGAGCCCACAACCTGGGCATGTGCCCTGACTGGGAATCCAACCGGGACCTCCCACTCCATGGGACCACACTCAGTCCACTGAGCCATACCGGCGGGGCTTTTCCTGCTTTTTAAGGGTTTATTGATAGCTTTCCTCCTCAGCTCGTAAGGTCCTTATTTTTCAGAGGTCTGCTTTCTTTTTTTTTTTTTTTTTTTTTTATCCTCACCCAAGGACATTTTTCCATTTTTTGTTCAGATAGAATGGGAGGGAGAGAGAGAAAGAAACATTGATGTGAAAGAGACACATCGAGTGGCTGCCTCCCGCACGACCAACCAGGACTGGGGACAAATCGCAACCGAGGTACATGCCCCTAGTGGGAACCGAACCCCGGTCTCTCTGGACCACAGGCCGAAGCTCTAAGCGCTGAGCCAAACCGGCCAGGGCCAGAGGTCTGCTTTCTGTTCCCTTCAGTTAGATTTATGACTCACCCACTAAACTGTGAGTTCCATGAGGGCAAGAGTGTTGGTGTCTCATTCACAGTGTTATCTCCAGTGCCTTCAGTGGTGCCAGGTACATAGTTGGTATGTGACGAGTTAACAGATCTTGCTGTCTGTACCCTGCAGCTTTCTGGTGATAAGGCCAGACCTGAGTCACAGCAGGTGGCAGGGACTCCTCCTTGGTTGTGCTCTGGGTGGGGTTGGGAGTGTGGGGTGGGGACTGTGAACACTTCTTTCCTCTCATGTGTTGGATCACTCCATGGAAATGTGTATTTTATTTCTGGAGGAAAATTTTCTACTTTCCAATGTGCTTCTAGGTGTGGGAGGAGGGGCAGCAGGGCCTTCTCTCTCCGCAGGGCTCAGCAAGTCCCAAGTCAGGATGCACAGTGAGAAGGAGGAACTCCTAAAGGGACATGGCCCAGAGTGTCCCTAAAGGGAAGTAGCCCTGTGTGCAGAGTGGACATGAAGCAGCCATCCGCGCGGAGTGGACATGAAGCGGCCCTGTGCCCTGTGGACGTGAAGCATCCCTGTGTGCAGAGTGGACATGAAGCGGCCCTGTGCCCTGTGGACGTGAAGCAGCCCTGTGTGCAGAGTGGACATGAAGCGGCCCTGTGCCCTGTGGACGTGAAGCGGCCCTGTGCGCGGAGTGGACGTGAAGCGGCCCTGTGCGCGGAGTGGACGTGAAGCGGCCCTGTGCGCGGAGTGGACGTGAAGCGGCCCTGTGCCCTGTGGACGTGAAGCGGCCCTGTGCCCATGAAGCGGCCCTGTGCCTGGAGTGGACGTGAAGCGGCCCTGTGCCCGGAGTGGACGTGAAGCGGCCCTGTGCCTGGAGTGGACGTGAAGCGGCCCTGTGCCCGGAGTGGACGTGAAGCGGCCCTGTGCCCTGTGGACGTGAAGCGGCCCTGTGCCCTGTGGACGTGAAGCGGCCATCCACACAGAGGCTGGCCAGCCTGTCCCACTTAGCAAGTGGCAGAACTTCTGAAGGAACAGGAATACCAGTGATAGCCTTAGAAATCTGCCTTGGACTTTGTTTTTACTGGACTTATTCGTCAGAAAACACACACATAACTTTTCTGCTTTAAAGTAGCACATGGTTTTTGCTTTTGCTTTAAGGTTTGAGGTTTATTTGCTTGTTTTTGACCCTACACTTGGACAATGTCCTTTAGCTTTGCTGAGGCAAACAGAAGGTCAGGTGTCAGAACTCCCTGCCATTTGTGACGGGCCGCCTTGTGTGTGACTGGGAGGCCAAGGCCAACCCCTCCTCAATGGCCTTACCTCCTGTGGCTCTGCTCTTCTTCTCCTCCTGTGTCCGTTCTCTGTGACCCATGGCTCCTTTACCAACTGTTGGCTCTGAGAAGAAACCTCTCTATTTGTGAATTTTTGCCATTTTTATTCTGCCATCTTGACTGGAAGTCACCCAGTTTTAAATTGGTGTTTGTTTTCTTAATCCTGTGTTTTAAGAGTTCTTTTGTATCTGTTAGATAGCAGTCCTTGATCAGATGCGTATTTTGCAAATATTTTCTTCTGGTCTGAGGTTGTCTTCTCATTTTCTAGACAATGTCTTTTGTTGAGCAGAAGGTTTTAATTTAATCAAATCCAGCTTATCAATTATTTCATGGATCATTCTTTTGATTGTATATCTAAAAAGTTGCCCTTATACCCAAGGTCTTCTAGGTTTTCTATGTTACTTTCTAGGAGTTTTATAGATTTGTGTTTTACATTTAAGTCTCTGCATCCGTTTTGAATTAATTTTAGTGAAAGGTGTGAGATCTGTGTCTAGATCAACTTTTTTCGCTGTGAATGTCCAGTTGTTCCAGCACCATTTGCTGAAAAGACTGTTTTTCTTCCATTGTATTGCCTTTGCTTCTCCATCAAAGATCAGTTGATTATATTTATGTGGGTCTATTTCTAGACTATTTAGTTCCATTGATCTGTTGTATATTCTTTCACCCATTACCACGATGTCTTGATTATTGTAGCTTTATAGTAAGTATTATAGTTGGGTAGTTTCAGTCCTCCAACTCTGTTCTTCAACGTTGTGTTGGCTATCCTGGATATTTTGCTTCTCCATATCAACTTTAGAATCAGTTTGTTGATATCCACAAAATACTTGGGATTTTTATTGGAATTGCATTAAATCTAAACATCAAGTTGAAAGAACTGACCTCTTGACGATATTGAGTCTTCCTAACTGTGAACATGGAGTATCTCTCCATTTATTTAGTTCTTTTATTTTGCTCATCAGTTTTGTAGGCTTCCTTTGTATATCTTCTATGTATATTCTTAGAGTTATTTAATTTGTTAGGTTTATTTTGTTAGATTGTACTTTATGTGGGGTGTGCTAATGTAAATGTATTGTGTTCTTAGTTTCAAATTCATTGCTGGTGCATAGGAAAGCAATGGGTTTTTGTGTATTAACTTTGTTTCCTACAATGTCACTATACTTGCTTATTAGGTCCAGCAATATTTTTGTGAATATTTAGGATTTTCTACATAGACACTTATGTCATCTGTGAACAAAGTTTGATTTCTTTGTTCCCAGTCTGTATACCTTTTACAGATTTTTTTCTTTTTTTTTTTTTAGCCTCACCCAAGGACATTTTTGCATTCATTCTCAGAAAGAGCGGGAGGGAGAGAGGGAGGAAGAGAGAGAGAGAAACTTTAATGTGAGAGGGACACATCAACTGATTGCCACCCACACGACCCCAACCGGGGCCGGGGACAAACCACAACCGAGGTTCGTGCCCTTAGCGGGAACCAAACCCGGGACTCTCTGGTCCGCAGGCCAACACTCTAACTGTTGAGCCAAACTGACCAGGGCAGATTTTTTTCTTGTTTTATTCATTAGCTAGGACTTCCAGTATAATTTTGAAATAGAGTGGTAACACTTCTGGGCACCGTGGCAGTGAGGGTAAACGTGGTACCTTCCACAACCACATCAAAATTGCAACTAAACTACAGAACAACCCTCATTGAGAACCACCTGAAATCTGGCTGAATGGAAGTCCTAATGTTGGTGGCAGCAAAAATGGCACCTGGTGTTAGACCACTGTGGGATCAGACCTTGGTTTAGCAGCCTCGGTACTTGAGTTCTGGCTAGGAAAGAATTCAGAGCCAAGACTCAAACTATAAGAGAAAGTTTATTTAGAAAGTCACTGAAGTAGAAGTGAGCTGTAGAAGAAATGGGTTCAGGAAACAAATTACAGAGCAAAGGAAAGGCCCTGGGAGCTTAGGCAAGGGGAAGGTAAAGGTAATATGCCTGGGGGGGTGGGGGGGAGGGAAAGGTGCAGGTGTTCCTGGGAATGGGAAGGAGAGAGTGCTGGGTTCTTTGTTTTAAGGGCTTTTTAAGGGCAGGGATTTTAGGGGAAGTCCCAGGGGAGGATCTCAATAGAATATTCATGAGCTTTCCAGGTGTGTCCTTTCAGGGTCATGGTCTCCACTGATTGGTTGGCTGCAGGGGTTCCTTAGTCGGTGCAGCTGGTCCTGAGGTCAGCCATGGTGTAACTTGTCTGGTTTTGATGCTTTTCTGCACCTGGAGCTGAAACACAATTGAAGCCTAGATGTTATCCCTAGGGGTTAATGCTTAAGAGAGTGGTCATGCAAGGAAGTCCAATGAGGCCACTTTTTGGCCCCTTGTTCCTCCTCTAAGGGAGTCTAGTGCATGACTAGCACTATGCCAGGGGAGGAAAGGTCAGGGTAGGGTCCAAACCACATGTCCAGGAATATGAAAGTCAGGGGGGTCTAAACCCCATGACCAGCAATATGCTAGGGGAGGAAAGGTTGCCTTGTGGGCGAAGTCCTTGTTTTCCCAGTGTTGCCTGTTGGTAGGCATCTGGGGCTTTCTGCCCTGGTGACCTTCTGTACCTGGCCTATGGTCCTTGCTTTGCTCGTGTCTAACTGCCTACCACACTACAACTAGGGAATTAAAGAAGTCACATCAAGACTGGTAGGAGGGGCAGAGACTGGGCTAGTCACATCAAGACTGGTAGGAGGGGCAGAGACTGGGCTAGCCCAGAGAATGGGCTAGTCTCACACCCACGTGAGGTGGATAAAAATTGGGAGGGATATCTCAGCTGTGGAGGTTCCCCCTGAGGAGGGAGGGGTCCCAGCCCCACACCATTCTCCCCATCCCAGGGTTCCAGTGCCAGAAAGAGAAGCCCCCATAACTTCTGGCTGTAAAAACCAGCCGGGATTGAGGCTAAGGGAGACAGGCTGCTGGAGTCCCAGGCAATTCCTCTTAAGGGTCCGAGCTCAGAGGGAAGGAGCCCAATTCCTCTTGGGCTCCTTCCCTCTGAGCTCCAGCGCTGGGGCAGCAGCTTGAAAGGCACCAGAGACAGCCCTGGCCAGGTGACCCAGTTGGCTGGAGCATCATCCCATACACCAAAAGGTTGTGGGTTCAGTTCCCGGTCAGGGCACATCCTAGGTTTGAATCCTTAGTTGGGGCATGTATGGGAGACAACTGATTGATGTTTCTCTCTCAGATCAATGTTTCTCTCTCTCTCTAAAATAAAAATTAATAAAAACGTATCCTCAAAAAACAGAAAAAAATAAATACAAAAAAAAAAGAAAATAAATAAAATATATTCTCAGGTGAGGATTTAAAAAAAAAAAAGGCACCAGAGACATATGGGGAGGAACTGAATTGTCCTGCATTGGAGGGAGAGCTGGGGGACAGTCTTTTTCCAGACTGGAAGAGACCATTGTTCTTTGCTGAGCCCTTCCTCAACAGAGCCAGCAGGTGGGCCACATATCTGAGATGCCATCAGTATGGCTCATACTGTTTGCCCCGCCCTGGTAATTCCCTGAGGCCCAACTTTCAGGCCCACCCAAGCTGTTTCCAGTGGCTTTTCCATAGGAATGGCCTATCTTGGCTCATGCTTTAGATTTTGCTAAAAATATCTCAAACAACATCTGACCTTAGCGTGCCCTGTTATCTCTTAGCGTGCCTGGCACTAGCAGCAGCTGGCCTTGGTTTGCAGCTTGACCTTACCTGGGTTCCGTTAAGCCCAGCACAAGTAGCAGGTCACTTTACAGTTCATTCCCTGTGGCCCCAGGCACAACACAGGCATGGCTGACCTTGGCCTGCACCTCCTGGGAGGTCCCAGAGCCAGTGCACCCAGTGGACAGCTTCAGACCACATTGAAGTATTACCACCCAACCACCTCCTCAAGTGATACACTCAAAGGGCAGACTTAGTGGGCACCAGAGCCCCACTGAGGTAAGTTCTGCTCTGTGAGGTGGGCCCCTGCACGGCCAATCCTCCATGATGGTTGGAGGTCAGTGGTCGCAGTTCTTGGCAGCTGATTGGCCTGGGGGTAAATCTCTGCCACTGATGTGCCAACAATAATCAGGGCTCAACTACAAGAGGAGGGTCTACACAGCTTACCTGGGGCGGGAGCACACCTCCAGTGCCCAGCTTGGGTGATCAGGAATGCTGTGCCACTGGACCCTACAGAACAGCTACTACATAAGGCTACTTTACCAAGCCTGGGAGACATAGGAGCTCTGCCTAACATGTAGAAACAAACACAGGGAGGCTGCCAAAATAAGACAAACATGTCCCAAGTGAAGAACAGAACGTAACTCCAGAAAAAGAACTAAAAGTGGAGACAAGCAACCTACTAGATACAGAATTCAAAACACTGGTTATAAAGATGCTCAGTGAACTTAGTGAGGACCTCAACAGCATAAAAAAAAAGGACCAGTTAGAAATGGCCAGGTAGCTCAGTTGGTTAGAGCATCATCCCAATACACCAAGGTTGGGGGTTCGATCCCCAGTCAGGGCACATACAAGAATCAACCAATGAATGCATAAAGAAGTGGACCAACAAATTGATGTTTACCCCCCCTCCCTCCCACAGTCTCTCCCCCTCTCTCATAATCTTGGGATATATGCCACTTGGTCATGATGCATTACTTTCTATATTTGGTAATGTCTTAGAAATTTTTGCATCTGTGTTGAGGGATTTTGGTCTGCATTCTCTGTCATATCTTTCTTCTGTAGTATCAGGGTAATGTTGGCCTCATAGAAGATGTTGAGAACTGTTCTAGGAGGGGAGACTTACTAGTTATTGAGCTCTTTGTGCCACTTGACAGAAGCCATCTCCTTTAACTTGCACCCCCTTGGTAGGAGATAGTAACCTCCCTGCTTTGCGGGTGAGGAACCTCGGCCTCAGAATGTGCAGCGAGGGCACATAGCTGTAACTGCTGGGGCCAGCATTGCATGTCAGGCTGCAGGGACCCTAAGACCAGCCCTAAATGATACCTCCCACTGCTGGTTCCCCTAGGGTAAACCAGGCTGTGCCTCAGGTGACAGCTGTCCTTCAGTGTGTGAGGCAGAGCCTGCTTGTCTGCTCTGGGCTGTGCTCCCCGCAAGGGAGCCCGTGGGGCTGAGGCCACTTCTGGGCCTACTTTGGCCAGTTCCAGGTGGGTTCTCTTACTGCCCTGTTTTTCCTGGAATGTGAGGGTTTGTTCTCCTTTACCGTTCTACGAGGAAGAGGTGTTGGTGCCTCTGTAGAAATCAGCTCTTGGATGGTTGCTAAGAGCACATTCCCACTGTGAGTAGAACTAGGAATTGCCCAGAAGCTCAGCATGGACAATTTCTCTCTTATAGGATGTTTGGATATTAATTCATCTGTGAAAGGAGCTCGTTTTGTCCGATTCTGTGATGCGTTCAACATTCCACTCATCACTTTCGTTGACGTCCCTGGCTTTCTGCCTGGTAAGTCATTCACAGAGGTGGGAGCCAGGAGAGGTGGCTTTACCCAGCGAGGTACCCACTTTATTTGGAGATCTTCTTGCAAAATTCCCTGAATATCTGTGACTTCTCCATAGCTGGTTGTCTAGAATATGGGGCTGGGTGAGGGTTGCTCCTCTCCTGGCCCTTTGGGGAGCAGGGGAAGACCTCATAGCTGAGAGTGGCAGACAGACCTTGTGAGGGCTTTTGTGGGTGTCTAGTAACTCTTCCTCATCACCTAGGCACAGCACAGGAATATGGAGGCATCATCCGGCATGGCGCCAAACTTCTCTACGCATTTGCTGAGGCAACTGTGCCCAAAGTCACAGTCATCACCAGGAAGGTGAGAAACTCCCACTGGAGGCTGTGAGTCCACTCACTCCTAATAGCATGGCCGTGGCTGGAGGTGTGGCCAAGAGTTTCAGCTGGGGGAGGAGGAGGAAACCTCGCTCCCCTTTAAGAGGATTGTGTGAGGACAGCTTTTACAGCCCTGGAGACACACCCTGCAGAGATGTCCGCGGTCATCTCTGGGAACTGAAAACAGCAGTGGGAAAGAGCCATGAAAGACAGCGGGTGTTAACTGTGAAAGCCTCTGGCCTGTGGCCGTGGAGTCTTGGCTCTGGCTCCTTGGCCTCACAGACACTGGGCTTTCAGTAGCCCAGGAGGGCTATTCTTTTTGTCCTCATTTCATTTTGCTTCTTGGGGTCTTTCAGGGACATGATGTGCTTGACTCAAGCTCTAACATTCAGCATTTGGTTCTGTTCTAGGCCTATGGTGGTGCCTATGATGTCATGAGCTCCAAACACCTTTGTGGTGACACCAACTATGCCTGGCCCACAGCAGAGATTGCAGTCATGGGAGCAAAGGTGAAGACCTCTAGCTTTCCCTTTTCCTGGGTCTAGGGACTGCACTCTCCCACAGGAGTTTAAAGCATGGCTGGGACATGTTGGAGAGAAGCCAGGGCCCCCAGGATGGGCCAGGACTCCAGGGAGTTGGGGCCTGGAACTTGGCAAGTCTCCTTCCTGGGACCCCAGGGCCAGCTTTGCCTCCTGTCCTATACTCTCACTTTAGGCCCATGCTGGTATCTTCATGCTCAGAGTCGCAGGAGCCCAGAGTGGGTTTTGAGATTGTCAGTAAAGGGATGAGTCAGCTAAACTAGCCTTTGGGAGGATTGGACATTTCCCCCAACCGCATCTCATCTCCTCGGGAGGGCCCCAGAGCCATTCCTTTGAGCCCATAGAAACTGAACTGTAGTTCTGACCCTGGTGACTTTGGGCAAGGTACTTCCTGTTGGTCAGCCGGTTCCTTTCCTGCTTTGAAATAGCTATTGGGATTGAACCAGAAAACACCCGCTCTGAGCTTTTGGAGGTTCTGATGTGAAGTTTCATTTTTCAGCCCCCCATACTTCTACATTTGCAGCTCAGTGTGTCCTCCTTTGGCCATGGACTTTTGTACTCAGGGCTCAGGATAAGGAAAAGGAAAACAGCATTTTACTTCCCTTGATGCAGGGGACCATGGATGTAATAGTGGAAAATAGGCCACATGTCTTTAGGTAACTGCAGTTGGCTGATGGTAGGATGGAATCTGGGGAGACCAGCTCCTGGCTTTGCCTGAGCTGCCTGTTATTGGGGCCACAGCTGAGTATCTCATCACACAGCCCCTGGAACCATGATGGCTGACTCAGGCAGTGCCCACCTCTGTGCCCTGGCACCTGAAGCTGGCCCTTCACTTCAGAACACTTTGATTTACCAGGAAGTTTGCAACCACAGCGTGATAATGAGCTGAGGGAGGCCTGTCCCGGTTAGACTCTCCAGTGACATTCATTAACTCCTCTCATGGCAGGGTGCTGTGGAGATCATTTTCAAAGGGCATGAGAATGTGGAAGATGTTCAAGCAGAATACATTAACAAGTTTGCCAACCCTTTTCCTGCAGCAGTGAGAGGTAGGAACTGGGCAGGGAGGGCAGCTTGGTTCCTTTGTTGGGTCACTTGCACATTCTTTTTCTCCAAAAAGTCTCACGTAACTGTCAAATCTAGAGACTGTTGAGGGTTGGGGTTGTCCTTGAGTGGTCTTCACTTAAGGACAGTGGGGCCTGTATAGGTTGCTTTGGTAGCCAGATTACAAGCAACATTGCTGAAATGGCTAAATTTCTTACACAGTTACCTAGTACTGTGTAAAACTCCACCACAAAACAGAGTGGCTTAAAACAATCCCTCCCCCCTTTTTTTGGTCATGGATCAGTGATTTGGTTTGGGCTTAGCTGGTGGTTTCTGCTGGTCTTGCCTGGGATCAGTCTTTCAGCTGTAGTCATCTGGTGGCTTGACTGGAGCTGGATAGTCCAAGATGGCCTCTTACCATGGTTGGTGCTGGCTGTCAGCTAGACTCTCCACATGGTTTCTTATTCCTTTTTTAAAAAAATATATTTTTTATTGATTTTAGAGAGGAAAGGAGAGATAGAAACATCTATGAGAGAGAACATCGATTGGCTGCCTCCTGCATGCCCCCCACTGGGGATCAGGCCCACAACCTGGGCATGTGTCCTGACCAGGAATTGAACCGGTGACCTCTTGGTGCATGGGTCGACGCTCAACCAGTGAGCTGCACTGGCTTGGCTGGTTGCTTATTCTTAAGGAGGCTAGTCCATGGTATCCTGAGGGCAGCAAAAAGCTGTGAGGGAAGCTGCAAGCTGCCTTGAGGCCTAGGTTTGGAAGTTGCACCAGGCCACTTTTGCCACATTTTTGTGGCAAGTCATAAAGCTAGGTAAAGAAATAGAATCTACTTCTTTTTTTAAATGTTATTTATTATTTTTTTAATCCTCACCTGAGGACATGCTTATTGATTTTAGGGGGAGGGAGAGAGAAAAACATTGTGAGAGAGTAACATCGATTGGTTACCTTCCTGTACGCAAACCCGCAACCTAAGTATATGCCGTGACCAGGAATGGAGCCTTTCACCTTTTGGTGCATGGGACGATGCTACAAGACCACTGAGCCACACCGGCCAGGGTGGGGTCTACTTCTTGATGGGAGGTGTGTCAGTGTCACATTGCAGAGGGACTTGTGTACAGGAATGGGCAGAATTGTAGCTGTTTTTGAAAATACACATTTATTTTCTTTATATCCTATTGAATTCATCTTGCCTGGGGGGAGGGGTGGTGTCACATTTTCCTTTTCTTGCAAAGTTGGGGACCTGCCAGAGGAATAGGGGAGCTCCAGGGATGCAGGAGAGGGTTCACAGAGCCCAGCCCCTCTTATATGAAGTTGGGTCCAGCTCACACTGAGGGTCCCAGAGATGGTGCCCAGGTTGAGCACAAGATTGGAGGGTGGCATCCTCTGGCGATGCAGATGATGTCCCTTTTCTGTGCTTCACCAGGGTTTGTGGATGACATCATCCAGCCTTCCTCTACACGTGCCCGAATCTGCTGTGACCTGGATGTTTTAGCCAGCAAGAAGGTACAACGTCCTTGGAGGAAGCATGCAAATATCCCATTGTAAACGAATCAAAGGAAAATAAACCAAGAGCTAATTGCTGTCTGGCCATTCAGACTCATCCCTTCTTTTTTTGCAATCATGAAACCATAAAATCTAAATAACAGTAATTACTTGGAATGGCTAAATTTATTAAATTCCGGAAAGATTTCATTTGTGCCTTACTGTAAAATTATTTGCTTTAAATTTTTTTTTTTTAATCCTCACCCGAGGATATTTTTGCATTTATCTTCAGATAGAGCGGGAGGGAGAGAGGGAGGAGAGAGAGAGAGAGAAACATCGATTGGTTGTCACCCGCACGAGGACGAACTGCAACCGAGGTATGTGCCCTTAGTGGGAACCGAATCCGTGGGCTGATGTTTTAACTGCTGAGCCAGACTGGCCAGGGCTAAAATATTAATTGGTATATATTTTAGTATAAAATATTTTTGGTTGAAATCTGAAAAATCAAGAAAAGTAGGAAGAAAATGGTATATATAGTGTTGTCACCTAGAGCTGTCCCTTGTTTGACACCTCTGTGTATTGTTGCCTTTTCCTCCCCAAGAATTAATTTTTTTCTCTCCACAGGTGAGATAATACGCTTTTAGGATAAAGTTATTTATCTGCTTAGGCTTCAGTTTCCTTTTAAATAATACACCCTATCTTTTAATTCCTCCAGGACTTGAGGATTGAATGAGATGTTTGCACACACGCGCGTGTGTGTGTGTGTGTGTGTGTGTGTGTAACAGAATAGATTCTTAGTAAGGCAAATACTCTATGTTATTTCCAGAAATGTGTTCTCACGTTTAAAAAAAAAAATTACTTTGGAAATTTTCAAACCTATAGAAATTTGCAGGAGTTGTATTATGTACCCTTCACTTAGATTCTCCATATCTTAACATTTTCTACATTTGCTTCATCTCTTCCATAAATTTATAATCATTATTTTTATTGACTCATCTGAGTAAGTTGCAGAATCCTGACCCTTTGTTCCCCCAAGATGTCAATGTTTACTTCCTAGGAAACAAGACTTAATATCTTACATAGTCTTTCATGACTGATATTTAAAAAAAATTTTTTTTTTCTTTATTGATTTTAGAGAGAGAGGAAGGGAGAGAGAGATAGAAACATCAATGAGAGAGAACATGGATTGGCTGCCTCCTGCATGCCCCCCACTGGGGATTGGGCCCACAACCTGGGCATGTGCCCTGACTGGGAATCGAACCGGTGTTCTCTTGGTGCATGGGTCGACGCTCAACCACTGAGCCACACCAGGCAGGCCTTATGACTGACATTTTTGAAGAGTGTTTGCCAGTTATTTTGTTGAATGTCCCTCAATTTGGGTTTGTCTGATTGTTTCTGGATCTTTAGATCCAGGTAAGAGCAATACGTAACAGTGCTCTTTCCGTGTATCACATTTGGAAACCTGTGATGTCGTTTTTTCCATTATTGATGAAATTGAGTCAGTTCACTGGGTTAAGGTGGTGGTTGCACAGGTTACCATTTTCTCTTTGTAATTAATAGTTAACCTGGTAGCTTTCTTTAAGTCTGTCTGTCAACAGACTTTTATCCAACACTTTTAGTATTCATTGATGATCCCAGCCTCAATCAGCTGTTGTATATTGATTGTAAAATATTACATTTCTAACCCTGTCATTATGTCTGCATTTATTAGTTGGCACTCTATTGGAAGGAAGAGCTTTCTCTCCTGTTTTTATTGTTTTAGTATCAGTTTAGAATCGTTGATTTTTTTAAAACATTTTTCCTGAAATAATTAATTTTTCTTACTATGCTTATCACCACATCAAATTTTCAAGCACACCTTAGTTTGTTATATTTTCCTCCCTGCCCCATCCCTACCCTACCCCAAGAGTTAGTTTCTTGAGATTGGGAGCCATATATTATTCATAATTAAAATCTATATTTGGTACACAGTAGGTGTTTTATAAATGTTTTAGTGAATGAATATGTTTATTTTTTTAATCCTCACCGGAGGACTTTTTTTTTTTGCATGTATCTTCAGATAGAGCGGGAGGGAAGAAGGGAGGGAGGGAGGAAGAGAAACATCGATGTGAGAGAGACACATCAAGTGGCTGCCACCCACACAACCCCAACAGGGGCCGGGGACAAACCGCAACCGAGGTACGTGCCCTTAGCGAGAACTGAACCCGGGACTCTCTGGTCCACGGGCTGACGCTCTAACCGCTGAGCCAAACTGGCCAGGGCTGAATATGTTTATTAATAAAAAAAATTTTGGACTCCTGGATTTGTTTAAAATTTAATGTTATTTATTTTGATGCACAATTTCCTGATTTGGCCACTGGGAGCTCCTTCAAGCTGGATCTATCCTTTTGATGGGTCACAATAATTTTTTGTGTGCTTATTTTATTTTTTTTAAATTGATTTTTAGAGAGAGAGGAAGGGAGAGATAGATAGAAACATTGATGAGAGAGAACATTGGCTGCCTCCACATGCCCCCCATTGGAGATCGGGCCCACAACCCAGGCATGTGCCCTGACCAGGAACCGAACCAGAGCCCTCCTGGTGCATGGGTCGATGCTCAACCACTGAGCCACACTGGCCGGGTTGCTTCCTTATTTCTTGATACATAATAATGTACCAGCCTTGGAATAGTGATTTCTTCAAGAGCCCTGGTTTCTTTTAGATGTCATTTAGAAGCTATGATAGGCACTAGATGTTCACATTGATACTGCAGTGTCAGTGCTTCTAGGTATTTTCAGCAGACTATGAAATATTTATACAAATATGTGGGTATGTATGTATGTATGTGGGGAACTTGTATATATAAATATGTATTATATATTTATAACTTTAAAATCATGAGTTCATACTGAAACTTTTAATTCTAATCCAACATACTGGTTGTTCTTTGCCTTCCCTTATTCCATTTTCATTTTTTAATTTTATTTTTAGTTTTTTAGAAGTGTTTGCTACCAAGTTTATCTGCAGGTGAACAGTACAGAATTTATAAAACACATTTTGTACAGTCAAGTCTCACACATGGGGGGCTAAGGAAGACATAGTCCTTTCAACAGCTATATCTCATTCCATTTTTATGTCTGTTCTCTCCCACAGTCATAAAACTGACTCCCATTATCTTTAACATATTTTACTCATTTGCTCTATCCTGCAATACATTTAAAAGTTTCAGAACCATTACAACTATACAACAATAAACCTAACATAAAGTTCAAGACTTTTTTTTGTAGTTCTGTCTTTAAACTGAAAGTACATGGTTATTTATTTGGATTAGTAACTGGGTTAATTATGTTATGAATCTGAGAGTCAGAGTCCTTTGTCTGTTTTCCTCCATTCTTGTAGACTATTTTACTGAGTATGAAAAGCATTAAAATCCAGGGGATTTTAAGTACTTTTAGCAGAAAGACCAATCATGGAATGCTGCTCCAGTGTGTCCCATAGGGTGTGCTTTTTCCTGTGGTGAGAGCCCTGGGTCCTCCCACCACTGACGACTTTCCGTTGTTCCAGCCCGTTGGCTCCAAAGGTCTGTAAGCCCTGATTGGACGTCACATTGTAAAAAGGTCATCTTGACCAAAGCCAATAGGTGACCATCATCCACTTTCCCCATTTCTATCAGCCATCCCACCATTCCAGGTAGCCAGGCTCCAGCCCTTAGGAGTTTATTTTTTAGTTCTTTTGAGCATCTTTCTTCCCTCTCTAGTTGGAGAATGGGACTCTCCATTCTAGTTGGGCTCAGAGTACTTTTGCAATAGTCTCTACTTTCATCTTTGTGACCTCTCCCTAAGCCTGTTCTGAGTTAATAGACTAATTGCAGGTCCAGATTTTGTTGTATTCCTCTGCTGTAGCACTCCCAGTGGATAATACACTATTCTGCAAAGTCTTTGCCCTGCATAGAATGTTCTTGTCTGTTCCTTCCTTGCTTTCCTAATGAGTCTTTTGAGGCCATTCTTGTCACCTCCACTTTGGAACACTCTTGCTCTTTAGTTGGCTCATGCTCAAGGGCCTTCTCCACAAGTTCATCGCAAATTGTGAACTCAAACTGATTCTGCTTATAGCAGGTTTTATTTTTTTAAGCATTTGATCCCCTCCTGCCCCCCTCCCCCCTTTTCCTAACTAGGTGGTAAGTTCCTGAGAGGCAGAGACTGTGTTTGACCAGAGGTTCTCTGTATTCATTGCTCTTTGGCACCTAGTACAGAACCAACAGGAAGACTGTAGGCCGTTGGAAGTTGCGAAAGGAGGTGTAGCAGACTACTGGGCCTTTAGAGGCCTCCTGGCTAAGGAAGAATCATGCGGATTGGTCAGTACGTGGCTCAACAGCTTAACATAGCCTGGCTAGTACAATTTCTGGGGTCAGCTGGTCTAGGATTTGGACCATTTTGGGAATGACTGCTATAGTCCACGTAAGAATAAGAGCAAACATGAGCTCGAGTTTTTTTTGTTTTTGTTTTTTGAGGAAGGAGTCCAAGAAGTGTTTTACCAGGTTGTGAAATCTGGATGCTGAAAAGCGCTTTGTGCCTGAGCCTGCTAAAAAAGGGAACCAGCCCAGTAAAGCATTTGGGCAAGAGGCTTCTCGAAAGCCGTGGAGTAGAGACAGTGGGAGAAGTCTCATCCAAAAACCAAGCCAGTGGCCAAGGGAACATGAAGCTGCAAGACCTTGGAAGCTTTGTTAAGTAGACAAGCCTCTGCTCTGTGACCACAGAATGCCTTGAGAATGGTGACAGTGAGTATTCTCGTAGACTGCTATGCAGGAATGCCTTTCCCAACTGGTGTTCTCACCTTAGAGGGAAAAAAAAAAGTTGATTCTTGCAACCAGAGAGGACTTTGTTTCTATGCACAGAGTGCTGGCAAGTGTCTTTCTTTAGACAGAGTTGTAGACAGTAGGAGAAAATGCAAATGTCCTACTGCAAGTAAGTAGACCAATTTGACCCAAGCCACACAACTGAGTGGTGAAGCTGAGATTTGAACCCAGGCAGATTTTTCTGAACCCCAAGCCTGTTGTTTTTTTTTTTGTTGTTCAGGTAGAGTGGGAGGGAGAGTGAGGAAGAGAGAGAGAGAAACATCGATGTGAAAGGGACACATCGAGTGGTTGTCACCTGCACGACCCAACCAGGGCCAGGAACAAACTGCAACAGAGATATGTGCCCTTAGCGGGAACCGAACCCGGGTCTCTCTGGACCGCAGGCCAACGCTCTAACCGCTGAAACAAACTGGCCAGGGCCCCAAGCCTGTTTTCTAAACTACTGAGCATATTGCCTTTCAAAGGATGATGTAGGTGGGATGGATTCCTAAGGGTTGGGATGAGAAAAGTGGTGGTCTGCTCCACTCTGATGGTCTCCAAGGACCCAGACAGCTACTCAACTGGAGCTTTCCTGCCTCATCCATGTGGCCAAGTCATCTTTTGAGTTGCTAGAGTAACGAGGGAGCACATCTGCATGCAGCTTTCCAGTACTTGATAGGAAGTGCCTATGTTTGAGAAAAGTTCTCCCAGCGTCCCTTCTGACCATGTCTTGGTCTCCCCAGCCCAGTCTCTGCCTCTGGATGCACTGATGCTGGTGCTTTTGCTGTAGTTTGTACACTCAAGAGAAGCCTGTGAAGGACCCTTACCCCACTCTTGAACCAGTTTAGACTTCACCTGTTTAACAAACGTATTTCACGTCTTCCTGGTTTCAGAGGATTTCTGGAGAGCCATGGCTTTATTCTGTTAGTGAGAATGACTAGTCTTCATGTTCTCTTGGACCTGTTAGTATGGGATCTCCACCATTCTAAGCAAGAGCTGTGGCCACTTAATAGGCAGTTATCTCAGTCTGGGGCCTCTGTGGAGTCCAGCCACCACACTTGGGCAAAGGTGGCAGCCTTGGTGGGTAGGTTCTGACCATGTCCCTACTGTGCTGGATGGTGAGATATGACTCCTTTATGTGTTCTTGGGAACAGAAAGCTGTACTTCAAAACATGATGCCTGATGAGACCTCTATGGAGCAAGGCACTTGGGAGGGCAGGGATGGAAGCTTATCTGAGTTTTTGGTCTATTCATACTGAAAAGCCTGAGCAGGTACTAAGCCTTTGTTTCCCAAGAAGACGCTGTTCTGTGTTTTATGAACTCTAAGTCACAGTCAAGTAAAAGCTTGTCCCAAGGTAGAGTCACACATGAGTAAATTCCTGTTCTTGTTTCATAAACTTACACCCTTCAGGATGAGCTGCCAGGGGAACAAACCCAACCTTACCACCTTCCCTCCTTAGCTACCTAGAGAGCTTATCCCCTGCATCCCTGCCTTTCCTGCAGACAACTTAGGTCACCTAGTAAACACAGCCCACAATACATGGCCAGGCCCATGAAGTGTGTGACTTCTAGCACCAGTATCAAGAAAAACCCTCATTTCTATGGCCATGTAGAATCCAGGTGGTTTTTAAAGGACCACTGTTAGGGGGCAACCATGCATAAGCCCAGGGTCTGGATCTGAGGCAGGGGGAGACGCAGGCTTTAGACCTGTGAACAGTCCCTGGATGCTGCCTCCAAAATGCAGCCTGCAAGAGACTTCCTCTTGAACCACAGACAACTTGGCCTACCCATTCTCTCATGGGAAATCCAAGATATGAAAGAAAATTAATGAGCTAGTCCTAAATTTCCGTTTTCTTAAAAAAAAAAAAAAAAACTCACTGAGTAATTTTGCCATCACTTAACAAATTATCTGAAAGCAAACTTTCAAGAGCAGCAGGACAGAAAATCATCTCTTTAAAGCTTTCCTAGTAGGAACAATAGGATGACTTCCACAGCCTGATTTTGAATAGTTTATTAAAGGAAAGGTGAAGCATCAGTTTCAAATTGTACAAAAGGAAAAAAAACCTCATATTGCAAATGTACAATTTACAGAATTACTAGCAAAACCAATCAAGGAGACACTGAAAATACAAAATTTCGATTGATTTCAAACTGAACTGGAAACCCATTGGAGTAGATATTAAGTCTTTTTTGTTGCATGGTAGTCTACAATTCTAAGTCAGCATCTGTTTTCCACAAGACTGTCAAGCAAAGGATTAATCTGTGTGTGTGCCAGGGCATCTCCCGGCTTGCTTCCTGGCCAGAACTACAGGCAGGGCTGGCATGGTGGACTGTCCAGTCATTCCTGCCCCTTCACTTCCAGGGAAGTCCACATCTCTGGAAGAAAGCGAGACTCCACCCCCCCAACTGGAGCCCAGGAACTGATAAATAAGCAGATAAAACATTTTTGGCAACTGAGTTTTTTCAGAACTACACAAATGTTGAGAAAAATCTGTTCTGTTTATTTACTAAAAGGATCAAGAAAATCCATTTTGCTTTCCTGGACAAAAGATAATCATTAGGTGCACAGATTAGAAAAAATCAAAAGAAATGCTTTTCTTTTTTGGTAAAAAAGGGCAAGCCTCATGATTCTGTCGCAGCTACTTTAAGAACCAGCCCAGAAACCGTTGTGGATGGATTGGTTTGGAAATTGAGGCTTACTTTAAAAATCAGAAAGGAAGCAACTAAGTGGGCTCTTAAAAACAACAAGAGCAGCAAGTCATAAAAGGTCTAAGCAGACTGTAACTCTAAACCATTGAAGGCTGTCCTGAAGATTCATAATTTCTTTCCCCAAAAGAATTATTCTCAATATGCACATTTAACACTGAAATGTAGCTGTATTTCAAGGTAAGCTTAGGAACTTCACCCTCTAAGCACACACTTCTATGCAGCACATACTTCTATAATCGGTAAACTTAATTCACAAAATTATCGCATAAAGGTATTAAGTGCATGGGAAGTAGACACAGTTATGTTACACTTAAAATTACGTTTGCATGGCAAAGGAGTTCTCTGTGATTATCTTTTTAAGAAAATGGAAGTCTATGTACTTTGAATTTGGCAGGGCATGAAATAAGTGGTAAAACAGCAAACTGATAACTTCAGAACCATTTTTGTTTTACTGAGAATACTTTATTTGCTGGTAGAAGTTGCTAAAAATGCACAGAACAAATACCAATAGAAAATGTACTGTATTTGAATCTCCCTATTCTATATAAAATGAATGGTGTACAGCATCTGTTGGAAAAATGGCTGCATGGACATTTCTTATTTTATGCCCCTGTTATAAATAAAAATAAATTTTTATTCAAGAGTATATAAAATCTGGGAATCCATATCCATAGAGAGCGTGTGGTTTTTGGCAGAGATGCACTGTCAGAATTTCATCTTAGCTTGTCAATATTCTGCTCCTCCATATTTCTGTATTCCACAAGGTCAACCAAATCCAGTGAGCTCCAAAACACTCTTCGGCAATTAAAATGAGCTGCTTACTCATAGGTTTAATAAAAATGGTTAGCTTTTAAAACATAAAAAGGCAAAATGTTAAAACGGTTTTTAAATTGTACAACAGGAAAATAAAGTTAAAAATATTTTTTTTACTCAATGCTGAGTTTTCATAAAACAGGTGTATAACAGTGTTTATCTTGACAGCTGTTTTAAAAATTTAAAATTTTTTCCTCCATCCAGAAAAACACATCTGTGTTGGGTAAGTCCAATATTAGGACACAAATGATTTTTCAGGTCAGTCTTTCTGAGGTGACATTCACCAACATTCCCTTGGGTAATTTACATGCTCCTCTTCTGTCACTGCACAAGGGGATTGACCTCAATCATTTGATTAAAAAACAAATCAGATCACATCAAAAGTGTTTTTTCCTCATACAAGCTATCACAGTATATAGGCCTCTAGCTCTAAATAATAGAGTTCCAGATTTGTAAATTTTCTTCAGACTTCAGAACATAGGCATTCCAAATCCCTAGAAAATGAGAAACAATTATTAACTTCAAGCAAAAAACAAGACCCAGAAACCATAAATAAAAAGCAGTAATAATTTAACATTTACTGAATCGTCTTCTATGATAGCTGCAGAATCAAAGAAATCTGGCCTCAGTTCAGCTCTCTCTCGCCGATTTCTTGATGGGGGCTGGAAAGAGAAGCCGGTTATTTCAATTTTTTTCCCCTGAGACACATTAAGACAATGAACTGTGATAATAAACACATTCTTTAAAAAAAAAAAAACGTATCTTTGTTGAAAGTATTACATATGTCTCCCTTTTTTACCTCATTGACCTCCTCCTTCCTCCCCACTCTCCACCTTCACCACACTATTGTCTTGTGTCCAGTGGTTGTGCATGTAAGTTCTTTGGTTTATCTCTTCCTGCCCCCTCTCCTCGCTTCCCTCTGAGGTTCCACAGCCTGTTCCCTGCTTCTATGTCTCTGCATCTGTTCTGTTCATTAGATTCCACTTATAAATGAAATCATGTGATACTTTTCTTTCTCTGACTGGCTTATTTTGCTTAGCATAATACTCTCCAGGTCCTTCCAAGCTGTCTCAAAGGGTAAGAGAGCCTTCTTCTTTTTTTTACAGCTGCATAGTCTTCCATTGTGTAAATGTACCACAGCTTTTTTCTTTTATTGATTTTAGAGAGAGAGCAAGTGAGAGGGAGAGAGAGATAGAAACATCAATGAGAGAGAATATCGACTGGCTGCCTCTTGCATGCCCCCCACTGGGGATCAGGCCCACAACCTGGGCATGTCCTGACCGGGAATTGAACCGGCGACCTCTTGGTGCACGGATCAACACTCAACCCCTGAACCACACAGGCAGGACTACTACAGCTTTTTTATCCACTCATCTACTGATGGGCACTTGGGCTGTTTCCAGATCTTAGCTATTGTAAATAGCGCTGCTATGAACATAGGGGTGCATACATTCTTTCTGATTGGTGTTTCTATAGTCCTAGAAGTGGGATCACTGGGTCAAATGGCAGCTAGTATTTCTGATGGTACCATAAATATATAGAACTGTTAAGGGTCAATTTTGAAAGGAAAAGAATCTGGATTTTACATGGGGCATACATTTAAAAAATAACTGTTTGGTCTTTAATTATCACTTAGATAAGAAAAAAGGCTTTCAAACTATGAATCAATTGAACATATAAATGCCCATAAATAATTTTTGGGCCTAGAAACATAGAACATACCCTCCAAACATAACAATTATAAAATTGATCAAATGCTAGGTGACAAAACTGCACTAAATTGCCAAAGGCAGGTATAGATGGAAAAATATTGATGGGATTGTGAAAGGGAGGTTACAGGTTCGAGTAATGTGATCACATGGAAAATCAAAACATAAAAGCAGAATTTTATGGGCTAAATTATGTCTCCAAATTCGTATGTTAAAGTCCTAACCCCCAGTACCTCAGAATGTGACTTATTTGGAGACAGGGCTTTTAAAAAAGTATTTGAGGTAAAAGGAGGTCATATGGATGGGTTCTAATCCAATATGATTGGTGTCCTCAGAAAAAGAAAGAAAAGACCATGTAAAGAGAAAGGAAGAAGATGCCATCCACAAGTAATAAAGGTCTCAGAATGAAATCAACCCTACTGATACTTTGATCTTAGATTTCTAGCCTCTGGAACTGTGAGAAAATAAACGTTTTTTTTTTTTTAATCCTCACCAGAGGACATTTTTCTATTTATCTTCAGATAGTGGGAGGGAGGGGGTGAGAGAGAGAGAGAGAGAGAAAAACATTGATGTGAGAGAGACACATCAACTGGTTGCCTCCCGCACGACCCCGACCAGGGCCAGGGACGAATGACAACTGAGGTACGTGCCGTGCCCTTGACCGGAATCGAACCCGCGACTCTGGTCTGCAGGCCAACGCTCTACCCACTGAGCCAAACTGGCCAGGGCAATTTCTGTTGTTTAAGCCACCCACTAGGTGGTATTTATGGCAATCCTAGCAAATTAATACAAAGAGAAAGTAGTATGATGAATTCCCATATTCCCATCACCCAATGTCAATCATTGTCAAACATGCAAATCTTGTTTCATTGAATCATGTTTTTTTCTTCTCCATGTCATTTCATCTATAATTAAGTACCTTTAATATGTATCTCTAATGGATGGAAGTTTAAAAAACATCACCACCAAGCATTATTATCCTTGACAAAGTTAATGTTTCTTTTTTTTTTTTTTCAATCCTCATTTGAGGACATTTTTTTCTATTTATCTTCAGAGAGAGTGGGAGGGAGGGAGAGAAAGAGAGAAACATAGATGTGAGAGGGACACATCGACTGGTTGCCTCCTGCACGGCCCTGACCAGGGCCAGGGACTGAACTGCAACTGAGGTATGTGCCCTTGACCAGACTTGAACCCGTGACTCATTGGGCTGTGGGCCAATGCTCTAACCACTGAGCAAACCTGGCCAGGGCCAAAGTTAATGCCTGGTCCTTATCTGCATTGGGTCATGTAGGAGCGTGCTGTGTATCATCAGCCTCTAATTTTAAGTACAAGAGGCCAGATCTAGTGTGTTATTTTTCAAGAAAGTAATAAGAAGGAATCAGTTCTTCTTATTGTCGGAGTTCAAAATCTGACTGCTTTGAAAGCAGGCTAGAAAAGCCCATAAGATCATCTGAATGGCCGCAGACCTTACACTGGCTCTGCCCATTGTTGGTCAGCGTTCCCCCCTCACTCTTCCTCCCACAGGTTTCTGAAAAAAACATTCCTCACCAACACCTTCACTTATTTTAACAAAAGAAAAATGTATTGAATTTCTTTACCAGATCGATAACCATGGTGTCTTCAAATTCTTCATTCATATCTTCTAACTGGCTCCGGGATGACATCATCACATCTTCAAAGATGGGCTCAGCATCTTCCTCCATTAGGCCCCGACTGAGAAGGAAAAAGCACAGCCAGAAAGCTGTTCAGATTCACTGAATTTGGAGTCCTGGCTCTTTCTTACATTAGGTTTTCTAACCAATGAAAGCACACCTTCCAGTTACAACCTATAGACTGCACAAATTATGATAATGAACTCTTAATTAAAGATCATTCAGTTCACTCAAAATTTTATCTCAGCTCATCAGAAGTATAATTTAAATGCAATAACAGTAATAGTAGTTAACATTTATTTAGCTATGTATCCATTCCCAAAAAACTCTAAGTAGTTGGTACTCTTATCATCCCAAAATTTACAAATGAAGAACCTGAGCACAGAGGTTTAGAGCTTGCCCAAAGCCACATAGCTGGCAAGTAGCACAGGATTTAAACTGAAAACCTCCAGGGCCCATGGCCTCCATTTCTGTCCTATGCTGCACAGCAGATCCTGAATTATGATTTTAACTCCTAAGACCAAACATCAGAGAAACAAACCCAAGTCATTCCACAAAATGACCAGCATCACATAGTCATGTTCTTGTGATACTGGATGTGACACTTACACGGCATGCCTCACTCCAGTTCTCACTTTCATGTAGTTCATTCCTGTTCTGTCCTTCCGATTTAAGTCTTCTAATTTTGGCTGGCCTAACCAAGAGATCTGCATCTGAGGACTAAGAGACAGCACTATTATTCATTTTGTGGCAGCAGACAATGAAATTAGCTAATAAGTCCTATGCTAAGAAGGCTGTAGTTGGCTGGCCTAATCCCCATTGTAGGGGGAATTAGCTGGATTTATTCCAGGGCCAAGGGTGAGAGCATTATCAAAGGATCTGCCTTTGTAGAAATGGCAGTAAATTGCCCAAAGAGATTCCTAAGTCTTCAAGAGAAGCTGGCTGTGGCTAGTTGTTAGATGTGAAGGAAATCCCCAAATATGCCTCTTTGACATGAAGGCAATTAAGCAGTAAATGCAAAAAAGGTCCTGAAAATGAACTACTTTTACTAGAGACAGACTCTTCAGAGTTAGCCCAGGGCCCTAAGAGGGTGGAGGAAAACTTTTTCCTCTCCTACAGGTGCTTAAATTATCAGCTTAATCGCCCCAAATCCCTGTCAAATGAGTGCTTCTTAGATGTCTGTATTCAGCTGCTGCCATACTCACAAGGTGTTCCTAGATGGGCAGCTAGTCCCCTAAAGGACAGAAATGATGCTGGCCTGGTAGCTCAGAACCCTCCAGAGTTGAACAAGGAAGGGTATAACAGTTTTTCTGTCCTGAGGAGATATGGAATCAGGTGCATGCTGGGCCAAATCTCCACCTGTACTCAATACTTATTGGCACATTAACACTTGCAATAAACATGCCTCTTAGGACTTTTACAGGATGTTAACTTGAATGATTTTTAGAAGATAAAATCTATTGCATGAAGTTCTCTCTAAGCAGCTTCCTTTGTATAATTATGTGGGGCTACCACCTTGATGAAACCTATAAACCTATACAGCTGGGAAAAGAAGGCAGACCACAGCTAGGAGGAATGACAAGTGTTAAGGTCAGGGAAGCAAGGCAGGCAGCTCAAACAAGGAAGAACGCACCCTGAGAAAGCTGGTCATACAGTAAAACCACCTTCTAAGAATGCTCAGTTATGCAGTGGCTAACAGTTATCCTTTCAGCTTTGAAGAAAGGCAGATCCTCAGAGCAAAGATGCCTTATGAAAACCCAGGATCTGAATACTTCTAACACTGCCTCTTTCCATTTCTAACCAGCTGAATTTGTTGAGTACAAGTGAGAATTCTCTCTTATCCATCAGAGTAATTCATAGCATTACCCCAGTATGTATAGAAACACAAGTGAGGAGCTAAGAGAATTTCAACATCAGATGGAAAATAACATAGAAAAATTTAAGTTGTTTTTTTTTTTAATAGCAAGAGTCATGCAATCACATTTTCCAGAGCCCTGGTACTAGAAAACATTTTAATTGCTACGATGGGAAAAGGTAAGATCTTGATTTTTTCTTAGCAAAAGGGCAAATAATTCTTAGAATTTATCAAATATCTTAGTAATTCTTAATCTACAGTTTAAGTTTAAAATACTAACTTTAACCAAGATAAAATAATATTAATTAAATGGATGATAAAAGTAATACAGTCTATTTATTTGGTGTTCAGACTAGTATAGGCTCTTTTGCTAAGAAGTAACCTGCATGTCTTCTTGGCAAGTCTCTCGGAAGAAAAAGACCTGCCCAGTGAATGTGCAAACTCCGACTGCAAGTAGCATTTAGTGAAACTTCATGCATTTAAAAGTCTCTGGACTTGGAGGAACTGATATCCACAAGTGTTTGCAGACTTATTCATCTTCTAATGTAAACTGTTTAACCTTTATTTTTTATTTTGTTTTCTCATGAACTGACCAGTAAAATGGCCTGATGAACAAAAAGTTTTTCTTAGTTTCTTTCTTTAACAGTTATAGGTTTTATGTCAAGAAAATGAACTTTTACTACTTACTTGTGTAAAAAGTCGGGTTCAGAACCATGTTCAGACTCAGGTTCCTGAATTTGCTCTCCCATGGGCCGGCTATTTTCCCGCAGGACAGTGGAAGTGAGCTGTGGTGCTGGCAAGGGTCCAGGAGTCTGAATCATGGTGTCAGTCCTATTTAGCCATGTATTATCCAGACTTTCATCTGTAAAATTCCAGTTAAGAGTCACAGAATGTCATGGGTGAATTGCACTCTGGTAGAAGTTACAGCGTTGACTTGAACATGGTTCTGGAGTTAAACTGCCTAGTTTGAATCCCAGTTATACTACTCACTTGTGTGACTTTGTATAAGTTGTTAAACTTCCACAATTCAGATTTCTCATGTGCAAAATGGGGATATCAGTACCTACCCTCATAGATTTGTAAGAATTAAATGAGGTAATATATATAACCATCAAATGTTAGCCATCCTCACATTATCATCTATTCCATGTCCCTCCATCTCTAAGGATTAATTCACGATAAAGGGGGAAGAATGGGGCCAGCTTGAGACCCCGGTAACCTTCCTTTACTCAAGCAATAAAGGGCCTATTGGGCCTTACAGGGGTCCCACACAGTAGCACTTAAAGTCTGGCCTTTACTGAGAAGTCAGCAAATCCCGTTACACAGTTGAACACTGGTCACCAGAGAAATAAATCCTTTTTCCAGGTCATTCATGTGGGGATGGGTTGAGAGGCTCACTATTTTTATGCCTCGAATTTTTACCTCTTCAGGGAAATCTTCCCTCATCACTCATCCAGCCCAACTTACCATTCTCTTTTAACTTCTAGAGGAAACAGAATCCTTCCTGCTCACTATGACTAAATTATACACTGTCCTGCATTGGCAGGTTATTTGCCATGTGCATATGTTATCTCTACCTAGATTTAAGTTTCTTCAAGGGACCAGGAACATTTTCCTTCTTCTGAAGATCATTAGATTAGAGGAGATTAAAGCATTATTTGCATACCTAAACTATATCCTGATAAAATATTATTTTCTTTTAAATCCTTGCCTGAGGATATTTTTCCGTTGATCTTCAGATAGAGTGGGGGGGAAGGGAGAGAGAGGAACATGGATGTGATCGAGACACATTGACTGGTTACCTCCCGCACGACCTCGACCAGGGCCGGGGACAAACCGCAACCAAGGTATGTGCCCTTGACCAGAATTGAACCCGAGACTCATTGGTCCGCGGGCTGACACTCTAACCGCTGAGCCAAACCAGCCAGGGCTATCCTGATAAAATATTACTTAAAGTTCCTACCATAAAAATACTAAATTTTTTATTATTAAAAACAATTATTTATTGTTATTAGAGAGAAAGGGAGAGGGAGAGAGAGATAGAAACATCGATGAGAGAGAACATTCATTGGCCACCTCCTGCATATACCCCACTGGCAATTTGGCCCACAACTTGGGCACGTGCCCTGACTGGGAATCGAACTAGCAACCTCCTGGTGCCTGGGTAGACGCTCAACCACTGAGCCACACTGGCCAGGCCTAAATTATTTTCTTAATATGAAAGATTAAAAAAAAAATACTACTGGTGGACTTCTGGTCAAGATGGTGGGATAGGTAAACGCGGTAACCGCCTCTTCCCACAACCACATCAAAATTACAACTAAACTACAGCACAACCATCATTCAGAACCATCTGACATCGAGCTGAATGGAAGTCCTGCAACTAGGAAATTAAAGGAGAAGCCACACGGAGAGTGGTAAGAGGGGCGGAGGCGCAGTCAGGCTGGTCCCACACCCATATGTGGCAGACAATAATCAGGAGGATACCTCGGCTGTGAAGGTCCTCCCTGAGGAGTGAGGGGTCCCTGTCCCACAACAGGTGCCCTGCTAAGGGTTCCAGTGCCAGGAAAAGAAGTCCCAACAACTTCTGGCTGTGAAAACCAGCGGGAAGTGAGGCTGAAAGAGGCTGAAGCCTCTAGAGCCCCAGGCAGTTCCTCTTAAAGGACCCATTGCATGCACAGATTTACTCGAACTTGCACCTTCCAGGCTCCAGCGTGGGGGAGGCAGCTTGAAAGGCACCAGAGACAAACAGTGAAGAACTGAGTTGAATGGCATCAGGGCAAGAGCTGGAGGGGCAGCTTTCTCCCAGACAGACCGACAGACAGATGGGCTGGCGGAGGCCACTGTTCCTTTGGTGAGGCCTTCCCTGGGGTGGCACATGGCCGCCATATCTGGGACTCCAGTAATCTGGCTCACACTATTTGCCCCGCCCTGGTGATTCCCTGAGGCCCTGCCCACCCAACTTTTGGGCCCACCCAAGGTGTTTCCAATGGCTTTACCACAGGATTGGCCTGTCTTGGATCCTGCTTCAGATTTTCCTAAAATCTCTCAAACAAGCAGCATCTGGTCTCAGCGAGCCCCTTACCTCTTGTTAAGTGGCCCCAGGCCTGGCACTAGAAGCAGCCAGCCTTGGTTCACCACTTGGCTCTTCCTGGGTACCACCAAGCCCAGCATAAGCAGCAGCCATCGGCAGATCACTTTATAACTTATGCCTGGTGGCCCCAGGTAGAACACAGGCAGTGGCCAATCTTGTCCCAGAGCCAGCACACCCAGTGGAGAGCTTCAGACCACATCAAAACACCACCACCCAACCACCTCCACAAGTGACACACTCAATGAGTGGACTCAGTGGGTACCAGAGCCCTGCTGAAGTAAGTCTTGCTCTGTGTGGTGGGCCCCTGCACAGCTGATCCTCCAAGGTAGCCAGAGGCCAGTGGTCAGTGGGCACAGCCAGTCCTTGCAGCTGATCAGCCTGAGTAAACCCCTCCCACTGACGTGCCAACAGCAATCAAGACTAAATTACAACAGAAGGGTGTATAGTCCACATGAGGGGTGCACCGTCCACACGAGGGGTGCACCTTGAGAGCCCAGCTGGGGAGATCAGGGAGGCTGTGCCACTGGACCCTACAGGACACCTACAACAATAGGCCACACTATGAAGCCTAGGAGACATAGCAACTCTACCTAATACCTAGAAACAAACACAGGGAAGCAGCCAAAATGAGGAGACAAAGAAACATGTCCCCAAAAAAAGAAAAGAAAAGAACTAAACAAAATGGAGATAAGCAATCAATCAGATGCAGAGTTCAAAATACGGGTTATAAGGAAGCTCAAGGAACTTAGTGAGAACTTCAAGGAACTTAGTGAGAATATCAACAACATAAAAAAGGACCACTCAAATGCATTAACTGAAATAAAGAATAATTTACAGAGAATCAATAATAGAGTAGGTAAAGCCAAGAAGCAAACCATCAATTTGGAATATAAGGAAGCAAAACACACCCAATCAGAACAGAAAAAGAAAAAAGAATCAAAAAAAAAATGAGGATAATGTAAGGAGCCTCTGGGGCAACTTCAAGCTTACCAACATTTGCATCATGGGGGTGCCAGAAGGAGAAAGAGAGCAAGGAATTGAAAACCTATTTGAAAAAATAATGACAAGAAACTTCCCTAACTTGGTGAAGGAAAGAGACATACCAGTCCAGGAAGCAGAGAGAGAGTCCCAAACAAGATGAACCCAAAGAGGTCCACACCAAGACAAATCATCGTCAAAATGCAAAAGGTTCAAGACAAAGAGAGAATCTTAAAAGCAGCAAAAGGTTGGGTGTTTCGTCTTGAAGAGTGTTTGCTGCTTTCTGTCCTGAAAGAGCTGCATTTAATACCAGGTGATACCATCATGATCTCCAGTACTCAAATTGATAATCATTGGAACTGGCTGCAAAGAATAACGCAGAAAGGATATTCAAGTAGAATCTGCAGACGTTTTGTGATTATTTCTGGTGTTACATTTTTCATCATTCATGAGCTGATGGCCATTTATGAAAGATACCAGGAGTCAGAGGAAATATCACAACCCAACTACAGTTAACAGGGTGTTTCAATAATAAAAATCAAGTTGATGCCTCCGTAATGAAGAAACCGACAGACAACACCTCAGGATGATCTTAAATGAAACCTGGAAACCTTTGGGTCTTTTAAAAGTCTCTTGAGCACTTTCAAATAGAAATAAATTCTGGCTTTTTAAAAAAAAAGCAGCAAGAGAAAAGCAGTTTGTTACTTACAAAGGAGCACTCATAAGACTGTCAGCTGATTTCTCAAAAGAAACTTTGCAGGCCAGAAAGGAGTGGCAAGAGATATTCGAAGTGATGAAAAGCAACTACCTACAACCAAGATTACTCTATTCTGAAAAGCTATCATTTAGAATCAATGGACATATAAAGAGTTTCCCAAACAAGAAAAAGTTAAAGGAGTTCATCACCACCAAACCAGTATTATATGAAATGTTGAAGGGTCTTCTTGAAGGAGAACAAAAATATGAACAATAAAATGGCAATTAATATCTATCAATGATTAAATCTACAAACAAAATGAGCAAGCAGAACAGAAACAGACTCATAGATACAGAGAACTTTTTGTTGCTTTCCAGATGGGAGGGGGCTGGGGAGATGGGTGAAAAAGATGAAGGAATTAAGAAACACAAATTGGTTGTTAGACTGATGAACCTCAAAGGGAAGCGGGGAGGGAGGGCACGATGAGATAAACCAAAGAACTTCTATGCATATATGCATAACCAATGGACACAGACAATAGTGTGGGGAAGGCAGGAGGGAAGCGGGATTGGGAAGGGGTCAATGGAGAAAAAGCAGGGGGGTACATCTGGAATACATTCCACAATAAAGATAAGTTAAAAAAATACTACTGGTATGTCTTCCCATTTTTTTCCCTCCCCCATGCTCAGAGATGTGTGCATATTAGGTCCCTCATCTGCCATAAGCATTCCATCTCTGTGTATTTCTCAGGTTTCTAAGTTTGTCAGATGCACTTCCGGTCAAGACGGCGGTGTAGGTAAACGTGGTATCACGTCCTCCCACAACCACATCAAAGTTACAACTAAACTACAGAACAACCATCCTTCAAAACCGCCTAAAATCAAGCTGAACGGAAGTCCTACAACTACGAAATTAAAGAAGCCACGTCGAGACTGGTAGGAGGGGCGGAGGCACGACGGGCTGGTCCCACACCCACGTGTGGCGGATAAAAATTAGGAGGACACCTTGGCTGGGAAGGTCCTCCCTGAGGACTGAGGGGTCCCTGTCTGTCCCACACCAGGCGCCCAGCTCAGGGTTCCAGTGCCAGGAAGAGAAGTCCCCATAACTTCTGGCTGGAAAAACCAGCGGGAACTGAGGCTGAGGCGGCTGGAGCCCCTGGCAACTCCTCTTAAAGGGCTCGCATACGGACTTACTCGGACTCACACCCTCCAGGCTCCAGTGTTGGGGAGGCAGCTTGAAAGGCGCCAGAGTCATATGGGGAAGAACTGAGCTGTTTGGCATTGGGGCGAGGGCTGGAGAGGCAGCTTTCTTCTGGACAGACGTGCTATCAGAGGCTTTTGTTCCTTTGGTGAGCCCTTCCCTGGGCCAGCAGACACCGCCATATCTGGGGCTCCAGCTACCTGGCTCACACTGTTGGCCCCGCCCTGGTGATTCCTGAGGCCCCGCCCCACCCAACTTTCAGGCCCACCCAAGCTGTTGCCAGTTGCTTTACCATAGGATTGGCCTGTCTTGGATCCTGCTTCAGCTTTTTCTAAATTCTTTCAAACAAGCAGCATCTGGTCTCAGCTAGCCCCATGCCTCTCCCTAAGTAATACATAGAAACAAACACAGGGAGGCAGCCAAAATGAGGAGACAGAGAAACAGGTCCCAAATGAAAGAACAGAACAAAACTCCAGGAAAAGAACTAAGTGAAATGGAGTTAAGCAACCTAACAGGTGCTGAGTTCAAAACACTGTTTATAAGGATGCTCAATGGACTTAGTATGAACCTCAGGGGACTTAGTGAGAACCTCAGTGTACTTAGTGAGGGCCTCAAGACCATAAAAAGGACCAGTCAGAAATTCTGGATGCACAGTTAGAAATGAAGGAGGCACAAGTGAAATAAAGAATAATTTACACAGAATCAATAGTAGAGTAGGTAAAGCCAAGAAGCAAACCATCAATTTGGAATATAAGGAAGCAAAAAACACCCAATCAGAACAGCAAAAAGAAAAAAGAATCCAAAAAAAATGAGGATAGTGTAAGGAGCCTCTGGGACAATTTCAAGCATGCCAACATTCGCATCTTGGGGGTGCCAGAAGGAGAAGAGAGAGAACAAGAAATCGAAAACCTATTTGAAACAATAATGGCAGAAAACTTCCCTAACTTGGTGAAGGAAACAGACATACAAGTCCAGGAAGCACACAGAGTCCCAAACAAGATGAACCCCCAAGAGGCCCACACCAAGACACATCATCATCAAAATGCAAAAGGTTCAAGACAAAGAGAGAATCTTAAAAGCAGCAAGAGAAAAGAAGTTAGTTACCTATAAGGAAGTTCCCATAGACTGTCAGCTGATTTCTCAAAAGAAACTTTGCAGGCCAGAAGGGAGTGGCAAGAAATATTCAGAGTGATGAAAAGCAAGAACCCACAACAAAGATTACTCTATCCTGCAAAACTGTCATTTAGAATCGATGGCCATACAAAGAGTTTCCCAGACAAGGAAAAACTAAAGGAGTTCATCACCACCAAACCATTATTATATGAAATGTTGAAGGGTCTTCTTGAAGAAAAAGATAAAAAAAAATATGAACAAACAAAATGGCAATAGGTACATATCTATCAACAGTTGAATCTACAAACAAAATGAACAAGCAGAACAGAAACATTCTCAAAGATACAGAGAACTTTTGTTGGTTACCAGATGGGTGGGGGCTGGGGGAATGGGTGAAAAAGGTGAAGGGATTAAGTACAAATTGGTTGTTAGACTGACAAACCTCAAAGGGAAGGGGGGTTGGGGGGTGGGAAGAAATAAACCAAAGATCTTATATGTATATATGCATAACCAATGGACACAGACAACAGTGTGGGGAAAGGCAGGAGGGGGGCGGGAATGGGGAGGAAGGGGTCAATGGGGGAAAAATGAGGAACATCTGTAATACATTTAACAATAAAGATAAGTTAAAAAAAATAAAAATAAAAAAAATAAAAGTTTGTCAGATGCATGTGTATGTTTTGTTAGCTTTTCTGTCCCTGGAAATTCCTACCTCTTGTTTGATTAAGGTCACTCCACCAATCCAAAGCTCACTACTGAATCTCTTTTTAGTTAATCAGCAAGAATATGTTGTATCTTCTTTTATTCATACTACTTTTTATTCAACATTTAATTCAAAACTTTTATTCTCTGCTACACTTAAAACTTTATAATTATAAGAATGATATAAGAATGATCATAAGCCTGGCTGGGTAGCTCAATTGGTTAGAGGATTGTTCTGATATGCCAAGTTTGCAGGTCTGATCCCAGGTCAGGGTACAGATAAGAATCAACCAATAAATGCATAAATAAGTGGGATAACAAATCGATGTTTCGCTCTCCCTTTCCCTCTCTCTAAAATTAATCAATAAAATGGTTTTTAAAGTATTAAAAATTAAAAAAAGATAGAATGATCATAAGAATGGTTTTTTTTTTTTTTAATGCTCACCCGAAGACAATTTTGCATTTATCTTCAGATAGAGCGGGAGGGAGAGAAAGAGGGAGAGAGAGAGAGAAAAACATCGACGTGAGAGAGACACATTGAGTGGTTGCCACCCACAGGACCCCAACCAGGGCCGGGGACAAACTGCAACCGAGGTACGTGCCCTTAGCGGGAACCGAACCTGGGACTCTCCAGGTCTGCGGGCCGACACTCTAACCGCTGAGCCAAACTGGCCAGGGCATAAGAATGGTTCTTAAACTGGTACACTCATCTTTCAGCTGTCTACTACATGTCATCTTTTCCAGAGTATCTTTCCTGATTCATTAAAAGTTTGGCCACTTCTTGTATGTTCCCAGAGAATCTTTCTGGCCAATCAGAGCACTTACCATGCTGAAATGAAACTGCCTGCTTCTCTGTCTTCCCATCTGAACTAGGAGCTCTTTTATTATTAACAGGTCATCTCCAGCATCTAGCACAGTTCTTAGGAAGGTGCTTGGTAAAGACTTAATGATTAAATAACTTCAGGAAGAACTTACTCTTCTTAAAGAGATCCTCCTAACCCCTCAAGATTCTGCAATGGAAACACTTCTTGCAAAGCTCACCGTTACACCAACAAATGAAAACTCTGCTGCCTAAGGGTTCTCAGCCTATAATCTTAGTCACTTGGTGAATTTCCAATTGACATAAAGCAAGTTTTCTTTTTTACAATTTAACAATTACCAAATCAGGTTAGCTGGTCTATATATGCTTCTCTTAGTCTTAAAGATAATCATATTGACATAACCATTATTGAAAAACATTTTTTTTTTTATTTAAATTCTCTAGGCCTTAGTTTCTTCTGTGTAAAATCTGGATAATAGTGTCGAACTCAAAGTTGATTTATAAAAAAAATTTATACAGCATTTACTATGTGCCAGGGACTTACTTAAGTACTTTACAATAATTAGTTAAATGAATGACTAAATGATGTAATGCACATAAAACACACTCCTAGTACATAGCAAGGATCTGATGAATGTTGGCTAATATGAATGTTACATCTATGAAAAGCTGTGAATAGGAAAAAATTTATATATATATATATATATATATATATATATATATATATATATATAGAGAGAGAGAGAGAGAGAGAGAGAGAGAGAGAGAGAAGGAGAGGGACAAGGAGAGGGACAGGAAGAGGGACAGAGACAGGGAGAGGGGAGAGGGATATGGCTGTTCTAGAAGACATTTTCAAAAGGAAATGACCCGAGTAATATTTAGAGAAAAGTTCAGGATCCTAGAGTACAAGGACAGGGTTTTGTATTTTCATTGGCTGGACCCAAAATATTTTAAGTCCCACAGCTGAAACTTGAAAGGAAATATTAGACTTTTATTCTGTAAATATTTTAAAATCTTTTATTCTCTTTAAAATATACAGTCAGCCCAACTTGCTGACCGATGCTATATAAGAGGACTTACTATATGATGATGACATCCTGATGACAGCAGCTACTGAATACTACCTATGTGCCATGCACTTTGCTAAATAATTAAATAAGTATATGTACTAAGTGTTTTATTTGGAGTATCTCATTTAATATTCACAGTAACTGACAGGATAGGTATTCTGATCAACCTTCATTTGATCAGTGATTGAGGCTTAGAGAGGTTAAGTAACATGCTCAAAGGTCACAAAGCTGAAAAATGAGAAAGCCAGGTTTGAATTCTAGAACTCTGATTTTAGAGTTTGTACTCTTCATCAATAGTCAATACTGTCTCCCCAATGATGAAAGAACACTAGACTTAAATTCTAATTTTGCCACAGAGTTTAGCAAAATCTTTGATGAGTCACTATCTTTTAGGCAGCAGAGGTGAGATGCTGAAAGGTATATAGAAAGTTGCAAAAAGCAGCAAGAACATGGGATTCAGATCACTGCCCTCTTTTCTTGGTTTGGAGAAAATTCCTTAGGAGAATCATGCAGGTGGGGAAAGATTATTTGAAGAAATAAGCATTTAACTTTGCGTTTTCTCTTAGTTTAAGAGTAATGCTTTGTTCTAATAAAGCAATTTTTGTGTTTTTTGGATATATGAATATTGACTATTGATATCTTTTCATTATAATTCAATGCCTCATTCCCCACAGTTCATGAGTGTTGTAAAACCAGATTTGGCCATCATTATTTTAATATAGAAAAATAAATGATCCATCCAAGTGGTAGAGATGGAAAGCTGTTCTGATATATTTCATTTGCTGCAGAGGTCTACCCCCAATGTACCAGAATCTCTCCTATACTAGTATGAATTTTGACAGAATAACCTTATAACTATCTTATTTTACATTTTAATGTATTAGAGGACTATGGTATGGGATCATTTTTATAAACCACCATAACTGTCCTCTTTTCCATCTTTGTCCATGCTCTTTCAACATCTTTTTTCCTTCATTCTTTTCTGTCCCTCTTTGTCTATTTCAACCTTTTTGCCTGAATCTCTGTGTGTATCAAATATGCAAGGAAATAATGTGCTTAACAGTATCATCTTGCTTCAACAGATTATTTGCTACTTTATTTATCTCTATAATACCAGGAAACCTGTTTGCCTCATAGTGAAAAGGCAGACTTACCTTCTACTCGTTTCTTGTGAAGTGGGGGTCGTCCTTTTTTATTCCTTACTGAGGAGGTTTTGCTGCTACTACTTCCGCTGTTCACAGACATTCTATCATCTTCACCTCCGGTGACTAACGAATTTCTATAGGAGATGAGTGGAAGCCACACATCTTCCCTCCTTTCCATCATCTGCTCCGTAAGGAATTTTTCTAGGTATGAATGACTAGAAACACAATAGAAGAAACAGTGATTTTCATTTTTTTCATAATCAAGCGCTAGGTCTCTGAAAGTTGATAAGCCCCTAGCCAAGCTAGCTAAGAAAAAAAGAGAGAGGACACATCACTACACAGAACCTATGGACATTAAAAGGAAAATAAAGGAATACTATAAACAAATTTATGCCTACAACTTGGACAATCTAGATGAAACAGACCAATTTCTTGAAACACATAATTTGCCAAAACTGACACAAGAAATAGACAATCTGACAGGCCTATATCTATTAAACAAATTGATTCAATAATTAATAATTCTACAAAACAGAAAGCACAAGGCTCAAATGAGTTCATTGGTGAATTCAACCAAATATTTAAGGAAGAAAATATACCAATTCTCTACAATCTCTTTCAGAGGATAGAGGCAGAGAGAATACTTTCTAACTCATTTTATGAGGCCAGTGTTACCCTACTACCAAAAGCAGACAAAGACATCACAAGAAAACTAGGGACAAATATCTTAAGAAGCATAAATACAAAAAATCCTCAATAAAATATGAGTAAATAGAATCCAACGATGTAATAAAAAATTATATACACTATATTATAGAAATGTATACCTGAAACCTATAATTTTATTAACCAGTGTCACCCCAATAAATTCAATAAAAAAATAAAGATGGTTTAAGAAAAATCCTAACTTAAAGACTAATAAATAAATATGGCCGGCTGGTGTGGCTCAGTGGTTGAGTGTTGACCCATGCACCAAGAGTTGCCAGTTCAATTCCCGGTCAGGGCACATGCCGAGGTTGTGGGTCTGATCCGCAGTGGGGGGCATGCAGGAGGTGGCCAATCGATGTTCTCTCTCATCAATGTTTCTCTCTCTCTCTCCCTCTCCTTTCCTTGCTCTCTAAAATCAATAAAGAAAAAAAAATTTAAAAAAAGGACTAATAAATAAATAAATAAATAAAAATTTTATATACACCATGACCAAGGGGGATGTAATCCAGGTATGCAAGACTAGGTTCATCATTCCAAAATTAATGTGATCTGTCACATCAATAGGATAAAAACAGAAAAATCAAACAATCATATCAATAGATACAGAAAAGGTGTTTGACAAAATCCAACACCCATTCATTATAAAAACTCTCAGTAAACTAGGAAACTTCCTCAACTTGATAATGAACATTTATAAAAAAAATGTACAAGAACATCACACTTAATGCTGAGAAACTTGAAACTATCCTACTAAATCAGTTACAAGGCAAGAATGTCCCCTCTCACCACTCCCTCTCTTTCAACACTGTACTGGAAATTCTAGTTAATTCAATAAGACAAGGAAATATAAAGTATACAGATTGGAAAGGCAGAAATCAAACTGTCCTTGATCACAGATGACATGCTGAAAATCCTATGTAGAAAATCCTAAAGAACTGACAACTGCTAGAACAAATAAGCAATTATAGCAAGGTTGCAGGATACAAATTTAATAATATACAAAAGTCAATTGCTTTCCTATATATCAGCAATGAACAAGTGGAATATGAAATTAAAAACACAATGCCATTTACATTAGCACCCTCAAAAATAATTACTGAGGTATAAATCTACCAAAACACATACAAGAGCTATATGAGAAAAACTACAAAACTCTGATAAATGAAATGAAAGAACTAAATAAATGGAGAGATACTCCATGTTCAAGGTAGGAAGATTCAGAATTGTTAAGAAGTTAGTTCTTCTAACTTGATCTATAGATTCTAAGCATTTCCCATAAAAATCTCAGCAAGTTATTTTGTGGATAATAACAAACTGATTCTAAGGTTTATATGGAAAGGCAAAAGACCCAAAATAACCAACACACTATTGAAGAAGAACAAAGTTGGAGGACTGATACTACCCAACTGTAAGACTTATTATAACAATATATATGCATATCAACGCATCACACTGGACATCTTAAACCTATACAATGTTATATGTCTAATATACTATCTCAATAAGGCTGGAAAAAAATAAGCTATATAGTAGTGAAGACAGTGTGGTACTGGCGAATGAACAGACTCACAGATCAATGGAACAGAAGAGAGAGCCCAGAAAGAAACCCACATAACTATAGTCATCTGATCTTTTTTTTTATCCTCACCCGAGGACATTTTTTCATTTTTTGCTCAGATAGAGTAGGAGGGAGAGAGAGGAAGAGAGAGAGAGAGAGAGAGAGAGAGGAAGAGAGAGAGAGAGAGAGAGAGAAACATCGACGTGAAAGGGCCACATCGAGTGGTTGCCACCCGCACAACCAACCAGGGCCAGGGACAAACCGCAACCGAGGTACGCGCCCTTAGCAGGAACCGAACCCGGGTCTCTCCAGACCGCAGGCCGACGCTCTAACCGCTGAGCCAAACTGGCCAGGGCTAGTCATCCAATCTTTGACAAAGGAGCAAAGGTAATGAAATAGAGCAAAGATAGTGCCTTTAACAAATGGTCCCAGAACAACTGGGCATCCACAAGCAAAAAAATTAATCTAGGCACATATCTTAAACAAGTCACAAAAATTAACTCTAAATGGATCACAAACCTAAATGTAAAATACAAAATAGAAAACTTCTGGAAAATCACATAGAAAATCTAGATGACCTTGGGTACGGTGATGACTTTTTGGATACAACATTGAAGGCAAGATCCCTGTAAAAAATAAGTGATAAACTGGACTTCATTAAAATTTTTAAACTTCTGTTTTGCAATAGACATTGTATAGACAATGAGAAGACAATCACAGACTGGAGAAAATATCTGCAAAATACACATCTATAAAGGATTACTATCTAACATACAAAGAACTGTTAAAACAATAAGAAAACAAACTTTCCTTTAAAAAATGGGCAAAAGACCTAACAGATACCTTAGCAAAGAAAACATACAGATAGCAAATAAGCATATGAGAAAATGCTCCATATCATGTTATCAGGGAAAAGCAAATTAAAACAACAATGAGAGGCCTGGCTGGTTTGGCTCAGTAGTTGCAGGTTGGATCTCCAACTCCAGGGTGGTTCGGGAGGCAATCAGTCAGTGTGTCTCTCTCACAGAGATGCTTCTCTCTCTCTCTCTCCCCCTTCCACGCTATCTAAAAATCAATAAAAAAAAATATCCTCAGGGGAGGATTTACAACAAATAAGCAAACAACAATGAGATACTAATTACACATCTATTAGAATGGCCAAAATCCAGAACACTATTACCAAATGCTGGCAGGAAAGCAAAATGGTATATCCATTTTTGGAAGACAGTTTTGTGGTTTCTTATAAAACCAAACATACTCTTACTACATGATCCAGCAATTGCACTTCTTGGTATTTACCCAAAAGAATTGAAAACATATATTTTCATAAAAACTTGAAGCAGCTTTATTCATACTGCCAAAACTTGAAAGCAACCAGGATGTCCTTCAGTAAGGAAATAGATAAATAAACTGTGGTACATCCAGACAATAGAATATTATTCAATGGTGAAAAGAAATGAGCTATGAAACTATAAAAAGATGAGAAGGAACTTAAAATGCATATTACTAAGTGAAAGAAGCTGATGTGAAAGGGCTACATACTGTATGATTCCAAATATATGGCCCTGGCCGGTTTGGCTCAGCGGTTAGAGCGTCGGCCTGCGGTCCAGAGAGACCCGGGTTCGGTTCCCGCTAAGGGCATGTACCTCGGTTGCGGTTTGTCCCCGGCCCTGGTTGGTCGTGCGGGTGGCAGCCACTCGATGTGTCCCTTTCACGTCGATGTTTCTCTCTCTCTCTCTTCCTCTCTCTCCCTCCCACTCTGTCTGGACAAAAAATGAAAAAATGTCCTCAGGTGAGGATAAAAAAAAATATGACATTCTCAAAAAGGCAAAACTATGGAAACTAGAACAATCAGTGGTTGCCAGGGGTTGAAGGTAGAGGAGAAAGGATGAACAGGCAGAACACAAAGGATTTTTAGGGAAGTAAAAACACTCTGTATGATACCGTAATGATGGGTACATATCATTATACATTTGTATAAATCCACAGAATGTACAACACTGAGTGAACTGTAATGTAAACCATGAACTATAGGTGATTATAATATTTCAAGGTAGGTTAATCAATTGTAACAAATATACCACTCTATTGACAGATTTTTTTTGTTTTGTTAATCCTTACCTGGGGGTATTTTTTTCCATAGATTTTTATAGAGTGGAAGGGAGGGAGGGAAAGAAGAGAACGGAGAGAAGGATGGAGAGGGGTAAGGGGAGGAGGAGAGGAAGAGAGAGAGAGAGAGAGAGAGAGAGAAACATTGATGTGAGAGATATATCAATTAGTTGCCTCTTGCATGTGCCCTAACCAGGGCTGGGGATTGAACCTGCAACCCAGTTATATGCCCTTGACAGGGAGTCAAACCCATGACCCTCCACTCTAACCACTGGCCAGGGATGGTGATGGATATTTGATAACAGGGGAGGTTATGTATGCGTGGGGGCAAAGGTTGTATGGGAATTCTTTGTAACTACCCTCAATTTCGCCGTGAACCTAAAAGCTCTAAAAAAAATAAAGTTAAAATAAATAAATCATATGCTTCCCTGTTAGTGTGGCAGACTGTGCACACCCAAGTCTGCCCCTCTCAGGAGCAATCAAAAAGGGAACTTTCAAGCTGCAAGTCCCCTGGCTGACTGTGGGGCAAAGTAAAACCCTGAATTATGATAGCAGCTTTCAAGCCACACACACATCCAACAGTAAAAGGTCCAACAGTCTAACTGACTAATGAGGTTTAAACATAACTTTCGATTAATAAGAGGTCTATGCTGACACAGAGGTGATCCCTAGGTACCCAAGCCAAATGATAAAAAATAAGGGAAAAAAAGATCACAAGATACTTCACAGAGTTTGTTCACCCAAGTCTAAACAAATAAACAAATGACCAAGCAATTGACATTAATTTTAGGGAGGTGTGGGCAGAGAATCAGTATTAAGAATAGTTAAATTGGATTCCAAAATGGCAGCAGAGTGAATGGAAGCTACACAGACCATCTCCCAGGACCAAACTGGAATTATAACTAAAATAAAGACAAATTGTCGGAGCAGCAGAGGCTCTGGAGCAGACATCCATCCCCAGGCAGCAGCAGCACAGCATCAGCAGCTGAGACCCATTCCCAGAGGCATCAACAGAAGCTGATCAGGAGTGGTACCCCAGTCTAAGCAGCAGCAAGACTCCCACAGCTGAGAGCAACCCCTGGCAACAGCAACAGCAGTAGCAGCACAAACCGAGAGCTGACACTCACCCCCAGCAGCAGACAGCCCAGAAGCACATCAGTGGGACCCACACACCCCAGCAGAGCATCAGGGGGACCCACGTACCCCATCAGCACACCGGTGGGACCCACACACCCCAGAAAAGCACCAGCAGGACGCACGCACCACAGCAGTGCACCAGCAGGACCCACTTAAACCAAAAGCACACCAGCTGGACCCACACACTCTAACAGCGCCTAACACGACAGACCAATACCAGCCGCCAGTTGTCAATCCTCCAGGACCCACAGTAGGCAAGAGGCGCCACACACCAAAACAGTCTGGGAGGCACAGCAGCCTTATTTGATACACACCGCCCTGCCTACACATTCCAACATCCCTCACCGGGCCTAGAACTACCAGACTGCTAAAATGGTGAGACAAAGAAACAATACCCAAATGAAAGAAAAGGAGGAATCAACAGAAAAGGAACTACATGAAATGGAAGCAAGCAATTTTGTCAGATAAAGAATTCAAAGCAATGATTTTAAGGGTGTTCAAACAATTTAGTAAGAACTACAAGCAACTTAATAAGAATTCTGAAGAGCTCAGTGGGAAGCACATCAGCTTAAAAAAAGAGGTAGAAGCTATGAATAAAAATCAAGAGGAACTAAAGAATGACATAAATGTTATGAAAAATACCTTAGAAGAATTCAACAGTAGATTAGAAGAAGCTGAAGACTGGATCAGCGAGTTAGAAGACAAGGTAGGAAAAAACACCCAAATAGAGCAGCAAATGGGGAAAAAAATTAAAAAGCAGGAGCGTTTAAGGGAGTTTGGGGACAATCAAAATGTAACAATATTCGCATCATAGGGGTACTGAAAGGAGAAGAATCAGAGAAAGGAATAGAGAACCTGTTCGAAGAAATAATGACAGAAAACTTCCTTAAATTGGTGAAGGAAAAAGTCACACAAGCCCAGAAAACAGAGAGTCCCAAGCAAGATGGACCCCAAAAGACCCACAGCTAGACATATCAAATTAAAATGGCAAACATTAAAGACAAAGAAAGAATCTTTTTGTTTTTATCCTCACCCGAGGACATTTTTACATTTATCTTCAGATGGAGCGGGAGGGAGAGAAGGAGGAAGAGAGAGAGAGAGAAACATCGATGTGAGAGAGACACATCGAGTGGCTGCCACCCACACGACCCCAACCAGGGCTGGGGACAAACCACAACCGAGGTACATGCCCTTAGCAGGAACAGAACCCGGGTCTCTCTGGTCCGCGGGCTGACGCTCTAACCGCTGAGCCAAACTGGCCAGGGCCAAAGAAAGAATCTTAAAGGAAGCAAAAGAGAGACAAAGTTACCTACAAGGGAGCTCCCATTAGACTGTCAGCTGATTTCTCAACAGAACTACTGCAGGCCAGAAAGGAGTGGCATGAAGCATACAAAGTAATGAAAGGCAAGGGTCTGAATCCAAGACTACTCTATCCAGCAAGGCTATCATTCAAAATTGAAGGAGAAATAAAGCGTTTCACAGACAAAAAAAGGTAAAGGAATTTACCACCACCAAACCAGCACTGCAAGAAATGCTGTAGGGACTGTTGTAAGAAGAAGAAACAGAGAGAGAAAGAGGAACACAGGCATAAAATAAAAATGGTGACTAAAAAGTATCTATCAATAATAGTTTTAAATGTAAATGGCTTAAATGCTCCAATCAAAAGACACAGGGTAGCTGACTGGATAAGAAAACATGACCCATATATATGCTGTCTACAAGAGACCCACCTCACAACAAACGACTCACAAAGGATGAAAGTGATGGGATGGAAAAAATTTTTCCAAGCAAATGGAAATGGAAAAAACAAAACAAAACAAAACCTGGTGTAGCAATACTCATATCTGATAAGATAGGCTTCAAAACGAGTGCCATAATAAGAGACAAAGAAGGTCACTACATAATATTAAAAGGATCAATGCGACAAGAGGATATAACCCTGGTGCATAACATATATGCACCAAATATGGGAGCACCAAAATATATTAAAAAACTTCTGGAGGACTTCAAGGGAGATATCAATAGCAATACAGTGATAGAGGGTGATTTTATTTATTTTTATTTATCCTCACCTGAGGACATTTTTCCATTTTTTGTTCAGATAGAGTGGGAGGGAGAGAGAGGAAGAGAGAGAGAGAAACATCGACGTGAAAGGGACACATCGAGTGGCTGCCACCCGCACGACCAACCAGGGCCGGGGACAAACTGCAACCGAGGTACATGCCCTTAGCGGGACTCTCTGTACCGCAGGCCGACGCTCTAACCGCTGAGCCAAACCGGCCAGGGCTAGAGGGTGATTTTAACACCCCACTGACACCACTGGGTAGATCTTCTAAACAAAAAATTAACAAGGACACAGAGTCTTTAAATGACGAACTAGATCAGTTGGACTTAACTGATATTTACAGAACATTTCACCCCAAAGCTGCAGAATATACATTCTTCTCAAGTGCACACGGGACAGTCTCAAAGATAGACCACATGTCAGGACATAAAGTATGTCTCTACAAATTCAAGAAGATTGAAATCATATCAAGCATCTTCTCAGATCACAATGGCATGAAACTAGAAATCAGTAACAACAAAAACATTCAAACACATAGTGGCTAAATAGCATGTTATTAAACAACAAATGGGTTACCAAGGAGATTAAGGAAGAAATAAAAAACTTCCTGGAAATCAATGAAAACGAACACACAACAACACAAAATCTATGGGGCGCAGTGAAAGTGTCCTGAGAGGGAAGTTCATAGCACACAATCAAGAAACAAAAACTCCTAATTGATTTTATAACCCTACGACTTAAAGAACTAGAAAGTAAACAAAAAGAAAAACCCAGAGCAAGTAGAAGGAAAGAAATAGTGAAGTCAGAGCAGAATTAAACGACATAGAAATGAAAAAAAAAATTCAAAAGATCAATGAAACAAAGAGCTGGTTTTTGAAAAGATAAACAAGATTGATGGACCCTTAGCCAGATTCATCAAGAAACAAAAAGAGAGGACCTAAATAAACAAAATCAGAAATGAAAGAGAAGTAACAACTGACATCACAGAAATACAAAGGATCATTAAAACATACTATGAACAATTATACGCCAACAAATTGGACAATCTAGGCAAAATGGACAAATTTCTAGAAACACACAGTCTCCCAAAACTGAACCAGGAAGAGATAGAAAACCTGAACAGACCAATAACAACTAAGGAAATTAAAGATATAATCAAGAAACTCCCCACAAACAAAAGCACAGGCCTGGACGGCTTCATGGGGGAGTTCTACCGAACATTCAAAGAAGATCTAACACCCACTCTCCTCAAACTATTCCAAAAAACCCAAGAAGACGGAAGATTTCCAAACTCATTTTATGATTCCAAAACCAGATAAAGACACTACAAAGAAGGAAAACTATAGGGCAATATCATTGATAAACACAGATTCCAAAATCCTTAACAAAATATTAGCAAAACGGATCCAGCAATACATCAAAAATATTATTCACCATGACCAAGTGGGATTCATCCCAAGGATGCAAAGCTGGTACAATACTCACAAATCAATAAATGTGATACACCACATAAACAAAATGAAAGAGAAAAACTATATGATCATGTCAATAGATGCTGAAAAAGCATTATACAAAAGTTTATATGGAACCAAAAAAGACCCTGAAGAGCCACAGAAATCTTGAAAACGAAGAACAAAGTAGGAGGGATCACAATGCTGCACATCAGGCTATACTACAAAGCCACTGTAATCAAAACAGCCTGGTACTGGTACAAGAACAGGGATACAGATCAATGGAACAGAACAGAGAACCCAGAAATTGACCCAAGTCATTATGCTCAATTAATATTTGACAAAGGTGGCAAGAGCATACAGTGGAGTAAAGACAGCCTCTTCAATAAATGGTGTTGGGAAAATTGGACAGCTACATGCAAAAAAAATGAGCTAGACCATCAACTTACACTATACACAGGAATAAACTTAAAATGGGTAAAAGACTTAAATGTGACTCTTGAATCCATAAAAATCCTAGAAGAAAATGTAGGCAACAAAATTTCAGACAATCACATGCAGCAGAATTTTCATTGATACAACGCCTGAGGCAAGATTTTCATTTAAACACAGGAAAAAATGAACATATGGGACTACATCAAACTAAAAAGCTGCTGCACAGCAAAAGAAACAACCATTAAAATGGAAAGGGAACCCACTATATGGGAGAGCATATTTGCCAATGATACATCAGATAAAGGGTTAATTTTCAAAATATATGGAGTACTCATAAAACTCAACAAAAGGAAGACAAAAGAACCCAATTAAAAAATGGGAAGAGGACCTAAAGAGACACCTCTCCAAACAGGACATACAAATGGCCAAGAGACATATGAAAAAATGCTCAACATCACTAATCATCAGAGAGATGCAAATTAAAACAACAATGAGGTATCACCTCACACCTGCCAGAATGGCTGCCACCAACAAATCATCAAACAAGTGTTGGCAAGGGTGTGGAGAAAAGGGGATTCTAGTACACTGCTGGTGGGAATGCAGACTGGTGCAGCCACTATGGAAAACACTATGGTGTTACCTCAAAAAGTTAAAAATGGCACTGCCATTTGACCCAGTGATCCCACTTCTAGGAATATATCCTAAGAAGCCTGAAACACCAATCAGAAGGAATATATGTATCCCTATGTTCATAGCAGCAGTATTTACAATAGCTAAGATCTGGAAACAGCCCAAGTGTCCACCAATAGATGAGTAGTAGATAAAAAAGCAGTGGTACATATACACAATGGAATACTATGCAGCTGTAAGAAAGAAAGATCTCTTATCCTTTGAGATGACATGGAGGGACCTGGAAAGTATTATCCTAAGCGAAATAATCCAATCAGAGAAAGACAAATACCACATGATTTCACTTATCTGTGTAATATAATGAACCAAATAAACTGATGAACAAAATAGACCCAGAGACATAGAAAGGAGTAAGGTTCAGACTGAAACCCCAGAGGAGGGGCTTTGGGGGTTGGGGGAGAAGATGAGATAAACCAAAGAACTTATATGTACGTATGTGTAACTAACGGACATAGACAACAATGCTGGGGAGGGGGTGGATTGGGAGGAGGTTGTATAGGGGGAAGAATGGAGAAACATCTGTAACAAAAATAAATTAATAAAAAGAATAGCTAAATTATTGCACAATGTATCATATATGCAATATATTATCTAAAATGTTTGGTACTCAACAAAAAATTACAAGACAAGCAAAAAATAGTGAATTGTATAGTAAAAAAAAAAGTAGCAGTAGAAATTTAGCCCCCTCCAAATGTTCAGAGAACTAAAGAAAACCATGTCTAATTGAAAGTATGACACTATCTCTCATTTATTTTTTTTCCTTTATTGATTTTTAGAGATAGAAGAAGGGAGAGGGAGATAGAAACATCGATGAGAGAGAATATCGATTGGCCGCCTCCTGCATGCCCCTCACTGGGGATCGGATCCACAACCTGGGCATGTGCCCTGACCGGGAATCGAACCAGCGACCTCTTGATGCACGGGTCGACGCTCAACCACTGACCCACACCGGCTGGGCAACACTATCTCTCATTTAATAGAGAATATGAATAAGAAGAAAAAAATGATAAAAGAATAGAAGTTCTACAGTTGAAAAGCACAATAACAAAAATTTCAAATTCACTAGAGGCTCAACAGATTTCAGCTGGCAGAAGAATTAGTAATCTTGAAGATATACTTATAGAGATTATTATCTAAAGAACAAAGAGAAAAAAGAATGAAACAAAATAAATAGAGCCTGAGAGAAATGTGAGATATCATTTACTACAATGATACGAGTAACGGGGGTACTGAGAGAAGGAGCAGAAATAAATTAGAAGAAAAACATTAACCTACATATCCTCAAACCTCAACCAAATCCAAACAGGAAAAATACAAAGAGATCCACACCCAGATGCATTATAGGTAAAATATTGAAAGCCAAAGATGAAAAAACAATATTAAAAGTAGTAAGAGAGCCCTGGCCAATTTGGCTCAATGTTAGAGTGGCGGCCTTTGGACCAAAGAGTCTCCAGTTTGATTCCAGCCAAGGCGATGTACCTCGGTTGCCGTTAGTCCCCAGCCCTGGTTGGGGCCACGTGGGAGGCAATCAATAGATGTGTGTCTCTTGCATTAATGTTTCTCTCTCTCCCCCTCCCTTCCTCCCTCCCTATCTGAAGATAAACAGAAAAATATCCTCAGGTGAGGATTAAAAAAAGAAGTACTAAGAGAAAAGTAACTCATTATACACAAGGGAACTCCAGTAAGTTTAAAAGCTAGCTTCTCATAAGACACAATGGAGGCCAGAAGGCAGTGGGAGAACATAGTTAATGTGATGAAAGTAAAAAACTATCACACAAGAATCTTATATATAGCAAGATTATATTTCAAAGTTCAAGATAAAATAAAAGCACTGCCAGATAAATAAAAGATGAGAGAATTTATTGCTGGCCAACCTGCCTTACAAGAAATACTAAAGGAAGTTCTTAAGTTGAAAGCAAATGACACCAGAGAGTAAGTGGAAGTTACATGAAAAAAACAAAAACAAAGAGTGCTGAAAGGTAATTAGTAGGTATTTATAAAAGACAATATAATTGCATATTATCATTTATTCTTTTAATTGATTTAAGAAGCAATTATATAAAGCAATATCACTGTATTGTTGGGCCAATAACACAGAAATGTAATATATTTGACAAAAACACAAAAAGAAGGGGTTGGGAGCAAAGATGTATTAAAGTAAGAGAATGATGCCAGATGATATTCCAAATCGATAGGGAAAGAATGAAGAGAACCAGAAATGGTAAATAAGAAGGTTAATATTACTATAAATTTAATACTTGGCTCCCATTCTTCTCTCAGTTTATTTCAAAGGCATTGGATGATCTCAAGTAAAAATTACAACAATGTATTGTTGGGTTTGTAACATCTAGATGTAGTACGTAGAACAATAATAGCACAAAAAAGAGAGGAAGTAGAGCTATATAGGGATAAAGTTTTTATATTTCTTTTGAATAAATATGAAGTAAAATTTGAAAAGTGAAAGTATATATATATATTTTTAAATATTTTTTCTTTATTGATTTTAGAGAGAGAGGAAGGGAGAGGGAGAGAGAGATAGAAAGAGAACATCGATTGGCTGCCTCCTACATGCCCCTCACCAGGGATCTGGCCCACAACTCGGGCATGTGCCCTGACTGGGAATCAAACCGGCGACCTCTTGGTGCGTGGGTCGATGCTGAACCACTGAGCCACATTGGCTGGGATGAAAAGTGAAAGTATATTATATGGTCTAGAAAAATTACTGAAAAAATTATTTAAAAAGCACAACTAAAGATTTTTGAAGGAATTAAATGTTATACTAGAAAATATCTATTCAATATAAAAGAAGGCAATAAAGGAGGAAAAAACAAAGACAGATATAAAAAAAACCAAAAGTATAATGGAGTGGATAAACCCATCAATCAAACAAACATGAACCAACTACATGCTGTCCAGAAGAAACACACTTTAGATTTAAAGACAAAAAGGCAGAAAGTGAAAGGATGAAAAAAAAGGTATACCATGCAAACAGTAACTAAAATAGAGCTGGAGTACAGACATCCCTCGCCACTTCGCACTTCGATTTTCGCAGCTTCACTCTATCGCGAAAGTAGAAGTGCGAAGTGGCAAGGGATGACTGTATATAAATAAAGAATCCTACTTCCTGGAAATTCATTTATTGCGGTAGAGTCTGGAACTGATTAACCGTGATAAACAAGGGCCGACTGTAGTTATACTAGTATCAGACAAAATAGACTTTAAGACAAAAATTACTAGAGACAGAGAAGGATATTTTATAAGTAACAGTCAATCCATTAGGAAGACATAACAATTATAAAAATATATACACCTAACAACAGGGCCCCAAAATACATGAAGCAAAAACTGATAGAACTAAAAAGAGAAACAATAATTCAATTACAATAGCTAGAGACTTTAATACTCCACTTTCAATAATGGATAGAATAACTAGATAAAAGACCAATGAGGAAACAGAAGACTTGAACAGTATAAACTCTATAAGCCAACTGAACCTAAGAGACATCTATTTATAGAACAAAACCCCACTCTACAACAGTAGAATACATGAAACATGCTCCAGAATAGACTATATATTGGTCCATAAATAAGCCTTGATAAGTTAAAGGATTAAAATCATACAAAGTATACTCTCTAACTACAATGGAATGAAACTAGAAATCAATAATGGAAGAGAAATTGGAAATTCTCAAATACATGGAAATTAAATAAAATACTCCTGAATAACCAACAGATTAAAGAAGAAATCACAAGGGAAATGAGAACATACTTTAATATAGATGAAAACAAAAATGCAAGATACCAAAACTTACAAGATGCAGCTAAAGTAGTGCTCTGAGGGAAATGTATACCTGTAAATACCTATATTAAAAAGTTTTCAAACCACCCCAACCTACCAACTCCCAACACCACTCATTCTCTATCATATTATTCTATTTCAGTGCCTGAAACTTTCATTTGTATATTTATGTTATGTTTCTCTGCATTAGAACATAAGCTTTCTGAGGGCAGAAACTTTATTGTTCATTGCCTGGCCATATTAGAAAAATAGCTATAGAACAGTACCTGACTATATTAAGGGCTTTATAAATATTTTCTGACCAACATTTTTCATTAGAACTATCATTTTTAGATAAGCTTTAACTGTCAATCCAAATTTCTGTTCATTCAGCGTAGTAATATAACTGACTCATCTTCCTATCAGTTTATAAATTTGGTAACCATTACAGAATCACTCTCTTAAGTTTTCTAGTTTTAAATAAAACTTATCCCATCAACACATTTTTTTGAAAATAAAACATTATTTTTTAAATTGTTATAAAAATAGAAAATACAAAAAAAATCAATCTTCTTGAAACAAGTCAAATACAAAATAAAACTAAAATATAATTAATGTAAAAAGGAAGTAGAGCTACACAATGGCTAAGCCAATGTTCATACATCTTTGAATTGCAGAGTAAGAAATCATTCCTACTTGCTTAATTTAATCTTGAAAATTCTAGGTACTGAAAGGTGAGTAGTGAAACAACTGTACAAAAGCTTGAAAGAATATAATTAGAGCCTAGGTTATTACAGTAATTATATCTCAATAATAAAATTTTTTCACAAACATTTAAAATTAAATGGTATTATAAAAGCCACTTCTCCAGCAAGGTGCAACTTACACAGTCTTTTTGTCCTGTCGAAGAAGTTTAGAGGAAAATTCACTCAGTACTTCCAGGAAAGCCAAATTAGGAGGTGGATATTCTTGTCCTTTCTGATTTTGGTATTTAAAGGCAAATTCTATGCCATCCCTGAAGCAAAAGAAAATATCATCTTATTTTTCCAGATAGCTAGTGTAGTTCTCACAATGGGCTAGTTTTAAAAACAGTTGGGAAGGGCAGCAAAATCATCACTAAAGATAGTAAAATCAAATGATAAAATAATGTTACCTGTATGAGATATTTGCATAAAATAGCTAATTTTATTTTTATAGTAGAAAACTATAAGTTGTGAAAAGTAATTAAAAAATTAAATAGACACAAGGCTAAATTCCTATGTGTATCTTTTTTTTTTTTTTTTTTAATGGTATGTGCCCCTAGCGGGAACCGAACCCGGGACTCTCTGGTCCGCAGGCTGAGCTCCAACCGCTGAGCCAAACCGGCCAGGGCCCTATGTGTATCTTTTAGTGGTAACAGAATACCCTGGAAAAATAATCAGATTGTCAGAAAATTTGTTTATTAGAGTTGGTCATGGTACCAATCACCCCTGAGTTTTTGTCAAGTTTTCTGTCATTCAGTTATGAATTGAGGCAGACCAAATCAATACTGTACAGTGTTTTTAAACCCATGTTCCCACAACATTTTCTCATTGATAGACCAGATAAGAGTATTTTGTTAAACATTACTTTCTATACTTCATAAGATGAAATATAGAAGTTTTAGTTTTTTCAAATTAAAAATGGTCTCCTAGTTGAGAATGATGAGACCAGACAATGTCTAAAGCTTTTATAACTTAAAAAATTCGACCATTATTCACTTTAAAAAGAGGTCAAAATAATAGTTATCTTAGTTAAATTCCAGTAAATCAGATTCTGTATAAAAATGTGTTTACTTAGCTCACTCACTTGTGAAGTGTGGCAACTGCTTCTCGTGTCTTGATTTGGTCCAGTCCAAATGTAAGGGCAAAACGACGTGCCAATTCTTTAATGCCACTGACGTGGGCAGATGTTCTATCTAGGTTGGGACCTTGCTCTTGAACAAGTTCATTAAATAACTGGCAGAAATAAAAAAAGAAGAAATTTAAAGCCAAGAACTATTTATTTATTGTTAGAATAGGTAATATAATTTTAAAATATTTAATAGGCATACTATAAAATATATTTTTTCCTCCTTACATTTAACTGTAGCCACACTATTACCCTTCTCCAAGTCATCTATTACTAGTTTCTTGAGATCATTTTGATGTTAGTTATTTGATTAAATGAAACAGGAATGTATTTCTTTTAAATAAAAGAGAACGCATTTTGGGTTGGGAAAATGAAATATGTTTACAGATATACACTATGTATTCATAAATATCTATTCTTCTTTTTGATATCATTTTCACAGAAATGGCAATGTATGAAATACAGGGTTGAGAATTTTGTGTTTTCACTTATTGTATCTTAGACAAGAACATTGTGCTAAAGACCATTTGTATATATGGGGGCTATGATTTTTCCCACCCAACAACAAAATATACAAAAAGTTCCTAAGCTGGGTGGAGGGCTTTTATAAATTACATATGTGTGTCAAAATAACAACAAAAACAAAACCCTATAGTACTAAAGATCTCATTCCCTTTTACCTACTCAGCAGTTTTGCTCCTTTGCTTACTCCTCCCTCCTGCATCATTAACTATTTCCTCTACTAAATGCATACCCTAACTTCTTAACCAAATTCCCTGCCAGCCTCCAAAACATCTTTCTGACTATCTTCATGGCAAAGATCTTGAGAAGTACTGTTTACATATTTTTTTTCTCTTCTTCACCTCCCAATCTCCCAGTTCACTCTAATCACACCATTACATTGAAATAGCTCTTGCCATGGCCGGTTTGGCTCATCTGTTAGAGCATCGACCCGTGAGTTCCAAAGAGTTGCAGGTTTGATTCCAGCCAAGGGCACGTACCTCAGTTGTGGTTCGTCCCTGGCCCTGGTCAGGGTTGTGTGGGAGGCAGCCAATTGATGTGTCTCTCTCGCATCGGTGTTTCTCTCTCTCTCCTTCTCTCTCCCCCTCCCACTCTGTCTGAAGATATTTGAAAAAATATCCTTGGGTGAGGATTAAAAAAGACCCCAAAACACTGAAATAGCTCTTGTCACCCTGGCCGGTGTAGTTCAGCATCAGTTGTGGTGTCGGTTCAACTCCTGGCCACAGCTGGGTGTGTGCAGGAGCCAACCAATCGATGTTTATCTCCCTCTCCTACTCTCTCAAAACAAAAACAAAAAAAGCAAAGAAAAAGCTCCTGTCTTCTATAAAATTTGTTGTCCATCTTTAGTTTTCTTCATCAGTAGATTTGCCTGGCCTGAACTACTTACTGTGCCATGACTAAAACAGCAGTTTTTCCAGAGATTTTCAAACTCATTAACAGGTAATTAATTGTTTACCAATTCTTAAACTTTAAATGTTTTCACAGATAGTTGTACACAATAGCCTTTAACTTTAAACTTTACATTTAAAATGAATACAGCCCTGTCCAGTGTAGCTCGGTTGGTTAGAATGTCATCCTTTACACTGAAGGGTCTTGGGTTTGATTACTGGTCAGGGCACATACTCAGGTTGTGGAGGCAGCCAGTCTATGCTGCACTCTCACATCGATGTTTCTCTCTCTCTCTCTCTCAAATCAATAAAAGCATGTCCTCTGGTGAGGATTAAAAAATAAAATACAAAGAATATATTTCATTGTACAAATTCAAAGAACATCAGAAATTCTCCCCCCACCCACTAAATATCATTCTTCTCTCTAAAGGTAATCAGTGTTCAAATTCAGAAGTTTTCTAAACCAATTTAGAGATATTGATATTTCATATACAAAGTTTTTATTTTTACATAAATGGCACCATACTACGTATTTTGTCCTAAAACTTGCTATTTTTTCATTTAATGTTTTGTCTTAAAAATCTTTTAGCTACTTCAGAGAATCAGTTTATTTAAGCATTTCTCTGTTGATGGACATTGAGACTATTTCCAATTTACAATAAGACAAAACTAGTATCTTTCCTAAAGGACCTTTTCTTCCTCATCTTTTTCAATCATAGGTATTATCAATCATTTTAATTAATGCCGATCTGATCAACAGTGATAAATAACTCCTTGTTTACTTTGTATTTCATTAATTATTAATGAAATTATGCCTCTTTTCATGTTTATTGGTTTTTAAGATTTCCTTTTCTGAAAAGTGGCTTTTCGTATCCCTTGTTCACTTTCATATGGGATTTATCTTTCTTACTGATTTGTAATGTATGATTAAAAACACCTGCCCCAGCCTGGCCAGTGTGGCTCAGTGGTTGAGCATCGACCCATGAACCAAGAGGTAGCCAGATGGATTCCCGGTCAGGGCACATGCCCAGGTTGTGGGCCAATTCCCCAGTGGGGGTCATGCAAGAGGCGGCCAATAGATGTTCTCTCTCATCGATGTTTCTATCTCTCTCTCCCTCTCTCTTCCTCTCTAAAATCAATAAAGAAAAAAAAAATTTAAAAAAATAAAATAAAAACACCTGCCCCAATCTCATTTGTTTAACTTTGTTCACAGTGCTGGTTGATGATTAATCTATTTAAGTCCATACATATCAATTTTTTACTTTGTGGCCTCTTTCCTCAGTAAGGACTTCCCCACTCAAGGATTAAAATATCTTCTTTCACTTTCTTATAAACTTTTAATTTTTAACATTCATATATAATCCACCTAGAAGTTATTTTGGGTACACATTAGGTAGGGCTACAAATAACTACTTCCCCAAAGACACAATCGACCCATCACCTTTTAATGAACAGGCCCAATCCTTTCCCCACTGATCTGAAATGAGATCTTCATCATAGACTAAATATATACACACATACCTACATCCCTCCCCATCAATCTCTATATTAATTTACTAGGCATTTATTAGGAATCTTATTTATGCAATATATATGACATATTTCTGTATTTTTCTTTTTAATAATTACTTTTTAAATATCCAATTTGGCATTTCATCTGGTCCAAGAGCAGATCAACTTAGGATTTCATCTACTTGAAATATGAACTATTGGATTATCTTCCAAAAGAAAAGACATGTAACATGTGTCTTTGTACCAGAAAGTATCCATAGTAACATGCTGATATAATGACTTAATTTAAATGAGGTAAGATACCTAGCACATACTAAACACAAGGAAGTATTCAATATATTAATTCCACTTCTTTTTTTATGAGATTTAATTTTTTTTCTTTATTGATTTTTGCGAGAGAGGAAGGGAGAGGGAGAGAGAGAGAACACCGACTGGCCACCTCCTGCATGTCCCCCCCTGGAGATTGGGCCCACAACCTGGGCATGTGCCCTGACTGGGAATCGAACTGGCGACCTCTTGGTGCATGGGTCGATGCTCAACTACTGAGCCACACTGGCCAGGCTTAATTCCACTTCTTATCGCTTTCCTTTCAAATTTCTTACCTGCTGTAAACTGAGAATGAGGGTCTTGGCACACTGAATTTTATCAATCTGCCTGGTTTTACTCAGTGTTTCCTTAATAATATCACCATAGTCATTGTAATACTGTGAAGAAAAGAAAGAAATCATAGCTTTAAAATTATTGAAATTTCATGAGATAAAGAATGGGTTGATGAAAAATATAGGTGAGTTCAGAGGTATTTAATTTCCTCAATCTTAAACACAATAAGAGTTTAAAGATTTTGTCTAAAGTTAAAGGAATACACATTTGATATTTAAGATTATGAAATAACTAATAATAACAGAACTAAAAACTGAAAATTCCAAGAGAAGAGGAAGTCATATAGGGTAAAGAGAATTCCTCATTCTTTATAACATGGGCTCAGCAGACACTATTTAAAAGGTGACAAATTAAGAAACAGACTTTGGTAGAAACTTCCTGAAGAACTAAAAATGAAAACAGTTAAAATTGTTTACCTCTGGGAAATGGCCTAAATAAGGGTAACAGACTTAACTTTTCATTTAATACTTTGTATACTATCTCATTTACCACCCTGAACATGTCTACATTTTATTATTATAATATAAACAGTAAAAACACTGACATCTTCAACAGTAACTGAGAAAAATTTAACTAATTTCTTTATAACTCAGTTTATTTGATACAGAACTTTAAAAATTTTTCCTTGCGAGTAAAAAATTAGGAAAAGCTTTATTTGAAACCATTAAATCTGGATGTTGTTTCCAAGCTAAAACTTAAACCTATAAACCTATGTGAAGAAGTGAGTATATTAGCTTACCAAATGGATATTTACAATATTCAAAAAGGAGGGTATGCTTCCATGATATAAGGTGCAAAGAAGGGAAAATAATTCAAAAGAATCATCCCTTAAGTGCAATTAAAAATGATCTCAATGTGGGGGAAAAAATAGAGAAAGATATTATTAAGATACTAAAATGGTTCAACAAGCAGATCTCTAATAAATTCTGATCTGTAATGACCACATAGAGAAGTGGGGCAAAAAGCCACAACATAGCCAGGGATATAGAACAAAGGATTAACAAATAGCTATTAGAATAGTCACAAAAAGATTAAAGCCTATAATAATCAGAGGTGTGCAAAAATTTGTAAGGATGATAAAAGGTTTGGATAAGACTCACTTCTTGACACCAAAGCAGTATTGTTAAGGGTTGAGAAGGAAAAACCATGGTAAGCTCATATTCATCCATCGAAACCCTGTTTAGACAGTTTAAGAAGCTTTCTCTGATTCCTCTCACTTAAGTCTTTTTCTATATCTTGTGCTTGCTTTATAATTTGTATATCTGTAACTACAATAATCACGCTGAGGTTTTATGGAAGGAGCTAAGCCTTGAAGCTAAACAAACCTGAAATGAAATCCCAATTTTTGCTACTTTAATAGTTGTGTGACCTTGGAAAGTTATTCAACCTATATGAGCCTTAATTTCCTTATTTGAAAATGATATGATTTTCTACCTCACAGGATTACTGTAATCAACAAAAATAATGTAAAAGCCTTAGAACAGTGTCTCAAATATAAATGGCAGAAAAAAACATAGGCAGCCATTCATTATTTTCTGCTTATATTTTAGTTTCTCTATTAATCTATAAGGTCCTTAGGGCAGCAATCATCTTATTTAGATCTCTGGCTACCTGACTGGTCCCAAGTTTTGGCACCAAAACAAACGAACAGAAAAACACTCCCCCCCCCCCCCAAACAAAACAACTGGCTACTAACACAGTGCTCATCATATTGCAGTTGTTGGCAAAATATGATAACTATGTCATAACTAGAATTGGATTATACCTAAAGATGGGTAAAGATACAAATGGATCAATGGCACACAATATTCTGAACATGGGAAAAATAAAACAGTGCTTCTGATATGAGAATAAGGCCAAATACATCCACATCCACACTTACAAAAAGGTGTTCCCTCTTATCTGTGCCTGTCAGGCTATATTATAAAGATTTCTGAGCACTGCTTTTTTAGAGGATCAGGAGCAAAATACAGCTTTTGGAAAGAAGAGAAGCCAGGAAGGTAAGTACCTACCAAAATTCTGTCATATGAAGAATAGATTAAAACACTTCAACATCTCCTTACTTCCCTCAGAAAAAATATCCAAACTTCTCATACAGTTAATTAGATCTAACCTGTCTTTTTTCCATTTTTAAAAAATTTATTGACTTTTTTAGAGAGAGAGAGGAGAGGAAGGGAGGAGCGGGGGGGGGGGGGAGAGAAACATCTATTCATTGTTCCACTTATTTATGCATTCATTGGTTGATTCTTGTATATGCCCTGATGGGGGAGTGAACCCACAACCTTGGCATAGTGGGACAACACTCTAACCAACTGAGCTACCTTGCAAGGGTTCTGTCACTTCTTTAAATCTTATCTCTGGCTGTTTTCATAAGCAATCTATGGTGCTATATCAAATTACTTGCATTTCCCCTAAACAGTTCATATTCCTTTGTGATGTTCATGAAGTTCAATCAGCCTACAAGTCCTCCCACTACTTCTTTGCTTGACTAATTTATGCTTATTATCTCAGACATAGTTCTGTAGTCACTTCTAAGCAGTTTTCATTAACCCTCACAAGTCTTAAGAGTTGGTAATCTGTTTTAAGGAACCCCTACACATACCTCCACTATACTGTATAATGCAATTATTTAATTACTTGACTCTCTCCAGCTTTAGACTGGAATTAAAGCAGAAATTAAAAACTCTTTGTAACTTTAGCCCTGGCCAGTTTGGCTCAGCGGTTAGAGCGTCGGCTTGTGGTCCAGAGAGACCAGGGTTTGGTTCCCGCTAGGGGTATGTACCTCGGTTGCAATTTGTCGCAGGCCCGGGTTGGTCGTGCGGGAGGCAGCCACTCGATGTGTCCCTTTCACATCGATGTTTCTCTCTCTCTCTCGCTTCCTCTCTCTCCCTCCCACTCTATTTGAACAAAAAAATGGAAAAATGTCCTTGGGTGAGAAAAAACAAACAAAAAAACTCTTTGTAACTTTAGCTCCTGGCAAGCAACATGGCAGTTGGCATACTCACAAGAATATCTGAAGAGATGTCATAAGGAAGAGAGATTAGCTTTTTGCCATATTGGGCAAGAGAATACATGGTTGCCCTGGCTGGGAAGTGCAGTGGGTTAGAGCATCATCCCGATACACCAGGGTTGGGAGTTTTTGTTGTTGTTGTTTTTTTAAAGCAAGATTATATTCCAGGAAAGAATAAAACCCAAGCTAGTGGCTATTTCAGTGATAAGAACATAGTAGGTACTCAGAAAATATTCTTTAAATTGAATTAGATTATATGAAAAAGCCAGTGTGCAAGGAAGTAGAATTTGGCCACGTACTATCTTATAACAGAGAAGAAAAGGTGGGGAGAAAGAAAAAATCATACTGAGGGTTTAAGGACGGAAGCTGTGTCTACATACAAAAAGTTTGATCAAGTTTCCTATCGATTTTACATATCTGATTGATTTTTTTCTATCACATTGATTGATTAGTGCTATGTAGACAGAATTTTTTTTTTCTCTCAGAGAGTTGTTTGTGTTCCAATCATATGCCGTATCTCACACAGGTTGATTGTAATGCTTTTTATGGTTAGGAAAGTTTTCTTTTTTCATGTAATCAATTTTTATAAAATCAAGACTAATATAAAAGCTTTCCAAACTTTTGTACTTCCCCTCTTCCACTTGCAATTTTTGAATGTTTGTATTCCCTGAAGGATTGATGCCCCAGGAGGGCAGGAATGATATTAGTCTATTCACCACAGATCCCCCAGGACCTGGCACAACATCTTGCACAGAGTAGATGCTGCTTATCTTTTGAATGAATGTATAAATGTGTAGCAAGCTTCTAAGTTTCCTTTGACATGATGCTACTTTATCTATTTGGTTTTATTATCATTAGGCTCCCCTCCACACCTATGCCCTGTACTCTGGCCAAACAGATCTGCATGTCAGCTCCATCCCATCCTTGTTCTTGCAGGGTTGGGAGTTTGATCTCCAGTCAGAGCATATACAATAATCAACCAATGAATGCATGACTAAGGGGAACAACAGATTGATGTTTCTTCCTCTCTCTACCTAAAACATTAAAAAATAATAATAAAATAATAAATTAAAAAAAAAAAAAAAAAAAAGAATACATGGCCTTGGCAGCTCTCTATGGAGCACGCCCACACCTTTCCCCAACACCATTCCAAGAATGTTTTCCTTGCCTCTCTCTTTCTCCTAAGCTCTAAAGGCCCTCTGTAACTTGTTTCCTGAGCCCATTTCTTCTACCGCTCACTTCTACTTCTGTGGCTTTCTAAATAAATTTTCTCTTATTAAAAAAAACAACAACAACAGAGAATAAATATCCTCATGAAAATAAAAAAGCATTCTTTCACATAAATGTGAAGAACTCCTACTTTACAGAATTGATGTAATGGTATAGATAAAAAACTTATACTTACATAAAAGACAGAAACTTTAAATATATCAGAAAATCATCAATAATATATACATAAAAGCTGTGAATTTTAACTTATCACCCTTTCTTTAATTTTTAATTACAAGTTTCTCTGCCAATTAGATGAAAGGAGAAAAATAAGAATACAAAAATATACCTTCATGTAGTGTTTAAAGATGTCTGCAGCTGCATGCATGTCAACAATATCATAAATGATAAGTTTGCTGAAGGCAGCAAGTAGATTCCTTCTTTTATGTAAGGCCTCAATTTTATTTGCTTCATCTTCTTCATCACCCTCTAACCACAAGAAAATAAATTATGAACTTTATCCAAGGTAAAACAATGGAGAAAATCTATGTAATAAAACCAGCTAATATTATACCTTCACAAAAAGTTATAATTCAGTTTAGATAGGATAAAAAATGTTAGTTATACTAATTATTTTAAGGTGCTATATTTAGTTACACATTTATCAAACATTTGGTAGGCACTAAGGTTCCTATCTTCTAGAGACTGTTATAGCAAAGACTAAGATAAGCAAACCACATGTAAAAAGATTATTTTTTCTGATATTTTTTGTCATAGTACTGTTGTCTGTTTACCTTAAAAAATGCTGTCTTATTTCAGTATTCCTTATTTGCTAATATACTGCCACAGAGGAAGAAATTTCTGGAAACCTCCCTCCCCCCTCTCTAATTTCTGGAAATTTTAAGTCACAGGAAAAATGTTTTCTTTTAGAAAAATACATGGGGAGTAATGGAAATACATGGGGGAGTTAGTTTTCAATGCTGGTTCTAAACATGGTTACAATATCAGCTAAGAAATAAAATTCATTTTACAAACCATATGATATACATATACATTAAAAAAAAAATAAAACCCTATCAAATAATTTTAAGAACAAGTAGTGTTTCTTCCTCATTTTTTTTTTTTAAATTCTCAGGCCTTACTGGCTTATCTATTTCTAATCCTAGGAAAACTTTCTCCACAAGGCTCCAAATGATAACATTTACCCCATTAGTTTCAGGCTCTCTACTGACCCCTCTCATGTCATGACCTGGAGACAGTGTTCTTTCTTCCCATCTTTAGATTCATTAAAACAAAACATAACAAACAAAGAAACAAAAAACACAAAACAAACAAAACCAAAAACTTCTTTCTCTTTCTACTAATTGGTCCTGCTATGAAGCATCAATATTTTGAGAAGTTGGAAATCTTTTTGCTTAAGTAGCAGGTAAATTTTATCTTCTGAGATTAATATGGACTCTAAATAAAGATACTTTGCTTCATAGTCTAGTATTTTCTAAAATGCTCTGTTAACTAATGAACATTCTAATAGCACCAAATAGATCTGTGAATCAGATGTGCCATAGATCTTATCTTAGAGAACTTAAAATAATCTATTTCACAAATGACCTATATAATTTATTTACCATTATTTACATTCAGTCTAATTCTCCTAATTATCATTCTGCAGGCTCAGCACAATTTGACTGGTGAGGATTGATAAGTCTTTCAGCACTTAATATCTTACAGTTATATTTTGTTAATTTAACAAAATCTGATCACTCAAAAATAGAAAGGAACTCTGATGTTTTCCTTCAGAAAAACTGTGAAACAACATCTATCCCACATATATATTTTGAACGTGTATGAAAGGAAAATTTAAACAATTATTCATTATAGCAAAGGAATGAGACTTCACTGTACATTTTTATTCTTTTTGGTTTTTCTGAATTATACAAATGTATTATTAACATTTAAAAAAAAAAGAGAAATTCTAGTATTTTTAAAAATTGAATCTGACAAGATGATAGCTACAAATACCCATGCTCTGGTTCTCCTCATCTTGGTCAATGAAAACGTGATCCATCACAAAACTGAGGAGTTCAGACTGGAGTCCAGTATCTGGATTAAACACCAAAGGCTGAAGGCCCTCCCTGCCACCTGTCATTAATTGGTGGCTAAAAATCATCAAAAGATCACAGAGTAACATGAAAGCCTGCAATGCAAAGGGAAATCATCAGTAAAATATTGCTACAATGACAAATCAATGTTAACATAAATATACTAAATTAAATATAGTTCAATAATACTATCATAATAGAAACTTGGGGTATTTAAATTCCAACTACTTAGTTTCAAAATTCTAAACTTACAAAATTAAACACTAGTGATATTTAAGATTCCTCCTCCCCCAAATAGAATCTATTTCTTTTATTTGACTACATTAACTCAAACAACTGATTAAGAGATTTTGACTTGAACTTAAGATACAGTAAGTTAAACTCAACTCTGGAAATACAAAATTGATAAAATAAATTATGACAGAGGTTAGAAATCAATCATATGCTGCTTAATCAAATAATAAGCATAAATCTTAAGACAAAGTATAATTCCATAAATTATAGTGCAGTACTATAAACCTGTATGCTACTATTTAAAATCTAATATAAAAAAAGGAATCTCTAACAGTAGGTTTAAAATTGAATTCAAGACCATTCACATAAAAACTAGTATCTAAAAAGTTACACAAAATTAATCATTTAAGGAAATTTTCAATGCATTTCTCCGAAGAGAAAGTATTATACTCTACTTATGTTGCCAAATTTGCCCTATTTAATGGATGGTATGAAATAAACCTATCATCAGTTTATTGTAACTGAAAGATTTTGTTGGTAAATGAGGGCTCTCTAAAAATTGATTTCTATGGGAAAATGCAACTCTGGCATGCATTTGGAGATTGCTATATACTTTGCTATCCACCTCTGGCAAGAATCATGGCAATTCATACTTTGACTATACAACCATGAAATACATAAACATATTTAGAAAGATAGAAAGAACAACTTGAAAAAGGGAGCATAAAAAGAATCCAGGTTTTTTGTTTGTTTTGTTTTTTAACCAAGGCAATAGTTTCGGATATCACCAAAGAGTGATGACACAAAAACACTGAACTTTTTGGTTTAAATGTCCAGAGCTAGGTAATTTTAGACAGCACTGGTGGGGTTCAGAAATTTAGAGAACATGGTTTAGGGAAGATCATCTTTGTTGCCATTTTAAGTTAGATGCTGATAACCCAATAAAGAAGAGACCCATGATAACCTATAGCAAAGGATAAGTACTACTGTACACTTTAACTAGACTAATTAGATTTTTTTCTAGCCCAACATCATAATAAAAATGGTATGGAAAAGGTACATTCTGTTTTATATTAAAGTACTTCCTGCCCTGGCCGGTTTGGCTCAGCGGTTGGAGCGTCGGCCTGCAGACCAGAGAGTCCTGGGTTCGGTTCCTGCTAGGGGCACGTACCAAAAAAAAAAAAAAAAAATTTAAAGTACTTCCTAACAGAAAAACAGTAAAAACAGTTTACAAAATCACTTCATGGAAATGGTATTGCCTTAGGCTCTACTTTGACCCTCTGTGGACTGCGCCCCTGCCCAAGAATGAGGAATCTGTTGACCAATGGCATACACCCACCTGCACCCCTTTTCTATACCACTGTCCAGGTACAAGGACTCACGGATTCCTTGCTTTAACAGATCTGATTCTGCTAACAGAGCCTGCAAAGGCTTCTTCTTTAGGCTCACTGCATCCCCAGTGTGCATACTCCTAGGTCCCAGGGTGGTCAAGGAGCACCTGTTTGAGGGGGTGATGCTGATAAAGTTTGGACATGTGGGCTGAAGTGTTCATGTGCATGTATGAGAAGTCCTTCCGAGTGTGGGAAAGGATTGAAGGTGAGATGAGAAGAGGGTGGCTCACAGGCCAGCCCTCCAAGTTTTGGCACAGAATTCTTAGGAGCCAAGAATTCTAATTTGAACCCAGCCTTCCAGGTCATTATGTCAGAATACTTGTCAAGGAAAAAAAGACATGTAACAGGTTTGTTAGCTTACTTTGTAACTTAAATTTTCAGACACCTATACTCTTGTTCAAGGTCCTATTAATGTTAGAGAGAAACCGATATGCTAAAAACTTCAATGAAAAAAAATTACATCTTCTTACATGTTCTGTAATGCATTTTGAGTTACTTTTATTGAGAGCTCTTATCTAATAATTTCTTACCTGCTCCTTCACTGGAGTATTAACATTAGATAGGCACTGTTGGCAAACAGCCAAAAAGGATTTCACTGTTTTCCTTAATACCAACAAATCCTCCTGTAAGACACATTCAAATTTGTGAGCATGAATTATAGTATCCTAGAAAACTGATCCAGAAGTAATAAATGGAGAAGAGTCAAACTGGGTTAAGGTCAAGGAAATTCATAAAACCAAATTTATTGTTGGGAACCAAACCATATAGTTATTTCCTAGTTATCCTGATTAAAAGGGGCAACAAAATTGATAATCCTAAACAGTTCTATTTTGCTCAATATGACTTTCTCCAACAAATTTCCCTTTATAAATGTGGACTACTTAGGCTGATATTAAAATTGTTAGTCATGCCCAGTTGTTGTGGCTCAGTGGATTGAGTATTGTCCCATGGACTGAGAGGTCCTGGTTTGATTCCTGGTCAAGGCACATGCCTGGGTTTCGGGCTTGATCCCCAGTAAGGGGAGTACAGGAGGCAGTCGATCGATGCTTCTCTCTCACATTGATGTTTCTATCTCTCTCTCCCTTCCTCTCTCTCTAAAAATAAAAATCAATAAAAACATATTAACAAAAAATAAAATTGTTAGTCATTCCCATAACACATACTAGCTGGTAGGTTGTAAGGTGAGGGAAGAGGGAACACAGCAACACACTGAAAAAATCAATTAAGCAACAAATATGTACTTAGTTTCTCCTATATTCTCAGCATTCTGCAAAATGTCACGTGAAGACAGAACACTTTAAGACAGTGCTCATGTCCTCAGAGTTAACTAGCAGGAAGTCAGACCAATTAGAGAGTAAGTGTTCAATTTTTTATTTATTTTTTGGTATTAACTCTAACTGTAGTAGATAGAGAGATGAGCTGGAGGGACCTTCATAGGAGGATGGGCTTTAATCTAAGATTGGGTGGGTGAATAGGATTTACTTAAATAGCCCTGTAATATTCGATAGCAAGCATTTGAAAAGTATAGAAGGAAATTTAAATTTATCAAGTACCTATATGTGTCAGACACTGGTTTGAGGACTTACTGTTACATAATTTAATATTTATATTGATTAGAAGTAGTAATCATTATTAGCAAGAGTTTGAAACAAGAACTGTTTCATATCAGAGCTCATATTCTTCTCACTAATGAGCACGATGCATGCAGATAATTCAGTACTGTATCAATACTTAAAATAGTAATGAAGATAATTAAATGAGAAAAGACAGATAATAGAAATCACTCTTAAAAAGTACTCTGTTAAACTAAAATTCTTTAAAATAGTCTTTGGTATAGACAACAGTCTCAATCTTTCTTAGACCTTTTATATTCTAAAGAATGATACTTATATACCTTTCCTTTTGCTAACATGAGTCAGTATTTGGAAAAAGGAATAAGCTCATGTTGTACAGAGTACTAAAAAACCACAGTGCCTTTCAAACCTTTAATGTTTCTTGCAGATGAACATCCAATGACCTCAACATCTCTTGACCGTCTTTAATTTCAAAGATACACAATGCATTAGGGGAAATTTATAATGCACAAGGGAATAGGCAGCTGAATGTTGGAAACCTAGAATCAAAAGTAGTCACAGAAGAATTCCCAAAGAAGATAACACATAAGCTGAATTTTGAACAACTATTAAAAATTAGCTACAGGAAAAGGTGTTTTGGAGGGCACAGAATGTTCCGAAGTCTGGAGGTACTTTTGAGGGACTGTTAATTTATTGTAGCTGGGGCATAAACAGGAAGTTGAGTGGCAAGAGAGAAAGCCTAAGAGGAAAACAGGATCCATTTTTATTTAAATGAAGGACCATTAAAAATGTCATGTTCACCCTGGCTGGTTTGGCTCAGTGGTTAGAGCATTGGCCCTTGGACCAGGGAGTCGTGGGTTCGATTCCGGTCAAGGGCACGTACCTCGGTTGTGATTCGATCCCTGGTTGGGGTCCTGCGGGAGGCAACCGGTTGATGTCTCTCTTTCACATTGATGTTTCTCTCTCTCTCCCTCCTCGCCTCCCACTCTGTCTGAAAATCAATGGAAAAAATATCCTCAGGTGAGGATTAAAAAAAAAAAAAAGTCATGTTAGCCTGGTTGGTGTGGCTCAGTGGATTGAGTATCCTCTCATAGACTGAGAGGTCCCAGTTCAATTCCCAGTCAAGGCACATGCCCAGGTTTCAGGCTCGATCACCAGTAGGGGGTGTGCAGGAGGCAGCCGATCAATGTTTCTCTTTCACATCAATATTTCTCTCTTTCTTCTTCTCTAAAAAAATCAATAAAACCATATTTTAATGTCATGGTTAAATCATTTGGAAATTTGTCTCATGTCAATGAAGAACCACTGAAGAAGGAATTTTATCATGAGAGTGCTAAAATTTTGTGTAAAAAAACCATATTCTAAGTAGAACAGGAGAATGATGTGGAACATGGAGGCTAGTTAATAGTACACACAATCTTTTGTTGAAAGCTTATTATGTACCAGGTACTGTGTACTAAGGGCCATACATTTAAACACCACAATCACTCTGTGAATTAAGTAGTAATACTCTTATTTTACAGATGAGAAAACGGAAGTTAATAGCACTCAAAGATTTTTTTTTTTAATCCTCACCTGAGGACATTTTCTTTTTGCATTTATCTTTACATAGAGGGGGAAGAAGAGAGGGGAGAAGAGAGAGAGAGAAACATCGATGCGAGAGAGACACACTGAGTGGTCGTCACCCACATGACCCCAACCGGGGCCGGGGACAAACTGCAACCAAGGTACATGCCCTTAGTGGGAACCAAACCCGGGACTCTCTGGTCTCCTGGTCGACCCTCTAACCGCTGAGCCAAACCAGCCACGGCAGCACCCAAAGATTTTAAGTGATAGAGTAAGACTCGAAACCTAGAATTACTCTGACTCTCAAGTCCATGTTGTTAATCATTATTCTGTATTTCCTTACATATTAACAAAGGCCATAGGAATAATCTAGAATGAGGGCCTGGAAATAAAATGTTGGCAGTAAACATGTGAATAGTGTGGATGAAAAAAAGGGGTTCTACAGAAAGTAACCTCACAGGGTGAACCAATCATAAATTCCTAACTGGGCAGGTCATGGTAGGCAGTCATGACCTCGGCATATGACTTCTTTAGTAAAAGGTTAATCTTTGCTTTAAGCAAATCCTGTCCATTGTTTCTGTGCATCTAGGTTAACACATTTGAAAAAGCTCTTTTCAGACCCCTCCTAAAGTATGACTGAGATAGGGTATGTGACAATATGGCTATAAACCAATAAGGGCTACAAGGACTACTATGGAGACAGTAAGAGCAATCCCTAACGGATTTATGGTTTGGAACCAGCAGACCAGTTTAATCCAACATGGTGACTAATTTCACCATGCGGTAATCCCTAGCCTCATTATACACCCATTGTAATACATTATCATACTAAACAACACACCCAGCACTGCCATGATCAGAAACGGAAAGCCCATATAAGAACACAAAATGGTTCAAATAAACTGAAAACAAACAAATGAACAAACAAACAAAATACACAAAATGGCTGATGGTGCTCTTTCAAGAAGAGTCTCCACCCCTTTCCTGGAAAATTTCTGCATACTTCTCCCCATAACTGAATGCCCTACCCCTCCACTGAACAGCCTCAATAAAAGAAGTAAATCCCACTAGGGAGGGACTACTCTGCCTATGGAGTACCTTCTCTCTGTCCCACTCCTTCACTAATAAACTCTTTCACTTTAAATTTAATGCTGGCTTGAGTTTGAATTCTTTCCTGTGCAAAGCCAAGAATGAACAGAGGGTTGCAGACCTTCGGTTCCCCAGACTCCTGGAATGCCTGCATCATCTCCAACCTCAGGAGAGCACACATAATCTTAACTATTTTGCAGTCTGAACTCTATCTTGCTTTCTCCCACCCTCATGTAATATTCCTTATGTTCACTCCTAATTTCAAACACATGAAAAAAACCACAAGACTGTTCTCCAGAGCATTTGGCATATGTTATCAGTTTGGCTCAAATAAATTCTTTTTTAAAATCATCTTTTAAAAAAAATTGATTTGAGAAAGAGAGAGAGAGAGATATTGATGGGTTGGCTCCTGCACATGCCCCAACTGGAGATCAAACCTACTACCTGGGTATGGCACATACCCAGAAATTAAACCTGCCACCTTTGGTGTATGGGACAATGCTCCAACAACTTAGCCACATCGGCCAGGGCTCAAATAAATTCTTACAAAAATTCTCTCCGCTCAGCTGGTGTGGCTCAGTGGTTGAGCGTTGACCCATGCACCAACAGGTTGCCAGTTCGATGCCTGGTCAGGGCACAGGGCACATGCCCAGCTTGTGGGCCAAATCCCTAGTGGGAGGCATGCAGGAGGCTGCCTATCAATGTTCTCTCTCATCGATGTTTCTATCTCTCTCCCTCTGCCTTCCTCTCTCTAAAATCAATACAGAAAAAATTTAAAAAAAAAATTCTCTCCAGTTTTGGACATTTCTTATGTCAACATCAGACTGAAAAAAATTAAAGCAGGAGAACTGACAGAATTTAGGAACTAATCAGAACAAGGGCTCTTGATGATTATGCCTAATTTCTAGGTGGCTGCTTACTAGATGGATTATGGTATAAGTCACAGAGCTAGTAAACACAGAAACAGATAATAAATTAGCAGTTGAATTTTAGAGATGATGATCTGAGATCCCTGTAAAATATCCTAATGGAGTTGTCTAGTAGACAGTTGGATATATAAGTTCAAAGCTCATGAGCAAGAACAGAGATCTAGGAGTCCTCAGCATTTAGTTGGCAGCATAAGCAATGTAAGTACAGTCGGCCCTCATTTATCGCGGTTAATCAGTTCCAGACTCTACCACGATAAATGAATTTCCGCGAAGTAGGATTCTTTATTTATACAGTCATCCCTCGCCACTTCGTGCTTTGACTTTTGCAGCTTCACTCTATCGCGGTTTTCGCAAATATAGTATAGTATTTGAAAAAACCGCAATAGAGTGAAGCCACGAAAGTCGAAGCGCGAAGTGGCAAGGGACGATGTAGATACGATTGTTCAAGGAGAATAAGTAGAGAAGGGTGACAAAAGTATCCTGATAACATCAATATTTAAAAGATGTATGAGAAAGAAGATCTTATGTAATAGAATGAAATGCTGGGTCTCTGACTCCACTTGTTCAAACCTGCTTAGTTCTCACTGTTTTAGTTGAAAGTGGTATTTAAGGTGATGGCTTCCACCTTTTTTTTTTTTTTTTATCCTCACCTGAGGACACTTTTCCATTTTTATTCAGATAGAGTGGGAGGGAGAGAGAGGAAGAGAGAGAGAAACATTGATGTGAAAGGGACAAATCGAGTGGCTGCCTCCCACATAACCCCAACCAGGGCCGGGATGAATTGCATCAGGGGTACGTGCCCTTGACCAGAATCAAACCCGCAACTCATTGGTCTGCGGGCCGACGCTCTAACCACTGAGCAAAACTGGCCAGGGCAGCTTCCACATTCATTCATTCATTCATTCATTCATTCATTCAAAATCCTCAGCTGAGGATATTTTTTCATCTATCTTCTGACAGAGTGGGAGGAAGAGAGAGAGACAGAAACATCAATGTGAGAGAGACGCATCGACTGGTTTCCTTCCGTACAACCCTGACCAGGGCCAGGGACGAGGTATGTGCCCTTGATCGGAATCGAACCCACAACTCTTTGGTCCAAGGGCAGACGATTTAACCCCTGAACCAAACCGGCCAGGGTGGCTTCCACATTATTATTTTTTTTAAAACTCATCTTTATTGTTGAATGTATTACAGATGTCTCCCTTTTGGCTTCCACATTTTTAATTTTTTTTTTTTTTTGGTACGTGCCCCTAGCGGGAACCGAACCCGGGACTCTCTGGTCCGCAGGCCGATGCTCCAACTGCCGAGCCAAACCGGCCAGGGCTGGCTTCCACATTTTTGATGAGTTACTTAATGTTCTTGGGTCTCTCCTGCATATACAGGAAGTTTACATTGTGGATGAAAAAGGGGTTCTATGGAAAGTAACTGCACAGGTTGATTAGATCATAAATTCTTAACTGGGAAGATCACAGTGGGTAGTCAGAACTCAGGCATATAACTTTAGTGAAAGGTTTTAAGCAAGTCCTGTCTGTTGTTTAGGTTAACAAACCTTTGAAATGACAAACGAGGGGTAACCACTCTCAAGAGAGCATATAATCTTTTTTTTTTTAAATCCTCACCCAAGGATATTTTCTCAAATATCTTCAGATACAGTGGGAGGGGGAGAGACAGAGAGAAAGAGAGAGAAAAAATCAATGTGAAAGGGACACATCGATTGGTTGCCTCCCACACGACCCCTTGGTCCACAGGCTGATGCTCTAACCGCTGAGCCAAACTGGCCAGGACAAGACAGCACATAATCTTAATGATCCTGTAATTCAATCCCAGCCTCGCTTTCTTTCACCTTCATGTAATTTTCCTTAGGTTCCCTCCTTAATTTCAAATGCATAAAAGAAACTGCAAAATTGTTATTCTTTGAAGTATTTGAGATCTTGCTTCCCAGCAACTATCATGTTTTGGCTCAAATAAGCTTATAAAAATTCTCTACAGGTTTAGATGTTTCTTATGTTGACATATTAAACTTTAATTTGTTTTTCTTCTGCTAATCTGTCTCATGTCAGTTTAACTGGCTATGTGGCCTTAAATAATTACTTTATATCTCAGAATTACAGATTTTATTTATTTATATTGTATTTTTTTCCTTATAAGGTAAATATTATTTGCCCTGTTTTGCAGATGAGAAAATCGAGGCACAGAGAGGCTGAGACTTGATTAGTCTCATGTGGCTTGCTGAATGAGATTTAAACTCTGGGTCTGTGTAGCTTTATTTTCTGTGCTTCTGTATGCCATACTACTCTTTCTCTCTCTTTTAATTGTTGAAAGTATTACAGATGTCCCTCTTTTATCCCCAATGACCCCCTCCTTCCTACTCTCACCCCTCTCCTTCTTTCCCCAACCTAATGTCTGTGTCCATTGGTTGTGCATATATGCATATGAGTTCATTGGTTTATTTCTTCCCACCCCTGCCACCCAGAATTACAGATTTTTAAAATCTATAAACAAGAGGATCAAACTACGTATTCTCTGAGATTGTATGGCATTCTGTGACTCTGCTGAATGAACTCCTAGGTACTCAAATCAAGACAGACAGGTGCCAACTGTTAAACTTCCTAGTATTCAAAAGATGAATGTTCACTGTTCCCTTGCTAGTACCTAGAATAGTGCTTGGCACATGGCAGGTGCTGGTATTTACTGAATGAAATGCAAGTATACAGACGATACCACAACCCTAGGGACAAATGTGTCATTTTATCAAACAATAAATAGAGCTTAAAAATGATGCTAGGAGTTATTAACGCTCTTTTATTCTCTTAAATTTCCAGGTTAATGTGCAAAGCAGCAGCCTACAGAATCAGCTATCTTTGGAGTTGGAGGCAAACGATTCCCTTAAAGGTCGATCATAAAACAAATGTGTATTATGGAAAATGCTGTCCGGCTGGTATGGTTCAGTGGTTGAGCATCAACCCACGCACCAAGAGGTTGCCAGTTCGATTCCTGGCCAGTACACATGCCCAGGTTGTGGGCCCGATCCCCAGTGGGAGGCATGCAGGAGGTGGCCAATCAATGTTCTCTCTCATCGATGTTTCTATCTCTCTCTCCCTCTCCCTTCCTCTCTCTCAAAAATCAATAAAGGAAAAAAAAATCAATTAATGAATGCATAAATAAGTGGAACAACAAATCGATGAATTCTCTCTCTCTCTCTAAAAAAAAGTACTTTACCCTAAAGTAGCTATGGGTCAGGTGATAACATTATACTGAGATTTAAATTATATCTTGGCTATTTTGTAACCATTTTGCAAGTAACTTCACTAGCCTGACTAAAGATTTTTTTTTCTTCCCCTGTACATCTGGTGAAACCAACGAGGAGACCCTAACCTAATATGCCCAAATGTGAAACGGCTAAAATAATTTCAGTTTATCAGTGATCCACTGACAAAGATAAAGATAAATCTCTTTCAAGGAATTAAGATGTTTTCAAAATACATTAATGAAGAACCTAGCCAGTAAAGTATCAGCAATGAAGAACCTCCAAATAAAGATGGCACAATTTACAAGAGCAATTTTATCAAATAAAAGCTATATTAGAAAGAAGATGCAAAGGCTCAAACTTGACTTACTTTAACATCTTTGGAGGAAAAACAGATATTAAGCCCTGGCCTGGTAGCTCAGTTGGTTAGTCTTTCCGATGCACCAAGGTTTAGGGTTCAATTCCCGGTCAGGGCACACACAAGAATCAACCAATGGCCCTGGCTGGGTGGCTCAGTTGGTTGGAGCATTGTCCCATACACCAAAAGGTTATGGGTTCATTCTCTGGTCAGGGCACTTACAGGAGGCAACCAATTAACGTTTCTTGCTCACATCAATGTTTCTCTCCCTTCCCCCCTTTCTCTAAAATCAGTGGACATGTCCACAGGTGAGGATAAAAAAAGAATCAACCAATGAATGCATAAATAAGTGGAAACAAATTGATGTTTCTCTCTCTCAAAATCAATAATAAAAAAACCCACCAGATATTAAAGGTAGACTGCCTCTTAAAAGCCAATGATCTCAATATGATTATCGTAGTCAGTGAGGAAAAAGAAAATAGTTTAATTCCTACACACACAAATATGTGCAGATTTTAAATGGGTGATTCCTTTTCATTTTGTATCACAATTTTATGTGTCTAGACTCTAGAGAAAGACCAAATTTAGCTTTTTGTCCACAGCTATGAAATACCACTCAGATAATCCTAGCCAAGCCCAGCTGGTGTGGGTCAGTGGTTGAATGTCGACCCATGCACCAAGAGGTCGCTGGTTCGATTCCCAGTCAGGGCACAAGCCCAGGTTGTGGGCTTGATCCTCAGTGGGGGGCATGCAGGAGGCGGCCAGTCGATGTTCTCTCTCATAAATGTTTCTATTTCTCTCTCCTCCCTTCCTCTCTCTCTCTCAAATCAATAAAGAAAAAAAAAAAAAAAAAGAAAAAAGAAAAAAGAAAAAAAAGATAATCCTAGCCAAAAACTGAAGCCATGGAAAAACTAGTAGTAAATACATAAAAGTAGTTCAACATTATCTGACAAATATACATTTTTAGAATGGGCATAAATAAAACAAAATCAAGTATTAAAATAAAGAACTAAACCAGGTTAAAGATCTCAGAGTATAAAAATAAAATCTGTTAAAAATTTAGTGATCAATTTTCATGATAAAAAAAGGGGCACAAAACCAATCTAGTTACCTAGGATAGGCAAATATGGTTATTAACAAAGTCTGGTCAACAAGACCAAGGGGTTACCTTGCTAGGCCAGGACTGGCAAACATTTTGTGTAAAGGGTAGACAGTAAATATTTTAGGCTTTGTGGGTTTTACAGTCTCTGTCACGATTACGTAACTCTGCCACTGCAGCAAACAGCCCTAAATAGGACACAAATGAATGTGCATGACTGTGTTTTGTTAAAATTTTGTTTATAAAAATAGGCCCAGCCCTGGCCAGTCTGGCTCAGCAGTTAGAGCGTTGGCCCTCGGACCAAAGAGTCACGGGTTTGATTCTGGCCAAGGGCACGTACCTCGGTTGCGGTTCGTCCCGGTCCTGGTCGGGGTCATGTGGGAGGCAACCAGTGGATGTGTCTCTCTCACATAGATGTTTCTCTCTGTCTCCGGCCCCCCCTCCCTTCCACTCTATCTAGAGATAAATGGAAAAAATATCCTCGGGTGAGGATTTTTAAAAAAAAGGCCCAATTTGTCCCCTAGGCTGTAGTCTTCCCAGTCTATACTAGGCTATAAAGTACTTTGGAGGTAAAAACTGTAGTGGATAAAAAAGAGGCCACATACTACACTAGACAAGCTCACAGGAGGCCTGCATGGCGGGCCTTACAAACTCTAAGACCGAAAATAACCACATAGGATGGGGTCTGAACAAAAATTTCTAACTGAAAGAGTGGGTAGTCACGTCTTAGGCCTGTAGTTTCCTAGACAAAGGCCAATCTTTACCTTAAGTGAGCCTGTTTACTGTCTTTTTAAATCTAAGATAACATACCTTTGAAATGTCAGAGTTATCTTCTTTTCTAGACCCTTCAAGGCACAACTGCCTAGCACCAGACCACAGAACCCTCTCATTGTTATACTGTTCCCTGAAACCATCTCTGTGTGCTGTAAAAGTTAATTATTAACTACCCTTTAACTACCAATGTAAAAGAAGTATTTTGCATTTTTATCCAATCCCAGATATTTCCCCATTTTGCTTTCTCCTTCCCCCTTAATCTACCACCAATGGATTTCATGTAACTCTCTATAGGTCTCCTTCTTGTAGTCTACTGTAATGTATAAAATCAGCACCAAAACTACCATTCTCTGGAACATTTTTCAATCCATTGAGATTTTGCTTCCCAGCAATTGTTGTCAGATTGGCTCAAATAAACTCATAAAAATTCTCTACAGGTTTGGACGTTTCTTACGTCAAACACTGTGTTATGTTTATCAGTACTTAGCAGTTACTGACACATAACGAGGCTCATTAAATTATTTTTCAACTCAATTAAGTCATTATCCATATCAAATATAACAGAAAGAGATGGAACTAAATTCATTCATTTGGGACACACCAGTGACCAACCAGACAAAAAGCCTTTCCATTGTGGTAGGGTGGACCTTATGTAGTACCTTTGAAATTGCTTTCTTATATGAATAACTGTTACTAGCTTCTCTTTTTGGGGATAGGGAAGTGTGATACTTTTGTGAATACACAATAACATAACTATTGAATATTTAAACCCCAAATGTAATACCTAGTTTTCAGTGTTGTTGTTCTTGGCTATTTGAATCTCCACCTGCTGACTCCTGCCATTGCCTCAAAGGCTAATCCACTCACTTATGATTCAGGAACCCTTAAGCTGCCTAGTGTAGTTCCAAAACATCTTCTGATTTCTCTTTCCTGTAGTGTACAAAGATGAAGAAAGATAAAGGAGGAATCAGAGGGACAGGGGAAAAGTAGTAACTGTTAGAATCAAAATGAGAGACTTGGATTCCCAAATTATTCCAACATACACATGGAGGATAAAATCTACGATGCTGTATCCCAAACTTACACTAGCTCCTGAGCATGTTTACATAGTCCTATAGCCTTACATAACAATAGTTCATTTAGTATCAATTCTTGTTTTTGGTACAAGGGAAGATTAGACTAAGGACTATAATTTAATGCCATCAAAACAACAGTTGCTGTTTACTGAAACACTTTTCAATTTAATCTTTCCAGCAACCCTATCCAGCAGTGAATATCACGCATTCGGAAACTAAAGTTCAATGGTGAAGTAACTTGCTTATCTTTGGTACAGGTGGTAAGAGATGGAGACAAAATTCAAACTTGGATTTAACTCTAAAGACCACGTTCCAACACAAAAAAATGCTGGAAATATACACTATTTATAAACTGGGTCAGCAACAAGAAGTCATTTAACAAATACCTAGTAATTATAGAATGGCCACTGCGGGGAAAACATTTTAAAAATAAAAACCTACTTAGAAAGGAAAATACATTACTATGTCACTCAGGGGATATTAAGTAGAATAAGAAAACTATATCTTTTCTATTCAAATAAATGGCCTAACAGGAAAGTAAACTTCTTTCACCATTAATTTTGGTAGACAAAATCTCCAATACCTGTACAAGATAGCAGGAATTGTTATATTTTGCTTAAATTCTTAATGTTGCTTTAGGCCTCTGATAAACACATTTTTACTTTATAATAATTGTTATTTAGAATGCATCTTCTCAATCCTGGTTCATTACTTAGACTATGAGGTATTAAATATCTTAAGGAGTTTGATTATTTATAAATAAGGTACTTTATTTTTTTAAAATTTTTTTTTATCCTCACCTGAGGACATTCTTTCAATTTTTATTCAGATAGAGTGGGAGGGAGAGAGAGGAAGAGAGAGAGAGAGAAATATCGACGTGAAAGGGACACATCCGAGTGGTTGCCACCCGCACAACCAACCAGGGCCGGGGACAAACTGCGACCGAAGTACATGCCCTTAGCGGGAACCAAACCTGGGTCTCTCTGGACCGCAGGCCGATGCTCTAACCGCTGAGCCAAACCGGCCAGGGCATAAATAAGGTACTTTAAAGACCACTGTCCCTGTGTAAGTAAAAACAGCATCTAACTGGACAGGCTAGTGAAACTGAGGCAGCCTTATGCTGTCCTTTAAGGGGAAGGAGGGTATTCCCTACCAGAAAGCAAACTCCAAAACTGGAGGCCCAGGAATAGGGTCGTAACACAGCATGGCATTCTTAATATCATGCTGGAATAATGACTGTAAGTTCTTTTCTAAGTTGAACACATTTATTTCTGGCTTCCACACGTTTTTTGAATGTTAGAGTTGGATAAAATGTTGGGGAAGTTCAGAATTTGGTATAAACTGCTATCTACTTCTGTATTCCAGATTTAAAAAAAAAAAAGAATATTCTTAGAGTTAAACAAGAAATGGATATAAGATAAGACTTGGACTGTTTACCCCTAACTTTCCTAGATCAGCCCATCAGGCAGTTGAGGTGAGACATAATATTAACAGAAACATGACTATCAAAGAACAACTCGGAAGTTATGAAATAATCAAAGGAAAGGCTTAAAACTAACTAGACAGTTACCGAGGATAGAATTTTTAAGTAATAAAAAGTAGTGGAAAAATACTAGAAAAAAAGAATAAAGTAAAAATGGTTATATAGTACTAAAAATTTGTTCTTAGAGGGATAGCTATTATTTCCCACTCTTGTTCCATTACCTTCCCTCTTTGCAAGGTGAAGAAGTGCTACCTGTACTTGGTATTACAGAAATTTGGGGCAAGGACCTGAGTGAGCTGTCTCATTCTTATTCATTGTTATTCTAAAGGACTGGGAAGGGAAAAGGAAAGGAGGAAGTGTAAAAAGCAGTCTGTTGATTTTTTCTACATTTGAGCCTATTTCTAGTACATTTCTAGGAATGTATGCTTATATGAAGAACAGCAAGGTTAAGCATGTCTCCTCACGAGTCTGGTCACCTTCACCCTAACACCTCCCTTCTCCAGTATGTCTGGAGGTAAACAAGCTGGAATTTGCAGAGGAGACCCTTCAGTTAAGAAGGCAACGGAACACATTTTACAGCTAAGCATCTCAATGATAATTTGACCTGTAGCTACCTAAGGGATGTTGACTTTCTTTCATTTAAAGGGTCAGGATCCAGAAGGCAGGATGTTTGCCTCAGGCCCTCCCTACTGCTTCTAGAATAGGAACATGCAGGGCAAGGCTAAGGGCACTGTAAATTTAAGACTACAGAGAGTAGGACAGCTCCTCCCAGTAGGAAAAATAAATTGAAGATAAGTTCTAGATCCCCAGGCCAAAAAAGGCAATAGGGGCATTATTTCAGCCCTAACTCTTATTTACCTGGCTCTTTAAATGTCTTTGTATATGTCCAGAAGGAGCTGAAGGAAGAAGGATGTTTTCTGCTACAGAGAAGAGAAACTGAAGGCAGCTTCTACAGGACCAGCACTAGGGGGCACCGGAACAAAGTATACTGAGCATGACCTGTGAGACTGCCAAAGAGCTTCAACTCTGGAAATTAGGGGAACAGAGGAAATACCCATTGGTAAAACCCGGTGCACTTCCATTTCAAATAAAGATCTCATCCTGTTTTTGATATGGTCTTCTTATATATTCATTTTGTACAATAGTGTTTACTGTTGAGTTAAATTAAAACTTGAATTTAAACTTCAAATACAACTACCATTCACAATCACCTGAATAACAATGTTTATGACAATAGAGAAGAAAAATAAATTTTAGGAAGTACTGTCTAAAAAGCAATTTGGCAATATGTATCAAGCCTTAAAAGTGTGTACAATCTTTGACCCAGCAATTCCATTTCTAAGAATATAAGATAAAACAGTGTAAAAAACAGAACAGCTTTTGCACCAGAATGCCCATCATGGCATTAATTTTATTAGTTAAAATGTTTACAACCTAGCCCTGGCCAGTTTGGTTCAGCAATTAGAGCATCAGCCTGTGGACCAAAGGGTCTCGGGTTCGATTCCAGGTCAAGGGCATATACCTGGGTTGCAGGTTCAAACCCTGGCCCCAGTTGGGGTCATGAGGGAGGAAACCAATCGATGTGTCTCTTTCACATTGATGTTTCCCACTTTCTCTCTCTCTCCCTCCCTCCCATCCACTTTCTTTAAAAATCAATAGAAAAATATCCTCAGGTGAGGATTAACAACAACAACAAAAAGTTTACAACCTAAATATCAAAGACAGCAGAGTGGTAAAATTAATTATGGTATAGCTGCTACATGATGGACTAATGCATACATTAAAAAAATGATCTACAAGCATTTCTTTTAATAACTGAAGGAAATTCCGTGTTAACTGAAGAGACACAAAACTGTAAATACATTATGATCTCAATAAGATTGAAAAACATGTAAGAAAAAATATTGAAAGAAAATATACCAAAATATTACAGTGGTTATTTACAGGTAGTAAAATTCAGAAAATTTATTTTATTTTATTTTAATAATGAACATGTACTTAAGTAAGAAAGCCCAAATTTATGAAAACCACTTTACCTTATATTTGACTCCAAAAACTAATACGCATAATTTATTAATTAAAGATGTAATGCCTGTTTAATTACATTTAACTAATGCCTGTTAATTAAAGATGTAATGGCCTGTTTGGCTTAGCAGTTAGAGCTTCAGCCCGCGGACCAAAGAGTAATGGGTCAGATTCTGGCCAAAGGCCTGTCCCTCAGTTGCAGTTCGTCCCTGGCCCTGGTCAGGGCTGTGTGGGAGGCAATCAACCGATGTCTCTCTCTCTCTCTCTCTCTCTCTCTCTCTCTCTCTCTCTCTCTCTCTGTCTCTCTCCCACCCTCCCACTCTGTCTGCAAATCAATGGAAAAAATATCCTTGGGTGAGGATTAAAAAAAAAAAAAAGATGTAAGTGACCTCCTTCAGAGATTTAAAGGAGTTTCTATAAATGTACTAATGAGTAGAGAAAAACATAGTGGTCAGCTGGCTAGCTCCCTCACTAGGTAAATGGCTCATTCCATATTATTAACATTATAATTAGTCAATAAGAAAAAATATTCATTAATACAGTAAGACTTTCAAGTTGTCTTTAAATAATCAACATTACAAATTAAATATATAGGCTCCCAAGAGTCCACCGAATTACATTTAAATTTTAGGAAACAAAGAGAAAAAAGGGTAGAGAGAGTTCTGGTTGCATCATTACCAAAGCCCTCCATATACTTTAATTATAACTCACTGGCATTACAAAATAAGCCATTTAAAATCATAGTAACTTCTCATTCAAATGCCTTCATGGATACAGAATGATGAAAGAAAATAGGCCATATGACATAAATTTTCAATACCCAACTGACTAACAGACATTGCTGGGTTTGTGTTCAGTGAGGAATCAACCAACGTGCTGGCCATTAGGGGAAAAAAAAGAAAAATAAAGCCACAATAAAATTCTCTAGAACTGGTTTTGTGTGTGTGTGTTTTAATTTTTATTGATTGATTTTTAGAAAGAGAGAGGGAGAGAGATTTGTTGCTCCATTTATGCATTCATTGGTTGATTCTTTTTTTTTTTTTTAAATCTTCAGATAGAGTGGGAGGGAAGGGGAGAGAGAGAGAAAAAGAGAAACATTGATGTGAGAGAGAGACATCGACTGGCTGCCTCCTGCAAGACCCTGACCAGGGCCAGGGACTAACCGCAACAGAGGTATGTGCCCTTGACCAGAATCAAACCCAGGACTCTTCGGTCCAAGGGCTGACGCTCTAACACCTGAGCCAAACCAGCCAGGGCCTCTAGAACTAGTTGTATTAAAAGCTTAATAATACATGAATTTCAAGAGTGCTAACAAAAACCACTACAATGAAATTCAAAAGACTTGTGATTTTAGACAAACCCCAATTTTTCTTAGTAACCAGATTCCTTATCTGTAAAATGGGATTTTGATAATAACCACTTTATAGGATTAAGATCTAATTAATTTAGAGCATTTATGTTAAAGTGATTTACAAATGTAAAACATCAACAAGGTAATAACAACAATGTCGACCTCTAGGCCTTATCCAAAAAGAACAGGTTACATCAAATAATTTCTAAATTCTCTGAGAGCTCTAATATTACATTTATAAACAAAAGAATAATACTATTATTGCAAGTAAGATATAGAACACACTAAGCATTTTTCTAGTATTCATTCAAGCTCCACAATTCTGAGTTATATGTGATAAACCAAAACCTAAGATTAGAATGGAGAATCAAGATGTTTCTGTACCAGTAATTTTTAAAAAATTAATTTTTGTGAAAACTATCACAGTTAAATATCACCAACAACAAAACAACTACTCAAACAGTATCAAAAGGTATAAAGCGAAAACTGAATTTCTTCTTATGCCTGCCCTCAAAGAATTTCTATTTCGTAGAGGTGAACACTGTTAGAATTCCTGCATCTCTCTCTAGACATCTTTACTATAGCAGTTATTAATCATAACACAGATTACAGAATTTTAGAGCTAGAAATGGTTGGCACAATACAACTTTCAATTTTATAAATAAGTAACCTGAAACACAGAGAAGTGATTTTTAAAAAATGTTATTACTATCTGGAAAGCACTTTACAATTCATGTAAATACTTTGACATAAGTTATCTGCTTTAAAATTATCCTTTTATTGAGTTTATTGGGGTGACACTGGTTAACAAAACCATACAGGTTTTAAGTGTACAACTTAACAAAACATCATCTGCATACTGCATTGTGTGCCCATCCCCCAAAGTAAAGTCTCCTTCCGTCCCCACCCTTTGCCCTCTTCCACCTCACTCCACCTCCTTTCCCTCTGGCTATCACCATACTGTTGTCTGTGTCTATGTGATATATTTAAGTGACTTGCCTCAAGATTATTTACAAAGCAAATTAATGATTGGCTAGAACTATAGTTAGGAAGTCGTCATCTTATCAAGTCAAATGTTAATAATAGAAATTATATGTGTACAAAGATATCCTACATCATATAGGGGATTAGAAAGCTTGGCAATTCCAAATCTAGTGATTATGAGTTATGGACTGAGAGGTCCCAGTTCGATTCCCAGTAGGGGGCGTGCAGGAGACAGCAGATTGATGTTTCTTTTTCACATCGATATTTCTATCTCTCTCTCCCTTCCGCTCTCTAAAAAAAATCAATAAAAACATATCTAAAAAAAATATTTTTAAAGTCTGCATGTATCTTGAAGATTTATGCTTTTTAAGATTATCACTTAGGTAACACTTTATAGACACAACTGAACACAATGATTACTAAATATATTTTGAATAAAAAAATCATCAACAACTTAAAAGTGAGAATAACTTGAGAGACACCTATGTAAGAATTTCACATGTGATATAAATTCACAAAAAACTATAAATAAAAATCAACTGAACACTAAAAGCACCTAAAAGATGCTACAGCATTCTTTCTGGCATAAAAGAAATGAGTTGGCCACAAAATCTGCATTGTCACTGTGGCAATGACAATCACAAAATCTGTATTACGATTAATGACAAAAATAAAACTCTTATTTATTAGGAAAATGTGTCGGATCAAAATTAAACAAGAAATCTCAAAATAATTCTGCTATAATAGAGTTAAAAAAAAGAAAATATTCAAAGAAGTGGGTTCAATAATAGAGATTCTCATTCCAATTAGGAATACCGTTGTAAAAGAACAAAATTTAAATCAAATTTAACACAAAAATTAACCATTAATTATGTTACACTTTTAGACAATTATAGATGCCAAATTTATTAAAATGCAATTATCAACATTCACCCAAAATACAAGTAACTCATACAACCAAAATGATCTCAGTGGGAAAAAAAAATGAATAAAAAACCAGATGAAAATAATCAGAGCCCTGGCTGGTTTGGCTCGGCGGTTAGAGCATTGGCCTGCGGTCCAGAGAGACCCAGGTTCGGTTCCCGCTAAGGGCATGTACCTAGGTTGCAGTTTGTCCCCGGCCCTGGTTGGGTCGTGCGGGAGGCAGCCACTCGATGTGTCCCTTTCACATCGATGTTTCTCTCTCTCTCTCTCTCTCTCTCTCTCTCTCTCTCTTCCTCTCTCTCCTTCCCACTCTATCTGAACAAACAATGGAAAAATGTCCTCGGATGAGGATTAAAAAAAAAAAAAAAAAGAAAATAATCAGAATAAAAGTTAATTGTGTGTAACATATAATAAACTCTTATTATCCAATTTTAACTTACATATATTCAATCTCCTTTAATTTTACTATATTAAAGAATATTTCCAAAAACATGAAAATGTAATGCAATTTTCAAGTGGCTTTTGTTATTATAAAAGGTTAACTTCAACTTTTGCTTATCAAGACTAAACTGTCAATAAAATAGAAAAGACCAGGAGGTTAACCAATATATCAATCACCATCCTTATAATTAAAAACACACAAAAACTCCAATTCTTTTCCAAAGTCAGAGAAATCCTCAAATTATTAATCAGAAGAAAAAAAAGAAAAGGAAAATCTTTCTCTGAGAAAAGAATGCTCCATATTGAGCTATTGATTCTGTATAGAGGTGTAATATTAACATTCTTTAGAGGCTGAACAGAATCTGTTTTGTTAAGATGAGAATATGTAAAACATCATATATATATATATATATATATATATATGTATTTTTTGGTTGTTGTTGTTAATCCTTACCCGAGGATATTTTCTCATTGATTTTTAGACAGAGTGGAAGGGAGGGAGGGGGAGAGGGAGAGAGAAAGAGAGAAACATTAATATGAGAGAGATACATCTATTGGTTGCCTCCCACATGACCTCAACCAGGGCCAGGGATCGAACCTACAACTCAGGTACATGCCTTTGACTGGCAATCAAACCCGAGACCCTTCGGTCCACAGGCCAACGCTCTAACTGCTGAGCCAAACCGGTAAGGGCTAAATATCATATTTTTATTTGGTTCTTTATCAAGTGTTTACTCTTTACTCACATGTTCAAGCCTCTTTCATTTCAAGAGAGATACAGAACATTTAAAATCAAAATCTCATTTTTTATTTTATTTTATTTATTTATTTATTTTATCCTCACCCGAGGACATTTTTCCATTTTTTGTTCAGATAGCGTGAGAGGGAGAGAGAGGAAGAAAGAGAGAGAAACATCAATGTGAAAGGGACACATCAGGTGGCTGCCTCCCACACGACCCAACCAGGGCCGGGGACAAACTGCAACCGAGGCACATGCCCTTAGCGGAAACCGAACCCGGGTCTCTCTGGACCACAGGCCAACGTTCTCACCGCTGAGCCAAACTGGCCAGGGCTCATTTTTTATTTTTTAATGGACCACTGAAGTAGTATAAATTTAGGGTCAAAACCTATATGAAAGCTAGCTCATGTTTATAAATCTTCATGGGAGACTTGCTTTCTCCCCTTTAATCAGCAACAAATTTAAGACAGGCTGTTTTCCTTGTATTCCTCAATGAATGGAGCTGGTGTAGGTTTATATCTAATTTTCCCTTGAGCTGGGAGTAGCTCTTTAGGATCCCACATTTTCAGGGATCCTAAAATTTGTCTGGATTAGAAAAGATCCTTAACGTTAAGTAGGCTTCAGTGCTCTACTGGCTCTCTTGAATCCTAGTTTCACTTAATATCTGGTTTGTATTTCCCTTTTTGTTTTGTACCGTCAGTCATAAATTAAAATAAAAATCTAACACTTTGAGTTGTTTTTAACAAGAGTGTTATTTAGCTTGAGCCCCAAGGTGTCATAACGCCCAAACCAAAAGCTACATACTATTATCTCTCAATATTATTCTATTTTTTATAGCACATTATCTATCCGAGTTATTCTGGTTTCTCCAATAGTTATTTCTTATGCTTGAAGACTGGTTATCTTCCAAAGAGGTAAAATATACTTACTCAGTAGGATAAAGCAAGAATTGATAACAATAATTATTTTATACTTTATTCAAAAGGATAATTTGTTATAACTGATAACAATAAATATAAATTAAGAAAGGTTATTTTATTTTACTAATAACCCTTCTGCCTACAGAAACTCTTACTTACTTTGGAAGGAGAACCATCAGTAATTTTCACCAACTGCCAAAGAATCGAATAATGGGAACACTGCAATGCCTGTACGACTATCTGTATCAAATAAAAAAATTCAAACAAATGAGACATAATTTAAATTTGTACAGTTTATATCATACAATATGTATCATAGTTTATAGTTCAAATTTTTGTAGAATTAAGGAGAATGTATAAAATAACATTTGGGTTAAAAAAAAAAAAAGACTAACCAATGTATCATTCTAGAGAATAAAGATAATATATCTTAATAAATACGGACCCAAGTAACAGTATGATTCAAACAAAAATGTATTGTCATGAATACTTTGCTTAGACAGAATTTTAAAAGATATATCTACAACTAAAAAATTTATCCAATTTTTATAACTAAATAATTACTTATTTTATTTTAAAGCATTTTAAATGTGAAATATAACACTCGTACAGGAATGTGCAGAAAACACATAAAACTTGAAACTATTACAAAATAATATTTACTGAATGTCAACTGTAATTAAAACATTAAAATAATTAAAAGAAAAAACATACAAAACTTAATGAATGCTATACTTTACACCCCCATGACTAATTTTATATAATTGCCAATTTGTACTTTTTAATCCCTCGAACTTTTCTACCCATTCCTTTCAAACCCCTCCCACCTGGCAACCATCAATTTATTCTGTTATCTATGAGTTTGGGAAACAGTATTTTTGAACCACGGATGGGAATCCACACATGAAGGAGGCTGACTTAAGTCACACATGGATTTTTGAGTGTGTGGGGTATGTGTAGACACCTGTAACCCCAACCTTGTTTATGGGTTAATAATAGTCTTTTATCTCTCCTCTAAGGGTAACAGTAATTTATTTTTCAGGCAGTCAGTACAACTGACTGAACAACCTAAGTCTGCATTCTTAAATACTAAGTATATTATGCCTAATTGTGAACACTATATAAATGGAATCACAAAGTATGTATCAGTTTGAATCTGACTTCTCATTTAATCATTTATGTTTCAGATTTATACATGTTGGTGCATGTAGCTATAGTTTATTATATTTTTGGCCCTGTACTTATTTATTCATTCTATTATTGAACTTTTACAATGCTTCTAGTTTTAGAGCATTGTGAATAATGCTGCTATGAACATTCTTTTCTTTTTTTAAAATTTATCTTTATTGTTGAAAGTATTATATATGTCCCCTCTTTGTTCCCCCATTGACCCCCTCCCTCCTTACCCTGATTGCCCTCCTGCCTTCCCCACACTGTGTGTCCATTGGTTATGCATATATGCATATAAGTTCTTTGGCTTATCTCTTCCCACCTCTTCTCCCCTCTTCCCTCTAAGGTTCATTAGTCTAACAACCAATTTATACTTCTTAACTCCTTCACCTTTGTAGCCCATCTCCCCAACCTCCTCCCATCTGGCAACCAACAAAAGTTCTCTGCATCTATGAGTCTGTTCTTATTCTGCTTGTTCATTTTGTCTGTAGATTCAACTGTTGATAGATATGCATTCATTGCCATTTTATTGTTCATATATATAGTTTTAAATGTTTTATTGATTTTTTAGAGAGACAGAAACATTGATGTGAGAGAGAAACATTGATCAGCTGCCTCCTGCATGCTCCTCTACTGGGGATCGAGACCACAACCCAGGCATGTGCCCTGACTGGGAATTGAACTGGCGACTTCTTGGTCCATGGGTCAACGCTCAACCACTGAGCCATACTCACTGGGCTTATTGTTCATGTTTTTTATTTTCTTCTTCTTCAGGAAGACCCTTCCACATTTCATATAATACTGGTTTGGTGGTGGTGAACTCCTTTAACTTTTTCTTGTCTGGGAAGATCTTTGTGTGTCCATTGATCATAAATGATAGCTTTGCTGGGTAGAGTAATTTTGGTTGTAGGTCCTTGCTTTACATCACTTTAAATATTTCTTACCACTCCCTTCTGGCCTGCAAAGTTTCTATTGAAAAATCAGCTGACATTCTTATGGGAACTCCCTTGTAGGTAACAATTGCTTTTCTCTTGTTGTTTTTAAGATTCTCTTTGCCTTTAACCTTTTGCATTTTGATGATGATGTGTCTTGGTGTGGACCTCTTTGGATTCACCTTGTTTGGGGCTCTCTGTGCTTCTTGGACTTGCATGTCTGTTTCCTTCACCAAGTTAGAGAAGATTTTTGTCATTATTTTTTCAAATAGGTTTTCAATTTCTTGTTCTCTCTCTTATTCTAGCACCCCCTTGATGTGGATGTTGGCATGCTTGAAGTTGTCCCAGAGGCTCCTTACACTATCCTCATTTTTTTGAATTCATTTTTCTTTTTGCTGCTCCGATTCAGTGTTTTTTGTTTCTTTATATTCCAAATCAATGGTTTGCTTCTTGGTTTCACCTACTCTACTGATTCCCTATAAATCATTCTTTATTTCAGTTAGTGCATCCTCATTTGTTTTTTTAATTAAAAAAAAATGTTTTTTCTTGCCCTGGCTGGTTTGGCTCAGCAGTTAGAGCATCGGCCCATGGACCAGAGAGTCCCGCGTTCGGTTCCCACTAAGGGCACGTACCTTGGTTGCAGTTTGTTCCCGGCCCCAGTTGGGGTCGTGTGGGTGGCGACCAGTTGATGTGTCTCTTTCACAGCGAATGCTTCTCTCTCTCTCTTCCTCCCTCTCTCCTTCCCACTCTATCTGAAGATAAATGCAAAAATGTCCTTGGGTGAGGATAAAAAAATATATATATAGATAAATATATACATATATATATTTTTTTTCTTTATTGATTTTAGAGAGATTGGAAAAGAGAGAGATAGAAACACTGATGAGAGGCAAATATCGATCGGCCGCCTCCTGCAATGCCCTCCACTGGGGATTGGGCCCACAACCTAGGCATGGGCCCTGACCAGGAATCAAACCAGTGACCTCTTGGTGCATGGGTCAACGCTCAACCAGTGAGACACATCAGCTGGGCTGACTGGTTCATTATTATGCTCTTGAGGTCTTCACTTAGTTCCTTGAACATCCTTATAACCTGTACTTTGAACTCGGCATCTGTTAGATTGCTTATCTCCATTTTATTTAGTTCTTTTCTTAGTTTTGTTCTGCCCCTTCATTTGGGACACGTTTCTTTGTCTCCTCATTTTGGCTGCCTCCCTGTTTTTGTTTCTTTGTATTAGGTAGAGTGGCTATGTCTCCCAGGCTTGGTAGGATGGTCTATTGTAGTAGGTGTCCTATAGGGTCTGGTGGCACACTTGGGGTGCAATCCTCGTGTGGACTGCACACTCTTCTGTTGTAATTGAGTCTTAATTGCTGTTGGAATGACAATGGGAGCGATTTACTCAGGCTGATCAGCTGCAAGAACTGTCTGTGACCACTGACCACTAACCCCCTTGGAGGATCAGCTGTGCAGGGGCCCACCACAGAGAGCAAGGCTTATTTCAGCAGGGCTCTGGTGCCCAATGAGCCCACCCCTTGTGTGTTGCTTGTGGAAGTGGCTGGGTGGTGGTGCTTCGATGTGGTCTGAAGCTGTACACTGTATGTACTGGCTCTGGAGCCTCCCGGGAGATGCAGGCCAAGGTCAAAAGCTACAGGCAAAAGCTACAAAGCTACCTGCAGATGGCTGCTTCTTGTGCTGAGCTTGAAGGTGCCCAGGCAAAGACAAGATAAGAACTAAGGCCAGGTGCTGCTAGTGCTGGGCCTGGGGATACTTAGCGAAGAGGTATGGGGCTCCCTGAGGCCATATACTGCTTGTTTGAGAGATTTTAGGAAAATTTGAAGCATGAGTTCAGACAGGCCATTCCTATGGTAAAGCCACTAGAAATAGTTTGGGTGGGACCAAAAGCTGGGTGGGGCAGGACCTCAGGGAATCTCCAGGGTGGGGTAAACGGTGTGAGCCAGGTTGCTGGAGTCCCAGATATGGCACCTGTCTGCCGGCCCTGTGGGAGAAGGGCTCACCAAAGGAACAATGGCCTCTACCAGCATATCTGTCGGTGAGAAAGCTGTCCCTCCCGGTCTTGCCCCTATGCCAAGCAACACAGTTCTTCTCCATATGTCTCTGGTGCCTTTCAAGCTGCTGCCCTCCTCCTCCCTGTGCTGGAGCCCAGAGGGAGTGAGTCCAAGTAAGTCCGTGCTCAGGCCGCCCCCCCCCCCTTTTTATCCTCACCTGAAGACATTTTTGCATTTACCTTCACACATAGTGGGAGGGAGAAAAAGAGAAAAAGAGAGAGAGAAACATCGATGTGAGAGAGATACATCAAGTGGCTGCCACTCACATGACCCCAACCGGGGCCGGGGACAAACTGGAACTGAGGTACGTGCCCTTAGCGGAAACCGAACCCGGGTCTCTCTGGTCTGCAGGCCAACACTCTAACTGCTGAGCCAAACTGGCCAGGGCTCAGGCACCCTTTTTTTAAAAAAATCCTTACCTGAAGATATTTTTCCATTTATCTTCAGATAGAGTGGGAGGGGGATAGGGGGGAGAGAGAGAAAGAGAGAAACATTGATGTGAGAGAGACACATCAACTGGTTTCCTCCCACATGACCCCAAGCAGGACTGGGGATTGAACCGTAACTGAGGTACATGCCCTTGACCAGAATCGAACCCGAGACTCTTTGGTCCTCGAGCCAACGCCCTAACCCTTTAAGAGGAACTACTGAGGACTTCAGTAGCCTCAGCCTGAATTCCTGCTGGTTTTCACAGCCAGAAGTTATGGGGACTTCTCTTCCTGGCACTGGAACCCTGTGCTGTGGTGCCTGGTGTGGGACTGGGACTTTCACGGCAGAAGTATCCCTCTTGATTTTTATCCACCACACGTTGGTGAGGGACCAGCCCTTCCATGCCCCAGCCCCTCCTACCAGTCTTGATGTGGCTTCTTTAATTTTGTAGTTGTAGGACTTCCATTAAGCTCGATTTCAGATGGTTGTTCTGTAGTTTAGTTGTAATTTTGATGTGGTTGTGAGAGGAAGCAAGTACTGCATCTACCTACGTTGCTATCTTGACCAGAAATCATGTAGGAACATTCTTATACCTGTCTCCTGTGTTCAGATGTTCTTGTAATCTTTTCCCGGTTCCTCTACCCCTTTCCCTCTGAGATTTGTCAGTGTGCTGTTCCATGTTTCCATGCCTCTAGCTCTATTTTCTTCCTTTTGTTGTTCATTAGATTCCACATATAAGTGACATTATGTGATATTTGTCTTTCTCTGGCCTATTTCGTTTAGCATAATAGTCTCCAGGTCCCTCCATTCTGTCTCAAAGGGAAATAGATCCTTCTTTTTTTTTTCACAGATGTATAGTATTCCACTGTGTAAATCTACCACAGCTTTTTTATCCACTCATCTACTAATAGGCACCTGGGCTGTTTTCAGATCTTAGCTATTATAAATAATGCTGCTATGTACATTGGGGTGCATATATTCTTTCAGGATTCTTAGGATATATTCCTAGAAGTGGGATCACAGGGTCAAATGGCAGTTCTATTTCTAATTTTTTGAGAACACTCCACATTGTTTTCCATAGTGGCTGCACCAGTCTGCATTCCCACCAGCAGTGTACTAGGGTTTCTTTTTCTTCACGTCCTCGTCAGCACTTGTTGCTTGTTATTTCTTGATTTATTGATGGTAGCCATTCTGGCAGGGGTGAAGTGGCACCTCATGGTCGTTTTAATTTGCATCTCTCTGATGCTTACTGATGTTGAGCATTTTTTCATATGCCTCTTGGCCATTTGTATGTCCTCTTTGGACACGTATCTATTCAGGTCCTCTGCCCTTTTTTTTTTTTTTTTCAGTTAGTCCTTACCCGAGGATATTTCCCACTGATTTTTAGATACAGTGGAAGGGAGTGAGGGGGGAGAAAGACACGCACACACACACACACACACACACTCTCTCTCTCTCTCTCTCTCTCTCTCTCTGATGTGTTGCAACCCAGATATGTGCACTTGACTGGGAATTAAACCCAAGATCCTTAGGTCCTTGGGCCAACGTTCCAACTGCCATGCCAAACCAGCCAGGGCCCTCTGCCCATTTTTTAATTGGATTGTTTGTCTTTTGTAGAGTTATATGAGCACTTTATATATTTTGGAAATTAACCCCTTATCAGATGAATCATTGGCAAATATGTTCTCCCATACATGAGGTTCCCTTTTCATTTTGATAATGGTTTCTTTTGCTGTGCAGAAGCTTTCTGATCGAGTCCCATTTGTTTATTTTTTCTTTTGTTTCTCTTGCCCTAGGTGATGTATTGGTGAAAATTCTGCTACGTGAGATGTCTGAGATTTTGCTGCCTACATTTTCCTCTAGGATTTTTATGGTTTCATGACTTACATTCAAGTCTTTTGTGTTGTTTTGATTGAAGTATATGAAGAAAATCCAGTTATATATCAGTTTTAAAAAAAAGTATATATTTTACTTGATATCATCACAGGTTTTAAATTTGGTGATTTTATTATATATGAGTACTACCTAGTAATTGTTAATTTACTAGAAAAGTGATATATAAATTAATTGTAATCAATGGGAAATTAAGATACAGAAAAAAACAATGTTGAAGAAATGTTTAATTTGGGTGCTATCATTTATCCTAATCACCACAAATATAATTTCCTTTCCTTCTACATTTCTATTGAACTATATTCTAGGAATATTCAAATTGTGTTCCACAAATTTTTTTTTTTTTTTATCCTCACCCGAGGACATTTTTCCATTTTTTGTTCAGATAGAATGGGAGGGAGAGAGAGTAAAAGAGAGAGAGAGAGAAACATCGACGTGAAAGAGACACATCGAGTGGCCGCCTCCCGCACGACCAACCAGGGCCGGGGACAAACCGCAACCGAGGTACATGCCCCTAGCGGGAACCGAACCCAGGTCTCTCTGGACCGCAGGCCGACGCTCCAACCGCTGAGCCAAACTGGCCAGGGCGTGTTCCACAAATTTTACATGTTTCTAAATACCATGGAGATGGGCACCTTCTCATTTTTTTATTGGAACCGAATTCTGTTTTATGAAATGTCTGTCTGTTATTTGACCCTATTTTTCAGAGTCAAAAAACAGAATTCAGGAAAATAAAATTGATTAAGAATCATAACATAAAAAAGAATTTCATTTTAAATAGGTCTTTTTTTATATCTTTGTTTGAATACATGGTTTATCTTTTAAAAAAAATATTTTTATTGATTTTCTAGAGAGAGGAAGGGAGAGAGAGAAACATCAATGTGAGAGAGAAATATCGATCTGCTGCCTCCTGCACGCCCTCTACTGAGGATCGAGCCCAAAACTCAGTCATGTACCATGACCGGAAATTGAACCACGACTTCTCAGTCCATAGGGCGATGCTCAATCCACTGAGCCACACTGGCCAGACACATGGTTTATCTTTACTGCAATAAAGCATATCTAACAATATGATATTCCACATTATAGTGTCTCTATTACCTTCTCTATTTAATAAACTAAAAACCGTAAAGATGAATATACATAGAGAATAAATCAAAAGAGAAATCAGTAAATGAGATGCTACAGGAAGCAATGAGAGTTTTAGCTGGTTTTATTTTCTAAATATTCAAGTTTTAGATAACTTAAGCAAAAGATATCTCTAATGTACCTACTCAGCACTGAAAATAAGTTATCAAAATTAGAAGTACAAGTTGGGCTGCTTTTGATCCAACACTAATGAGATATCAGGATTTTATGAAATATAATAATTAAATGACTGATTCGTGTCAGAATGACGGAAACAAGACTATCGAAACATTATCAATTTTTTAAACTTTACTTAAAAGATGTTCAACATGGTACACCTACTGGTCCTGTGACGCTTTTTGATAATCTCTATAATATAAAGTACCATTGGTAAAATGGTTTGTGTGGAAGGAAAGAGAATATTAAAATTTCTCTTGAATTTGAAAAAACCTGAATTGTTAAATTATTAGAAAAATGATATACAAATTAATTGTAATCAATGGGAAATTAATGTATGGAAAAAAAAACAATGTTGAAGAATGCTTAATTGGGTACTACCATTAATCCTAACCACCACATATATAATTTCCTTTCCTTCTACATTTCTATGGAACTATATTCTAGGAAGATTCAAACCATTCCACAAATTTTGCAGAAGTTTTCTGGAGATGGTTATGAGAAAAGAGAGACACTTGATCTTGACATCTATTTCAAATAGAGTATCCCCACTTTAATCTGTTTCGTATATTGCTATTCATCATCAGTTTACTTTAAAAGGGCCCCACTACATTAATTTAAAATTTTAGTGATTTGAGATAGAGAAAGAGAGAGAGAGAGAGAGAGAGAGAGAGAGAGAGAGAGAGAGAGAGAGACTGATTTGTTGTTCCATGTATTTATGCATTCATTGGCTGAGTTTTGTACGTGCCCTGACTGCGGATTGAACCCACAACCTTGGTGTTGTATTGGGATGCTGCTCTAACCAACTGAGCTACCTGGCCAGGGCCTCCACTACATTAATTTTAACTAAAAAGCTCACTCTCATTGGGAAGCATTTTGCTTTCTCACAGGTATATAACAATATAGATAATAACACTTCAAAAGAAAATTAAAAACTTTTCCTTCCAGGTTTCACATCAGTCATACTGACATTTTATCCTCTACACCAGCAATGTTATCCCAACCTGTCCAGAAATCATTTATTCAGCAACTTGATCTTTCTGTAGTACAGATGTAAGAAGGACAAGCAATAAAAACTAAAAAAGCCAAAAGAGATTGTCCTAACCTATGAGCACTAAAATCATTCTCTTTTCTTGACTACCATTGCTCTGAACCTGGAGGAGATTCTATAAATAATAAATAGTTCTCTGTCCCTATGTTTCCACAAGGTAACATTGTTCCAGGTAGGACACAGTAATGTGTATGGCACATTTCTGGGCAGAAGTATTTAAGAAGTAGGAGTGCCTTTTATATCTTCTCCTCCCCTATCTGCCAGCAGAATACTAATGTCCTAGTAGATCTTGGGTTCCTGAATGACTGGGTGGTGGAGTGATACTCCACACTTCCCTTAATTGCACTTTATGGTTATGGGAGGGAGAAAAAAATATCTATTTTGTTAAGCCACGGAGATACTGAAATTAATCTATTATAGGAGTTAGCATTACCTAGACGAACATAAATACTCTTTTACTATTAACCCTTTTTCTTAATAATGATTTTTAACTATACAAAGAAACTATAGCTCTTTATCTTTTTCTAAATCTTCACCCCAGGATATTTTCCCATTTATCCTCAGATAGAGTGGGAGAGAGGGGGAGAGAGAGAAACATCAACATGAGAGGGACACATCGACTGGTTGCCTCCTGCACAACCCCAACCAGGGCTGTGGACGAACTGCAACCTAGGCACATGCCCTTGACAGGAACTGAACCCACAACTCATTGGTCTGCAGGCTGACGCTCTAACCACTGAGCCAAACTGGCCAGGGCTATAGCTCTTTATCTTAAAAAAAAAAAAAAAAAAAAAAAAAAATATATTTATATATATATATTTTATATAAATTATATATATATTTAAAATATAAATATATATTTATATTTACATTTAAATATAAATGCCCCTCACTGGGGATTGGGTCCATAACCTGGGCATGTGCTCTCACTGAAAAATTGAACTGGCAACCTCTTGGTGCACGGGTTAACGCTCAACCACTGAGCCACACCTGCTGGGCCTTAAAACATGTTTTTATTTATTCATTTGAGAGAAAGAGACACACACTCACACCAATTTGTTGTGCCACTTATTTATGCATTCATTGGTTGATTCTTGTATGTGCCCTGACTGGGGATCGAACCTGCAACCTTGGCGTATTGAGACAATGCTCTAACCAACTGAGTTACATGGCCAAGGCCTATAGCACTTTATCTTTGATTAGCAGATTGAAGCAATGAGAATCATTCAACCTGTGGCTAATGATATCACGTATCTTGAAGATGAATTATATTATTCCATGTAAATTAAGACCAAGGGATAATAAGCTCCTAGAATTAGTTTAAGTTTAGAAAAAACTAAATTTGGTTGAAAAATAAAATCTGATTAAAGACTAGAGAATAATAATAAGGAAAAGTGTAATACAACACGTGTTTAAAATTCTGAAACTCCACATAATGACTGTGGGATAAATTTGGGTTCTTTCACTCTGCTGTTTGCAAGAGACTTTAAGGTGAAAGAGAGTCAAATTTTTTAGCGGACACATCCAGGACAAAAGGGTGAACTAAACTTAACACTATTCTGCTTCTGGTATCCAATACTGGTCTTTCTACCATACTTAGACTATGTTAATATAAGTAATAATTAATCTTCTCTTTTAACTTCCGTAATAAATTAAAAGACTCCCCAAGGAATGGGTTACATAGGAATCGAATGGATATTAATCCTTGGCAGTTCTGGATTCTGGAATTTTACTGTCAAGTTCTTTGTTTTTTTATAAACACCAAGTATCTGAAACAAGAGTATGAAGAAATATATGATATTTCAAAGAGTCCAGAGTGGAATATTATATTCTCTTTTTGTAGTATCACTTTATGCTGATCTCCGAAAGGGGGTATGGGATATAGTGGGAAGCACAATGGACCAGGAATTTACATCACACAACCCAAGACCTGCTCTTAAATAGCTTATTTGCACGAGTGTTTTCTCCCCAAACACACTGTAGGCTATAACATTAAAAAAAAATCTTGCCACCTTCCATCTCAGTGATCTATCTGCTCAAGACTCAATAAAAAATATCTGCTAATAACTTTGGAATAAAGCAATACAAGCAAAAAACTGTCCAAACATTATACACAACCATCTAAACTACCTAAACCATTAAGAAACAATAACATGTCTGGCCGGTGTGGCTCAGTGGTTGAGCATCAACCCATGCACCAAGAGGTCACTAGTTCGATTCCTGGTCAGGACACATGCCTGGGCTGTGGGCCAAATCCCCAATGGGGAGCATGCAGGAGGCGGCCAGTTGATGTTCTCTCTCATCGATGTTTCTCTCTCTCTCTCCCTCTCACTTCCTATCTCTAAAAAAAAAAAATCAATAAAGGAAAAAAAAAAAAAGAAGAAACAATAACATAGTTTGTGGAGATAGAATTATGGTGCAAATGAAAGGCTGGAAGTAGGGACCATCCATAATTTCAAGAGAAATATTCACTTAAAGAGATATTAAAAATGAAATGAATGATTCATGCAAATAGTTTCCAAAGTTTAAAAAAAAAAAAAAAAAAAAAGACAATATATTAAAATACAAGAAGAGCCGGCCAGTGTGGCTCAGAGAATTGAGTGTCGTCCCATGGACTGAGAGGTCCTGGTTCGATTCCCGGTCAGGGCACATTCCCAGGTTGTGGGCTGGCTCCCCAGTAGGGGGCGTGCAGGAGGCAGCCCATCGATGTTTCTCTCTCACATCAATGTTTCTATCTTTCTCTCCCTTCCTCTCTCTCTAAAAAAAATCAATAAAAAAACATTTAAAATACAAGAAGAAAAAAAAATACTGTATTTGTGACTTGGAAATATGTAGAAAGGCTTTCTAAGCAAGACATCAAAGACAAAATATAACAAAGACAAAATATAACTGATAATTTTGATTATATAAAAATAAAAAACATTTATGTACCAGACAACATGATATATGTAGTTAAAATTCCCACTGGTAGCCCTGGCCGGTTTGGCTCAGCGGTTAGAGCGTTGGCCTGCGGACCAAAGAGTCATGGGTTCGATTCTGGTCAAAAGCACGTACTTCAGTTGTGGTTCGGTCCCCGGCTCTGGTCAGGGTTGTGCAGGAGGCAACCAGTCAATGTGTCTCTCTCACATAGACATTTCTCTCTCTCTCCCTCCCACTCTATCTGAAGATAAATGGAAAAAAATATCCTCTGGTGGGGATTTTAAAAAAACCCACAAAATTCCCTCTGGTAAATTATTACAACAAATGATGTAAAAACATTAATATACAAACAAAACTTATAAATTATACTAGAAATGTGCCGCATACTTAAAATTCTGTTGAGAGAGTACATCTTGTGTGGTTTTTTTTTTTGCATTTATCTTCAGATAGAGGAGGGAGAGGGAGGAAGAGAGAGAGAGAGAGAGAGAGAGAGAGAGAGAGAGAGAGAGAGAGAAACATCGACGTGAGAGACACACATCGACTGGTTGCCACCCGCACGACCCCAACCGGGCCGGGGACAAACAGCAACCGAGGTACGTGTCCTTAGCGGGAATCGATCCCGGGACTCTCTGGTCCGTGGACCGACGCTCTAACTGCTGAGCCAAACCGGCCAGGGCACATCTTTTGTTTTTTAATACAACAAAAAAGAAACTAAGGCAACAAAAAGATGGGAAAACAAAACTAATTGTATAGAATTATATAAATAATAATCAGAGGCATAAATGTATGAAAGTTTAAAATAATAACCATTTGAAAGAATAAGTTACCAAATGTTCACTGTCTGAACTCTATTTTTAAAACAGATGTTTATTCAGTATTTAAGCCTGGTGTAGACACAGGGGCTTAAAAACAAACATACTTCCCTGATTTCAGAGAAGAATCATCTAAAAAGACAAATTAGTAACAGTTATAATAATTTAATAATTGGTCTGATAATGTATACATACATAGGGTCATGTATTGAGGGGAGGGAAGAAGAACTCACATCTTAGCCAGGAAGAGAAAGTTATAATGGCTAGAAAACACTTTCTAGAGAAGGGTACGCAGTTGGTTAGAACGTTGTCCTAATATGCCAAGGTTGCAAGTTCGATCTCCAGTCAGGGCACATACAAAAAGCAACCAATGAATTAATAAATAAGTGGAACAACTAACTGATGTCTGTCTGTGTCTCTCTCTCCCCCTCAAAAACAAACAAAAACAAAAACAAAAAGACTAAATAAGTAGAAACTAAATCACAAAGGACCTTATTGTAAGGCAACCATCTAGCTTATGCCTATGTCTTAGAGTAATTATTAATAGTACTCCTTTTCACCTTGAAAAGAACACTTGTTTGGACAAAATATGGTCACTTTACCATGATAAAGAAATCCAGATGTTATCCTAAAAATGCTAGGTAATTCATAAAGACATTTGAACAGAAGAGTAACCTAATCAGATGTCTCAAAAATATCTCACTACCTTGGCTGGTTTGGCTCAGCAGTTAGAGCATCTGCCTGAGGACTGAAGCGTTTGATACCCAGTCAAGGGCATATGTACCTGGGTTGCAGGTTCCATCCCCAGCCCCAGCTGGGGTCATGCGGGAGGCAATCAACTGATGTGTCTCTCTCACATTGATGTTTCTCTCTTTCTCTTCCTCCCTCCCTTCCACTCTATCTAAAAAGCAATGGAAAAATATCTTTGGGTGAGGATTTTATAAATATATAAAATATATTAAAAAATCACTAGCAACAGCAAAAAGAAGTGATCCTATTTGTTCTTCATTAGCATTTCAAGTGTAATATTTGATAATTCAAAAATTACTGTATTATAAGGCATAATAATAAAATTAACCTATAAACAAACTACTCAATTTAAGATCTAGTATAGCATGATACCAATAACTTTGTATCTACCTACAAGCTCTTCCCTTGTTCCTTAGGGCTGGTAAATCATTCCACTAAATTTCACGTATATCATGTCTTGGCTCTTAAAAAAATAGTTTAATCACATATATCACATATAAATATCATTAGATGGTACACTGCTTAATTTTGCTAGTGTTGGAGCTTTTAAAAATGGTGTAACACTGCAGGCAGTCTTTTGAGAGAGAAAGTGTACTTCACCCTTGCCATGCTTCTGAACAACTTAAGAAGATTTTGAAAAGTACAAATTCTGATGCTCAATCCCTGAAGATTAAGAGTCAGTAGAAAAAAATGTAAACAAAACAACCTGAATAGCCAAAGCAATCTTGAAAAAGAACACAGCTGGAGGCATCACCTTTCCTGATGTCAAACTATATTAGAAAGCTATAATAATCAAATTGGCATAAAACCAGGCACAAAGGTCAATGGGACAGAATAAAGAACCCAGAAATAAACTCACATATATATACATATATATATATGGTCAACTTGTTTATGACAAAAGAATGAAAAGGGACCACTATCTTATACCATACACAAAAATTAGCTCACAACTGATTAAACTTCATCCTCACTTAAAACCATAAAACTCCTAGAAGAAAATACTGGTGATAAGCTCCCTGACATTGGTCTTGGCAATGATTTTTTGGATTTGACAGCAAAACCAAAGGCAAATGAAGCAAAAATAAGTGAGTAGGGCTACATCATACCAAAAAGCTTCTGCACAGCAAAGAAAACCATCAAAAAAATGAAAAAACAACCAAATGAATGGGAGAAAATACTTGTTTATTATATATCTGATAAGGGGTTAATATCTAAAATATATAAAGAACTCATACAACTCAACAGCAAAAAAACAAACAATCCAATTAAAAAATGGGCAGAACACCTGAATAGACATTTTCTAAATGAAGATATCATGGGAGATTTTTTTCCAGAACCCTGTGGATACCAAATATCCAAGGATGCTAATGTCCCTTATATAAGATGGTACAGACTGATACATATAGTCGATCCTCTACATCTGCGGATTCCTAACCACAGATAAAAAATACTGTTTTAAATCTGGAGGTGGTTGAATTCATGGATGTGAAAACTGTGGATATGTGCCCTGACCAGTTTGGCTCAGCAGTTAGAGCAACGGCCCACAGACCGAAGGATCACAGGTTTGATCTCTGGCCCCGGTCAGGGTGCATGTGGGAGCCAACCGCCAACCAACTGATGTGTCTCTCTCACATCAATATTTCTCTCTCTCTCTCTCTCTCTCTCTCTCTCTCTCTCTCTCTCTCTCTCTCTCCCCCCCTCTCCCTCTCCCTCTCCCTCTCCCTCCCTCCCTTCTATTCTATCTAAAAATCAATGGAAAAATATCCTGGGGTGAGGACTAATAAAAAAACAAAAATCTGCGGATATGGAGGGCTGACTGTACATAAAAAGATACTGAACATCACCAATCATCAGGGAAACGCAAATTAAAACCACAATGAGGTATCACCTCACATACCTGTTAGAATGGCTACTATCAAAAAGATGGCATAACAGCCTGGCCTGTTCAATTCCCAGTCAGGGCACATGCCCAGGTTGCGGGCTCGATCCCCAGTAGGGGGCATGCAGGAGGTATCTGACTGACATTTCTCTCTCACATCAATGTTTCTATCTCTCTCCCTTCCTCTCTCTCTAAAAAAAATCAATACAAACATATTTTTAAAATCTCAAAATTCTTTAAAAAAATGATGGGCTAACAAATGCTGGGTGAGAATGTGGAAAAAAGGAAAACACTGTACACTGTTGGTGGGAATGTACAGGCATACCTTGTTTTATTGTGCTTCACAGATGTTGATTTTTTTTTTTTTTTTTTTTTAACAAATTCAAGGCAAGACTCTCTACCAGTAAAAATATTACAACTCGTTTTATTGTGATAGTCTGGAACCAAACTCTCAGGTATTCTTGTAAACTGGTGCAGCTATAAAAAACAGTACAGCGGTTCCTCAGAAAAAACTAAAAAGTGAACTACTATATGACCCATCAATTCCACTTCCGGGTATTTATTCTTTCAACAATAACTTTATATTTTCAACAAAGATAATTTTTTAAAAAAGTGATATATATATATATGAATATTATTCAGCAATGAAAACGAAGGAAATCTTGCCATTTGTGACAACATAGATGGACCTTGAGGGCATTATGCTGCTGAGTGAAATAAGTCAGACAGAGAAAGACAATATTGTATGATCTAAATTATATATGGACTCTTAAAAAAAATTAATACATTAACAAATCAAGATCCTAGATACAGAAGACAAATTGGTGGTTGCCGGGGGCAGGAGGTAGGGGGTGGGTCAAAGGGGTAAAGGGAGTCAAAAGTTATAAGCTTCCATGGGGATGTAATATACATCATGGTGACTATAGTTAATAATATTGTATTGCATACTGAAGTAGCTAAGGGAATAAATCTTAAAAGTTCTTATCATAAGAAAAAAAAAATCTGTAACTACGTATGGTAAGACTATGTAACTATGAATGGTAAAGACTTACTGTGGTGCCCTGGCCAGTTTGGCTCAGCTGTTAGACCATCTGCCCCTGAACCAGAGGGTCTTGGGTTTGATTCCCTGTCAAGGGCACATACCTGGGTTGCAGGTTCAATTCCCGGCCCTGGTTGGGATTGTGCGGGAGGTAACCAATCGATGTGTCTCTATCACATTGATGTCTCTGTCTCTTTCTCTCTTTCTCCCTCTCTCTCTCTCTCCCTCCTTCCCTTCCACTCTCTCTAAAAACCAATGGAAAAAATATCCTCAGGAGAGGATTAACAAACAAATAAAAAGATGGTTTACTGTGGTGATCATTTCACAATATACACAAACATAAAATTATATTGTACACCTGAAACTAATATTGCATGTAAAATATACTTCATTAAAAAAAAAGAAATAATTTAATAACTATTTTTAATAGTCTATTTTAATTTAAATAATTTTTTGCAGTCATTATATAACGGAGCTTTGGCAGAAAGGGCGGAAATGTAACAATGAAAATTGTATCAAATTTTCATATGGTTCTTGTTTCTGAAATTTGCACAATGTGATAGATGTTTTCTTTTGTTCTTAAGGGTCGTGTTTTGGTCTATGGCTTTCTAAACTTCAAAATATATACTAGTGAGGCTTTGAAAAGGCCTTGTAAGTGTGAAAAACATTGCTCCTGTCCTTTTGTTTTTATCCTTTTTCATTAAAAAACAAGAATAAATAAGGTATAATTTATATGTAAAGGGGAATTTACTATTTTTAACATACACCTCTGTGAGTTTTGACAAATGTATAGTTATGCAATTACCAAAACAATCAAAATACAGAACTGTTCCATCATCCCTCAAACTTCCCCCCATGCCTGGAGATGTTTTCTACACCTATAGTTTTGCCCTTTCTGGAATATATAATGTAATTAAACAGCATGTAGATTTGTGCATCTGGCTTCTTTGACTCTATATAATGCTCCTGAGATTCATCCATGTTGTTGCATGTAGTTCCTTCCACAGTACTGATGAGAAGTATTCTATATACAATACGGATGTTATCATACAATTTGTTTTCATACATTCACCAGTTGATAAACAATTAAGTTGGCTATTCTAAATCTCTTCCAGACTAGAGAAAGTTTGTTGAATTCCTGCCTTTTCCACTCTAACTTATACATATATGAATGCAAAAAGTTCTACAATCTGCTAAAAGCCCCCAAACTTATTTAACTATATATAGTTTTACTACAAAAACTAAGCAATACCTAAAGCTTACTATTATACGTACCTAAATTATTGCCTGGAATATAGCCATGATCAGAAATATTCATTATACTGAATTAATCAAGTTTTGAAACTGCTACCATAGCAATATTTTTCCTAAAAAAGTAATATTGTTAACCTTAATATTAAAATTTTGAGAACATTACAGCAAAGGTTTTCTATTTTTTTCTGCTCAAACCTGAAGATATATTTATCAGTAACATTTAATCACTATGGCAATAATTCTCAAAGAAGCTGGCTACATTAAAGAATTATCAAGTACTTTCTATGAAAGGCTTTTGATAATCCTGTGTGATCTCAAAGAAGCTTAGCTTTCTGAAACAAGATAGAAGGAAGATTAATAAGTTCCTACCTGTTCTGGCATAGCTCCATGTTCAATTCCAGTCTTCAATAATCTGTAGCAATTACCAAACAGATCCCATTTTGTGAGATCATGAGCACTAAAATAAACAAAAATATATTAACTTTATTCCAGAGTGAAGGAAAATTTAAATTTGAGCTCAGTTTCAGTGAATGGATGAATAAAATAACATCATTTTCTTGTAGAGTTGAAAAAGATCCATAAAGGAAATGTTCGAGTGTTCATTCTTAGGAAAGAAAAAAGGGGAATAAGAGGGGAAAAAAAGGGGTGGAAAGAACTCAAGCTAATATTAGGAATTCATTAAACGAAATCAGTAACAGCCCTGGCCAGTTTTGCTGAGTGGTCAGAGCACTGGCCTGCAGATGGAAGGCTCAAAGGTTCGATTCCCGGTCAAGGGCACATACCTGGGTTGCAGGTTTGATCCCCAGTCCCAGTTGGGGTGGTACGGGAGGCAACCAATCTATGTGCCTCTCTCACATCGATGTCTCTCTGCCTCCCCCCTTTCATTCTCTCTTAAAAAAAATATCAATGGAAGAAATATCCTCGGGAAAGGATTAACAACAACAACAAAAAGAAATCAGTAACAATAAAACTTCACATATTTAAGTGAAGAGTACTACCACATGGTCAACCTAAGTTCATATTCCTTAGATGGTAATCTTTCTTTCTACTATTTAGTAAATATATTTTATATATATTTAGTAAATATATTTTAATATATTTTAAAATCGATCCACAATTTCGAAATCTAAATACATATGTATTTTGAAAAAGATGTGACAAAACAAGGGGAAAGAAAATATGGCAAAGCTCTATAATTTTAGTGTAGCTATTTACATGGGCTGAGGAGTTTTGAATGAGATAATGTTAACATTTTAAATTGTAATGAGCTCTACTATTAAAAATAGTAGATAACTGCCTGTCAACTTTTATTTTCACATATCTAAATATTAAAAAAAATAAGTTTGTATTGCCCTGGCCAGTTTGGCTAAGCAGTTAGAGCATGGGCCTGTGGACCAAATGGTTGCAGGTTTGATTTCTGGTCAGGGTCACATGCCTATGTTGCAGGTTTAATCCTTGGCCCTGGTCAGGGTCCTACAGGAGGCAACCAATCGATGTGCCTCTCTCACATCGATGTCTCTCTCTTTTCCTGCTTCCTTCCCTTCCATGCTAAATTAAAAAACAAAACAAAACAAAAAACCAATGGAAAAATATCCTCAGGTGAGGATTAAAAAAAGAAAAAGAAAAAAAAAGTTTGTGTCTCCATGAAATACCAAAAAATGTACTTGTATATAAAGAAAATACTTAGACTTTAGACAACACTTTGAAATTTGAAGCATTTACTGATGTAAGGCTTACACCTGAAAATTCTGTTGACAACAAAGTTCTCTATTTTCCTTTCTTTGTGGAGACGACAAGCATGTCTTACTATAAGGGAGATGTACTTTACAATTTGAAAATGACACTTATTTCCTTGAATAAGCATTCTGTCTTTATTCAAATCCAGCTGCTCTGTCTATATAAAACAACAAGAACAATTCGGAAATAAAAGCGCACAGAAATAACTTTCATGGCTACTTCTTATTTAGTAAGATTTTAAAAAGCTATCAATTGAAAATTATACCTCTGAAACTCTAGCTTAAAGAATATGCTCATCAAATTTGTTAAAAATACAAATTAACTTAAACTTTTACAAATGTGCATTCATTGTGGGAAATGATAAATCTTACTCCTTAAGGTAAGCATATTATAATAAAATCCCATAATTTATCTGAAGAAAATTAGAATAATAAAGAAAAAATCACAATACCTTGATATTTCTCTAAACCTTCCCACTGTTATATGGATATTAAATATTACAAAGACAGTCTGTTTTATGTTGGCTAATCTGTTATTCACTGACTCTACTTTCAATAAAACCACGTACTTGTGAAAAGAGGTTAATCGCTTTAATGTAGAAAGAACATTGTAAATATCATCATCATCAGCTTCTTCTCCCTATAAATAAAAATTAGACATCACATTATTAACATAACTTTAACTCTCAAATTCACATGAAAATTTATTAATACTTATTGTCTAAATAAAAATTGTTTTTATTGTATGAATAGTACATATTCACTGTTGGTAAATTAACAAAATATAAATAAAACAAACAAAAACAATAAAAAAAAAATCAAAACACCCATATTCCCAACAGTGAGAGAGAACCAATATTTGCATTTTAAAGAATGTCATAAACATGACTTTGTCTACTTTTCTGATTAATATTTTAGGATAAATTACTTGAAATTATCAAGTGAAAGGGTATGTATGCATGTTAAAAAATTAATCATTATTTCATAGATTTTACTGATTGTCAGTTACTTCTGTAGCTTCACAGTAAAGAATTAAAAATGGTTGCCTTGGCCAGTTTGGCTCAGCAGTTAGAGCATCAGCCCGCAGACCAGAGAGTCCCAGGTTTGGTCCCCGCTAAGGGCGTGTACCTTGGTTGCAGTTTGTCCCCAGCCCCAGTTGGGGTCGTGTGGGTGGCAACCAGTTGATGTGTCTCTCTCACATTGATGTTTCTCTCTCTCTCTCTCTCTCTCCCCACCCCCCTCTCTCTCCCGCTCTGTCTGAAGATAAATGCAAAAAAAAAAAAAGTCCTAGCATGAGGATAAAAAAATTAAAAAAAGTTAAAAAATTTTAAAAAGTTAAAATTAAAAGTAGGGAAAAATCAGTTACATGGATTAAGAAGATCATATCAACCTGGACCTCCGAGCATAGAAAGTTGTGAGGGTTCAAGATTGCTTTACACAGATTGGAGGGAAAGGACAAGATGCAAGAATCACAGATATAACTATAAAAACAACCAGTTGGAGATGCTTGCTGCTATCTTGGGCACACCACTGGTAATCAGCCATCCTTTATAAGCACACAATTTTAATGTTCACTAGAATATTATAGTAAGTTAGTAATAATAAAATGCAAATTAGGTTCCAGGAATAGAAAATTTAAAAATTATTTAATAAAAGCCAGTCCCTAAAAAGATTTTTCTTAAAAGACAAGAAAATCTAGCTTATATAAAACAAAAATTTAAAATAAAAATACAGTTATAACAGCCTTGACTGGTATGGCTCAATTGGTGGGGCATCACCCCATGTACTGAAAGGTTGCTGGTTTGATTCCTGGTCAGGGAACATGCCTGAGTTTCGGGCTTGATCTCTGGTAGGGGTCATGCAGGAGGCAGGAGATTGATGTTTCTCTCTCCCCCCCCCCCCTTCCCTCCCTCCCTCCCTTCCTATCTCTTTAAACAAATTTTTTTTTCTTTATTGATTTTAGAGAGAGGAAGAGAGAGGGAGAGAGAGTTAGAAACATCGATGAGAGAGAACATTGATTGGCCTCCTCCTGCATGCCCGTCATTGGGGATTTGGCCCACAACCTGGGCAGGTGCCCTGACCGGGAATCGAACCGGCCACCTCTTGGTGCATGGGTCGACGCTCAACCACTGAGCCACACCAACCAGGCCATTCCTCTCCCTTTAAAAATCAACAAAAAAATCTTTAAAAAAGTAAAAGTATACCCAAGGTTGATCTTTATAGAATGAACAACTGTAAAAATGCTGCTAAGTTCTGAGAGGTGTAGAGAAGTCTACTAAATTTTATTTCAAAATGAAAATAATTTACATACTCAGCTACTTTTAATAATTATTAGCCAAAATGATTATATTTACACATTAACTTTAAAACATACCTCTTGTAATAGATCTTCCACAGAATGATTGAATCGATCTACAAACTCATCAATCAGCTGGCTTCGAGCTATGTCAACTCTATTCTGGATGGTATACTCTTCACTGCATAAGATGCTATACGTTTTACTGCAGGCTTCTAGAACATCTGATTCTACATGTTTCTCTACAACAAACTTAATCTGTTTTAATAAAGCATCCAGATGCTGAGGAGGGGAAAAAAAAAAGTCAAATATGATATTTAGATAAAACAAAAATAAACACCTGTCAAATAACAAATAAGACTACATGATCACATATAAGTAAAATAACCCAGTTAATGAAACTGAACACAATAGCAGAATTTCAATTTCACAGTGTCTTACCTTTTCCATTCTACCAGTGCTATAAATTTCTAGATCAAAATATTGTGGGATTTGTAGCAAGTTTGCTACCTTCTCTGCATCTGCAGAATACTAGAAGGAAAAAAAAGAAAAGAAGTAACTACTTTAATAAATAGCTTAATAAGCAAACAGTGATATATTACAAAAATGTAAATGAAACTGTACCTTTGATAACAACATAGGAAGTGTGATAATAAAATGCTCAGTCAATTTGTTTCTATCATCTATTTGAGTTTTCCTTTCTTTGGCAGTTAGCACCTAGAAATAAATTTAAATGGGCAAAGAATAAGCGTGTTATGTACTAATTTATAAATTTAGACTGTTACACAGAATGATGAAGCACTGAAAATTTTAAAAGAAGCTAACAAATTATTTACCAAACTAAAGACATCTAGTGTCACGCAAATTTCTAGTTAACATGTATTTAGTACTTTATTAAATAGCTACTTATTTAAGAATTAAAGTTTAGACAAATTGCTACTTAGATTAAATGAAAACAAAAATAAACATTTCTATAAAACTACAGTTATGAACAGAAAAATATTTGAACCAAGAAGAAATAACTTTTCTAGAGTTTTATCTCAATATGTTAACAGTGATCTCTCCTATGTTAAACACATTTTTAAAAAAATACTTATGAATTAATGCTTTTAAAATACCATCAGCAGCCAATAAATTTTCATTTATTTTTATGGCACATATTAACAATATCCCTGGAAACATTTACATGTGGTTCTCCCTGTAACTAAGCTCATAAATCTGTTAGCAATAATCAAGACAGTGGGGTATAGCCTGTGATTACTGTACAAATTCAAGCTGATGATGCCCATCACCTTAGCCTTCATTCAGCTAGTTAAATCATAGATGGTTCCAAAAATAAAATATGAAAATGCAAGCTCAGTTAAGATAATCATATCCCTCAAAATATTCTGCATTTTGTTATCTTGAAGGAATTTACCATCATGATGTTGACTGGTTTTATAGACCAGAAATATTCAAATATGAACTGCCACTTTATAAATGTAAACCCCAATGTTTGAGAATATGTGAAAGAAATAAGAGGGACTCTTATTTGATTCTTCCACCAGGGACTTTATTGTTTTTCAACCTCTTACACATAAAATAATCACTTGGGAATTATCTACCAAGTATTGCATTTAGTTCTGTATAAAGCAATTAAAGGGATTATATATAAAGTAGAATATATGTTAAGAATATATTCAGGATATTGAGAAGTCTTAAAATTCATTTGACAATGTATAAAAGATCTAAGAATATAGATTTTAGAGGAAATACCTATCTTTGATGAAATAATTATTAGGTCACATACTCATTCAATCTTCACAATATCTCTAATGGAATAGCAAAAATGGTATCAAGCCTATGAAGGGGGAATTTGCCAATACCTAACAAAATTGTATACATATTTTTCTTTTGATCTGGTGATCCCACTTTTAGCAATCTATCCCACCAACACACCTAGAGCAAGTATAAAATGATACAAGATTATTCACTACAAATTATTTCTAATAGCATAAGAATGGCAACAACACAAAAGACTCTCAAAAGTGTATCCATATAATGGATACTACATAGCCACAAGAAAATGAAGATCTCCAAATAAAGTTACAAAGTGATATTCAGGATATATTGTTAAATGAAAAAAAAAAAAAAAAAGAAGTTACAGAACACTGTATAAAGTATGCTATCTTTTGTAAAAGATTGACAGGATGAAGAATAAGAATTTGTACGTGTGCATACATTTATCTATATTTGCAAAATGAAACACTGAAACAAATAAGAATGGGTTATTGGTAAGAATGAGGTATAGAGGGAGGTATATTAGAAAGACTTGTCTGAGTACATGTTTTCACATGGTTTTGACTTTTTAACTATGTAAATGTTTTATGTATTTCCAAAAAATGGGAACAAACAAAAAAGGAGGCAAATACTCTGTTATGCTACATTTAAGTCAGAAATATCAATATTAATGTGTTTAATTTAAATATATACATATATATTTTATTTATTTTTTTATTTTTTATTTTTTTAACAATTAGTAAGTTTTATTTTTTTTATTATTATTTTTTTATTATTAATTTACTTATGTTACAGATGATTCTCCTTTTTTCCCCCATTGACACCCCCTCCCCCTCCCTCCCTGTCCCGTCCCCGTTTTGTTGTCCATGACCATTGGTTATGAGTACATGCGTACAAGTTCTGTGTTCATCGCTCCCCTCCCCCGCCCCCTCTTCTGGCAGATGTCAGCCTGTACCCCACTTCCACGTCTCCGGGACTACCCTGCTCCTCACACTGTTATGTTCATTATACTCCAGAAATAAGTGAGATCATATGATGTTTGTCTTTCTCTGCTTGGCTTGTTTCACTTAGGATAATAGTTTCCAGGTCCTCCCATGTCGAAGCAAAGGATAAGAGATCGTTCTTTCTTAAAGCTGCATAGTACTCCATTGTGTATATGTACCAGAGCTTTTTTATCCATTCGTCTACTGATGGACATTTGGGCTGTTTCCAGATCTTAGCTATTGTAAATAGCGCTGCTATGAACATGGGGGTACATGTATTCTTTCTGATTGGTGTTTCAGGCTTCTTCGGGTATATTCCTAGGAGTGGGATCACTGGGTCAAATGGTAATTCAATTTTTAATTTTTTGAGGTAACACCATAGTGTTTTCCATAGTGGCTGCACCAGTCTGCACTCCCACCAGCAGTGTACTAGAGTCCCCTTTTCTCCACACCCTCGCCAACACTTGTTGTTTGATGCTTTGTTGATGGCGGCTATTCTGACAGGTGTGAGGTGATACCTCATTGTTGTTTTAATTTGCATCTCTCTGATGATTAGTGAAGTTGAGCATTTCTTCATATGTCTCTTGGCCGTTTGTATGTCCTGTTTGGAGAGGTATCTATTTAGTTCCTCTGCCCATTTTTTAATTGGGTTCTTTGTCTTCCTTTTGTCGAGATGTATGAGCACTCTATAAATTTTGGAAATTAGTCCCTTATCTGATATATCATAGGCAATTATGCTCTCCCATACAGTAGGTTGCCTTTCCACTTTGATGGTTGTTTCTTTTGCTGTGCAGAAGCTTTTGAGTTTGATGTAGTCCCATGTGTTCATTTTTTCCTTTGTTTCTGTTGCCTTAGGTGATATATGAGTGAAAATTTTGCTGCGTATGATGTCTGAAATTTTGTTGCCTACATTTTCTTCTAGGATTCTTATGGAGTCATGAGTCACATTTAAGTCTTTTATCCATTTTGAGTTTATTCTTGTGTATGGTGTAAGTTGATGATCTAGTTTAATTTTTTTGCATGTAGCTGTCCAATTTTCCCAACACCATTTATTGAAGAGGCTGTCTTTGCTCCATTGTATGCTCTTACCACCTTTGTCAAATATTAATTGAGCATAATGTCTTGGGTCAATTTCCGGATTCTCTGTTCTGTTCCACTGGTCTATGTGCCTGTTCTTGTGCCAGTACCAGGCTGTTTTGATTACAGTAGCTTTGTAGTATAACCTGATGTCCGGTATTGTGATCCCTCCTACTTTGTCCTTCTTTTTCAAGATTGCTGTAGCTATTCGGGGTCTTTTTTGGTTCCATATGAACTTCTGAAGTATTTGTTCTAGTTCTGTGAAATATGTCGTTGGTATTTTGATGGGGATTGCATTAAATCTATAGATTGCTTTGGGTAGTATGGACATTTTAATGATGTTAATTCTTCCAATCCATGAACAAGGTATGTGCTTCCACTTTTTTATATCTTCCTTTATTTCTTTTTTCAATGTCTTGTAGTTTTCTGCAAATAGGTCCTTTACTTCTTTGGTTAAGTTTATTCCTAGGTATCTTAATTTCTTTGCCGCGATGGTAAATGGGATTGTTTTTTTAGTTTCTCTTTCTGTGAGTTCATCACTGGTGTATAAGAATGCCGTCGATTTCTTGACATTAATTTTGTATCCTGCTACTTTGCCAAATTCATTAATTAAGTCTAGTAGATTTTTGATGGAGTCTTTAGGGTTTTCTATGTATAATATCATGTCATCTGCGAATAATGACAGTTTCACTTCCTCCTTTCCAATTTGGATCCCTTTTATTTTTTCTTCACGTCTGATTGCTGTGGCTAAGACTTCCAGTACTATGTTAAATAAGAGTGGTGAAAGTGGGCATCCTTGTCTTGTTCCTGTTCTTAAGGGAAATGCTTTTAGTTTTTGTCCATTGAGTATGATGTTGGCTGTAGGTACATATATATTTTAAATAGTTGTTTTTTGTTTTTGTTTTTTGGTTTTTTTTAGAGAGAAAGGAAGGGAGAGAAAGATAAAAACATCAATGTGACAGGGAAACATAGATCGGCTGCCTCCTGCATGCCCCCTACTGGGGATAGAACCTGCAACCTGGGCATGTGTACTGGCCAGGAATCAAACCAGGACCTCTCAGTCCATGGGGTGATGCTCAATCCACTAAGACACACCAGTTGGGGGAAATACATTTATCTTTTCATAGACAGAAATACATATTTCTTAGTTCTGTCTACTAAAAGTGCCTAGCAGAAATGATAACCAACTCATGATGAGTAGTGTTAGTGCCAAGATTTTGATATCTAAATACTGTTCGTTGAAAGGAACCATGGCTGGTTGGAGATTCCTGTGCTAGAGAATGAGCCTTCAAGGTGACTCCCAATGATCTCTGCCTCCAAGTATTCATGCCCTTCTAGTCTCTTCCCACAATAAATAAGGCTGACATGTATAGCCAATAGGATATGGTGGAAATGATGTTGTGTGTCTTTCGAGGGCTGGGTCATAAAAGACACAGGAAGTGCCCACCTTACTTCTTTCAGATCTTTCATTTTGCCTTCTCGCTTGGATCATTCATTTTGGGGGAGGCAAGCAGCCATGTCATGAGTACATCCAAACAGTACTACTGAGAGGTCTACAAGGTGAGAATCTCAGGCCTCCTACCAACAATCAACACTAACTTGCCAGCTATGTGAGTGAGCCATTACAGAAATAGTAAATTAACAATCAAGCCTTCAGAGGTTAAAGCTGTGGCTAACATTTTAACTGCAGTCCCATGAGAGACCCTAAGCCAAAAGAATAGCTAAACCACTCTCCAGTTTCTGACCCAAAGAAACTATGAGATAATGAAGTTATTGTTTTAAGCCTCTAAGTTTTGATGTAATTTTCCCCATAGCGATAGATAACATAAACAGTAAAGAGAGCAAGTAAATCTGGATATCTTGCTTTAACAAGGGTAGAGAATGTCTGGCTCGAGGGCTGAATAAGGTCTGAGAAATCAATACCAGAGAACATCACACGCATCACCAAATTAGTCTGACCAAATATAGCAGGCTAATTTTTTTTTTTTTTTTTTATCCTCACCCGAGGACATTTTTCCATTTTTTGTTCAGATAGAGTGGGAGGGAGAGAGAGGAAGAGAGAGAGAGATAAACATCGATGTGAAAGTGACACATCAAGTGGCTGCCACCCACACGACCAACCAGGGCCGGGGACAAACTGCAACCGAAGTACATGCCCTTAGCGGGAACCGAACCTGGGTCTCTCTGGACCGCAGGCCGATGCTCTAACCGCTGAGCCAAACCGGCCAGGGCTAGTAGGCTAATTTTTAAGTTGATAATTTTGTATGACCCTCGAATGATGTTATAAATATCCAAATGGCCCTTGGCAGAAAAAAGGTTCCCCACCCCTGCTAAAAGAAAGCAAGAAAGTGCTCCAGAAGACATGTCAAAAGGACAAGAAATTAGCTCATGACAAGGCTCTTGTCAAAGTTGAGACAATACATATTTTTAAAACTTTTATTTTGGAAAAGTTCAAAAACACTAATTCTGTCATTATTGTTTCATCAATCCTCTCAAAGTTTTCTACTTCCCTATAGCAATTTTTTTCTTTAATTCCCATCCGAGGGTATGTTTATTGATTTTTTTGTTTTTTTAGAGTGAGAGAATCATCTATATGACAGAGAAACATCAATCAGTTGCCTCCTATATGTGCCCTGACTGAAACCTAGGTATGTGCCCTGGCCAGGAATTGAACCCACAACCTATTCGTGTGTGGGATAATGCTCTAACCAACTGAGCCACCCAGGCACAGCATTTTCCTGTAGAATTTTAAGGCAAATTCTTGGTATATCATTTCAACCATACAACCATAAATATTTAAGTATTGTCTCTAACAGAGGAAGACTTAAGAATAATAAAACTTACCATCTCCAACAAAATCAAACAATTCCTTAGTTATCATTTCAAGTGCACTCCATATTTTCTTAATCTCCAATTTTTAGACTCCTTCCTACAGCTGTATTCATATATAACATATTTTTAAAAATTAATCCTCACTTGAGGATACTTTCCCCCCCCACTGATTTTGATAGAGTGGAAAGGAGGGAGAGAGGGAGAGGGAGAGGGAGAGGGAGAGGGAGAGGGAGAGGGAGAGGGAGAGGGGGAGAGAGAGAGAGAGAGAGAGAGAGAGAGAGAGAGAGAGAAACATTGATGTGAGAGAGACACATTGATTGCATGCTTCCTGCACGCCCCCTATTGGGGATCCAGCCTGCAACCCGGGCATGTTCCCTGACCAGAATTGAACTGGGACCTCTCAATCCATGGGACGATGCTCAATCCACTGAGCCACACCAGTTGGGTTAAAGCTGTTGGTTTTTGTAGACAGTACCATTCTAGTAAAAGTACAGATCTCCTCAATCAAACTTCTGGCGTGTGTGTGTACTGCAAGTAACTCCAGGCAAGAAGGCTGTATATTCCTGCTGTTTTTACCAGAAGCTTCAGCAGTTTTTTAAGAAAAATGCTTCTCATTTTTTCCCTTTTAATCTTTGGTGAAATTCCAGAGCCCTGATGTATTTTTTGTTTGTTTGTGTTTTTCAAAACAATTTTTCCAGTTTTATACTTTTTTTTTCAGAGAGGAATTGCCTACCTTTTCATATCACCATAAACAATTTTCCCATCTGTGATGATTTCAATTCATCTTTAATACTAATAAAACCTCCATTATTAGCCCTCATATTACAGATGAGTAAATAAAGGCACAAAGAAAATAATCAGCTATCTGAAGATTACATAGTTGCTAAATGGAAGATCTTGCAAACTAGGCAGTTTGCCTTCAGAGCCTTTCTGCACTTTTAACAGATATAAATGCGAAAATTCTTAAAAGTACTAGACTAGAAGCAGGTACAGGTGCTATAGGAGCATGGAAGAAAATAATCTATTTTTGGAACCTGAATATAGCAGACAATACAAAGATGAAACACCACAGCCATGCATCATTTATAAAAATATCATGTTTTTAGGGATACATATACCAGTAAAAGTTTCAAATATTTAAGACAATTACATTAAAACCTTTTTTGTAGATTTATCACTAATATAACTTACTCTCTTGCCAGTACCCCTTCCCACGGGAGGATGTGCTTCAGCAGCTTGACGAATTGTACAGACCATTAGCTCTATTAGAGCACTTTCTTGACGGTCAGACATTGCTAAGGTGAAACAAAACACATTAATATGAGATTTATAATAAAAATGCATTAAAAATAAAAATTAAAAAACTGTAAATATATTCTATTATGGGTTATTTTACAGACTGAAGTTCTGTACCTTGTTCTTTTTAAAAGAAGTAGTATGTGCTTGTCATAAGTCAAACAATCAATATATATACGAAGTAAAGAAAAAGTGAATAAACTGGTCTATTCTAATACCTGTCTCTCCTAATACCATGCTTTTGAGTTAGCAGAATTTTAATGGATTTCCTTCTACACAATTTGAAAGCTTATATAACAAAGCATTTTAAAATTGTTTTAATTTTTTTAATCTTCACCTGAAGATATGTTTTTCTTTTTCCCCTCACCTGAGGATATTTTTTCCACTGATTTTCGATAGAGTGGGAGGAAGGAGGGAGAAACATCGATGTGAGAGAGACATATTGGTTGGTTGCCTCTCACACGACCCTGATCGGGGCTGGGGATCGAGCCTGCAACCAAGGTAGTGCCCTTGACCAGGAATCAAATGCTCGACTCTTTGGTCCTAGGGCTGACGCTCTAACCACTGAGCAAAACTGGCCAGGGATGGAGGATATGTTTTTAATTATTTTTAGAGAGAGAGGAAAGGGAGGGGGGAAGAGAGAGAAACATCAATGTGAGAAACAACTATAAGTTGCCTCCTGCACGTGCAACCTGGCCAGGGATTGAACCCCTAACTTTTTGGTGTACGGGATGATGCTCCAACCAACTGACCCACCCGGTCAAGGTAAGGTATCTTTTTAAAAAATGTATTTGAAAAGAGATCATGACATAAATATATATATATATATATATATATATATATATATATATATATATATATATACACACACACACACATACACACACACGCGCGCACACACACACACACATATATACATACATACATTTAAAATTAACTTTAGATTTTGAATATCTTTCAAGTCACTGCATACTTACATGAATATCTTATATAACTATAAATTATTACAATTTGTTCCACAATTTATTCAACCTCCTACTAATGGTTCACTCAAATTGTTTTCAAATGTTTGTCATTATAAACAACGCAGTAACAAATATCATTAATACCCAAATACTTATGTAAACTGATTTCCGCAGAATAAATTCCCAAGATATGGTGTAATGGGTCAAAGATTAAAATCTTGATACTGACAGAAGGTTCTTTATTGCAATTCACTCTTCCAACTGTGATCACAAGAACATTTGGTTTCTCAAATTCCTGCCAGCACTGAATGTTATAAATCCCTTTAATTTTTGCCAATACAATGATTGAAAAATGGTATTTCATTGTTATTTTGCTCCTTCTTATCTACTAATTAGTGGAGTGTATTTTCTTGTTCACTGATTTTGAGTTTTTTCTATGTTTACTCTTTGCCCATTTTTGTAGTGTTATTCACCTTATTTACAAACTCTTGTATGTTAGGAATAGTAATTGTCTTTTGAATAACGCAAACTTTTTCTGTTTGTCCTTTTGTTGTCAGACTCTTTATAGTATCTTATGAAAAAGAGAGTTAACTTTTACAAAGTCACATCTGTATCAATTTTCTTAATGGCTTCTGGGTTTCTTTTTGTTCTTCCCAGTTTTATTGAGATATAATTGACATATGGCACTATTAACTTTAAGTTGTAGAGTATAATAATTTAACTTACATATATTGTGAAATGATTACCAAAATAAGTTTAGTTAACATCCATCACCTCATACAGATACAAAAAGGTTTCTGGGCTTCTTCTATTGTTTTCAAAGATCTTGTTGTAGAGATTATAGAAATATATTTTCTTCTTCATCGTCTTCTCTCTCTCTGTCTTCCCTCTGTCTTTTGCTTGCTTGTAAACTTTCAATCTGTCTGGAATTTATTTCTGCTGATAGTATAAGGTATGGGCCTGTTTATTCCCACTAGATGAAGAGCCAATTATGCCTCCAACATTGTTAAATAAAATGGCTTTCCCTGCTGAATTCATGTCACTTTTTGATATATTTTAGGCTGCTATATATACTTAGATCTATTTCTGGATTCTTTATTTAGTTTCACTCATGTATCTATTTCTCTTAAAATGCTATGCTGTTTTGATTATAGCAGCTTTATAATATGTTATAATATTCCTTAATATGTAACTCAATTCACCTAATTTGAATATTTAGTAGAACAAGATTCCCTTACCTAGTCCTTTTCCTAAAATTTTTCTAATGCTAATGGCAAATCATTTATTAAGTATTTTCTATGTATAAGGCACTGTTATAAGTGATTTATATGCATTAACTTTTTTTATCCTCAAAACAATTCCAAGATAGGAACTAACATCCTCACACTCCACATATGGGTCACGCAGAGGTTAAATAACTTTCCAAAGCACTCACTTAGCAGAAGCCATTTATGAACACATGTAGTCTGACTCCAGGGTCTGTGCTCTGAAGCATTATGATGCACTGCCTTTTTTACATAAGCTTAAAATTCTATATACACTTCAAAATCATTTTGCTTAGTTCCTCTTCACCTCATAAAACTCTCTTAAACCCAGTGGAATTCATACTGGTATTTAAGAAAAGTATACATTATATTGAGAATAACTGATGTTTATATCCTTCCAGCCAAAACCATAATATAGCCCTCTTCATTTCTGAGATCTTAATTTATGTCATTGAACAAAACATTATGGTTTTCTTCACATTGATTCTGTACTTTTCTTGTTGCATTCAATCCTATGTATTTTTAAAGATGGATGTTGAGACTGATTTGGAATAGTTTAATTTTACCTTTCTATCTCCTTTTCTCTGTGTACTTATTTATGTTGAAGACCAATAGATGTGGAGATTATAGAAACAGAAATAGGTATCAATTCAATAAAAAGAAATTAAAATTTAGAAATTTAGAAGTTTACGCTAATTATTTTAAAAATAAATTTGGGTAACAACAATGGAAAGGCAAACAAAGACATAACAACATCTTGTTCTTTATTTTGTACTAAAATTATCCTGTACAGGAAGGAATATGTATGCACATCCTAATTCAATCTTTTTTTTTTTAATCCTCACCCAAGGATCTTTTTCCATTTTTGTTCAGATAGAGTGGGAAGGAGAGAGAGGAAGAGAGAAGAGAGAGAGAAACATCGACGTGAGAGGAACACATCAACTGGTTGCCTCCCGCATGACCCCAATCAGGGCCTGGGACGAACTACAACCGAGGTACATGCCCGTGACTCATTGGTCTGCAGGCCGACACTCTAACTGCCGAGCCAAACCGGCCAGGACCTAATTCAATTATTTTAAAAAAAATCCTCACCTGAGAATATGTTTTATTGATTTTTAGAGAGAAGAAGGGAGAAAGAGAAACATCTATCAGTTGCCTCCAGTATGTGCCCTGACTGGGGATCGAACCTGAAACCTAGGTATGTGCTTTTGACCAGAAATTGAACCCAAGACCTTTTGATGTACGGGATGATGCACCAACTAACTGAGCCACCTTGCCAGGGCCTAATTTGATCATTTTTTTCTTTTAAATATGTTTTTATTGATTTTTTTTTTTTAGAGGGTGAGGAAGGGAGAGAGAGAGAAACGTTGATGTGCGAGAGATACATTGATCAGCTGCCTCCTGCATGCACACTAGCGGGGATCGAGCCTGCAACCCAGGCATGTGCCCTGACCAGGAATCAAACTGGGACTTCTCAGTCCAGGGGATGATGCTCAATCCACTGAACCACAATGGCTGGGCTAATTGCATCTTTTTTTTTCCTTTACTGATTTTAGAGAGAGGAAGAGAGAGAGAAACATTGATGAGAGAGAACATCGACTGGCCACCTCTTGCATGCTCCCCACTGGGGATTGGGCCCACAACCTGGGCATGTGTCCTGACTGGGAATCAAACTGGCGACCTCTTGGTGCATGGGTCGACGCTCAACCACTGAGCCACACCAGCTGGACTAATTTGATCATTTTTAAAAAACATTTTATAGCCTTAGGAATAATACATGAACTTTAGTTTGCCATAGGAAAACCACATGAAATAGCTTCAGCTTTTCCATTTACACTCACTGACCCAATGCCTAATAACACGAAAAAGTTTTCCACCCAATAAAACAACTAAGTTTCTATTCTTATGATTCTAGAATTTCATAATTTTTCCCACTTGGCTGGGGATAAAGGAATGACAAGGGTGTCTATGAACTAAATGCATTTACTTTTATTTAGGGGGAAAATCTATTTCTATGGAAAGCAAGGAAAGAGAGAACAAGATATCTCAAGTATGGAAACATTCCTCTACTATATACTAAACTCCACATTAGTGCTGAAAAATAACCCAACTGTTACAAAGTGTCCAATGACATCAATTTTGTTACTTACTTTATAATTTGAAACCATCCACTTAGAACAAGGTAAATGCAAAACATTGACATTTAATTGAAATCACTTTAGGGGTATGACAGCAAAACCAAATAATAAAATTGAAAGCAATGTGGGGTGTGTGTGTGTGTGTGTGTGTGTGGGGGGGAAACTGGATAAAAGAAGGTGAAGAGAGTAGCCCAAAAACATATATACATAGCCCATGGATACAGACAAAAGAGTGGTGAAACCAGGGGAAGGGTGGCAGGGGCTGGGAGGAGGTGGGTAAAGGGGGGAAATATGGAGGACATTTGTAACAGTGTCAACAACAACAAAAATTTAAAAACAAAACAAAACAAAACAAAAAGCAAAGCAATCATCAAGCCATAGACAAGAGCCAAATACAATAATTGGAACAGACAGGTAGCTAGCTGTTTATACTATGAATTATGAGATAACTACACAACTTTGAAATCTTTGGAAATCTCTTTGTATATCATCTCCAATTCCCCATTATTGGTTTTATTCTTATCACCATGGACTCTGACTTCTCTCCTTACTACCATGTAAAAGAAATGCTTAAAAGTCACCAATGACCTAAATCATCTAGTGCTTTTTCTCTCCTGCAACATGTGATGTTATTAAGCACAGCTCTCTTGAACCCTCTCTTTACTGGGCTTCTACAGAGTACAATGATCTGTTATCTTTTTTTTTATCCTCACCCAAGGACATTTTTGCATTTATCTTCAGATAGAGCGGGAGGGAGGGAGGGATGAAGAGAGAGAGAGAAACATCGATGTAAGAGACTCACATCGAGTGGTTGCCACCCACAGGGCCCCAAGTGGGGCCGGAGATGAACTGCAACCAAGGTACGTGTCCTTAGCGGTAACCAAACCCGGGACTCTCCAGTCTGCAGGCCAATGCTCAAGCCGCTGAGCCAAACCAGCCAGAGCCTGTTATCCTTTTTAAAGTTTGCTATAACTCTTATTTCTCTTGCTCTTCCTGTTTCTGTCTCTGTCCACAATCTTTAAAACTCAGCCATGGGCTCTCTTTCTTTCTTTCTAACCCATCTTCCTCTTTTATATTTTTGTTATCATTTCCCATAGAAACCACTGCAAAAGTTACCTAACTAGTCGTCTGCCTACTCCAAACTATGTTCACAAGAAGCATTTTTTCTTAAAATATAAATTGGATTACATTACTCTCCTGTTTAAAATTCTTCAATGGCTCCCGATTACACTTAGAATGAACTAAATAAGTCCACTTATGAATTAAATGGTTTACATCACCTGGCCTCTGTCTCCTTCTTAGCTGTGCCACTGGCTCACTATGTTCTACTATTGCAGCTCCTGGAATGTAACAATATCATCAGGCTTCATATACTCTGCAATTGCTATTTCCTCTATCTAGACAGCTCTTTTCTGACACTTTGCATGGCAAGCCCCCTTATTCTTTAGATTCTTGGTTCACAGGTGGCCTCCTCAGACAGAGATCTTCCTTTCCAGATTCAATCTAATGATGGACCACTCATTATTATTATTATCTACCACACTTATAAACTCTTAATATTATTCTGTTTACTTGGTTTTGGTTTGCGTTCCCCATTAGAATGTGAGTTCCATATGGACAGTGAACTGATTTCAATGCTCACTATACTAGTTAACACACAGAAGATGGTCAATAAGTATTTTAAAATTATAAATGAATTAATGATTCCCTGATCTGAAGAATTCCATTTGTTCATATTTACTTCATCCATCAACTGGATCACAATTTTTCTAATGCAAATCAAAGGTCTTAAAAAAAAAATGATGAAGAAGCTGAAACCCAGTGAAGATAAACAACTTAGTAATTGCTGTTACCTGGTTGGTAACCTGTTATCCAGACATGCAATTATGCTAAAAAAATTTTTCAGCAATTTGATTTCGCTGTAGAATACATACACACACTTAACAAAAACTTCCTGTCCCTGAAAAACATTACAAGTAAGTAGTCTTAAGGCTACTGTGATTTAAATTGTTACTGGTAGTCTTTGACAATGTGTTTACCCAAATTCAGGTCCTATATCTCCAACTGCTAACTAGACTTTCATCCACTGTAACATCTATCACACTCTACCTACCTAAAATATAATAAATCCTGATTAGTCTTAAAAATAAACAAGTTACTAGTAACATTTTTTATCCTAAAATATAGCAAAATACTAGCAGAAAATTGATTTGGATGCCATTTCATGCCAGAGCTTGTATGTGGCATAGCATACATTTGGACAAACACATGAAAAAAGCTGTGTCCTGATGTAGACATGGCACTGCACTTGTTATGCATAATTTCCCCATCCTTGCCTTCCCAGATTTAGTCATACCCTAAAACTGTGATTAACTTAAAAAGTTTTTCCCATTTTATAACTCCCTTTCCTAGCTAAAATCAAACCAACAAACCCAAGCCAAAATGAACCAAATTAACATCTTGACTGAAAATTAAATCTAATGTCAACTAAATTTAAAACACAACAAAACACCTAATAGTACAGTTATTTTAATGAGGTTAATCCATCTAGAACACCTTGACAACTGAAAGACTTAGTAATTACTATTTACTGACTTACACATCTTATTTAAATAAGAGTAAAAAGTTAACAATACCAAAGCATAGCTCCTTGAATCTTCTCTTAATTTATATCTCTTGCCTTCCTTTTCCTTGGAAATATAGAGCATGGGGTGATTAAAAGAAACCTTGAGCCCTGGCCTGTTTGGTTCAGCAGGTGGAGCGCCAGCCCATGGACCAATGAGTCTCAAGTTTGATTCCAGTCAAGGGCACGTACCTCAGTTGTGGTTTGTCCCTGGCCCTGGTCAGGGTTGTGTAGGAGGCAACCAGTCGATGTTTCTCTCTCCCTCCCTGAAGATAAATAGAAAAATATCCTCCAGTGAGGATTAAAAAAAAAAAAAAAAAGCTTGAAATCATAATAAACAAGAAACTTTAACCCATTGATAATGTACAGATTCTGTAGCCACCAGCAAAAGAAGGAAAATGGATGAAACATACTAGTAAACATTATGCCAGGTACTTTGTTCAAGTGTTGACTGGGCAGTAGTAATTAAAAGAATAGGGCAGTAGTAATTAAAAGAATAATTGATTTTATTAGAGAAACTATTAAGATTAGTTAGAAACAGAATGAATGAGTAAACTCAGCAGGAACGTATATAAGTAAAAAAAGGAAAAAATATAGAGTATATGTTCATATTCCTGTGATCAAAAAAGTGAAAGAAATCCTGAGTACAGTTGAGAGTTTGACCTTATAAGCAGAAGGTTCCGTCAATTTAGTAATAGGGCCATCTTCTTACCAAAGACATGGAGAAAAAAAGAAAAACACGCAAAAAGAATAAATAACAAGCAGAGGTAGAGCCAAGTATACTATATTAACTTCCACCTTGAAAAAAATTCTGGGAAAAATTTGGGGAGGATTTGTGTTACAGATTAAGAATGAAGTTATGAGACAAATATTTTTAGTTTAAAAGAGGCAATTTGGGCCAGTTTACTGGAATATGTCTGGGTATGATGCATACCTGTTGTTTCTCTCATTGAATTTTGTCAAAGCCAGAGTAGACAATGTCAGTTAGCATCACTACTTGGAAAGAACACTGAGGGGCCCAGCCAGAGTGGCTCAGTTGGTTGGGCATCATCCGGTGCACCAAAAGGTTGCCAAGTTTGATCCCTGGTTGGGGCACATAACGATTGATGTCTCCATCTCTCTCTGTAAGCATGTTCTCTGGTGAGGATTTAAATAAATAAATAAATGTTTGAAAGAAGGAAGGAAGGAAGGAAGGAAGGAAGGAAGGAAGGAAGGAAGGAAGGAAGGAAGGAAGGAAGGAGAGAAAGGAAGGAGAGAAAGGAAGGAGAGAAAGGAAGGAAGGAAGGAATGAGAGAAAGGAAGGAAGGACAGACACTGGGGGCATAGCCACTCCCCTGGCAACCTGTTTGGGTAGTCTACTGTAGGAGATGGCTCATTCTGCTTTTATATCCCAGAGGATTTTGAACCATTATACAACAATAGGGGAAACAGAACAGAGAATAGTTTAATTACATTTATTCCTCACAACAACATAAGGTACATAGGGAAAATAATCTCTGTGTTACAAAGAAAATGGACCTAATGATCCGAAAAAATGGGGACCTCAGTCACAAAGGATAGAGTTAAAAATCTGAATCTATTTCTTCTAATTCTGAAGTCCATGTTTACTACAAGCCTCACTTACATCAAAGTATCATTGCAGGAATGTTGTATGATTTAAGTGAAACAGCAGTTCTTTAAAACACTATTGTGAGTTATTTTGAAAAACAAACCATATATAGGAAAAAGCATTTCCAGTTTTGAGTAGCTAATATTCACATAAGCTTTTAGAATATAAATGCTTTATTAAATATACACACCACTTCTGTTTCAGTTATTATGCAACATGTAATAAGATGGATACTTCAGAAATTATCACATAGCAATTATACCTTCCTATTTCTTGAATAGCTAGGTAAATGACTTTCTTCTTGACTTTCTCATTTTGATAATTAAGAAAATATAACTAAAGGGGATGGCTGTGTTCTAATTAAATCCTTTTGTGGTAAAGGCTTTTCCAAGTTTACATATAAATATAGCAAAAAGATCCTGGATGCCCTTTTTTTTCAATAAGTATGTCAGTATTTTGTTTCTCAAGTCAGTATAATGAAAACTGTTTTGAAGATAACAAGACACATGGATTTTATAAAACTTTTGTGGCCTGGTAGCACTCTTAATCTAGAAACATGTTATAAGCTATTGACATATCCTTACTTGTTATAAGAGACAAATTGTTCTCTTTGCAAAAAGACACACAACATTCTTGCATATATTCATTTTTAAGATGTGATCTAAACAGAATGGTGTTATTATTAACGGATACCTGTAACAATATGTAAATCAACTTGTCAAAATACTATACCTTCCTCTCCTTGAACAGGTTCTTCTAATAGCAACTCTGTCATACATTCCCAGTCTTTCAACAGTTCTTGAGAGCTCTCCCACAAACTGTCCACCAAGTAGGCTGCATGTTCGTGCAACTAAAAACAACAAATCAAGTGTGACTGAAGAACATTTAATGAAGAAACTACTAATAATACTTTGAGTTAATAAACCATTTTCTTCATAATTAAAATGGCTTGTTCACAATGTATTCTACTGTCAATAATGGAATATACTATGTAGATTCAAAAAGACTTTTTTTTTACAGTAGTAAATGGTATCATTTACAGATGAGGAAACAGTATAATTAACAGAATTCCTGAAATTATAAACATCCTCTAGGTCACTTTCCACTCTTCTTGGATTGTCTCTTGTAACTATCTTTTTTTTTTTTTTTAAAGGAAATCAATTACTTTCTCCAAGAACTGCATTTGAAACCTTGGTACCAGTCTAAGTACTTTATATCTCTGTCACCTTTGGTCAAGGTCAAAATGTAAGTTACTCCATCACTTTTCTCCTTTCATTTCCATTTTACTCCACACTCTTTTTTTTTTTTTTTTGCTGTTTGTTACTCTTGACAATTTTCTCGACATGTTTCCACAGTAAACAAACACCAAGTTTCTCATCTAACACTTCATACCAAACTCTCTCCCACTTGTTAGTCATTAGACCATGAAAAAGATTACTCCAATAAAGCTTTTCAGGAAAGGTAAGCAGAGGTGTTGGCATTGTTCTTGTTTACAGTGAACTCCTCCATCCTTGATGTGGTTCAGCAGTTAGAGCATGCCCACACACCAAAGGGTCCTGGGTTCAATTCCTGGTCAAGGGCACATACATGGGTTACCGGTTTGATCACTGGCCCCAGGTCAGGCTCCTGAGGCAATCAATCAATGTGTCTCTCACATCAATATTTCTCTCTCTCTTTCTCTCTCCCAGTCCCTCCCTCCCACTCTGTCTAAAAATCAATGGGAAAAAAATATCCTCAGGTGAGAATTAGCAAAAAAAAAAAAAAAAAAAAGAAATCTTTCCATCTTTGAGGCTCATGATGTCCAGCTAAACCACTTTCTAGATCAGTGTTTTCCAAGCTACGGATTGCAACCCATTTCAAAAATTGAAACAAAGTAGAAAAGAGTATATAGCACATAGAAAGGTAAGTATTTTATATAACTCTTATTTCAGTTTTATGTGCTCATACTTGGATTTCTCATGAGTAGTGGCCCCAAAATGTAGAACTTTCTAAACCTATTGATTATCTACCTGATATCTTTGCACATTTGGCATGTGAGTTGGTTTTCTTTCTCACATGACAAATTTACTATTATTCTTAACCTCAATGTGCATTTGATGACCAATTTAAAGCTCTGCCTCATTTGACCTTCAAAATTCTGTACTTCATTTCCAATGCATTTCAAATCTCACATTCTGGCTCCTTAACTGCCTCTTGACATTCACACCCAGACACACTCACACCCGTTTCCCAATGTTTTTTGTCAAAGCCAGACTAGATGGCAGTGATGGGTGCACAGACATTAAAAAATAGGTAGGGAGAATTTTCTGAATCCAGTGAGATTTTGCTTCTTGGCACTTGTCAGCTTGGCTCAAACACTCATTTAAAAAAAAAAAAAAAAGGTATAGTTATGTATATTTCTCCACTCTAAAAACAAATCAAAACAAAAAAAACCCTATGCTAAATAAACTTCCTTTTATGCCTAACTATGTGGACATTAGTGTGTCTATAGAAGATGTATAAAAAGGTTCACAATTCTATATTTTTGGTAGATTATACCTTCTATTCTATAAAATATCGCCTTTGTCATCAATTCTAGGTTATCTTACATGATACTGTCCCCTCATCTTTTTTTTAAGCATTTATTAATTATATTCAGGACTTTATCCAGTTTGTTTAATTCCTGGTGTTTATTTTACACTTCCTATGTTATTTTGAATAAGGTATTTATAAGACATTTTTTCATTTCTTTATTTCAACCCTAAATTATAATCTTCTTTTTAATAAAGCATGTTAATCCATTTACATTTACTGGAATTACTGACATTGAAAAAATTCCTGGCACCTGATTCTCTGTGCATTACTGATGACATTTTCTTGTTCTATCTGTGCTTCCTTCAGTTTTATTTTCTCACACATTTTTCCATAACTAAGATCCTTAGCACATTTATTTACTTCTCTTCCTTTATTTATTTATTTTTACTTCTCTTCCTTTAGTTTGAACATTCTATTCCTACATTTTAAGAATAATTTTTATCATGGGCATGGACAACAGTGTGGTGACTGCAGGGTGGGTGGGTGGGGGGTTGAAGGTAGAAGAGGGTATGGGGGGATAAATGGGGATGGAAAAATAAATATATACTTTCAAAAAATGAATAATTTTTAGATATTTAATTTCACAGCCATATTATTTTGGCTTCAGACTTATGTTTCTTCTTTTCCTTTTGTTGTATTCATTTTTTATTTGGCTAGAAAATATCATCAAATAATACTTTACATATAGAGTGAATGGGTAAATACTCTAACTGCATGTCCTTTGGTTTCTCCCCTTTATTCCGTTCTCTTTACAGAACTCCTACTAGATAATATAATAAAAGTACTTAACCTGGCCCTGGCTGGTTTGGCTCAGTGGTTAGAAAGTTGGCCTGCAGACCAAAGAGTCTCAGGTTCGATTCCAGTCAAAGGCATGTACCTCAGTTGTGGTTCAGTTCCTGGCCCCATGGGGGAGGCAACCAGTCGATGTGTCTCTCTCACGTTGATGTTTCTCTCTTTCTCTTCCCCCCTCCCACTCTATCTGAAAATCAATGAAAAAATATCCTCAAGAGAGGATTAAAAAGAAAAAGTACTTAACCTGAACTCTCGTTTTTGTTTTTGTAAATCCTCATCTGAGGATACTTTTTTCCACTGATTTTTAGAAAGATAGGAAAGGAGGGATGGATGGATGGGGAGGGAGAGAGAGAGAGTGAAATATCGATGTGAGAGAGACACATTGATTGGTTGCCTCACTCACCCTAACCGATGTCGGCAATAGAACCTGCAACCCAGGTACGTGCCCTTGACCAGGAATCAAACCAGTGACCCTTTGGTGTGGAGGCCAACACTCTAATCACTGAACCACACTGGCAAGGGCTGTACTCCCTATCTTTTAATTTCCCTCTCATATTTTTTATTTCTTCTTTTACACTACTTTCTAGAAAAATCCCTTGGTTCAATCTATAGTCAATCTTTGGTTGTGCCCATTCAGGCTATTTTATGATCTGCCTAAGCCCTAAATATGGGAAATCATGTTTTTTTAATTTCTAAAAACATTATTCCTCTTTCATAATGGCATCTTTCTATATCTGGGGTATTAATAAAAAATTTTCATCAATATGTTGGTTTTCTGCTGTGCTTTCATGGTATTGATTTTTCCAAGTTTCAGTGATTCTTGGTTGTCTGTTCATTTATATTAATGAGTCTAGACTCAAGAATACTGGTAGGTAGAATTCCTTGGTTGTGCAGGAAAGTGGAAAGAGGAATCTATAATCAGGCAGACTTTTCCTCTAACGTGTGGGTACGCAATTTGTCTTTTGAATACAGAAGTTCTCTGTCCTTCCTTGTGGAGATAAATGAACTGTGGCATTCATTCACTACTTTGCTTCTCAGACCCATGTACACATCCCAAATGCCTAGACCAGCATTTCTAAAATCTAAAAGAATTTCCCATTTTTGTCTCATATATAGGTATGGGTTACTTAACCCTAATGGAATTCATAGTCAATTACTATATAGCTTCCACAAATTCCTCACTGTTCTGGTGAGCTGCTAATCTTTCATTTTGACTTATTTAGCATAAGGTTTTCAGTTGGATGAGTTGCTGGCACAATTCAAGGCTTTATGTAGTATAATTACATTAGCATTGGCATTTTAAAGGATTTTCTTTGCTTTTTTTTGAGACAGGAAGGGAGAGAAAGATAGAAATATCGATGTGAGAGAGAAACATCAATCGGCTGCCTCCTGCTTGCCCCCTACTGGGGATCCAGCCTGCAACCTAGGCATGTGCCCTGACCGGGAATCGAACCAGGACCTCTCAATCTCAGTCCATGGGACAATGCTCAATCCACTGAGCCATACCGTCCAGGCAAGGATCACTTTTCTATTATCTTCAACCCACCATATTAAAATTTAGCTTGGGCATATTGTCATTGTTACAGAAATATTTTGTGTGGTAGCCACTACTGTCAATGTAGATGCTAATTTCTTTGATCATTTCCTCATCTTTCTGACTGTAAGGTGGTGGCTGTGTAGAATGTATTATCTTAACACCAATAACCACTTGTTTCAAACTCAATGTGTATGTCAGGACATAAATATGTGTTGTCTCCCTTTTCTGATTAGGAGTTTCAAATTCACCAATATTAGTAACAACAATCAGTATAACATGGTCAGTCAGGAATTGGCTTGATACAATGCTTATGACACAGTCTTTCTGTCTTGGGGCATCTGTGATGGCCACATAACTTGCTGCTTAAAATTTTTTTTTCTTTATTGATTTTAGAGAGAGAGGAAGGGAGTGGGAGAGAGAGAAAGAAACATCGATGAGAGAGAACATCGACTGGCCGCCTCCTGCATGCCCCTCATTGGGGACTGGGCCTACAACCTGGGCATGTCCCTGACTGGGAATCGAACCAGCGACCTCCTGGTGCATGGGTCGACGCTCAGCCAGTGAGCCACACCGTCTGGTCAACTTGCTGGTTTAAAATCTTTACAAGTATACCGGGTAAATCCATGTTTGAGAAAAAAACCAAACAAACAAACAACCAAACTAAGATGGCTAGTAAGAGTAAAAGGTTGCAATCACCTTTCACTTTATAAGAATGACATTCTATTGGTAGTGAAAGGTGAAGCTATAAGAAGGCCTTCAGGCATCCAATGGCTATAAAAACCCTGAAATTAAAAAGGATCTGGAACCCTAAAAATAAATTTTCTAAAAAGTTTATGGTATAAAAACAGCATGAAAATAAGGTATCTGCAAATGTTCTTTGTAGTCTTTAGGAATTAGATGAACAAAAAAGGTAACCTATTAACAGATAAAGAGTCACTACATAGTAAAATGGCTAATTAAAATTATATTAAATGTATTTATAAATAATGTATAACATTATATTTGGGTAGATTTTATCTGGCTATATACAAGTACAATTTATTTATTTAATTTTATTTTTAAAATATTTTTTCCTTATTGATTTTAGAGAGAAGGAGGGAGAGGGAGAGAGATAGAAACATCGATGAGAGAGAGCATCAATTGGCCGCCTCCTGTATGTCCCCCACTGGGGATTGGGATCACAACCTGGGCATGTGCCCTGACCAGGAATCAAACCAGCGACCTCTTGGTGCATGGGTTGATGCTTAACCAGTGAGCCACACCGGCTGGGCTCTAAGTATAATTTATAGTATTTTCCTCTAAGCTGGTTATATAAGACAAACTAATCTCATTTTCCTGGTGACTTTAATTACAATTTTCTGGGTGCATTCTGAGTAATCTTTAATTACCTTCAAGGTTATTCACAATATTTTACCTCAAGTTTTCTCTGCCTGCAAACTTTTCTGTAAAATAGTTACATACAAGAAAGGAGTTCACTGTATAATGGAAACTTACAACGATTACTTTCATAAGGACTAATTTATAATGTGAATCTTAAGAACATATAAAAACAAACAAAAAAAGTTATCATTCACACACTAGGAATGAGCACTCTGGTGAGATTTCTTGGATATGTCAACATGTCTGTTAATTTTCTGTCTTAAATGACTACCATAATCAATCTCATCATTCCATATGCCTGGAAGGAGGGCGACTATACTTCTAGATCCAGAAATATTCTGGGTAATGCTTATTGCTTTCCAATAATTATTCATAGCAACCATGTCACTCTAAAAAGTATCACAGTTTGTGCAAAATATTCTGATTTTACTACCTATAGGGAAATTTAAAGTCATCATGTTCAAGTACCATTCATTGTACCATTTGTCATGCATAAAATATGCAAGCTATTTTGTCACCTGAAACCAATGACTGCTATACAGGTTGTGATTGCTTAAAAATGTCACTTTTTAGTACAAAAAGAAAAGAAAATTAATAACTAATTTAGGCAGATCTCTTAATCTCCATTAATTCACCCATAATTCAAATATAAAAGAGGGTGCACTGTAAATCTCTTTCAATTCAACATTTTAGAATTCCATTACTAAAATGTTACTATTTAACATTCCTCTAAAACAAAGAGATAATCAATTCAGTTAATTCTAGTTAATTAATTGGTAATTCATCTATAAGCAGGACTCATTCTACTTATGATTTCTAAAATCTCTTTCAATTCAACTTTTCACCAGTCTATGACTACAATATTACTAATTAAAGTGTTACAGTAAAACAAAGAGGAATTCAGAGTAGAACACAATCAGAATCCCACCATACTATAAGAATATACCTTTATATTCTTGGGTGTACACTAGTATAGCAGGATAAGAAAAGAGATTTTAACAAAGAATGTTTCTTGTGAAACACAGGAGACCTAAAGGACAATATTATAATCATGAATCAACTAGAAACCCTTAAATATAATTTGCAATTGCTTCTGCAGCTGACAAGAATGCCATAGAGAAGCAGGAAATATATTTTAATGTTCTTGTATCACTTTAGTAAACAGCAGTAAACACAGGAATACAGTACCACCAACTGAAAATAGAGCTGCAATACACATCACAAATTATTGCTTTAAATAAAAGATAAAACTGCATACAACTAAGTACTGTACTTATGCTTTTTAATATATCTAAAAGAAAATTCTTTTGGGCTTTCAAAGATCTAAAACATTTCCCTTCAATTAATAATTAACCTAGATCATCATATTCCCTAAACTTTTAATTTAAATAGTATTGGCATGTCTCATCCATTTCAATTTTGGAATCTGTTGGTGCTATTAAAGTCAAATTTTTATAGAGCACTGAATTGCTGCATACTACTTTTAATCCTGTTCCTCTAAATCCTAAGGAGGCTAAGGGTATAATCTGAAATGGTCTATCACAAGAGTGATATTTACTGAGTATTTAATGTTCTATCTTAAACATTCACAATCATTTGGTATTTTACCCATAACATAACCACACTTGCTTTTTAAGAAAATAATGATTTAAATTTTACTATGCAAAGTGTGGCCCCTTGACCAGAAGCATAAAAATCACCTAGGAGAGCTTGTTAGAAATGCAGCATCTCAGGCCCCACCCCAGAGCTACTGAATCAGAACCAGCATTTTAACAAGATCCCCATGTACTTTGTATACATACTTAAAACTGTCCTTAAAGATATTCTTTACTCAAATGCAACTCTAACCCAGCCTGGTATGGCTAAGCTGTTAGAGTGTAGGCCTGAGGACAAAGGGTCTCAGGTTTGATTCCTGGTCAAGGCCACGCACTTGGGTTGCAGGTTCAATCCCTGGCCCTGGTCAGAGTTGTGTGGGAGGCAACCAATCCATGTCTCTCTCTCACATCAATGTTTCTTTCTCTCTCTTCTTCCTTTCCTCCCTCCTGTCCACTCTAGCTAAAACTCAATGGAAAAATATCCTCTCGTGAGGAATAATAACAACAACAACAAAATATGCAACTCTCCAGCTAGTTTTGTTTCTGACTGTATTCTTGCTCTATTCATTTCCAATTTGCTTTAAAATATATCAGCAACTCCACTACTTCTCTGCTTCACTTTGCCCTAACCCTGACTCATTTCACTGACTCAGTTCTTAGTTCTCCTTAATTTTATTTTTCATATAGGCTGCCTGTTTGTCCCTTTATTCCTCATTCCTACAGAGTTTCTCCAGTACCTCCAAATTTGAGCAGTTATAAAATCGTTTAAGTTTCTCTTCTTCCAGGACTTTCCAACACAAACCAAAAATACTTTTTCCAAAGTAAAATCAAGAGTTCTAAATTTCTAGGTTCTCTTCACTTTCTTTATAATCTCGTTTCCATTCATTTCTGAGTCAAGTAGCTTATTCATTCAGGTGCTATGTAGGTTTAGCTTGCCATTCCCCAATGTCATAATAGTAATAGGAAATACAGTTATAATAGCAAAGAGCATTTTAGTGAACAAACCAAAGCTCACTTGTGCAAACAGACTCTGATAATATATTATGAATATTAATTACAACATTATTTAGGTGATAACTCACATGCAAATACTGCTATGGAACTTGTATAACTATTACTCAAAACATTTACATTTATATTTTTCTTTCTCATTAAATAATATAATTTTCAAACAAAATAGAACAAATGGTTTTAACATTTGACAATTTTCACAAACTCTTTAATTTAAAAGCTATAGAAAAAATTTCAAGAAAAACACAAAGCAACTGTAATAGTTTAAAAACTGCTAGTCTATATTCAGTGTTGATCCGTACCTGCATATATACTCTCATAATAGGATTCCATAATCAGGCAATCCATGGAGGCAATTTAGTAAGGAACAGGCTTATTTTCATTTGATTGAAAAACATCAACTTGAGAAAGTATAAGGAACTTGGGCCCAGGAATGAAAAAATACCAGGTGGCCAAAAGCCAAATGAAGATCAGAGGGCCAAAAGGATTAGAAAAAACAACAACAACAACAAAAAAACCCCCTGGTGGGTGTGGCTCTGTGGTTAGAACACCTGCCTGCACATCTAAGGGTTTCTAGTTTGATTCCCAGTCAAGGGCACGTACCTGGGTTGCAGGTTTGATCCCTGGCCCTGGTCAGGAGGCATGAAGGAGGCAAACAATCGATGTGTCTCTCTCATCTCCCTCTCCCTCCCTTCTTCTCCACCCCCACCCCCCCACCATTCTAAAAATGAATGGCATAAAATATCCTTGGGTGAGGATTAACAAAAGAACAAAGAAAAACAAGAATTTTATATCCTTTGTAACTGCTTACTTTTCTTACCCTGACATGGAAAATTCCACAATTCTGCCTTTTTCAGAGTCTGTCTTTTCGTGCAAGCCTGCTTTGTCCCCAGCTTACAAAAGCAGTCAAGCAAAGCCACTCCCCAACTGACCCCTCCTTCCCCAGGCAGTTCAGAGGACCTTCTTTCCTCTGTGCTGTCTCCCTTGTGCTCAAGCATAAGCTTAATAAAATAGGTCTGAAAATTTCACTGGGGTTTTCTCTTGATTCTATCTTGGGGAACCCAAGAACTCCAATGCTGGTACAAATTAATTAAAATAAATTCAATGACAATTTTATTTAATATGTACTCTAAAACAAAACACAAAATAGTTATGTTAAAAATTTACCTCACTTTCAAGAAAGAAAAGAACCAGCATCCTAATGAGATTCCCATTTGGACTGTTCCTTCCCCTCCTCTTTGCTAATGCTTCTTCTGCTTGTGGGTCATGTCTGCTAAACAGCCTGGAAATAAGTAACAAAATAAGAACATAACAATATTTATGGATATAAATTTTAGTCTTTTCCTTCACTTTACAAATTATTTCAGTGTGAAAATAAAATATCAGAAATCAGGTTACTGGTTTATTTCAATACAAGTATGTTAACTGATGTTTTTATAGACAAAAAAATGTTAGATCTGAACAATTTCATACAGTTCAACCATATACAGTGTCAAAAGAAGCTTTTTTACTAATGCCTAAATAATAGAGTATATAATTTTAAAGAGTTTTATTTCCTTAAATATTGATTTCATAGTCAAATAATTACAGCATTTAACCAAATGTTTCATCAATATTTTAAAAATTAATACTTTTAATCATGATTACTTCTTGCATTCTTATGTGCTTATTAGCCTATTACCTAAAAACGGTACTCACTACCCTCAAAGGTATTGAGTAAAATGACATAAACATTAAGTTGATAAAAAATACCACTTAGCAACAAAACTTCTAAAATATGGCAAAGAAATAATCTGAAAAACTGTATTTGCTAAGAAGATTTATTTTAACAAAATTTAAAGATTGCTAAAGGTGCCTTCTTCCCCAAGTATCGCTCCAGGTAAAATGGATATAACAGCAAACAAAGACAAAGTCACTGTTTCCATTGACTTCTCACTCTGGTGGATGAAGATAAACAGTAGATAAATATATACCTATCTCAGTTGTTATAAGGAAAAACAAGGAACTAGGGATGGGGATATAGAGTGTGCTAATTTAGATATGGACATCACAGTGGGCCTATCAGATGAGGGGCTAAATAAATGATAAAGAAAGAAGAACTTCAGAGGAGCAATGGGTAGCAGCAGCTCGTCCCAGGCTAACTTCCTGAACCTGTCTCCAAGGCTCCCTTTTCTGACTTCCCTGTGAGCTAGAGCAGCCCTGTCTAGGCTCTCCTGTGGCTTCTTCCATCTAAGCCCTTCCTTGTTTCACTGTCCCCAGCCTTGATTAATGTCCTTTCAAAATAAAAAAAAATAAATAAAAAAGAAAGAAAGAACAACTTCATGTGTCATAAATATAAACCAATCTCAGGTAGAAAATTAGTACAGAGAGGCTGAATATTTGGCGGGGGTGGGGGAGACTATATGGTAGAGGGAGAAGATTACAGTATTACATTGAAGTGTACCGGCATAGCTCCCATACTGGTTTAGGAGACAGTTTTCTTTACTTGGGGGACTTTCAGAGGGGAACAAATGTACAAATGTGGTTAATTGCATTCACTATATATAAATATGAAGTATTAAGAATTAGCTTAGCCCGGCCGATGTGGCTCAGTGGTTGAGCATCGACCCATGCACCAAGAGGTTGCCGGTTTGATTCCCAGTTAGGGCACATGCCCAGGGTGTGGGCCAAATCCCCAGTGGCGGGCATGCAGGAGGCGGCCAATCGATGTTCTCTCACATTGATGTTTCTATCTCTCTCTCCTTCTCCCTTCCTCTCTCTAAAAATCAATAAAGAAAAAAAAATTAGCTTAACATTGAAAATATTAAAATGTAGAATTTTGTTTTTGTTAATCCTCACCCAAGGATAACTTTTCCATTGATTTTTAGAGAGAGTAAAAGGGAAGGAAGGAGGGGGAGGGGGGAGAATGGGGAAAGGGGGAGGGGGAGAGACAGAGAAACATAGATGTGAGAGAGACATGGATTGGTTGCCTCCTGCATGACCCTGACGGGGCCGGGGATCGAACCTGCAACCCAGGTATGTGCCCTTGACTGGGAATAGAACCTGAGACCCTTTGGTGAACAGGGCCGACGCTCTAACCATGGAGCTACACCGGCCAGGGCTAAAATGTATAATTTTTGATGACATTAAAATGTTCACTTCAGATACGTATTACTATTTTTTTTTGGACACTTGGTTAAGCTCATAAACTAGACTACAAAACAACCATGAGTTGTATGCTGATGTATGCATTTAAAAAACTGGCCAGGTGGCTCAGTTGGTTGGAGCATCGTCCCCTACACAAAAAGGCTGGGGGTTCGATCCCCAGCTGGGGCACATACAGGAAGCAATCAATTGATATTTTTCTCTTTCTTCCTCTCCCCATCTCCAAAAATCAATAAAAAATATATCATCAGGTAAGGATAAAAACAAAAACAAAATATTAATGACTGAATTCCTGGGGCTACTCTATAGCTTACTTGTTAAGATTTAAAAGATTATAATACTGAATCATGGGATAATGCTCAAAAAGATCATTAAGAATCAAAAGTTCTCAAACTGTGAGTATCTCCAGAGCAGGGGATAAAAGAAGCTTATAAAGTGAAGCTTTTACCTGAATAAAAGGAATTGGATTAATTTTCACAAATTAAAAAAATGGAGGCTTACATGAGAATTTATTAAAAAAATTTTTTTCTTTGTTGATGTTAGAGAGAGAGGAAGGGAGAGGGAAAGATAGAAACATCGATGAGAGAGAACACAGACTGGCCGCCTCCTGCATGTCCCCCACTGGGGACTGGGCCCACAACCTGGGCATGTGCCCTGACCGAGAATTGAACTGGTGACCTCCTGGTGCATGGGTCCACACTCCACTACTGAGCCACACTGGCTGGGCTTACATGTGAATTTTTATGCAAATTATTCCAGTTTAAAAAATTTTAACAAGTATTTCAGACATAGAAAAATGCAATATAGATAAAAGGCTCTTTCTGAGTCAAGTGCTGCCAGTTTATGGCCTCTATTCCATAGAGAAATAACCAACTTTTTTAGTTTATTTTTTCTTTGAAACTATAGAGGCAATAAAGTCTTTCTAAAAACACAAAGCCTTCTGAAAAGTTAAGTAGAGAACAGAAACTAACTAGACTATAATAGTCCTGGAAAAGGAAGAGAAGTTAAAATGACAGTATACCCTTAATATTTATAACAAACAATACCTCAAGATAAATATGGAAATAGAACTATTCTATTAGCCATAGATCAGTCACTGAAAAATTAAATATTAATTAATTAATTTAAAAAATTTTGTTTTTATTGAATTTTTATACAGAGAATAAGGGAGAAAGAGATAGCAACATCAATCGGCTGCCTCCTGCATGCCCCCTACTGGGAATTGAGCCTGCAACCCAGGCATGTGCTCCAACCGGAATCGAACCTGGATCTCTCAGCCCATAGGAGGATGCTCAATCCACTGAGCCACACAGGCTGGGCTCAAAATAAAAGTCATGCATGCCTTAGCCCTGGCTGGTGTGGTTCAGTGGTTAGAGCATCGGCCCATGCACCAAAGGGTCGTGGGTTCCATTCCCCGTAAAGGGCATGCACCTGGGTTGTGGGTTTGAACCCCAGCCCCAGTCTGGGCACATTCAGGAGGCAACCAATCCATATGCCTCTTTCACATCAATGTTACTCTGTCTTTACCCCTCCCTCCCTGCCTTCACTCTTTCTAAACAAAAAAAGAAAATCAATGGAAAAAATATCCTCGGGTGAGGATTAACAAAAAAATTTAAAACAAAACAAAAATCATGCTTTAAAATCTTGACTTTCTTCCCCACTTTAATCACCAGCACACACTAGTACCCAGCTTCTTTCTTAAAGAAAAAAATTGTTCGCACAGACACGACTTTGAGAGGTGGCACTGAGTAAAGAACAGTTTGCTACTGCAGCACTGAGATGCAGATGCTGGATGGAGGCCTGCTCATTATCAAAGTTAATCATCCATGTACAACAGTTGCTCAGTGCATGATTTATATCTGTGCTTAGCATAATCACAAATTACTACAATGGACTTTTGGGTTTACCAGCCAATAATCAGTCACTAAGTTAAATCTATGAATTAAAAAACAAAAACAAAGCAAAACACATACTCAAAATGTTTATATTTTAAGACTGGATTACTCTACTAATAAATTATATAGTTGATGAATATATAGTAGATACATATATAGTAGACCACAATAAAACATGTATTTCAGAAGACTGTTTAATTATAAACTCTCATTAGCTCTATGCTTTGTCAAAAAAGTAGATGAGGTTTTGCTTTTTAATTAAACTGCAACTGTACATACAATTTTCAGCATTGCTATCAATTACTGATTAATCCTCATCCCAAAAGAAAAAAAAAGGAAAAACATGAAAAATGAGCATTTTGACAGTTACTTTTTTATTTACTGATTTTTTTTTCCCCCTCGAGAGAGGGAGGAGAGAAAGAGAGAGAGAACATCGATGTGAGAGGGATATGGTGATTGACTGTTTCCTGCATGTGCCCCAACTGAGTATTGAACCTGCAACCCAGGTACATAACCTTGACCGGGAATCGAACCTATGACCCTTTGGTGCATGGATCGACACTCTAACTGCTGAGCCACACTGGCAAGGGCCATTGGTTTATTCTTGTATGTAGCCTGACCAGAGATTAAACCTACAACCTTGGCATATTGGATGACACTCTAACCAACTGAGCCACCTGGCCAGGGCACTGAAGGTGACTTTAGATTACAAATGCGGAGAAGATGAGGACTCGAGTTTTAAAACAAGACAAACACTTTTAAAATGAAATATCAATTACCCAAGGGAGTGTTTATAAATTTCATGCATTTCCCCAATCTCCATTCACATTCCTAGAGTGGAACCATCCTTTTACATTTCACGGAAAGGGGATATGTCACAAAGAACATCGTTCTCAGGAATGTGATTCATAATATGCACAAAGGTCGTGAGGATATTACACTCCCTAGAACGTGAAATGGCCACTTCTAGCACTGTTTTCAGTCATTACTATTTTCTTCTACTAACTCTAAAATAATAACAAAACAAAATACAAAAGTAGAACCTGGTTTCAAAGATAATTAACTCACTTTTTGTGAAGGAATTCTCCAGCTGCCACAGCAACAGGACGATGTGCTGAGTAAACCAAGTGGTAAACATTTTCACAGTCTTCATTGGAAAGAGCTTCTTCACTACCACTGAAAAATTGAGAAAGTAACATCTGAGTCAAAACAGATGTTTATTTTCAGTTCTAACTTTATTTAGTTTTATAAAGTTCATTATAAAAGCTCAAGGCATACTAATTAAAAAAAATTTTTTTTTCTTTATTGATTTTAGAGAGAGAGGAAGGGAGAGGGAGAGAGAGAGATGGAAACATCGATGACAGAGAACATTGACTGGCCGCCTCCTGCATGCTCTTCAACTGGGGATTAGGCCCACAACCTGGGCATGTGCCCTGACCAGGAATCGAACAGGTGACCTCTTGGTGCATGGTTTGACACTCAACCACTGAGCCACACCAGCCGGGCTCAAGGCATACTGATTTTATTTTCACCTTTTTAATCTTACTTTGAAAATAATATTTCTCATATCACTATATAAAATTCAGAATAAAACAATAAAACAAGAAAATAAATTGTCCACAATTCTTTCTACACATACCCATAGACAATGACTATTAATATCTTGGGATGTACATTAGCTCAAATTAGCACAATTCTTTTTTTTTTTTTTTTTATCCTCACCCGAGGACATTTTTTCATTCTTTGTTCAGATAGAGTGGGAAGGAGAGAGAGGAAGAGAGAGAGAGAGAGAAACATCGACGTGAAAGGGACACATCGAGTGGCTGCCACCCACACGACCGCCCAGGGCCGGGGACAAACTGCAACCGAGGTACATGCCCTTAGCGGGAACCGAACCCTGGTCTCTCTGGACCGCAGGCCGACGCTCTAACCGCTGAGCCAAACCGGCAAGGGCAAATTAGCACAATTCTTTAAATGTGCATGAGATTTTTGTTGACAGGCACTGGAAATATATTTGTCCGTTTCATAGAGTTAAATTATTATGATGCGATGTAGTAATTCTTCTCTCCATAACTGTCTGTTTTAAATTATATTTCATCACCATATTTACAACACTATTTAGTCTTATATTTAAATGAAATTTATTTAATAGTCACAACCAATCCTTTACTAACACAAATTTCACACCTTTCCATTCATGTATGCTTAAAGTTTGAGCCATTTCTTAGTTTGCCAAGTGTATCCTTAAGTATTTTTTCCAAAAAAAGAAAATCTATTTCCTGACTATAAACATGCTTAAAAATGTCTGATGTGAATTAGCAACGACTACGTGGATTATAGAATTCTTGGGCTGTACAGGTTATTGACAACATGTAGGGGTATACGCTCATTCCCGAGAATTTGATCCTGGATATGCCTCAGGAGCTAGGAGATAGTTGAGTTACCTGTAAAATACACGTAAAATTACAGTGACCTTTGCCAATGCCCAATTTATACCCCTAAATCATAAGGATGGGCACAAGGCTAAGGCCTAAGTTTAAAAATTTTTTTTTCTTTATAGATTTTAGAAAGAGAAGAAAGGAGAGATGGAAATATCAATGAGAGAGAACATCGACTGGCCGCCTCCTACATGCCCTCCACTGGGGATTTGGCCCACAACCTGGGCATGTTCTCTGACTGGGAATCGAACCGGCAACCTCTTGGTGCATGGGTCAGTGTTCAACCACTGAGCCACACCGGCCGGGCCGAAGGCCTAAGTTTTAACCCTTTCACCCAATTATGTATCACCAGCTCAATTAGCTAATACCCTCAGGAGAAAGTCAAACTCATAGGAATAAAAATTTAATAAGAGAACTCAAGAACCTAAGCTCATAAATTAAAGGACAATAAATCTATACTAAAAGAAGAAAATGCATATTCTTTTTTTTTTTTTTTTGGTACGTGCCCCTAGAGGGAACCGAACCCGGGACTCTGGTCCGCAGGCTGATGCTCCAACTGCTGAGCCAAACCGGCCAGGGCAAAAATGTATATTCCTAACATTATAGATCTTAAACTCCAGACCAGAGATTTGCAACCCGTGTATCTCAAAAAATTTTAAAACTTGCAATACCTGACTATTTAGTCAGGGGCACTGACCTCTTTTCCCTTAGATTGTCAAATAAAAATTGACAACAGCCAATACAACAATACCCATCTGGTATGAATGAACCAAAATCGTACCTATTTTTTTTGTCAGAGTGGCAACAAATATATATTTTGGTGTGCCACAGAATCTTAGTAATTAGTTTATGTATGCCATGAGATGAAAAAGGTTAAAAATCGCTGCTCTAGACAATTCCAATGAAACCGGTGTGTGGGTTCAATGTTTGGGTACCTTTTATTCAAGGGAAAGATATTGAGAAGCTATTGAAAAGTTTATAAAATTTACATGAAAATTTTAACGAGGTGGCCTAATATTTTAAAATAGATTTGAAAAGGGAAAAATTCTTCATAAAGAATTGTATGTATGGATAAAATGAACACTATAAGAAGGGGTAAAAATCATGAAAATATAGGTTGTAATCTACATACTATGAAGTATTTCAAGCAATAATTTATAAGATAACAATAGTAGTTGGAGAATTTAACACATCCCTCTTAAAAAAACAGACAAAAAATAAGCAAAGGACCTGTCCAGGCCAGATGGCTCGGTTGACTGGACTGTCGTTCTGTACACCAAAAGGTTGTGGGTTCGATTCTCAATCCAGCACATGCCTAGGTTGTGGATTTGATCCCCAGTCGGGATGGAGGCAGCAGATTGATGTCTCTCTCTCTCTCTCTTTCCCTCCCTCCCTCTCTCCCTCCCTGTCTCAAGATAAATGTAAAAATATCCTCGGGTGAGGATTAAAAAAAAAGTTTACAAAAAAGCAAAAATTAGCATAAGAAGAAATAAAAGTTAAATTAGATAACCCTTGAAGAAGTAGAAATGGTAATCGAAGACCTTTTCCTCAAAAGTAATGGAAAACTGACATATCTTTAACCAGAGAATTCTCTCAAAGTCAAGACAAAATTAATCTCTGTCAGAGAAAATTTACTTTAGAACAGAATAAAGGCAAGAAACTATTACACGTATTTTACAATGAAAATAAAAGACAAGGAAAAAATTCTGTCAAATTTACACCAGCAAACAGATGTAAAAATCCTAAATAAGACATTAAATATAACATGTTATTTTAGCAAAATACAATAAAACCAAATATATCGTGTACAAACAGGATTTATTCTAGAAATACAAGGGTGATTTACTATTAGATAAATCTGTCAATTAGATTCATGCTCATCAATGTATGAAAGGAAAACCTCAGAAAATAGAACACAAAAGAACTTTTACCATATACCAAAAACTTATCTCAGAAATCACAGAAACAAAGAACTTTAGATGCCTCTAAAGAACAAAAAACATCCGCTATCTGATATTCATTCATTTATTTTCTGTTAATTTTCACCCAAGGATATTTTTCCATTGATTTTTTTGATAGAGTGGAAGGTAGGGAGGGAGAGAGAGAGAGAGAAACATTAATGTGAGAGAGACAAATCGATTGGTTGTTTCCTGCATGACCCAGACCGGGGCCTGGGATCAAACCTGCAACCTAGGTATGTGCCCCTGACTGGCAATCGAACCTGAGACCCTTTGGTCAGCAGGCTGACGCTCTAACCACTGAGCCAAACCAGCCAAGGCATCAGTGACATTTCTATAGTGCTGAAAGTCCTGGCTAATGCAATCACACAAGAGAACAAAACAAAAGTTTTAAGGTTAGGAAACGAGAAGACAAAACAAACTGTTTGCAGATGATACAATAATCTACATGGTAAACTCGACAGAATTAACAAACCATCAGAATGCAGAGAGTTCTAATAGGTTGCTTATATAAGACCAACATAAAAATTAAAGGTTTCGCCCTGGCCAGTTTGGCTCAGCGGTCAGAGCGTCAGCCCCGGGGACCAGAGTCCTGGGTTCGGTTTGCGCTAGGGGCACGTACCTCGGTTGCAGTTTGTCCCCGGCCCCAGTTGGGGTAGTGTGGCTGGCGACCAGTCGATGTGTCTCTCTCATATGGATGTTTCTCTCTCTCTTCCTTCCTCTCTCCCTCCCGCTCTATCTGAAGATAAATGCAAAAATGTCCTCGGGTGCGGATAAAAAATAAAAATAATAATAATAAAACAGGAGTAGGTTTTAAAAAAAATTAAAGGTTTCTCTGCCTCAGCAAAAAACAAGCAGAAAATATTTTTAAGACTAAATATGAATCATATGACAACAAAACCATAAATTACTTAAAAATTAACCTAATAAATAATGTACAATACCTTTATGAAAAAATTTAAACCTTATATAAAAGATCTAATAAGATTTGAATTAAAAAATGCACCAGCACTGGCCAGTGTGGCACAGTTGGTTGGAGCAACATCCCATACACCAAAGGGTTGAAGGTTCCATTTCTAGTCAGGGTACACTCCAAGGTTGCAGTTCGATCCCCAGTGCCTGGTCAGGATACCTACGGGAAGCAACTGATGGATGCTTTACTCTCACATAGATGTTTCTCTCTTGCCTGCTATCACTCTCTCGCTTGCCCTACCCTCTCCCTTCCTCTCTCTCTAAAATCCATAACAATAATAATGATAATTAGTAATAATAATAAAAAAGCATCTCTTGTGAGGATTTTAAAATAAAGGAAAAAAAAGTACCAGTTTTGTGCATAAATGATTAATTGTAAAAGGTTCTCTTCTCTCCTAAATTTATCATAAAATTAAATGTAGTTCAAATATATAAAATCCCAGCCAAAGTTTTTAAGGAACTAAAAAATGTACTTTAGAAGGAATAAAAATCCACAAATAGGTAAGTGGATTTTAAGAAGAAGGGTAAAGAAGGAATCATTTAATAAGAGGAGGCCATATTTATAACATATACTATATTATAAAGCTATAATAAAGAGTATGATACTATAGTAGAAAGAGGAAAAAAAAAACATCAAAACAACAACAGACACCAGCATAGATGATATTGGTACATGGAAGATAGGGCATCACAGGGTAGGAAGGGGAGGATTTTTTTTTTTTATCCTCATCCGAGGACATTTTTGCATTTATCTTCAGATAGAGAGGGAGGAAGAGAGAGAGAGAGAAACATCGACATGAGAGAGACACATCGACTGGTCGCCACCCGCACGACCCCAACTGGGGCCGGGGACAAACCGCAACCAAGATACGTGCCTTTAGCGGGAACTGAACCCAGGACTCTCTGGTCTGTGGGCCAATGCTCTAATCACTAAGCCAAACCGACCAGGGCATGAAGGGGAGGATTTTTAATGACTTTGCTAGGATCTACACAAATTCTTCCTAGTTTTTAGTCAAGGCTCTATAAATAAAATTATTACTGTTTAAAATCTCTATAAAAAAACAAACAAAAAACAAACAAACAAAAATAAAATCTCTACCATATTAATGATACAATTTAAATGTCTTATTTCCTTTCTCCTACTTCTATACTATTCCAAAGAAGGGTATTTGAAAAATCTATCCCTTTTGAAGCCTTCTTTCTTTCTTTTTTTTAAATAGAAAGTTGTATTCCTTCATTGATAGTTCCTCTGGACTAGTTTCTTCATTGATATATCCTCCATAAAAGAACTCTAATATGGAGGAAATAGAAGTAGTAAAAATGAAAAACAAAAAGAGAGAAAAACAGAAAACATTTTGTTTGAAACCTAACCTTAGAATGTCTAAGTAGAACCTATGGTGATACGTACAGGATAGGGCAAAAGGACATTACAATATCAACAGATTAAATTAAGATTTTAATTACACTTACTGAAGTATCAGAGTAACCAATCGAATAGCTTCCACAGCAACATCATATTCCTTATCAAGTGTCATTGATACAATGCGATCCTGAAAATAAGTTACAAATCAAATCAACCATAAGCAGAAAACAAGTCAGGACAGACCTAAGGAAATGGCTTTGGGAAAGTACACACAGGACTCAAGATAAGTTAAATGGAAAGCTTTAATCTTGAAACTGTATTATCATAGTCCTAAACTCACACAAAGGGGGTATTAGGATAAATGTTCATAATCTAAAATCTTTCTCATCAACTGGCATTCCCTAACACTGAGACAAATAAACGTCAACTTGCAAAATTAATATAATTATAAAAAACTATAAGAAAGAAAACCTTGTTTTAAGCAGGAGTCTTCTGTCAGAGGCAATAAATAAGAAGTCATGTTGGTAATATATTTTGTAAAGCAGAGATTCATTCACCTACTTAATACAGGTTTATCTAAAGAACATGCAATAAAAAATATGAACTGAACACTTGTTATGGTAATGTATTTGCTAAACTAGATACAACTAACATTTTTTTAAATTTATAATTTATTTTATTATTAATTTGTTTTTGTTACAGATGTTTTTCCTTTTTTCCCCCCATTGACACCCTCCTCCCCCTCCCCTTCTCCTCTTCCCCATCCCAGTTGTCCATGTCCATTGGTTATGCACCCATGCACATAGGCTCTGTGATTTATCTCTTTCCCCCGCCTCCCCCCCTCCTCTGAGGCCCGTCATCCCATACTCCACCCTCCATGTCTCTGGGTCAATTTCGTTGTTCAGTTTGCTCAGTTCTCCTGTGTGTTGCCGGCTTCCTCCGTTGGTGGGGGGGGTCGCCCGGCTCCCCCGCTCCGCCTGGGTTCCCCCATGGTGGGGGGGGTCGCCCAGCTCCCCCGCTCCGCCTGGGTTCCCCCGTGGTGGGGGGGGGGTCGCCCGGCTCCCCCGCTCCGCCTGGGTTCCCCCATGGTGGTGGGGGGGGGTCTCCCGGCTCCCCCACTCCGCCTGGGTTCCCCCGTGGTGGTGGGGTCTCCTGGCTCCCCCGCTCCTCCTGGGTTCCCCCGTGGTGGGGGGGACAACTAACATTTTTAAAGTGAAAAATAAAATAAGCTAAGCATTCTTGATGCTTACCTTAAATCGGTTTGTGAATAGCTCCAATTTGGGGAATAATTCTCTGTTGGTATATAGACTCTGTAGAGCTTTCAAACACTTCAACCTGACTTCTCCTTGCTATAGAAAGAACAATAAAAACACAACAAAACACAATCAATTCCATGCCAAAAGGACTGAAAAGATTTTCATGTCTTTATGAAGACTAAAGTAATTTTCAGCTCAACCACTCCATTTACTTCATATTGTAATTGTAACACAGGGTGAACTGAGCAATTGTGTGGTCTCTGTTTCACTTATATTTAATTAAAATTGCACCTGCTCTGGCCAGGTAGCTCAGTTGGTTAGAGCATCAACCCAACACACCAAAGTTGCTGGGTTCAATCCCTGGTCAGGGCACATATAAGAATCAATAATGGCCCTGGCCGGTTTGGCTCAGCGGTTGGAGTGTCGGCCCGCAGACCAGAGAGGCCCGGGTTCGGTTCCCACTAAGGGCACGTACCCTGGTTGCAGTTCGTCCCCAGCCCTGGTTGGGGTTGTGTGGGTGGCAACCACTTGATGTGTCTCTCTCACATCGATGTTTCTCTCTCTCTATTCCTCCCTCTCTCCCTCCCGCTCTATCTCAAGATAAATGCAAAAATGCCCTCAGGTGAGGATAAAAAAAAAAAAAAGAATCAATAATGAATAAATAAATTGAACAAGTCAATGTTTATGTGTCGCTCTCTCCTAAATCAATTTTTTAAAAATGCACTGAAAACCCCTCAGTTACTTGAGAGTAACCTACATCTTTTTCAAACATTTACCAACTTTGATTCAACATGGAGTATTTCCCACCTTATACTGTGGCGCTTTGAGAGAATTTTGAAGCTAGGATTTCAATTAGAGAAGGGTACTCTAATTTATCCTTCATATAACTACTGAATAATCCTGCAGAAAAACCTAACTTTATATTTAAGGGTCATCATTTATTAATTTAACAGGTATTTATTGAATGTTTTTTACATTCCAGAAAAGAGCAGTTAGTAAACAGCAGAATGTTTAAAACAGGCAAAATGAGAGTGAAGTGTTCTGGGGCTGCTATTTACTACTGCATTACCTTTATAAAGTTATTAACTTGGAGTAGATGTTGGTGATCAAAGTGTATTCAGAATCTAGAAATTTAGCCAAGTCTCTCAAAGGATTTAAAGAAGACAAGTTTCTATTTCCAAAAAGAAGCAAAAGTGCTATAACAGTAGGCATCCAAGTTTTGGAATCAGACAAAACTAGATTTTATTTCCAATTCTATAGCTTATAAGCTACATGAGAGATAGCAAGTATACTTTCTCATTTATAAAATGGTGATACCTACGTCATAAGGCTGTTATAAGGATTAAACGCTAGGGTATGCTGGTAAAAGTTTTAACAACCAGCTCTGGGACCCAGGTCCTGAACTGTTGCATCTGTAGTTTTCTGTGATGTAAATAATACCTCCACGGTCAATTATAAGCTACCAATGAGATGTTATTCAGGAAACGATGTGCATAATCAGTTTCTTGCAAACTGATTCAAGGTAGCTCTAGTATACCACTGAAGTAGATGTTTGTTGGTAAAGTCTCTAGCACACAGGAGGTACCTGAGATACCTGAAGTAGATGTTGTTGTTGTCCCTCCTAGATCCCCATACAGGAGGCTGATCTTCCCTGTTTCCTTCAGTATTGACTGCTTAACAGCTCACATCTGTAACTCTCTCTAGAGAACTGACCATGGATAAAAAGAACCACCAGGCAGAGAGAGTCCTGGGAGATTAAATTCCACCTTGTCTCTCCTGTTCACACCCTTTCTTTCCTCCAGGCTGAGGCCCATAGCCAGTGGGGAATGATCGAGGGCAGTGGTTCTCAACCTTCCTAATGCCGTGACCCTTTAATACAGTTCCTCACGTTGTGGTGACCCCCAAACATAAAATTATTTTCGTTGCTACTTAGTAACTGTAATTTTGCTACTGTTATGTCTTAGGCGACCCCTGTGAAAGGGTCATTCGATCCCCAAGTGGGTCACGACCCACAGGTTGAGAACCGCTGATCTAGGGTAAAACAGCACACAACCCGTTGTCTCAGGGCAGGACAACCTCTGGGAGGCAATTTACTTTTCAAAGCTCCTGGTGAAATCTTGCTGAAACAAGACTTCTAAAACCAGATTTCTGTTAGTGTTTCCTGCTTTATTCTACTTTCCTCACCTTCTCACAGGCTTCTGAGAATATAAACCTGGATGTATCACTAGCACAAAAATCTCTGACTCAGGCTTGGCTTCTAGGGAATATGACCTAAACAATTTGAACCAAGAGTGGTTCTAGGAAGCAGAACTCAATGACTAGATTCTGGGGTTGGATCACTTGAAGGATGAATTACTATGAGGAAGAACCTCAATTGACTGGATAGCTTAATAATGTTCTAGTTCACCTGTGGGTGAAAAAGGATGTGCCTAGCATTTGAGGAAGCAGGATGAATAAGAACTACAGAACTTGGGAAGCTAAGCATCACTGATTTGCTAAAGAAAAAAAAGACAAGTTAATTAATCACCAATTTAAAGCAAATGTTGCTCTTGGACAAAATTTAAAGAGACACTTATCAAGAAGCAGGCTTGTGAGCATGCTGCAGCCTGGGCCACGTCTGGACTTTACAGAGGACGTGGGTAAGGGCCAAGGAAGGAGGTGGTGGCTCCTCAGCTCCTGAGCAGCGTCAGAGCTTCAGTTCTAGCAGCTCTGAGTATTCAGACCATCAGGACAGACCACAAGGTGGCCAACTCGCTGCTCCGAGGAGGTGACCGCATTCTCAAGTCCTATTCCTGAGAGCACTCTCCAGCAAAGCACCTGCATGCAAATCTCTGCCTCGGCATCTGTTTTCTGGAAAATCCAAACTAAGTTGACATTTTCAGAATAGAAAAGAAATGGCAGCAGAGTGAATGGAAGCTACACACACCGTCTCCTAGGACCAACTGGAATTACAACTAAAATAAAGACAAATCATCGGGAAAAAACAACAGAAAAGCAGCTGGAGAAAACCTGTATAACCAGGAATGGAAGGAGGAAACAAAATCAAGCCAGGTAGGAACTCTGGAGGCACGAGAAGGCGGGCTGGGAGCCTGTGGACAGCAGCTAAGGGCTGTTTTAGCTGTGAGCCATTCCCACTGAGAAGATGGGGGTTAAAAGAGCAAAAAAAATCAGCTACTGCCACTCACGGCAGACTCCAGCAGAGGGAGGACGGACTGGACTGGAATGGTGTGAAGAAAGTAGGTGGTTCGTGGCTCTGGGGAGAGAGCTGGGATGGAGGACACCGGGAGTTTTATGCTGAATCACTTCCTCATAGGACAGTAGACATCTTACTCAAAGAGTCCCTTCCCAGAACCTCAGGGAGAAGCAAAGGCCCCTCCCTCAGGAATTTAACACCACCAGGCCAGGCCAGAGAAATGCAAACTGAGGCTCATTAACAGCTAGAGTCTGACAGCAAGCAAGTGCTCTGCCCACTGGAAATCCTCTTACATCTGACGGATTTTTCATTCCGCTGAGGGCTACGAATTGAGGCTCATCAAGTAACTGAGACTAATAGCCTGCAGGAAAAGCTAGAGGATAAATGAACCTCTGGTTGGCTTGCAAATCTACCCAGGAAAGTAAGACTTGACAGTGGTATTTAACGTGGGTCCCCCTACACTCATCCAAAGCAAGTAGATAGAGGAAGCCACAACCAGCAGAACACCCACACCCACAGAAAAATTTGGCAAGCTCCAAAACCCAATGAGACAGCCAAAATGGTGAAACAAAGACTTGTATCCCAAATTAAAGAACAAGAGAATTCAACAGGAGAAGAGATAAATGAAATGAAATTAAGTAAGATATCAGAAGCAGAGTTCAGAGCAATGATTACGAGGAAGCTCAGCAGCATGGGTAAAGAGCAGAACAGTATGAGTAATGATACAGAAACAATGAAAATCAACCACTGGAAATGAAAAACCATAAAGCAGAAATGAAGAATGACATCGCAGAAATAAAGAACACATTGGAAGGAATAAACAGCACAGTAGAAGAAGCAGAGGATTGGATCAGTGAACTAGAAGACAGTGTAGAAAAAATCATCCAATCAGAGAACCAAAAAGAAAAAACAATTCAAAAACAGGAAGACAGCTTAAGAGAACTGTGGGACAAAATGAAACATAACAACATCCGCATCATAGGAGAGCCAGAAGAAGAAGACAATGAGCAAGGGTTAGAGAATATATTTGAAGAAATAGTGACCGTAAACTTCCCTAACTTGGTGAAGGAAAAAGGCATACATGTTCAAGAAGCACAGAGAGCCCCAAGTAAGAAGAACCCAAACAGGCTCACACCAAGACACATAAAGACAGAGAGAATCCTAAAGGCAGCAAGAGATAAGGAACAGGTTACATACAAGGGAAACCCCATAAGGCTATCAGCTGACTTCTCAACAGAAACACTGCAGGCCAAAAGGGAATGGCATGAAGTAATCAAGGTCATGAAATACAAGGATCTGAATCCAAGAGTACTCTATCCAGAAAGGCTATCATTCAAAATAGAGGTGAAATAAGGAGCTTCCCAGACAAAAATAAGGCTAAGGGAATATATCAGCACCAAACCAGCACTCCAAGAAATGTTAAAAGGACTGCTGTTATAAGCAGAAATAGGAAGAGAAACATAACCACAATAAACAAAAATGGCAATAAATAAGTACATATCAATAACAATCTTAAATGTAAATGGATTTAAATTCTCTGATCAAAAGACACAGAGTAGCTGAATGGGTAAGAAAGCATGACCCATATATATGTTGTTTACAAAAGACCCACCTCCCAACAAAAGACACATAGTTTGAAAGTGAAGGGATGGAAAAAATTTTTTCCAAGCAAACGGAAAGGAAAAAAATGCTAAGGGTAGCAATACTCATATCCGATAAAACAGAGTAAAAATGAAGGCCTTTAACAAGAGACAAAGAAGGCTACTATATAATATTGAAAGGATTTATCCAACAGGAGGATATAACCTTGGGAAACATATCTGCACCCAATATAGGAGCACCAAAATACATTAAAAAAATTCTGGAGGACTTCAAAGGAGAAATCGACAGCAATACAATCATAGCAGGGGACTTTAATACTCCGCTGACATCACTGGATAAATCCTCTAGACAAAAAGTAGCAAGGACTCTTCTCCACCACCCTCTGACACCTGTCAGAATGTTTCATGTATCCATGCAAAATAAAGATAAAAAAAAAAAAATTAGCAAGGAAACAGAGACTCTAAATGATGCATGAGGTCAAGTGGATTTAATAGGTATCTATAGAGAATTATAACCCAAAACTGCAGAATTCACATTCTTCTCAAGTGCACATGGGACATTCTCAAAGACAGACCACATGTTAGGACACAAAGTAAGTCTCTACAAGTTCAAGAAGATTAAAATCATATCAAGCATCTCTCAGATCACAATGGAATGAAACTAGAAATCAATTACAACAAAAATATGCAAAGACATTTGAACACAAGGAGGCTATAAACAGCATGTTATTAAACAATAAATGGATTACCAAGGAGATCAAGGAAGAAATTAGAAACTTCCTGGAAACCAATGAAAAGGAACACAAAACAACACAAAATCTATGAGACGCAGTGAACGAGTCCCGAGAGGGAAGTTCATAGCACTACAGGCCTACCTCAAGAAAAAAGAAAAATTTATGACTTTCTAACCCCACAAGTTAAAGAACTAGAAAGTAAACAAAAAGAAAAACCCAGAGCAAGTATAGGGAAAGAAACAGTAAAGGTCAGAGTAGGAATAAATGACATGGAAACTAAAAAAACAGTTCAAAATATCAATGAAACAAACAGCTGGTTCTTTGAAAAGATAAACAAGGTTGATGGACTCTTAGCCAGACTCGCCAAGAAACAAAAAGAGAGGACCAAGTAAACAAAATCAGAAACGAAAGAGGAGAAGTAACAACTGACATCACAGAAATACAAACAATCATTAACAAATACTATGAACATGCCCAGCCAGTGTGGCTCAGTGGTAGAGCATCGACCCATGCACCATGAGGTCACAGGTTCGATTCTGGGTCAGGTCACATACCCAGGTTGTGGGCTAAATTCCCAGTGGGGAGCATGCAGGAGGCGGCCAACTGATGTTCTCTCTCATCGATGTTTCCATCTCTCTCTCCCTCTCCCTTCCTCTCTCTATAAAATCAGTAAAGAAAAAAAAATACTACAAACAATTATACACCAACACATTTGACAATCCAGGCGAAATGGACAAATTTCTAGAATCACACAGTCTCCCAAAACTGAAGTAGGAAGAGATAGAAAACTTGAACAGAACAATAACAACTAAGGAAATTGAAGATAATCAAGAAACTTGCAGCAAACAAAAGCCAGGGCCCGAACAGCTTCACGGGGGAGTTTTATCAAACATTCAAAGAACTAACACACATTCTCCTCAAACTATTCCAAAAAATTCAAGAAGAAGGAAGACTTCCAAGCTGGTTTTCTGAGGCCAGCATAATTCTAATTCCAAAACCAGATAAAGACACTACAAAGAAAGAAAACTACAGGCCAATATCCCTGATGAACACAGATGCCAAAATCCTTAACATAATATTAGCAAATTGAATCCAGCAATACATTAAAAAAAGTATTCACACACTGGCCGGTTTGGCTCAGCGATTATATTGTTGGCCCGGGGACCAATGAGTCCCAGGTTCGATTCTGGTCAAGGACACGTACCTCAGTGGTGGTTCGCTGCAAGCCTTGGTTGAGATCGTGTGGGAGGCAACCAGTCGATGTGTATCTCTCACATCATGTTTCTGTCTCTCCCTCCCTCCCACTCTGTCTGAAAATAAATAGAAAAATTATCCTCGGGTGAGGATTAAAAAAAAAAAATTATTCACCATGACCAAGTGGGATTCATCCCAGGGATGCAAGGTTGGTACAATAATTGCAAATCAATAAATATTATACATCACATAAACAAAATGAAAGAGAAAAACCATATGATCATATCAACAGACGTTGAAAAAACATTCGAAAAAATCCAGCACTCATTTCTGATGAAAACGCTCAGCAATGTGGGAATAGAGGGATCACATCTAGACATAATAAAGGCCATATATGAAAAACCTCCAGCCAACATTGTACTCAGTGGGCAGACACTAAAAGCATTTCCCTTAAGAACAGGAACAAGACAGGGAAGCTCCCTTTTGCTACTCTTATTTAACACAGTACTGGAAGTGTTAGCCACAGCAATCAGTCATGAAGAAAAAACAAAATGAATCCAAATTGTAAAGGAGGAAGTGAAACTGTTATTATTTGCAGATGACATGATACTGTTCATAGAAAACCCTAAAGACTCCATCAAAAATCTACTAGATTTAATCAATGAATTTGGCAAAGTAGCAGGATACAAAATTAGTATCAAGAAATCAACAGCATTCTTATACACCAATAATGAACTCACAGAAAGAGAAACTAAAAAAACAATCCCTTTACCATTGCAGCAAAAAAATTAATGAACTCACAGAAAAAGAAACTAAAAAAAAAAAACAATCCAGTTACCATTGCAGCCAAAAAATGAAGATACCTAGGAATAAACTTAACCAAAGAAGTAAAGAAACTGTTCTCAGAAAACTATAGGACATTGAAGAAAGAAATAGAGGAAGATATTAAAAAGTGGAAGCATATACCTTGTACATAGATTGGAAGAATTAACATCATTGAAATGCCCATACTACCCAAAGCAATCTATAGATTCAATGCAATCCCCATTAAAATACCAACAACATATTTCACGGAACTAGAACAAACACTCCAAAAGTTTATACGGAACCAAAAAGAACCCAAATAACCAAAGCAATCTTGGAAAAGAAGAACAAAGTTGGAGGAATCACAATTCCAGACATCAGGTTATGCTACAAAACCAATGTAATCAAAACAGCCTGGTACTGGCACAAGAACAGGCATACAGATCAGTGGAACAGAACAGAGAACCCAGAAATTGGCCCAAGTCATTATGCTCAATTAATATTTGACAAAGGTGGCAAGAGCATACAATGGAGTAAAGACCCAAGTTATTATGCTCAAATATTTGACAAAGGTGGCAAAAAAATACAATGGAGTAAAGACAGCCTCGTTAATAAACGGTGTTGGGAAAACGAGACAGCTACATGCAAAAAATTGAAACTAGACCACTTGCTTACACCATACACAAGAATGAACTCAAAATGGATAAAAGACTTAAATGTGACTCGTGAATCCATAAAAATCCTAGAAGAAAATGTAGGCAACAAAATTTCAGACATTACATGCAGCAGAATTCTCACTGATACAACCCCTAAGGTAAGAGAAACAAAGGAAAAAATTAACAAATTAACAAATGGGACTACATCAAACTAAAAGGCTTCTGCACAGCAAAAGAAACAACCATCAAAATGGAAAGGGAACCCACTATATGGGAGAGCATAACTGTCAACGATACATCAGATAAGGGGTTAATTTCCAAAATATGTAGAGTACTCATACAACTCAACGAAGACAAAAAATCCAATTAAATGGGCAGAGAACCTACAGAGACACCTCTCCAAACAGAACATACAAATAGCCAAGAGACATGAAAAAAATGCTCAAAGTCACTATGAGGTATCACCTCACACCTACTAGAATTGCTGCCATCAACAAATCAAACAATAAGTGGTGGAAAGGGTGTGAAGAAAAGGGGACTCTAGTACACTGCTGGTGGGAATGCAGACTGGTGCAGCCACCACGAAAAATATGGTATTTCCTCAAAAAATTAAAAATTGAAATGCCATCTGACCCAGTGATCCCACTTCTAGGAATATACCCTAAGAAGCCTGAAACACCAATTAGAAAGAATATATGTACCCCTATGTTCATAGCAGCACTGTTTATAATTGCTAAGATCTGGAAACATCCCAAGTGTCCATCAATAGATGACTGGATTAAAAAGCTGTGGTATGTATACACGATGGAATACTACGCAGCTGTAAAAAAGAAAGATTTCTTATCCTTTGAGATGACATGGAGGGACCAGGAGAGTATTATGCTAAGTGAGATAAGCCAGTCAGAGAAAGACAAGTATCACCTGATCTCACTTATTTGTGGAATATAATGAACAAAATAAGCTGATGTTTAACAAAATAGACCCTGAGGCATAGAAGTAGGGTTCTGACTGACAAACCTCAGAAGAAGGGGGCGTAGGGGAGGGAAGAGATAAACCAAAGAACTTATATGCATAACCAATGGACATAGACAACAATGCTGGGGGTTGGAGGATGGGATCGGGAGGAGGGTGTCAATGAGGGAAAAAGGAGAAACATCTGTAACGACAACAAAAAGACACTTATCTCTTTCTGATAAAGAAATGATCCTAACAAGGACCAGGCCTAGGACTCAATTTTAAGGATGGCAGAATTTAAGAGGCTGTATCCCAGGCAAATCTCCCATGCCAAAACCAAGGCCATAAAAAAAGTGGCGCAAGTCTAAAGAGTATCTGGGTGACCTGGCCAGTGTGACTAAGTTGGCTGAGCATCATCCCATGCACTGAAAGGTTGCTGGTTCAATTCCTGGTGAGGGCACATGCGTAGTCCCCGGTGGGGGGCATATATAATAGGAGGCAGTCGATCGATGTTCTGCATTCCCATTGATGTTCCTCTCTCTCTCACTCTCTCCAAAAAAATCAATTAAAAAAAAAGAATATCTGGGTAGATGCAGCTGAGAAGCTCGAATTCCAAGATCCCCATGACCTAGTGGACCTGATAATAAGGCTCATATCCCTTGTTAGAGGATAGTATGCCCTCCACCCCAGGCTATATGGAAGCCTCAAGTAAAGTGCGTTAAGGACAATACTTGTAGCCCTGTTCATGATATTCACAAACTTCCTCTTGCGGCTACCTAAGGTCAAATCTCAGCATGGCCCAAGTGGAAAGTACTATGTCTGCTAAGGAAGGAGAAGGATTATATGCTATAAGTACTCAAGGAATGGGCCAATTGGAACCAGAAAGAACCAGGAGAAATGCTAGGGAGTGGTTGCTGAGGGTACTAAACCTGGGAGTGGGAATAAAAAATAGGAAAGTATTTGGATATGGGATACTCCTCAACTCCGGATTTAAGGCCGTATTAAGGGTCCCTGGAAAATGGCTCAACATATTGCTGGATGGCTCCTGGAAAACACAATGGTGCATATTAAATGAAAGAGATGCCAGAATTGTGTGCCAGACTGTGAAAAAAAGAATTGAAAGACACAGGGAAGAAAGCATGCCAGAAAGCATCTATTATATAAGCTCAGAAGACTTACCAGTTGAGTATGCTACTCAGGAGGGCCCAGTGAATACTATGTTTACCAAGGCAATAAGGAAAAGACTTGTGGCTATGTTCTGTGGCTAGGGCTGACAGCAGGAGATACTCAAACAGAATTTATCTTCCAAGAGCCAAGAGATGATAAGATCAAAGAACAGCAGCAACAACTATTAGATGCAAGGGGGCATAATACAAGAATGGGCAAAAGTAGGTTTACAGTTACAGTACAAATAAATGATACAATAATTAAGTAATAATATAAGAATAAACTGTTTTGCATACTCACAACTGTAAATCTACTTTTGCCCACCCCATAATTGCAATGGACAGCAAGGCTGAAAGGTAGACCATGGGAATCTATGGAAATGGTTCATGGAACATGGTATTCCTGGAGGTAAAACGGGTGGGAAGCTGACAAAGGTATCACATAATCACAAGAGAGCAACAATGGATGAGCAGAAGACTAAAGACAGCTGTCCCAATGTAAAAGAATAATCCGACATCTAAGAAGGCATGTAAGTAGTTTCCTTATGTCTTTTCAACTATAGATTTAAAAACAAGGCCAAAAAAAGATGAAATTACTCCATCTATCCAAGTTCACACAGCAAATTACAGGTAGAGCAAAGATATTAATCAATTTTTATCTTCATTTTGTCCAGTGATGACTCCGAATCAACTACCTCTTCTCCCAAATCTTGGTTCTTCACCTATACCATGCCCTGGCTACATTATAGAAACTTAACAATTAAGTAAGGTACTACCCCTAAAAGTTATAGGGCTGTAAACTAACCTAGTTAGATGAAAACTCCACTTGCCTTTTTGGTAATTACTCTACTTTGGGGCTCCACTATCTTCTGAAAGTATTTCTATTATAATACCTGAAAGCTTTGTTTTTCAATTACACAAAATTTTATTCAAATCTGAGTGCTGTTTACACAGTGCCTAATGCATACTCACGACTCAAGAATTATTTTTTGAATGAAAAATGATATAAATATATAAAAACAGAAAAGAAACAGGTAAAGTGATTTGTTGAAGGAGGGGGCTGTGCATTCTTTTGTCAGAGATTCTTTAACCTATCAACAGTTTTGCAAAATTATCTCTGAAAAAAAGTGTTAAGAGCTCTAAAAAGTACTGTGAAGCATAATGGCAAAATTTTATAACGAGCTGTACTTATTTTAAATTCACACTTCAGAGAGAAAATGCTGACTGTTATTAAAATGAATATATGTGATATTAATCCTCCAATGGGAATACTGTGACAGAGTTAAAAGGAAGAACAAGGGGCCAAAGAGTGGTCTCATAAGAATTCCATTCAAACACTTGCATGTCCACTCCCTTAAGCATTAACCCCCAGGGATAATATCTAGGATTCAGTTGTGTTTCAGCTCCAGGACTTTCAAAAGCAGCAAAACCAGACAAGCTATGCCATGGCTGACATCCGGAACAGCTGCACTGACTAATAATGCCCTGCCCTGGCACTGACCAATCAGTAGAGACCACTACCTTGAAAGGAAACACCTGGAAAGCTGATGAATATTCTATTGGGATCCTGCCCTGAGACCTCCAGATAAATACTGTCAAGACAAAGGATCCAGTGTGGCGCTCTCTCCTGGGAGCACTCTGGAGCCTCCCCAAATCCCTCTTTCACCCCCTCTTATCCCTCCCCACAGGTGCTTTACTTTTCCCTCTCCCCTAAGCTCCAAGAGCCCGTCTTTTCTGTAACTTGTTTCCTAAACCCATTTCTTCTACTGCTCACTTCTTCTACCTCTGTGACTTTCTGAATAAACTTTCTCTTGCCCTGGCTGGTGTGGCTCAGTTAGATGGATAATTGTTCCTGTTCACCTAAAAGGTTTCGGGTTTGATTCTCTGTCAGGGCACATACCTAGGTTGTGGGTTCTATCCCTGGTGGGGGCATGTAGGGGAGGCAATTGATTAATGTTTCTCTCTTACAACGATGTTTCTCTCCCCACCTCCTCCCTCCCTTACCGTCTCTATAAAATCAGTAAAACATAACATCAGGTGAGGATTAAAAAAATAAACTTTCTCTTACAGTTTGTGTCTTGGCTCTGAAATCTTTCTTAACCAGAACTCAAGTATTGAGGTGGCTGAACCAAAGTCCAGTCTGAGTCAGCAGTCTAACACTTGGTACTGTTATCGTCACCAACATGACAATTTAAAGTAAATTGTAACACTTCTGTATTTGTGAACATGTGGCAATTCAAGTTATAAAATGTCAGGTCATTCATTATAAAAATCTAGTAATGTATCACTCTTACTGTTGATTATTTTGAAGATTACCTATCCAGGACTCAATAATGTGGGATCTCTTTTAAAGTCAAAGCCCTTTCTATTTAATAGAAATTCCTAAAATCCAACTAATCTATTCAACGCTGAGAAAACACTCTACTGTGACATGAAACTAAAAACTTCAAAACCAGAAAACTTATTTAGTTATTATATATTAAAAAAATTTTTTTCTTTATTGATGTTAGAGAGAGAGAGGAAGGGAGAGGGAGAGATAGAAACATCGATGAGAGAGAACATCAACTGGCCGCCTCCTGCATTTCCCCCACTGGGGATTGGGCCCACAACCTGGGCATATGCCCTGACTGGGAATCAAACTGGTGACCTCTTGGTGTATGGGTCAACGTTCGACCACTGAGCCATACTGGCCAGGTAAAAGTTGCACCAAGAGGTCGCTGGTTCGATTCCCAGTCAGGGCACATGCCCAGGTTGTGGGCCAAATCCCCAGTGCGGGGGTATGCAGGAGGCGGCCAATCGATGTTCTCTCTCATCGATGTTATTCTCTATCTCCCTCTCCCTTCCTCTCTGTCTAAAATCAATAAAGAAAATAAATTTTTAAAAAAGAAAAATAAGGAATCTCTTCTGATTTCAAACTGGAAAAAGATTATAATTAGCTTATGGGGTAATATATTCTCTTAAAATTTTATATGTAACAGACTGTCAATTTTGGTTTAATAAGGCATTACAACTAAGTAAGAAGGGTTTTCACACATGGGCTAATGTCTCAAATTTCAACATGACCATCAAGTGAATAGTTATTTTGCTTTACTATCTTAGACTTCCATACTATTACAAATATTGTCTAGTAATAAGACAAGCATACCCTTTATGAAAGCCTAGAACAGAGTAACTTACCCTGTCATGGAGAGTCCAACCAACATATTTTAGGTAACTGTCATTTAGGAAGGCATCACTATACATTTTCATCCATACTCCAATTTCTTCAATACAAATGGCTCTAATCTCAGCAATAGCATCACTAGAGAAGGAGAAAAAAAGAAAGAAACAAAAACCTGAATAATATGAAAAGCCAGAATGTTCTCCCCACTCATTTTCAGCAAGCAATAAATATTAACATTATTCCTAATACTATATTTAATAAATGCACCCTCAAAGGCCTCCAAATTGAATATCTTCTACTTTTTTATATGGCTTCTGTAAAATAAAAACTACAGATACCGAACTGAAAAATAATGCTTTTGGAAATCATCTTATTTTAACTCAACCACTCTTATACACTGGACTAGATATCTGGAGCTTTCTGAAAGTCTCATAATTATTATAGAGTCAACAAACATGTTAAAATTTTCTGAGAAAATCAGAGTACCAACATCCAAATACAGAATAACCTAGAACTCAAAAATTGTTTCTCTAAATAACTGTGAATCTTTCCAAGCTGGCACACATCTAATGAATGAAAATAAAATGATTTTTATGATCAAGACACAAACTTTAAATGTAGGGCAACTATATGGCCTTCATTATGTTGACGTATGATCCTTCTATTCCCACTTTGCTGACAGTTTTATCAAAAATGGGTGCTGGGCCCAGGCGGTGTGGCTCAGTGGTTGAGTGTCTATCCATGCACCAAGAGGTCGCCAGTTTGATTCCCAGTCAGGACACATGCCCAAGTTGTGTGCCAAATCCCCAGTGGGGGGCAAGCAGGACGTGGCCAATAGATGTTCTCTCTCTCTCCCTTCCTTTCTCTTTAAAATCAATAAAGAAAAAAAAAATGGGTGCTGGATTTTGTCAAATGCTTTCTCAGCATCTATTGATATGATCATATGATTCTTATCTTTCATTTTGCTTATGTGGTGTATCATCTTTATTGATTTGTAAATACTGTACCAGCCTTGCATTCCTGGCATAAATCCCACTTGGTAGTGGTGAATACTTTTTAAAATATATTGCTAAATCTGATTTGCTAATATTTTGTTGAGGATTTTGGTGTCTATGTTCATCAGGAATATTGGCCTGTAATTTTCTTTCTTTGTAGTGTCCCCTACATTTTTGTTGTGAATACCTTTTCCTCATGGAGAGATTCTATAGCATAGAGGCTAATGGTACAGCCTCTGGAGCAAGACACCCTGAGTTCAAATCCTGGCCTTGCTATTTACTAGTTGTGCGGCTTTATGTAAGTTATACCCCTCTTTCTTTGATTTCCTTATCTGTAAAATAGAGATAATAACTGTACCTGGAACTCACAGAGTTACTGTGAAAATGAAATCAACAATAAAAGACTTAGAACTGTGCCTGACACCTACCTAAACCTTCCATAGTGTTTACTATTATAATCTTTTAAGTGCCATCAATCTAGTCATTTATAGACAGTAGTGTATAAAAGTAGCTTTAAAACTGTGAAAGGATGTTCCTAGACCTTTATAATAGGAACATAAATGGCTCAAGGACACTGCTTTTCTTCTAAATATGAAGAATTTCAGATATAAAAGCTATAGGGACAATAAAATATTTCAACTGTAATATTTTGGTTCTTAACTTAGCTCAATTAAAAACTAAACTGTTACAGTTTAAACTTATTATATACCTCTTACTGATGCAGTTCCCTCTCCAAGAATAAATGACTATCTTTGATTCAGTGATTATCATTCCCATCAGTATTTTTATGCTTTAACTTTATATGTATTGCTTAGGTATTTTGAAAGTTTACATAATTAGTATCTTCTAGGTACCTTCTCCAATTTGCTTTTTCATAAACCATATTTTGTTTTGTTTTTAATCCTCACCCGAAGATTTTTTTTATTAATTTTTTAGAGCAAGAAGACAGAGAAACATCAATGTGAGAGAGAAACATCAACTGGTTGCCTTCCATACATGCCCCAACCAGGGACTTAACCCACAACCTAGGTATGTGCCCTGACCAGGAATCAAACCACCAACCTTCTGGTGTACAGGATGACACTCCAATCAACTGAGACACCTGGTCAGGGCCAAACCATGTTTTGTTTTTTTTTTAAATCCTCACCTGAGAACATTTTTGCATTTATCTTCAGAGGGAGTGGGAGGGAGAAAGAGAGGGAGAGGAAGAGAGGGAGGGGGAGAGAGAGAAAGAGAGAGAGAGAAAGAGAGAGAGAGAGACAGAGAGAAACATCAATGTGAGAGAGATACATCGACTGGTTGCCACCTACACAACGCCAACCGGGGCCGGGGATAAACTGCAACTGAGGTACAAGCCCTTTACTGGAATCGGAATCGAACCCGAGACTGTTTGGTCCGCAGGCTGATGCTCTAACTGCTGAGCCTAACTGGCCAGGGCTGTTTTTTGTGTTTTTTTAAAAATATTTTTTGTATTGATTTTTTTTTTTTTTTTGAGAGAAAGAGGAAGGCAGAGAGAGACAGAAACATCAATGTGAGAGAGAAACATCAATCGGCTGCCTCCTGCACTCCTGCCCCTACTGGGGATCGAGCCCCAACCTGGGCATGTGCTCTGACTGGTAATCAAGCCGGGAACTCTTAGTCCATGGGTCGATGCTCAATCCACTGAGCCACACCGGCTGGGCAAGACACTGTTTTTATAGTACCTCAAAGTGAAATTACTATGTGAGAAAGAGTACACATTTTCAGTTTTACTAGTATTAACCAATTTCTCCATAAATCAGCGCTTCACACATCCTTGCCTGTCACTTGGTATTGTTCTATTATTTAATTCCCGTCTTTGTAAACTGCAAATTCATGTACTTTGTCTGCTACTGTGCTGTACAAAAAAAAAATAACAGCAGCAAAAATAAAACAGCCCCCCTCCAAGAAACAAAACACAACCACTAAACATCCAAATTATAGCATTTTATTAGCTTTCACAGTCCTACTAAGTACTCATCTCCCAGCGATACACTGCACTTATTCTCTGTTGTACTGTATTACCTTTAAAAAACTAATGCTGAGAAACAAAACAAAAAATCCAAAACACAAAAGTACAGGCTACATTTTTTTATAATACAGTATCAGGATAAGATGAATAGGTATGGGACACTAATTAAAGGAGGGAGGAAAGAGATAAACCAAAGAACGTATGCATATAAGCATAACCAATGGACTTGGATAACAATGCTGGGGAGGAGGGACGGGAATGGGAAGAGGGTGTCAACTGGGAAAAAGGAGAAACATCTGTAACAAAAATAAATTAAATTAAAAAAAGGGGAAAAAAACTATGATGATGACTAAGTATGGTAACTTCATATACAGTATACACAACTCATGCATTACCACTGGCATTACCATTATCAATGGTATTGAGATTATGGGTGGCTAATAACTAAGGCTAGAGAATATGAAAGTTTACCTTTATTTCAGTAGAGAAAGCTTGTTCAGCATTTTTTTTTTTAATAACCATCTCTAAGTCTAATACCTTTTCGTCTTGCCTACTAGACTCCTAAAAGCGTATGTTTTTGGAACACAGCTATTTTCTGTATGTACCAACATTTTAAAAGCTTTCTTGACCTCTAGGATCTAACATTCTATTTAAACAGATGAAGTATAAAATAAAATCGCAGTATGTTTCTAAATATTCCGATTTAATTACAATATATCTTTTGATATTACAGATATTTTCTCATGTAGAAAAGTCCTTCAATCCTTGGTCTTCATATAAAATTTCTTTCTAACAATTTAATCTGCATTTCCAATGCCTCACTCTATTTAGAAAGGTAATGTTTAGCTACAGCTGTCTGGGAGTTTCCAAAACACAGATTAGAGGTCAAAAAGATAAGATAAGAAAGAGGAAAAGTTTAAGACAATCACGACATGGATTAATTTTCATAGTATTCTGGTATTGAAGACTTGAAATGAATAGCTAAAAATGAAGGCAGGTCCTGGCTGGTGTGGCTCAATGGTTAGAGCGTTGGCTCTTGCACCAATGGGTCTTGGGTTTGAGTCTCCATCAAGGGCACGTGCCTGAGTTATAGGTTCATTTTCTGGCTCCAGTTGGTGTGCATGAGGGAGGCAACCAATCGATGTGTGTCTCTCTCGCCCCTTTCCTCCCGCCCTTCCACTCAAAGAAATAAAAATAAAACCAGAAAAGAACAATTCTGGGGCAAAGTCCTTTGTTGTTAACTCTATTTTACAGCCTAAAAGAATGATTATATTCATTTTTATGAAAAACATATCTTGCCTGGCTGGTGTGGCTCAGTGGTGGAGCACTGACCCATGCACCAAGAGGTCGCCGGTTCGATCCCCAGTCAGGGCACATGCCCAGGTTGTGGGCCCAATCCCCAAGGGGTGGCATGCAGAAGGTGGCCAATCATTGTTCTCTCTCATGGATGTTTTTATTTCTCTCTCCCTCTCCCTTTAAAATCAATAAAGAAAAAATGTTAAAAAAAAAAAAAGGAAAACGTATCTAATTTACTGATCCTCACAGTTAATATGTCTTCTTTTTTTTTTTTTAATCCTCACCCGAGGATATTTTTACATTTATCTTCAGACAGAGTGGGAGGGAGGGGGGGAGGGGGGAGATGGAGAGAGAGAGAGAGAGAGAGAGAGAGAGAGAGAGAGAGAGACATCAATGTGAGAGAGACACATCGACTGGTTGCCACCTGCACGACCCCAACTGGAGCCGGGGATGAACTGCAACCGAGGTACGTGCCCTTGGCTGCAATCGAACCCAGTACTCTTTGGTCCAGGGGCCGACGCTCAAACCACTGAGCCAAATCAGCCAGAGCAGTTAACATGTCTTTTTTAGGAGACATGCACCTTTAATTTAATATCTGGACTTAAGCTTTCATTTTGCATTACTTTCTTGGCAGATGAAATTCAAATATTTTCTACTTACAACAAAAAGAAATTTAACTTTAATGAAAATTTTTTTTTTAATCCTCACCCGAGGACACGTGCATTCATCTTCAGATAGAGTGGGAGAGAGGGAGGAAGAGAGAAACATCGATGAGAGAGAGACACATCGAGTGGCTGCCACCCACATGACCCCTACCGGGGCAGGCGACAAACTGCAACCAAGGTACGTGCCCTTAGAGGGAACCGAACCCGGGACTCTGGTCCATGGGCCGACGCTCTAACCGCTAAGCCAAACTGGCCAGGGCTAACTTTAATGAATTTTAATTAAATGTTTCCTACAGTACCCTTACAGGAGTTTTCCTAGTGAGAAAGTTGACTAAATTCAAATGACTACAATACAAATTTTGGAGGATAACTCTTGGGTAATACGGCTGTTTTGACAAAATTATCTCTCATATACAAAGAATCTCATGAAAGCTCTTGAGTGAGAAATAATTACCAGCTTCAAGAAGGTTTGCTATCTAAATTGTAGCACACAATGGATTCATGTCTCAACCAATTTTGTCATTAATATTTGGCTAAAAAAATTACATTTTCCAAAACAGACAACTATAGATAATTTTTTTTTTTTTTGGAAATAGCCTAGGGGAAAAAGAAATAGCTGAAGGAGTTACTGAAAAGTCATACTGTATCCTTTCTTATTCTGAATGTTAGTACAAAGCAGTACAGGAAACAAACGTAAAATGATGGAGGAGAGTAAAAGGGGTCAAGAAAGGTTCCTGAGAGGTAGTAATGTTTAAGTTTAGAAATAAAGAGCTGAAACTCTCCTGTTTGCTAATTAAATCCATATTTTTCATTTCATTATTTCAGAATGATCGGAGTTATTTAAAATACATTAGAAATTTATTTATTTTTTAATGTTTTTTCCTTTTTATTGATTTCAGAGAGAGGAAGAGATAGAAACACTGATGAGAGAGAACATCAATTGGCTACCTCCTGCATGTCCCCCACTGGGGATTTGGACCACAACCTGGGCATGCGCCCTGACTGGGAATCGAACCAGCGACCTTTTGCTGGTGCATGGGTCGACACTCAACCACTGAGCCACACCAACTGGACTAAAATACATTAGAAATTTAATACATTTATAAAACGGAAAATGTTTTCATTTTTGTTGTATTATCCATTAGTGAAAATAATCACAAGATACACAGAAAGGCATCGCACCACAAGTCTCATACAGAGCAGGTGGCATGGCTATCTGCTACCATATATTATTCCTTAATTTTACTATTAACAGAATTTTAGGCATAAGTAAGATTAAAAACTGAATGTCAAAGATACATAAACACTCAAAGAAAAATATCTTCGATTAGTATTCATATTTTAACTATCAATCTGACCCTCAGGTTAGGTCAAAATAAGACATTAGGAAATAAGAAGATTAAAAAAATAGAATGACAATTTGCTCAGAATAAATCATATCATGGTCTTGTATAAGAAGTGCTCTGAAAACATGATTCTGAAATGTTTTCCTCTAGTATAAAAAGATGAAAAACTCAACTAGAAAATAAGAAGACATTCACTTTTCATCATCTAAAAATTGTTGGAATCTTTCTTGTATCTCTTCTTCCATCAAGTTTGTTCTTATGACCAAATGATTTTGAAATTCTTTTACCATCACTGAAATAACAGTCTTTCTTTTTTGGTTGCTTTTAAGACTTTCTCATGATCTTATTTTTTTAATAAATCCTCACCCAAATATATGTTTGTTTTTAAATTGATTTTACAGAGAGAGAAAGGGGGTGGGGGAGGGAGGGAGACAGGGGGAGAGAGAGAGAGAGAGAAACAATTATATGAGAGAGAAACATCAATATGAGAAACATCGACTAACTGCCTCCTGTACATGCCCCAATGGGGGATTGAACCCACAACCTAGGTATGTGCTCTGACTGGGAATCAAACCTGCAACGTTTTTAGTGTACAGGAAGACACTCCAACCAATTGAGCCACTTGGCTGGGGGCTCTCATGATCTTTGATGTTTTGCATTCTGACTATGCATAGATGTGGAATATTTTTCTAGACTTACTCAACACTCATTAAGCCTTTCCAATCTAAGGATTCCTTTTTTAAACTAAATTTGTAAAATTTCAGTTATCTCATTAATACTACTTCTTTCCAATGCTTCTCTCTTTGTTTGAAATCCTAAATAAATCCTATATGAAGCCTCTTCTATCCCCCGTGTATCAGAAATGTCATTCTTTTTTTTTAATCCTCACCTGAGGATATTTTTCTATTTATCTTCAGATAGGGAGAGGGGGAGGGGGAGGGGGAGGGGGAGGGGGAGGGGGAGGGGGGAGGGGGAGAGGGAGAGGGAGAGGGAGAGGGAGAGGGAGAGGGAGAGGGAGAGGGAGAGGGAGAGGGAGAGAAACATCGAGGGACACATTGATTGGTTGCCTCTCGCACAACCCCGACCAGGGCTGGGATGAACCGCGACCGAGGTACATGCCCTTGACCAGAATCAAACCCATGACTCATTGTTCCGCAGCCCGACGCTCTACTGCTGAGCCAAACTGCCCAGGGCAGAAATGTCATTCTTCATCTTCTATCCATTATACTGTGTCTGGGTAAATTCCTCAGTATTATATATATTCTAACTTATTGTCTCTTCAACAGTCTGGAGTATGTTTTGTTCACTAAATATAATCTATAAATATATTCTTCACTTCCAGTATTTTAAATTGTTTTTATTATAGGCCACTTATTAGTTGAAGAACTGGTTCATTTGGTTTCTACAACTTCCCACATTCTGAACTTGGATAGTACCATGAGGATCTAGTCAGACAAACCACTCTTCTATTTTCCATATTTCCTATAAACTAGTAGTTTGATCTAGCACTGTGTACATTGAAATTTTGTTTGAAGTTGAGGTGGCAGGTCAAAGTGCCATCTCTGCACATTACTTTCTATTTCCAGTATGTTATGCAGTAGTATCCCCCATTTAATCAATACTTCTGAGAAATCAATGACTGGTATCCATGATCACTTCTGGCAGGCAGGTCACCCTTTCAACTATATTTGCAATTCTGTTTTGACCAACTGAGATTTCAATATATCAAAAAGTAAGCTGTGACATATCCAATACTACTTTATGCAAGGTCTGACTAAAGAGAAAACAAAGCAACAGAGTAGTAACAGTAGGAAATTAAATAATTGTTGTTTTTAAGAGAATTATAGGTTGAAAGCCTTGGCAAGACTTGATAAGGGTGAGTCTAAAATAAAGACGATGTCATTTTGGTGTTAAAGACGGAGTTAAAATAATAAAAAATGATAAGAATTCTGCACTCAAGATTTCATGGCTGAGCCAAGATGGACAGGATTTATGCTCCCACTTAAAAAACAACAACTAAAAACTGTATAAAATAGTTTTTAAATGTTGAATATCACACAGAGCAGAGCAGTAACCTGTGAGAGAGAGGTAACAAATTAGGTGAACCTTAAGATTGTCCCAGACTGCTGCCTGCAGAAGAACCTAGACAGAACATGGATATATCCCTGAGTTGAGGAAAATAAGCAGGGCAGGGGGCTGGAACTCTAGAGGACAAGGCAACTACAGTTGAAAAGGCATAGTACCAGAGGGGAGAGATGCATACACAGAGGGAGCTATGAAAGACTCTATTTACTCAGTTGAGCAATAAATGGCACGTAGACATGAAAAAACCACCCAAAGCTGGGGAAAGAATGAAAAGAGCAGAGAGAGCAATCTCTGGAGAAAACATAGGGCTAGGAATACTTTGTGTTCTAATGAGACAAACCTTGTAATTCACAAGGCATAGAGTATAAAGAATGATATTATCTTAGTATCGAGGGAAAATTAGCCCTAGACAAAATGTTGCTCTGGCCCACTTAACAAACCTCAAAAACAAGTCTTGAAAGGATCAAAAATGATTATGTCCCCCCAAAAAGTGAATGAATACTTATAAAATTATCTAGCATTCAAAAGAGCAAAACCTACAATGTCTGGCATCCAATAAATACTGCCAATCATATAAAGAAGCAGGAAAATAACCCATAATAAGGGGGAAAATCAATCATACAAACAGAACCAGAAAATGATACAGATGATAAAACTAGTAAAACAGGCCATTAAAAGCGGTTGTTATATAGCAAGTATTTAAATGCAAGAGGTTAAAGGAGAGCACAGAAGAGATAAAAAAAAAACAAAGAAAAATCACACCAAGGAACAATATAACAGAATAGGTTAAAACTAGGTGTTAAGGCAATGGGAGAGTAAAGTGGTTGGAAAATTATCTCCCCAAAAAACAACTAAGACAAAAACAGTCATTTTAGTTTTCTGGAAATCAATAAAAAATGATAAGCAACATTTATTGACAAAAGCTGAAATCTGGATTAAAACAGTGGAAACCTATGGCATTCTGGAAAGGACCTACATATACCCTTACAACACCCTAAAACACAGAGTAGCAGGTGTAGTAGTTACCAGGGTTGGGGATGCCTGTGAAAACCACCAGTTTTAATACTTAGGGCACTGACTTGATCTGAAGCTATATGCTTAATAACCATATCCAGGGCAGGTGTCAATAAAAAGAGCAAACTCTAACCCTGGCTGGTGTAGTTCAATGGTTATAACATCAGCCCGGGAACTAAAGGGTTTTAGGTTTGATTCCCAGCCAAGGGCATGAACCTGAGTTGCAGGTTTGATCCCTGGCCCTGGTTGGGGCGTGTGCAGGAGGCAATCGAGCGATGTGTGCAGGAGGCAACCTCTCTCCCTTCCTCCCTTCTTCCTTCTGTCTCTCTCCCCCCCACCCAAATCCTCCCTCCTTTCCACTCTCTCTTTAAAAAAAAAAAAAAAAAAAATCAATGGAAAAAATATCCTCCAGTGAGAATGAACAAAACAAAAACAACAACAATAACTATAAAAATGAATGAAAAAACCCAAAGCCCTCCTAGCCAAAACCTGCAGTCCCAAGTAGTCTGGGCCAAGCACACGTGTGGACTAGACAAAAATTTAGAGAGATCCTAGAAATGTGTCATAGAGTGATTAAATAGAGTTTCTCACAGATAAATGTCTGGCTAGAGGGCTTTGATCAAATTCAAGAGTAACCTGAGCAGACCCATGTTCTCTAAACATTATTGGCTGACAGGGAGGCTATGCACAGCAACTCTTGCTTCATGCTACCACCCCCAAAAAAAGGAAAGGAAGAAAAGAAAAAGAAGAATGAATTGGGGGGAGAACCCCACACAAATAACAAAACAACAACCACAAAAAGCCCACCCCAAAACAAAAATATAGTGCACAGGGGAACAACAGGATTAACAAATGATTTTTTAGAATCAGTAACAATTAAGTCCAATAGGTAGGAATGACACTGAACGAGTTGCAAGGAAAAATAAAAATGTCTACCAAGAATTCCATATCCAGCAAAACTATCTTTCAGAAATGAAGTTGAAACAATGACATTTTGAAATAAATAAAGATTGAGAGAATTTGTTGCTGGGTCTTATAAAGTCCTTCAACTTGAAAGGAAAGAACTCTATATATGATCATTCAAATGCATAGGAGGAAATGAAGAGGACAGAAATGTTAAAAAGAGGGTAAATATAGAACATGACATATTTTTCTTCTCTTAATTTCATTAAGTCAAAAGAATATATATCAATAATGGTTAACATAGTACTGTTAAGTTAATAACAAATATAGATTATATATATATGTATATATGTGTGTGTGTGTGTGTGTGTGTGTGTGTATATATATATATATATATATATATATATATATGACAATAAGAGCACAAAGGACGGAGAAGCAAGTGGAACTATACTTGAGCAAAGATGCTATGATTTCATGAAATTAAGTCATGTTAATAATATATAAGTTCTGATAACTTATGCTTCACGTTGTAATCTCTAAAGTAGCCATAAGGAAAATATCACACAGAGCAGAGCAGTAACCTGGGATAGAGGAGTAACAAATTAGGTGAACCTTAAGATTGCCCTAGACTTAAGATTGTAAGAGATAAAACCACCAGGTACAACTATAAGCTGTCTACAAGAGACATATTTCATATTCAAAGACACAAATAGGTTGAAAGTAAAAGGATGAAAAAAAGACATACCATACAAAAAAGTAACCAAGAAAGAGTTAGTTTATTATTATCAAAGAAGTCTTCAAGACAGAAAATTTATACCAGAAAGGGACATTTCATTATGATAAACAGGTCAATCCAACAGGATATAACAAAACAGCAGAAAATATTCTTTTATATGTACATGGAATTTTATTTTATTTATTTTTAATCCTCACCCGAGGATATTTTTCCATTTTATCTTCAGATAGAATGGGAGGGGAAGGGGGGGGAGAGAGAGAGAAACATTGATGTGAGAGAGACACATCGACTGGTTGTCTCTCGCATGACCCCGACCAGGGCAGGTGACCAAACTGCAACCCAGGTATGTGCCCTTGACTGGAATCAAACCCGTGACTCTTTGGTCCATGGGCCAACGCTCTAATTACTGAGCCAAACTAGCCAGGGCTGGAATTTTATTTTTTATTATTATTATTTTTTTATCCTCACCCAAGGACATTTTTGCATTCTTCAGATAGAGCAGGAGGGAGAGAGGGAGGAAGAGAGAGAGAAACATTGACATGAGAGAGATGCATCGAATGGTTGCCACCCACATGACCCCAACCAGGGCTGGGGACAAACTGCAACCGAGGTACGTGCCCTTAGCGGGAACCGAACCCAGGACTCTCTGGTGCAAGGGCCAATGCTCTAACCGCTGAGTGAAACCGGCCAGGGCTGGAATTTTATTTTTGATAAATCATTTGGTTGAGAAAGATACACACCATCAGTTGCAAAATAATTAAAATTTCTCAAATTATGTTTACTTACCACAATGGAATTAAAATAGAAATTAATAAAAATTAATTTGGAAAACCTCCAAATATTTGGAAGTTAAACAAAAGAATAATCTATGAGTCAAAAAAATCACAAGTAAAATAAGAAAATATTTTGCACTGAATAAAAACAAAAATATATCATACCAAAAGTAATGGAATGTCCCTAAAGCAGTGCTTTGAGGAAAATTTATAGCTTAAAATGCTAGATAAGAAAGCAAGAAGGATATAAAGTCAACAATCTACCTTAGGAAACTAGAAAAAGGTGAGTAAATTAAAACTAAAGAAATCAGAACAAAATAGTAAAGATTGAAGCAAAAAAAATCAATGAAATAAATATATAAAAAGTCCATTCTTTGAAAAGATCAGTAAAACTGAAAAACCTTTAGCTAGACTAAGACAAAAAAGAGAGAAGACACACGTTACAAAATCAGGAATAAAAAAAGAAGACATCATTGCCAATCCTACAGAAATGAAAATAATTATAAGGTAATATCATGAACAACATTATGCTATCAAATCTACAATATACTTGAAATGGACATACTGCCTGAAAGACAAATCGCCTCTAGGTGCATGGAATGACGCTCAATCCACTAAACCACACTGGACAGGCTGATCCTAAAATTTATATAGAAAAGCAAAAGAGCTATAATAGTCACATCAATTTTGAAAAAGAACAAAGCAGGAAGACTTGACATTAAAAAGATTGTATGTTCTCACTTATACATGGAATCTAAGATAGTCAAAGAAATAGAGAGCAGAAGGGTGGCTGCCAGAGGCTGGGGGGAGGGAGAAAAGGATTGGGGAAAATAACGAAATAATGGTCAAAGAGTATAAAATTTCAGTTATTAACATGAATAAGTTCTGGGGATCTAATGTAGAGTATGTTGACTACAGAAACAGTACTGTATTACATACTTGAAAGTTACTGAGAGTAAACCTTAACTTTCCTCATCACACACACACACAAAGGTAATTATGTGATATGATGGAGGCACTAACTAACCTTACTGTGGTAATTATTTCATAATATATATGTGTAGCAAATTATCACATTGTATACCTTAGACTTACATATGTTATATGTCAATTATATATCAATAAAGATTTTTAAAAATCTCATCTACTATAAAGCTAATGTAATAAATATAGGTGGTATGAGTATAAGGATAGACAGATTAGAAAATCCAGAAATAAATCTTATATAGCATTTATGGTCATTTGATTTTCAAGAACTGTGTCAAGGCAAATCAATCACAGAAGGATGATAGTCTTTCACCAAATGACGCTTAGACAAATTAACATCCATATGCAAAAAGGGGACTCATACCCTTATTATTGCACCACATACAAAAATTATCTTTATATATGGTTCATACACCTTAACTGAAAAGACTGAATGAACAGACTTCTAAAATAAAACACAGAAGAGGCCTGGCCAGTGGTGTTGCTACATGGTTAGAATGTCGGCCTGGGACCTGAGGGGTCTCAGGTTTGATTCCCAGCCCATCCATGTGTCTCTCTCACATCGATGTTTCTCTCTTCCCCTGCCTACCTCCCACGCTTCCTTAAAAAAAAAAAAAAAATCAATGGAAAAAATATCCGTGGGTGAGAATTAACAACAACAACAAAAACACAGAAGAAATTTTGGGGTTAGAGAAAATGTTCACAAATGACACCAGATCATGACCACAGAAATAAAATCAAGAAATGACTTCAATTAAATTGAAAGCTTTAGCTCTCCAAAAGGAATTATTAAGCAAACAAAAAGAAAGTTATAGGCTGTGGCAAAAATAACTGCAAATCACTTATGTGACAATAAATTGTATCAAGAATACAAAAAGTACTGCTATAAAAGCTCTCTCACTGCCTGGCCAGTGTGGCTCAATGGATTGAGCGTCGTCATCCCATGGACTGGGAGGTCCTGGTTTGATTCCCGGTCAGGTCAGGGCACAGGCCCTGGTTGTGAGCTTGATCCCCAGTAGAGGGTGTGCACGAGGCAGCCAATAGATGTTTCTCACATCGATGTTTCTCTCTCTCTCTCCCTTCCTCCCTCTCTCTAAATAATCAATAAAAACATATTTTTTTTAAAAAAAGCTCTCTCACTAATTGTACAAATGAACAGAAAATCAGTAAGGACAAAAGACTTAAACAACACTATCAACAAATTTTGACCTAACTGACGTAAAGAAGAAGCACAATACATATTATTTTCCTGAGCAAATAAAACATTTATCATGATAGACCATATTGTGGGCTATAAAACAAATCTCAATAAATTTAAAAGCATTCAAATCATACAAAGTATGTTCTCTGACTATAATGGAACTATTAATAATCAATAACATAAAGTTATCTGGAAAGATCTAAGATATTTGCAAACTAAATATCACACTTCTAAATAACCCATGGGTTAAAGAAACAAGTCAAAAAAGAGTATTTTGAACAGAATGAAAATGAAAAAAAATATGCAAATTTAGGGGCTATAGGTAAAGTAGTTTTAAGAGAGAAATGTACAGGAATAAATTCCTGTATTAGAAAAAAAATAAAGGTTTCAAACCAATTACCTCAGTTTCCACCTTGAGAAACTAAAGAACAGAGAAAGTGAAACCCAAAGTAAGCAGAAGAAAGGAAATTGAGAAAAGAGCAGAAATCACTGATACAGAAAACAAAAATCACTAGAAGTTCAATGTAACCAGAACCTCATTTTTTAAGAAAAAATAAACACAGCTGATTAGCTCTAGACAAACTAATATGAGAGAGAAAGACACACACACAAGTGTCTGTGAAACCAGCAATATTATGAACAACTTTATGTTGATACTTGTTGAATATAATTCAACAATTTAGATATGTCATTTTCTTGTAAGACATCAACCAGTCTTATAACTATTAAAGATATTTAATTATTAGTTAAAAACATCCTTACAAAGAAAACTTTAGGCTCCAATGGTATAATTCATATCTGAAGAAGAAATAATACCAATTCTATTAAATTCCAGAAAATTAAAGAGGAGAGAATATACTGCAACTCAATCTACAAAGTCAGCATTTACCTTGGTACCAAAATCAGTCAGCAACATTCAATTACATAAAAAGTTAGAAATATATATCCCTCTTGAACATAGATAAAAAATTCTTAGGAAATTTTCAACAAATCAGATCTAACAATATATAAAAAGAATAATATATCATGACTATGTGGGTTTTATACCAAGAATGTAAGGTTAACATTTTAAAATCAACCAATTTAATTCACCATATTTTCTTAGAAAAAAGAGCATAATATTACCAATAGATGTAGAAAAGCATTTGACAAAATCCAACATTCATTCTTAATAATAAGTCTCAGAAAACTAGAAATAGAAATTTTCATAACCTGATAAAGGGCACGTATAAAAAACATACAGTCAACAGTATTAATACTGAGAGACCTTAATTTTGCTCAGTGAAATAAGACAGACCAAAACAACAACAAAAAAATCAGTACCTACTGTAAGATTCCATTTCTAGAAAATGTAAACATAGTGAGGGGGGAGAGTAGCAGGAATAGAGGTAGGGAGAAATTACATAGTGGCATGAGGACATTTTTGAGGAGGATGAATGTATCATCTTGCCTGTGGCAGTCTACACATGTATATATGTCAAAACCCATCAAATTGTGAACTTAAATATGCAGGTTATTTTATGTTAATTATACCTCTGTAAAGTTGTAATTTCTTTTTTTTTTAATTCTTTTTCTTTATTGATTTTAGAGAGAGATGAAGGGAGAGGGAGAGAGAGATAGAAACATCGATGAGAGAGAACATCTATTGGCCATCTCCTACTCCCCACTGGGGATTTGGCCCACAATCTGGGCATGTGCCCTGACCGGAATCGATGCTCAACCACCGAGCCACAGCGGCCAGGCTATATAATCATAAATTTAAAATAAGACTACATGAGCCCGGCCGGTCTGGCTCAGTGGTTGAGTGTTGACCCATTCACCAAGGGGTCGCTGGTTCAATTCCCAGTCAAAACACATGCCCAGGTTGTGGGCCCAGTCCCCGGTGGGGGGCAGCCAGGAGGCCAATTGATGTTCTCTCTCATCGATGTTTCTATCTTTCTCTCTCCTTTCCTCTCTCTCTAAAATCAATAAAGAAAAAAAATTTTCAAAAAAAAAAAAAAAAGACTACATGGCAATCATATTAAAGTTTTAGGTGTTTGTGTTCAAATAAATTTGTTAGTAATTCATTATAGTATGTGTAATTTATATAAGAAAGAGGAGGTTCTGAAATTCCAATCAGATAATTCACAAAGTAAAGGCCTTGGCTCTATTCAAAAGATCTTTTTTATATTTTAATTAAATCAAAATATTTAAGTTAAAATTCAAGGTAACTTTTTTTTTTTAATCCTCACCTGAGGATATTTTTCCATTTATCTTCAGACCGGGGGGGGGGGGGGGGGGGGGGGCATTGATGTGAGAGAGACACATAGATTGGTTGGTTGCCTCCCGCACGACCTGGACCAGGGCCAGGGACTGAACCATAACCGAGGTACATGTCCTTGATTAGAATCGAACCCGCGCCTCTTTGGTCCACGGGTCAACACTCTAGCTGCTGAGCCAAACTGGCCAGGGCTCAAGGTTACTTTTTAAAAACAATTTTCTGGCCCTGGCCAGTTTGGCTCAGTGGTTAGAGCGTTGGCCTGCAGTCCAGAGAGACCTGGGTTCAGTTCCCACTAAGGGCATGTACCTCGGTTGCAGTTTGTCCCCGGCCCTGGTTGGTCGTGCAGGTGGCAGCCACTCGATGTGTCCCTTTCACATTGATGTTTCTCTCTCTCTCTTCCTCTCCCTCCCTCCCACTCTATCTGAACAAAAAATGAAAAAAAAAAAATGTCCTCGGGTGAGGATAAAAAAAAATAAAATAAAATAAAAAATAAAAACAATTTTCTGTTTTAACCAACTTTTTAAATTAATTGGTCAATTTAAGTCTCAAATGTGTCTAAAGACAATGCTTCTATTATCTTTATCTATCTACCTAAATACAACTAATTAACAGAATATAACAAGCATATATATATGAGTCACTGATTCTTGTGAAATATGCTCTTTAATAATGTAGTTAATATTTTTAAATTCCACAGATTTCACAGAAAGACAAACTAAATTTATTTGCAATGTAGCATAACAAAAATACTTTGGAAATACTCTGTTTCTACTTTCATGCATATAGTTGAAGGTAAAGAAAAGGAATGTTGCCCTGGTCGGTTTGGCTCAGCAGTTAGAGCGTTGGCCCATGGACCAGGGAGTCCCGGGTTCAATTCCCGCGAAGGGCATGTACCTCGGTTGCAGTTTGTCCCTGGCCCCATGGGGTTGTGTGGGTGGCAGCCAGTTGATGTTTCTCTCACATCGATGTTTCTCTCTCTCTCTTCCTCCCTCTCTCCTTCCCGCTCTATCTGAAGATAAATGCAAAAATGCCCTCGGGTGAGGATAAAAGAAAAGGAATGTTATGAAGTTGTTGTATAATCTGCCCAGGTAACATTTTCTTTCATCTTCACAGACTGTTGGTTAATTTGACCATGGAGCAAGATGAGTACCACAGGACACGAATCAAGGCAATTAATTTTTTCAAATATGAAGACAATACCATCTTATTAACTTAATATTCCATCAATATAAATTCAAGTACATAGGGTGCCTCTAACAGTGTTATGTTCTGAATTTGGAAGAGTGTGGCAGTGGTGGTGGTCATGGCACACTTCCACCACAGTAATGGTATGATATTTATTTAGCTTTTATAGCCAAAGCTGTTTTCTAGAAATCAAAACAAGACAGAGTTTTATATGTCTAGAACTACAAAGAAGCAATAAATTATAAGTTAAAAATCTTCTAAATGATTTAAAAAATCCCTTACCGGTATCTATGAACAAATATACCCTTAAAAATAGAGTTCATCATATTTTCAATTTCATCCTGATTTTCTTGTAGCTGAAATAAAAAAGAAATAAATTAAAACGTTGATCATTTTATTTAGAACAGTGATTTTCAACCTTTTTCATCTCAAGGCACACACAAACTGATTATTAAAATTCTGCAAACACTGTCCTAGCTGGTTTGGCTCAGCGGTTGGAGCGTCGGCCTGTGGACCAATGAGTCACGGGTTCGATTCTGGTCAAGGGCACGTACTTCGGTTATGGTTCGTACCTGGCCCTGGTTGGGGTTGTGCAGGAGGCAACCAGTCAATCTGTCTCTCTCACATCAATGTTTCTCTCTCTCTGCCTCTCTCTCCATCCCTCCCAATCTATCGAACAAAAATGGAAAAATATTCTCAGGTGAGGATTAAAAAAAAAACAAATTCTGTGAACACCAAAAAATATATTTTTGCTGACAAGACAAAAAAATAGGTATAGTTTTCATTCATTCACACTGGATGGCTATTGTTATGTTTGACAATTTAAGAGAAAAGAGGTCAGTGCCCCTGACTAAATAGTCAGGTATTGCATGTTTTAAAAATTCTTGCGGCTTATCAGTATGCCTTATGCGCCACTCAGGGTGAAAATTGTTGATTTAGAATGAACAGTTCCAATTGTTTTTAATAACTGGTTATTTTCATTTTGGGTAATCATCAATCCTGTTTCTCACTCACTGTGCAATGGCTATCTGCTATTACCAGTATACTTGCATTATATCTACAACTACACTATAGTGGATTTAGAATCTCTTTCTCTTTCTTGGAACATACCATACAGGGAGTAACAAGGAGTGGCGCTGCTAATGTGGCAAGATTCCCATCTCCAAAATATCATTTGCTTTGGGAACAGGCCTCAATTTCTATACCTCTTTTGTCCAAACCAGGTCCCTGGCTTGGTTTTGCCTTTCTTGGCAACAGATCAGCTATGATTATCATACTTGTCACTGGGGAATAAACTTCCTATTCTACCTAAAGTATCCAAATATGACTCTGCATCTGATTAGCCCATAACTTAGAGTAGGCCAAGTTTCCAGTATAGGAGGCATAACAGAAGGTAACGAAGATCCTAACCATTAGTGGTGGAATGTAGCAACGATAAAAAAACCACACTACAGCAAAGATAATAAATTTCAGGCAATACTACTGATCAGAGTTTATTCCCTGCTCAAAAGGAACAAAAACACTGATATAAAATAGCATTCAATGTTATATTTCTTATTCTGATTTGTTTTGTATTAATATTCAGTGAAATACTGGGTTTCACTGCATACTCCATTTGTGACAAAATTCCTCAGATTTATTTATTTATTTTAAATCACCCGAGGATATGTTTTATTGATTTTTAGAGAGAGAGAAAGGGAAAGGGAGAGGGAGAGAGGAAGGAAGGGAAGAAGGCATCGAGGGAGGGTAGGGGGGGGAGAGAGAGAGAGAGAGAGATTGATGTGTCACCTCCCACACGCGCTCTGATCCAGGATTGAATGGCAACCCAGGTATGTGTCCTGACCTGGAATCGAATTTGCAACCTTTTGATGTACAGATGTCATTCCAACCAACTGAGCCACCCAACCAGAGCCAGACTTATTCTTTTGTTGTATACTTTGTTTCAGGTTCTACTGAAATAAGTTTAAGAATATTTTTACAGTAAAGCATTCAAATTATTGCAAATTACTGTACATTTTAAGTTGGTTTTCCTGAATTTATTATTTTAAAAAATAATTAATTTATAAGAAGTATATGGTTTGGTTAGTAGTACTTACTGAAGCCACAGTTTCAAAATTTACTCCCACAGTATTTCAAGTATGGTAAATGTTTTGAATTGAACTGTGCTCCTCAAAAATTCATATGCTAAAGTGCTAACCCCTACTACCTCAAACCTTATTTGGAAATAGGGGGTGGCAGATGTAATAGGTTAACATGGGGTCATACTGAAATAGGGTGGGTCCATAATCCAATATGACTGGTTTCTTTAGAAAAAGGAGAAATGTAGACACACACACACAGAAAGAGAGAGAGAGAGAGAGAGAGAGAGAGAGAGAGAGAGAGAGAGAGAGAGAAGGCCATGTAAAGACTAGAGTTATCTTTGAACTCTGAAGAACAATTTCTTTTCTTTAAGCTACTCAGTTTGTGGTATCTATTACAGCACACCTAACATACTAATACAGAATGGGTAATAATTTAATCATAAGCTTGTTGCCTATTATAACCCATTATTCATTGATAGAAATTTATAGCAATGTGATATTAACCTTTCTCAAGTTAAAATACAGACTAACACTGCAGATCTAAAATTTCCTTTTGGATGAATAAAAATATTACCTACTGCCCTGGCCGGTTTTGCTCAGTGGTTAGAGCGTCGGCCCGCAAACCGAAGGGTCGTGGGTTCGATGCCTGGTCAGGGACATATACCTGGGTTGCAGGTTTGATTCCTGGCCCCAGTGGGGGTCATGTGGGAGGCAACCAATCGATGTGTCTCTATCACATTGATGTTTCTTTCTCTCTCTCTTCCCCTACCACTGTCTAAAAAGCAATGGAAAAATATCCCTGGGTCAGGATTAAATATATATATATATAAAACAGGATTTAAAAATAAATAAAAAATATACACATATATTACACCTACCAAAAACCCAGTTTAAAATCACTTTTAACACACATGAAAATTGTGTTGTAAAACTGACATTGATCTTATTCACATTTAGCTAATATGTAGTCTTTAGCTTTCTCCTAGAAATGCAGGCTTTGCTAGCCCTTAGTTCTGATGTTAATACTTATTGTGCTTTCTGTGCCCATAGCCGGATAATCTTTGAGTTACCTAATGCCCATACCACTTTCCTTCAAAAGTAGGATTGTTCTGTGATTCTCTTCTGCCATCAGATAGCATTCATATATAATCTCTGGCTGAATGCTGCAGTTTCATTTCAAAACCCTGAGATCAAACAATGTAACTTAAAAAAGTCAATTAAAAAGTACATAAACTGGCCAGTTTGGCTCAGTGGTTGGAGCGTTGGCCTGCGGACCACAGAGTCCCGTGTTCAGTTTCCGATAAGGGCACATAACCTCGGTTGCGGTTTGTCCCCAGCCCCAACCCACTCGATGTGTCTCTCTCACATCGAAGTTTCTCTCTATCTCTTCCTTCCTCTCTCCCTCCCGCTCCATGTGAAGATAAATGCAAAAAAAAAGTCCTCAGGTGAAGATAAAAAAACCAAACAAACCATAAACTGTTTAACAGAGAATAAAAAAACTAATATATTTCCTACACATTTACATAAGAATTTCAGATATCATGAAACTTACCTCTTTGCGTTTCTGAAGTAGTAACTCCAACCTTTCATTGGCTCTTTTCCCAATCATTTTATTTCTTTCAGCTTCATACTGTCTCTGTGTATTATCCTGATGAATACTGAGGTTTAAGGCAACATTCACCAAAGCAGTCATTAGCTTCATGGCTATGAAATAAAAGAAGACACAGTATTTAACTATGAATCAGACCTTTATTATAAGATTACAAATTTATAACAAGAAACAGATGAAGAAAATAAACTAGTCAATTTCTGTTTTTACAATCCAGGCATAATTCGAATTAAAAATAAAAATAAAAATTATTTTACAGAAGTAAAGTTATCATCTTAGTTTGCAATATAATTTTATCTTCCTCAGTGTCACTACAGTTTGGCTCATTAACATTTCCCACTTAAAAACAGCTTCATCCTAATTATCAGCAGGATGGATTTAGGTAGTATCTTCTATATCCCATCTCCCCAATCCTCAAATACACACACCTTAGTGAGAGCACACTAATCAAGACTACTAGACTTCTCTATACCACCAGTTCTATGTATACAATTGCTTCCTTAATACCTTTCTTACTTAGATGCATGAAAGGTGCCTTAAGTGCTTACAATCAGTTCATGATCTGTACCCCAAAGATGGTCCTCTGCCTGTATTGCTCACCTCAGTGAACGGCATAACCACCTCCAACCCCTGAAAAACAGACTGATCCTACCAATTTCATTAAATTCATTGAAATGTATTTTGTGAATTTCTGACTGACTTATTTTCCCGAGTCACAGTGTTAACGTACTTTGAAATGTTCACTTGTATTTCTAAATCTTGTTAAATATTTTCAAACTTCTGTTTCAAGTCCTCTGAGAAACAGGTATGACACAAACCTTAAACTTTTTTCTATTCATATTTATTTTCATTACTGAGATGGTGAAAATGTACGAAATACTGGTAGAGATACAAGAGGGTTGGTGTTGGTTAAATAATTTCCCTCATTTTTTTTTTTAAGGTTATTCATCTGCAAATACAAATGTTCAATTATAAAAAAAAGGAACGGATCAGTATTTTGGAAAAACTGATCCATTTAAATTCAAACATATCCAAAACTCAGTATGAGCATGCATTGCTTTTAAAATGTCACTATTTCCGCCCGGCCAGTTTGGCTCAGTGGTAGAGTGTCGACCTATGCACCAAGAGGTCGCCGGTTTGATTCCTGGTCAGGGCACATGCCCAGCTTGTGGGCCAGATCCCCAGTGGGTGGCATGCAGGAAGCGGCCAATCCATGTTCACTCTCATCGATGTTTCTATCTCTCTCTCCCTCTCCTTTCCTCTCTCTCTAAAAATCAATAAAGAAAAAAAAATTTTTTTTAATAAAAAATAAAATGTCACTATTTCCCATTAAGTACACATATAAATATATATACATAATGCTGTATCTCTACCTACCTATCTACACACACACACACACACACACACACACACGTTCCCTTTCTCTTTCCATTTGTTATTCTGAAACTGTATCTACATTTTGGCTAATTCCATGTTAATAGTGATTACTACTGCCCTTAAACGAAAATGTAAGATATAAATGCTGAAAACAGGTGTATTTAAGTTAGAGACTATTTAGAAATGCATTTAATGAAATGTTTTCTTTTTCCTGAGATACAATGTCTCAACAGAGTAAACTATGAAATATTCTGTTTCAAAAGATAGGTTAGTGATTTTACAGCATTTTACACAATGTCAGTAGAATATCTGATAATATTATGAAGGTTAAAAGTACTTTTTAAATTAATCTGTATAAAAAAGGAAAACAGCTCAAGGACAGGAGGGATCTGGGACATTCAAACTGTCCAAGTCAGGGATAATAGTTTAACAAGAGCATGTTCTGAGAATACAAAGCCTTACCCAATAAAGCTTAATTTACTATATACACTTCTAATTCTCTAAAACAAAGTGGCTTGAAGATCAAGGAGTTGGAAAGCATTAAAATCAACACCAACCCTGGCTGAAATTCACCAGTGAAAGCTGAGACACATGTTTTCTTGAATAGCTTTTGCTTTCAGCTATATATCTCTTTGTGAACCCAGATCCCAAACTCCAACTGTCAGTGTGTAATGACCCTCCACCCATTCTAGATATAAAGTAAATCAACACACTAAAACAATGAAAAGTGCAAAATAATTAATACATTTTCAGAAAAGTATTAGATATAATATAGCAGTATTTACTGAGACATGTTTATGAATCTGTAAAACTTCAACTTCACTGTAATTTTTACTTAACATACCATCAACATATAAACAAATATACAGCTATTAAAGAAAGACTTCTAATTTAATGGCATAGATACAACATAGGGATTATGATATCTAATTGAGTCTATTGAAAAAGAGTCATTTCTTCATAGTGTGAGCACTAATTAAATTTACTGGCATTACTAACAGAACCATTTTATAACTTAATAATCCAGGAATTCAGCCTGGATTCTGTGACATGGGCTGTTAATTGCCTTCTCCTTGTCTACCAAAGAGAAGAATACTTCACTTATCCTTCACATTTTAACTGCTGACTAGTACTTGTTCTAATACTATAGAATAATAAACCTGTGCTATTTAGAAGTGTGGTTTACAAACAGGTGCTAACAATAAACAGCTTGTTGCCAGTTGATTTTAAGTACAAATTGGGAAGTTTTTAGAAATGTTTATAACCATCTGATAGAGTAATCTATGTCTATTGAATCTAATAATGAAATGAGATTAAACTATATTTCTTTGGGAAAGCATTTTATTACATTTTACAAAGTACTAGGTTATAACAGAATGGTAATTAAAAAACTAGGCTTTCACCACAGAGTGTTCAAGAAGCACTTGTTTAATGCTCCCCCATTCAATCCAACATATACCGAGCATTGTTCTATGTACTAGAAGTACAAAAGTGAATAAGACAGTACCTGCCCTCGTATTTTTAACACTCTAGTGAGAATAAACAAACAGATAACATAGAAATGAAAATGTCAGTTAATGGAAAATCTATAAAGAAAACTAAAGTATGGTTAAAAAAATAAAGTATGGTAAAAGGATAATGCGTAAAGAGGGTAGTCAGGCAAGAAGGACTCTTTGAAGAGCTGATGTTTGAGCATGAAGTGAATGAAAGAGAACAGTAACAGAACAGTGTTACAAAGGTTATGAGGTAAATTTTTATGAGGTGGATACTCATAAAAGAGCAAGGTGATTAGTGTGGCTAAAGCATAGAAATAGAGGCAGGAGATGAGGTTGAGGAGAAAAATCAAGAGGCCACATTATAAGGGTTCTATTAGGATTAAATAAGATCTCAAGATTAAATCTAAGTGAGGTAAGACACACTGGAAAATTTGAGGTGAGTGAGAAATATTCTGATTTACATTCTGAACTGCTGTGTGAACAGACAATAGGATAGTAAAAATAAAAGAGACCAAATAGAACACAGAAAAGATAGATGAAAATATTTTGACGAAAGTATGCAATAATGATCCTCAAGATTTTGGGCTTGAGCAACTCAGTAAAGCAAAGCTAGCTTGGATATAAGTTATAGCAATAGGTAGAAAAAAAATGTTTAGATGTGAAATATATTTTGAAGGTACAGCTACAAGAATATAATAGATTATAATGTAGAAAATGATTAAAACAGTGGAGAAAAATGTTTACATGTGAAATATATTTTGAAGGTAGAACTAAAAGAATATAATAGATTATAACGTAGGAAATGAGAGAAGTAGAAAACGCAGGGGTAAATTACAAAGTTTTGTGGTTACTAGGTATCTAAGCAGAAATGTCTAGTAGATATAATATCTGGAAGTCATCATCAAAGATATTGGTATTTAGACCCCAAAACTGGAAGGCACATCCATCCAATGGATAATTATTCAGCCATTAGAAAAAAGTGGCATGATTTGTGTGCTGAAAAGAAAAGCCCACCAAGATATTTGTATATATCTATATTAAAATAAAGATAACTGTCAATGTGTATATTATGTTATTATTTATGCAAAGGAAGGAATGTGTTATTTATTTTTATGTGCCAGTCACTCTTCTAAGCTCTTTACACATGCATGTTAACTTACAACTCACAACTCTAACAAGTAAGTACAATTATAATTCTCTTTTTTTACATAAGAGAAAACTGAGGCACAGATTGGGTAAGAGACTTGCAAGTTACACAGCCAGCAACTGGCAGAGATAGAATTGAATTGAATCAGGCAATCATGCTCTGTAATCCAAGTTCTTAACCATTATAGCATACTGCTTCTCACTGAATATGCATGTACTACATTTTTCATAAAATATCAAAAGATATACAAGAAACTGGCAATTGGTTGCCTTCAGGAAAGAGAATTTGATAGCTACGAGCCATGAGTGGAAAAGTGACATTGCACCATATAATGTCTATTTATTTTTTTATTTTAAATCACATGGTTGTGCCCTGGCCAATTTGGCTCAGCGGTTAGAGCGTTGACCCTGGACCAAAGAGTCACAGGTTTGATTCTGGCCAAGGGCACATATCTCGGTTGCAGTTTTTCCCCGGCCCTGGTTGAGGTTGTGCAGGAAGCAACCAATCGATGTCTCTCTCTCACACTGATGTTTCTGCCCCCCGCCCCACTGTATCTGAAAATCAATGGAAAATTATCCTCAGGTGGGTGAGGACTACAAAAAATAAAATAAATCACATGGCTGTATTACCTTTCCCACCATAATTATATTTTAATAGAAATAAAACTAAGGAATTGATTTTCACTTTCTTCACCAAAATGTGAATGAAAACAAAAGATAAAGTCTGAAGACAGCCTGGCCGGTGTGGCTCAGTGGTTGAGCGTCGACCCACGCACCAAGGGGTCGCTGGTTCGATTCCTGGTCAGGGCACATGCCCAGGTTGTAGGCCTAGTCCCCAGTGGTGGGCATGCATGAGGCGGCCAATCCATGTTCTCTCGCATAGATGTTTCTATCTTTCTCTCCCTCTTCCTTCCTCTCTCTCTGGGAATCAGTGAAGAAAGGAAAATTTTTTTTAAAAGTCTGAAGAATGACTCCTGACATAATTCATTATTTATACTTTAGCTTTCTAAAATCCACAGGGCAGTGTGGTATTCCAGAAAACAAATGAAGACAGTGCTTCAAGAAGGAATAAGTAGCTATGTTGTTTAAGAGAGAAAATGATAACTGAGAGGTGCCTGTTGGTTTGGACAATAAAATGGTAATTGCTTACCTCGACAAGAGCAAAGGCATTGAAGTGGTAGAGATAGAAACCTGATTGGAGTGGGTTCAAAGAGAGTAAGAGGAGCCCTGGCCAGTGTGGCACAGTTAGTTGGAGCGTTGTCCCATGCACCAAAAGTTGGCAAGTTTGGTTCCCGGTCAGGACACAGGCCTGGGTTGCGGGTTTGATTCCCCATCAGGGTGCTGCTGGGTGTGTGCAGGAGGCAGCTGATCGATGTTTCTCTTTCTCTCCCTCTCCCTTCCTCTCTCTAAAATCAGTAAATTAAAAAAAAAAAAAAAGAGAGAGAGTTAAGAGGAGAATCAGTAGAAATAGTGAATAAAAATAATTCTTTGAAATTAGCTGTAAAAAAATATGAGAGAAACAGAATTGTAGCTAGGGGGATGTGAGAAAATAAGGGACGGTGTGATGGTCAGTTTTCTCTGTCAACTTGGCTAGGTGATAGTATTTAATCAAACACTAATGTAGTTGTTACTATAAAGGTATCTTGTAGTCATGGTTAACATTCAGTTGATTTTTTAAAAATGTTTTTTTGATTTTAGAGAGAGAGGAAGAGATATGGGGAGAGAAGTATTGATGTGAGAGAGAAACATGAATAGGCTGCCTCCTGCATGACCCCTAATGGGGATAGAGCCCACAATCTGGGCATGTGCCCTGACCAGGAATCAAACTGGCAACTTTTTGGTGCATGGGAAGATGCTCAACCAACTGAGCCACACTGGCCAGGGCAACATTCAGTTGATTTTAAGTTAAGAAGACCCTCAATAATATAGTGGGCCTCATCCAATCAGTTGAATGCTTTAAGAGCAAAAACTGAGTTTTCTTGGAGAAGTACTATCTGTCTCAAAACTGCATAACTCCTAAAAAAAAAACAAAAAAAAAAAACAAAAAACTGCATAACTCCTGCCTAAATTTCTAGCTTGCTGGCTTGCCCTACAAATTTTAAATTTGCCAGCTGCCCCAATAGCATGAGCCAATTCATTGAAATAAATCTCCCTCTCCCCAAATGTGTGTGTGTGTGTGTGTGTGTGTGTGTGTGTGTGTAAGTGTATCTACTATTGGTTTTGTGTCAGTGGAGAGCCCTGACTGTTACAGAATGTTTCTAAAAGACAAGAGCTGTGCCCTGGCCGGTTTGGCTCAGCGGTCAGAGCATCAGCCCACGGACCACAGAGTCGCGGGTTCGATTCCAGTCAAGGGCACGTACCTCAGTTGTGGTTTGTCCCCAGCCCTGGTCAGTGTCATGTGGGAGGCAACCAGTCAATGTGTCTCTCTCACATCGATGTTTCTCTGTCTCTCCCCGTCCCTCCCACTCTATCTGAAGATAAAAAGAAAAATATTCTTGGGTGAGGATTAAAAATAATAATAATAATAAAAGACAAGAGCTGTTATAACATATTAGTATAATGATAAAAATGGTCTAGATAAAGGAGGAAACTAAAGTCAGAAGAGAGAAAAACCAACTTGAAGAGCAAAGTGGTGGTGGTGGTGGTGAACAGGGATTAGATCCACTCCACAAGAGCAAGAACCGACTTAGATAGTGGGCACTGTAACAAGAGATATGGCCCTGGCTGCTTTGGCTCAGCAGTTAGAGTGTTGGCCCGTGGACCGAAGGGTCACAGGTTTGATTTCCAGTCAAGGGCACGAACCTGGTTGCAAGTTTGATCCCTGGCACCAGTTGAGCTTGTGCAGGAGGCAACCAATTGATATGTCTCTCTCACATCGATGTTTCTCTCCCTCTCTTTCTTCTTCCCTTCCTCCCTTCTACTCTCTAAAAAGTAATGAAAAACCATCCTCAGGCAAGGATGAGACATGGATATATGGATACAGAGAATATGGATACAGCTCCACCTAAACAAGTAGGCTTAATTCTTAATCTCTTCTGTCTCTATTTAAGCAAGCAAGATAATTGCTAAATGTGAACAGGAGATTTTATATGTTTAAGAAGGTATGAAAAAATCTTTTAAGAAAGTGAGCAAATCCATGGAGTAGAATAGTGTAACAGGATTCCTAGGCAGCATTAAAGGTCCACTTGAGAGAAAATTGTAAAGCCCCGACATTATGATTATGTTTTTTGTCAGCCACTTTTAGCAGGCTCTGGTGCAGGTATGGAATAGGTGGTAATATGAGCTTTGCCTAGGGGGTAAGATGGACAAAGAGAGGCAAGGATGTTAAGGGTATGAAGAAGACACAATTATAATAAATCTGGATGACAGAATCAGAGCTGAGGAAGTGAAGACATGAAGGAGGTAAAGAACACTAACAATATAGCATTAAAGGATTTAAAGTCCCAATAGAGGAAAAACAATACTGGAGTTGGGAACATAGAATAAAAACACTAAAACAAAAGCAAGTGGTTACCAGTAAACAAAATGGTTGAAATTAAGATTACAGGCATTGATTTTTTTTTTTTAATCCTCACCTGAGGATATATTTAAAGAGAGGAAGGGAGGGAGAGGGAGAGGAGGAAAGGGGGAGATGGGGAAAGGAGAAGAGAGGGAGATGAAGAGAAGGCGAGAAGGGGAGAGGGAGAGAGGGAGAGAAACATTGGTGTGAGAAAAACATCAATCATTTGCCTCCTGTATGTGCCCTGACTGGGGATTGAACGCACAACCTAGGTATGTGCCCTGACTGGGAATGAAATCTGCAATCTTTCGGTGCATGAGACGATGCTCAAACCAACTGAGCCACCCAGCCAGGTGATTCTTTTAACAAATATCTAACAATTTGCATTTATGTCTTTCTAAACATAACAATGAAAACTAAAAACTGCATTTATATTTAGTGGTAATCCTTACTGTACACCCTAGAAATATGTCTCTTAATAGGACAAACTAAATTTGTAAGAGAGATATCCTTATATTCCTTCTTTGTTTTAAAAAAACTTATTTAGTTCTGGCTGGTTTGGCTCAGCTGTTAGATGAGGGCCTGTGGACCAAAGGGTCACAGGTTCAATTCTGGTCAAGGGCATGTACTTGGGCTGCAGGTTTGATCTACGACCCCAACATGCGGGAGGCAACCAGTCGATGTGTCTCTCTCTCTCACCCTTCCATTCTCTAAAAGTCAATGGAAAAGCCCTGGCCGGTTTGGCTCAGCGGTTAGAGCGTTGGCCTGCGATCCAGAGAGACCCGGGTTCGGTTCCCACTAGGGGCATGTACCTCGGTTGCAATTTGTCCCCGGCCCTGGTCAGTCGTGCGGGAGGCAGCCACTCCATGTGTCCCTTTCACGTCGATGTTTCTCTCTCTCTCTCTTTCTTCCTCTCTCTCCCTCCCACTCCATCTGAACAAAAAACGGAAAAATATCCTCAGGTGAGGATTAAAAAAAAAAAAAAATTCAATGGAAAAGGATCCTTGGGTAAGGATTAACAAACAAACAAAAACCAAAACCCAAACTTATTTAAACAACAAAAAGACTTATAACAAACTTCCACTTTCCAAATAATAAAGATTTAACCAATCCCTGTGATTTTTATAAACCCAATATAACAAGGAAAACATTTTCATCGTCAATAAATCCAGGTAATACTTGCAATGCCAAACAACAATATATTAATAGATGAATATGAAGAGCAGAAGGATGAGCAGAGATCACACAAATCAAACCAAATTGTCAATAAGTATGAAAACTATTTCTAAAATATTAATAATAAAAAAAACTATTTTGCTTTGTAGAACCCAGAAACATTCAGGAATTAGACATACTATTAAATTCCACACAAGATGGAGTGAGTTAAATTCTGAAAACAGAAGTAGAATCCTGAGTATCCATGGGAGACTGGTTCCAGGACACACACACACACACACACGCACACACATCCTGCAGACACCAAAATCCATGAATGCTCAAGTCCCTTATATAAAATAGTGTGGTGTCTGCATATAACCTACGCACATCCTCCTGAATACTTCAAATCATCTCTAGATTACATATAAGACTTAGTACAATGTATGCTATATAAACAGTTGTTTAAGGAATAATGACAAGGGAAAAAAGTCTGTACATGTTTAGTACAGATATAATCATCATAGGCTCTAACTACATAGTACAAGTAAGCAATAACATAAAATGGTGTTGTTTAAAAAAAAAAAAAAGAAACCACTTTGTGTATTTATTGTCATTATGCTGTAACATTGTTTTGAATATTTTCCATTTGCAGTTAGTTGAATCTGTGAATGCAGAACCTGTGGATATGGAGGGCCAAATACATTATTTAAAAGTTCATATATATTGCCCAGCTGGTATGGCTCAGTGGTTGAACGTCCACCCATGCACCAAGAGGTCACCAGTTCGATTCCCGGTCAGGGCATATGCCCAGGTTGTGGGCCAAATCCCCAGTGGTGGGGGATGCAGGAGGCGGCCAATCAATGTTCTCTCTCATTGATGTTTCTATCTCTCTCTCATTCTCCCTTCCTCTCTCCCTAAAATCAATCAATTAAAATAATAATAATAACAGTATTTTAAAAAAATAAATAAAAGTTCATGTATCAAGTAATTAAATGCCTAAATCTCCACTCCAACCCTAGGCAGTCAGGCAATTCCTCCATCACATATCCATTTCAGAAGTCCAGAAGTTTATTCCCCAAAGAAAATAAACCAGGGATTTGGAATTATCAGACACAGAGGAGGGATACATGTGAAGTGCAAAGTGTACCGTGCACTTCTTCACCCTGCCCAACACCCAAATGATAGACAGCAACCAAACTTAGGTAGATTGAAAGATACTTCTGCAAATAAACTAAACTTCCCCAGGGTAAATAATTATCAATACCAACAGTTTAGGACTTCCGGTCAAGATGGCGGCGTAGGTAAACGCGGTATCGCGTCCTCCCACAACCACATCAAAGTTACAACTAAACTACAGAACAACCATCATTCAAAACCGCCTGAAATCAAGCTGAATGGAAGTCCTACAACTACGAAATTAAAGAAGAAGCCGCATCGAGACTGGTAGGAGGGGCGGGGGCGCGACAGGCTGGTCCCACACCCACGTGTGGCAGATAAAAATTGGGATACCTCGGCTGGGAAGGTCCTCCCAGAGGGCTGAGTGGTCCCCATCCCACACCAGGTGCCCAGCTCAGGGTCCCAGTGCCAGGAAGAGAAGTCCCCATAACTTCTGGCTGGAAAAACCAGCGGGAACTGAGGCTGAGGCGGCTGGAGCCCCGGCAGCTCCTCTTAAAGGGCCCGCGCTCGGACTTACTCGGACTCCCACCCTCCGGGCTCCAGCGTGCGGGAGGGAGCCTGAAAGGCACCAGAGTCATATGGGGAAGAACTGAGCTGTTTGGCATTGGAGCGAGGGCTGGAGAGGCAGCTTTCTCCTGGACAGACGTGCTAACAGAGGCTTTTGTTCCTTTGGTGAGCCCTTCCTGAGCCGGCAGACGCCGCCATATCTGAGACTCCAGCAACCTGGCTCACACTGTTGGCCCCGCCCTGGTGATTCCCTGAGGCCCCGCCCCACCCAACTTCCAGGCCCACCCAAGCTGATGCCAGTTGCTTCACCATAGGATTGGCCTGTCTTGGAGCCTGCTTCAGCTTTTCCTAAAATCATTCAAACAAGCAGCATCTGGTCTCAGCTAGCCCTATACCTCTTGCTAAGTAATACATAGGAACAAACAGAGGGAGGCAGCCAAAATGAGGAGACAAAGAAACAGGTCCCAAATGAAAGAACAGAACAAAACTCCAGGAAAAGAACTAAGTGAAATGGAGTTAAGCAGCCTAACAGATGCTGAGTTCAAAATACTGCTTATAAGGATGCTCAATGGACTTAGTGAGAACCTCAGTGAACTTAGAGAGGGCCTCAAGAGCATAAAAAAGGACCAGTCAGATATGAAGGAGGCACTAACTGAAATAAAGAATAGTTTACACAGATTCAATAGTAGAGTAGGTAAATCCAAGAAGCAAACCATCGATTTGGAATATAAGGAAGCAAAAAACACCCAATCAGAACAGCAAAAAGAAAAAAGAATCCAAAGAAATGAGGATAGTGTAAGGAGCCTCTGGGACAACTTCAAGCGTGCCAACATTCGCATCTTGGGGGTGCCAGAAGGAGAAGAGAGAGAACAAGAAATCGAAAACCTATTTGAAACAATAATGGCAGAAAACTTCCCTAACTTGGTGAAGGAAACAGACATACAAGTCCAGGAAGCACAGAGAGTCCCAAACAAGATGAACCCCAAGAGGCCCACACCAAGACACATCATCATCAAAATGCAAAAGGTTCAAGACAAAGAGAGAATCTTAAAGGCAGCAAGAGAAAAGCAGTTTGTAACCTACAAGGGAGTTCCCATAAGACTGTCAGCAGATTTCTCAAAAGAAACTTTGCAGGCCAGAAGGGAGTGGCAAGAAATATTCACAGTGATGAAAAGCAAGAACCTACAACCAAGATTACTCTATCCTGCAAAGCTGTCATTTAGAATCGATGGCCATATAAAGAGTTTCCCAGACAAGGAAAAGCTAAAGGAGTTCATCACCACCAAACCATTATTATATGAAATGTTGAAGGGTCTTCTTGAAGAAAAAGATAAAAAAATATGAACAAACAAAATGGCAATAAATACATATCTATCAACAATTGAATCTACAAACAAAATGAACAAGAAGAACAGAAACATTCTCATAGATACAGAGAACTTTTGTTGGTTACCAGATGGGTAGGGGCTGGGGGGAGGGGTGAAAAAGGTGAAGGGATTAAGAAGTATAAATTGGTTGTTAGACTGACAAACCTCAAAGGGAAGGGGGGTTGGGGGGTGGGAAGAAATAAACCAAAGAACTTATATGTATATATGCATAACTAATGGACACAGACAACAGTGTGGGGAAAAGCAAGAGGGGGGCGGAAATGGGGAGGAGGGGGGCAATGGGGGAAAAATGAGGAACATCTGTAATACATTCAACAATAAAATTTTTTAAAAAAGAAAAAAAAAAAATACCAACAGTTTAGTCTACAATGAAAATGCTAGCTGACCACAGGACTACTCTACAGTGATGTTCACCAAGAAGTCAGAGCTCCTGCCCTATGCCATCAAACACAACACAATACAACACAAACACTTCTGACAATCAGCATTATAGTGTCTCAGGTTCAGCAATGACTAGAGAGCCAAGGAACAAATACTTGAATAAAGGCTCTAACATGAAAGTCAGGGATAAAACCAGAGAATCAGAAGAGAAGTGGTCAGATGAGGGAGCAGAAAAAAACTTCAGAGTAATAATTAACATTGTCAAGAAGATAAGAAATTACATTAATGGAACAATGTTTTTTTTTTTAGTTTTTAGTTTTTTTTTTTAAAAAAAAAGACTTGAAGAATGAGAAAGAACACTTAGAAAACTTAAAATAACAGTAAAAAACCTGAATAGCCCTGGCTGGTTTGGCTCAGCGGTTAGAGCGTCGGCCTGCAGACCAGACAGTCCTGGGTTCGGTTCCCGCTAAGGGCATGTACCTTGGTTGCAGTTTGTCCCCAGCCCCAGTTGGGGTCATGTGGGTGGCAACTACTCGATGTGTCTCTCTCACATTCATGTTTCACTCTCTCTCTTTGTCCCTCTCTCCCTCCCGCTCTATCTGAAGATGAATGCAAAAATGTCCTCGTGAGGATAAAAACAAAACAAAACCTGAATAATCAAGTTCAATAAAGTTGAGAAAACAGAGGGAAAGTGAACAAAAAAATTAAAAAATGGAAACTGATACTGAAATAATAAGAAACTCAGGATGGATTCAAAAGAGTAACACCTAAGCAATAGGTATTCATCAAAAAATGCCCAGCATAATGAATGGGAAAAAATATATACACATATCAGGGTACATCACCATATATCAGAAAACCAAGAACAAAGAAAAAAGTCTAAAAGCTTCTAAAGAAAAGAAACAGGATCAGACTGAGATGCTGAGAAAAATATGGAAGAAAATATTCAATAATGAATTCTATATTAGGTCAGACAATTATACATGAGGATACAATATACTTTTCAGGCATGTAAAGTCTCAAATATAAACTTTTCCAATACCATTTTTTCTCAGGAATCTGTACAAAAATATGCTAGTTCTGGCCAGCGTTGCTCACTGATTAGAATGTTCTCAGCTTGTGAACTGAAGAGTCTTGGGTTCGATTCCCGGTCAAAGACATGTGCCTGGGTTGCAGGTTCAGTCCAACTGGGTCAGGGCCAATACAGGAAGCAACCAATTGATGTCTCTCTCTCTTTCTCTCCACTCCCTCCCTCTCTCCCTCTCGAAAAATCAATGGAAAAATATCTGTGAGTGAGGATTAAAAAAAAAGCTACCCATGCCTTGGCCAGTATGGAGCATAGGCCCACGGACCGAAGCATCCCCAGTTCGATTTCTGGTCAGGGGCACATGCTGGGTTGCAGGTTTGACTCCCAGCCCTAGTCAGGGTTGTGCGGGAGGCAGCCAATCAATGCTTGCCTCCCCCCACCCCCACTGCAGCTTCCACTGTATCTAAAAGAAAAAAAAAAATCAATGGAAAAATAACCTCGAGTGAGGATTAACAAAAAAAATTTAAAAAGCTACCCAAAAAGGAGAGAATGAAAAAAGTAAACAAGCACAAGATTGATAGGGAATTCAACAAAAGACAAAGGATCCAAACAATGACAGAACATTAAATAACTTAAAAGACATATAGATTTTAGAAAATGAGGCAGCCATATTATATATAATTATAAAAAATTAAAAGCAAAGAAAATGCACATCACAAAATTAATAACATACTATTATTTGTTTAAAAATAAAACAAAACCCCTCACAAATGTGCATATGAGGAAAAAAAAATACCAAATGTTACAGCAATTATGAGGTGGTATGATTATGGCTAATTTTTGTTTTTTTATTTTCCTCCTTTTCTGAATTCTCAATAATTTCTTTACAAAAGCTGACCTCAAAAGAAAGCTTATTTTCATAACTGATGACAGAAAGTAAAGGAGATAAACTTAAGAAAATAATAGTTCTTTAACTAGAAAATTTAAAATTCTACTCTAGATACCCATACTTACAGATTTGAAAGAGTAACTGCATTCTTAAAGTTTACTTTATTTTATGGGTACAGTTATATGATGTAGTTAGTGGCTTTTGCAAATTTGGCCAATTATTGGCATCAGTCCCATTAGAACACCAAAAGTCTACGATATACAGACCCTAGCAAACTGAAAAAGTGTTATATATACAGGTGGATAAAGTAAAGAAAAAAAAAAAGTAGTAGTGCAAGGACAAAGCTGTGAGGAGGCAAGACTCCAGAAAAAACTTTAAAAATATGTATTTTGTGGTGATATGTAGAAATGAAATTCATATATAGGTAAAAATGAATACAATACTCTAATGTGAAGATTGTTTACAATGTTAGTTACATTCCTGGAAAATTCATTGACACCCATGTAAATACTTCTTGAGATTCATATAAAAATAAATTTTAGGCTTAAAAAAAAAAAACCATACAGAAACATAAAATATAAAGACAAGAAGGAGAGATTATTTATACTTTATGGTCTGCTCTTTGATGGTGCCCAGAGATCTATGCATAGATTTCAAGGATAACCATATATTCTGGATAGTCAGAAACACTCTTTCTGCTTAAGAGAATTCCATAAATATAATTTGAGAACTCAGAGCCAAAAACTAAGTAAAATGAATATTCATGTTGTTAGTTTTCTTAATCAGCAATTTTTGATAGAACTAATTTACTATTTACTTATTTCTGATTTCCCATTTGTAATGTTTTTTATTACAAAAATAGAGTAGGTGTTCAATAAATTTTTAGTAGAAACATGAATGAACGGAAACACTGCAAAGGCGATTAGCTCTTTATGTCTTTACAGAATAATACCAGTAAGCTTACTACATACCAGGTACCAGTCCAAGCACGCCTAATTTCTTCTAATTATCTTCCTCACTTAGTGTATAATGAAAATGAGGCCATCAGATAAGTTAAGAACTTGTCCAAGTAACTCAACTAATAATAGGCAGAGAAGGATATGGATTCAGCCAGTCTGGCCCAAAACCCATTCTATGAAGCACCGTATTACATGGTTTCAGCAACAGAAAGCCAAAGAAAAAGTCAATTTACTAAGGCAGAATGATTTTGAGTGTATGACTGGAGAACAAAGCAATTTCATGTATCATATTTCTCCTCAGAAGTCTAAGGAGGTTGACTTGGTAAAGAATGTTAATCAATAATGAATATTATGTCAATGTAAAATCAACCATATGTCAACATACTACTGTTAAATAATAAGATATAAAAAAATATTTACTTCCCCAAGAGTCTGAGAGTGACCTATTAACTACTGGTAAAGATTGGCCTCCTAGCAACTGAGGCTGCTTGACTATCATATGACAATCTTAATCACATTTTCTAATTGTTTCAAAATTCACTTTAGAAAAAATAGAATAGACTCAATCACTATGCCATTAATATAAGTTTTGTATTCTTTTGTTTTAAATTTATTTTACTGTTGAATTACACATGCCCCCCATTTCCTCCCCTTTGCACCCCTCCACAGATCTCCCACTCCACCCCAGACCTTCACCTGTCTATTGTCTGTGTCCATGGGCTATGCATATATGCATGAATTCTTTAGTTGATCTCCCACCCCACCCCCACCTTTCCCTCTGAGAAAGTATGTTCCATGCTTCGATGTCTATGGTCCTATTTTGTTCATCAGTTTACATTTTGTTCATTAGATTCCACAAATAAGTGAGATCATGTGATATTTGTCTTTCTCTGACTGGCTTATTTTAAATTTTGTATTCTTAATTCCACTTTCTTTCAAATTAGCATTTTCACCTGAGATGTGAGAGGAAGTCAATATCAATTTATTTGTAACATCACAAAAAATTATATAGGTGATAAAATAGCAAAAACTGAAAAAGTTAAAGCAATCAATATTACTCATCCTGCAGACTGCCATCTAACAAAAATTTGAATTCAACAAATTGTCAAGTACTGGTATACATTTAAAAGCAAACCTAAGAATAATATAATCATAAATATGAAAAATGAATTCTTTGAGTAGAAGTTTCTTCATAATACCAACCAACAGAGTAGTAAAACAAACAAAAAATCCTAAACATTTTTGACCTTAGGGAAAAAATTTTTTTCCTCAGGAAAGTTTCATCCAATTGAAAAAAAAAAAACGCCCAGTCTCAGATTGTAAATCCACCAAAATAATAATTACATAATATTACTTATATAAATTAAATCCACAAACTATGTTCTAATATGTCCAAATGAGATAGCTATTTAGAACAGAAGTAAGGGCACTTAATTCTAAAGATTAATAGTTAATGAAAACTACTGCAACGTGAAGCTTCTCTATTAAGATGGGTCAAATAAATAAGGCACTATGTTTTAAAATTCCACTTGAGAAGACAGAAAACACAAAAAAAAAATATGATATAAAACATAATTGCTAATAGTCTATTTCAATTTAATGGTAAAGAGAATTCCCAAAAAAGGGGGGGGAAAAGCACAGTTTACCTCTAATAAAAAATAAAAAAAAAGGACTACTTATAACTGTGGAATAGACCTAAAGTACTACAGGATGAAAATTTTTAATGAAAATGTGGTAAAATTATACAATTAAATGCAATGCATGAACACTGATAATAGGGACACATTATTTTAATTGATCGTAAGAAAATGGGATATTTGGAAAACAGATTAAAAGTACTACGGATAAGACCACTGTGATGTCTTATGAAGCTCTGGAACTCATCATATCTGTATCCTACAAAACAACTAACCTGATTGTCTCTCTTCTCAGCTAAGATATAAGCAATGTCAAGGAGCATTTTATTCCAAAGCCGATAATCATATCTGGCCATAACTGCCTTGTAACTGTCCATGCACATAGTCTTTGAAGCAGAGGATTAAATGTTCCTGCCCATTTTATCTAGTCCCCAAGACTCGTCCTGCAAAGTGAATAAAAATGATTATCTTTTAATCTACCCCTTGCACACAAATACCATTAAAAAAAAAAAAGGAAGAGGGCAAAGATGATAACAAAAAGACCCTTAAAAAGATGGATAATTTTTACCCAACATAGAATTATGTTCTCAGCAAGAAGATCTCTGTGCTTTATTGAAGGGTAGGTGACTGATATGTCTCACAGTGTATAAAACTGAGACTTGGGAGATATGATCATTAACACAGACACATGGGAATTACAGTAACGTTTTGAAGTAAATTTGAGAATGACTTGAAAATGGTTGTATCTTTTGAAAAATCAGTATAAATATAATGATCTATTTTCTTGACAACTGATTTAGAAAAGTAATTTCAAATTCAAATAGGCTAGATAATCATATAATAATAGCACTTAGGGAAGACAGAATGGCATTTATCAAGCAGTTTTTTAAAAAGCTATCATAAGCACCCCGCCAGTGTGGCTCAGTGGACTGAGTGTTGTCCCATGGACTGAGAGGTCCTGGTTTGATTCTCGGTCCGATTCCCAGTCAGAGCACATGCCTGAGTTGCGGGCTTGATCCCCAGTGGGGGGCATGCAGAAGGCAGCCGATCAGTGTTTCTCTATGACATCAATATTTCTATCTCTCTCTCCCTTCCTCTCTCTGTAAAAAAATCAATAAAAAGATATTAAAAAAAAGAAAGCTATCATGATCACAGGTAAATTGTGTGAAGATAAAAAGGCATGGGAAGGAGGGGGGAGCTACTCAACTCAAAGGGAACGGGAGGAAAGCCATAATTAAAGTATATTTAAGTATATATAAAATTAGGATATATATATATAATCAGGAGGATAAGTAAAGGGAAAAACAATACAATAGTAAAAAGCCACTGAAAATGTGCCAATGGAAAGGAGAGCTGAAATGGACCATCGTGAAGTAGGTGAAATACTGTAATAATTCATTTACATGGCAGTGAAGAACAAATGCAAATGTATTAAAGTGCATTTTACAGGAAACTGAAACATTTTAATAGTTAAAATATTCTGCATATTTCTACATTATTTCTTCTTTTGTTGTATTAAATACAGTATGTGACATGTCTTTTATACAAAATGCACATGGCTTTCTGGATTAAAGAGAGAGAGCGTGCCCCTACAGAAGCCCCAGATTGCTATCTTGATATCTGTAAATCATTTCTTTTTTCCTCTTTTTTGTTATAAATTATCATTTCACAATTGTATCAGAAGTCCGTTCATTTGTTGCTTCTCCTTTTCTCTTGGCTTTGGAAAAACAGATAATTTTTTATAACAGCAACTCTGGCTTTTCAGAAGCAATTTTTATTTTATGCTTAAGTTTGTTTATTTCCAATCACCGAATTTACTATGCATCTCACAACCAAATAAATGGACATTACTATACAGAGAAAGAAAAAGTAAGATGAAAAGTATATAGAAAATATAAATAAAAAAAGAAAACATCAAATGCAGAAAATACTGTAAGTCATGAAAGTAGAAAGAAAAGAATGCATTATATCAGATACTTTTAAATAATAATATATATACAGAAACTTTAAAAAAAGATATAACTGGGTACAGGATCTCTTTTCTTCCTAATAATGAGGAAGAAGATATTCTCGAGACACAAAATATAAAATGTGTTTGATGTTTGTTCTCTACAGAAAAAGTTCAACGATAAATTTTATTTTTATTTTACCTTTTAAAAAAAGATAAAATAAAATAAAAATTAAGAAAAAAAAGATAAAATTAATAAAATGTGGAAAAAAAATAAAAGATCTTCTTTCCTAATAATGACACCCTCAAAAAAGAAAAAATAACAACTGTGTTTCATGTTTATTTCCTATAAAACTATAACTAAGAATAATGGATGCCAATAGAATAGATTAACTACACTAAGGAAAAAATAGAGAATTAAAAAAAAATATGGGTGACTCACAACAGTTAAAGCAAAAAAAAAGACAAAATATTAAATCAGGAGCTTGCAATATAGAGTCACCAAAGTATCAGCATGACCTAGAAACCTGTTGAACTCTGGGGGTAAGGCCATGCAATCTGTTTCAATAACCCTGTAGATGACTCTAAAATATACTGAAGTTTGCAAACCAATGCTTTAATTACATTAGATAAATGAGATCTAAATGCCAGATGAATTAATTTAAACTAAACATGGCTTTTATTATGGTAATGTATGAGATGAATGTAAACGAAGTTACTGCTACTAAAAAGAATGTAATTTGGAAGTATTTAAATATCTGTGTATGTACAAACATATACAGACACACTGTATATCAAAGATGAAAAAGAACAGTCATTTTAGGTAAGCACAAAGTAGTTGAAGGAAAATAGAACTGCTAAATTAACAAAATCACCTTGTTATTAAAAAAAAAAAAGGAAAAAAATGAATGTAGTTGGCTAAGAAATTTTCTAGATAACTGAAAACTAAACTGTCAGTTCTTCAGATTGTCTACAGTCTACATAAATGAACTGTTTTTAAAGACATTACATTCAGATATACTTAGGTCATTATAGCACTTGAAATAAGAAGCAAGCCAACTAGGTAGCAATTGCCTATTATAATGAGATGGAATTGTTTCCAATATATAAACAAATAAATATTTACACATTTATGGACAATAACAACAAGTAATAAAGCAATGTAATTAAGTAGAAAAAAGCGCCCGACTGGTGCGGCTCAGTGGTTGAGCATCGATCCATGCACCAAGAGGTCGCTGTTTCAATTCCCGGTCAGGGCACATGCCCGCGTTGTGGGCCAAATCCCCAGTAAGGGGCATGCAGGAGGCAGCTGACTGATGTTCTCTCTCATAGATGTTTCTATCTCTCTCCGTCTCCCTTACTCTCTCTCTAAAATCAATAACGAAAAAAAAAGTATGACTTTGAAATTTCAACTATTATTATTTGGATTTATCAAAGAATATGGACTATTGGACTCCCCAAATTTATTTGATTATAAAATAAGAATGTAAGAAAAAAACATTCAGAGAGAGAGTTGTTGACATTTGCAAGAAATTTTCATTCTCAAGGGTATCAAATGCTAGTTATCAAAATAGGCATACATTTTACCTGCACAGATAACACAAACGATTCTGATGCATTTGGAAGTGGGGGAATGATATTTTTCAGGAGCACAGTAATTAATTTAAAGTTTAGTTAGAATAGAACATATTACACATAATTAAATGAAAAGGAAAAAAAAAAAAATGTTGGTTACTCACCAGCAAGGGTGCTTGTATGCCTAAAAGCTCTGACCTGGGAGTCTGACAAACCAGTCAAAAGGGAGATTACTGTGTCCATCATATACTCATCATAAATTATGCTATACTGACACTGTCGAATCAGGACTCCAATAAATTCACAAAAGTTTGAACGAAATTTTTTCCACTGAGGTCCAGGCATGGTAAGGGGATAATCACCACTGTCCTAAAAGGGAGAAAAAGAACATATTAAGTATGGCATATGATATCAGCTTGATGAAAGTTTTGTTTTTTTTCTTTCTACCTTTAAAGGGGCCTTTTTCTCAAAGTAGATGTGGACAGAAATTGGAGATAACTTACAAAGGTACACTGATGGTTTTATCTTTTTTTGCTTATTTTGAACTTTTATAACTAAATAATTCTTTTTTATTTTATTTTAATGGTAAATGTCCTTTTTTTTTTTTGTTAATCCTTATCCAAGGCTATTTTTCCATTGATTTTAGATAGTGTGTAAGGGAAGGATGGAGGGAGGGAGAAAGAGAAAACCATCAATGTGAAAGGGACACAACAATTGGCTGCCTTTCCCACGCACCTCGACCAGGGCTGGGGATGGAAGCTGCAACCCAGGTACGTGCACTTGATCGGGAATTGAACCTGAGACCGTTCCGTCCTCGGGCCGACATTCGAATCACTAAGCCACACCTGCCAAGGCTAAATAATTCTTAATATATTAAAAAATATTACTTAGTTTTAGTATTTAATTCATTGTTCTAAGCCATTCATTTATTTTTTCTTTATTGATTTTAGAGAGAGAGGAAGGGTGGGAGGGAGGGAGGGAGAGAGGGAGAGAGAGAGAGAGAGAGAGAGAGAGAGAGAGAGAGAGAAACATCTATGAGAGAGAACATTGATTGGCAGCCTCCTGCATGCCCCCCACTGGGGATCTGGCCCACAGCCTGGGCATGTGCCCTGACTGGGAATCAAACTGGCAACCTCTTGGTGCATGGGTCGACACTCAACCACTGAGCCACAATGGCTGGGCTAAGCCATTCATTTAGAATAATAATTCCGTTTTGTTGTATTTGGGTCCTAGTTGAGATAATTTGAAGCAGAAAACAAAAATTATTACAGAAGTTTAGATAGAAAGGATATTTGCCATTGAATTCAGATCAAGCTAATCATGATACCTGTGTCACACAGCATCTTTCAATTGCTTAAATGGAATTTTTAATTGAATTTTTAATTGAAAATTTCAAATGTATAAGCATTTTAGCCCTGGCCAGTGTGGCTCAACTGGTTGGAGCATCATCCTGTATATCAAAAGGTTGTGAGTTTGATTCCTGGTAGGGGCACATACAGAAGGCAACCAATCGATGATCTCTCTCACATCAATGTGTTCCTCTCTCTCTCTCTCTCTTTCTCTCTCTCTCTCTCTCTCTCTCTCTCTCTCTCTCTCTCTCTCTCTCTCTCTCTCTTCCCCTCTCTTTAAAGTCAATAAGCATATCCATTGGTGAGGATTAAATAAAAAAAAAAAAAAAGTATAAGCATTTTACTAAGAAGTCCAAAACTAACATTTCACATCTAAAACTGCAACCCTGCTTTTTTCCCAATTTTACTATGAACTTTCTATTAACTCTATTTTCTAGAGTTTTATGAACTTTTCAAAGCAAAGATCTAATACAGGCTCTTGGTATCATCACATTGGGTCATCTTGTTTGAAACACAAAGTGGACAGTTGAACTCAACTAGTTAGAGGTTTCCCAGTGTAGCCTAAAATATTTTGGTAGAAAAATGAAAATTCAGAAGGCAGAGTGAGAAATTCTGTGAACATGTTTATCTGAAAATTCAATTTGTGGCTATTTTCTTTTCAAGGCCAAATTGCTGCTAGGAAAATTGTTTATAAGTAAGGCCTTGAGTTCTGTTGGTACCTCAAGAAAGAGAACTAGTCCCACACTTAAAACAGAAGATCCCAAAAGCAAGCAACAGAAAGAAGAGATAGAAAAGAGCTTGACAGTCAAATACCCCAAAAGAAAGTTAATATTGGTGCTAGAGGAATGTTATGGGGTTTACTAAATCCTAAAAAGATAAAAAAGGAACTGAAGGGGGTGGTTTAATCTTCCTTGCCCTTGAGACTGGGGATATAGGGGTAGAGTGCAGAGGGTAGTAGAGAGGGTACTAGAGTGGAGAGGGTAGTAGAGTAGAGAAGCATATCTCCGCAGGCTGCCTGTTGCTTCTATATCACAAAAGCACATTAGGGTAGAGCTTCTCTTGCTTTATATACTGAGAAATTCAGCCATTCTGTGTTACAAAACAATCAGATCTATGCCCCAAGAAGACTACAAAGAAAATAATCCAACTAAGTAAGCCCAACAGCAAGCAAGAGGAAAGGGAGGCAGAAATATCAACACACATGAAAAACAAAATAAAAAACTATGTACATTTCAAAATATTCAAATGTAGCACAAAACAAAAATTTCTTAAATCTTAAGGGAACTAAATATTTTCTTTCTCTTATATATTGCAAAATGATCACCAGAATAAGTCTAGTTAACATCTGTCACCAGTTCTGGCTGGTTTTGCTCAGTGGTTAGAGCGTCGACCTGTGGACCAAAGGGTCGCAGGTTCAATTCCCAGTAAGGGCACATACCTTGGTTGCAGGTTTCATACCTGGTCCCAGTGGGGGCTGTGTGGGAGGCAACCAATAGATGTGTCTCTTTCACATCGATGTTTCTCTCTCTCTCTCCCTCCCTCCTTCCCTTCCATTCCATCTAAAAATCAATGGAAAAATATCCTAGGGTAAGGATTAACAAAAAAAATAAACAATAAAAATCTGTCACCAAACAGTTACAAATTGCTTTGGTTTTCTTATAATGAGGTGTTTTTTTTTTGTTTTTTTTTTGGTACATGCCCCTAGCGGGAACCAAACCCAGGACTCTCTGGTCCGCAGGCCGAAGCTCCAACCGCTGAGCCAAACCGGCCAGGGCATGAGAACTTTTAAGATCTACTCTTCACAACTTTCAAATATGCAATATAGTATTATTAACTATAGTCATCATGCTGTATATTACATCCCCTCTGGCAACCACTAATCAATCTGTCCTCTGTATCTTTGAGCTTGGTGTGTTTTTTTGTTTGTTTTGATTCTCCTTATATGTGAGATCATACAGTATTTATCTGACTTATTTCACTTAGCATAATGTTCTTAGGGTCCATCCCAGTTGCAGCAAATAACAAGATTTTCTTTTCTTTAATGGCTGAATAACATTCCATTGTGTGTGCGTGTGCACACACACACACTTATATTGCCCATATATGGGGGGGGGGGGTGCATATATTTAATATATTTTATTTAACTGCCTGGCCGGTGTGGCTCACTGGTTGGGCGTTGACCCATGCACCAGGAGGTCACTGGTTCACTTCCTGGTAAGGGCACATGCCCAGGTTGTGGGCTGGATCCCCAGTGGGTGGTGTGCAGGAGGTGGCTCATTGATGTTCTCTCTCATGGATGTTTCCATCTCCCTCCCTCTCCCTCCATCTCTCTAAAAAAAAAAAAAAAAAAATCAATAAAGAAAAAAATTTTTTTTAATTTATTTAATTAATTCAGTTGATGAACTGAAAAGAAAGAATTGTCACCTGTAGTAGATACATTAATGGCCTGGAAAATAATGTGTAAGAAATATCTGAGAAAAAACGTAATTTGCTAGACAGTGTTTCTGGAAAAGCCCTTTAAAATGGACACACTAAGCTAGTTTGACCTCTTCAGCCTTTTGTCTTTTCCTCTTTCACTGATCTGGAGCTCATGTGGTGCTGGATGCTCAATAGACATTTTCAACCATAAAGGGACAAGTATGAAGATAAAGAATGATAGCCCTGGCCAGTGTGGCCCAGATGGCTGAAGCATCGTCCCCCACACCAAAAGTTTGCTGGTATGATTTTGGTCAGAACACATACTTAGATTGTGGATTTGATCCCAGTCAGGGCATGTGAAAGGCAACTGATAGATGTTTCCCTCTCACACTGATGTTTCTCTCTCTCTCTCCTTCCCTTCCTCTCTCTCTAAAATCAATAAAAACAGATCCTCAGCCGAGGATCTGTTTTTATTGATCTAAAAAAAGAAAAAGATTAAAGAGAAAGATGGAAAAAGTCTAGGTTTTTGCTCTATTAAGGTGGAACCAACATGCACAGTCTGCACCTACATTTATTCTGCATGAGACAAACTCCTGTGAATTTAAGCCACAGTTAACCAGACTTTCTGTTACCCACAGACAAATGCAACCCTCCAGTTATGGTAGAATTATGAGCAGTGGGGAAAGATGAATTATTCAGTAAATGATTTTAGTACCACTAGATGGTCACTAGAAAAAACAAGATATGTACTGCACCTTACACCAAAATAAATTCCTAATGAATCAAAACACTTTAAAATATTCAACCAAAATACAAATAGCAGAAAACATGGGAGAATATTCTTAAGAGTATTGTATTTTTTTAAATACAATACAAAAGCCAAAAATTATAAAAGAGCAACAAATTCATCCACATAGAAGTAATTTTTGTTTTACAGAGACCATTTCTCGCATTGTGCAGGCCTGTAGGAAATGACCCTCAACTGTTGGGGGACGAGTAAGCCCAGTTCACTTCTCTACACCTTTATCTCCTAACAAATCTGATGGGAGGTCAGCAAACTGAGTCACTATACCACAGCACAGGCAAAGAACTCCTGCAGCTAGAAGAGGAGAAGAAAAAAATCCTCTACCTGGGGAAGAAAAGAAGACAAAACCTATACCAATACCTAACAGGGGACTGCTAGCACTGGGAGGAGGACAGGAAACATAGTACCACCCTTGTCCAACCACAGACAAAAAGAGGAGTTCAGCTGCTATAGGAAGGAGGGATAGGAAAGCTGAGAAAGTCCCCCAGTGGCTTCAGGCACACAAGGCATGCTTAAGACTTAGGCAAGACTAGGACAACAGAGAATCCACATGCCCTCATTCTAGTACCAGGAAATAAAACAACACCAGTCTGCCACTAGAAAGAGGGGCAAGAGTGTGGAGCAAAAGTGCTTTGTGACACAGCAGTGCATAGAGAGCTGAAAGCTGAGCGTGTACCATGAACACTGAAATATAGCTAGCATTTACATGTTATGCATTTTTCACATATATAATCTTGTTTTATCCGTGCACTGTGGTGACTATTGGTATATACAAAGATGAGAGAAATAAAGTCTTAAGAAGTCATCCTAGATCCCAGAGCTATAAACTTTTGGATCTGGGAATGTAAAGTCCATGTATTTTCTACTCAACAATGGAGCTTTACTTGGTTTATTACTTTTAGGATAGAAGGATTGATCTTCCAAGAAAGGAACAGTGGGGTTTTGATCCCAAACAGAGAGACAAGCAACTAATGGCAAAGTCTATTTTATAAGTTTTTTTGAACACTGATGGGGGAGGAAGGAAGGTAAAAGGTGCCAAGCTTCAGAGAAAAAAGCCAGCAACAAAAACTAGAAGATTTACAGCCTCTGACTGGCATGAGAACAACTTCATGAGAGGTTCAACTGCAAAGTAAAACTCAAGCAGCTAGCAGAGACAGAAAGCTAACTGACTAATCACAAAGCATTTGAATTTTATAGTAGCCAAGAATGATTTGTAGAAAATAGAAATATTACAACAATGAATGATCCTCAGAGATATTTGGACACCCAATTTGGTCACAAACTGTAGATATTTGAAGATATAAAACTCTCAGAGTAAATCCAAAAGAGCTGATTTTTAACCCAGCTGATGGACACTGTCAAAAATGTCACCTGTGTTTGGTGAAATATTGGCTTTTGGTTACCTAATTTCAACAGACTTACCTAAAGATATTACTTAAAACAGTGACTTGTTTGAAGAAACTATCCATCAACCCAACTATTTACCCACCCTTCCATCTATTCACATATTTATTGAGCAACATATATGCTCTAGGCACTATACCAGGTCTTTGGCATACAAAGAAAAGCAAAACCAGAATTTTCTTCTAAAAACTTCTGCTTATTTTTTCCAGCTTTATTAAGATGTACATGTTGACTGAATACACTTCCACATCCAAAATGATTACCACCGTAGCATTAGCATGTGTGAACACCTCCATCCCATCACATTACCCATCTCTCTTTTTGGTGAGAACATTAAAGATTTACTCTCTCAGCAACTTTCAAGTATATAATACAGTGTTATTAACTATAATCACCATGCTGTACACTAGATCCCCAGAACATTATTTAGCTTACAACCAGAAGTGTACACCCTTTGACCAACTTATCTATTTTTCCCACCCGTCAAAGAACTTCTCTTTAAAGTGAGAAAATGGCCAGTAATATAAGTGAATTAATAACAGTAATAGAACTTTAAACAACAGTACAACAATGGGACTGCAGAGCTGCTTTAAGTTTGGCACACTAAAATAAATGCTGTGGTGGTAACCAAGAAGATTGGACCAGATCATAGGGTTATTTATCTATCTATCTATCTATCTATCTATCTATCTATCTATCTATCTATCTATACAAAGAAGGCTAAGGAAGCCATAAACATTACTCTGGAGGTAATGGGTGACCACTGACGGGTATTTGTTTTTGTTTTATAAATATGATGAACAGACAGATGTGAGCTTTAAAAAATATTTTTGGTTTTAATGGGGAGAATAGTCAAAGGTAAAGAGGTGAAGGAAAAGGAGCAAAGAGACATACCACTGTAGTAAATCCAAAAAAAGGAGGGGTGGTGCGCAAAGACATATTTTAAACTAAAATATTAATGATGATGGACAAAATGGGAGGGATGTGATAAATATTCAAATATTAAAGAAATAAAATCTACTGAAGTAAGTGACTGATGGACAAAAATGACTTCTGTTTCTGGTTTCGTTTACTGAGTGGGTTTATTCACAACAGAAAACAAGAAAGAACTCTGCCCCTGACTCCCTGTGGGAGGCAAACTCTTTTGTTTAGGGATGCCTAATCTGCCTATCCAGTATGTCCCATAGGTAGAGGCCAACGCCCTTTAATTAATATATGACGGATACAGATAATACCCTTTTTCCAGACTTCAGGACACACTGGCGTCAACATTCAAATCCAAAATTTCAGAAATAAATCATCAATGGAAATTAAAACCATTAATAGTGGCAAGTTAGCATAAGCAGAATGTTAAAAAGTGCCAATTTATTTGATGACTGCAAAAGTACTTACAAAAAGATTCAATGATCATCACCTTAAGCAACTGATCAATCTTAGCATCACTAATTAGTGGACAACCCAACATGTGTTATCTATTGTGACACAATGTGAAGTGCACAGTTATCACCTATGAAATTTTCTTGCAAAGAATGTGTAACTGTAATCTAATGAGGTAATTAGACCTAACGTTTAATTACAAAATACATGAGTTATAGAAACCAAGTTAAATGATACAATGAGAAAAAAGTCAGAGAAATAAAAATGTAAGATACTTTACAAGACAACTAGTTGTCATCTAAAATTTACTGTCATTTTAAAAAAAAGGAGCGGTTTTATATTTTGAAAAAGTCCTAAAACACACCAAACAAATGCAATATATAAATCAGTGTGCTTTAGCTAAACTGGCTTCTTTGTTTTCTCTCAAATACCCTAAATATGCTTCTACCTCTGGGTCATTTACCCTTCTTATTTTCTCTTACCCCAGATATATATATGTGCATGTTTACTCCATCACCTCCTATTAGCCTTTACTTAAGGTCACATTCTTAGAGAGGTTTCCCTGGCCATCCTATTTAAAATCATCTTTGACCTCCCAATCTCTTATCTGCTTTATTTTTTGGCATAGCATTTATTGTCATTTATCATACTGTAATATTTTGTCTATGCATTCTATTCATTGGTTTTCTCCCCCAACTGAAATGTAAATTCCCTGAAGGCAGGAACTTTTGCTTGGTTTATTCAGTGCTATATCCTTAATGCCTGGAATGTTTTACAGACACTCAAATGTTTATTTATTGATCAAACGAACGTATCACCACATAAATGATCCTGTCAAAAATGGGTCTAAAATAATGGTAAGGATATCTAAATGACCCCTGTAGATATATATATATTTTTAAATCCTCACCCGAGGACATTTTTTCATTTTTTGTTCAGATAGAGTGGGAGGGAGAAAGAGGAAGAGAGACAGAGAGAAACATCGACACATCGAGTGTCTGCCACCCGCGCGACCAACCAGGGCCGGGGACAAACTGCAACCGAGGTACGTACCCTTAGCGGGAACCAAACCCGGGTCTCTCTGGACCGCAGGCCAACGCTCCAAGCGCTGAGCCAAACCGGCCAAGGCCCTATAGATATTTTTTACTTATTCAATAATAAATTTTGAAAACCCATGTTTCCTTAGTCACGGATATAAACGAGAAAAATATGTCAAGTCAAAGCAGCAATGGAACTGCTAATATCACTCCTTTTTATTATACTGATTACCTCTGAGAAGCATTGGAATGAGAGAGCAGAGGAATACAAAGGTATTTCAGTAATATTAGTAATATTTCAGTTCCTAAATTGGGGGTAGCAGACATACATATTTTACACATTACATATATGCATCTGTGTGTATCAAATGACATGTAACTTGGGCACGCACCTTGGTTGCGGTTCGGTCCCCGGCCCTGGTCCGGGTCGTGTGGGAAGCAATCAATCGATGTCTCTCTCTCTCTCCCACTCTATCTAAAGATAAATGGAAAAATATTCTTGGGCGAGGATTAAAAAAAATTGATCTTTACTATCAGACCATTGCTAATTAAGCCTAATTCTTTAAATTCTGTCAAAACCTCAGACTTTTAAAGTATAAAGAAATTAAAGTGGCCCCTAGAGAAACATATACACCAATTAACGGATAATGTAAAAACACATTTGGAAAGAACACTTCTGTAACTCAATGCTATAAAAATTTTATTATAATTTTCAAAGCCATATCTTACTCATCTCTGTATTTCTAGCATTAATCTAGGACCACTGTATAGTATGTCTAGGAGCACAATAATGTTTTGAGGATGGCTTATTTATTAATATTAAATCCAATTTCCTTAGTCTAGTCTACAAGGCTAATATTCATTTCCTCCAGCTTTGTATCTCACTGTTTCCTCCTATACATCCTAAGCTCCATCTTCCCTATAAGCTCCATCCTGGTTTTTCTGGTGAATTTCTAATCAGCTTTTTAAAAAAATCTAGTTTTAAGGCTAAATAATTTTGAGGCCTTCAACCTCAGATAATTAATTTATCCTTTGGGTTCTCACTGCGTCTTGAATTTCTTAAATATTGAACTTGTCAAGGTATTATTGTTATTAGCATATTAAGCTTTCTCCCGCCCAGCAGGTCAGGGCACATGCCCAGGTTGTGTGCCCGATCCCCAGTGGGGGGCATGCAGGAGGCGGCCAATCCATGTTTTCTCTCATTGATGTTTCTATCTCTCTCTCCCTCTCCCTTCCTCTCTCTCTAAAGTCAATAAAGAAAAAATATTTTTTTAAAAAAAGCTTTCTCCCTATTTTTAACATGAATTCACTGCCTAGAGCATTTTATGATTTTGTTGATTTCTAAATATACACTCCCTAACTAAACGTTGGACACATATTATGTGTAGAATTTATTTATTGAACAAATACAAAAATAAACTAATCCCATATATAGAAGTCTGAAAGACCAAATAATTCATTTAAGATTTGTTAAAATAAAAAGTTATACCTACAATAAATTAAAAAGAGAATCTAATACCTGGCTTTAGATAGATAATTTAATAGGTCTTAGTAATTATTAAAATATATTACAAAATAAAAATGTGATTCACTTATACCACTGTAAAGTCATGTTTTGTAGATGTTTTAAATCTGATGGATAAAAATCCTGAACACTAGAGTATTATTATAAACTCAATATATAGGTGATTATGACTAATCCAGATGGGGATTTATTTAATCTAGTACTCACTGATACAAATGTTATTGTTGAGTCATACTTTGGCTTATGAATAGCTCATTAAAATATTTCTCATAATGAATGTGAATGTTTCAGACAATGTAATGGAAAGGTTTAACTCTATCCAAAACAATTTAATAAAAAAAATCAATACACTATAGCTGGTCCTTCTAAAAAATACTAGTTTATCCACAACCCATTTGGTCAGTTGTAAGACAATGGGTAATAAATATAGCCAGAAATTTATTATATGACCCAAGGTGTCCAAGTGGAAAGAGCACAACTGTTACTTGAGTACCCTTTCTCCCAGCTATTTCATTTTCTCCAGCTATTTTAGATTATACACTTGCAGATATATACTAGGCAAAATAGGGTAGTGATTATGAGTGCAAATTGTCCTATTCCTTATTATTCTGATTTGTTTAATGTAGCTCATTGTCAAAACTGTTGTTCTGTATATCCAAGTGTCCTAAGTCTCCTATAAATAACTCAGATAACAGTTACACAAAGACTAGAGATGGTTAATCAAGCGTTTCTCCTGGGAATTATGACCTGCCTCAATGGAGAATCTGACTGAAGAAAACTCCAGATGAGGACCATCCCTAAGACTTGCTTCCCTGGGGCCTCCTTATTGCTCAAATGTGGCCATCGTCCCTATGACTGTGACTTCTGCTATAAAAACATCTCCTATACCCTATGCGGGATATGACACACTGGAGCTTTCCTGGTGACGAGAAACCAACTATCCCTGATAAGTCTATGCCAGAATGGTTGATCATCAATGCTTTCCAAGAAAAGTTCTCGATCAAAGGTGGTGTGTGTGTGTGAACTTAAATATCTAAAATGTAATATCAAGGTGCCCTAAAATGGAGCCAGGAGGCTCTTAAGGCAGTGGGGCTTATGAAGACTGTGCACCCTATACAATAAACAATTTGTGCCTCAGTTCTCAGAGCTGCTATTAAGTTGCTAAACCAGTTGCTAAATTTAGCTCAAGGCTGAACCATAAACATCCTGGAACAATGAATGTTGCAAGGACAGTATATGGACTTTACCTTCTCCTCACAGTTTTTGCCTCTTATTTGCATATTGGAACTAAACAATCTCTGTTAACATAGCCAGTAATCTTTTATTTGCATGAAAAAATTACATTTTGTGATTTTTGTCTTTATAAAAGGTGCCCTCCTTTGTTCTCCCTCTAGCACAATTTAGGTTGCTACATGAATCTGTGTCTCCTGGGCTGCAGCTCCTTTTACTTGAAAAAATGCTTTTTATTCTTTATTAGAGTTTGAAATTAATTTTGTTTACATGAGTATGGACTTAAGAAGCTAGATAGACTGGGTTCACCACCTAGCTTTGCCATTTGCCAGTTGTGTGAGCTCAGGCAAATTTCTTACCCCTTCTGCCTCAGTGGTCTCACCTGTAAAATGAAGATAACAATAACATAAAAGATCTACCTCATAAAAAATGTTGTAAGGATTAAATGTATGTAAAGTACTTACAACAGTGCCTGGCACACAGAAGTGTAAGTATTTTCTATTATTTTCTTCAATATTTTTCCTCTTGTCTCCAGTAATTTACATTCCAAGGTTCACAGTTATGGTATTACTGCCTATGTTATTCCTTCTCACAAATTGATTACAATTTCTTGACTTCGTGAGTTTTTGTACTTGGTTATTCCTTTGTCTTTTGGCATTTTTCATTTCCAACTCTGCCTCCTTTCTTTAACATGGTCTACCTTCCTCAACTTGAAGCCATCTCCAAAGTGATATGTATAACACAAACTAAGTGGTGTATTTCAAGAAAATATTAGAACTCCTTATTTTTACCTAAAAGTAAGAATCAAATTCATTGTTACTAATGTTTAATATACAGAATAAGCTTGGCATTGACTAAATAGGTCCAAATTTCAGACTGTTTTGTGTCACAAATGGTATTTGAGATATCCCAAAAGAAGAGAATGTGCGAAGAGTTCAGTGCTCAAAGGGGTTGACATTATGGCACTCTTCACTGACTTTGTTCACTTTGTACGTTGAATATGACCAATGTAATTTTTAACTCTTCATGAAACAGAACCACAAAGTCCTCTGGAGAAAACAGAAAAAAAAAATCTGAGTATGTAATCATAAGTGAATAGTAATAAATGTGGCGGTACTGGCATTTTCCATACAAGTTCTTCTTAGACCACTATAAAAGTTAAAACCATGATGATCTAATGACATCTGACAAGAAATTGCATTAAATTCTATAAATAAAATACACATATCCTGCAAGCCACACTATAATATAATAAACAAAAACTACACACACAGTCTTCAGATTATCAAGGGTGGAAGGAAAAAAAAACCATTCATTCATTCATTCATTCATTCATTCATTCATTCATTCACTCATTCATGCAATTTCCTCACCCCAGGACATTTTTTCCATTTATCTTTAGACAGATTAGGAGGGAGGGGGAGAGAAAGAGAGAAAGAAACATCGATGAGAGAGATACATCGACTGGATGCCTCCCACGCGACCCCGACGACCAGGGCTGGGGACAAACTGTAACCGAAGTACATGCCCTTGGCCGGAATCAAACTCGGGTCTCATTGGTCCATGGGCCGATGCTCTAACCACTGAGCAAAACTGGCCAAGGCGCCTTTATTTATTTTTATTTAACAGATACTTAGTAAACAGACTTACTTAGTATAGAACTAAGAAAGTCTGAAACAATCACCAGTTAGTTACTTATTAAGTACTCTCCTGACAAAAAGTAGCCTTTTGAGAAGGAGTGTGTGAAAGAGGAAGAGGAGGAAACAATAATTTTATATATAAAACTGGCCATATACTAGGGTTTCACTAGTAAGAATACAGGCTAAAAAAATGTTTTATTAATTGGATGCACAATCAAGAAAATTTATAGACTTTAATTTGGGAATGAAGATAATTTCAGCTTTCCTCTTTGGCATTTCCTTAATATTTTATTGGTTTGTATATACTATTTAACCATTTTTACATTTCATAAAATTTCTAATCCTTTGATTAGTAAATGATGAAATAGATAAACAAATGAAAAGTTCTATACTTAAGTTTAAATAAATTCACAGAAGCACATATTAGAAACAAGAAGACAAAAAAGCTATAGGATAAGTTGTAATCATTACAAAAGAGTACGATGCACAAAATCTCTACAATACAAACACAGACGAGAAATAAAGGCACTAAGTGAATACATCAAATGTGTTGTGCAGCAAAGGTTTCCCTACATATATGTTAAACTTAATATATGAAAACTATAAAAACTGACCTTTGGGAAATACAGCTGAGAAATTATATATGGAGGTGTGATTCTATTAATCTGGGGAAGAAATACTATTACATTTTGCTTCACCTCCCAAAGGTTGGCTCCAACAGCAACCAAGTGTAACTATTAACTCTGAGGAGCTATAAACCTCTTTGGGAATTAGCACACTTATAAATTTGATAGTACAATTACAAAGCACTTTTGGCTGTGTGCAGGTTTGTACAAGTTTTTAAAAAAGCTATCTAATAATAAACATTATAACCAGGTTGTAATAAGGAATAGAAGCTACACTATACTTTTTCAGGCAACAACATACTCTTGGACCACCTTATGCAAATTTAAATACCTTGCATCTAAGCCACTTTTAACTCATCTCATCATTACTTTAACTTTGCTATTGTATATTATATTCACTCATTTAACAAACATTTTTTATGTTTAATTTTTTTTTTATTTTTTCCATCATCATTTATTCCCTCAATGTCCTCTTCCACCTCTACCCACTCTACTCCCCCCTGCAATCACCATACTGTTGTCCATGTCCATAAGTTTCCTCTCTCTTTTTTCTTCTTTTTTGCTCAATCCTTCCTCCCTCCCCAACAACTCCTCCCACCACCACCAAAGCTGTCTGCTGGTTCTCTATGAGTCATTTAATTTTTTTTTTTTTATCCTCACCCGAGGACATTTTTCCATTTTTTGTTCAGATAGAGTGGGAGGGAGAGAGAGGAAGAGAGAGAGAGAAACATCGACGTGAAGGGGACACATCGAGTGGCTGCCACCCGCACGACCAACCAGGGCCGGGGACTAATTGCAACCGAGGTAAGTGCCCCTAGCCGGAACCAAACCCAGGTCTCTCTGGACTGCAGGCCGACGCTCTAACCGCTGAGCCAAACCGCCCAGGGCCATTTAACAAATTTTAATGGCTATTCCCTGTGAACCGCACATTGTTCTAGGTTCTTGGGATCCAATGATTCTTGTCATCAGATCATTCAAAATTTTGCCACAAAAGATAATTTACCAAAACTAACTTCCCTCCATTTCCAGGAGACTAAATAACCTGGGATATAGTATAGTATTTTGAAAAAACAATATAGTATTTTGAAAAAACAATATTGTATATTTTAATGATATGCAGGCATTTAAGTGCAGTTTTTTGAATGTACATGAAGTATCAAAAAGAACAATACTTACTAAAGTGATTAAAGATAAAATGAACAGCCTTGGAAGATAGATCTACTATATCATATACTTGTGCTTTAAACAAATACATTCTAATTATAATTAAAACTTAATTGTACTGTAAAACAGAAAAAAAATAGAATGGTAATTGTTAGTCTTTTTTTACCTTTTTTTTTTTTTATCCTCACCTGAGAACATCCTTTGCATTTATCTTCAGATAGAGTAAAAGGGAGAGAGGGAGGAAGAGAGAGAGAAATATCGACATGAGAGAGACACATCGAGTGGTTGCCACCCATACAACCCCAACTGGGGCTGGGGACAAACTGCAAATGAGGTATGTGCCCTTAGCGGGAATCGAACCTGAGACTCTCTGGTCCACAGGCTGATGCTCTAACTGCTGAGCCAAACCAGCCAGGGCAAAAAAAATTTTTTATTTTATTTTAGAGAGAGAGGAAGGGAGAGGAAGAGAGAAAGAAACACTGATGAAAAGAACATCAACTGGCCACCTCCTGCATGCCCCCACTGGGGATCAGGCCCACAACCTGGGCATGTGCCCTGACCGGAAATCAAACCAACGACCTCTTGGTACATGGTTCGACACTCAACCACTGAGCCACACCGGCTGGGCTGATTGTTAGTCTTCTCTGATTAGGTAAGTAATCTCCAATGTTGGGAGAAAAATATATTTAGGAGTATGAGATAAGCGCCTTTAAAAATATTTCCCTACATTTAACTCATCATCAGTTTTGGTAACAGTTTACTATTCCTCCAATATACCTGAATATCTGACAACATTCACAGGAATATTTTCTAAGGTATACAATAAACTTCATTTTGCTGAATACCTCATCATCCTCTAGTTATCTCAAAATCTTAGAAAAGCAATTATTTACTGTTATTGTGCATATTCATTTGTTTCTCCCTATTCTATTCTCATATATGAAATGTTTTTCTAACAAATTTGGCTTTCTTTTTTTTATGTCCCTTAGAACAGCAGTTCACAAACTTTGCTGTATACTAAAATCACCTGGCGAGCTTTTGAAAATCCCTATGCCCAAGTACACGTCTAAACAAATCACATCAGAATGTCTGAGGAATGTAAAAGAGAGCCAGGCATCAGTAGTTTTTAAATATCCCTAGGTCATAAAATTCATGGTTTTACAGGCCTACCTCAAAAAAAGAGAGAAAAAATCTCAAAATTCTCAACAAACAAAGATCTTGGACTGGATGGCTTCACAGGTAAATTTTACCAAACATTCAAAGAGTTACCACTTATGCTTCTCAAATTATTCCAAAAAATTCATGAGGAAGAAAGACTCTCAAACTAATTTTATGAAGCCAGCATTATCCTAATTCCAAAACCAGATAAAGACACTACAATGAAAGAAAATTATAAGCCAATATCCCCGATGAACACAGATGCTAAAATCCTCAACAAAGTATTAGCAAATTGAATCCAGCAATACATTATAAAAATCATACCTCATGATCAAGTGGGATTTATTCCTGGGATGCAAGGTTGGTACAATATCTGCTAATCAATTAACACAATACACCACATAAACAGAAGTCCTAGCCTCAGCAATAAGATAAAAAAAAAATTATAGGCATCCAAGTAGGAAAGAAAGAAATAAAACTGTCATTATTTGCAGATGACATGATACTGTATATAGAGAACCCTAAAGATTCCATCGAAAAACTACTAGAACTGATAAATAAATAAAGCAGCAAGGATACAAAGTAAATACTCAGGAATCACTCACATTTTTTATACACCAATAATGAACTATCAAAAAGGGGAACTAATTATAAGACACTGAAGAAAGAAACTGAGGAAAATACAAATACATGTTAAGCATATACTACACTCATAGAAAGGAATAATTACCATTGTTAAAATGTCTATACTACCCAAAGCAATCTACAGATTCAATGCAATTCCTACCAAAATACCAGTGGCACAATCCACAAAACTATTAACAAATAATTTAAAAATTCACATAGAACCACAAAAGACCCTGAATAGCCAAAGCAATCTTGAGAAAGAATAACAAAGTTGGAGGAATCATGCTACCTGATATCAAGGCCATAGTAATCAAAACAGCAAGGTTCTGGCATAAAAGCAGATATATAGATCAACAACAGAATAGAATAGAGCCCAGAAATAAACCCACACCTATATGGTCAATTAATATTTGACAAAGGAGGCAAGAACATGCAAATGAGGTAAAGACAATCTAGTCAATAAATGGTGATGGGAAAATTGGACAGATACAAGCAAAAAAAATGAAACTAGACCATCTTCTTACATCACATGAAAGAATAAACTCAAAATGGATTAAATACTTAAATGTAGGACTCAATACATAAAAATCCGGGAAGAAAACATAGGCAGTAAAATCTTGGACATTTCTCTTAGTAATATTTTTTTCTGATATATCTCCTCAAACATGAGAAACCAAAAAAAGAAACAAATGGGACTACATCAAACTAAAAAGATTTTGCACAGCCAAGCAAGCCATCAATACAATGAAAAGACAGCTCACTGAATGGGAGAGTATTTTCACCAATGATACATCTGATAAGAAGTTAATACCCAAAATTTATAAAGAATTTATACAGCTCAACACCAAAAAAACAAACAGTCCAATTAAAAAATAGGCTAAGGACATAATAAATAGATACTTGTCCAAAGAGGACATATAGATGGCCAAGAGACACATGAAAAGATGCTCAGTGTCACTAATCATCACAGAAATGCAAATTAAAATCATAAGATATCACCTCACATCTGTCAGAATGGCTATCATCAGTAAATCAACAAACACCAAGTGTTAGAGAGACTGTGGAGAAAAGGGTGCCCTTGTGCACTATTGGTAGGATACAGACTGGTGCATCCACTGTGGAATACAGTATGGAGGATCCAGTGATTCCATTTCTGGGTATATATCTGAAGAAACCCAAGACTAATTCAAAAAAATATATGCACCTCTATGTTCATTGCAGCATTATTTATAATCCCCAAGCTATGGAGACAACCCAACTGCCCATCAATAGACAAGTGGATTGAAAACCTGTGACACATATATACAATGGACTATTTCTTGGCCATAAAAAGGAATGTAATCTTACCATTTGCGACAGCATGGATGGACCTAGAGGGTATTATGCTCAGTGAATAAGTCAGTCAGAGAAAGACAAATACTGTATGATTTCACTTATATGTGGAATCTAAAGAACAATAAATATAAACAAACAAGCAAAACAGAAATAGGTTCATAAATATAGAGAACAGACATGGTTGCCAGAGGGGAAGGAGTTTGGGAGACTGGGTGAAAAAGGTGAAGGAATTGAGAAGTACAGACTGGTTAGTTACAAAATAGTCATAGAGCCCTGGCTGGTTTGGCTCAGCAGTTACAGCTTTGGCCCATGGACCAATGAGTCACAGGTTTGAGTCCAGTCAAGGGCACGTACCTTGGTTGCAGTTCGTCCCCAGCTCTGGTCAGAGTCATGCGGGAGGCAACTAAATGACATGTCTCTCTCACATCGATATTCCTCTCTCTCCCCTTCCTTCCTCCCTCCCTCCCACTCTATCTGATGATAAATAGAAAAATATCCTCAAGTGAGGATTAAAAAAAGCAAGCAAAACAGTCATGGAGATGTAAAGTTCAGCAAAGAATATATAGTCAATAATATTGTAATAACTATGTATGGTGCCAGTTAGGTACTGAAAATATTAGTGAGACATTTTGTAAAGTAAATGACTGTTGAAGCACTATTCTGTTTACCTGAAACTATACAAAATAATACTGAATGTAAATTATAATGTAAAATTTTTTTTAATTATGTAAAATAAATATCCTTAGGTGATGGTAATGTGCAACAAAATTTGGTAACTATCATCTTAAACTCTTAATAATCATTCCATCATGAGTAATTGCCTTGAAAATCCAAGATGCATACTAGTAAATCTGTAACCTGAATCACCTTTATTCCAAGTCTGGCATGATTGTTAGTTTAGTAGCTGGTTAGTAAATCTGTCACTTGCATTTAAATCTGGCTTCCTTATGTTCTATTTGCCACATATAAACTCATGAATTAACAGTCACCCAAGGATATTTTTCCATTTATCTTCAGACAGAGTGGGAGGGAGGGAGAGAGAGAGACAGAGAGAGACAGAGAGAGAGAGACAGACAGACAGACAGACATCAACTGGTTGTCTCCCATACTACCAGACCAGGGCCAGATACCGAACCACAACTGAGTTACATGCCCTTGACCAAAATCGAACTCAAGACTCTTTGGTCTATAGGCTGACACTCTAACTGCTGAGCCAAACAGGCCAGGGCAACAACAAAATATTTTTTTTTAGGAAAAGTGATCCCACAGAAATACATACATATATATATTTTTAATCCTCACCTGAGGATTTTGTTTTCCATTTATACTCAGATAGAGTGGGAGGGGAAGAGTGAGAGAGAGATCAACTGATTATCTCCCGCACAACCCTGACCAGGGCCAGGAACCGAACTGCAACCGAGGTACGTGCCCCTTGACCGGAATCAAACCCGAGACTCTATTCCACAGGCTGGCTCTCTAACCTCTGAGCCAAACCAGCCAGGGCCCACAGAAATATGTTCTAGTTTCATAAGTTAATACAGTGTATATAGCTTGTATTCCATCATATACCCCAAAATAATCTGGGCCAGCCCCATAAAATCAAGCACATTAATATTTCACCAGAAATTCATACAAATATTTTTACTAATTGGAATAAATAAAAAATTTAAATAGCCTCATATTAGTTGAGGCCAGGTTTTGCCAATGATTAAATTACAAAGAAGTTCTTTGGAATTTCAGAGCTTATTCTGGATTACAGAAATGAAGACAAGGAAGTATATATATATGGATCACAATATAACATCTCCCCTACTTCCCACAGAATTAGACTAAATAGTCTGAAAGTCACTGACAGAATGCTTCTGTAAATATGTACATGAAAATGTTTTGGTGTGTGCTGCTAAAGTAAAGAAGAACACCTGATGAGAAAGACATATATTGTGCAATGTATGAGTATTTTTAAATTAAAAATTACTACTACTACAACTAGAAAGCCTGAGTCCACCTCACTGAAATAGTGGACCTAGCCCAGCCAGTGTGGCTCAGTGGATTGAGCATTGTCCCATGGACTGGGAGGTCACCGGTTCGATTCCCAGTCTGGGCACATGCCCAGGTTGTGGACTCCATCCCCAGGGGGGCATGCAGAAGGCAGTCAATCAATGTTTCTATCTCTCTCTCCCTTTCTCTCTATCTTAAAAAAAAATAAAAAAAGAGTGGACCTAGAAGAAAATAAATCTTTGTTGTTAGTGTTGAAAGTCAAGAAAAAGGAACATCTACTGGAAAATAGCATTCTTACTTAAATCAAAAGGCATAATGTTTATTTTTGTTGTTGTTAACCCTCACCCAAGTATATTTTTCCATTGATTTTTAGAAAGAATAGAAGGGAGGGAGGGAGACAGAGAGACAGAGAGAGACAGAAACATTGATGTGAGAGAGACACATCGACTGGTTGCCTCTCTCGAGGCCGGGGATCAGACCAAACGTGCAACCCGGTACATGCCCTTGACTAGGCGTCAAACCTGTGACCCTTTGGTCCTTAGGATGACGTTCCAACCACTGAGTCAAACTGGCCAGGGCAAAAGGCATAATGTTAAAATTGGAATTAATGGTGGATGAAAGCATGGCATGAATTGAGTTCACTATAAATATAATACAGAAATAAAACTGTGTACATGTTTCAATATACAATCAGTGTAAAATTACTTGAGTGAAAACAAAAAGCCATGCAGAAAAATGAGTTCTACATGATTAATATGTATAGACTAGCAAAGAAAACATGTATTATAAATCACAATATTCTCAGTGTCCCTAATACATGCTTAAGTTTTACACACACACACGCACACACACACACACACACACACACGCACACAAATGGGGATGGGGGTGGTTAAGGTCCACATAAATAATTTTGGAAATTTTGGGTTAAAGTTTAATAAGGTTTTTCTCCAATAGAATTTTTAAGTACCTTAAAAAGATCTTTTTTTTTGACAATGTATAAGATATAATATGCAATCTGCTCATACTCCTTTGACCATCAAATCCTTTTTCTTTAAAGCATTTAATAGGACTAGCACTCCACAGAATATGAAACTGTTGGAGATGCATTTATAAATTCAGGAATTTTAGGTGGTCTTTAAGAATAAATGTCAAGAATCTACTTATATCTCATACCACTAATTTTCTTATCCTTATTGGTTATCATTTAGTGCTACCTCCATGCAATGTAATCAAATCCCAGAGATCATTAATCTTGGAATTTGCAATATGGATTATCATATAAATGAGAAAATAGTATATCTTCATTTATACTAAACACAGTAAAAAAAAAAAAAAACTTAAAATAATCAACATATTCACCATTTAAAAGTATAAGTAAACCATTTGTATAAATATTGAAATTCTATACCTCATCAAATTCTTCCGTCATTTTTCTGATGATTTCTGCATTCTGCATATTTCGAAACATCTCTATTCTCACAGTACCTGTGGAACAACAGATTTTACAGTTAATCTTTTTCTATTACATGCTAAACATTAAATTTAATCTGACCATTGTTTGGAAAATTTTATATGGTCGCGTTTTTCTTTCCTCCACCAAACTCCTATCTATAAAAAAAAAGCTCTCGTTTAAGACTTCAGAGTTCTTTAGATATTTTTTTAAATTGAAATTAGATATTAGATAATTCTGCTATTAGATAAGTATAAGAAAAAATACTGAGAGAAATATTTGGAAAGGAAAAGACAAAGACATAAAACAACAAATTTTTATTGTAGGGAGGGCCCTAAAAATTAACGTAGATAAATACTGGCACTATCCAAACATATAGCTGGCTGCCTTAGTCTGAATAACATCAAAATATAGAGTGTTTTCTCCCTTCAAGGTTCTTTCCGATATTCTCTATCATCAGAATATTCTTCTATAAATTAAAATGAAATGTCCCTTAATCTAGTAACACACTTCAGTTAAATTGTTTTCTCTGAACTTATCATGAAAAGTTGCTCAGTAACTTCCACATAAATATCAATAAAAAAGAAAGTTAACCCCCTTTTCATCTCATTCTTTCATACTACTTTTAGCTAGTTTATTTTTTATCTCAAATATTATTATGTAAATATTATTACTCACAATAATGATGGGTGGTTTATATAAAAAACTTGGGTTAAAAATTAACATAATTTTGAAAGAAGGGTTAAAATCAACCTTGAAGACAAAGAACCCTGGCCTAATAATTAAACAGTGTTGAATTTCAACTGTATAAAGGTAAAACATTCAAGTTAAAAACTCAATGAGTCAGTATGAAAATAATTACTTGATAACCTCTGTCAGGCTCCTTGACAGTGATTACCAGCTCCAATTCAAATCACATTTAGGAATGTGGAGAAAAGTCTCTGAAATAAACTGCACCCTTATAGGAAAAAGCATGGAGCCAAACAGCCACTAAAAGTCATCAAAATATATAGTCTTAATTCAGAGGCCCAACAAAAACTACAATGGCACATTAAACTTAATTTGACTTAGTTTTTACTAATCTGTAAAATAAGAAAAATGATGTCTTCCCTCTTTTAATTAAAACCATTTTAAAGAACGTTTTAGTTACCTGATATACGGGAAGGGGCAAAAATCAGTTTACAGTTGTTCGTATGGAAAATAATTAGAAATAATAGTACAAGAATAAGCTCTGTGTTGCAAATACTCATAACTGTAAACATACTTTTGACCCGCCCCGTATAGCTCTCATTCATTTGCAAGATGCTGAGTTAAGTATCACCAACAGGTATGCCCTATATCCAGCTGCAAGAATGAGAGAGTCTAGGTTGGGAGGTTGGAGTGAATAAAAAAGTTTTTAAAAGAGTTCCTCCACAACATGCAATTTCCTAAACAAAATGAGAAACTGTTATAATGTGATTTTATTTTTTATGCTAAAACAGTACTATAGACAATATTCAACAGTATTGAAGAGAGGTTGTTTATGCCCTATTATACAGACTTTATTTTCAGACAATTTAAAAAAATTAAATAAAACACATTAAATTGCTACTTATGAATTACCACAAGTAAAAGTTACTTTGTGTCAGACAGTCTTAAAACCACTCTAATTAAACAAAATTGTTTAACTGTACAGCTTACTCTTGCAAATGTGGGGGTTTGAGGCACCAGCACTTCATGCAGTCAAAAATCCAAATATAACTTTTGATTCCCAAAAACATAACTTACAGGCATCCTTGTTATCTATGCAGTATTGGTGCCAGGACCATCCTCCAATTCCCAACAGATCAAATATACTGTTTCAATTTGCAGTTGGCTGAATTCACGGATATCAAATCCTGGGATACAGAGAGCTGACTACACGATTTTTTTGGAGGGGAAAATCCTTGTATAAGTAGACCTGAGCATTTCAAACCTGTGTTGTTAAAGGATCAACTATATTTAACCTACTTTAGTTCATGAACTATTCTGACAATCTGAAATGGACTCCCATTGATAAAAAGCATGTAATTTCAGGAGTTCTTTCAAGGTACTCCTGATGAGTAAAATTATATTCATAAGTACTAAACACGAAGAAGTAAAATTATATCTTTAGGTTATTAAATAGGGGAACAATTAGTTCTTCTTTTGGAAGTGGAAATACATTTTGACTGGAGTGTCATTACATGGTTGCACATATTTGTCAAATGTCATCAATCTGTACACTTAAAATGTGTGACTTTTAATCTATAGAAACTATATTTTGGTAAAGTTGATTTTTTAAAAAAAGAAAAAGTTTAAATTAACCAATGTCAACCAAATAAATTAAATGAAAGACAAACAAAAGATAATAAAAATTGGGCCCTCAAATTCCAAAGGCAGAATCAGGTCTCTTCAGAAGCAAAAGGGGATTGTAGGCAGATGATATCAGAGAATGCTGCATATACCATATACATGTGAAAACCTCTTTTAAATTGATTTCATTATATTTTATTGTAACTATGATTGACGAATAAGGATCAGCTCACTCTTTCTCCAGATTTCATTAAGTGGTGTGTTTGTTAGGGAGGAATCTGACAAGGTGAAATCTCAAATAAAATTGTTTTGAAAAAATGATATAACTCATTCAGCTTATTAAAAAAATAAAATTATAAGCAGAATATAGGAAGATGGCAGCGGGCAGGACCAGAGCGAGGGTAAGTGTGTGAGCGAGTGTGAGAGTGTGAGTGGATGTGAGTGTGGACGAACAACCTTGAGCAGTGCAGAAACGTGGGGCAGAGAATTCCTGTGTTGTGGACGGGGAACAGCTGGCTACCATGGTAAGGGGCTTGTCAGTGCTCTTCTCCTTGCACAGCCGGGAGATCCTGCTGTTTTGGAAGATCCCTGGCCTTCTGTGGGAGAGGGCAGCAGGGAGCACCTAGGGCCCAGCAACCTGAGTCAACAAGACTGCCTTGTACCATCGGACCAGTGGACCCCATTGTGTCAATGTGAACCAGTGCACAGTAGTGGCGCTATTGAGGTGCCTGATGCAGTAGCTGCAACTGGCCGGGAGCCGAGCACCATCCCCACAAGCAGCAGTGACTGGGTGGGAGTGGAGTCCTACCCCCAACAGCAGCTGAGGCACTGGAGCCAAGACTCACCCCCAGCAGCAGTAGCACCAGCTTGGGAGCCTAGCACCTTCCCCCACAGCAGCAGTGACTGAGCGAGAGTGGAGACCCACCCCCAACAACAGCTGAGGCTCAGGAGCCAAGACACACTACCAGCAGCAGAGGCTCTGGAGCAGACATCCATCCCCAGTCAGCAGCAGCACATATCGGCAGCTGAGACCCATCCCCAGAGGCATCAGCAGAGTATGATCAGGAGCGATGTCCCAGCCCAAGCAGCAGCAAGACTCGCACAGCTGAGACCTGCCCCTGACAACTGCAGCAGCGGATTTGGAGTGAAATCCCTCCCCAGCAGCAGCAAAGTCTTGGGAGCTGAGCATCCTCAGCCCCCAACAGCAGCAGAGGATTGGAAGATGAGAGCACCCCCTGGCAACAGCAACACCAGTAGCAGCGCAAACCAGGAGCTGACACTCACCCGCAGCAGTGAATGATCAGGAGCTGAGCCCCACCAGGCAGCAAGCGAACCACAGAAGTACAACAGTGGGACTCATGCACCCCAGCAGAGCACCAGCGGGACCAACGAACCCCACGCACCACAGCAGGACACCAGTGGGACCCACGCACCCCAGAACAACACCAGCAGGACCCACTCACTGCAGCAGCACACCAGAGGAACCCACACAATGAAGCAGTGCACCAGCTGGACCCATGCACCACCAAGAGTGCTTAACACAACAGACCAATACAAGCCGCCAGTTGTCAATCCTCCAGGACCCACAGCAGGCAATAGGCGCCACACACCAAAACAGTCTGGGAAGCACAGTAGCCTTATTTGATACACATCAACCTGCCTAAACATTCCATGATACCCCACCGGGCCTAGAACTACCAGACTGCTAAAATGGTGAAACAAAGAAACACCACCCATATGAAAGAAAAGGAGGAATCACCAGAATCGAAACTATAGGAAATGGAAGAAAACAAGTTGTCAGATAAAGAATTCAAAGCAATGATTTTAAAGGTGCTCAAACAATTTAGTGAGAACTACAAGCAACTTAATAAGAATTATGAAGAGCTCAGTGGGAAATACATTAGCTTAAAAAAAGAGGTAGAAGCTATGAATAAAAATCAAGAGGAAATAAAAAATGACACAGCTGTTATGAAAAAACCTTAGAAGGACTCAATAGTAGATTAGAAGAAGCTGAAGACTGAATCAGTAAGTTAGAACAAGGTAGAAAAAAAACACCCAAATAGAGCAGCAAATGGGGAAAAAAAAAGCAGGATGAGTTTAAGGGAACTTTGGGACAATACAGAATGTAACAACATTCGCATCATAGGGGTACCGGAAAGAGAAAAATCAGAGACAGAAATAGAGAACCTGTTTGAAGAAATAATGACAGAAAACTTCCCTAAATTGGTGAAGGAAAAAGTCACACAAGTCCAGGAAACACAGAGTCCCAAGCAAGATGAACACAAAAAGATCCACGTCTAGACACATTATAATTAAAATGGCAAACATTAAAGACAAAGAAAGACTCTTAAAGGAAGCAAGAGAGAGACAGAAAGTTACCTACAAGGGAGCTCCCATTAGACTGTCAGCTGATTTCTCAATAGAAACACTGCAGGCCAAAAGGGAGTGGCATGAAGTACACAAAGTAATGAAAGGCAAGAAAGAGCTTCACAGACAAAAAAAACTAAAGGAATTTACCACCACCAAACCAGCACTGCAAGAAATGCTAAAGGGACTGTTGTAAGAAGGAGAAGAAACAGAGAGAGAAAGAGGAACACAGGCAAAAAATAAAAATGGCAACTAATAAGTATCTATCAATAATAACCTTAAATGTAAATGGCTTAAATGCTCCAATCAAAAGACATAGGGTAACTGATTGGATGATAAGAAAACATGACCCATATATATGCTGTCTACAAGAGACCCACCTCACAACAAAAGACTCACACAGGATGAAAGTGAAGGGATGGAAATAAATTTTCCAAGCAAATGAAAATGGAAAAAAAAAAAAGCTGGTGTAGCAATACTCATATCTGATAAGACTTTAAAACAAGGGCCATAATAAGAGACAAAGAAAGTCACTACATAATATTAAAGGGATCAATCCAAGAAGGGGATATAACCCTGGTAAACATATATGCACCAAATAAGGGAGCACCAAAATATATTTCAAAACTTCTGGAGGACTTCAAGGGAGAGATCAATAGCAATACAATCATAGTGGGTGACTTTAACACCCCACTAACACCACTGGATAGATCTTCGAGACAAAAAATTAACAAGGACACAGAGTCCTTAAATAACAAACTAGATCAGTTGGACTTAATTGATATTTACAGAACATTTCACCACAAAGCTGCAGAATATACATTCTTCTCAAGTGCACATGGGACATTCTCAAAGATAAACCACGTGTTAGGACACAGAGTAAGTCTACACAAATTCAAGAAGATTGAAATCATATCAAGCATCTTCTCAGAACACAATGGCATGAAACTAGAAATCAATTACAACAAAAATATTCAATCACTTGGAGACTAAATAGCATGTTATTAAACAATGATTGGGTTACCAAGGAGATCAAGGAAGAAATTAAAAACTTCCTGGAAACCAATGAAAATGAACACACAACAACACAAAATCTATGGGATGCAGCGAAAACAGTCCTGTGAGAGAAGTTCATAGCACTACAGGCCTACCTCAAGAAACAAGAAAAATTGCTAATTGACTTTATCACTCTACAACTTAAAGAACTAGAAAGTAGTCCGGCTGGTGTGGCTCAGTGGTTGAGGGTCAACCCATGCATCAAGAGGTCGTGGTTTGATAACCAGTCAGGACACATGCCCAGGTTGTGGGCCCGATCCCCAGTGAGGGGCAGGCAGGAGGCATCCAATTGATGTCCTCTCTCTCTCTCTCTCTCTCTCTCGATGATTCTCTCTCTCTCTCAAGTCAATAAAGGAAAAAAAAAATTTAAAAAAAAAAAAAAAAGAACTAGAAAATAAACAAAGAGAAAAACCCAGAGCAAGTAGAAGGCATGAAATAGTAAAAGTCAGAGCAGAAATCACGACACAGAAACTAAAAAAACAATTCAAAAGCCCTGGCCAGTTTGGCTCAGCGGTTAGAGCGTTGGCCCGCGGACCAGAGAGTCCTGGGTTTGGTTCGGCATGTACCTAGGTTGCAGTTTGTCCCCAGGCCCTGTTGGGGTCGTGTGGGTGGCAACCAGTCGATGTGTCTCTCTCACATCGATGTTTCTCTCTCTCTTCCTCCCTCTTTCCCTTCCACTCTATCTGAAGATAAATGCAAAAATGTCCTTGAGTGAGGACAAAAAAGAACAATTCAAAAGATCAATGAAACAAAGAGCTGGTTCTGTGAAAAGATAAGTAAGATTGATGGACCCTTAGCCAGACTCACCAAGAAACAAAAAGAGTGGACCTCAATAAACAAAATCAGAAATGAAAGAGGAGCAGTAACAACTGACACCACAGAAATACAAAGGATCATCAAAATATACTATGAACAATTATACGCCAACAAATTGGACAATGTAGGTGAAATGGACAAATTTCTAGAAACACATAGTCTCCCAAAACTGAACCGGGAAGAGAGAGAAAACTTGAATAGACCAATAACAACTAAGGAAATTGAGAATATAATCAAGAAACTCCCTGCAAACAAAAGCTCAGGCCTGGATGGCTTCACAGGGAAGTTTTACCGAAAATTCAAAGAAGATCTAACATCCATTCTTCTCAAACTACTCCAAAAAATCCAAGAAGACAGAAGACTTCCAAACTCATTTTATGAGGCCAGCATAATCCTAATTCCAAAACCGATAAAGACACTACAAGAAAGACAACTACAGGCCAATATCCCTGATGAACACAGATACCAAAATCCTTAACAAAATATTAGCAAATCGGATCCAGCAACACATCAAAAAAAATATTCATCATGACCAAGTGGGATTCATCTCAGGGATGTAAGGATGGTACAATATTTGCAAATCAATAAATGTGATACACCACAGAAACAAAAGGAAAGATAAAAACCATTATGATCCTACCAATAGATGCTGAAAAAGTATTCGACAAAATCAAGCATCTATTTCTGATAAAAACGTTCAGCAATGTGGGAATAGAGGGATCATATCTTGACATAATAAATGCCATATATGAAAAACTGACAGCCAACATCACACTCAATGGGCAAAAACTAAAAGCATTTCCCATAAGAACAGGAACAAGACAGGGATGCCCACTTTCGCCACTCTTATTTAACATAGTAATGGATGTTTTAGGCATAGCAATTAGACATGAAGAAAGAATAAAAGGGATCCAAATTGGAAAGGAGGAAGTGAAACTGTCATTATTCCCAGATGATATGATATTGTACATAGAAAACCCTAAAGACTCCATCAAAAATCTACTAGATTTAATAAATGAATTTGGCAAAATAGCGGGATACAAAATAAACGTCAAGAAATCGACGGCATTCTTTTTTTTTTTTCTATTTATTTATTTATTTATTTTTTAACTTATCTTTATTGTTGAATGTATTACAGATGTTCCTCATTTTTTCCCCATTGTCCCCTCCTCCCCATTCCTGCCCCCTCCTGCTTTTCCCCACACTGCTGTCTGTGTCCATTGATTATGCATATATACATATAAGTTCTTTGGTTTATTTCTTCCCACCCCCTAACCCCCCTTCCCTTTGAGGTTTGTCAGTCTAACAACCAATTTGTACTACTTAATCCCTTCACCTTTTTCACCCCTCCTCCCAACCGCCACCCATCTGGTGCCCAACAAAAGTTCTCTGTATCTATGAGAATGTTTCTGTTCTGCTTGTTCATTTTGTTTGTAGATTCAATTGTTAGATGTATTTATTGCCATTTTGTATGTTCATATTTTTTTATCTTTTTCTTCAAGAAGACCCTTCAACATCTCATATAATAATGGTTTGGTGATGATGAACTCCTTTAGCTTTTCCTTGTCTGGGAAACTCTTTATATGGCCATCGATTCTAAATGACAGCTTTGCAGGATAGAGTAATCTTGGTTGTAGGTTCTTGCTTTTCATCACCCTGAATATTTCTTGCCACTCCCTTCTGGCCTGCAGAGTTTCTTTTGACAAATCAGCTGACAGTCTTATGGGAACTCCCTTGTAGGTAACTAACTGATTTTCTCTTGCTGCTTTTAATATTCTCTCTTTGTCTTGAACCTTTTGCATTTTGATGATGATGTGTCTTGGTGTGGGCCTCTTGGGGTTCATTTTGTTTGGGACTCTCTGTGCTTCCTGGACTTGTATGTTCGTTTCCTTCACCAAGTTAGGGAAGTTTTCTGCCATTATTGTTTCAAATAGGTTTTCAATTTCTTGTTCTCTCTCTTCTCCTTCTGGCACCCCCAAGATGCGAATGTTGGCACGCTTGAAGTTGTCCCAGAGGCTCCTTACACTATCCTCATTTCTTTGGATTCTTTTTTCTTTTTGCTGTTCTGATTGGGTGTTTTTTGTTTCCTTATTTTCCAAATTGATGGTTTGCTTCTTGGATTTACCTACTATACTATTGAATCTGTGTATACTATTCTTTATTTCAGTTAGTGCCTCTTTAATTTCCGACTGGTCCTTTTTTATGCTCTTGAGGCCCTCTCTAAGTTCACTGAGGTTCTCACTAAGTCCATTGAGCATCCTTATAAGCAGTATTTTGAACTCAGCATCTGTTAGGTTGCTTAACTCCATTTCACTTAGTTCTTTTCCTGGAGTTTTGTTCTGTTCTTTCATTTGGGACCTGTTTCTTTGTCTCATTTTGGCTGCCTCCCTGTGTTTGTTCCTATGTATTACTTAGCGAGAGGTATGGGGCTAGCTGAGACCAGATGCTGCTTGTTTGAAAGAATTTAGGAAAAGCTGAAGCAGGATCCAAGACAGGCCAATCCTATGGTAAAGCAACTGGCAACAGCTTGGGTGGGCCTGAAAGTTGGGTGGGGCGGGGCCTCAGGGAATCACCAGGGCGGGGCCAACAGTGTGAGCCAGGTAACTGGAGTCCCAGATATGGCGGTGTCTGCCGGCCCAGGGAAGGGCTCACCAAAGGAACTGATAGCACGTCTGTCCAGGAGAAAGCTGCCTCTCCAGCCCTCGCTCCAATGCCAAACAGCTCAGTTCTTCCCCATATGACTCTGGTGCCTTTCAGGCTCCTTCCCGCACGCTGGAACCTGGAGGGTGCGAGTCGGAGTAAGTCCGTGCGCGGGCCCTTTAAGAGGAGCTGCGGGAGCGCGCCAGGGGCCTCCAGCCGCCTCAGCCTCAGTTCCCGCTGGTTTTTCCAGCCAGAAGTTGTGGGGACTTCTCTTCCTGGCACTGGAACCCTGAGCTGGGCGCCTGGTGTGGGACGGGGACCCCTCAGTCCTCAGGGAAGACCTTCCCAGCCGAGGTATCCTCCTAATTTTTATCCGCCACACGCGGTGTGGGACCAGCCCGTCGCACCTTTGCCCATCCTACCAGTCTCGATGCAGCTTCTTTAATTTCGTAGTTGTAGGACTTCCATTCAGCTTGATTTCAGGCGGTTTTGAATGATGGTTGTTCTGTAGTTTAGTTGTAACTTTGATGTGGTTGTGGGGGGACGGGATACCGCGTTTACCTACGCCGCCATCTTGACCGGAAGTTCTCGACGGCATTCTTATACATCAACGATGAACTCACAGAAAGAGAAACTAAAAAAAAATCCCATTTACCATTGCGGTAAAAAAATTAAGATAACCTAGGAATAAACTAAACCAAAGAAGTAAAGGACCTCTTCGCAGAAAACTACAGGTCACTGAAAAAAGAAATAGAGGAAGATATAAAAAAGGGGAAGCATATACCTTGCCCATGGATTGGAATAATTAACATCATTATAATGTCCATACTATCCAAAGTAATCTATAGATTCAATGCAATCCCCATTAAAATACCAACAACATATTTCACAGAACTAGAACAAATAGTCCAAAGGTTTATATGGATCCAAAGTTTATATGGAACCCTGAAATAGCCACAGCAATCTTGAAAAAGAAGAACAAAATAGGAGGGAATACAATACCAGGTATCAGGTTATACTACAAAGCCACTGTAATCAAAACAGCCTGGTACTGGCACAAGAATGGGCATATAGATCAATAGAACAGAACAGAGAACCTGGAAACTGACCCAAGATATTATGCTCAATTAATATTTTGACAAAGGTGGCAAGAGCATACAATGAAGTAAAGACAGCCTCTTCAATAAATGGTGTTGGGAAAATGGAACAGCTACATGCAAAAAAATGAAACTAGACCACCAACTTACACCATACACAAGAATAAACTCAAAATGGATAAAAGACTTAAATGTGACCTATGAATCCGTAAAAATCATAGAAGAAAATGTAGGCTACAAAATTTCAGACACCACATGCAGCAGAATTTTCACTGATACAATGCCTAAGGCCAGAGAAACAAGGGAAAAAATGAACACATGGGACTACATCAAACTAAAAAGCTGCTGTACCGCAAAAGAAACAACCATCAAAATGGAAAGGGAACCCACCATATGGGAAAGCATAATTGCCAATGATACATCAGATAAGGTGTTAATTTCCAAAATATATAGAATACTAATATAACACAACAAAAGGAAGACAAATAATCCAATTTAAAAATAGGCAGAGGACCTAAAGAGACACCTCTCCAAACAGTACATACAAACGGCCAAGAGACATATGAAGAAATGCTCAATGTCACTAACCATCAGAGAGATGCAAATTAAAATGACTATGAGGTATTACCTCACACCTGTCAGAATGGGCGCCATCAACAAATCATCAAAGAACAAGTGTTGACAAGGGTGTGGAAAAAAGGGGACTCTAGGCAACACTGCTAGTGGGAATGCAGACTGGTGTAGCCACTATGGAAAACAATATGGTGTTACCTGAAAAAGTTAAAAATTGAACTGCCATTTGACCCAGTGATCCCACTCCTAGGAATATACCCTAAGAAGCCTGAAACACCAATCAGAAAGAATATATGTACCCCCATGTTCATAGCAGCACTATTTACAATCGCTAAGACCTGGAAACAGCCCAGGTGTCCACCAGTAGATGAGTGGATAAAAAAGCTGTGGTACATAGACACAATGGAATACTATGCAGCTGTAAGAAAGAAAGAGCTCTTATCCTTTGAGACGACGTGGAGGGACCTGGAGAGTATTATCCTAAGCGAAACAAGCCAATCAGAGAAAGACAAATATCGCATGATCTCACTTATTTGTGGAATATAATGAACAAAATAAGCTGAAGAACAAACTAGACCCACAGACATAGAAGTAGGGTACAGACTGACAAACCTCAGAAGAGGGGGTCGGGGTGTGGGGGAAGGAAGAGATAAACCACAGAACTTATATGCATGTATGCGTAACGGTGGACATAGACAACAATGCTGGGGATGGGATGGGGGGTGGGGGAGATTGGGAGGAGGGTGTCAAGGGGGGAAAAAGGAGAAACATTTGTAACAAAAATAAAATAATTAAAAATTAAAAAGAGTAAAATAAAATAATAAAATTTAAAAACAAGAAAAATGATGCAAATTACTATTTTAGTAGTAAGTTACCTATATCATTATTAAAATATTTCGAGTGCAGCCCAGCTAGTGTGGCTCACTGGTTGAGTATCGACCCTGCACCAAGAGGTCACCAGTTCGATTCCCAGTCAGGGCATATGCCCAGGTTGTGGGCCCAATCCCCAGTGGGGGAGGCATGCAGGAGGCAGCCAATTGATATTCTCTCTCATTGATGTTTCTATCTCTCTCTCCTTCTCCCTCTCCCTTCCTCTCTAAAACCAATAAAGAAAAATATTATAAAAAATAAAATAAAATATTTCCAGTGCAAATAATGCTCTACTGTTTCCATGATTGATATGGCTGTTTTCATATACAGTGGAGTCTTAACAATTTCAGTGGACTAGTTATGTTAGTTCATAAAGGAGTATTTTGCTGCAAAATGAAAGGTAACCAAACAGTAATTAACGTTAAAAGAAATATATAAAAAACATCCACATGCTTAGCGTCTTTAAAGGTGACTACCGTATATAAATAAAAATTAGTAATGAAATAAAATCAGATATTTAAAGCCATAAGTTTGAAATGAACAAAAGCTTGTTACTGAGATTTTTTTTTTTTTTTTTTAAAGAGGAAAATCTTTCTCTTGCCTTAATGACTATTCCAAAGATTAGTCTATTTACTTTCCAACTGTTCCTTCTTCTCCAGTTGGGTGCCACAACTCTACTGAAATTAATTCCTCACACAAATTACTTCCTAATTGCTACATCAGACAGCCTTTCCTTTGTAATACATTATCTACTCTATTTAAAGCATTTGCTCATTATATTGATTTCTATAGCACAATGTCCATGTATTGTATTCTATGATGACTTACATTGATTTATTTCCCTTACTTTAGTCATTTACTTGAACAGTTTAGATAATATCCAAAGTTCTAACACTCTTCTTTGTCCATTTTTACATTTTCTAACCTAGGAATGGCTCCCATCTGGCTCACCTACTAGAGCTAATTATGGCAGAGATCAGTACTTATTTATCTTTTTATTCCCTCCAATTCCTTGAAAAAAAAAAAAAAAATGCCTGACTCCTTAAGATTTTCTCTCTTCCTCTTAAGTTTTATTTGACAAAGAAAAAAAATCTTGTTATAACTGAAGACTAGTACTCAAAAGAAATTGAAAAGCTAATCTCAGTTCACCATCACATTCCTGGTTCTTTTTTTCTTTTTTTTTTTCTGTTATTAATTTTTTTTTATTAATTTATTTTTGTTACAGATGTTTCTCCTTTTTCCCCCATTGACACCCTCCTCCCCATCCCCCACCCTGTCCCCAGCTTTGTTGTCCATGTCCATCGCTTATGCATACATGTGCATAAGTTCTGTGGTTTATCTCTTCCCTCCCCCCCCCACCCCCTCTTCTGAGGGGTGTCAGTTTATACCCTACTTCCACATCTCTGGGTCTACCCTGTTCCTCAGACTGTTATGTTCATTATATTCCACAAATAAGTGAGATCATGTGATATTTATCTTTCTCTGCTTGGCTTGTTTCGTTTAGGATAATACTCTCGAGGTCCCTCCACGTCGTCTCAAAGGATAAGAGATCTTTCTTTCTTATAGCTGCATAGTACTCCATTGTGTATATGTACCACAGCTTTTTTATCCATTCATCCACTGATGGACACTTGGGCTGTTTCCAGATCTTAGCTATTGTAAATAGAGCTGCTATGAACATGGGGGTACATGTATTTTTTTCTGATTGGTGTTTCAGGCTTCTTAGGGTATATTCCTAGAAGTGGGATCACTGGGTCAAATGGCAATTCAATTTTTAATTTTTTGAGGTAACACCATATTGTTTTCCATAGTGGCTGCACCAGTCTGCGTTCCCACCAACAGTGTACTAGAGTCCCCTTTTCTCCACACCCTCGCCAACACTTGTTGTTTGATGATTTGTTGATGGCGGCCATTCTGACAGGTGTGAGGTGATACCTCATTGTTGTTTTAATTTGCATCTCTCTGATGATTAATGATGTTGAGCATTTCTTCATATGTCTATTCCTGGTTCTTAAAGATGCATATTTCTAATAAAAGATTATCCTAATACTATGAGTAATAAAGATACATAAACATCTGAAGTAATTCAAATTCACAGAAGCACAAATATATAAAAATAAAGAATGATGGAAAAAAATTTATCTTTCTCTCTCTAAACACTGACAAGCTATGTCTGAGAATCCTGCAAGAATAAACTACCAACACACATATTTTATATTAAAAAATAAAAGGTTGTTTAAACAGGCGCTCCCAACAGGATTGTACTTCTAAATAAAGTAAAAGAAAAACTTTCAAAATTGTCATTTTTAACTATGAATAATTCCAGAAATACAAGTAACATCAGAAAACTACCATCAAGTTCTTGATTATTTAAATTATGTCAAACTGCTGGTGAGAGGGGGTAACTTGATACAATCCCTGTGGCATGCAATTTTGAAAATTTCTACGTTAAAAATTTACAACATACCCTTTGGCCTTGATATTGTACTTGTTGTAAAGCATCCCTAAACTCACACCTATGTAAAATAATAAATGTAGAAGGTTATTTCCTGAAGCATTGTTTGTAATAATAGCAAAAAGAAAAAAACAAACAAACCATACACTCCTAAATAAAAATCTGATTACATAAGTAAAAGTAGCGATGATAATGACGATGGTGGTGGCAGCTGATTATGGGTGCTCACTATCTGCAAGGCATTGTGCTGAATAAAGCCTTGAAGTTAACACATTTAATCTTCACAACAATCTTATGAAGAATGCACTATTTTTCTCTAATTTTACAGATGAGAAAATTGAGGCACCTAGAGATTTGGCAACTTGCCAAAGGGGTTTCTCAGTAGCAGATCAATTGCCTACATGCAGGTAGTCTGGATACAATGTCCATGACTAACCACTACTCTTTATTGACTCTTAAAGTCAATAAAATCCATGGAGCTATCAAAATAATAAAGCTGTACATAACTGATATGTAAAGATCTGTAAGATATATTCATACATGAAAAAAGAAAGGGTGTGTGTATGTGTGCGACTGTGGATGCATTAAAATATTTCTGGAAAGATATACAAGTATCTGGCAAAATTGGATGCCTCTGGGAAAGAGAAATATGTGGTTGAGGTTTAGGGATGAATGTAGACATTATATTGCATACCTTCTGCATTTCCTAAAACCTGAACTATATGAATAAATTACTCAAACAAAATAATAAATGAATATACTGTTGTCCCTCGCCAGTTCGCACTTCGACTTCCGCGGCTTCACTCTATCGCGGTTTTTTCAAATATATTCATTAAAAAGTTGATCGAGACAGTGAAAATGATACAGCGCGCACTCGGTTGTCTGAGTCAATTATACACCCTTGTATTACAATTAAAATTACTGTATGTATGGAATCCTTCAATGCCAGGTGCAACCGCTAGAGTCCGGAACGGATTAACCGCAATAAATGAGGGATGACTGTCTTTCAAATAAAATGTTAAAAACTAAACTGGAAGACAGATTGCTCTTAAACCTTACCTATAGAGCATTTGTGCAGTCAGTGTCAATATACACTCATTAGAGGGCATGCATAAGAATGCTCAACATAAGTCTGCCAGAAATGCAAAGTTTTATGTTTTTCTTAACAGCTATTACAGGACACAAAATATGAAACTGAAAAGCAGTGTGAAAATAGGGCTGGAGAATAAACACTTGTGTAATTAGCGATATAGACAATAAAAAGAGACTTAATTGTGGTTACAGCAATTACAACATATGTAGAACTCTAAAGAAATCATCCTATTAAAGTCCTTGGAATCAGACATAGTGGGGTTTAAACTTCAACTACACCAGCTACTAAGCTATAAGACCCTCAAAAAGTCAATTTATTTTCTATATGAAATTTGGATTTCTAATCTTTAAAATGGTGATGATACCACTTCAGAGCAGGGACGTTATTTTGTTCAATGTTGTGCCTAAAATAGTGCTTCATTAGTAGGCATTAGAAAAATGACTAAGGAGGATGTGAGAAGTAAATGAGATAACAAATGAAAAGTACTTAGCACTGTACCTATAGTAATATTATAAGATGCTCAGTTAGTATAAGGTTCTTCTACTTTTAGTATTTATTTTTTTTATAATTATCTGCCCATTTTTTAGGCAAGTTAAAAGCTCTCGTTCCTTAGTTGAGCTCTACTGAAAGCCAGATTCCTAACTGTGCATATTGCAAGGTTAATGCTGTTTTCAGACCAGTCACCTTATATTCCAGAACCAGGGAAAGTCATTCCAGTAGTTTTCCCATCACCCAGACCTATAGCCTCCACTTCCAGAGTAGAGATGATCAGATAAAATAGCACTAAACATCCCTGTCCAAAATGCCTAGAACACTCTCAGGGATGAGTTAAGGGAATAAAGAAGTACTTGTCAGAAAAGTCAAGTGGGAACCAGCAAACTCTCTTACCCCATGTAGATGAACCCATCCATGGCTTAGAGAATTGTCTCACCTTATCCTCATCATTTTCAATTCAATCCCTCCTCTAATCTATGCCAGCTACAGCAGAACTGTAGCCTTTATTTGTATCCTTCCAAGAGGATACAGAAGCAGGTAGAAGAGAAGGCTAAAGGCAGACAGAGCTTTACTTAGCAGCAAAACAATTTATCCAAATGTAAAAAAAGGTCCTTAACTAACTATACAGCTTTGACCTGGCCGGTTTGGCTCAGCGGTTAGAGCGTCGGCCTGTGGTCCAGAGAGACCCGGGTTTGGTTCCCGCTAAGGGTACGTACCTCGGTTGCAGTTTGTCCCCGGCCCTGGTTGGTCATGCGGGTGGCAGCCCCTCGATGTGTCCCTTTCACGTCGATGTTTCTCCCTCTCTCTCTCTTCCTCTCTCTCCCTCCCACTCTATCTGAACAAGTAATGAAAAAATGTCCTCGGGTGAGGATTAAAAAAAAACACAAAACTATACAGCTTTTACGACACATAACATTATGGCTCACTCAAAATTAATGAACCTGGGTGTGGCTCAAATACATTGCCTAAGGGCACCTAGCAGAGAGCCTTCCAAATAGTAACAGCTTTCCAAATAACTGTTCCAGGTGTGAAATAGCTTTTCTTTTCAATGGATTATAGGGGCTGGGGTGTCAGGAAAAGACTAAAAATTACATTGTAGGAACAGAAAAATAGAAGCAATATTTCGAAGATCTGTATTATAGGTGCTTCATAAATTTGTAAGACATGAGTCTGAAATATTAAGCAGCTTGGTTCTTGAAAGATCTCTGAATCATGTGAAGTTACTTGGCCAAATGGGTCAGGACCCTGTCATGAGACAGGTGGAAGGGAAAAACCCAGTCACAATATTTTCTCTAGCAATGAAGCATACCAAAAGGGTGATATCAGTCAAAAGACAACATGGCACAGAATTTCAGTTTACTGACCAGGCCTCAGAAATGTGGCATAGTAGTATGTGAAAAAGGGGTCTCAAATTTATATGGAAGGGAAAGTACACTATGGTGAATACATGGATAAAAATAATGTGAGGTGACAAGCAATAACAATCATGGCTGATACCATTATATTTCTGAGTGACCAGACAAAAGAGAAGGCATAGAGTGGACCATTTTTCTTTGGTCAATGTTTGGTACAGTCTCATTTCCAAATCATGTATAGTCTATATAGTTTCTAAGGACAATTATTAAAATATTTTACATAAAAAAGAGTGGATTATAGAGACCTAATAAAATCTAATATGGTGATGGACCAGAGATAACCCAAGCATACGATAGGACCATTTTTTGGCAGTCTCACTTTTGTTTCTTTTTTAGTTTATGTAATAGACAGCAGGTTGTAAACCAAAATAAAATTGAGAAAGACTGAAAATAAGTATGGATAAATTAGTTAGGAAAGGAGAGGAAATGCTGAGGCTACTAAAACTAAGAAGGATTCACTAAACAAACACCTGGATACCAGAAATGTAGGACTTAACAGTTACCTAGGATTGCAAAGACTATATGTAAGAGTCTCTCTCAAAATTTGAGGATAGGGAGTAGGGAAACGTAGAAAGACAGACTTTGGTTGCTTTTTGATGACCATTTAAAGCTTAATAATAAATATCTTGGGATGTATGTGATTTGTCTAGGCAGTACATACAAAAAAGGGAAAAATATTACCTCAAAGGTTATAATAAAAAAAAGATACACATTTGAAAACTTATAAATCTTTCTGAATGCCTTATAAATAGAAATTATTGTGATTGTATCTCCAGTGATGAGCCTGTCTCTAGATGGCAGTCTGCTTCGCTTCATAATAGTCCTTGTAAAAAGCAGATACACTAAACCCCCTTATCCATGGGAAATATGTTTCAAGACCCTCAGTGGATGCTTAAAACTACAGATAGTACTGAACCCTATAGATACTATGCTTTCTCCTACATATACATACCTATGATAAAGTTTAATTGATAAATTAGGCACAACAAGAGATTAAGAACAATAACTTATAACAAAATAGAATTATAAAAATATACCATAATCAAAGATATGCAAATATGGTCTCTCTCTCTCTCTCAAAATATCTTACTGTACTGTACTCACTTTTTCATTTAAAGGAAGCAGTTTATGGCTTCACTTCAGTGCATCCAAATAGTCAGTGTCATTGCTCTTGTACTTTGGGGCCATTATCAAGTAAAATAAGGGCTACTTGAACATAACATTGCCATACAGAGACAGTTGATCTGATAACCCAGATGTATACAGCGTACATACACTGGGCAAAGGGAGGCTTCACATTGTCAGGTGAATGGAGGAGGATGGCACTGAGAATTCATCATGCTACTCAGAATGTTGCACAATTTAAAACTTATCAGTTGTTTATTTCAAGAATTTTCCATTTAATATTTTTGGACCATTGGTATCTGAAACCGTAGAAAGCAAAATCACAGACAAGTGGGGACTACTATATATACTTCTTCCTCTGTAAATACAAAAGGCAAGTGAAACATCAAACTAAATGCTCAAACATCACACACTGGCAAATAATATGTGAGCACCAATGAACTATTTTTCAAGAATGTATAGGGTACACATCAGGTATATCAAGAACAGATAAATTTACTAAATATGAGAATTTCAAATTTTGAGGTTAGCTGAGCCATGCTTGTATAGCCCAGGGTGAAAAACAACTATAGTCATTGTCTTAGAGTTATAACCTTTCAAATTACTTTTATCAAATCTTGAACAACTATTAAAATAACCTCACTGTCAGTGCTAATGCTGTTCATGTAAGACAAGAATCAGAAGCAGGAACAGAAAGGAAAATAAATCTATTTGGGCTCTATTACTAATATTAATATGATACAAAATAGGCTGGGCTTCTTAATCTGTGGCACGTGGATTCCTAAGTATCTATTAACCTTTTGAAACTCTATGAAAATTTTAGTCTAAGAAACTTCTGTGGAGAAAGGCCAACATATTCCAGACATTATTAAAGAAATCTGAAAACTGAAAAAGGTAAAGTTACACATTAGAGAAAAAATATTGGCCAAAGATTTTTGGTCTTAGGAAACTGAAAGGAGAAATAAAATGGTGACAGTAAAATATGGTTGTAGAGAAGATCTATCCTTCAGAATGGAATAATTTTTTTTTCATCCTCACCCAAGGATATTTTTCCATTTATCTTCAGATAGAGTGGAAAGGAGGGATAGAGTGGGAGAGAGGGAGAGAGAGAGAAACATGGATGTGAGAGAGACACATCGACTTGCTGCCTCCCCAACGACCCCGACCAGGGCCAGGGAAGAACCAGAATCGAGGTACATGCTCTAACTGCTGAGCCAAATCGGCCAGGGCTCCTTTCATAAAATGGAAAAGCCAAGATGCTGGACTGGGGAATGGGGAGGAGAAAAGGGTAAATTCTTTTCCTTTCTAATAAATCGAGTCATGAGAGAAATGGCATCATTTAAGAAAAACCAGCCCTGGCTGGTTTGGCTCAGCGGTTAGAGCATCGGCCTGCGGACCAGGGAGTCCCAGATTTGGTTCCCGCTAAGGGTACATACGTTGGTTGCAGTTTGTCCCTGGCCCCAGTTAGGGTTGTGCGGGTAGCAACCATCGATATGTCTCTCTCACATCCATGCTTCTCTCTCTCTCTTCCTCCTTCTCTCCCTCCCACTTTATCTGAAGATAAATACAAAAATACCCTCGGGTGAGGATAAAAAAAAAAAGCCAGGGTCCAGCTGGTGTGGCTCAGTGGTTGAGCGTCAACTCATGAACCCAGAGGTCGCCGGTTCGATTCCTGGTCAGGACATATGCCCAGGTTATGAACCCGATCCCCAGTGGAAGGCATGCAGGAGGCGGCCAATTGATGTTCTCTCTCATCGATGTTTTTATCTCTCTCTCCCCCTCTCTCAAAAATCCGTAAAGGAAATACAGTCGCCCCTCGTCACTTTGCGCTTCGACTCTATCATGGTTTTTTCAAATATATTCATTAAAAAGTTGATCAAGACAGTGAAAATGATACAGCGCGCTCAGTTGTCTGAGTCCACTATACACCCCTGTATTACAATTACAATTAAAATTACTGTACGTATGGACTGTAGGCCTATGTATTTGAGCACCCTCGCAAATCCTTCAACGCCAGACCACTCCTTGTGTGTGGGCAGTAACTTTTTTTCCAAAACACCGGGTGTGGTGAAACCAAGCCAATCAGAGCGTGCTGTTCAATGACTGGCTATCCTATCCTCTTCCTATCCTGGCCACTGATTGGCTCAGCCTCATGCAAGTTCATTTCTCTCACACGCGCTTCTACATCACTAAGCATTGGAAGCATCTTTGCTCTTGTAAGTGTTTGTGATTTCTGAGAACTTTTATCTAAGCCCCACGATGGCTCCTAAACGTGCTGCTTCTTCTAAGCCTTCTGATGACAAAACTAAGCGCCGGAGGAAGATGCTTACCATCCAGGAGAAGGTGAAGCTCTTGGATATGATCAAAGATGGCAAGAAAATCGTGGAGGTTGCCCGCCATTATGACTTGAATGAGTCTACCATTCGCTCCATCCGTAAAGAAAAAAAGAACATCTGTGCAATGGCTGCTGTCTCTTTCAACAAGGAGACAAAGCGCATCATGACAAGTCATAATAAGTTCGCAGTGAAAACGGAGTCTGCCCTAGCCATTTGGATCAGCGACAGCCGCAAGAAAAACATTCCATTGGATTCGCTGGTCATCTGGGAGAAGGCGAAGCAGCTCTATCAGCACTTTACAGTGGATGAACCTCAACCAGGACCCTCTTCTGCAACGTTCATGGATTTCACAGAGAGCAAGGGTTGGTTCGAGAAGTTCCAGAAGAAGTATTATCTGAAGAGTGCCGTTCTCCACGGAGAAGCTGCCTCTGCTGACCAGCCTACAGCGGAGGACTACTCTCACTGTCTTCACTCATTTCTTCAGTTACTTAGAAAAGCACCTATTCTCCAAACCCCCTTAGTGTGAGGTTATTTCACGTATTTTTAGTACAGTTAGATTCTTTGGTAATAGTCTGCATTCACCGCGGAATGATCTCATAAGTGATTTTTTAAATAAAAATTTGCATGTATCAATGTGTATTCTTTGTGCTAAAAAGTTCTATGCACTTTGAGAAATGCATAGTATCATGTATTCAACATTACAGTTTCATACAGAATTGTCTCATCACCCTAATACCCTGTAGTTCACCCATTTAACCCTCTCTCCTCCCCCAAACCCTGGCAAACACTGATCTATTTACAATGTCTACAGTTTTGCCTTTTCCAGAATGTCATATAAAACTGAAATCAGAGAGTATGTAGCCTTTTCAGACTGGCTTCTCTCCTTTCATTCAGCAATACCCATTTAAGATTTATCTATGCTTTAGTGTGGCTTGAGAGCTCATGCCTTCCTATTACTAAATGGTATTCCATTGTATTAGTATACCAGCTTATCCATTTTATCTACTGAAGAACATTTTTGTTCCCTCCAGTTTGGGGCAATTATAATATAATTATTATAAACATTTACATGCAGGTTTCTGTGTGGACACAAGTTTCAAATGAGTTGAACAAACACCTAAGAGATTGTGATTGCTGTATTTTACAGTAAGCTCTGTAAGAAACTGTCAGACTGTCTTCCCAAGTGGCTATATCATTTTGTATTCCCACCAACAATGAAATTCCTGTCGCTTCACAACCTTGGCAGTAACTGGTTTTGTCAATGTTTTGAATCTGAGTCATTCTAATAGCTATATAGTGATATCTTGTTGTTGTTTTCATTTGCACTGTCATAATGACAAATAATGTTGGGCATTTTCCATATGTTTATTTGCCATCTCTATCTCTTCTTTGGTGAGGTGTCTGTTCAGATTTTTTGCCCAGTTTTTTACTGGGTTACTTATTCTAAGAGTTCTTAATATATTTTGAATACAAGTCCTTTATCATATATGTGTTTTGCAAATATTTTCTCATAGGCTGTGATTTATTTTTTAATTTTCTTAAGTGTCTTTTACAGAGCACAAAACTTTTAATTTTAATAAAGCCCAATTTGCCCATTTTTTTTTGTATGGATTGTGCTCTTGCTTGATATATCTAAAAACTTCACCACTAAACACAAGGTCAAATGGACTTTCTCCTATGTTTTCTCTTAGAAGTTTATACTTGCATTTTACACGATCTATTTTAAGTTAATTTTTCTGTAAAGGGGTAACACCAGTGTTTAAGTTCCTTTTTTTCCATATAGACAACCAATTGCTCCTGCATAATTTCTTAAAATATGATTATTTCTCTATTAAATTGCCTTTGAAATCTTTATTTTTAAAAATCAGTTGACTGTATTTGTGTGGTTCCTGTGATACTGAAAAGGAGGATAAAATATACAAAAATATTTCATGATCCATTTTCTTATTCTAATAATTTTATTCTGTTCTGTGCATAGCCAACATTTTTTCCTAAATGACAGACCCATCAGGATTATTTGTGGTTTTCACTACACTCTACCTAAAATAGTACCTGTATAAGTCTACAGTTGAGAGGTCTTCTGGAAACATGAGAATAATAAGATATTAAGACTTTTTTTAAATTAGTCCCAAGAAATTCATAGTCCATTAGAGTAGATGTTGCCGCACAACAATATAAAAGATAAAATGCAAAATATCCCCAAAGTGTGAAATTTTCAAAATTATGAGTTATATTTACACACACACACAGAGTATCCAAGGGAATAAGTACAGTCAGCTCTTGTTTATCGTGGTTAATCAGTTCCAGACTCTACCGTGATAAATGAATTTCCGCGAAGTAGGATTCTTTATTTATATGCAGTCGTCCCTCGCCACTTTGTGCTTCGACGTTTGTGACTTCACTCTATCACAAAGTTGCAAACGTAGAATCGCGAAGTGGCGAGGGACGACTGTAATTTAAATTAATATATTCAAGTTTTGGTTATAATAATATTGTAAACAATATTATTTATATAAATGCTCTTCCTGAAATTTTAATTAAAATTCAAAATACATTTTGAAAAGCATCTGAAACCCTATAAAGTAGTAAATTACTAGAATAACTAACTAAAAGCAGAAACCTAACATATAGAAGGAGCACTGAATAACTTTTTGTCTGATAACACTTGATGAATCTACAGTGAATGAATTGGGAGTTCTGAGGTAGAGAGTCTAACAGAAAGAACTCTTTCATGAAGTAGGAGATCAGAGGATTTCATTTCTAAGTTAAGGTTAAACCAGCAGTAATTCTAACATCTCATACTCTGTGGACTACAAATAAAGGGGTTTATTTTTGGTCCTATGTAGAAGGAGATAAATATACCTGAGAAGTAGTAATGAAAAATGGTGCTCCCACAAATATCTTAAATCCCCATAACCTGATCCAGAAAACTACAAACTGTATTTAGTTGAAAATGGTCCTAGATTGGTAGTCACTGGGCACTTGTCAAGCAAATGATAAATCCTCTCTAGAAAAATGTATCTTTATTCTAGGCTTCAAGTAAATTTAAGAGAAAATATAAAACTTGGAATAAAAAGGAACTAAACATACCAAGAAAGGTAATATACACACACACAAAAAAAAGCAAAACAAACAAACCATAAAAATAGACCCACAAAAACTTATGACTATAAAATAAATAAATCTACCATGTTAAAATGAAAAATATGCCCTGGCCAGTTTGGCTCAGCAGTTAGAGCATTGGCCCTCAGACTGAAGGGTTGGAGGTTCGATTCTGGTCAAGGGCACATACTTCAGTTGTGGTTTGGTCCCTGTCCCTGGTCGGGGTTGTGCAGGAGGCAACCAGTTGATGTGTCTCTTTCACATTGATATTTCTTTCTTTCCCTCCCTCTGTCCCTCCCTCTCTCTCTGTCTGAAAATAAATGGAAAAATATCCACAGGTGAGGATTTTTTTTAAAAAAAGGAAAAAACAAGACTAAATATCCAAAGGGAACAATTCCATATACTTCTTTTTCTTTAAAAAACAAAAACAAAGAAAAAAAAACAACAACCAGGTAACTATAATTTCTAGAAATGAAAACTGCAACAGATGAGCACACTTGAGAGAAAGAGTAGATAAATTAGAAGATATGGAAAAATTATAAAGCAGTATAGAAATTCAAAAATACAGAATAGTCCATAGAAGACAGTATGCAAAACTAAGTTACTAAGAAAGAAGAGAAACAAATAAAGTAATATTTATTCCTGGTCAGTGTGGCTCAGATGGTTGGTGCACGATCCCGTGCACCGAAAGGTTGTGGGTTCCATTCCTGGTCTGGACACTTGCAGGAAGCAATTGATCAGTGTTTCACTGTCACATCTATGTTTGCTCTCTCTCTCTCTCTCTCTCTCTCTCTCTCTCTCTCTCTCTCTCACATCAATAAAAGCATTTCCTCAAGTGAGGATTAAAAAAAAAAAGAGTCCTAATTAAAAAAAAAAAGACATTATAATGAATTTTTTTAAATGCCTAAAGTCCAGAAATAAAAATTTTAATAACAAGTTCATAAGACCTTTTCACTCAAACTGAAAAAGACCCTCTCAAATATTAAAATAAAATAAAGACCTTAATAGAGAAATATATATACACTGTTCATGAATTGGAAAGCTCAATTTCACAAACATGTAAATTCACCCTTCTGCCCACTGATATATAGCAGTTCTCAAACACCCTCCCCCCAGTATGACCAATGAAGGTTGGAGTGGGGTACTACTGGCATTTAGTGGGTAAAGGCAAAGGATGCTGCTAGCTATTCTACAATGCAGGAAGCTTCCTCGCAAAGAATTATCCAGCCCGAATTAACAATAGTGTTGAGGTTGAGAAATTTTATGACAAATTCAATATAATTTCTTTCAAAACTCCAATTTTTAAAAATAAAATTTGACAAACTAATTCTAGAATATATATAAAAATACAAAAGGCTAAGAATTTTCTGCTCAATAAACTTTTTTTTTTTTTTTATCCTCACCCGAGGACATTTTTTCATTTTTTGTTCAGATAGAGTGGGAGGGAGAGAGAGGAAGAGAGAGAGAAACATCGATGTGAAAGGGACACATCGAGTGGCCGCCACCCACACGACCAACCAGGGCCGGGGACCAACTGCAACCGGAGTACATGCCCTTAGTGGGAACCGAACCTGGGTCTCTCTGGACCGCAGGCAGACGCTCCACCCGCTGAGCCAAACCAGCCAGGGCTCAATAAACTCTTTAACAAAGCAAACACCAGAATATGAAGCCCAGAAACATTCTCTCCCATAGATTCTCGATATAGTAGTGTCATTGTAGTATAGTGAAGAGTGAAAGGACTTTACAGTCTGAAAATATTCAATTCTAGAGGAAGAGAAGACTTAAATGTGAATAGGTAAAGTATATATTACTAAACTGCATATAAACTAGAATGCTTTTATTAGAAAATAGAATGTCTTCACAGACCATGGTACAAAGAATTTTTTATGACATAAAAACCCAATTAATAGTCTTTTGTCCACTCTGAGTTTATTCTTAGGTATGGTGTAAGTTGGTGGTCTAGTTTCATTTTTTTTGCATGTTCCTATCCAATTTTCCTAACACCATTTATTGAAGGGACTGCCTTTACTCCATTGTATACTCTTGCCTCCACTGTCAAATATTAATTGACCATAAAGACGTGAGTTGAACCTGGCCGGTGTGGCTTGGTGGTTGAGCGTCAACCCTTGCACAAGAGGTTGCCAGTTCGATTCCTGGTCGGGCACATGCCCAGGTTGTGGGCCCGGTCCCCAGTGGGGGGCATGCAGGGGTCAGCCAATCGATGTTCTCTCTCATTAATGTTTCTATTTCTCTTTCTTTCTCCCTTCCTCTCTAAAAATTCAATAAAGAAAAAAAAAAAAAAAGATGTGGGTTGATTTCTAGGCACCCTGTTCTGTTCCATTGATCTATAGGCCTGTTCTTATGCTACTACTAGGCTGTTTTGATTACAGTGGCCTTGTAGTAGTATAGTTTGCTATCACCTCCAACTTGGTTCTTCTTTCTCAAGATTACTAAGGCTATTCAGGGTCTTTATTGGTTTCATATATATTTTTGGAATATTTATTCTAGATTTGTGAAATGTGCTGTTGGTATTTTACTAGGGATTTTGTTGAATCTATAGATTGTGCTTTGGGTAGTGCGGATATTTTAATGATGTTTATTGTTCCAATCCATGAAATGATATATGCTTCCACTTATTTGTATCTCCCTCAATTTCTTTCTTCAATGTCCTATAGTTTTCTGAGTGCAGGGCTTTTATTCCCTTGGTTAAATTTGTTCCTAAATACCTTGGATTTTTTGTTGCAACAGTAAACAGAATTGTTTCCTTAGTTTCTCTTTATGATAGTTCATTACTGGTGTATAAAAATGCCACCAATTTCTGAATATTAATTTTGTGTGCTGCTACTTTGCAGAATTTATTAGATCTAGTAGTTTTTTATGGGGAGTCTTTAGGGTTTTCTATGTACAATATCATGTTATCTGAGAATAATGACAGTTTTACTTTTCCCTTTTCAAATTGGATGCCTTTTATTTCTCCTTCTTGTCAGACTACTGTGGCTAGGAATTCCAGTACTATGTTGAATAAGAGTGGTGAAAGCAACATCCCTGTCTTCTTCCTGACTAAGGGAAATGCTTTTAGCACCTCTATGTTCATAGCAGCCAAGATTTGGAAATAGCCCAAGTTCTCATCAGATGAGTGGATTTAAAAAGCTGTGGTACATTTACACAATAAAATACTACACAGCTGTAAAAAAGAAGGAACTCTTACTTTTTGGGACAGCATGGACAGACCTAGAGATTATTATGCTAAGTGAAATAAGCCAGAGAAGGACAAATACCATATGATCTCACTTATACATGGAATCTAATGTACAAAATAAACTGATGAACATAATAGAACCAGAGATATAGATACATGGAACAGACTAACAGCCGTCAAAGGAGAGTAGGGTGGGGAGGACTGGAAGAAAGAAGGTGAAGAGATTAGCCAAAAGAACATATATGCATAACCCATAGACACAGACAACAGTGAGGTGATGGCCAGAGGGAGGGGGTGTGGAGGGGGTGGGGACTGGGTGCTGGGTGGAGGTGGGCAAAGTGGGGTAAAATAGGGACATCTGTAACAGTGTTGACAATAAAAATAAAGTTTAAAGAGCCAATTTAAAAAAAAAAAAGACTAACACCACTACGTTCATAGCAGCACTATTTACAATAGCTAAGATCTGGAAACAACCCAAGTGCCCATCAGTAGATGGGGATAAAAAAGCTGTGGTACTGCCCTGGCTGGTTTGGCTCAGCAGTAAGAGCATCAGCCCGTGGACCAGAGTCTCAGGTTCGTTTCCAGTCAACGGCACAATACCTCAGTTGCAGTTCGTCCCAGGCCCTGGTCAGTTTGTGCAGGAGGCAACCAATCGATGTGTCTCTCTCTCACATCGATGTTTCTCTGTCTCTGTCTTTGTCTCTCCCTCCCTCCCTCCCTCCCATTCTATCTGAAGATAAAATGAAAAAATATCCGTGGGTAAGGATTTTTTTAAAAATAGCTGTGGTACATTTACACAATGGAATACTATGCAGCTGTCTCTTACCCTTTGAGACAACACGAAGGGACCTAGAGAGTATTATGCTAAGCAAAGTAAGCTAGTTAAGAAAGACAAGTACTACATGATCTCACGTATTTATGGAACATAATGGACAAAATAAGGCATCAACCAAAAGAGATCCAGAGTCATGGAAGTAGGGAACAGACTAACAAACCTCAGAGGGATGGGGGGTGGGAGGAGTGGGAAGTGATAAACCAAAGAACTTATATGCATATATACACAACCAGTGGATACAGACATTAGGTTGGGGAAAGCAGGAGGGGGGTGGGAAAGGAAAAGAGGGGGGGGGGTCAATGGGGAAAAATGGGGGACATATGTAATACTTTCAACAACAAAAAAGACTAAGAAATTACTAATCTTAAATTAAGAACTTATGTTCATACATTCATTAAACAAATATTTATAGGTACTGGGGATATAGTAGAGAACAAAAGAACAAAAATCACTGCCCTCAAGGGATAATTTACTAAAAGATATTATAAAGTAAGGGAAAAAAATAAGTTGCAAGATGGGAGAAGATATTTACAATATATATAACCAACGAAGACAATTAATGTTAACACTTAGAAAAAACCTACAAATCATTAAAAAAAAAGACTGACATCTCAAAACAGTAATTATTAGAAGACTTCAAGTAGTTCATGCAAGAGAAAATCCAAATGATATAAAATAGTACTTGATCTCAATAGTAATGAAGGAAATAAAATTAAAACCTTAATGTGATACTTGTAAACCTATCCAACAAGGTAAAAGTAAAAAGGCTGACAACACTATATGTGACATTGATTTGAGTATAAAAAGTTACTACAGCCTGGCTGGGTGGCTCAGCTGGCCGGAGCATAATCCTGTACACCAAAAGGTTGCAGGTTCCATTCTCAGTCAGGGCACATACCTAGGTTGCAAGTTCAGTCCGAGGTTGGGGCACATATGGGAGGCAACCAACAGATGTTTCTCTCTCTTTCTCCCTTCTTGTCTAACAACAACAACAACAACAACAACAATAAACAACAATAACAACAAAACCCATATCCTCAGGTGAGAATAAAAAAAAAAAAGGTACTACAACCACTTCAGATAACAATCTGGCATTATCTAGAAAAGTTACATTACATCTCTGATAACCCAGTCATTTCACTCCACAAAGTAGAGCATCTTGAGCACTTGGACACCAGATTAACATGCACAAAAGACAGTTTATAGTAAATCTGTTTATTATAAAAAAGCTGGAAACAACCCAATTTTATTCAAGAATAGAAAGTTTAAAAACACTTGAATATTTACATGATAAATACTTTAAAGTAGTTCGCAACTTATGGCAATTTTGCTCTCCAAGAAACATCTGCCAATGCCTGCAGGCATTTTTGGCTATCACAACTCGGGAGGGGAATGTGGGAGGAGAGAGAAGACTGTGCTACTGGAATCTAATGGATAAAAGCTAAAGATTCTGCTAAGAATTCTACGATGCACAGGAAAGCCAACCAAACGAAAGAACTGTCTTCTCTCTATCAATGAAAATTAACTATGCTACAGACAATATAAATGAAACTCATAAACAATGAGCAGAAAAAGACAAACGAGTAGGTACAATTAATTATCTAAAGAAGAAAAGCAGGTAAAACTAAACTGTTTTGTTTAAAGAAGGTCCAATAATAGTAAAACAATAAAGAAAATCAAGGAAATTATCACAAAAGTTTTGATACTAGAGAGAGGTGGTTGCACAACATTGTGAATGCACTAAATGGTACTGAATTGTATATTTTTAAATGGTTAATTGCATATTAAGTGACTTTCACCTCAATTAAAAAAAATCACAGACATATTTTTAAATCTTTCATAAAACTAATCCAAAATTGAACAAAAACACTTTGTTGAAAGACTAAGAAGAAATAAGCATTCTCATGTATTATTGATGGGAATAAATTTGGACACAATTCCTACAGCAGGATATTTGGCAATATGCATCTAATATCATTACAAGTACATTTATCTACATTCTTCTACACAGAGCAAATAAGGTACAAACAGAATTACTCATTACAGTACTGTCTGTAATAGCAAATGACTACAAATAAAACAATGGTCTGCTACAAGACAAGTTAAATAATTATTGTACATGTATACAGAGGAATGCTATAATACTGTATTAAAAGGGGAAAAACAACAACACTACCAAGAAAGCTCTCTATATACCAGTATATTTTGTGTTAGAGAAAGAGAATATAGGGAGGCAAAAGTTGGTTTACAGTTGTGAGTACATGAAACAGTTTATTCTTACATTGTTATTAATTATTGTACTATTTTCCATACGAACAACTATAAACCTATTTTGCTCCACCCTGTATATTTCTAGTTAGATGTATGGAAATTAAATAGACCAGATAGATAGATGATAGATAGAAAGAAAGATAGGCAGAGAGAAAAATGGATAGATATATAACAAACTAGTTAAGAGCAGTTAACTCTGTGGCTATATATAGATGGGAAGGCAGACCGTGGTAAAGACTTTTTGCTTTTTATTTAAAAATATATTTTTAAAGTTTTTTAAACTACGGGAATGAGTTACAAAAGGAAAACAATTTTAAAATCAAAACCTGCCCTGGCCGGTTTGGCTCAGTGGTTAGAGCATTGGCCCTTGGACCAAAGGGTTGCAGGTTCAATTCCAGGTCAAGAGCATGTATCTGGGTTGCAGGTTTGATCCCCAGCACCCATCGGGGTCATGCAGGAGGCAACCAACAGATGTGTCTCTTTCATATCAATGTTTCTCTCTCTCTCTCCCTCCCTTCCTTCAACTCTATCTAAAAATCAATGGAAAAATACCCTCAGGTGAGGATTACCAAGAATAAAAAATATCAAAACCCAATCTAAGAGGACACTTCCATAGATTAGATAAGATAAAATATATAAAACACATCACTCAGTGCTTGCCTTGCTCATTTTAAGGCTGTAAAATTAACACTTGCTTTCCATCAGACAGCCTGATCTCTTTCAACTCCTCACCCATCTTCATGGTCTAGAATTCAGTCAAACTTAATTTATGTCCTAGAGTATGCAGTGCTTTCTTGTCTTCAGGCATTTTTGTACAAGTTGTTAACTTTGGCTTTTCTCCTCCCCATGAATTTTCTTTTACTCAACCTCAGTCTCCCTGCAGTTTCTTCCTATGGGATGTACTTTCTTACAAATAGCCCCACATTCACAGAGAGCTTGGGCTAAATGAAAACTCCTCCTTGTTATTTATTCCCATAGTGTCTTGTAGTTAGGCATATAGATCCCAGATTGAGAAAAACCTTACTCTGAATCACAAGTTTGGAATTTACAAACTGCATGATGTCTAAACACTTACCTAAGCCCTTCATTCTCAGTTTCCTTATCTACAAAATAAACATCACACCTGATAAAACTGTTTAACTAATATTAAATGACCTAATGTATGTAAACACACAGCTTGGCACGTATGAAAGTCATTAAATTGTAACAAGTTTTAATACTCTTATGATGGCACTGAGCACTTTACTTAACTATTGGTGTATTTCCTCCTTGTTCCTTGTTATAAAGCCTATGCATAAAATTACACATCTCTTGCCCTGGCTGGTATGGCTCAGGTGTTTGTAGCATGGTCCTATGCACTGCAAGATTTCAGGCTTGATTCCCAGTAGGGCACATACCTAGGTTGTGGGTTTGATCCTCGGTGGGGGCACGTTCAGGATCGATGTTTCTCTCATACAACTATGTTTCTCTCTCTCTCTCTCTCTCTCTCTCTCTCTCTCTCTCTCTCTCTCTCAAATTGATAAAACATATCCTCAGGTGAGGATTAAAAAAAAAAAAAAAACCACCAAAAAACCCCTAATACTGACTGGGGCAGAGACTCTTGGTAACATTTTTATACTCAGGAACAGTGTACAAGGTAGGTACTCTTTAAATATTTATTAAACTACTTATAACAATATGGTGAGCTATAACTTGAATAGAAATAAGAAAGCCTTTAAGAAATTGGTTTGAGTCCAGCTGGTGTGGCTCAGTGGTTGAGCATCGACCCATACACCAAGAGGTCGCCGGTTAGATTCCCGGTCAGGACACATGCCCAGGTTGTGGGCCAGATCCCCAGTGGGGAGCATCCAGGAGGCGGCCAATCGATGTTCTCTCTCATCGATGTTTCTATCTCTCTCTCCCTCTCACTTCCTCTCTCTCTAAAAAATCAATAAAGGAAAAAAAAAATTTTTTTTAAATTGATTTGATTAGTGATCTCAATAAACGATCATTGTTCTTTCTCTACTGAAAAGAAAATATTGGTGAATTACCAACTGATTTTCCCCCACATAAAATTTAACCTGTTATACTATCTATTCTAATTAAGAAAAATATGCATCAGATATTTATTAATATGATAAAAATAAAACTTCACTTTAACAAACTGTCTATGGATTTCCAACTGACTATAAAATTAAAAAACCTGATTCTGGTACTGATGTAACCCTCATTGTTGACCGCTCACGAGTTAACTCGTGTTTTCATGCCCAAACATTGTTGACCACTCACGAGTTAACTCGTGTTTGCACTTGCATTAGCTATTTCAATTTTTGAAACTCAGGGTAATATAGGATTATTGTATTTGTGACTCTTCGACCTGAGGGCTGAAGTTCGAAAAACAGCACACCATTCTGTTATTAGACCACCAAAACGACAAAAAAGAAATGTAATAAGATCTGATAGTGAAAGTGATTTTGAAGAAGAGTGGATTGAAAATGATATTGCACCAACTTTGGAGGATTATTCAAATATTTTGGGTGTAACTGCTGACCTCAGTGATCCACGGAGCATCAGGGAAGTGATGGAATTACTTTTTAGTGATGATTTTTTTGATTTAGTTGTTTCTCAAACCAATTTATACCACCACCAAATGGAACAATTTTACAAAAAATCTACTGAAACTGTAAAAATTACTAAAATATATAATATGTATAAAATATAATATGTAGCAGATGTATACAAAGTTTCATTTAAATTCATTATGTATAAATAAAGTACACTGAAGTTTATTTAGATTGTTTCACTTTCATACTCAATTACGAAAAAATAGCCGGTGACATGAGATAACTTCTGCATAAAATTGCTGGTCAACAATGTGTTAAGTAAATTATGTGAGCTTCAAGTACCTCATCTATAAAATGAAGACCAAAATACTAACAAGGATACAAAATAATCAATGTTAGCAACTAGCTCAGTTCCCAGTATGAAGCACAGGTACAAATAATATCAGTAAATATTAATTATAAAAGCTCAATTAATAAATTCATTGAATGAATTTCAGTATTTCCTTAAAAATTTCAAAATACTTAGAAATCTGTTACAGGAGCAAAGCTAAACCAGAACAAAATGAAATGTCCTAAAAATTTTTAACAAAAATTTTCTTTTTTTAAATAATTTTTTTCTTTATTGATTTTAGAGAGAGAGATAGAAACATTGATAAGAGAGAACATGGACTGGCCTCCTCCTGCATGCCCCTCACTGGGAATTTGGCCCATAATCTGGGTACATGCCCTGATCAGGAATTAAACTGGTGACCTCTTGGTGTATGGGTCGACGCTCAACCACTGAGCCATACAGTCTGGGCAACAAAAATTTTCGTTATCAGAAAAAATTAGCACATAACTCTAAGATAAATTATGTATGACTAATGGAAGATGAAGTAAATTGACATTGCTGGACTGACAGGCTCAATGTACATCATTTACTCCAACATTCTGTACCTCGACATCCTGAACACTGGATAAAAAAGTTGATTAAATCCAGAAGTGCGATGTCCCTGTCTTGTTTATATGATTCAATCCAGTCATCCACCACGGACTGTGGAAAAGAAAATATAAAAATGAAAACTTCAGAAAAAATTAATATCAGAGCAAATAATTTTTTTTTAAACTTGCTGGTTCTCTCTGTGTTTATTTAAACAAAAAATAACTACTTACCTGAAATTATTTCTCTGTAGCCAAATAAAAGTAGAGATTCCCTCATTTTTAATAAAACAATTACAAGGTAAGTTACTAGTTCTCAAAAATTGTTCAAAATTCCATGAGTTCAATAGTTAGAAAGCAACAATGGATACTAATATTCAAAACACACTGTAAAAATAACACAAAAACTAATTTCACTTATACATAAACACGTACTTTCTGAATATAAGAAAACCTAATCCACTACTATTAGGTACATAAAAAGAGTATACACCATATATAACAAAATGTGTTCTGGTTTTCAGGAATGCAAGGATGGCTCAATATTAGAAAAATCAAATAATTCAATTTATCAACAAAGGGAGAAAAATAAATTAAACGATTATATTACTAGATCTGAAAGAGGTATCTGATAAAATTCTGCAGCCAATATAAATGAAAATTTCTGGAGGAAAAGGGGGGTTGTGGGGCTGGGTGAAAAAGGTGAAGGGATTAAGCAAACAAACAAACAAACAAACAAACAAAACCTCACAGACACAGCAAGGTGATTACCAGAGGGAAATGGAGACAGGTTGGAGGAGGTAGAAGAGGGTACAGAGGGGATAAATTGTGATGAAAGGAGACTTAACCTGGGGTGGTGAACACATAATACAATGAACAGATGATGTATTATAAAATTGTAGACCTGAAACCTATATAATTATATTAACCAATGTCACCCCAATAAATTCAATAAAAGAGAAAAAAATTTTTCTCCACAATGTGGCTCTACCACATTGTGGAGAAACTAGAGTTAGATGAAATATATAGAAACGAGATAAAGACTAAAATATATTTGTTAAAATGTTTAAGATATTTCAAATCAGAAAGGAATGATGAAAAAATGCATCCCTAACAATGCAACATAAGTTTAAGTTTTTAGTTAATATAAAAATTAGTAAAATATTGGTAAAGACCATTTTCCTATAGTTGATTTAAAAAATATAAAGTAAGAGTCTGTACTAAACAGATTCAAAATATATAAAAAAATTGACAAGATAGTTGACAAAAGAGAAATACACAAAGGACCTATTTAGTATTTGAAATATATAAAAAAACATAATGAATGATAACCTGTTCACAACTAAAAATATCAAAGAATAAATTCAAAAAGGTGCATACACTAATCAAGAAAATCATAACCCTGGCTGGTTTGGCTCAGCGGTTGGAGCATCGGCCTGCGGACCAGAGAGTCCTGGGTTCGGATCCCACTAAGGGCACATACTTCGGTTGCAGTTTGTCCCCATCCCGGTTGGGGTCGTGTGTCTCTCTCGCATCGATGTTTCTCTCTCTCTCTCTCTCTCCCCCCCCTCCCCCACTCTATCTGAAGATAAATGCAAAAATGTCCTTGGGTGAGGATTCAAAAAAAAAGAAAAAGAAAAACCATAAAGGATACAACCTAAATAAGTATCATATACTAAATCTGAACCTAAAAATGGCTTAGTACTGTATCAATCAAGTTTTTCCAAATTATTAGGTAAATTTAATGTGATTCCACTTAGCATATTAAGGGGTAAAATTGGTTGGGGGTTTTCTTGGGTCAGGGTAGATGATAAGAGAAAATGTATAAAAATATTTTTTAAATAAATTTCACCCTGGCCGGTTTGGCTCAGCGGTTAGAGCACTGGCCCACAGACCAATGAGTTGCGGGTTTGATTCCCGGTCAAGAGCACGTACCTTGGTTGCAGTTTGTCCCTGGCCTAGGTTGGGTCGTGTGGGAGGCAACCAATCAATGTGGCTCTACCACATTGATGTTTCTCTGTCTCTCTCCCTCTCTCTTTCTCCCTCCCTACAACTCTGTCTAGTGATAAATGGAAAGACATCCTCGGGTGAGGAAGAAAAAAAGAAAAAACAAATTTCTATTTTTGTACTGAGGTATAATTATATACAGTAAGATGCACAAATCTTGTTACACTTCTGATGAAATTATACAAATACTACATGCACCTGTGTAACCATAACCAAGATAAAAATATAAAACATTTTCAGAACTGAAAACAGTTTCTCTCGTTTTCTTCCAGTTAGTAACTATCTCCAGCTCACATGGTTTAATTACTTTTCCTTAACATTTGACATGTTTTTGAAATTCACATAAACAGTATCATCTTTTGTTTGACTTCTTTCAATCAAAAAGACATTAAGCTATATTATTATATTTATCAGTAATTCCTTTTTAGCATTGCTGAGTAGTATTTCATTGTATTAATATATCACAATTTATGATAGTTATACTGTTGACAGACATGAGTGTTGTTTCCATTTTAGGACTATCACAAGATTGATATGAACATACATATACATATACATATATGTAACATACATATTTTTTTCCTGCTGTATATATACCAGTACACTTGTTAACACAGAGAACACATGTATGCTGAGGGTTAGGTGACAATGCCAAACAATTTTCCAAAACAGGTATGTTAAATTGTACTTCTACCAGCAATGTATACTGTCTTAGCAATGTATGACATTGGGTGCTCCACATCCTCACCAATACTAGGTACTGTCAGTCCTTTTAATATAACCCATTCTGGTTGAAAATACCCCTTGTTTAGTTAATTAACTCTTTTATTGAGGAGCAACCATGTTTCCTTCTTCTATATGAAAGAGGATTTTTGTTAACTGCTGATACACATAACACTGTTTCTCTGTCTCATCACATTAGTGTCCGGGGGTATTGTTTTAAAAGCAAACAGAAAATTAGAAAGAATATTATGGTTGTAGGAGAGGGTAAAACGAAGAAGAATGGCATAGTATCTGTTCAAGGTTCAGCTCTGCTGAATAATGTGTCAAACCCATGGGCTAAGAATGGTGGTAAGTACTAAGAAAGGATAGAGCAGGTCAAGAGTGACTGAGACTCAAGACCCAAGGAAAAATGCTTTGTGACACAGGTAACAAAGTGTGGCACAAACATGAGGAGAAAGTAATTTCCCCACTTCTACATGAGGTCCAGCAATTATTGTGAAGGCACACTGAAGATGGTGACCAAAATTTCCTTTAATTCCCAAAGTGATAATATCAATTTATAATCTCACCAGTTATGTATGAAGAACCCAAAACATGCTGAGTAAGACTAGTAAGCAAGGGCTTGCATTAGAAACATTAACACGGCATACAAAGATATTGGAGAAAAAAAAATAGACCGAAAATAATGTAGGACTAGAAAAACAATATAAGAGAACAGAGGGCAGAAATCAATCCATGTATGTATAGAACTTAAGCTACGACAAAGGAAATATTTCAATTTTAGAGGAAAAGGGGTAATTTATTTAATAAGTGATACTGATGTAATTAGTTCTTCATTTGGAAGTAAACACAGCTACACTTTTTAAAAACTATCAGAGAGGCGTACAGGCAAAGGATTCTAAAAAACTAGACTCCAGAGAGATAAGCCCTTCCTGGACTGGCAGAGACTAGTGACTATTAGAGGCACCGCCAAGTATGGGCATAAGTGGATGATGACTCAGTGTGTCATTATATAGAGAGGCCTTAGCCAGGAGGCAGGGTTAAACAAAACTACATAAGGCACATCAAAATAATTTGCTGGAAATCTTCAGTAAAGAGAAAGAATTTTAAAATAGCCAAGGGGTACCTACAGGGGACCAAAGGATGAAAAATATGGCACACTTCTCATAAAAAACAATGAAAGCCAGTGGATAATGGAATGACATATTTAAAGTACAGAAAGAGAAAAGAACTGCCCATCAGTAGGCAGAAAAACCCAGCTTCCCTGTTGCCCCACAAGGATAAGAGACTGGACAGCTATCTACAAACAAAACAGTTCCGGGAGACGTCTAGAGTCCACTTAGGAAGTTTTAACAACAAAACTGAGAATAATAGCACAAAAAGAAAAAGAAGACAACGTTTTTTAACCTGCATCATCCCATGCCCCAAACTGATATTGTTCAGTGTGCTAAGAAGAAACTTTCCAGCAAAAAAAGAGTTTCTCTAACCAGAAAAAAGTGAGGTAAATGACCAGCTTCTCCTGCCTCACAGGATACTACACACAGGTCCCACTTTGGTTTCACCCCACCCAGACTAGCAAAGCTGAGATGTAGGTAAGCCAGCTAGGAACAAGAATAAAAGGAGAGGTTATTAGCAGACAAACAGCAGGAGTGATCATGGTTCAGAGACCAGCTCTGCAGACTAAATCAGCAGATTTTGCCACTAATGAAGCCAAAGTGAACCCCTGCAGATCTTTGTCCACTTCTCTGACACAAGCATTTGCGTTCACTAATGCCAGCTACCTGAATCCTTCCCTGCTCCTTTCCCTTGCCAATGCTGGACAGCACCAAAGCCATCCATGAACTCTACTCCTGCAAAAGTCTAACACTCTAGCCAACTGAGCCTGTCTCCACCCCCAAAGGGAGCCAGGGCTTAAAGCCAATTTGGGATTCTGCAGCTTCACAAGTGTAAGATACCAACCTAGAAGAGAGACTACTAGTGCCTCCCACCACCACACTGTGCCCATGCTCAGGGCTACCTGCTCCAGCTGTGCACCACCTACCTGATACCAATTACTGGCCTCCACTACAGTGCAAATGCAGGGGGGGTGAGGTGGTATGCAGCCACCAACGAGTGCACTGACAGCCAAGGTACCCCACCCCTGTTTGTTCTCTGTAACTGGCCAGCACCACCATGCCTACCTATAACTCCCCCTCCCCAAGCTGTGCACCTGCATACCTCAACCCAATTTGTCATGAGCCTCCACTGTAGTGTGCATGCCTGGGTAGAGAGTTGACAACCACAGGAAAGGATGCTACTACCCAGGGCCTCTACAGCTGCCAGTGAGCCCAAAGTTAGTCCCAGTCTTTGCTACCTGCACTGGCCCTCATCACTTACAAGTGTGTATGCAACGGGCCTCTGCCACTACATAGGCACATGCTGCTGTGTGCGCACACCAGTGGCTCCAGCCACCACCAATGACTGACTTAGTCCCTAGCTACTGGATCTAAAGGTGCTGCCTAAAACACCAACAACGTTTGCAGCAATTGCAGATTCCTTACCCGCCCTACCAAGGACCACATAGTTGTTAATGCTGTGTATCCAAGTGGCATGAGCTGAAGAGATATCACGAACCCCTATCCCCCTGCCAGACCCAGACCTAGTGCTGCCATATGCCCCAGCATTTGGTACTCTGCACCACTAGATTCAGGGTCACAGTATAATCCAGTATGCCCTCATGCACAGGTGAAAGAATTCCCATATCAAAATCAGTCTATAAAGTCTGGAAGAGGTAACTGCTTTTTCAAATGTGCAGACACAAAAGTAGGGTTACAGGGATTAATTAGGAAGAATCAGAGAGATATGTCTCCACCAAAGGAATGCAGCCCAAAGATATAGATCCAGAAATTGCCTAAGAATTCAAAATAACTGTTTTATAGATGGTCAGAGAGTGAGAAAAGAACACAGATAAACAATTATATATATATATATATATATTTTTTTTTTTTTTTTTAAACTGGAACAAAATGAGAAGTTCAACAAGAAACAGAAAACACAAGAAAGAACCAAACAAATTTTGGAGCTAAAGAATATGTGACTGTACTGAAGAATTCTATTGAGTTTCAACAGCCTATCTGAACAAAATGAAGGGAGAATCAGTGAGCTATAACACAGATCAGCTGAAATTATCCAATCAGAGCAGCAAAAAGAAAAAGGAATGAAGAAATGCTAGATGAATTATGAGATATCATCATAAAAATAATAATAACATACACATTGTTGGAGTCCCAGGAGAAGAGAGATAAAAGGCATAAAAAGCTCATTTAAAGAAATAATGACAACTTCCCAAACGTGGGTAAGATTTGGACATCCAACATTATGAAGCAAATAGGTCACCTCAAATCCTCAAATCAAAAACATTCTTCACCCTGGCCTGTGTGGCTCAGTAGTTAGAATGTCAACCCATACACTAAAGTGTCATGGGTTCGATCCCCAGTCAAGGGCACATACCTGGGTTGCAGGTTCCATCCCTGGCCCCGCTCCAGGCGTGAGCAAGGAAGGCAACCAATCTATGTGTCTGTCTCTCTCACACTGATGTTTCTCTCTCTCTCTCTCTCTCTCTCTCTCTCTCTCTCTGTCCCTCTCTCCCTCCCTCCCTTCCAATCTATCAAAAATCAATAGAAAAATATCCTTGAGTGAGGCTTAACAACAACAAAAAATCTTCTTTAAGATACATAAGAGTAAAACTCTCTAAAACCAAAACCAAAGAGAGAAGTTAAGAGCAACAAGAGAAAAATAATTCTCTCCAAAGGAAACCCCAAAAGGCTATCAGAACATTTCTCACCAGAGATCTTAAAGGCCAGGAGAGAATGGGATGATATAAGTATATAGGCAGTTTCCAAACCCCTAATATAGTAAATAATATGGTGGTATTTTAACTACCTAATTCTAGTATAAGTGTTGAAGGAAAAAAGTATTAAAAAAAATACCTTCAATAGTTTGTTAATGGATGTACAATATAAAAAGATGACTGAAAAACATAAAAGAGAGGGGAGTAAATTGCATCGTTTTTGTATATGATCCAAGTTGAATTATTATCAGCATAAAACAGACTGTTATATGGATATGATGTTTTATGTAAATCTCATGGGAACTACCGAGCAAAATTGTTTTTAATTCCTGATTTATTTTTATTTCATTTTTACTCCGCCATCTTGATGGAAGCCCAGAGCAAACTTCTATAAGAGATAAACAGAAAGGCCCTGGCTGTTTTGGCTCAGCAGTTAGAGCATCGGCCTGAGGACCAATGAATCGCGGGTTCGATTCCAGTCAAGGGCACGTACCTCGGTTGCGGTTTGTCTCCGGCCCTGGTCTGGGTCGTGCAGGAAGCAACCAGTCGATGTGTCTTTTTCACATCGATGTCTCTCTCTGTCTCTCTCTCCTTTCTCCCTCTCTGTCTGAAGATAAATGGAAAAATATCATCAGGTGAGTATTTTTTTTAAAAAAGAGATAAACAGAAAAGATAAAGACAAGGTAATTAAAGTATATCAACATGGAAAATCATCAATTTACATATTGAAGGCAGCAAGAAAGAAAATAGAACCTCAAAACAATCAGAAAACAATTAAACAGACAATATAAGAAAGTCCTTGTCTATCAATAATCAATCTAAATGCATTGAATTCTCCAATCAAAAGCATAAAGTAGCCCAGCCGGTGTGGCTCAGTGGACTGAGTGTAATCCCATGGACTGAGAGGTCCTGGTTTGATTCCCAGTCAGGGCACATGGGTGGTTGCGGACTCAATCCCCAGTGAGGGGCATACAGAAGGCAGCCAATCGATGTGTCTCTCTCACATAGGTGTTTCTCTCTCTCCCTCCCAATCTAAAAAAAAAAATCAATGGAAAAATATCCTCAAGTGAGGATTAACAAAAACAAACAAAAAACATAAAGTGGCTGGATGGAAGGATAAAAAACAAGATCCAAATACATACTACCTACAAAAGACTCCCTTCAGCTTCAAAGACAAACACAGACTCAAAGTGAAAAGATGGCAAAAAATATTCCATGAAAGTAGAACCCAAAAGAAAGTAGAGATAGCTATACGTATATCAGACAAAATAGACTTTAAGCCAAAAGCAGTAACAAGAGACAAAGATGATATTTATATAATAATCAGAGGGTGAAATTATCAAGAAGCTATAATAATCATAAATATATATGCACCAAACATTAAAGCAACTAAATATATTAAGCGAATACTAATAGATGGAAAAGGGAAAACAGACCTCAATACAATATTAGGGGACTTCAAAACCCCATTTTCAAAAATAGATAGATCAGCCCAGTTGGTGTGGCTCAGTGGATTGATCATCATCCCATGGACCGAGAGGTCCTCCTCATTCGATTCCTGGTCAGGGCACATGCCTGGGTTGCAGGCTCAATCCCCAGTAGGGGGCATGCAGGAGGCAGCCAATTGATGTTTCTCTATGACATCGATGCTTCTATGTCTCTCTCCCTTCCTCTCTCTCTAAAAATAATCAATAAAAAGATATTTTTAAAAAACATATAAAGATCATACAGACATAAAATCAACAAAATGTTGCGTTTGAACCATACTTTAGAGCAAATGGAACAGACAAATGCTGAACATTCCATCTAGCGGACGCTGAATATACAATCGTCCCTCACTACTTCGTGCTTGGACTTTCGCAGGTTCACTCTATCACGGTTTTTTCAAATATACTATAGTATAGCATTTGAAAAAACCGTGATAGAGTGAAGCCGTGAAAGTCAAAGCGCCAAGTGGCGAGGGACGACTGTATATAAATAAAGAATCCTACTTCACAGAAATTCATTTATCGCGGTAGAGTCTGGAACTGATTAACCGCAATAAACGAGGGCAGACTGTACATACTTCTCAAGCACACATGAAAAATTCTCCAAGACTAATCACGTAATATTTCATAAAACAAGTTTTAGCAAATTTAACGGTGAAATCATATCAGGTATCTTTTCTGCCCAGAATAGTAGAAACTAAAAATCAGTAACACAGAAAAACTGAAAAATCACCAATATATGGAGATTAAACAAAATATTACAGAACAATAAATGAAACAAAGAGAAAAATCTAAAGGATAATTAAGAAATATCTTGAAACTAACAAAAATGGAAGCACAATGCATCAAAACCAATCAAATGCTACAAAAACATTTTTCAGAGGAAAGTTTACAGCAATAAATCCCTACATTAAGGAACAAAAAAGATCTCAAATAAACAACCTCACTTTATACCTCTCAAGGTAATAGAAAAAGAAAAACCAAGCCCAAAGATAGCAAGCAGAAGGAAGGAAACAACAAAGATCAGTGCAGAAATAAATGAAACAGGGACCATAAAAACAATGGAGAAGATCACTGAAACAATGAAAATATCAATTTTGTTTGAAAAGAAACAAAATTGACCAACATTTAGCTAAACTTATTCTTAAAAAAAAAAAAGACTCAAATAAAATCAGAAATGAAATATATTACAAATTGATACTACAGAACACTACTATATTATAAAAAATTGTATGTCAACAAACTAAGTAACCTAGAAGAAATGAATGAATTCGTAGCAACATATAACTATGACTGAATCATGAAGAACAGACTGATTACTGGTATGAAGATTAAATCAGTAATCAAAAACCTCCCAAGCCCTGGCTGGTTTTGTTAGGTGGTTAGAGCATTGGCCCGAGAACCAAAGGGTCACAGATTCGATCCCCAACCTCGACGGGGGCGTGCGGGAGGCAACCAATCGATTTATCTCTCTCACATCGATGTTTCTCTCATTCTCTCGCTCCCACTCTATCTAAAAATTAATGGAAAAATATCCTTGGGCGAGGATTAACAACACAACAACAACAACAACCTCCCAAAACAGAAAAGGCCAGGACCAGATGGTTTCACTGGTGAATACTACTAAATATTTAAAGAAGAATTCATGCCAACCCTTCTCAAACTCTTCCAAAAAAATCAAAGAAGAAGAACCCTCCCAAATACATTTTATGAGGCCAGGATTCTAATGATACCAAAGCCAGATGATACTACAAGAAAAGAAAATTATACACCAATATCCATAAGATGTAAAAATTCTCAGCAAAATATTAGCAAAGCAAATTCAACAGCACATTAAAAGAAGCACTCACCATGATCAAATGAGATTTGTTCCTGGGATGCAAAACTGGTTCAACATATGCAAATCAATAAATGTGATACACCAGATTAATAAAATGAAAGATAAAAATCATATGATCTTCTCAGTAGATACAAAGAAGCTTTTGACAAAATATTTGATTAAAAAAACTAACAAACTCTAGCCCAGCTGGTGTAGCTCAGTGGTTGAGCATCGACCCATGCACCAAGAGGTCACCAGCTCAATTCCCATTCAGGACACATGCCCAGGTTGTGGGCCAAATCCCCAGTGTGGGACATGCAGGAGATGGGCAATCGATGTTCTCTCTCATCGATGTTTCTAGCTCTCTCTCTCAAATCAATAAAGAAAAAAAATTTTTTTCAAAGAAAAAACAAACTCTAAACAAGCTGAGTACAAAAGAAACATATCTAACCACAATAAAAACCATATATAACAAACCCACAGCCAACATTATACTCAATGGTATAAGGTTGAAAGCTTTCCCTCTAAGATGAAGAACAAGACTAGGGTGAACACTTCCACCACTCCTATGCAACAGAGTACTGGAAGTCCTAGCTAGAGCAATCAGGCAAAGGGAGAAAAAGGGCATCCAAACAGGAAAGGAAGAAATAAAATTATCTTTTTGTTACAGATGATGTAATCTATATAGAAAATCTCATAAAACACCTAAAAACTAATCAATAGATTTAGTAAGGTTTGCAGGATACAAAATCAACATACAGAAAACAGTTGTGTTCTATACTAAATACAATTTTATTTCTATATTGGATAAAATTTAATAAATTAACATTTGATATAAAAGACAATCTGATTACAAAATGGTCAGATAAACTGAATAGACAGGTTCTGCGGAAGACATCTAAATGACCAAGAAGAGCTATTTATACAAATGAGCTATATCTATGTTAGCACTAATGATGTAGAAGTTGTTTATGACGTAAAGTAAAAAGAGAAATATGCTGATTCTATTTTTTAAATAAATGATTAAATTACACACACATACATACAGTAGCAAAGAAAAAGGCATAGAAATATTCAAACTGTGAAACTGATAAGCTTGCTCTCAATTCATTTCTAAAAGTATAAATCTAAGACTACTACAAAGAAAATCTGAGAACATAGCCATAGATTCTCAATGAGAAAAACATAAGCAGCATCTGAATCACAGATTATAGTCAAATGACAAAAATCATGACAATTGCTATAATAATGATTTTTATCATATTATAATAGTATAATAAGGAATTTGGGCTAATTAGAAAAATAACATTTTAAAAGCTGAGACACAAAAAAAAATGTAGAAACAAAGAAATTCAAATATGTGGAACAGAACACTAAACGTCATAGTTAAAAATGAGTTTTAAATCTTCCCCTAAGCTTCTTATATAAACGAAATCTAAAAAAAGATGAATCAATTCAATCTGCATATTCACACAGTACACGATGTGCATATTCTTCAAACTCTTTTAGACACATATAATTCGTTCAGCAGGCCAGTTGATAAAACCTTGGCTAAGCAGACATGGGCATGGAAAATTAGTACTCTAAATACTATTGCTTAAGAGTAGATTCATTTGCTTTGGGGAAAACAAACAGATGGCAAAGATAACATACTACTTTGTAAGCTAAAGACCCTAACTAGGAATTTTAAATGAATGAAGGGCCCTCCCTCTTTCAAACTGAGAATCACTGTATAATAAATTAATATTTAGATGATTTTTTTCAATATAGCCTTTAATAAAATATACATGTTTTCTGTGACTGCAAATGTAAATACTACAGAGTGCTTTATTATTCCATGAGACTAGGTTGTTTTTTATTTATTTACCCGGTTATAAGCTAATGTTCTTGATTTTCAGAACTCTCCAAAGCCTTTTTTTCTTCTTCTTGATTAAAAAAAAGTAAGTCTTCAGGGGCTTGTGGAGAAAAACTGATTGTACACATACAACACTACATCTTTATTCTTACTCTCATTAACTGTATTAACTGCAGTTTCTGGACAATGTGATATCACTGTTCTTTTACACAACTATATTATTGCCTAATATCAGAGAAATTTGTTTCTAAGTTCAGCTAAATGGTGTGTCCCTTCACATTACAGGACAGATTTTATTCCATAGTTAGAAATGAAATCACAGGTTACAATAATTCCTATTACATTTTTCAGAAAAATAAATATCCCATGCACAGCATATTTCATACTTTCACTTGATACTAATCCTAGTTGTGTTGTTTTATATTACTCTGCTTTTCAAACAGAAAGTCATTATCAAGTATACTTTCCAGTTAAACCTGGTAACCTAACTAGGTTTAAAGGTCAGTAATGTTTAAAGGTGAGTAATGTAATAGTAATATCTAAATAAAAAGGCAGAGAAATGGTACAGATAAATTTAAATGATATTGTAAACATCAATCTTCTCAATGTGAAGTTTTTATGATAGTTCTGTCCAGTTTTTAAGATGCCTTTACATTTGCAATATTTACCTAGCAGAAGCTCTCGTCAGAGGAAGTTTGGCAAATGACAGCCTGAATAAGCATTCTTTTTTTTGGTAGAGCTCACAATTTTTTTATTTTTTATTTTTTTAATTAATTTATTTTTTTTACAGATGTTTCTCCTTTTTTCCCCATTGACACCCTCCTCCCCATTCCCCCACCCCGTCCCCAGTTTTGTTGTCCATGTCTATCAGTTATGCATATATGCGCTTAAGTTCTGTGGTTTATCTCCCCCCCCCTTCTGAGGGGTGTCAGTCTATACCCTACTTCCACATCTCTGGGTCTACCCTGTTCCTCAGACTGTTATGTTCATTATAATCCACAAATAAGTGAGATCATGTGATATTTATCTTTCTCTGCTTGCCTTGTTTCGCTTAGGATAATACTCTCGAGGTCCCTCCATGTCGTCTCAAAGGATAAGAGATCTTTCTTTCTTACAGCTGCATAGTACTCCATTGTGTATATGTACCACAGCTTTTTTATCCATTCATCCACTGATGGACACTTGGGCTGTTTCCAGATCTTAGCTATTGTAAATAGTGCTGCTATGAACATGGGGGTACATGTATTCTTTCTGATTGGTGTTTCAGGCTTCTTAGGGTATTGAATAAGCATTCTTGATGGACTCTTTATCACACTCCCATACAGGACAAAACAACTGTTAGGACAAGCAAGGTAGCAACGCCTGAAGGGTGCGAGCAGAGGTTCTGCAGAGGTTGTTAGAGAAAAGAGCAGAAAAGTTTTCTTCTGAGCTAAGCATGAGATGGGTAGATACTGGCAAAAACAAAACAAAACAAAACAAAACAAGGGCCTAGAAAGACCGGTATTTCTTGTTCCTTCTTTAGGATAGAAGAAGCCCTGAGATGTGTGGTCCTAGGAGTGCCTGCTGCAAATTACTGGCCTCAGAGGAAGTGCAGGGGACCACTAGGATAGGCTGAGTTGCCTCCTATTCCTAAGGCCAGGAAAACACTATCCAATTAACAGAACTATTGGTTAGTATGATAACTCACAGGAATGAAGACCATGGCAATACCCACTATACATGAATTTGTGTCAATGAAGGGATACTAATAACTTGACTTGATCACGCAAATTGAAAAGAGCCTTAAAAAGTCAAAGCAAGCCCTGGCCGGTTTGGCTCAGTGGTTAGAGTGTCCGCCTGCGGTCCAGAGAGACCCGGGTTCGGTTCCCGCTAGGGGCACGTACCTCGGTTGCAATTTGTCGCTGGCCCTGGTTGGTCGTGAGGGAGGCAGCCACTCGATGTGTCCCTTTCACGTCGATGTTTCTCTCTCTCTCTCTCTCCCTCCCAGTCTATCTGAACAAAAAATGGAAAAATGTCCTCGGGTGAGGATAAAAAAAAAAAAAAAAAAAGTCAAAGCAAAATAATCTGCCCAAAAGACTCAATAACTAAGAAGAAAGAAAGACAAAAAAGTAAATTGGGTATATAAGAAACAGATGGGAAATTTAAAGCATGGAAAGAACTTTCCAGAAGTTAAAAAATAAAAAATACTTTCAAATTTAAATAGTCACTAGATAAATGCTATGGAGAATGAATTTAATGTCCTGGAAGTAAAGTGGGGAGAAAAAACCTTTCAACACAAAACAAAACTGCAGAAATGGAATTCATGAGGAAAGGGGTAAAACACTTGACAGATGTATCTAGGAGAGCTAACATATGTAGGCATTTGAGAAGAAGACAAACTCATCATTTTAAAAGGAAAATCCACCTGATCAATAAAAGATATAAATTTGAACATTAACATGGCCTATCTACTTGCTGCCAGGATAAATGGGGAAATGACACATATAAGTATATCCAGGTAAAATTCATGAATTCTTTTTTTTTCTTTATTGATTTTAGATAGAGAGGAAGGAAGAGGGGGAGAGAGAGAGAGAGAGAGAAATATCAATGACAGAGAACATCGACTGGTCCTCCCCCTGGGGACTGGGACCACAACCTGAGCATGTGCCCTGACTGGAAAGCGAACCGGCAACTTCTTGGTGCATGGGTCGACACTCAACCACTGAACCACACTGGCTGGGCTAAAACTCATGAATTTTAAAGAAAAAGGAAAATCTTATAAAAAGCCAGGTGATATATACAACCTTTACCTCCACAGAGCATCCAATCTGTATTCAATGTTTCTCTCTTAAAATAAGCAAGTAGCTGCCAACACCAGACATTTGAGGAAAGCCTCTGCATCAGTTATCAATTTATTGTGTCTCAGCTCCAAAGTTGCCCTTCAGTATCTGCTGTTCTATAAGAATGGACTGGCTTTTATAAGCATTTATCCTTCCTAGTAAGCACTATGTTAAGCTTTATTAGCATAGAGCTCTAGGAGGACACTGCACGAGGAAAGAAGCTTCTCTTCCTAGTTTTGGTATGTTAAAGTTAAGCTTTTTCTGCTCTTGCTGCATAGTCTATCAGCAGTGAGCATATACAGCAGGTCCTCAATGTCATTTTGTTACAATGGTGATAAGATGCTATAGGAACTTAACTCTTGTTTATATCAATCAGCCTATGATAAAACTGGTTTAATTACACATCATTTTACTTACAGTCACAGAATCTATTGATGACTTACTGTATAAGGAATCCAGTGGTGGTCTGTCCCAGCCTGACACCAAGAGTGTGCAGTCCTTTGGCAACCTTGTGTCCCAGCCTGGGATTGATGATTACCCTCCACATGCAGCCCTGCTGACATGGACACTGGCACGCTCCAGGTCTCATGGTGGCAGCAGTGCCTCATCCTTCCACTGTACAACTACTTACCATACTCAACATGACTGTATCTCAGAGTGTTGTTTTCTGTAGCCCAGCAACTGTGAACCAGTTCAGGCTGACACAATCTGGTGAACTTCTCTGTCATTCAATAGGCTACACCATCACCATATCCAGTAAGGTCTAAATCCCAGCTTGGAGAAGGGAACACCACCCCCTTCCAAAACTGTCTTCCCTTGAAAAATCTTCAGCCCTAAGTTCACCTTTAGAATCATCATTACATTTTTACAGTTATTCCTCTATTAGAGTTTAGTCATTATTTATAATAAATTTCACCAATTCAAATTACTGTGTGGTTTCTGACTCCTAATGAAATCCTGATTGGTACAGAAGTGACTCCCAGGAGTAACTCCAGAAGATAAACCAGTAAAAATGAGATTTAGGGAAGGGTTTGTTTATGTTCTTGGGATTAGGCATAGGACTGAGCTCCTTGCCAAGGAAATGGGTCGCTAGTAATCAATAACATGAAAGTTTCAGAAAACTAATCATGCTATCACCTGTGGTTCATTGTGGAGAAGCATGAACTCAAGCACATGCCTTGGGAGTTTAACACACTGTTGACCAGCAATTTTACGGAGAAGTTATCTCATGTCACCAGCTATTTTTTCGTAATTGAGTATGAAAGTGAAACAATCTAAAAAAACTTCAGTATACTTTATTTATACATAACGAATTTAAATGAAACTTTGTACATATCTGCTACATATTATATTTTATACATATTATATATTTTAGTAATTTTTACAGTTTTAGTAGATTTTTTGTAAAATTGTTCCATTTGGTGGTGGTATAAATTGGTTTGAGAAACAACTAAATCAAAAAAATCATCACTAAAAAGTAATTCCATCACTTCCCTGATGCTCCGTGGATCACTGAGGTCGGCAGTTACACTCAAAATATTTGAATAATCCTCCAAAGTTGGTGTAGTATCATTTTCAATCCACTCTTCTTCAAAATCACTTTCACTATCAGATCTTATTACATTTCTTTTTTGTCGTTTTGGTGGTCTAATAACAGAATGGTGTGCTGTTTTTCGAACTTCGACCCTCAGGGCGAAGAGTCACAAATACAATAATCCTATAACGTCGTCCATCATTTATCCCGGTTAATCTGTTCCAGACTCTAGCGGTTGCACCTGGTGCTGAAGGATTCCTGGGTGCTTGAATACATAGGCCTACAGTCCATATGTACAGTAATTTTAATTTAAATTGTAATACAGGGGTGTATAATTGACTCAGACAACCGAGTGCGTGCTGTGTCATTTTCACTGTCTCGATCAACTTTTTAATGAATATATTTGAAAAAACCGCGATAGAGTGAAGCCGCGAAAGTCGAAGCGCCAAGTGGTGAGGGATGACTGTATTACCCTGAGTTTCAAAAATTGAAATAGCTAATGCAAGTGCAAACACGAGTTAACTTGTGAGCGGTCAACAATGTTTGGGCATGAAAACACGAGTTAACTCATGAGTGGTCAACATTGTGTTAAGTGGCTGCTGTATCTGCCATTATGGCTGTAATGATGACTATAAGGACAGTAACGTGAGATAAGTTCTCTTGTGTACACTTGAGCACTTAGAGGGGAAAAAAATGACAACCTCAAGTCCATTAACTCTCGACTTAAGTCACAGTGTAAGAACCAGAGTGCTTCTATGATTCCTCTATAAGAATCTTTTCTTTCTTATATGTTACAGGGTTGATAGTGCTGAAAAGTAAGCCAAAAACTTAATTGTGTAGGTGGCTGAATAACAAGTGAATTCAGTCTCATCAAGTTTCTCATTTGAAAGTTAGGACCTGGACTAGGAAAAAATGGGATCCTGAAACTTGGAACAGAGACAACTGTTGGTCCTAGATGAAACGAACAATTTTAAACCCTTCCTAACTCCATATAACTCCTGCCAGTAATTGGGAACCTCAAATACTAGAGGAAGTAGCTTTCTTTCCAGTGTCTGAGAACACAAGCCTTCCCTGGCCTGAAAACTCTGATAATCTCATGTGGGCAGATGCCTTACAGGGCATATGCTCATTCTTCTGAAGACCTACCACAACAAGCCCCTGTTGCCACTATATCCATAACTAGGGTCAAATCTCTGCTCCAGGGTAACAGGTACATATTATAACACAAGAAGAAATAACTTACATACCGAACAGAAAACTAAAGACCATGTGGGAGTGGACTGCAGTTATTTCTGGCCAAGTAGGGTGAAATATGTTTCATCAGGTCAAACTAATTTATATGGGTGCATTTACTAGCAATTCCAAATTAAATACATTACTTCATGTAGCTGAATGTTGCTATAATAGCTTATCTGATTAGTGCACTGAAAGGTTGAGATGCAGAGCTTCCCTAGTATTGGCATGGATGGAAGAAAGAATCCAATGATTTAGGAAACTAGGAATGAATAGATTTATCATGGCAGAATTTCATACCACTACTCCTCAACTATGCCTCATAAGAGAACCCAGAAGGAAATGTGATTCACATTAATGAGGGAGTATCTACATCTATATCCTTACAAAGATCTGTTGTTATTCTCCTTTTTAGGATAGGTATGAGTGCAGGAAATGTGGCCATTGAGAAATTTCCAGGTTTCTATGTAGATGACAGGATCCAAGGTAACACAGCTCAAGTGGTCACACTTAATCATCAAAGACAAGGTGGGCACATTATCTGGTAAGGGCAGCAGGGACATACTGGTAATCGGAGTATCTTGGCCTGCAGAGATTTTTGGCAATATAATTGATTACAGTGACCCTAGGAACAAAATTGGTGGGCAGCCTACTACAGTACTACTTGATTTATACAAAAGAAAAAACTCTAGGTCTAGGTCTGGTAGCCAGTAATTTAATTTACTTTAACAGTGGCAAATTACAGCCTTCTCACCAATTGCTAAACCTGGGTTAGTTCACAGATCCAGAGTCCACTGAATGATGTGGAGACCATGACCCTTAAAGAAGGACCCTGCACAACCACAACAAGTACACACCATACATCTTCCTCTAATCCTTCCCCAGAGACTTGTAGCCTTAGAGGTACTATGCATTGTTAAAAGGAAATAGCCAAATCTTTCATGTATTAATAGACACTGTCTCTGAATTGACCTGAATTTTGGGGGACTCAAAATGCCACTGTGGCCCTGGCCGGTGTGGCTCAGCGGTTAGAGCATAGGCCTGCGGTCCAGAGAGACCCGGGTTCGGTTCCCGCTAAGGGCATGTACTTCGGTTGCAGTTTGTCCCCGGCCCTGGTTGGTCGTGCGGGTGGCAGCCACTCGATGTGTCCCTTTCACGTCGATGTTTCTCTCTCTCTCTCTCTCCCTCCCAGTCTATCTGAACAAAAAATGGAAAAATGTCCTCGGATGAGGATAAAAAATTTTAAAAAATGCCACTGCGGTCCACCAGTAAAATAAGGGCCTTCAGGTGGTCAGGTGATACATGAGGTTGTAATTCAAGTTTGACTGAGATAGGATCCAAATAATCCAGGGACTCACTCTGTGCTCTGTGGTTATTTCCCTGGTTCCTGAAAATACACACACACATACACAGGGAACAAACATACACAACTTCAAGAACCCCACATTGACTTTCTGACCAATGGAATAAAGGGCATTATGGCAGGAATGTTTAATACCAAGATAATAAACTAGAAGCAATATTACATCCTTGGGAGAATTGCAAAATTTAATCAAAGACTTGAAAGAAGCAGAGGTGGTAAAACCTATTACATCTCCATTAAATTCACCAGTGACTTTAGAAAATAGAAAACAGATGGATCCTGGAAACTACTGATTAACATAAACTTAATCAGGAGATGACTTTCAATGTAGCTGCAGCCTCTAGTACTTCATATGCAGCTAATGCCTTTTTTCCCACTTAACAAGGACCACTCTAAGTAAGGTGGTTTAGCCTTGAATGAATAAACACATACCTTCACAGTGTTGCTTCAGAACTATGTTAATTTTCCTGTTCTCTGCCATAATATAGTTGCCTTGGTTATCCATTCTCTCACAATTTCTGTGAGGAGTCTGGACACAGTTCAGCTGAATCTTCTACTTAGGGTCTTACAGAGCTGCGATCAAGACATTGTTATGCTACATTCTCATCTGTAAGCTCAAATGGGGAAGAATCAATTCACTTCCAAGCTCACATTATTGGAAAAAATTACCTCCTTGTGGTTGGTTATAGAACTCAGGCCCCTGACCTCCTGCTGGCTATTGGCTAGAGACAATTCTCAGGGTCAAGAAGTTGCCCACAGTTCCTTGCAACATTGGCTTCCCCAACATGGTCGCTTATTTTGGCAAGACAACAAGGAGAATTCCTACAGCAAGTCTGCTAGCAAGATAGTGGTTTATATAACATAATGTAATCATACAATAACCCTCCTATAACCTTTTCTATAATTGTTGGTTAGAAGCAAGTCACGGGTCTCAACACTCAAAAGGATGGGTCAAGAGCATGACTATCAGGAAGTGGGAATAATGAAGGGCCACACTTGAGTCTGTCACCAAAACAGTCTGCAAGTATCTTGATAATCTCTACATTTCACAAAACATCACACTAGATCCCTGTTTTAATGACATGCCCAAATACTTCACTGAGGTGGCCACAGGCCCCTAAAATTTAGGGGGTTATCTCCCATTCTCTACTTTGCATATTCTTACTAAGGCTTTGGATGTACTTGCTACTTCCTGCTCATCATATCAAATTAACACAATGCTGTAAAAAAAAATAACAGTAATAATATAGAGTAAATACCAGAAAGAAAAGCTAAAAGAAGTAAAAACATTACTCTGAGGAGTAGGACTGAGGATGGGGAGGAATAAACAGGGGATTACTATTTTGCTCACTGTGCCATTCGATTTTTTTTTTTTTAAATCATGTGCATATGTTACTTAGATAAAAATAAAATTCAGTTTATAAAAATAAGAAAATAGCCCGGCCAGTGTAGTTCAGTGGTTGAGCGTCGACCCATGCACCAAGAGGTCACTGGTTCGATTCCTAGTCAGGGCACATGCCCAGGATGTGAGTCTAATCCCCAGTGGGGGGCATGCAGGTGGCGGCCAATTGATGTTCTCTCTCATCGATGTTTCTATCTCTCTCTCCCTCTCCCTTCCTCGCTCTCTAAAAATCAATACAGGAAAAAAAATTTGTTTAAAAGAAGAAAATAAAGATATGGATAAAAAGATACTAGGTGAGCCCTAGCTGGGTAGCTCAGTTGGTTGGAGCATTGTCCTGAAGTGCTGGTGTTGTGGGTTTGGTCCCCAATCAGGGCACATATAAGAATCAACCAATGAATGCATAAATAAGTGGAACAACAAATCGATGTGTGTTTTTTTCCTCTCTCTCTCTCCTCCCCCTTCTCCTCTCTAAAACCAATCATTAAATGAAAATATTTTTAAAAGAAAAATGCTAGCTGAATTAACAAAAGCAAAAATGCTAAAATAGTAATATTAACATCATTGGCATTTAAATATTAGAAGCACTAAACAAGAATTAGATATTATATAATGGTAAAAGGCTAAATATTCAAGGTAGTCAAACAAATAAAACATTTGCTTTAAGTTTGTTTTATACTTTTATAATTTTCAAATCCAAAAATTTTCATCTATATTTTTCTAATTGTTTTGCTGTTATTGTTTATACTTAATTCTTTAATTTTTTTATCCTCACCCGAGGACATTTTTGCATTTATCTTCAGATAGAGCAGGAAGGAGAGGGGGAGGAAGTGAGAGAGAGAAACATCAATGTGAGAGAGACACATCGACTGGTTGTCACCCACACAACCTCAACCAGGGCCGGGGACAAACTGCAACCGAGGTATGTGCCCTTAGCGGGAACCGAACCCAGGACTCTCTGGTCCATGGGCTGATGCTCTAACTGCTGAGCCAAACTGGCCAGGGCTATACTTAATTCTTTACTACATCTAGACTTTGGTGTATGCTACAAAGTAAAAACCTGGTTTCCTCCCCAAGTTGTTAATCAATTGTCAATTACAAAGAGAAAGAAATAGACAGGACATAGTTTTTAGTATTAATTAAAATATTACATATACTTAGGTCTGTACATGTTCAAATGATCCATCTACCAGGTGTTGAGACAATGACTTACATTACTATTTTCTGTAGCTTTATGATACACAGTCCCTTATTATTCTTCATTTTCAGAATTTTCTTGGCCACTCAAGTATAATTTGTTCTTCTCAATCATTTCAACAAATTAAAAAACAATCCCGCCCTGGCCGGTTTGGCTCAGCGGTTAGAGCGTCGGCCTGCGGTCCAGAGAGACCCGGGTTCGGTTCCCGCTAAGGGCATGTACTTCAGTTGCAGTTTGTCCCCAGCCCTGGTTGGTCGTGTGGGTGGCAGCCACTCGATGTGTCCCTTTCACGTCGATGTTTCTCTCTCTCTTCCTCTCTATCCCTCCCACTCTATCTGAACAAAAAATGATAAAATGTCCTCGGGTGAGGATAACAAAACAAAACAAAAAACAATCCCTACGATTTTGATTGTTGTATTATATACATAAATAAAATTTTAAAGATTAAAAAAATATAAATGACAACAAATATTTCAGAAAAAAATGGTAACCTGACTTACTTCTAATCAGAGAAACACAAATTCCTGGGAATTAAAAATGTCACAATTTTTGACATCCAAAATGACAAATATTATTATTTTTAAATGTTTTCATTGATTTTTTTAGAGAGAGAGGAAAGGAGAGATAGAAACATCAATGTGAGAGAGAAAACATCAGTTGGCTACCTCCTGCATGCCCCTGTACTGGGAATCGAACCAGGACCTCTCAGTCCATTCGATGACGCTCAATCCACTGAACCACACCGGCCGCAGTACAGACACTATTTTTAAATGATGACTTTCAGTGTTTCCAGGAGTTATTAAAATAGATATTTTCATTGCTGATAGGAATACAGAGCTATTTGATAATATTCATACAAAGCCTTTAAAATTATATATTTTGTCCTAGAAGCCCTAGTTATATAAATCAATCCTAAGAAAATGATATGGGCATCAAGACTGTCTAACTATTTCATTTATGATAACAAAAAAATTATAAAAGGATCAAAATGGAAATGGAAAGAAACACTCCAAATTATGAAACATTAGGTATTAGAACATCCTGTATTCAAGGAATACCAACAATGAAAAAAAAATTAAGTATTCCACTTATATAAAACAGGTATGATTTTAATATTAATCTAGAACAAAACACCAAATAGAAATATAGCAAAATATTAAAATTTATTATGGGCGTACTTTTTCTCTCCTTTTAAACAGTATTTTTCTAACGAAAGTTTATATGAACTAAATTAAAAAGTAATAAATTTTAAAAATTATACATCCACAGAAAATCAGTTGTCAACTATTAACTTAGTGCTGACTAGAGTGAAGATCTCTTATTTGTGATTTTGCTTTCCAAGGTTGCAGCTATCCACAGTCCAAAAATATAAATTAAAATTTTCAGAAATGAGCAATTCATAAGTTTTAAATTGTGTGTTCTGAGTAGCATAATTCTCTCACCACCCCTGCCCATCCCATTCCATTCTGCCTGAGAGGTGAATTGTCCAGCATATCCACTCTGTATACACCACCCACCCATTAGTTACTTAGTACTAAGTCTCAGTTATGAGAAAGGAGAGCATGTGCTTCCAGAACATACAAGCGAGTGTAAGCACATTTACATACTTCTTATTACAGTGTATTATTATAATTGTTCTATATTAGTAGTTGCTGCTAATCTCTCACTGTGCCTAGTTTATAAATTAAATTTTATCAGAAAGCATCTATGTATTAGAAAAAACAGTATATATAGGGTTTAGTACTGTCTTCAGTTTCAGGCATCCATCCACTGGGGGGTCTTAGAACATATCTGCCTTGGATAAGGGTGGGGGGAGGAATACTTTATACGCATTTTACTGTGGAAGGTGGTACAGTGGGTACAAAAAGTGCTTGCCATAATTCCTGATACCCTAAAACACTTCACCTTGGGGTGGTGTTTTTTGTGGGGGTAGGGGAGTAGGAAGGGACACAAACCTATCATAAGTGCATAGCTAATATCTGATGTGAGAGAGGTTTGTGTATTAAACTTGATTGGAAAAGACTTCCCAAATTGTAAGGGAAGATGAGGAGTTTGCCTCATATTGAACAGGTGCTTTTCTGATAGCAGTTAACTTTGACCACCTCTTCTTCAGCAGGAGCTAATAATGAAATAGTAAAATAACATAAAATAAAAATGTCCTCTGCTAGTTGATAATGGTATAATGTCAGACATTAAAGTTTGGATTTCATAAATTAGTGATTCAAAATGTTTATATTTCATGAGCCAGCAAATCACAAAATATAATTTGAGAAATAAACAAAGGGTTACCAACAATTTAACAGTTAAGGAAAAAAAGGAGAAAGAGACACTCATCACATGCCTTTAATTTTCTCTTCTACATGAATTAGCATCAAAGAATTTGTGGAACCATTCTGGACTGCTATGCTTCTTTGTATAGTCATATCGCTCCCTTATTACAAGAGATAATGGTATCAAAAGAAACCAACTAAGAATGTCCAAATGAGTTATCTTTATTAATCGGAGCATCTTTTTCTAAGCAACTGTTTCTTAGGTAATTTCTCTAACACACATTTAAAAAGAACATGATTAATTAGGGGTAGGGAACATTACATATGGTCAGCAAGGTCTTTCATGCCGTAAAAACATGACCTCTCAGAATCCTTCTGACAAATTTTTTCCAGCCTTAACCTACATTTCAACAAAATGTTTTCTAGAATTCAGTAGAACATTCCAAATATAGTTATCTATAGAACCAGAACCACATTAAGCCCACTGAGAGGTGAGCTCTGAATTTTATCATAAACCCAGCATAATGAAAATAATCTGTATCATAATATACTGACATAAATCAACTTCATTTGAGTCTCACGAGAAGCCTAATAGGCAGGATACCAATTACTGATAAGGAAACTATGGGTGGAAGATGTTTAGAGACTTGCCCAACACCATCTCAGCTAAATAATGACAACTTTCAAGTTATGTGTTAATAGTGCACTATTTTTCCCACTATAGAATAATAGGGGTTAATTATAGGTCAATCAAAGCTAAAAACACCTGGAAAGCCTGAATTGAATGTTCCAATAATTTTAAGCCAAATTTATTCTAAACCCTGAAGCCAGTAAATCTCTTTAAATGATTATGTAATCTGTATCATTTTACAACCATTAAAAACACAGTTTTCCTGTTCTCTAAAATACCAACACAGTTCTTGGTTTCTTTCTCTTAATTTACTCTTCCACTCATTTTTCTCCCCAACTAGTTCCTCTGAAAACATCTAGCACTAGCAGTTCACTGAAAAATTCCTCAATACCTTCAACCAGTTCGTAAAACCTCCTTGACCCAATCTGAAACTTAACTGTTCTCCCTATGGCCTAAGAATATTACATACTTCCTTTTTTGTGCTATATGATAATTGCTGTTTTCTAGCTACTGTCATATCCAAGCCACGGTTTCTATCAGCATTCAAAACTGATCAGCCTTTAAGACCCTTGCCAGGTGGCTTACATTCCTACTGCAGTAACACCTTTTTGTGATATATTAGCCTCTTGGGTCACCACCACCTCTACCCTAGGCATCAAATTTTTGTTTTTTAGTTTCTCTCTAAACTAATTGAGCCATCATCCTAAGGCATTTCAACATCCTCACTGAAGATATATCTAGTATCTTAACAGCCACAGGTTACTTCTATAGTTCTGATAAACAGTGTTTTACTTCAAACTCTCCGTTCACATTCTAGACATTCAGGAACTACTCCATCTTTGAAATAATTAAATTTCCATACTACCTAGTATGATCGAAAGACCGCCCATTTAGTACATGACCCCATCTACCCACACACTGGGCCTTTTGAGCTTCATCAAGTACTTTAGTTCTCTAACCTCTTTCTTTACCTTGAGTGCATTCCCTTACCTATTCTTTGGGTGTCATTACAATTCATCACATAGCCCTGGCAGTTGGTTGGGTGTTGTCCTGTGCAACTAGAAGTTGACAGTTCAATTCCAGGTCAGGTCACATGCCCAGGTTTTGGGCTCGATCCCCGGTAGGGAGCATGCAGGAAGCAGTCAATCAATGTTTCTCTCTCTCTCTCTCTCCCTCTTCCTCTCTGTCTAGGACAACTTATATGGTGAAGAAAGGTGCAATTAATAATTATGCTACAAAAAGTCTGTCCTAAATCCTACAATACATCATTTCCATCTCTTGCCAGTACTCTCAACTGCCTTGCATTGAGGCTAGCAAATAAAATATTCTTCTGGAATTTCTGCTCAAGTGTCAAAAAACTGAAGTTAAAGTTTTCCTAGCTATTTTATTCTCCTTCATTTTACTCTGGGATTGATCAAATCCTTCTGAAATTTACGAGGAGATGAAATCAGATATGGTTCTGCCAGTTAGTTTAGTGCCTGAAAAATAACCGACTACTGTATGTACTATTGGGCAAAGGTGTAAAATGGCTGGCTTGAGTGACCAGGAAATAATATCATAGCAGACAACTCTAAGATATATGAGGACAAGACAGCATAAATTACTAAGACAACTGTAGTGAAAATAAACCTGTCTTACTGTACATGAGTTTTTATTATAAATTTGGTAAAAACTCTTTTAAAGCATTTAATATTTGTCCTTAATGTGTCTTTTGAGGTCAAGACACCTAAATTATAAAATAATGGTGTATTCATAAACAAAGTTAGGATATGGATATTACAGGTAAATGATTTTCTGTCATATTGCCCAGAATAACACTGTCCAGTCAAGTTAATCATATTCTTCTTAGTTAAAATATAGGATCTTGCCCTATACAGTTTTGCTCAGTGGTTAGAGCATCAGCTCGCTGACCAATGGGTCGCAGGTTCGATTCCGGTCAAGGGCACGTACCTCAGTTGTGGTTCATTCCCAGCTCTGGTCGGGGTTGTGCAGGAGGCAACCAGTCGATGTATCCCTCTCATGTGGATGTTTCTCTCTCTTTCCCGCTCTCTACCTCCCTCTCACTCTATCTGAAAGATAATTGGAAAAATATCCTCGGGTGAGGATTTATATATATATATGAATGATCTTAGTTAAAATGTTGATTAATATTTGTCAGATCAATTAAAAACGGACAGGGAGCCAGACCAGTGTGGCTCAGTGGTTGGGCGTCGACCCATGCACCAAGAGATCACCAGTTTGATTTCCAATCAGGGCACATGCCCAGGCTGTGGGCCTGATCCCCAGTGGGGAGGCGGCCAATCGATGTTCTTTCTCATCGATGTTTCTATCTCTATCTCCCGCTCCCTTCCTCTCTCTCTAAAATCAGTAACGAAAAACAATTTTTAATAAATAAAATACAAACAGACAGGGAAAAAAAGACTTAAACACAATCAAGTTTAATGTCACAAGATGATAGAGAGTTCACAAGGAGAGGCTAGCAAGAAACATACCAAGGTAAGTATCTCTGAGTGATGGATGAACTTTGGAGTTTTAACAGAAAATATGGAGTTTATAACTTTCTTGAGTATGTGTGCTGAGGTGGTCCTTTCTGCTGCCACTTGGGAGACACTGATAACCTAGCCCAATGATGCTGGAAAGAGCATAACATCTATAAGCACTAAGACCATGCATGCTAGATCAGTACTTTCTTGTTTCAAGTAATTCAGATCCTCAAAGGACTACAACCATTGAAAAGACACCAAGTACAACTTTACATTTTTTTCTTTATACTGAACAATAAATTCACATTTCTAGCATTTGGTTACAGAGCTGCAGGAGGAAAATTGAACAATTATATGGAACGGTACAAATTTATTATTCAACGCCATTAACAATTGTTTAAAATATCTCAGATCAGCTTTCTCTCGTATTTCTTTAAAATCAATTTCAAATGTTTTACCATTCTCCTCATCTATGTTCATGCCTATCAAAATTTGACTCCAGGTTAAGAAATCCTGTACTAAGTAAAGATTCTCACCAGGAGGAAACAAATTTCTTTTGTTTTAAAACTCAAGGCTTAAGACCAAAACCTAGCAAATAATAATAAACTATATGAACATATACACAATTTTCTTTAGCAATCAGGAAATAAATTATGAATTTTGGGGACTAAAAGTTCTGCTTTATACACGATTAAAGTTAGTGTATAAAGTAAGAAACTGCATAAACACACTCAATACAAATTTACTGATGTGAGCAAAGGAAGAAATCTTAAGAAATCTCAGTTATACCTCAATATACCTTTACTCATGTGATGATTTCTGTATTTCAATTCTTACTGGAAGTATAAACAAAGTATTTTGACTAGAAGCATTAAAATAAGTTAGGTTCCCTCTTTCAAAATAAAAACTAGTAGAAAGCACAGTATTTTCATATATTTAAATATCTATAAACCATAGAAATACACATAAGTATGCACATAAAGGCCATTTTTCTGAGAGAAAAAAAAAGACAAAATAAAACCATAATATCTCTCTGTATAGATACACACACACACAAACATATATATAAGTAAAATTATCATGACCACAAACACAGCAATAGTCATATCTTTACTTGCTTTATCTGCCCTAGACCATCTGTATAAAATGTGATGTACCTATGGGTGATGCCTTTAAAAAATTATTTAGGTAATTATCGTGAACAGAATTAGTATCTAAAACAACCAAGTTAATTTAAAGCCACAAACTTAACCTAACATTAGCAAGTATACAAAAATAAAAATAAAAAAAGCAAAGTGTTTACTGAAGCTAAACACATGAAAAACAGTAGGTACCCTTGGATACAATTGAATAGAGGCAACAAAAATTTCTATTAGAGTATCTAACTTCCTTTAAAACATTAGTTATAAATAACTTTATAGGCAGTTAATGCTGTTATCCTAGCACGTATCAGTGGTTTTTAAAATCTATTATTTTTGGAGACATTAAACAAAATCAATATATTACTGTATAATTTATTTCTAATTACCTAAAAGTAACTCTAGTATGGTAAATTTGTGTTCTCCCTTCCACAGTATTTACTAACATGGGAAAGAAGGTACCCAGCTGTGGACTACATTTCACAGCTCACCTTAGTACATGGTAAGTTCCCATCAATGGAATATAAACAGAAAAGCTAAAAGCTTCTATAAAGTAGGTACTGCTCCATTCTCTCTCCCCTTCTACCCACTGAATGCAAATATCACCAAGGTTCTAGGGGAAAGAAGGAGCCAGAAAATGCAAAGCATGGACACCTGAGTATCATATGAAGGAAAGATGCCTACCACTAATTCTGGTATTGAACAGTTACATAAATGGAAAATTAATGTCAATCATGACAAGCCACCCATATATGAAGATTATTTTTTACAGCATGTAGTTATTACTCTAACTATGTAGCTGCTAGATTTGTTAGGATAAAATATCCACAAAGTTAATTTCAGAGACATTCTAATTATGTAAAAAATAAGAACATACTCTTAACTAAATAGTAATCTATCATTTGAGGATTTTAAAATAGTTTTGAAATAAAATAAGCAGTTTATATCTTCTGCCCTAAAACATCCTATATATTCCACATACTAGTTTTCATTCTAGGAAATCAGAACTAAAGTGCTTAAAAAAAAAAAAAAAAATAGCCTACAGTTCAATTACACATTATCAGGTTAAAGCAAGAGTGGGTAGATCGGTTGGTTAGAGCATCATCCCAATACGCCAATGTTGCAGGTTCGATCCCCAGTCATGGCACATACAACAATCAACCAATGAATGCATAAATAAATGGAACAATAAATATCTCTCTCCCTCTGCTTCTCTCTCACCGCTTCCTCTATCTTTCTGAAATCAATAAATAAAATTTTAAAAGAGTTAAAGATAATAAAACTCAGTGAAGAATTTGAAATTTATCACATCTTATTTACCTTCACATATTTTTTCATAAAAACATTAACATGTTGCTCAATAAATAGTAAAACACAATTTTCTTTTCACTTGATCATTTTTCTACCGGAGCTGGTAATATGTAGATATATGTAAGGATACATATATCTCTGAGAAACAAAACAACTTAATAATTTACATACTGCATAACTAAACACATACACAAACAAACTAAAAGACCTGGGAGAAATTCAGTTTATGTTTAGAACTTTCTTACTCTTATTCTCAAATAACCTAAGACTTTTTATTTTTTTTATCCTTACCCGAGGACATTTTTGCATTTATCTTCAGATAGAGTGGGGGGGCGGGGGGGGGGGAACATCGATGTGAGAGAGACACATCGAGTGGTTGCCACCCACACGACCCCAACCAGGGCCAGGGACAAACTGCAACCAAGGTATGCGCCCTTAGCAGGAAACGAACCCGGGACTTTCTGGTCTGCGGGCCGACGCTCTAACTGCGGAGCCAAATGGGACAGGGCTCAAATAACCTAAGAGTTTTAAGGCACTAAACTAATTATGAAATATCCTAGACCAGTTCCAGATGTCAGTTTACGATATGCACAAGATGACAAGATGTGACCATGGAGCTTAAACAATAAAGAAGTTCAAATGTAATATATATCTGAATCTCTAAAAGGAGTTAACAATGATTTTTATAAAAACAACCTTTTGTGGGAAAAACCATGGGCTATAAAATCTGAACATTTCTGAAGATCAAATTAAAATACTGTGATTCTAAGATATGTGCTGTGGTTTGATAATATCTTGATTGTTATAACTATTTCACTTATCCAACTAGTGTCTGTGAGGTTCCATTTATTTAATTTACCTATTATGTACAACCTCCCCCAAGATCAGAACAGAAAGTTGTTTTGTTTGTCTGGGGGTGGGGGTGGGGGCTGGAATAATCTGACACAAGTTCAAACTCTATCTTTTGCTTTATGTCTTCTCTTCATATTTTATTAAATTCAAATAAATCTGTTATAGTAAGAAAACAACAAAAAATTACCAAAGACAAAATATGAACATTTTACATAATATAACACTACTATTAATAAATATATCGCATATTAAAGTATATTACTATTAATAAATACATTATATATTAATAAGTATATTACATATAAGTAAAATATTACATATTAATAAATATATATACATTATAAAATAAAAGAGCTGTAATAAGAATGAGCTGGACAATAAACAGTTTCTGGACAGAATCTCCTCTTGAAAAAATGTGTTTAGGAAACTAAAATAAGATGCTTTTTTAAGTGAGAAGCATTATGTGTTGCTGGTATAACAGTAATATGGCTATTATGCAAGTCCAAAAAAAGCCAAATTTTCTTCTCATCAAAAAGATCACAACAAACTAGTAGATAACTTAAAATTGAGAAGCTAATCTTTCCTTTTTAATGAGATAGGGCCAATTAAGCAACTTAAATTCAAAAAAGACAAGCACTGTTCCTTCACTCAAATTCATTTAAGCCTTCAAAAAGGTATTCCAGCCCTGGCCTGGTGGCTTAGTTGGTTGGAGCATGGTCCCATACATCACAAGGTTGCAAGTCGATTCCCAGTCAGGGCACATAACCTAGGTTGCTGGTTTGATCCCTGGTCTGGGCGCACGGGGAAGGCAACCAATTGACATTTCTATCACATCGATGTCTGTGTGTGTGTGTGTTTCTAAAACTCAATGGAAAACATATCCTCGAGTGAGGATAAAAAATTTTTAAAAAGAAGGATTTTTTTCTTTTTAAATCCTCACCCGAGAATATTTTTCTATTTATCTTCAGATAGAGTGGCAGAGAGGGAGAGAGAAACATCGACGTGAGAGGGACACATTGACTGGTTGCCTCCCGCATGACCCCAACCAGGGCTGGTGGTGAATGGCAACCGAGGTACGTGCACTTGACCGGAATTGAACCCGTGACTCTTTGGTCCACAGGCTGAAGCTCTAACCACTGAGCCAAACCAGCCAGGCGGTATTACATCACTTTTAACTGAACCTGGGATGTCATCTTAACCTTTTATTTTGAACATAATAAAAAATTAATTCAATGGAGACCTCTTGTGTCTGCCTTTACTTTAAAAAGTCAGATTTCATCTCTGAAACAAGAGGAAAAAGGGATATTAGAAATAGTTCTTCAAGAGAGGCTGGGACATAAAGCCAGGAAGACAGGAAACCCTGGGGAGGTGAAGAAAGTACCTGTCTTGGGCCAAGAATCAAGTTTCACCCTGAAGTGGTCCTAAATCCTATCCTCTTACCTTCCCCACTACAGACCTATGGTAGGTTTTATATTCAATTCCCCCAGTCCTTGACTATTACCTTCTTGTACCTCCCCAACTTCCTCCTGATGGTAATCACCAGGAATGCAATGCCAGCAACAATGGCCACCAGGACCACCAAGAATGACAACACTGGGCTTGTTGTCAAATGCATCATGGAGAAGTGGAGATGGATTTCTTATTCATGTAGAGAATATCAGCAGGGGACCTCCACAGAAGTGCACATCGACTGCTATACCTCCAGAAGAGTAATTCGTCCCTAGCTCTCCTCTAAAAATAGGCAGAGCCAGCAATGTCTATCTTATTGAAGGTCTTTTGAGAGGTGCTCTGCAGCTGCTTCATATAGATGGTAGGCTGCTTGTAGTGGACAACCAGCATGTACTTGGAATGTAGCCCGTAGCAGTCACAAAAGAGCCACTGATGCTCAGCTTCCTAGTCTGAGTTTAAAGGCACAAGGTTTCTAGGCAGTGATGCTTTGGCAAAAGAAGTGTTTTGTTGTAGGCTCAGGTTTTCATTTTCCACATCATGGATGTCCACCCCCCAATAGCACAATAACATCTGGTTGCACTGGTGAGCCTTCAAACACCCTTTCTCTCACATTTGTGTTGTACAGGCAATCAATGTTCAAAAAGGCATGCTTGATACATTTAACCAGGTCTGGCCCACTCTAATGGACACTCATGCATGCCTTTATCTGCAGTAACTAAGAGGTCTAGAATGGAGCAATTCACCTCAAGAGTCTACTGCCTAGCACTAACGGCACAGACCCACCTTCCCATCCTCCCACCTCTACAACATCACCTTATTCCTGGGACATGTGAAGTGTGATGTGGCTGGCTGTCACCATTACTAGAAACATTAGGCCCAGATTCCCCACCAGGGTCAGGACAGAGGAATGAGAACTAGACAGGACAGAAAAATATTCATGGGGCTTGGAACAGGACCCAATGTCTGCTGCCTGGGTGATAGCCTGCAATTGTTTTACCCTAGCAGCCACTTCTTTTATATGAAAAATTCATTCCTGAAAAACATCAAAATATATAGCTGCAGAAGTTATGATTATGTATACCTTAATGATTATTAAAGTATTAACAATTACAATTATTTGAGAATCTACTTGCCACCATGGAAAATCCACCTATCTGTGATCTTTTGCTCATGGGAGAAATAAACTTCTATCTTGTTTAAGCAACTGTTATTTTCAGTTTTCCACTTTTACCTTCAGCTAGACTTTATATAAAGTTTATATGTTAAATTATTGTTGGTGGGATTGTAAATTGGTACAGCCACTGTGGAAAACAGTATGAAGCTTTCTCAAAAAATTAAAAACGTAACTACCACCTGACCCAGCAATTCCACTTCTGGGTATCTATAAAAACAAAAACATTCATTCAAATGATATATGCACTCCTATGTTCACTGCAGCATTACAATACCCAAGATATGAAAGCAACCTAAACTCATCAATATATGAATGGATAAAGATGTGTGTATATAATGGAATATTACTCAGATGTAAAAAAGAATGAAATATTGCCATTTGTGACAACATGGATGAACGCAGAAGGTATTATGCTAAGTAAAATAAGTTAGACACAAAATGACAACTACAACATAATCTTACTTATATGAGAAATCTAGAAAAATAAAACATACAAACAAAACAAAATGAAATAGATTCACAGATAGAAAAAAGTGATGGTAGCCAAAGAAGGGCAAAAAAAGTAAAGGAGGGTAAGAGATACAAATTTTGTTATAAAATCAATAAGTCATAAGGATGTAATATACAGCATAGGGAATATAGTCAATATTGTAACAACCTTGCAATGTCAGATTTGTGGTGATCATTCCATCAGATTAGAAATGTTGTACATGTGAAACTAATGATGTACACTGAAACTACTATAATACTGTATATTCACTATATTTTAATTTTAAGAAATTTAAATTTTTTATGTTGCTAAAAATTGGAATAAATGTCTTAATATTTTACAATATGATTTAAAATCCTGTATCCAATATCTTGCACTTGTAATGGTCACAGCTATAAAAACACAGTTCTTGTATTTCACTCATATACTCCATTCAATATATGAATTTCTAGTATTTGCTTATTACTATAAAGTTTTTTATTTTTGATCCTCACCGGAGGACACTTTTTTTTTTTTTTTTTGGTATGTGCCCCTGGCGGGAACTGAACCCGTGACTCTCTGGTCCGCAGGCTGAGCTCCAACCGCTGAGCCAAACCGGCCAGGGCTCTATAAGGTTTTACTTCTCATCTTTGTTACAGTATTTCCCTCCTTCAATATTTTCTGGCCACCTTTGTTATAAGTTTTATTTCAGACAATAGTACAGTTATGCACCACCTAACCACAAGGGTATGTTCTAGAGATGCCTCGATAGGCAATCTGTCATTGTACAGACATCATAGAGCACAGTTAAACAAACCTAGATGGTATAGCCTACTATTATAATTTTATGTGGTATACTTTTATCTGACTGACAGTGCAGTAGGTTTATTTACACCAGCATCACCACTAACACTTGAGTAATATGTTGTGTTGTGATGTTAGGACAGCTACGATGTCACTAGGCATTTTTTCAGCTCCATTATAATCTTACACTATCATATATACTGTCCATCACTGACTAAAAACATCATTATGTGGTGTATGACTGAATATCTGTTTTCCCCTCTAATGTCTCACTAGCATTTCTTTTATATTATTCACGCTTCTTAGGCATTCTTCAGCCATTTGTATACGTATTGAAACTTTCAAACTTTTCAATGAACATTCAGAAATCAATATAAACACTTTTAGTTTTTAATGGCTCAGAAATGCATACAATTCCCATACAGCCACTCTATAACTGTCCGTTCAAACACAAGTTAACAGATGAGATTTTATTTTATTTTATTTTTTTAAAGAGAGAGAGAGAGTGCCCTGGCCAGTTTGGCTCAGCGGTTAGAGCATCGGCCTGTGGTCCAGAGAGACCCGGGTTCGGTTCCCGCTAAGGGCATGTACTTCGGTTGCAGTTTGTCCCCGGCCCTGGTTGGTCGTGCGTGTGGCAGCCACTCGATGTGTCCCTTTCACATCGATGTTTCTCTCTCTGTCTCTCTTCCTCTCTCTCCCTCCCACTCTATCTGAACAAAAAATGAAAAAATGTCCTCGGATGAGGATAAGAAAAAAAAAGAGAGAGAGAGAGAGAGAGAAACATCGATGTGAGAGAGCCACATTGACTGGTTGCCTCCCGCATGACCCGACCAGGGCTGGGGATGAACTGAAACTGAGGTACATGCCCTTGACCGGAATCAAACCCGTGACTCTTTGGTCCGCAGGCCGACGCTCTAACCACTGAGCCGAACCAGCCAGGGCCAGATGAGATTTTAATAAGACCATAGGTTATTCACTTTTCCTGCTATAGCCACAGTGTAAAACTTACACAGCCAAACCTTGAGGGAGGATTCCTATGCATTTGATAGATTGAGATTTGGCATAAAACCCACTTGTTAGTTTGTGACTGGATCAGTGTCTTATAAAAGTTCATAGTTTTACATCAGAACAAAGCTTCCTCCCTAGCAAGAAAGAATGACTGATCACAGACTATCCCTTATGACATCTATCTTTCCCAATCACACCTAAATTAACAAAATTAGTTTTACCTTCAGAGTCACCTGTCAAAAGCAAATAGAAGCCCTGGTTGACTTGGCTCAGTGGTTAAAGCATCGGCCCATGGACCGAAGAGTCGGGGGTTTGATTCCCATTTAAAGGCAGGTACCTTGGTTGTAGATTCGATCCCCAGCCCTGGTCTGCGTTGTGCAGGAGACAACCAGTTGATGTGTCTCTTTCACATCAATGTTTCTCTCCAACCCCCGCCCCCCTCCCCCCATTTAAAAATCAGTGGAAAAATATCCTCGGGTGAGGATTTTTTAAAAAGCAAATAGAAGACCAAATTGTGTTATGAAGTATACTTCATTTATAGGCTGACTCCAATTCCTTATACGCATAAGGTAATTACTGTCATTGCACTAAGACCAAAAGGAGTTTTCTTAGCATTAATCAACAATTTGAATTATATGATTAGCACAGAGGAGTTCCTTTCCCTTTCATGATTTAAGTCTATGAAGCATAGGCGGGGGTTGGGGCAGGGTGGAGGGAGGCAAAGGGGGGAGGGATGGGGACACCTATAATAGAGTCAATAATAAAAAAAAACAGGAAGTCTATGAGGCAAGGGTCAGGAAAGTTTAGTTTATATTGTATCTCTTGTACCTAACCAGCTTTCAATGAATTTTTGTTGAATGAATAAACTATGGTCCAACTTCTTAAGCTGACATCTGGGGTACAAAATGCAAATATGAATTACAGAAATTCAGTTAAATGCTTCCTAACTTATAACTATTAAAACAACAAATGTCATTTAGATTAAGTAAATAGCTTGAATGCTTAAAAATTCAACATGTATTCAGTGCCATATAATTAAAAGTCAAAATGTCCATACTATTCCCATACCCATCCTCCAGTGCATACTCTTCCAAATTGTCTCTCAGTGAAAACCAACAAGCCAAACAACTAGAAATCATCTTAGATTCTTTTCATAGCCTTAATAATTGTAGAATCTGTCACTTCCTTTTTATCCTCACCGACATTATGAGCTCCAACTTTCATTACTTCCCAGTTGGATCAGCAAAAAAGCCTCCCAATTGCTCTCTCTGATTCTAGCCACACACTCACAAATTATCATGTAATTGATTTCACAATAGTATTTCTAAAAATCCTAATAAGCTCAAGTCATTTGTCATTTTCTTTCTAAAATGCTATCAATTTCACAAAAATTGCCTCTCTTAGCTCTATCTTTACTTAGAGCATCTATGATCAGGGTATAGATTTCATCTTTGCATGCCTTGTTTCTACTATAAGAAATGCCCTCTGCTACTGCCTAGCTAACTTCTACTCATCTTTCAAGTCTCAGTTCAAGTTTTATCTGTTCAGACAAGTCTTCCATGACCCTGTCCCTCTAGACAGGACTAAGTGAATTCAGTATTTTCAACCTACTTTGTATATTACTGTTACTAAAGTACTATTCTATAACATGTTTCCCATGAGACTATATTTCATGGGGGAGGGGGAGAGGGAGAGGGAGGGAGGGAGGGAGAGAGGGAGAGGGAGAGGGAGGGAGGGAGGGAGGGAGAGAGAGAGAGAGAGAGAGAGAGAGAGAGAGAGAGAGAGAGAGAAACATCGATGTGCGAGGGAAACATCAATCAGCTGCCTCTCATACACACTCCTACTAGATATTGGACTTGCAACCTAGATTATGTGCCCCGAAACAGCAAGCTTTTGGAGTATAGGATGATGCTCCAGCCAACTGAGCCATACTAGCCGGGGCTCTTTTTGCTTCTTTTTTTCAGTTACAGCTATAGCACTACACACACACACACACACACACACACACACACACACACACACACACACACCTGTCTGATCCCATTCTCTTTCTCTTTTCTCAGTTTAAATTATCAAAAACTAGATGTTCATTAATCAGTAAATAAAGTATGTGTTTATACTTTATATTTAGTACAATGTATTTATATCATTCTGTAGCTTGCTTTATGCCCTAAAATGTATTTCTGAACTTTATCCATAGAGTTTTAGATTACTCATTTTAAATGCTTTAGAGAATTTCAGTGTCTGAATATGCCACATTTTATTTATCAATTTTATCAATTGTCCCATTCATATTCACAGGTATTTAGAATTTTTCACTCCTTTTTTTTGTTGTTGCTGTTACAAATAAGGAACAATATTAATTCCTGCATTAGCCTCTTTTATAAACATACACAAAAATTTCTAGAGGTTACATCTAGGAATTGAATTGCATTTCTTCAAAATATTCTCAGTTAAAAGAAAAGAAGGGGGAAAGAAGTAGCTCCCACAGTGTAGGCACTCATTAACTATTTACTGAATAAATAGAAAATGTTTAGGTTATTCAACTTGATATCACCCAATTTGCTTCCAAAAAAGGTATACAGATTTGTACTTCCACTAGTTCCTACTCTACAGTCTTACTGACTCTGTCTTCCAGCCATTGTATTATTCAATATGATGAATATGAAATATTTTATTCTGTTCCACCAAAAATTTTATTAACTTTTCTTCAATACTTTCTTAAATGGATTCCTGCTCCTATTACATGTTCTAATTGGTTATTACTGCTACACAGAAGGCTTTCTCTAATGTTAATTTTCTCTCTAGGAATTTTGCTGAACATTCTCATTAGTTCCAATAGTCTATGGTCTAATCTCAAAATTTCTGATATGGATAATTTTGTATCTTCCTTTTCAATTGTGAGAATTTGTATTTATTTTATTTCAAAATGAGTACTGAATAGTAGTCAATACTCTACTGCTTGGTCCTGGGAATATATCTAAATCTCTCTGTTAAAAATGATATGATGTGAGCTACAGGTTTTGGGGGAGATAACCATTACCAAGGTAAGGAACCCCTCTTATTCCTAATTCATCACGAATTACTGTCCATCATGAATATCAGCTACATGTTATCTAATGATTTTTCTAAACATTCAATATCAATTTAGATAAGTATAGGTGTTATTACACCTATAACATGATTATTTGCTTTAGTATAGTCAGATTTTCCTACGTTAGACCATCCTTGAATTCTTAAAATAAAACCTCCAGGTCTTAAAAATATTTTTAACTCAAATGACTAATATTTTTATTTAGTTGACCTCTTCTACTTAATTTCCATTTCTAGTTTTATTATTCCTTTTTTCTCAATTACTTTAGGTTTGCTGTTTTTTGTTTTCTAGTTTCTACTGCTTTTGCTAATAGTAATTAATTTAAGACTGTATATTTATCCAAACAGTGCTTTAGTTGGCCCCAATATTTTCACTAACATTACTTTCATTAACATTCATATTTCAACTCTGTATATTTCCTCTTTATCACATAAATTATTTAACAGTGTCATTCCACACTTGTAAGTATAATGTAATTTAGAAGAGAAATTTATTTTGTGTACTTCAACATCACTTGAATTATAGTCAGAGAACAAGGTCAAGCATTCCTTGATAAAATATTTCAAGATTTTGTTTTACTCCTCAATATTCTGCAAGTACACTATACTATTAATAGTTAATCTCCTGATTTTCACTTATCTTGTTCACTTCTGAGAACAAACTCTGGATATGAGAAAACATGTCTGGAAATTACTCCAAAATCATTGATTCGAAAATTATGTTTCTGAACATACTCTCTTCCCCCTGATTTCTTCCCCTGGAATATTTTGGAACCCTTCAATCTATACCGAAGTCACTCAGCAGCTCTTTCATATTTACTCCTTTATTTCTCTGGGATATATATGCTAATAAATGCCAAATCCTGAATTCTGCCTTTGATGACATCTAATGCTTTTTTTCCCACAATAAAATTAATTTATTAAGTTTATCCCCTTTTCTGTATTAGAATTTTTTAAATTTTTTTAGTTGATTTTTTTAGAAAGAGAGGGAGAGATAAAAACATCAACGTGATAGAGAAATATCAATTGGCTGCCTCCTATACACCCCTCACTGGGGATCAAGCCCTCAACCCGGGCATGTATGCTGACCGGGAATCGAACTGGGACCTCTCAGTCCATGGGACAATGCTCAAACCACTGAGCCACACCAGCCGGGCTAAAATTTTTTCTTTTATCTCTCTAGCATCTTGTATATACTTACTGCTTTTACTATTCTTGCCTCTCTACCTAATGTTTCTGTGATTACCTCTGCTCAAGCTAGTCACTCCACTGCAGAACTAGATCATACAATGTGGGCTAGGAACTTCCTATTCTAAGATAATACAGGGTTTTTACAGACCCAGTCACCAACCAAGTAAGTAGACATTTTAATTCAGATACTGGTTATAAGGACTATGCCTATCTTCTCCCTTCCCTCAGCCCTTGATTTCCAACTAGTTCTGATACAAGTAATTATCTAAACCAGGAACTTCTTGAGTATTAAAGGAATCCCTATTAACAACTACATGGACAGTATGAATAAAGTAGAAGTATCAAAAGTAATCTGAGATACATGATCACCCTAAACATAAGCCTATGTAGCAGTTACCAGCAGCTTTCTTCAGTCTCCTTTGCAAACTCTTGGCTACAAGTATCTGCTTCTCTATCCTAATCCTGTTGATCACTCTTTAGTTTTTCTTCTATATAAACCATAGAAACTTTTCATTTCTTTCTTTTTTTTTTAATCCTCACCCGAGGACATTTTCCCATTTATCTTCAGATAGAGCGGGAGGGAGAGAGGGAGGAAGAAAGAGAGAGAGAGAGAGAGAGAGAGAAACATCGACGTGAGAGAGACACATCGACTGGCTGCCACCCACACAACTCCAACCGGGGTGGGGATAAACTGCAACCAACGTACGTGTCTTTAGCGGAAAAAGAACCCGAGTCTCTCTGGTCCGCGGGCCGACGCTCTAACTTCTGAACCAAACCGGCCAGGGCTGAAACTTTTCATTTCTAAATTCATTAATGTCTGTTTGTATTCTTTTAATATTTTATCTATTATTTCTTTACATTTGAAGTGAGGAGGTAATAAACAGTGAAATTAATGTACCACACCTTCCATAGAAGATACTTATCAATTTTTAAGACACGCATGCCTGTTGTTCAGCAATCCCTTTCAGTAATTTGTTACAAAAACACTCCCACATCAAAGAAGTACTACTTTTAAGAATAAAACTATTCTAAAATAGTTAAATATATTTCATTTTGAAGAATAAAGAAGTCCAAATAAAAACTGGTGAATAAAGAATGGCCTAATCATGTTTTAATACAAATATTAAAAATTATAAGGTAAATTCATAGGAGAATAAAAGCCCACAATACAATGTTGAGTAAAAAAAATATAGAAATTTATAGATTAATTTGAATATAGATAGGAAGATAAAATATAACATGAATAAAAATTATAGTGAAGTGAAAAATGTTTGGGGCAGATTTTAATAAAGAAATAGTGACGCCCAGCCAGTGTGGCTTAGTGGATTGAGAAGTCCTGGTTTGATTCCCGGTCAGGGCACATGCCTGGGTTGCAGGCTCAATCCCCAGTAGGAGGCGTGCAGGAGGCAGCTGCTCCATGTTTCTTTCTCACATTGATGTTCCTATCTCTCTCTCCCATCCTCTCTCTCTGTAAAAAAAAATTAGCCCTGGTCGGTTTGACTCAGTGGTTAGAGCGTCGGCCCTCGGACCAAAGAGACAGAGGTTCGATTCCAGTCAAGGGCACATGCCTCGGTTGCGGTTCGGTCCCCAGCCCTGGTGGGGGTCATGCGGGAGGCAACCAGTCAATGTGTCTTTCTTCCTCTCTCTCTCTCTCTCTCTCTCTCTCTCTCTCTCTCTCTCTTCCTCTCACTCTGTCTGAGGATAAATGGAAGGAATATCTTCAGGTGAAGATTAAAAAAAATAATAACATATTTTAAAAAAGTGAGAAAAAAGCTAAAAAGGATGTTTAAAATCAAATTATAAAAGGCACCAGGGGGCTGACTACTAAACTTTACCTTTCATAAAATATGAATCCAAAAGAATTTAAGCAGAGTAATATAAAATAGCATTGGGGAAAACTGATCTGAATAAATATAGAAAATAGTGGACAAAAAGTAGTAACATACTATTCATTATCTCACATAGATGGTAAGAGTTGTTCACATTAAATAAAAGCTGGTATTAAGTTTTAATCATTTTTTAATACGTTTTCATTGATTTTTCAGAGAGAGAGAGACAAAGAGAGGAAGAGAGAAAAAACTGAAACATCGATATCAGAGGAAAACATCAATCAGCTGCCTCTTGCACTCCCCAAACTGGGCATCCAGACCACAACCTGGGCATGTGCCCTGACCGGGAATTGAACCGGGACTTCTCGGTCCATGGGATAACGCTCAATCCATTGAGCCACACCGGCCAGGCTTGTATTGAGTTTTAACACAATAGGCATTAAAACTATCTCTACATAAGTAAATACCTTGTAAAATCAAGTTTTACATGAAAAAAATTTTGCATAAAAATAAACTTCCTTCATTTTTCTGCTTATGTTTCCACCTAAAAGTAGGAAGCAATATAAGGTTGATCTTAAAAATGAATATCTTTATAGTTAACAATTTTTCTATTAAAGTATAATAAAAATATTGTTATGCTTGATAGCTATTTATGAATTATACTTACAGGTTTGTCCACTGCTTTGGATAACTGGGAATTCAATATTTCTTTTACTATCTACCATCATCTCACTACTCCACCTCCCTCCCTTCCCACACCAATTCCAAAACACCTGAACATATCAATATTATAACAATACATAAAAAGCAGTAAACACTAAGCAGCTCTCTTAAGGAATTCAAAAGGAAATAAGGGTAGAAAATGGAAAGTCGGATAAAGAAAAGTTGCCTGGGCTGCCATCAACAAATCATCAAACAACAAATGCTAGCAAGGATGTGGATTAAAGGGGACTCTAGTACACTGCTGGTGGCAATGCAGACTGGTGCAGCCATTATGGAAAACAATATGGAGTTTCCTCCAAATACTGAAAATTGAACTGTCATTTGACCCAGTGATTCCACTTCTAGGAATATATGCTAGGAAGCCTGAAATATCAATCAGAAAGAGTATATGCACCCCTATGTTCATAGCAGCACTATTTACAATAGCTAAGATCTGGAAACAGCCCAAGTGCCAATCAGTAGATGAGTGGATAAAAAAGCTGTGGTACCTTTACATAACGGAATACTATGCATCTATAAGGAAGAAAGATCCTTTACCCTTGAGACGACATGGAAGGACCTGGAGAGTATTATGCTAAATAAGTCAATCAGAAAAAGACAAATATCACATGATCTCACTTATTTGTGGAATATAATGAACAAAATAAGCTAATGAACAAACAAATCCAAAGACATGGAAGTAGGGAACAGACTGACAAACCTCAGAGGGATGGGGGGTGGGAGGGCAGGAAGAGATAAACCAAAGAATTTATATGCATATATGCATAACCAATGGACACAGACAACAACACTGTGAAGGGAGGGGGGAGGAACGGGAGCGGGGAAAAGAATGTCAATGGGGGAAAAGGGGGGAACATCTGTGAACGATAGAAAAGAAAAGCTGCCAGCTTTTAGTTCTAAAAGTAAATGTTTCATAAATTACCTAAATTTCAAACTGAAAATGAAATATTAAAAATGAACAATACTGAATTAAGACTTAACGTATCATCAATCATTAGTGACCAAAAAAATGCAAATTAAAATATACCATTTTCACTTATGTAATTGGAAAATCTTAAATATAAAATACTCAATTGCTAGCCATACTTCTGGTAAAAGATAAAACAGTACAGTTTTGGGGAGAGTAATATGATATATTTATGTATCACACAGTTAAATACCTTTTAACCAAATAATTTCACCCTTAGTATTTTTTTAAAATGTTGATATGTAAACACAATGAATAAATTTCATAATAGTGAAAAATGTAAACACACACGAAAGGAACAATAAAGTAATTAAGGTTTACCCTTATAGTATGAAGCTAACAAAAACGTGTTCTTGCAGAATAATATTTGTTGCGTGAATGAAGAGAAAGATAAGAGAATAAAAAGGTTATAAAAGATGACATACACATACAAAATAACCATGAAATACTAATTGTGGTTATTTCTAATTCACTAATTAGGAATGCTTTTTTTTAAATATCCTTTCTTCTTTCAAATATTCTTAAATACACGTTACTTATAGTAAGTCAGATTCTAAAAAAACATATCATTAAGGCAATAAATATTCCCGTAGGCAGCTCCTATTATTATATGCAAGTCATTTTACTCAATGTCAATGTACTCTAAAGTATATCTTAGTATTAAAAAAAATGTCTTTCCCTGACACTCCTTACAAAACAAGCAAAGAAAAACCTTTACGGATAAACTACTTCATTACACAATCAGAGTATATAAAATGTCAATATATACACTAACAGATTCCACATAGATTATTGACTATTCCTTTATAAATAATATAAAAATGCTTAAAATTTACCTGCATTGCACTTTTCCCCAGTTTCACCACTTCAAATAATGTGACAGGCTCCCCTTCGCCATTCTGTTGAGGGTGCCCATTAGCTCTTCCACGGCCTGTTCCTCTAATTGCAGCTTCAATTCTACTCTTCTCTCCTGGAGATTTTCGAGGTTTCTTATTGGTAGACTGAATAAAAAGATGAAAAAAACAAATAAATGAAGGCATACTTTGCTTTAAGCAGAATGATCTCAAATTATGTTAAATCCTATGAAAGGTAGTTAGCACTACTTAAGGCAAGAGACATAATCCCTGACCAAAGGAAAGTTTTGTACAACAACAATGCCAAAGTTGAACACTTTAACCATGTCCCCTTGACATATCCTATGCTTCTTCATACCCTCCTCAATACCCTCCTTCTTCCTCAGAAACTTTGTTCAATAAAACTACTTGGAAATACTATATATTCAACTTCTCCCTCTACTGAAGTGCTCAAGTATTTCTTAGCTAGTCATGCAACAAATATACATTGACTATATTTGGAACCTTTCTAGGTACTGGAGATGCGGGAATAAACAAAGTAAACATTCCTGGTTTGATAGAGTTTACATTCTTCAATTAACATACCCTCTCATGCTCCAATTAAAATTTTTTTTTCTTCTTTGAGAGAGAGAGAAAGAGAGAGCACGCAAGGAAGGAGGGGAGAGAGAGGGAGAGAGAAACAATGATCTGTTGCCCATCCATGCATTGTCTGGTTGATTCTTGTGTATGTCCTGACTGGGGATGAAACCAGCAACCTTGGCATATCACGAAGACGCTCTAACCAACTGAGCTACACACAGCCAGGGCTCATACCCCCCCCCCCCCCCAGTTAAAAGAAATATTCAGGCAGGCTCTCTCGGGAACAAGCCCATGACTTTCTTCCCTCTCAGGGGTGCATCTTTACATTTTCCTCCTAAATTTTAAGGGTCCCTATGAGACTTGCAACCAGGGGGCCAGTGGGAAGCAGCAGCTCATCCTGGGCTAATCCTGGAAACTATCTCCAAGATCCTCTTTTCTCTGACTTTTCAGCAAGCTAACAGCAGCCTCGCATTGTCTAACTTCTTTCACTGTGACTTTTACTTCTCAGTGAGTCCACACAGCCCAGCATGGATCACTTCTTTCCTATAACGTTTCTAGATGTTACCAGAAAGGGTCCTGGCCTGGAGCAGGTCTGCCTTGGGCCAGCCTTAGTGTGTGGGTTCTTGACTTCATGCAGGAAAGATTTCACAACATGAGTCCAGGTGATTTTGAGAGTACATTTATTAAAGCTTCCTTCTCTACTCTAAGCCCTTCCTTGTTTCACTGTCCCCAGCGTTAATAAATGCACTCTCAAAAAAAAAAAAAAAAAAAAAAAAACAACAACAACAACACTAACTACCACCTTATCTATGTCTCACCTTTAGAGTAAAGGGTAATTTGATAGACTTGCTTGCAGTCCATATTATTCCCATAAATTTCATTCATATATAAACTTTTCATGGTTGCTGTGTTGCCAAACTCATCGATAAAATGAATGTTGTTAAATGTAATAGACATTTCTTGAACCTCTCAAAAGGCCATGAGATTTCTTCCTTTCGTTATCAGATACCTTTTCCCTCCCTATATTCCTTACCTCTCTTGAGCATCTGCTGTTCTTCTCAATATTTATATTCTTTTTTGAATGATTTACTTCACTTTCATAATAGCCTGTTCAGTTTTTAACGTATTGCCCCTCACCTCCAAATCCACCCTTATTTGTCCCACTTTATGATGCTGGAGCTGCACCCTGTAAACATTTCTCTGTTGTCATCTGCTGTAGTGTTAGGCTTTGTAACTAGAGGGCACTGAAGGAACATTACAAAGCATAGCATGGAGGGGCTTCTCTCCTCCACTTACAGTACCTGTTCCCTTCATTTTCTATTCTTATGTTTTTAGTACTCTTTCACTCCTTTTAATAAACAGCCTTACAACCATGCTTGTGTGTGGATTTATACATAATGAGTTTACTGAATATTTATTTATTTAATTATTCAGATGTTTTAGATTTACAAAAAAAATTGTGAAGACAGTACAGAGACTTACTTTACACATCACATCTAGTTACCCTATTAATACCTTACCATTTGTATGATGCATCTGTTACAATTAATGAACCAATTATCATACATTAACAAAAGTCCATACTTCATATTTTCTTAGTTTTTGCCTAATGAACTTTTTGTTTTTCAGGACTCCAGACAGAATAAATAAACTCCCCTTAGTTGTGACAGTTTTTAAACTTTTCTGATTTTTGGTGACCATGACAGTTTTGAGGAATTACTGGTCAGGTATTTTGTACAGTGCTTCTCATCTAGATTTGTCTATTGTTTTTTTCATGACCAGACTGAAATTGTTGGTTTGGGAAAGATGATCTGAAAGATAAAGTGTTATTTTTAAATTCCGATTATCAGGAGGACATATGACCAACATGACTTATCACTGTTACTGTTGACCTTAATCAGTTGGCTGAGGTGACGTTTGTCTGGTTTCTCCACTGTAAAGTTACTTTTCCTCAATCTTCCATACTGTACCCTTTTGGAACAAAGTCACTACATGCACCCACATTTAAGGGATGGGGAATTATACTCCACATCCTTGAGGGAGAACTATATATACATATTATTTGAAATCCTTCAGAACGGGAGATTTGTCTATGCTCACTTATACTAATGTGGGTTAATCAACATTTTTTTTTAAAAACTTTGGATTATAATTCCAACACTATTTTATTTTGTTGTTCAACTTGTTTCAGCTTTGGCCATTGGGAGAACTTCAGTTAGCTATGTCCATTTGACATATTACCGTGTGTGTGTGTGTGTGTGTGTGTGTGTGTGTGTGTATTTTAAACAATCTGTATTCATAAAGTTCACTATTTCTCTGTAAAGTTCAATGAGTTTTAACAAATACATAGTGTTGTGTATGCATGATTCTGGTATCACAGAAAAAAGTTTCACCACTTCAAAAAAATCCCTGTGCTTCACCCATTTAAACCTCCCATTTCCCACTGACAAACACTAAAATTATTTTTTCACTACAGTTTTTTACAGATAGTCACATAATTGGATTTACACAGTATGTAGCCTTTTCAGACTGGAATCTTTCACTTTAACAATTTGCATTTAAGAGTTATCCATGTATTCCTGTGGCTAAATATCAAACTTCTTTTTATTTCTAATTAATATTCTATTGTTGCCCTGGCCAGTTTGGCTCAACCGAGCGTCAGACTGCAGACCAAAGGGTCATGGGTTTGATTCCTGGTCAAGGGCACAAACCTGGGTTGCAGGTTCGATCCCCGGCCCAGGTTGGGATTGTGCAGGAGACAAACAATCGATGTGTATCTCTCACATAGATGTTTCTCTTTCTCTATCTCTCCCTCTCCCTCCCTCCCTCCCACTCTATCTAAAAATCAGTGGAAAAATACCCCTGGGTGAGGATTAACAAAATATAAATAAATAAAATTCATAGCAAATGTGAAAGGATGTTAAATAGCCAAAATAATCTTGAATAAAGAATAACACTGAGCCCTGGCCGGTTTGGCTCAGCGGTTAGAGCTTCGGCCCACAGACCAGAGAGCCCTGGATTCAGTTCCCGCTAAGGGCACGTACCTCAGTTGCAGTTTGTCCCCGGCCCCGGTTGGGGTTGTGTGGGTGGCAACCACTCGATGTGTCTCTCTCGCATTGATGTTTCTCTCTCTCACTTCCTCCTTTTCTCCCTCCCACTCTATCTAAAGATAAATGCAAAAAAAAAGTGTCCTCTGGTGAGAATAAAAATAAATAAATAAAAAGAAAAACAAAAGAATAACACTGAAGGACACACACTTCCTGATTGCCAAACTTACTACAAAGCAATAGTAATCAAAACTGTATAGTGCTAACATAAAGGAAGCATAGGCCAATGGAAAAGAATAGAAAGCCCAGAATCCCTTGCATATATGGTTAAATAATTTCTTTACAAGAGTGTCAATACAATTCATTAGAGTAAAAAAACAACCAAAAAAACCCATCGGAGAATATATTTGCAAATCATATATCTGATTAAGAAACCAATACCAAGAATACATACAAAACTCCTAAAACTCAACAAAACAAACAACAGATGAGAAAATGGGTCAAGAACTCGCTTAAATAGGCACTTCTCTAAAGAAATAGATGAAAAGATGCTCAGTATCACTAAATCAAAAGGGAAATGCAAATCAAAACTACAATGGGATGTCACCTTACACCTATTAGGATGGCTATTATCAAAAAAAGAGAACACAAGTCTTGGGTAGAATTTGGAAAAATTGGAACTCTTGTATACTGGTGCTGGGAATGTAAAATGGTACAGCTATTGTGGATAATAGTATGGCAGAACAATAGAATTACCATATGATCCAGCAATTTACACATCTGGGTATATATCCAAAAGAACTGAAAAACCATGCGCATAGCAAAATTATTCACAATAGCTAAAACTTGGAAGCAATCCAATTGTCCATTGGCGGATGGGTAAGCAAATGTGCTAAACACATACACCAGAATGTTATTCAGCCTTAAAACGGAAGGAAATTCTGACACATGCTACAACATGGATGAACCTTGAGGACATTATGCTAAGTAATAAGCTAATCACAAGAAGAGAAATACTGTATGATTTCACTTATACCAAGTACTTAAGTCAAAATCATAGAGACAAAAAATAGAATGGTGGATGCCAGAGTTAACTAAGGGGAGAAGAGAATAGGAAGCTATTGTTTAATAGATATAGAGTTTCAGGACTAAAAAATGAAGATGATGCTCTGGACCGTCTGGCTGAGCAGTTAAGAGCATTGGCCTGCAGACGAAAGAGTCGCAGCTTCGATTCCAGCCAAGGGCACATACCTCGGTTGCGGTTCGGTCCCTGGCTTTGGTCAGGGTTGTGTGGGAGGCAACCAATCGAAGTGTCTCTCTCACATCAATGTCTCTCTCTCCCCCCTACTCTATCTGAAGATAAATGGGGAAAAAATATTCTCAGGTGAGGATTGAAAAAAAAAAAAGGAGATGAAGATGGATGGTGGTGATTGATGCTTCAATAACATTATGAGTATATTTCATACCACTGAACTGGACACTTCAAAATGATTAAGTTCGTTAAATCTTATGTGTATTTCAACAGAATAAAAAAACTGAGGGAGCCCTGGCCGGTTTGGCTCAGCGGTTAGAGCGTCAGCCTGTGGTCCAGAGAGACCCGGGTTCAGTTCCCGCTAAGGGCATGTACTTCGGTTGCAGTTTGTCCCCGGCCCTGGTTGGTCGTGCGGGTGGCAGCCACTCGATGTGTCCCTTTCACGTCGATGTTTCTCTCTCTCTCTCTCTTCCTCTCTCTCCCTCCCACTCTATCTGAACAAAAAATGAAAAAAAAAAAAAAACTGAGGGAAAAAACATCACAAATATATTTGCATGTATCTATTATATTGTTACTTTTACACAGTCAACCTATTTTGCAATCAATTTATAGCAAGATCTAGAGAAATGTCATTCTTTTCTGCAGGCTTCAGTGTTCCACTGCAGAGATGTATATTAATTTACTTAGCCATTGATCTATTGATGGACATTTATTTTGTTTTGGATCTTTTATTATCACTAATAACACTACAACAAATAAGCCTGTGCATGTCTATGAATGTTTGTGTGTGCAAAAGGAAAATAAACCATAATTCTCATACCTGAAAGCCTTTTAGCACTAGTTATAAATGGGGCAAAAAATACAAATAAAAAATAAAAAATTCATTTGATCTCATCTAGAGTCTATCTATATTTTATCCCCATTATCAGACAAGTAACTTTCTTAGTACAAATCCAGACAGTAATATACAGTAAAGATGCAGAAAGATAAACTGAAAACTGATATTCAGAAAAACTGTCACTATTAAAAAAGAATAAGGAAGAGGGAAGATCATAATAAGAGGATACATTCAATCTTAAGCTTATACCCAAGGGGTACAATTTTGCATTCCTGAGAATAATTCCTGTCTCAGACATTAGCTATATTTATCCCACTCAAATCACATGTTTGTTTGGGGGTTGGAGGTGTCAGCAGGAATGTATAGGGGACTTAAAAATTAAGAATTGTGTATTATTTCAGAGAGTAATAATATATACACAACCCTTTAATTACTTGTGACTTGCCCAGCTCCCCTCCCTATACTTTTCTGATCATGTGGGTCAGGCCACCTATACTCCCAATTCCTGGACAAGGACCAAAGGGTACTCTCAAATGAAAGAAATGGATGATGTTCTATGTCAAACTTGCTTAGTTGGTCCAGTTCTCATATTGTGCCATCTTAAGAACTGAGTCTCTGCCTTAATTTCAGGTTAATAATACCTTAGTAATCTACTCAGTAACTCAGTTCCTCTTGAGCTAGTCCTGTCCTACTATTATCCGATGACTCCAGGGACTGAAGTCCTATCCTGGAATCCCAGGCCACTAGGTAAGGGCCCCACAATAGACTACATATACACTAGCTCTAGCATAGATCTAAGCTCAGCACAGATCTTTAAATGCTTAATGTATCCTAGAGACATAGTCTCCCTGGTGGAACAAGATCAGCTTACTCCAACTACCCGAACTACTCCCAACCTAGGAAATCTTTCTTCCATTAATAGTAAGTGGAACTCTTCCCAAATAACTGCCTCAATCTAATTTCTATGTTTTGTTTCTATGTCTAGTTCCTATGTTTTGACTCATGGAGTTTCACTTATTCTACCGTTCAGAATCCGTGCCCAAGTGACACTTATGTGGTATTACTACCAAATATGCATAATCTGTATTGAATTATGAGCAAACTCAAATTAATTCAATTTACAAAATACAAGGTATTAGGAAACAGATTTTTTTGCTCAGGCAACACAACTTTTTTCTTCATTCATCATGCAGTTACTGTGTACCAGACACACACACAAAAAAACATCAATCCTTGCATGTAGTACAACACATAGCTTTCAAAGAGCTTATAGTACTTAAGACATATTTTTCAACATCCTAATACAATTTTGTCAATTGGTGGTGGAAGAGAAATGCTTGTACGTTCTTTCTCATAAACAATAGTGTAAAAAAGATTTCTATGGTCCACGGGGTTAGTAATACAGACACTAGGGTTATGTGTTCATTGCTATAGCTAATTCAAGGCAAACAGTAGGGGGAAAAAGATGTTAATGAAAAGATGTTAATAAGCGGTTTGGCTCAGTGGTTAGAGTGTCAGCCCATGGACCAATGAGTCGCGGGTTCGATTCCAGTCAAGGGCACATACCTCGGCTGCGATTCATCCCTCGCCCTGGTTGAAGTCGTGTGGGAGGCAGCCACTCAATGTGCCCCTTTCACGTCGATGTCTCTCTCTCTCTCTCTCTCTCTCTCGCTCTCTTGCTCTCTCTCTCTCACTCTCTTCCTCTCTCTCCCTCCCACTCTATCTGAACAAAAATGGAGGAAAGTCCTTGGGTGAGGATAAAAAATAAATAAATATCTGTAGAAAAACAAAACTACCTGAAACAAAACCTGACTCAACCTATTACATGATGAATTTTATGGACAATATGCTCAGGAAGTCACAAAGATATACACCCTTCACTGCATCTTTGTGAAAATGTTGCAATCTACTGTCAGAGTTTTGATCAATCTTTAGGACAAATGTTTTATTACAACTATATACTAGTTAATAAAAATGTGTGCCTATACTTCTAGTAAACAATTTTAAGTTAAAGTTAGCAATGCAGTATAGGAAAATGAACTATTCAAAATTACTCTATCCCAAAGCTCTGAATAGGATGGACTGCAATCTGAATGAGCAATGACTTTTCTACAGGCTTTAAGAGACACAGATACACCAACTTCCTTTACCTTTGTGCCTTACATGAATTTATTCATAAGTTATAAACATGAAATAACCCCTACCTTTCACAACTAATGTACATATACATACCTGGATAGCTTAATGCAAAATCTTTACATACATATAATCAGAAGAAAAACAGAAACACAAATAACTGCAATATAAAAAACTACAGTATATAAAAAAAAAATTGTCACAGAACTTTGGTTCAAGACAAGTGTTGAAAGGACTTTATGAAGGAAAACATTATTTTAGTGACTGGTAACCAGGGAAAGTTTCACAGAAGAGAGGAACTGCAAGTTGGAACTTAAAGGATTAGTAAAATTAGTAAGATTAGCATAAATAGAATTTAGGAAACAAGTATTCCAGAAAGAAAAAACACCATAGATTAAAGTGTAGAAGTGGAAAAGCACAAGCCATGTGCAGAAGGACAAAAATATGTATCTGACTGAATAAACATTTATGAGTAGGGAGACAATAAAATATTAGATATATGGTAAGTCAGAAAAACATTCTCCAAAACAAAAAGACACTTCTTGCTATGGGAACATGTTTTTGAAAAGGTCAATCTGGTGTCCTGGCTGGTGTGGCTCAGTTGGTTGGAGTGTCATCCTTTACATCAAAAGGTGGTGGGTTCGATTCCCAGTTAGGAAACATACCCATGTTGAGGGTTCAATCCCAGGTTGGGGTGCATGAAGGAGGCAACCAATCGATGTTTCTGTCTCTCTCTCTTCCTCTCTCTAAAAGTCAATTAAAATAAAATAAAAAGTCAATGTGGCAGTATTTATTTATTTAATTTTTTAAAATCCTCACCCGAGGATATTTTTCTATTTATCTTCAGATACAGAGGGAGAGAGGGAGAGAGGGGGAGAGGGGGAGAGGGAGAGAGGGAGAGAGGGAGAGAGGGAGAGAGGGAGAGAGGGAGAGGAGGAGAGGGGGAGAGGGGGAGAGGGGGAGGGGGGGAGGGAGAGGGAGAAACATCAACCTAAGAGGGACACATCGACTGGTTGTCTCCCACACGACCCTGACCAGAGCTGGGGACAAATCGTAACAAGGTACATGCCCTTGACAGGAATCAAACCCGCGAATCATTGGTCCGAGGGCCAATGCTCTAACCACTGAGCTAAACTAGCCAGGGCAACCTGGCAGTATTTAAAGGGATTAAAGGAAAAACAACAATGATTAAAGGTACAGAGATAATAGAAGGGAATGACATAGAAGACACTGAAATAAAATTTCATCAGATCTGGAATCTCATTAGATATAGTAGAGAGGGGAAGGAACTTTGGAGGAGGAAATTCAACAGTGACTCACATTTTAATTATAGGTTTCTGGAAAAATTATGGTATGTTTTCACAAAATTAAGAAAGTCAAAACTAAAAACTAGTCTGTGGAAGAAATGCTAAATAAAAATTAAAGAAAATAAAACAAAGCTAACATGAAAAAAAAAGAGGGGATACAAGTCCAACTGATAAATACATTTCCAAAAGTTGACCATAAAGGTATAATAGGCTTAAACTACAAAAATCATTTTATAAAGAAATTTTTGTTTCTTAGAAAAATAAAAAGTGGTATAGAAAAATGATAAATAGGCAACTCAGAAAAGAAACACAAATAATTAATATTTCAGAACATACTGATGAAATTTTGCACCACTCAAAAATTAGTAAAGATTTAACAATCACTAAAAGCAAAGGTCCAATAAGCACTGCCACATATTATGCTCTGTGAAGGGCAAACCAGTAAGACATATTAAAAGCTTTCAAACATATGGCATACCTTTTGACTAACCAACTCCATTTTTATTTACTTTTATATTTTATTTTTTAATCCTCACCAGAGAAAATTTTTCCATTGATTTTTACAGAGAGTGGAAGGCAGGTGGGAACGGAAGAGAAAGGAGAAACATTGATTGGTTGCCTCCGACATAACTGTGACCAAGGCTGGGGACTGAATCTACAACCTCCCACATGACCCTGACTGGGGCTGGGGATTAAACCTGCAACCCAGGTATGCACCCTTGACCAAGAATTGAATCCACGACCCTTCGGTTCCCAGGCCAATGTTCTAACCGCTGAGTCAAACTGGCCAGGGCATTTTTACCTGTCCCCCAACCCCACCACCACCTTTTCCTTAGGGCATTATCCAAACAACTGCCAAAATCTGAATGAAGTGTATAGATAAGGTCGGTATTACATCAACATTATTTTCCTGAGTTTCAAAATTGTTCTGTGGCTCAGTATGACAATGTCCTTGATTTTAAGGAAATTCATACTAAAGCATTAGGAGTAAAGTGGCATCAGGTCTGCAACTTATTCTCAAACAATTCAAAAATAATAAGAGGTATATAAATATATATTTATATATTATGATATTATATACATTATATATATGTGTATGTGTCTATATACACAGAAAAATGATAAAACAAATGTAGTAAAATGCTAACATTTGGACAATCTGCATTCTTGTAACTCTCCTGTGTCTGAAATTATTTCAAAATGAAAAGAAATTTAAACACCAAGAAAAAGAAAAGAGTGGCAATTTAACAAAATTACACACCATTCATTCAATAAACATGTACTGTAAAGTCAGACACTGGTATATACCAGTAAAAGAGGAAAGAAAAAAAAAAAAAAAAAAAACCCCGCCTTCATACAGCTTAACTTCTAGTAGGGGGAGACAGACAGTAAGTAAATGAAATGTATACTATGTTAGATGTCATTAGTGCTATAAAGAAAGGAGAAATCTCATCCCCTCTCCCTCGCTTACACACACACACACACACACACACACACACACACACAAAGGGGATTGTAAGTCCCATTGGATAGGAGTTAAGATTTGCAATTTTAAACACCATCTTTAGGGGAGGTCTCAATGAAAAGATGAAACAGAGGGTCCTGAGACAAGGAGCAAGCCTGATAGGTTTGAGCAAAAGCATATGATGACGGCTTAAATAATTGATGCTATTTGCAAATCAACTGGACAGGATTTGCTGATAGATTTGGGTACAGGTTGAGAAAGACAGAGTCAAAGATGACTACAATATTTATAGCCTGAGCAGTCAGAGGGATGAAGTTGCTATATGGAAGAGAGGTGGGCAGGGGAACAGGAAACTTGGCAGTTTGGTTTTTAAAACATCTTTGGCCCATTAAATACCTAAATGAAGATGTTAAACAAACATTTGGTTGAGTCTGGAGTCTAGGCTGGAGATATAAATCTAAGTGACAAAAGCTTAGATATGGTATTTTAAGTCATAAAATTGGATGTGATCACCAAAAGAGTAGTGTGTGCAGAGAAAATGTCCAGTATTTGTTAACGCAATCACAGAGTTAGTATAAACACGACACTATATATAATGTTTACTTAGAAATCATTAATTATTTGGGTAGAGAGCTATAACAAATATGAATTACAACTGAAAAAAAATAAGGGTGGTTTAATAAGAAACAAAAGCCTCTGAAATAATAGTATACCAAAAAGAAATATCAAAAATGAGATTCCCCCAAAGAACTTAGAAATGGAAAACAATACTGCCCAAATCAGAAATTCCTTATCTATTTGTTTTCATTTGACTGAGCAAATGAATGAAACCAGAGACCCATGAAGTCCACTTCAAAAGTATAAATAGTACTAAAATAGCTATATAACAAGTGTATATCAGTCGAAACTTAGAATTGTTCAAAATGGAGCCAGTTGATAGAAAATCTCCAAGAAAGCCCTGGCCAGGTGCTCAGTTGGTTAGAGCGCCATCCCAGTACACCAAGATTGTGGGTTCTATCCCTAGTCAGGGCACATGTAAGCATCAACCAATGAATTCATAAGTAAGTAGAACAACAAACTGATGTTTCTCTCACGTTCTCACTTCCTCTCTCTCTAAAATCAATCAACAAAAAATTTTTAAATTAAAAAACATAATAAAATTTCCAAGCAATTTTCAGAACAGGAACTGAGGCATATCTCAAATCTGATAATTCTGACAATAATATTTCTCAATATTAAGAAATAGGTTGGCATTTTGTCATTCTTAAGAAAAAGAATTTGGGAGTTAGAATATTTTACTCTTACAAATAATACTACAACAAATAAGCCTGTGACAAATTACCTTAGGGCAGTTACCGCCTTCTATTTTTGTTTCGCAATTTGTTAACTGCATATAAGACCTATTTTCATAGTATTGGCGTGAGGATTAAGGGGCACAAAAATCATTAGCTCAGTGCAAAGTCCAGAATAGAAACTCAGGAAGTCCTGTTGTTTCTCAGATCAAGACATAGACCTGGGTCAGGTGGAACTGTAGAGAGCCATGTGAATTAACAAGTGTGAAAATAATGGACTAAGTCTAACTAACACAAGTCTTTAGAATGTTACTATCCTATCCTGGTCAACATTTTTTCAATTTTTATAAACATGAGATGAACATGTATTATGTACCTATTACAAACTCAAGTAAGCAGTCATGTAGGCAAGTTCATTCTCCTATGTTCAAATAAGTTTGGTCTAATTTCTAATTTTTATCCTATTACCCATGAATCCTAGAAAAAGCAATGTAATTTGCCTAGAGTCTCAGAAAAATCATATAGTAATAAGGGAAGCTAGAATTGTCTCCAGCTTCTAAGTGCAAGACTCTTTCACTTTTCTCAAAATGTTTTTGTAAAAAAAAAATGTTGTACCACCAATTATTTCTACAAAATTAAGGATTATAAATAGTGATTACAATGTATGTCTTTTCCTGCATAATTTTTTTCCCCTTTAAATAAAAGTGGAGGATAAGAGCAAGTGTAGAGAAAATGGTAGAAGTCATCCTTCTCTCCTTTTTTTTAAAAAAAAAAAAGACTCCTGGAAAAGTAAAGGTTATGAAGTTTCACTACAGATAATTACTGATGGAATAGCAAACACATAAAAAAAAAAGAAACACCCAAGTCACTACAAAGGATATACATATGTAAAACAACTGGCTACATAACATAATCATCAATTACAACAGGTAGATCCTATTCATGTCATAATTCAAACCAACAAACTTATTTAAAAAGTGATAACATTCATGAAATGATTGTAAACTTGAAATTGGTTATTTGATGATGTTAATAAAATACTGTCACCTTGGGCCCTGGTCAGTGTTTCCCAATGGTTAGAGCATTGGCCCTCGCACCACAGGATGGTGGATTTGATTCCTGGTCAAGAGTATGTATCTGGGTTACAGGTTTGATCCACGCACTGATCAGGGCGCATGAGGGAGGCAACTGATTGATGTATATCTCTCACATCAATGTTTCTCTCCCTCTCCCTCCCTCCCTACTACTCTCCCTAAAAAATAAAATAAAGTAAATAGAAAAAATATCCTTGGGTGAGGACAGATTGATAGATAGATAGATCCCTTGGGACATGATAATGATACTGAGGTGGTGTTTAAAAAAAGAGAGAGAGCCCAGCTGGTGTGGCTCACTGGTTGAGCATTGACCCATGCACCAAGAGGTCGACGGTTAAATTCCCAGTCAGGGCACATGCCCAGGTTGTGGGTCAGATTCTTGGTGGGGGCTTGCGCAGGGTGGCTGATCGATGTTTCCTCTCATCAATGTTTCTCTCTCTCTCTCTCTCTCTCTCTCTCTCTCTCCCCTTTCCTCTCCAAAATCAATAAAGAAACAATATTAAAAAAAAAGAGAGAGAGAGAGAGAGAGAAAGTAAAGCCTTATCTTTTAGTAGTATATTCTGAAATATTTACAGATGGAATGACGTCTAGGAAGACCTTCAAAATAACATGGGAAGGAAAGAAGGGGTAGAGAGATAAAAAAAGATTGGCCATAACTCAATAAGTTATAGCTGGATAATGGTTACATGAAAGGTTCATTATACTATTCTGTCTCCCAAAAGAGAGGTTGAAATATTCTACAATAAGAACTTTTATATAAGAGAATAAAAACTGGTAATGGCAAATCACATCATAAAAGTAGTATAGAATAGTACACGCCTTGCCCTGGCTGGTTTGGCTCAGTGGTTAGAGCGTCGGCCCACAGACCAATGAGTCTCGGGTTCGATTCCGGTCAAGGGCACGTACTGTGGTTGCGGTTCATCCCCGGCCCCGGTCAGGGTCCTGCAGGAGGAAACCAGTCGATGTGTCCCTCTCACATCGGTGTTTCTCTCTCTCTCTCTCTCTCTCTCTCTCTCTCTCTCTCTCTCTCTCTCTCTCTCTCTCTCTCTCCCTCCCTCCCTCCCTCCCTCCCTCCCTTCCTCCCACTCTATCTGAAGATAAAAAAAAAATATCCTTGGGTGAGGATAAAAAAAAGTCCAAACCTAAACTCCTTGACACATTCATACTATTGTCTCTAAGAGCTTATGCTGCCTTAAATTAAATGATGACGAGTGTACTCAGAATACATAAAGATATCCCTCAAAGGCCCTGGCCGGTTTGGCTCAGCGGTTAGAGCATCGGCCTGTAGTCCGGAGAGACCCGGGTTCGGTTCCCGCTGGGGGCATGTACCTTGGTTGCAGTTTGTTCCCGGCCCTGGTTGGGTCGTGCGGGAGGCAGCCACGTGATGTGTCCCTTTCATGTCGATGTTTCTCTCTCTCTCTCTCTCTCTCTCTCTCTCTCTCTCTCTCTCTCTCTCTCTCCCACTCTATCTGAACAAAAAAAGGAAAAATGTCCTCGGGTGAGGATAAAAAATAAAAATAAAATAAAAAGATATCCCTCAAAGTAAGAATACTTCGACCTTTCTTAAACTTCTCAATCATGTATGAATGAGAATATATTCTGAGACTGGCCCCAAATCCCAAACTAATACTACCAAAGAATGCATATAGGCACTCACAAGAAATCAGAGTTGCATCTAAAAAGCAGGGAAGTCATTACTAACTAGATCTCATTCCAAGTTAATCACCTCTATGCCTTCACATAGACTACCATTTCCTTATAAGAGAAACATGGAGAACAAGAAATATATTATAACCATTATCCTTTTTCTGATCACTGCCAAGGCAATTTATGAAGTTAAGTTTCCAAGAATCTTTAGTATGTGACTAAAAGTATTAACAGTACTAGAATTAACAAACAGCTCTTATCAAGCCCCTTTACTTGGTAACCATTATAGAAACAAAGACGACAATTATAATACATACTGGAGGCCGGCCAGGACGACCCCTTTTTCTTTTTCCTTTGACCTCTGTTTCTTCAAGTTCACTGCCAGCATCAGAATGAGCAGTAGTTTCATTAGTTGAATCCCTACAAAATGTGATATATTATTTTAGTGAACAAATTAATTCATAAATACAATGCAGTTTTGCTCCATTACTTTCTTTACCTCCTGTTACATGGATGCTTAGAAGTGATTTATACTTCCACTTTAGCAAATCAAAAATGTTATCCTCCCTTGTCTAATATCACATAGCACTGAGTGAAATGAAGCTCCCAAATAGAGAAATAAAGAGGAAGAAATGACTGTGGAAATGGCAGCTGTTATACAAAGTATAAATGTAAAATACAACTGAAAAAGACTATTTATTTAACATGAAGAGATAAAGGTTTGGGGAGAATTTTGCTCATTTTATAAGTCATGAAAGTCTGGTGTGCTAATAAACATTTAACAATTGGCTCTTCAAATAAAATATATGCACATAAACTGTTAGAAATGTTACCAACATAGAGGATGTACAGCACACAATTTACAAACAATAATAAAATACTTAATATTGTTTATGGTAAATTCACATATAATGATTTCAATAATTTTGCCAAACTCTTGTATTCAGAGTTAACCTAAGGTTAAAAGTGATGAACAAATAGGGTTTTGACATAAAAGATGGTTTATACCTTTGTTCAACTGAATGAATAGAATGCAAGTGAAATGACAAAGATATTTGTTGGAACTTAAATAATTGCTCAATGGTGTAAACAACTTCTTTACTAAACTGGATAATAGTTCTCAAATACTGGAATACTTCAATTGTTTGTACTATCATAATGTAATGACTAGAGACCTGATACAAGTTTAATCTCCATTATTAACAATTTTTCCATTACTTTACTGAACCTATAAACTGACAAAACAATAAATTGAGCCCTGATTTAAATATTTTCTGATTTTCATAATGTAAGTAATTTCCACCACAGCTGAGTTCAAACTACCAAAGTGACATCATCAGAACTGGGAAGTAATGAACAGCAGTGGTACACCACTACAAAGTATTTCCAGCCTGGCCAATGTGGCTCGGTGGATTGAGCATGGTCCCATGGACTGAAAGGTCCCAGTTGGGGCACGTGCCCAGATTGCCAGCTCAACTCCCAGTGGGGGTGTGGGTGTGTGTGTGGGTGTTGGTCAAAGTTTCTCACATCAATGTTTCTCTCTCTCCCTTCCTCTCTCTAAAAAAAAATTCATTAAAAACAAAAAAGTATTTCCATCATCCAGATTGAAGAGATGTAAATAAAAACCTAAAAAGCAGAAAATAATATGTAAAATAATTAGGAAGTAATGAATTTTGACTATTATTACTTTTATTTTTAATATTATTTAAGTTTGTATGATTTAAATTTTTATATTGGCTATGTTACATTTAATCAGGGTCACAAAATTCCTAGAAATTTAATATTCAGCTCTTCGGGCCAGTACAAGCTGACTCCAGCATGGTATTGTAAAAGTATAGATAATATGAACAAAAACTTCTTCACTGAATTCTATATTACTAACTATATATTATCAATAGACCTGATCACCTGCAACTCAAGATTTTTAACTGCATGTGTAACATGCTTTTTTAAATGCTACCTCAAGTTCACCAAATACCACATGTAAAAATTAAGACCGGTACTGATTTATTTCTAGCTCTCTGCTCATGGCAATACCACTAATTAAACAATTTATTAAGTTAACGCATGCATGTGATTTAAGTTGTTATAAAATTTATTACCGTCACCACACCACTATCCTGTCTTACCAGAATTATTAGAGTCATGTCAATCTTCCTCCCGCCATCAGCTAACAAATCCTCCTGAGTTGTCCTCAGTATAAAAATTCTCTCACTCTTTCCATGATTATTACCCATAATCACCACTCCCTGGATTAATCTCATCTCCCTGCTTCTCCTAATTCCTCTGTCCAAGCCATTCTACACAATGTTGCCAATAACATTCTTATACCATGTTACTTCCCTACCTGCAAATCTTCAAAGGTAATCTAGTACCTAAAACTATAAATAATATTGATGTAATTCTGGGGTCACAACACATAAGTATTTTAGTCTTTGGGGGTCTCTTCTATATCTACTACTCAACTCTGGCATGATAGCATGAACGTGGCCAGAAACTATACATAAATGAATAAATGTGGCTGTTGTACAATAATACTTAGAAACAGGCATCTAAGTCACTAGCAGTACATAGTTTGTCAATCCCTGATCTAGATGATCTTACTAGTCTCTACTAAGGAACAATAAGTCATACTGATTTTTCTATTCACTACAGTTCAAATAGACTATGTATAGCATATACTGTGTGCCAGTTTGTATAAAACAGGCACAAAAACCTTATGACAATTATCTTCCCAATTTTACATATGAGGAAATGAAAGATATGAAAACCTGATCTCTCGTCCATAGTCACACACCTACTAAGTGACAGAGTCCACTTATATATCAAGGTAAACTTGCATTTTTTTTTTATCTCCATGTCAGAATACTAGAATGTAAATATTATGTTTTGTATTTATTTCTCTTGTATAAACAGAATCCACTGGTGCTTTTGATGTGTGATGCTTATAGAAATCTCTGGGCAACTACAAGATCAGGTTGGTTGCAACGTATAATATGTCACCCATTAGTGAAACTAATTTATCCTTGAACAATAGAGTTTACTGACAAAAGAGAAAAGTACAATTTGTTTTCTAATTTTGCCAACTACAGCCAGCTTAAAAGGTTACCAACAAATGACTATTATACTCCAATTAGTATATATCTGTGTGTGTGTGTGTGTGTGTATATATATATATATATATATATATATATATATATATATATATAGTCAACCAGAATAGCTCGACTATCCCAAGGAAAACAAGGGAGAGGTGGGAGGTATGTTAGAGATAGAGGATAAAAGTCTACAAACAGCCTGGCTGGTGTGGCTCAGTGGTTGAGCGTAGACCCATGCACCAAGAGGTCACTGGTTTGATTCCTGGTCAGGCACATGCCCAGGTTGTGGGCCTGATCCCCAGTTGGGGGGCATGCAGGAGGCAGCCAATCGATGTTTCTACATATATATCTCTCTCTCCCTTCTTCTCTAAAATCAATAAAGAAAGAGAAAAAAAACTTTTTTTAAAAAAAGGTCTATAAACATTTTCTGTAATTGGCCAAACAAAATATATATGGTTTATAAGCAATCGATTCTCTATCACAACTTGTAGCACAAAAGCAATCATAAATGATCTAAAAAGGAATGAATGTGGCTTTGTTTTAATTAACACTTTATTTGCAGAAACAGGCAACATGCCAGAATTGGTCCATGGGCCAACAGTTCCCTGACCTCTGATACGACACAGTAACATCTTTTTTGTTCAAAACCACAGAACATATTGACATTACAATACCAAGGGCCAAGGATAGATATGCTAATTATACACTCTACTAGTTCTTTTAATTCAAACATATTGTCTGACTATCAGAGGACATATTTGATATGTCTCATAAAAGACAGCATTTTGATATAGAAAAATGCATACATTTTAAAAAAATAAGAAATTACAATACTTACTGTAACACTGGTAACTCTGAAGTAATCATTGCTGGAGAGGTCCTTCCACAATGGAGCAAAAGAATCAAGTGCTGTACAACTCAAAACTTAAAAATAACCTCAAAGGCAATCCTGTTAACAAAAAAAGAAAAAAAGTTTTTTCCAGTATAATTGACAAAACTGTTAAGATATTTAAAGCGTACAATGTGATTACTTGATACCCATTAACATTGTGAAGGGCTTCCTCACGAGTTAACATATCGATCATCTCACACATTTACCTTTCTTTGTGTGCGAACATTTAAGTTCTACTCTCTTGGCAAATCTCAATTATACAATAAAGTGTTATCAACGATAGACACCATGTTATACATTAGATCGTCAGACCTTATTCATCTGTAAGTAAAAGTTTGCATATCTGCACCAACCTCTTCCTATTTCCCCCACTCTATGGTCGCTAGCAATCACTTTTTCACTCTGTTTCTTAAGAGTTCAACTCCCCCAAGATTCCACATATAAGTGATGCCATGTGGTATATGTCTTTCTCTGTGTGGCTTATTTCATTTAGCATAATGTCCTCCACTATCATCCATGTTCTCAAATGATAGAATTCCCTTTTTTAAAAAACACAGAATGATATTTGTTGAATATTTGTATACATAAATGCACACATACGCATACACACATGTTTTCTTTACTCATTTATCTGTCGACACTTATGTTATTTCCATACTTTGGCAGTTTGTGAATAATGCTACTATGAACATAGGAGTACAGATATCTCTTTGGAATAATGATTTCGTTTCCTTTGAAAATATACACAGAAATGGGATTGCCAAGTCATATGGTATTTTTACTTTTAATTTTTTAAGAAACCTCCATACTGTTTTCCATAGAGACTGTACCAGTTTATGTTCCTACCAACAGTGTACGAGAGGTTCCTTTTCTCCACATACTCAAGCATGTATCTCTTGTCTTTTTGATAATGGGTATACGAACAGGTGAGAGGTAATACTGTGGTTTTGATTTGCATTCCCCTGATGATTAGTGATGTTAAGTAACTTTCATGTATCTGTTGGTCATTTGCATGTCTTCTTTGGGAAAATGTCAATTTAGGTCATTTAAAAAGAAAAATTATTATGAAATCAATATCCTGACTATATGGACTACAATCAATCAATGCTACCAGCAATCATACTCCTTGGTATTTACTCAAATGAACTGAAAACTTATGTCCACAGCAAGGCCTGCACGAAGATGTTTACTGCAGCTTTATTCAAAATCGCCAAGTCATAGAAACAACCAAGATGTACTTTAGGAAGGTAAATGAATAAATAAACTGTGGTATATGCAGAAAATGGAATATTGCTTGGCACTAAAAAGAAATGATATATCGAGCATGAAAAGACATGATGGAGGAAGCTCAAATGCTAATTACTAAGTAAAAGAAGTCAATCTGAAACTGCTAAATACTGTATAATTCCAACTGTATGGCATTCTGGAAAAGGCGAAACTATGGAGACAGTCAAAGGATATATGGTTGCCAGGGACTCGGGGAGAAAGGGATGAACAGGTAAGCACAGAGGATGTTTAGGGCAGTGAAACTATTCTGTATGATAATACAACGGTGGACATAGAGATATGTCATATATTTGTTAAAACCCATAGAATGTTTACCAACATCAAGAGTAAACCCTAAGGTAAACTATGGACTTAGGGTGATAATACGTGTCAGTGTAAGTTCATTGATTGTAATAGATGTACTACTCTTATGCATGGTGTTAACAGTGGAGAAGGCTTTATGCATGTAGGAACAGGGGATATCAGGGTTGAGGGTGTTTCTCTCTACCTTCTGCTCAATTCCGCTGTGAATCCAAAACTGATTTAAAAAAGAAAGCAGGGGAAGTAGCACAAAACAGAGCATCTAAGACAGGCCATGATATAGTATCAAATAGATTAACATAGGTACTACTGGAATTCCAGAAAAAGAAAAGTTCAGAGCAGAAAAAATATTTGATGAAATAACAGAAGAGAATTTGTCAAAAATAATTTAAGAGCCCTGGCCAGTTTGGCTCAGCGGTTAGAGTGTCGGCCCGCGGACCAGAGAGACCTGGGTTCAGTTCCCGCTAAGGGCACGTACCTCGGTTGCAGTTTGTCCCCAGCCCCAGTTGGGGTTGTGTGGGTGGCAGCCACTCGATGTTTCTCTCTCTCTCTCTTTCTCCGTCTCTCCCTCTTGCACTATTTGAAGATGAATGCAAAAAAAAAAAAAAAACAAACAACAAAAAAAAAAAAACAGTCCTCGCATGGGGATAAAAAAAATAATGATTTATTAAAACACAGATGAAAAGATTAGAGAATTCCTGAGCATGTTAAATACTCTAAAATATAAATATTGCTAAAATCCAAAGATAGAGAAAATTTCAAAAAGAAGCTAAAGAAATAACAGTCCTCACATATCAAAAAACAAAGATAAAATTATGTCATACTTTTCATTGGAAACTATGTAAGCTGAAAGACATGGAATACGATCCTTAAAGTGCCAAGAAGAAACAAAGTGACCCCTGAATTACATATCTACCAATAACAATTTTTCAAAAATAAAAGAAAGGAGTGATGTCATGGAAAATGGAGAAGTAGGCAGCTCCAAGAATAAGCCCCTCAGTGAAGCAACTCTTAGGCTTGAAAAAAAAGACAAAAATCAACTTTCATGGACATCTGAAAAAACATAAAGAAAGGTGTTCTTAACCAAAAAAGAGCCTATTAGCCCTAGTCATTGTGGCTCAGTTGGTTGGGCGTCATCTCACTGGTTTGATTCCCCGTCAGGGCACATGCCCAGGTTGCGGTTTGATCCCTAGTCAGGGTGTGTGGAGGACAAAGTCGATTGATGTTTCTCTCTTACTTCAATGTTTTTTTTTCCTTTCTCTTTCCCTCCTCCCCCTCTCTTTAAAAATCAATAAAAACATATATTTTAAAAATCTGTTAAATTTTCTAACAAAACACTATAGGCATTCTGCTCACCTGTCTACCACCTCCTCTCCCCAGCTCAAAGGTGACCATAGGGACAGCAGACCAAGTATAAGTTCCTAGTACAATTTGCTGGCACCACAGAGATGTCATCCTATTACCTTCTTGCTTTCATGGTTTTGATGAGAAACTGGCTATTAGTTTAATTGGTGATTAAATGAGTGTGACAAGAATACATGGACTGTATTCTAAATAATTGTAACTGTGTGTTTTGAAGGGCTTCCCAGCTGCCATCTTTGGATGGGACAAAGAGCAGAACATATGAAAAGCCTCTAAATAAGGAGGCTGAGGAGGAAGATACTGTGGAGAATAAGAGTAAAGCTATCACCCTGGCTGGTTTGGCTCAACAATTAGGGTGTTGGCCCATCGATCCAAGGGTCTTGGATTCGATTTCCAGTCAAGGGCACGTACCTGGGTTGCAGGTTTGATCCTGGCCCCAGTCAGGGTTATGCAGGAAAATCCATAGAAAAATATCCTCCGGTGAGGATTAACAACAACAATAAAAAAGAGTAAAGCTATCATGTACACCAGGAAATCAAGAGTACTACATACAAGCTCACGTTTGGATACATAGTTAGAGAAGAACTGAGAGGAACATAAGCTTGCAACTCTAGCAGATAGATCTTTGGACTCTGTGCAATCAAAAGGTGAAGAATAAGACTAGCAAGCTAACCTTTAAAGGAATACCTCAGCTAAGTGACAATATGCAAATACCAACAGATAACATTTTTTCCTTTTGACTATCATTGGCTCATGAACTCTGTAAGATCACTGCTGATGACAAAAATTTCATTTGCCACACATGACAAGGATTACAGTCTCTGCAAGAATAGTTTAGAAAAAAACCAATAAACAGATGACTGCAGTCCTCAAGAGGAACAACAGTAAAAGGTGGGAAGAGGGAAGAATCAGTGTCCAGGGTTGCCACATTATAATATTCAAACAAAAAAAAACAAAAAACCCACAAGAAATACAAAGGGACAAAAAAGTATAACTCATTAACAGGAGAAAAAAAAAAAAAAGAAGTTAACAGAAATCATCTTGGAGTAAGCCTAGACATAAAACTTAGGTTTGCAAAAGAGGATGTAGAGACTTCCAGAAGACTAGAGAGAAAGTGGTAGAAAAAATTATGTGTCTGTAGTGATGGCAGAAAATTGCTCAATTATCATGAAATATAGGTATCTACACAGTCAAGGTCAACAAACTCAAAGAAGCATAAACTCAAAAGAGATTCATATAGACACAAACTATAAAAGCAAAAAACAATGAGAAAACCTTGAAAGAAGAAAAAGAAATGACTTGTCACATTCATTTAATCCCCAATAAGACTAACAGCCAATTTCTCATCAAAACCATGTAAGCCAGAGGCAATAGGATGACATATCTAAAGTGCTAAAAGAAAGAATTCTATATCCAGCAAACTATCACTAAAAAAATGGCAGAGAAATTAAGACATTCCTAGGGGAGTAACAAATTGAGGAAGATTGTTGCTAGACCTGTCCTACCCTATAATAAAATGCTAACGACAGTCCTTTACCCAGAAATGAAAGGACAATAGAAAGTAACTTGAAAACCATGTGAAGAATAAAGAACACTTATAAAAGTAAATATAGAAGTAAATATATAAAATTTTTATATATTTAAAAAATATATTTTAAATATATTAGTATTTAAATATTAAATACAGAAGTCAATATTATTGTATTTTTTGTTTTCTATATGTTTGGGGTATTGCATTCTTGTTTCCTACATGATTTAAAAGACAAATACATAAAATAATAATTATAAACCTATGTTAATAAACACATGTATAAAGATGTAATTTATAACAATAACATAAAAGAGAGGTATGAAGATAGAAGCAGAATTTTATAACTTTTAAAAACTAAATTACTATCAATTCAAATGAGATCAGTATAAATTTAGAATGTTAATTGTCAGCACCAGGGTAATTACTACCAGAATAGTTTTTAAAATATAGTCGGTCCTTCACATTTTCGGGTTTTGCATCCTCAGATTCACACAACTGTGAAGAGAAAACAGTATTTTCTATCTGCAGTTGGAAATCCACAGGGGATCGTGAAACCAATCCTCCGTGATATCAAGAAACTACTCTATACAGAAAATGAAAATAGTACACTAAAAAAAGATTGAACACAAAGGAAGACTGAACAAAGAAGATATAATACATATAGAAAACAGACAGTTAAAAGGCAAAAGTCCTTCCTTATCAGTAATCACCCTAAATGTAAATGTATTAAACTAATCTATTAGATAAGCTTGACACAATGGATTTTTAAAAAATGGATCCAAATTTCTGTCTACAAGAGATTCATTTTAGAATTAAATACACAACTAGGTTAAAAGAATATGCAAACAGATATTTTAGGCAAATAATTAAAGAGAACTTGGAGTGCCAATGCTAATTAAGTCAAAACTTATGAGAGACAAAAAGGTATATACTATATTGGGTAAAAACGGACAATTCATCAGGAAGTTGTAATCATAAAGACATATATATGCCAAACATCAGAGTCCCAAAATATATGAAACAAACACTGAACGAATTGAAAGGAGCGATAGACAGTGCTATAATAATAGTTGGTAATTTTAATATATTGATGAGAGAGAACATCGACTGGCTGCCTCCAGCATGCTCCCCACTGGGGATTTGGCCCACAACCTGGGCATGTGCCCTGACTGGAAATTGAACCGGCGACCTCTTGGTGCACAACCCTTTTAAAACAGCGATTTGACCCTGGCCGGTTTGGCTCAGCGGTTAGAGCGTTGGCCCTCGGACCAATGAGTCGCAGGTTCGATTCCAGCCAAGGGCACGTACCTCGGTTGCAATTCGTCCCGGGCCCTGGTTGGGGTCGTGCGGGAGGCAGCCACTCGATGTGTCCCTTTCACGTCGATGTTTCTCTCTCTCTCCCCCTCTCTCTCTCTCTTCCTCTCTCTCCTTTCCACTCTATCTGAAAAAAAAATGGAAAAATGTCCTCGTGTGAAGATAAATAAATAAATAAATAAATAAATAAATAAATAAATAAATGGCTCCCCCATTTAAGAAAATAAAAAAATAAATAAATAAAACAGCAATTTGACAGTTCCTTATAAGTTCAACACATTAACCATATGACCAAGCAATGCCATTCCTAGGTATTTATTCAAATGAAAAGAAAGCCTATGTTCAATCAAAAACATGTACTCAAAGTTTATAGTAGCTTTACTCATAATCACCAAATACTATAAATGTCCCCAAAAATGTCTTTAAGCAAATAACTAGATTAATATACGACGGTATATCCATGTAGTGGAATACTATTCAACAATTAAAAGGAATGGGCAATTGGTATAAGCCACTGATAAATGTCAAATGCATAGACTACATACATATTATATAATTCCATATATGAGGCATTCTGGAAAACTACTGAGACAAAGAACTAATCACTGGTTATTAGAGGTTTGGGGAAAAAAAATTGACCACAGAGAGTCAGCATAATAGAATTTTGAGGGTGAATGGTACATGCAAATTAAAACTTTTATTTCAAATCCAATTGGGATCTTTTGCAGAAATTGCCAAGATAATTCTCAAAGAAACATGGAAGAAAAGGAACTACGATTACCAAAATAATTTTGGGGAAAAAAGAAGATTCATATTATTTGATTCCTATAAACATACAAACGTACCAAATTAATGTAAGAAACAAAAATAAAATGTTTTACATATCTATATCGAATTTGAACTTTTCACTCAGAAAAGCACTATGGACATTCTACATCATTTGTTTTAATTATTTCTTAATACTTATGTGTCATAAATGTATTTAAAATATGCTAGTGAAAATTTAGCCTGTCTCTAATTTTTTTATTAATATAAACAATGTCATGTATCCTTCCTCAATTATATGAGGATATTTGTAGGACAAATTCCTTGTAATAAACATTTATAAAACATTCATGTAATTTTTATTGCCAAATTTTCCTCTAAAAATACAATACCATTTACACTCCTTTTATTAGTATATGTTGTATTAAATAAAAATATTTTTTTTAGCCCTGGCCAGTTTGGTTCAGCGGTTGGAGTGTCGGCCTGCAGTCCAGAGAGACCCGGGTTCGGTTTCCGCTAAGGGCATGTACCTCGGTTGCAGTTTGTCCCGGGCCCTGACCCAACCAGGGCCGTGTGGGAGGCAGCCACTCGATGTGTCTCTTTCACGTCGATGTTTCTCTCTTCTCTCTTTCTCTCTCTTCCTCTCTCTCCCTCCCACTTCTATCTTAGCAAAATATGAAAAAATGTCCTCGGGTGAGGGTTAAAAAAAAAAATTTTATGTATTTAAACTAGTACAATTTTTATTTTACACTAGCACAAAAGGTAGAACACAGCCCTGGCCTGTTTGGCTCAGCGGTTAAATCTTCGGCCCATGGACCAACGAGTCGCGGGTTTGATTCCAGTCAAGAGTACGTACCTTGGTTGTGGTTTGTCCCGAGCCTGGTCGGGTCCTGAGGGAGGCAACCAGTTGATGTGGTTCTATCACATCGATGTTTCTCTCTCTCTCTCTCTCTCTCTCTCCCCCCCTCCCTCCCACTCTATCTGATGATAAATAGAAAAGTAATCCTCAGGTGAGGGATTAAAAAAAAAAAAGGTAGAACACATCAGTGCAGCCTTCCTCCTAGACTCTAACCCTCTTGCTTTGAAAATAAAGTCCACTGCCAGGATTTTGGATCATATATCAACATGTCTAATGATGGATTTCAGGACATATGCAAGATTCTGAGACTCTCAATTCATTGATATTTTACTTAAGTAAAATAATGCGGTGCAACATTATTATTCGCTACTTGCCCTTTTAATTGAGTCTCTTATTTTATTAGCGCATCCAACTTTGTACATTTTGCAATGTACACCCTCTAACAGCTTTACAAATATTTACCTTAGTGGAAATGATAGGCTCCAATCTTTCCTTAATATTGTACCATCCCTTAATCTTTATTTTTGTTCTAATCATAGCTTTGAAAGTCTTGTTTTCACTTAGAATATTTTTCATAAGCCATCCTAACATCATTCCTGTAGTTCCAGCAATCTTAAAATACATCCTTGGTCATATACCCACCTATGCTAGTTTTTATGCCACCTTCCTTGATCGGAACTACTCTGTAATAACTAGCTTTGGCTTTTTTTCTTCTTTAATGAGAACATACAACATTCATTATGTAACTAACTACTAATACAGCCTACATGCCAGGCACTGTGGTAATTTTCATCTTCAAAAATAATCATTTTCCTTCTGAATTATCTTGGTTTTTTAATGTATTTTACCTAAAAGAACACCACGAACCCCTCTCTATCCACCTCCCTCCTCCCCTCTCTCTGAAAGTATCTCTAATACTTAAGGTACAGCCCCGCTAGTTTGGCTCAGTGAATTGAGCGTGGTCCCATGGACTGAGAGGGCCCAGCTGGATTCCCTGTCAGGGCACAAGCCCAGGTTGCAGGCTGGATCCCCAGTAGGGGGCATGCAGGAGGCAGTTGTTTGATGTTTCTCTCTCACATCAATGTTTCTATCTCTCCCTTCCTCTATCTCTAAAAAAATCAATAAAAATTTTAAAAATAATAATTTAGGTACATTACATTACTCATGATCACCAAAGTTGTCTCCTAAGCTGACCTAATAACTTCTTCTAAGAAGGCCTCACTCTTTCATGTTCTCCAATCTTTCTCACAATCAAAATAAAATGCAAAAAGAGTTGTTTCCCTTTTGTCAAACTTCTGAGGGACAAAAATGGAAATAAACCTAATAGATGACAGAAAATCAGTTAGGACATAGCTGTACTCAAAACATCATGAATCAACTGGATATCATTAATAGCTACAGACTACGTGATCCAACAACAGAATTCACATTCTCTTCAAGCTCACATGGAACATGCATCAACATAAGCCCACAGGAGGAAGGACAGGAGACGTGGAGAAAGTGAGCCAATTTGCAGGACTGTGACGCTGTCAGATCCCCAATCCTGAGCAACAGAGAAGGGAAGGAGAGCTCACGTGGCATCCGCCGATGGAAATCTGTGGGAATTCAGTCCACTTGGGAGACAACATCCCAGGCAAAGAGCGATTTCTTTCTTACAACACCAGCCCAGAAGTTCGCTCCAATGTGCATCTGCAGGAGGCACTATGTGGCAAAGCTTGGGGCTGGCAGAGGGATCTGATCAGTATACCCAGCAGTGACTCTGAGTGGCAGTCTATTATCTGGAAAAACTTCGGGCAGGGAGCTGGATGGGGGCTGGACAGTGTAGATGGTAAAGAGGATCAGTCTTGCTCAGCTCTCAAGCATACGGGTGATGACACTTCACCCACATGCGGAACTGCTAGGTCTGCCTTGTCTTGCTGTGATCCAAGGTAAAGGGCAAGGAACAGTGGGCTGGAAATCTGTGACCCGTACTGCTCAGTCTGATGGCCCAGAGGATTCGGACATTTGGCAAGCATGGCTGATTTTTTTAAATTTTTTTTTAAAATTTAATCCTTTCCTCCTTGGTGTGATAGAAAGGGGGTCAGGGAGCCAGGCAGAGCTGAAGAATTCTGACTATGTCTCCGGGGTGAGCTTGGCCCTTTGGCTGCATTACAGGGAACCAGAGCCAAGCTCCCCAGTGAGTTTAGCCAGTACAGCCCTGGGAATGAGAGTAAGTGCCCACCTGCCCCCCCCCCGCCCCCAAGCAATGGGCACCACCCTAGATGTGAGTCTGTTTAAACCACCCCAGCCAGGTACCAGACAACCCCACAGAGCACAGTTTCATGTGGGAAGGGAGAGCAGCTCAGAGCAGAAACAGACTTATAGATACATAGAACTTTTTGTTGGTTGTTAGATGAGAAGGGGATTAGGGGATGTGTGAAAAAGGGGAAGGGATTAAAAAGTACAAATTGGTTGTTACACTGATGAACCCCAGAGGGAAGGGGCGAGGGTAGGAAGAGATAAACCAAAAAACTTACATGCATATATGCATAACCAACGGACACAAATAATAGTGTGGGGAAGGCAGGAGAGGGGCAGGGGCAGGGAGGAGGGGCTTCTATGGACAAAAAAATGGAGGAATATCTGTAATACTTTCAACAATAAAGATAAATAAATAGCTCGGCCAGTGTGGTTAAGGGGATTGAGTCATGTCCCATGGACTTGAAAGGCCCAGTTCTATTCCCGGTCAGGGTACACGCCTGGGTTGCAGGCTCGATCTGCAGTAGGGGGAGTGCAGGAGGTAGCCGATTGATGTTTCTCTCTCTCCCTTCCTCTCACTCTAAAAGTGTCAATAGAAACATAAAAAAATAAAAAATAAAAAAAAGATAAATAAAAATCATCAATGAAACATTATCAAATCAAAATTTAAAATGTATTAAAAGAATTATACACCACAACCATCTGAGGTTTATTCCAGGTATGCAAGGTTGGCTAACATTAAAAAATCAAATAATGTAACCCAACCCATCACATCAAGAGGCAAAAAAGAAAAATCACACGGTCATATTAACAGATGCAGGAAAAGCATTTAACAAAATCCAACACACATCTGTGATTAAAAACAAAACAACTTTTATCAAACTAAAATAGATGGGAATTTCCCCAACACGATAAAAAAAAAAAAAATATATATATATATATATATATATATATATATATACAGAAACCCTACAGCTAACAACATACATAATGGTGAGAAACTAGAAGCTTTTCTGCTAAGATCAGGAACAAAGCAAGAATGTCTCTTTTCACCACTCCTTTTCAACACTGTACTAAGTCTAGATTAATACAATCAGACAAGAAAAGGAAATTTAAAATGTACAGACTAGGAAGGGGGGGGATCAAACTTTCCTTTTATGCAAATTACATAATTGTCTACATAGACTATGTGAAAAAATAGAAAAACAAAACCCACTGGAACTAATAAGCAATTACAGTAAGGTTGCAGACTACAAGGTTAATATATAAAAGTCAGTAACTTCCATATATATAAAACCAATGAACAAGTAAAATGTCAAATTATAAATACAATACCATTATATTAGTACCACCCCAAAAGAAATACTTAAATACAAATCCAAGAAAATACAGGGGGAAAAAATCCATATAAGGAAAACTACAAACTTCTGATGAAAGAAATCCAAGAACTGAATTAAATAAATGGAGAGCTATTCCATATTCACTGATAGAAGACTCAATATTGTCAAAATTGTCAGTCCTTCTCAACTTGATCTGTAGATTCAACACAATCCCAATCAAAATTCTAGCAAGTTATTTAGTGTATATCACAAACTGATGCTGAGGTTTACATGAAAGGCAAAGACCCAGAATATCCAACAGAATATTAAAGGAGAAGCAAAGTTGGGAAACTGACACTACCCAATTTCAAGACTTACTACAAAGCTACAGTAATCAAAACAGTGTGATACTAGCAAAAGATCAGACAAATAGTTATCAATGGAACAAGAGAGTCCAGAAACAGACATACACAAATACATTCAACTGACCTTTGACAAAGGAACAAAGGTGACACAATGAAGAAAAAATGGTCTTCAACATATGGTGCTGAAACTGAACATTCACACGCAAAAAATAAGTAAATCTAGACACAGATCTTATACTCTTCACAAAATGAACTAAAAAGGAATCAAAGACCTAAATGTAAACTCAAAAGGATAAAACTGTGAGGAGATAACGGAAGAAAATCTAGATGACTTTGGATATGATGCTGAGTTTTTAGATACACCAGCAAAAGCACAAGCTATGAAAAAATATTTGATAAACTGGAAATCATAAGCATCAAAAACTTCAGCTCGGTAAAAGACATTGCCAAGAGAATGAGATAACAAGTCAAATATTGGAAAATAATATTTATAAGAACATTTTTGTCTTTCTAATATGTGAAATATTATTGAAAATATACAAACATTTCTTAAAATTCATATAAGAAAACAACCAACCTGCTTAAAATATGGGCAAAAGACTTGAATCAAAACTTCACCAAAGAAAATATACAGATGGCAGATAAGCATATGAAAAGATACTCAACACCGTATGTCATTAGGGAATTGCAAAAACAAAACAAAACAAAAAAAAAACACTAATACCTCCATACACCTATTAGAATGATGAAACTCCAGAACACTAACAAAACCAAATGCTGTTGAGGATGTAGAGCAACTGGAACTCTCTTACAGGGCTAGTGGAAATGCAAAATGGTGCAACAACTTTGGAAAACAGTTTGGCAGTTTCTTACAAAACTAAACAAACTCTTACCATATGATTCAGCAATCACGCTGCTTGATATTTACCCAAAGGAACTGAAAATGTAAGTCAACACAAAAACCTTCATAGGAATGCTTATAACAGCTTTATTCATAATTGCCAAAACTTAAAAGCAACCAAGATGCCCTTCAGTAGATGAATGAATAAACTGTGGTATATTTGAACAATAGAATGTTGTTCAGCATTAAAGAGAAATGAGCTTATCAGGTCATGAAAAGATACAGAGGAAGCTATGATTACTAACTGAAAGAAGTCAGTCTGAAACTGCTGCATTCTGTATTATTTCAACTACATAGCATTTTGGAAAAAAGTAAAACTATGAAGACAATAACAATAAAAAGATAAGCAGCTGCCAGGAATTAGGGAGAAGAACAGGATGAGTACATGGAACACAGGGGATTTTTAGGGCAGTGAAACATTTCTGTATGATGCTATAATGATGAACAAATATCATCATACATTACCAAAACTCGTAGAATATATAACACAAAGATAAACCCTAATGTAAACTCTGGACTCCAGGAGATAATGACATGTCAATGTAGGTTTATCAACTGAACAGATGTACTACACTCTGGTGTGAGATATTCACAGTAAAGACATATGGGAAGTCTCAATATTGTCTGTTCAATTTTGCTCTGATCCTAAAACAGATCTTTAAAACTAAGTCTTAAAAAGCAACAATTTATCAGCAGATCAAGGTTTTCAGCAGATAATAATTTGTCGTTACAACTTATTTCTTTTTCCCTAGACAATTTTATGATCTCATGTAGATTTAAGCATGAATGTGCAAGAGTACATGTGTACACAAAGATATAGAAGCACAATGCCACATCTCCTTAAACATGCAGTACCTCCTTCTGTTTACCATGCACTCTGCACAAATGATGAGTGGGAGGAAAATAAAATGCAGAATATAACTGGTAGTCTGTTCATTTCCTAGCATACATCATTTGTATAAATTCTTATTTACTGAATCAAGAACAATGGTTAAATAGCAATATCTGAAGAACAGTTTATTTCCAATTACATGCAGTTTCATCTGTGAAGTACAACGTCCTATTTGTTAATCAGAGGAATTCATTCTCTAGGTAGACACATAATATAATCTCATTAATTCAGGCTCCTCTCTTTATCATTTCTAAATTTTATTTGAATACTACTCTGTAACTACATTGAAGTAATATACCCATTTATTACTTTTACTAGAATTATAATTCTGTTACCTCTGTTTACGACATCAAATTAAGCATAGGAGAAAACATTTTGTCTAATACAACATACAGTAATATATATACTTCATATTATAGAGAATTTAAGTAGCTTTCTATCAAGAAAGCAAAGTTCTAAACCTCTCTTCCCAATAAAATTTAGCTTATCGATGAGAACTTTCCAGCTCTTTTAGTGAATAAAAAGAATGCCAAAGCAGAATTAGATCCTCCAAGTTACATAGCAATTCACATTACAAGATGGCCCAAAAGGGAAATGGGCAACATTAAGACACAAGAAATAGGAAGTAGTAAACTTTTGAAACATTGATCTAGAAAATCTCAAATATTAAATAAACAAAAGGATAATTTATGCTCAGGCTCAATGGGACAGAAATAAAAAGTTCATTGGTAACACAAAGTTGCTTGTTATTCTGTTCTTTCTCCTCTAATAACATTACAAAAAGCTATCCTTCTTAGAATTTTTAGGTAACATAACCTTAAAATAAAAAGGAAATATAGCAGAGTGGTTTAAGAGTTTGGGCTCTTGCCCGGACAGTGTGGCTCAGTGACTGAGCATCGACCCAGACAACAAGAGGTCACCGGTTCCATTCCCGGTCAGGGCACATGCCCAGGTTGTGGGCCAAATCCCCGGTGGGGCATGCAGGAAGCGGCCAGTCAATATTCTCTCTCATCGATGTTTCTATCTCTCTCCCCCTCTCCCTTCCTCTCCCTCTATTAAAAAAAAAAAAAAATCAATGGAAGAAAAAAAAAAAGAGTTTGGGCTCTAAAGCCAGATTGTCTGGGCTGGGCTCTTAGAACAGATGTTTTCTAACTCTGTAACACATTATGCCTCAGTATTCCCAGCTCCAAAAAGGAATAATAAAAGAACCCTATACTTGAGCCCTGGCCAGTTTGACTCAACGGTTAGAGCATTGGCCTGCGGACCAGAGTTGAGGGTTCAATTCTGGTCAAGGGCAGGTACCTCGGTAGTGGTTCGGTCCCAGGCCCTGGTCTAGGTCGTATGGGAGGCAACCAATTGATGTGTCTCTTTCAGGCTGATGTTTCTTTCTCCCCCCCCGGCCCCCACTCTATACAAAGGGGGGGAAAAAAAAGAGCCCTACTTGATATGGTTGTTAAGACAAGTAACTGAAAGAATGTCTGTAACTTTTATTTTTTTATCCTCACCCGAGGACATTTTTTCATTTTTTGTTCAGATAGAGTGGGAGGAAGAGAGAGAGAAACATCGACGTGAAAGGGACACATCGAGTGGCTGCCACCCGCATGACCAACCAGGGCCGGGGATAAACCGCAACCGAGGTACATGCCCCTAGCGGGAACCGAACCCGGGTCTCTCTGGACCGCAGGCCGACGCTCTAACCGCTGAGCCAAACTGGCCAGGGCTCTTTTTTTTTATGTAACTTTTTAATAAATATTAACTCCTAGCTACAGCAGGAAGGAGCAGATAAAAATATAAAAGAATGTCAGCTCTACGAGGGCAAGTATTTTTTTTGTCTTTTCATTGCTTTTTTTTTTTTTTAATCTTCACCAGAGGATATGTTATTTTTTGTTAGTTTTTTTTTTTAAAACCTCACTGGAGGACATCCCCCCCCCCCCCAATTTTTGTTCAGATAGAGTGGGAGGGAGAGAGAGGAACAGAGAGAAACACCAATGTGAAAGGGACACATCGAGTGGCTGCCTCCCCGCACAACCCCAACCAGGGCCGGGGACGAATCACAACCGAGGTACCTGCCCTTGACCGGAATCGAACCCGTGACTCACTGGTCTGCGGGCCAACACTCTAACCACTAAGCCAAACCAGCCAGGGCCAGAGGATGTGTTTTATTGATTTTTACAGAGAGGAAGGAAGAGGGTGGGATAGAGGGAGGGAAGGAAAGAGGGAGAGAGGTGGAGAGAGGTGGAAAGAGAGAGAGAGAGGGAGAGAGGGAGAGAGGGAGAGAGGGAGAGAGAGAGAGACAGAGAGAGAGAGAGACAGAGAGAGAGAGAGAGAGAGAGAGAGAGAGAGAGAGAGATGAGAGATGAGAGAAACACTGATCTGTTGCCTCACACATACACCAGAGGGGGGATTGAATCGCAACCTAGGTATGTGCCCTGACTGTAAATCGAACCCGCATCCTTTTGATGCACAGGGCGAGAATCCAACTAACTGAGCCACCCCACCAGGGCATTGATATAATTTTAATGTCCGAAACCTAACAAACATTTCTTGAATTAACAGTGTGTGTGTATATAAATATATAAAAGCAGAGGACGCGAAATTGAACATGGAGAGAACTCCCAGTTAACAAACTAACCAAAGTTAGCAGCTTTTTGTTTAAAAGAAAAACAAAAACAGTTGAGGGTTGTATTAGTGACACTTAAAGTTGGTGAAGGGGGAAGATGGGAGGCCAAGCATGGATTAGGAGATGAGATGAAGGAGTAGGATTTATTAAAATGGAGGAGAGTTAAATTTGGAAAAGTCCCCATAAATGATCGTATACACACTTATTCCACAGCACAGACAGAAACTCCCTGGACTAAAGAAAAATGACAAGCCAAAATAATACTCTCACACGAACACAGCTTTCAATTTTTTTGTATTGATTAACCTCTCCCAAAACTTTACACATTAACCTCTGAAAATACAATTCCATGATAAACATATTCAAGCTCTTTCCCAAAATGCTGTCTCTACATCATTTCTATATCTAGTCACATTTTTTCTTTACTCGCTTAATTGTATCTTCTAATAAACTCTAACATCATGAAATGGCACCTAGAACCTTAATGCTCTCCACTAATCTCATGTCATTATTCCTCTCCCATTACTCTAATTCCAAAGTGCTTGTTATTTCCTATACAAAACCAGCTGTCTTCTGCTTCTGTGATGTGTACATACCAGCTCGTGCCTCACACCCAACTCTTTCTGAAACAAACTGGAAAGCTCCAACCTTCCTGAAATCTAGGCAGAGCCAGGTCTCTTATTTATAAGCTTTCATTCTACCTTATATACACCACTCAGTACAATATATTGTGTGTGCATATATTATTCTGTAAATAGTATTATAAATTTCATTCAGTTACCTTTTATGACTCTATGTTGACTTTTTTAAAAATAAACTTTCATTTTTAGAGCAGTTCTAAGTTCAAAGCAATTACCACATGATCTTTTAGGTAGAACTGTCTTCCCTTTCTGTTCCTAAGAAACTGTCTAGTACCTGGCACCCACAAAAGTGGCATAATAATTAGCAAGTCGAAAAATAAAGATATACCTTGCCACTAATTAACATTAACAAAGTGGAAATGGCTAATTCAACAGTAAGTTTGTTTTTAATGCTATTGTGCATGGGATCCTTTTCTCATTAAAATCTCTATGCAGTAACATAGCTATTATACAATTTACCTTTTACTTTAACTAAAATTTCCCAATTCTGGACTAAAACACTGAAGCTACAAAAGGAAGTCAGATTAAAGCATGCTCCGCCCCTGGTCCCTCTCTGGAGAAGAATACTGCCTCCTGGCCAAGGTAATATACATTGTGTGTCAGTGTTCACCTAGGGCAGGTACACTATGTGAAAAAGGGAGAAAAATCTAAGTTTGGACATATCCAAACTAGAGCTTTGATAAGGGATCAGAAGTCAGATACAAACCAACAAATCTAACAAACTATAAACATAAAGTGGAACCAAGAGAAAATAACTAAATATAAAGTACTATATCAAGACCTGAACAGATTGGAAATAATGCAAGTTCAAAGACTGCAGGGATTTAATATGTGGATCTGTGGCAGTCAAGACATTCATTCATATCTCTATTATTAATCCAACTAAATTAAAATATAAAAAAGCAATACAAATGTATTCATTACCATTTTTAATAGAAAAATTTAAATTTAAATAAATTTATTTAAATATAAAGCCCTCCAAACTATTCTCTTACCATATTGAATCATACAATTAATTAATCATAAATACATGTTTTTGATTGGTCTGCTCTAAATTTAAAAAGTGTTAAAAATGTCATCAGTCTTTAAAATAGCTAACAAGTGAAAAAGAACCTCAAGGAAATTAAGTTGCCTATATTAAATTACCCTGTGCTAAATATTTGAGAGAATATTTGCAAACAGAAAACTGACAGACTTGTCTAACAAAATTTGCAATTTTTAAAAATTATAGTTTTTCCAAAATTCAAATACGACTACCACTTATTCTCCCAGCTAAAAATTACATCCTTTTAGATATTTTCCTAATAAACATACCTACTCATACAAATAAGAACTAACAGCTTCTTCATAAGAAATATATATATCCCCACTTAAATGACTGCACACAGGGAACAATAAAAATATTCTCAAGTAGGTCCTTTATCTAAAAGATATAAAAATCTACTACTAAAGAGGTTCTGGAAAAACAAAAATACTTATGGAAAAACGTATTTAAAAAACCCCTTATGAATAATTAAGTTTGTATAGCCCTACAATTTTCATATAAAAATTATTTCAAAAGTGTGGAAACAGCAACCATTACTTTACTACAGTCCTAAGAAAAAAAATTTAAAAATTTAACAAAAACACATATGGTGAATTTTTTTAATCTGATGAAGAAAACATCACTGAAGGCCAACCTTCTTTTCCCCAATTCCCCTTAAAGCATGTGTGAATTTATTAATCCATTAAATAAAGCTTTCCAGAAATAAAAATTAACATTTTACCCATAATTTATAGCTAAAGCTTAAAACTTGCAAAACTAAATCTATAACATTAATTCTAATTATGAAACAAGAACAATATTAAAAACCTTTGTCGCTGCATTGTGCACATTTCTGTTCTCTGGGCTAGGGATAAATCTGTAGTCTCCAAGAGATATTCTGAAATAGTTTTCTATAGCTTAGTTTCACAGGGGGGGAAAAAACACACAAACTTGCCGGGCCAGTGTGGCTCAGTGGATTGAGCATTGTACCATTGACGGAGAGGTCCCGGTTCGATTCCATGTCAGGGCACATTCCCAGGCTGTGGACTTGATCCCCAGTAGGGAGCGTACAGGAGGCAGCCAACTGATGTTTCTCTCCCACCCTCTCTCACTAAAAAAATCAAATAAAAACATTTAAAAGAGCACACAAACTTAAAAAGCCAAGACCATCTTCTTTTGGTGCCCCACCATTCCATACTCCCACTAATATTCAAATCTAGTAATAAATGCAAGGCAGTATTAGACAATGTTGATATCTGAAAATGTTAAATTATGGTGCCTGATATTAAGGAACTTAAAATTCAGTGAGACAGAAAAAGTATAGAATCCATGATAGGTAGACTTTAAGTTTCTTAAGTGAAGAATATGTACCTATTAAGTCTGATGAAGCAGTGAATAAACAAATTCTATGGGAACTTGATCAGAAAGATATGGGTTCTTAAAAATCCTTATGACTAAATAAATTTTAAAGAATGTGGTCCAAACCAGATAAAAGATGTAAAATTGTAGTGGTTCATTACTCTTTGGATTAGTTTAGGAGAAGTTCTTTTATAACCAATTAATTACAAAGAGGAAAACAGTACTATTACAGTGGAGAAACCTGGCCCTTAATGAAGAAATCAACCCTGGCTGGTTTGGCTCAGTGGTTAGAGCGTCGGCCTCCGGACCAAAGAGTTACAGGTTCGATTCCAGTCAAGGGCACATACCTCAGTTGCAGTTGGAACCCTGGTCGTGTTTTTGTTTCTCACGTTGATGTTTCTTTCTCTCTCTCTCTCTCCCTCCCTCCCTCCCTCCCACTCTAACGGAATATCAATGGAAAAACATCTTCAGGTGAAGATTAAAAGAAAAACAGAAATCATAGTTAACACCACTAATAATAAGACATACCAACAGAGGCCTAATGGTATGATGAACAAAGAATTGTACAACTTTAGTTCTGTGGTATTCTTGCCAAAATAGAAAAACCTGAATTTAATCACAAGGATAATTACATAAACCCAAACTGAGGGATATTCTACAAAATAATTGGCCAGTATTCTTCAAAAGTGTCATGGCTCAGGAACTCTGCCACATTAAAGGAAAGACATGACAACTAAATGTAATGTGTAATCCTAGATTGGATCCTGGATCAGAAAACTGAGATCAGTGGGACAACTGATAAAATCTGAATAAAGTCTGCATATTAGTTAATAGTATGCCATCATAGTTAATTTCTGCTTTTGTTCATTGTGCTGTGGTATGTAAGATATTGGCATCTGGTTAAGCTAAGTGAAGAGTACAGAGGAGAAACCTCTGTATTATTTTTGCACCTTTACTGAGGACTGAAATTTCAGGAGAAGAATCCAAACTAATTCCCAAACTATACACTAAAACTCAACTAATTAAAAGATCCAAGAACATAAAGAGAAAAAAACAGATGAAATATTTTATCAAATGAATCTTCACAGTTTCTCCCCAGGGTTCAAACTATTTCTTTACTCTCAATAATTCTCTTACAAAAGCTGGGCATCAATGCTATGTACATTTCCCCCACTACTCCCCCTACCCAACATAGTGGATATCTCTTGAAGACTGAGATTATGATAACTTTTCTAACTCAATTATAATCAAATTACACTTAAAACTATTTGCATATCTCATAGAGTTCCACAGGACTGTATATTATGCAATAAATGGAATTTCAATAAATCCTTGTACGGGGAAAAAAATCTGATAAAATCAATGATATTTTAACATGCCTCAAAATGCCATAAATGTTCAATCCCATTAAGAAAATTACTAACCAAAGACTGTTAAAAGCCAGAGCCTACAGCAATGGGAGCAAATTGTTCTTTCATCATTTATGTTTATATCTAGCATTTCCAAAGTTCTTTCCTTGTAATATAGTTGCCTAGGGCTGCTGTAACAAAGTACCACAAACTGGGTGGCTTTAAACAGAAGTTAATTCTCTCTCAGTTCTAGAAGCTAGAAGTAAAAAATCAACACGTTGGCAGGGTCATGCTCTCTTCTGAAGACTCTAGGGCAGGCTCCTTCCTTGTCTCTTCTGGCTTCTGATAGCCACAGGAGTTCCTTGGCTTGTTGCAGCATCAATCCAATCTCTGCCTCCATCTTCACATGGCCATCTTCCTTGTGTCATGTGTCCCTGCGTGACATTTTCCTCCCTGTGTCTCTGTTTTCTTATTTTTAAAAACAGTCATCTTGCATTAGGGCCCATCCTAGTTGAGTTTGACCTCATGTTAACTTAATTACATCTAGAAAGACTATTTTCAAATAAGGTCACATTCACAGGTATAGTGGTTAGGACTTCAACATATCTTTCTGGGGGACACAAATCAGACACAATACCCCTCTATTCGTAATATAATTATTTAGAAGTTAGTTATTCAGCACCATTTCAAAAAATGTTAACTAAGGAACTACTATATGCTATGCAATGTTCTAAATAAATAGAGTGGTAAATAAATTAGATGAAATCCCTGTCTTTAAAAAATGGCATTTCTACCTCATAGAATCAAACAATAAAGAGATAAATATGACAATTTCAGATTGTAAGACGTGATGTGCTAAGACTTGAAGGACGTGCAAGTGTAATGACCAAGGTAAAAGATTGGAGCAGAGTGATTATTCTTGACAATGGGGGAAGGTATTTGGTTTGCTTAAGTGATATGGGCATGTGGCAATGGGGCAGTTTACAATTTATAAGGCATACCAACTTTGAAATGTGATTATTAAAACATTTTATTTAAGTCTTCTATCAAACTTTGTACATCAAACTGTTAGACACTTAATTTTTAATATGCTATTTCAAGTTTGGATAATTTCAATTTGTATAGCCCACAATCACACCATGAGGGTGTGCTGATCAATAAACTATGAGTTACAAAGAACATTAACTTAGTAATTGAAGGCTAGGTCAATATAATGTGTTGTTATAATACAAAACTGCAACTGATACAGTTGTATATTTACTGTTTAATACATACTATGCTCCATAATTAGGAGAAAATTAACTTGAAGGGAATAAAACTTTAGCAGAAATTGAAAAAACAGTCTAGAGTAGTCCCCCAATAGAAGGCTTTTCAGAATCCACTGTCTGTGAAATGTGGAGTGGAGCAGAAAGTTACGTGAACTGTATGTATTAGTCTCGGAACAATCATAACCATACCGTTTCATCACTGCTCACTGGAACACCATGCTTGCCAGCTGCCCCAGGCAATCATCTTGATTAAATATACTCCAGAGATGCCTCTGATCAGGTTTCTCCTCTTTATGTCTCTAATGTTCCTCAATGCCAAGCTTACTACCTTCAATGGTAGTGAGTCAGGGAATTAGTGAAAAGTGCAAAAATCAATGTACTAAGTACAAAATTCAAAAATATTATTATTGTAGCTTAACATAGTTTAACACCATGATCTGGTTTAATGCAAACTATTATATTTAATTTCCAGTTTGCTAGAATCATTTCTTATGTCTCAGTTGTTACAAACATGAAGTATTTGTGTCATATTGTCTTTTAAACATTAGGTATTCTAGAGACTACAACAAAACCTCTACTAACTAAAATCTGCAGCGTATGAGTGGTATTAAGTGTCTGGGACAACTAAAGTTTTGCATTAATTCCCAAAACACTTATGAATATGAATGGCAAACCTAAATTATACTAAAGTCTCCCTTTTTTTCACTGCTCAGAGCTATACCTTTGTATCTCCTCATCCCAAAAAAGGCTATAAGGGATATTCTCAGGAGCGAGCTAGGTTTTAGTTGGGAGAATCTGGTGAAAAGGCTAAACATACAAAGGTGGGGTTTTTTTGGTATATAACCTACTACCTTTCTTTTACTACCCCTACCCCCATGCTCTACTATAGGTAAAATGGTAAGTTTCAATGTCTTCAGCCCCAGTTGCCAGTGCTCACACGACTCCACACCTCCAGTTCACCTATATCATCACCATCCCTATTCTTCCATTTCTGTAATCTCTTAACATCCCCAATGTCACAGTCACAGAATGAAGTGATCTTTTCTTCCAAAGTTTCCTAGAATATTACTGCCCACTACATACATGGCATTTATTTACAAAATTGCCTTGTTTTATTTCTACATGACTATTTTTAATTTAATATTAAGGCCAAGGTCTGGGACATCTTCGTACAGAAATATCTTAGCTATCTGGAATACAGCTGAAAACTAGGCCAAATATTGTCCCACGTTCTGAATTCTCTTAGTTACACTCTGTCTCTCCTAAACCATTATTCACTCCCACCCTCCACCTGTATACCACCCTCTAATATTACTACTCATTAGTGTCATCTACTTACTTCCTGACCACCTACCACTGCTCTTCACATGCACTGAAGATGTTTGCATCTTGGTCACATTTCTGCCCTACCATAAGTTTTACCATCATGGGCAATGTCTATCTAAAACCCAAGTATCGAGATTCTTGAACATTTCAGTTCCAAAGACCTTCACATACAGTCTTAGGAATTTGTTTCACAACCAATCTGACCTAATCTTTCGATATTCACAGCTCTCTCGTGCCCACACTATCCTTATATTTGCTCCTCAATCACAGCCTAGCACTTTCTCCTTACACTACCTATCCTTTTATCATCTTCTTAGTATGCCTACACATGAATGATCTTCTAAGCTATTTCCTCACCAATGTTTTTTAACACTGGTCCTTCTGTAGGACCTGTTATGCAGAAATCTAAGCCTAAAATAATTCCACAAACTATCTTCTTTTAAACATCCAAGCTATTAAACAGTGTTAGAAAAAGGATCACAGAGACATGAAAATTGATACCACTCTAAATTTTGGGTTCCCTGTCTCATTGTCTTTAACAAGTATTCTAAATTTTCACTAACCTAAGAAGACCCTTTTGTATGGCCAACTTCCACCCTCCTTGAGCAGCATTTAAACAAACAAACAAAAACAGAGGTCACTATTATGAACCATCTACTCAATAGATAGTTCTACCGCCTCTCCCTCATTTATTCTTTGTCCTTCAATATTACCTCAGAAAATAAAGTGTCCTTCCTCTTGTTCTTGGTCCATTCTCCCCAGGTCAATATTTAATTCTCTACTAGCTCTTCCCCTAATTCTACTGACTACTGAAGGGTCCCCTCTATCACTTAAAACATAAAAACTATAGCCCAGCCTATGTAGCTTAGTGGACTGAGTGCTGTCCCATGGACAGAGAGGTCCTGATTCGATTCCCTGTCAGGGCACATGCTGGGGGCTGCAAGCTCCATTCCCTGTGGGGATCATGCAGGAGGCAGCCGACAGATGCTTCTCTCTTACATCGATGTTTCTCTCTCTCTCTCTCTAAAAAAAAAAAAAAAAAAATCAACACAAACATATTTAAAAAAAACAAAACATAAAAACTATAGCCCCTATCCTTACTAGATACCACACTCCCTGTTTTCCTTACTAGAAAAGCAGCTTATATTCAGTTTCCACCTCATTTCTCATTCCCTCCTCTAATTTTTAAAAAATTTATTTTAGGCCTAATTCTCTGCTGAAAACTACTCTTTCAAAAAAAACACTAGGAACTATTTTATGATATTATAAAATTATTATTGAGGATTTAATATTTCTTAAAGTTATTGTAATTTAAAGATACACACTAAAATATTTACAGGTGAGCCCTAGAAAGTGTGGTTCAGTTGTTTGGGCATCATCCTGTGTAGCACCAAAAGGATGCCATTTCGATTTCCGGTCAGGACACATGCCTAGGTTGTGGGTTCAATCCCCAGTAGGGGTTATGCAGGAGGCAGCCGATTGATGAATAAAAAACATTTGAAGTGTACAGATGAAACAATATTAACCAAGAGCTTATAAATGTTGAAGACGAGTAATAGTTACATAGAGGTTCATTATACAATTGTATCTACTTTTATGTTTGAAATTTTCCTTAAGAAAAAGCTCATAAGAATAAAAAACGCAGACCTCTATATTATAGTATCCCTTTCAACTAGACCATGGGTTTTAACAATCACAGAAGTCACTGAGTCACTTGGGTTGGGGGAGTATTCCTCTCCCTGAAGCTTCCAAAACATTCCCCAATCCTTGCCTTCATATAACAGCAAACTGCATTAACCAATGGGTTGTGATACCTCCTACAGGTATGTTAGGCAGTTTAAAAAGTTGTTGTTGATCATTTTTAAAGTACCTAATGGCTCTAAAATCTTTATTTCAGATCTGTTTTTATAGCTGTAAAATTGACTTTCATCATGACATACCTATCATAAACTGAGCTTCTCTTCTAAATAGTGCCCCACATACCTGAATTTCAAAAAGAAATTGATTATAACAAAACTAAACCTTAAAATTATGTTTTTCCTCCAAACTACTCACCTAATCTAATGGAATCATCCTTCACGCTGGAAAATCAGAAACCCTAAGATCAGCCTTGACTCCTCATTAAAATCTTGCCCATTTTAACAGTAAAATGGACCAGAAAAAAAAAAATTGCTCCTCTCTAATCCTAATCACACTGCCCCTAGTGCCACTGTCCTCATGAATATCTTTTTTTCAATATTTTTCTTTTTTGATTTTAGAAAGAGAAGGGAGAAAGAGAGACAGAAACATCGTTGAGAGAGAGCATCAATTGGCTGCCTCCTGCATGACCCCCACTGGGGATCAGGCCCACAACCTGGGCATGTGCCCTGACCTCTTGGTGCATGGGTCGACGCTCAACTGAGCCACACCGGCTGGGCTCTCTCTCTTTTTTTTTTTAATCCTCATCTAAAGATATTTTTCCATTTATCCTCAGAGCAGGAGGGAAGGAGAGAGGAAGAAAGTGAGAGAGAGAGAGAAAGAAAGAGAGAGAAACACGACGTGAGACGGTCATATCAACTGGTTGCCTCCCGTACAAACTGGGGCTGGGGAGGAACCACAACTGAGGTTCGTGCCCTTGGCTTGGATCTAACACGGGACTCTGATCTGTGGGCCAACGCTCTAACCGCTGAGCCAAACGGGCCAGGGTCCCATGAATATCTCAATAGTCCCCTAGTCTCTAGTTTTCTTTCTTCCCTCAATTCAGTCCTCCCCCATCCTACAGCCAGACTGGTATGTGTGAAATGTTAATGTGATCACATTAGATCCCTGAAAGAATCTTTCAAGCTCCCTATCACTTCTAGGATAAAATTCAAGTTCCTAAGCACCCAAGCAAAAAATCTTAATGATCTAGCTCCTCCCTAGCCTTACCACCAATCTCTCCTTGACATTTTAATTTATGTCACTGGTGATAACAAACTACTTGTAGTTCACTGCAAACACTTTTCTGTTTCACATCTTCATGCCTTTGCTCATACTATTTCTTCCCTGAAATAGTCTGTTCGCCATTTTGTTTGTTAAACTGAAAGATTTCGGTTGGAGTTAATAAACACTTGATAAGGTAGCCAATAAAATAAATACAGAAAAGTGTTTTATTAAAAAACTAAATAGCCCTGGCGGTTTGGCTCAGCGGTTAGAGCGTTGCCCTGCGGTCCAGAGAGACCCGGGTTCAGTTCCCGCTAAGGGCATGTACTTCGGTTGCAGTTTGTCCCCGGCCCTGGTTGGTCGTGCGGGTGGCAGCCACTCGATGTGTCCCTTTCACATCGATGTTTCTCTCTCTCTCTCTCTCTTTCTCTCTCTCCCTCCCACTCTATCTGAACAAAAAATGAAAAACTGTCCTCGGGTGAGGATAAAAAAAACACAAAACTAAATAAAAATAGAAAATAAAGATTCTGAAGTTCATAATAACAATATAAAAATAAAAAAGTTATGTATAAAAACTTATCAAAACATACACAGGATAAATACAAACATAAATAGTCAACTCTTCTGGACTTTATTTTAAAAGATTTGACCAATGATTATCTCTGAAGAGTGAATTTATGGACTATTATTCCTTGCTTTTGTTTCTCTGTAGTTCTATAAATAATTATTAATAGACAATAAGAAAGAACTATAAGGTGTTTTTTTTTAAGATCTTTATAGAGCCCTGGTTGGTTTGGTTCAGCAGTTAGAGCGTCGGCCTGCGGACCAATGAGTCGCAGGTTTGATTCCGGTCAAGGACACATACCTTGGTTTCAGTTCAGTCCTCAGCCCTGGTTGGGTTGTGCAGGAGGCAACCAGAAGTGGTTCTATCACATCAATGTTTCTCTCTGTCTCTCTCTCCCTCCCTCCCACTCTATCTAATGATAAATAGAAAAATATCCGGCTAGCATGGCTCAGTGGTTGAGCGTTGACCCATGCACCAAGAGGTTATCGGTTCAATTCCTGGTCAGGGCACATGCCCAGGTTGTGGGCCAAATCCCCAGTGGAGGGGACACAAGAGGCAACCAATCGATGTTCTCTCTCATCATTGTTTCTATCTCTCTCTCCCTCTCACTTCCTCTCTCTCTAAAATCAAAAGAAAAAAGAAAAATATCCTCAGGTGAAGAATAAACAAACAAACAAACAAACAAACAAATAAATAAATAAATAAATAAGATCTTTATAGACCTATATAGACAGGAACGAATTACTATAAAGTTGCATATTATACCTACAGTTACGCACCTAGAACCGAGCCAAATTGTGAAAGACCTTCAATGTCGGTTCAAGAAACTTAACACTTTATCCAATGAGACTATATTTTATAAGTATTCATTTTAGGCAGGGTGTAGGAAAGACTAGAGGGATTAAAGCCTAAATATAAGCAAACCAATTAGGAAGCTATTATAATAGTACTGGCAAGAGATGTTAAGAAACTCAATCATGGTGCTAGCAGCAGGCAAACAACACAAGAGATAAATTCAAGAAAAAAAACATAAAGACCAAACTGGTAGCTCTTAGCAATGAACTGGATGTGGTGGATTAAAAAGAGAGAGCCGCCCAGCCGGCGTGGCTCAGTGGCTGAGCATCGACCCATGCACCAAGAGGTCGCCGGTTCAATTTCCAGTCAGGGCACATGCCCAGGTTGTGGGCCAAATCCCCAGTGGAGGGCACACAGGAGGCAGCCAATCGATGTTCTCTCTCATCAATGTTTCTATCTCTCTCTCCCTCTCCTTTCCTCTCTCTAAAAAATCAATAAAGCAAAAAAAAATTTTTTTAAAGAGCCACTGATATATTTCAAATTCCACACATTAGAGAATGGTTATAGAACATTTAAAGAAAAAACAGTAAGGACAAAGAATTGGAGAAGAAAGCACCTCCCCTGTGCTCAGTTTTAGAAGTGAGAGGTTACAGTGGATCTTTCAGTCAGAAATGTCCAACACAAAGACAGAAGTATTATGTAGTGTACAGGAAACTGGAAAACTGAATTTGGACTCAGGAAACACAGACTCTAATCTTGGCTTTGATATTTACTAACTTGTGACCTGGTAATTAAACTCTGATTTCTCACACTAAATCAATATATTTTTCAAACTTTGCTTTTTCTCTCTTTATGGCACAAGGACCTTTTTATAAATAGTAATCTTATGCAGATCATCTATATAGAGATAATCATATACAGAACACCAGCAGCATAAAAGAGTTTAACCTAACTTACTGATTTCAGAGAGAGGAAGGGAGAGGGAGAGTGATAGAAACATTGATTGGCTGCGCCTCCTACATGTACCCTGACCAGGAATCAAACCATCAACCTCCTGGTGCATGGGAAGACACTCAACCAGCTGAGTCACACCAGCCGGGTGGAATTGAACCTAACTTAATATGTTAGGAGCCTGGAGCCTTGCCCACTTATCAAGCCCACACCTCAGTGCTATATCTACAATGGCTTCTGAGATACTTTCATAAAATCATGAGCTCTATGAAAACCAAGGTGGGGGCAGGAACCACAGAGTGGAAAATTTCTTATGATCACCTTCAATTCCAGTACTTCAGCAGAAGTTAACCTGAAGTCAGAATAATTCAGAAAAAAGGAGAAAGTATTCCTAAGTATAACCTTGTTTGACCAGGAAAATATCCTAGATAGAAATGGAAAGCCTCAGAAGAAAGTTTCAGGAAATTAAGGCTCTTCTTGTGCATAAAAGCAAAAAAAAATCTTACCAAGGATAAGTAGATTTGACTTCATAAAAATTAAAACTTTGCACATAAAAACAAACAAGCTTAGAAAACTACCACAAATAACAGCCAAAGGATTAATATTAACATTTGAATAAGTTGTAACTTATAAAAATACTGAAACAGGGAAGAAAAGGGGGGGGGGTTGGGCAAAGGACAAAGACACAGGAAAAATGTCTAATGCACTTGTAGAAAAATTCTTGAGATCACTAGTGAAATACAAACATCATTTCATTATTGCTTTAAATGGTATTTCTTTGATCAATAGCTATGTTAAGCATTCTTCTCCCAAGAAAATATTTTAAGTGGTAATATGTAATAATGGCAAGATAAAATAAGATTGACTCTCTTATATTTCTGGTGTTACTCAATGTTAAGAAACTTCAAACTCTTTCCACAGAGTTGGAAACACTACAAAGATGCCTACTGCTACCATTTAACATAACAGTAAAGGTCCTAGCCAATGCTTTAAAAAAAAAAAGAAAAAAGAGAAGGGGGAGAGGAAGGAAGGAGAGGAGGAAAGGAGGGAGAGAGGGAGAAATTAGAAAGGAAGAGATCAGATCATCTACATAGAAAAATAATCAGAAGCTACAGACAATAAGAACTAGAGAGTTCAGCAGGATGGCCAGATACAAGGTATCAGAAAAATCCATAACAGTTCCCCCTCCAATGGCAATAACCAATCAGAAAATAAACACTATTCACACTGGTAACAAAAACCATGTATCTAAAAAGGATTTCTCAACCTCAGCATTATTCACATATTGAGAAGAATAATTTTTTGCTGTGGGGAGCTAGCCTGTGCATTGTAGGATGTTTAGCAATATTTCTGGCCTTTACCCACCAGATTCAGTAGGATCTCCCAAACTGTCACAACCAAATATCTCCAGACAATGCATATGGTCCTGGGGAGACAAAATTGCCCCTGATTAAGACCTAGTGATCAAGAATAAGTATATGAAAAAACAAAAGAAAGTCTAATTTTATTAAACTACATTAAAAGTTTTGCCCGGCCAATGTGGCTCAATGGATTGAGCGTTGTCCCATTGACTGAGAAGTCCCGGTTTGATTCCTGGTCAGGACACATGCCAGGGTTGTGAGCTCAATCCCCAGTAGGGGCAGAAAGCAGCCAATAGATGTTTCTTTCTTACACTGATATTTCTATCTCTCTAAAAAAATCAAAAAAAAAAAAAAAAAAAAATATATATATATATATATGTATAAAGTTTATATCAATGGAGTGCCATTCCACGCTCTTGGATAGGGCAACTTAGGAGTTCATTTCTCCCTCAAATATACCAATTCAATGCAATTCCATTCTAATTGTAGCTGATTTTTAAAACCCACTTATATAGCCTTTACTGTGTGCCAGCCACTATTTTAACACTATACACACATCCACAAATTTAATCCTTATAAGGGCAGAAAACTTCTCTTAACTTTGTTTTACAAATTACAAAAATGAAGCATCCAAGTGATTAAGCAAGCCCGGGATCATACTATTACTCAACAATAGGGACAGGATTCAACCCCAAACTGACTGTATTCACAGTACATGCTCTTAAACCACTTCACTATCCCACCTGGCAAAACAGAGATGAAACTCTGGAAAGACTGAAAGAGAAGTGCCTGGAAAACAATTACACTCCTAGACCCTGGAGGTAGTCAGCTAGATGAAAAAAAATTCTGGCTACCTTTCCTACTAATTCTGATAGGAATGACCACACCGGTTAGTGGGATTTATCTGTAGTAGAGATATAAGATTCTCATGTTCTCCTGGTGAGGGTACAGATTGATTCAACTATTTGGAAGAGTAACCTGGCAGTATTTTGTGAAACTGGGTCTATGCATACATAACCCAAAAATCAAATTCTTGAGTATATATCCATAAGGGACATGTATGAGGATAGTCTTTTTAGCACTGCTTCTGATAGCAGAGAGCTAGGGGAATCATAGGATACATAACTGTACTGGAGTAATGTTAAGTGAAACATGGAAGATGCACACTATATAATACTAAGAAGCCATTAGTAGATGCATCAGACAAGACAGGCATAGAACAACATGAACAGAACTACTGCATACAAATATGTGTGTGTGTGTGTGTGTGTGTGTGTGTGTGTGTGTGTGTGTGTGTGTATCTCAAGCATGTTAAATGAATAGCTATGGGAGGAGAGGAAAGAATAAATAATGCAGCCCTGGCCAGTTTAGCTCAGCGGTTAGAGCGTCGGCCTGCGGTCCAGAGAGACCCGGGTTTGGTTCCCACTAGGGGCATGTACCTCGGTTGCAATTTGTCCCTGGCCCTGGTTGGTCGTGTGGGAGGCAGCCACTTGATGTGTCCCTGTCACGTCAATGTTTCTCTCTCTCTCTCTCTCTCTCTGTCTCTTCCTCTCCCTCCCTCCCACTCTATCTGAACAAAAAATGGAAAAATGTCCTCAAGTGAGGATAAAAAAAAAAAAAAGAATAAATAATGCAGATAAAAGAAAATAAATAAGATGAAAGCAAGACCAATAATAACCATGTGCCATGAACTGAGGACAGGACTAATTCAACCCTCTGTACTTGAGATCTAGCAAGTAAATTTAAAATAATTCCAAAGTCAAAAATATTACAAGTTCTTCCAGAAAGCGACAAATACATAACAAGACCTTTATATGTGATAATATAATAATCAATAATCTTTGATTCAGCAATTTCTAGTCCTTAAATAACAAATTGTGAATATATTTACATGTAAAGGTGTCCACCTGTCCTAAACTATTTATAATAGCATAAAACAAAACCAAACAACCTGGGAACAACTTAATGCCCTACAAATGGAGAATAGTTACTTGTGAAATATTTTATATACCATTAAAATAAATGTTTGTAAAAAATTAAAATTAGCCCAGCCAGTGTGGCTCAGTGGTTGAGCGTCGATCCATGTACCAAGAGGTTGCCGGTTCGATTCCCAGTCAGGGCACATGCCCAGGTTGTAGGCCCAATCCCCAGTGGGGGACATGCAGGAGGCGGCCAGTCCATGTTCTCTCTCATCGATGTTTCTATCTCTCTCTCCCTCTCCCTTTAAAATCAATAAAGAAAAAATATTTTTAAAAAATTAAACATTAAATGTTTATAATATAGAAGGAAAACATAAAGAATGGCCTCTACTATAGATGTGTTATCTGCACAGAAAAACACTGAAAAGGAAATGCTTTAGCTATCAATAAGTTACATATTTATATGTGAGTTCCCGTGATTTTCTATGCATTTCCTGTTATAAAATATAAAATGTGAATGCTATTAATAGCTACTTTAGGTAACAGGATAATCCATTACTACCAGAACTGCCTCAGGCAAACCAGGACCTTTTATGTCACTAGGTCACATGGACACTACCATTTAAAAACAAAATAATTTAATTTCTAAATGTCATACTGATAACGGACTTACAGATTTTAGTGTTTAGAAGGCATTTATTGAATTTCTAAAGTGTTTTGTCAAAAAAAGTAATGGGGGTGCCCCAGCCAGTTTTGCTCAGCAGTTAGAGCACCAGCCTTTGGACTGAAGAGTTGCGGGTTCAATTCCCGTCAGGGGCAGGTACCTGGGTTGCAGGTTCGATCCCCGACCCTGGTCAAGCTTGTGCAGGAGGCAATTGATCTGTGTGTCTCTCTTACCTCCCCTTGGTTCCACACTCTCTAAAAAAAAAAAAAATCGATGGAAAAAAAAAGTAATGGGGATACCATCTACATTTCTATGTAATCTGTTATAAAAAGTTTTCCTTTAGTATCTCAAAGTATATCCTTAATAAACCAAAGGTAATTCAGGGTGTTAGTACTGATTATTTTTTATCACTAGTTATTTCTGCTAGCAAAATAAAAAATCTAATATAACTATACATACCAACACAGCTATAACTTTAGTCTATCAATTTAACACTACCACCATAATCAATAATATTTTTAAAACTCTAATTTAAAGTAGAAACAGCAAATACTTAAAATAAGCTACATGTCTTAGTCCTACTTCCTACACCAGCTGAACTAACCAGCTGAATTGGTTTTACAAAGTGAAATCACTTCCAAGGTGATATTAAGTTGCTATTTTAATACATTATATATCTGAATTTCAAATTCTATAATTACACTCTAGTTACATTTGGTATTATTATATTTGCCAAAATTAGTAAAATTGCCCTCATTCTAGTACCATAGTTACAAAAGAGGTGGCAGGTAGATATTGAAAACTCCATCATTTCAAAACAGATATCACTGTGCCATTTTTGCATAGCTATATTAATTTTTATTGTGGTAGTTCTTCATTAAATTTTATTTTACTTACTTTACAGTCCTCAAAATCCAAAATACACCACCACTTCCCTTTTCATGCCTTTCATATGCCCATAAGACAGAGGCAGGTCATGGGACTACCTTAAGAATTCAAGTGAGAGCAGACTCTATAACTCATGTAACCAGAGTTAATTTAGACATTATTCCTGGTTTTGCCATTCTTTCTGACCCTCCACAATTAACAACCTGCCCATGTCTCAATCTAATTAACTCCTCTAAGGTAGGTGCTACACAGGGTAGAATACAGAATGTTAATGAAAGCTGTGAGTGTTTCTTCAACCAACACTAAAATGAGGAAGGGTGACAACACAAGCTTCCAATATTCTTAAAAGGGATCAGAAAATTATTTTTTTCCAAAAATTTGTCCTGATAAACTTTTATTATTCATAAACTATTTTCAGTAAAATTGTATAACAGCAATATAAGTGTTAAATTTTTGTGTGCTGTTCTGTTAAACTTCAAGGTTTGAGAGGATTCCTTCAAAACCCTCTTTCATTTGCTCAATTCTCTTCTCAAGCATATTAGACTCCATTAACAGCCAATCATGTAAGCTGAGCTGCAAGTGACCTGAGTGTTGCCATAGCAACAGCTGCTTTCTGAAATACGTGTTATGCATTTTAAAAGCTCACAGAGAAGATACTACATCTATCAATTAACAACCAAAGCTCAACACAGCCTATTACCCAAATGAAACGAAAAATTTAACTAACTTAACAGGGCAACTTCTTTTTAACATAAGAGATATTTGGTATTGAACCAAAATGCTATTTTGGTTTTTAAATTTCAAAATCAAGCCTATAATTAATAACACATAATAGCTGCATACCATTTAGTAATGCACAAAATTACTACAGTAAAGGAACGAAGAATAATCAGGACTACATTTAGCAATGGACCATAAGGATAACGAATGAGCATATGCTGTAATTAACTGCTAAATTTTCATGCAATTATGCTAATGAAAAAGTTGGCCCTAAATGTGGTAGACTAAAATGTTTTCAACACACATGATGTGTGTATGTGTGTGACACACACTTCATAGATAATGAAAAGATATGCAGGCAAATAATAAACACAAAAGACATTCTGTTTTCAAGAAAGAGCATTCTTTTGGCAACTCATCAGAAACAGACTTTTCTTCAAAGACTATCCTGAGGAAGTTCCGTCTCATAAAGAGATACACAGCTAGCCAGCATAAAGCGGTGCATTTGAACAGTGGCAATTCTATAATAAGAAACTTTAAAAAATAAACGTGTCTTCGGAAAATAACTTCAAAATCAATAATGAATGTCCACGATTAAAGGAAAAGAGTAAACAAAACTTAACAAAATCTATTTCTAAAACTATACTCAAATATGTAATTCATGTAAATAAACAATGCAGAAAAAGTATTATTCAAAGTGGTTTTCTAATCAGGGGGGGAAATTGCTACAAATAGGATAACTAGATAAAACATACTGAAATTATTAATAACCATACTCTAATACTCAAAAACTGGAAAAATATGTTGAATAGCATATAAACTGTGACATAAGAGTCTGTTTTGTGCATATTCTAACTTTAAATTTTGTACAACTTCAAAGGAAGGATTTTTTAAAACTTGGTACTATATACTAAATTACTATAGCAGATATTCAGTAAGTAAGGTATAACAAGGATGAACATTTTTAATGACTGTTTTGTGAGAGAACTAGCAACAAGTCATCATAGCAATGACTAGGTGTGGCCCCAGAACAACCCTAGAAGGACCAATGATGGAAGTATTATTGTATTAATGAATTATTCATTAATCTAAATAATTCCTTTGTCCCAAATGTTATTCGATCTCTAAACAGTGGGAACTATAGTACAATTCTTCTTTCAATATAAAAATTTCACATTTTATTTCAATCCTGTATTCCTTATACTTACACAAACTCTGAATATGATCAAACTGTTAGAGTTAAAAAGTCTAACAGATATAACTGTTACTAATAGCTAAGCACGTCTAAGCAATTTAGATGTGTAAATTTATGTGATCTTCACAATCTCTCTTATAATCTTCAATTTACAGATGGTGAAACTGAGTAACATAAAAGATTAGTAACTTATCCAAAGTCACATAGCCAGTAAGTGTGGAATCAATGTTTTAAACCAGACAGTCTGGCTCTATATCCCTTTTATCCTTAACATTATCCACAAAGCCTATGTAAATGACTACAATCCTTCATCCCTACAAACTGATGTTTCTCCAGTCACCTTTCACCCTTTCTCTCCTTAGTTTAGCTAACTCATTCATCATCAAATCAAAAATTTGGGGGTGACATCTAGAAAATCTAAAACAAATGGGATCAGATTATGAAAAAGTGAGCAAAGGAAATTTTGACCAAAATACAGTTTGGGCCTTCCAATTGAAGACATAGAGAGGATTCAAACTTAAACAAAGAGCAGGAAGTGGGGGTGGGATATTATCAAGGATATAAATCAGTAGATCAGTAATTAAAGAACTGCATTCCAAATTCAAATTAGTTTCTGATTAAAGAGAAAGAGCTGAAAGCAATGGCTGTCAACCTCAGAATTAAATCCAGGTACTAGTATAAAGTGTTCTTCAAGCTATAGGTTTGAAATAATGTTGATGGGTTACAACTAGCAATTTTCAATGATCTTGAATATATAAAGTGAGGGTATGTACTGTCTCATGGAACTTTTGCCCAGTTATATATTTATATATTTATAAATTCATGTGTGTGTGTGTGTGTGTGTGTGTGTGTGTGTGTGTGTGTGTACTAGGCTGCAATACAGAACATCTTATATTATGTATCACAGTTTCATAAGTTAGAAAGCTAGTATGCTCTAAATAAAGTATGCAGATCTGTGGAGAGCCCCTAAGGTGGGTGTTAGGGCCTGAAGAAAAGCAGAGCAGCACTTGAGATACTGAAGCATTCCACTCCCCAGATAATCCATAATTAGTTTGGCAATTGTGAGTACTTAACAGCCTGCCTCCTCCACAACCATACACCTTAGAACACTATTTCCCTACCTTTCTTTCCATTATCAACCCCCCACCCAAGTACCTTTTTTAGATATATTCTCCCTGATCACCCTCCTCTCTGTGAAATTTTAGTACCACAGATATACTGTGTATCTGCTTGTTTACTGTATGCATATCTGTGGCTTATACATAAAGAGGTCAACTTTTTTGTACCCCCATAACCAATTTTTAACCCTTTGAGAATGCATGCCTTGGAGTAAATAAAGCTTATCACATGCCACACAGTCTAGGGAGAGACCTATGAATGAAACAAACCTGTAGCAGAGAACCTCACTCCAGTTACCTAAACTGACCAACTTAATCCTTTTTTCATGAGTATGCATAAACAACCAAGAATTACCAAATCTGAATTAAAACAAACAACAAAAATAACCAAAAAGGGAACAGAGGGTAAAGCTGCCAACCACAAAGGATTATTTCCAGGCCTTGAAATTTGGTTGTGTTCCCTTGTGGGGGTGATCACTTCACAAGTTATATAAATGTCTAATTACTATGTTGTTCACCTGAAACTAATATAATATTGTGTGTCAACTGCAACTGAAAAATAAATAAATAATTTTAAAAAATAAATCTAGTCATGTCCCCCCAGCTGGTTTTTGAAACCTTGGGGAAATTGTGACTCCTTTTTCTATATAAGTTGTCTATAACTGTCTACCATTGTATTTTTGGAGGGGATAACTTGTTTCTTCAGTTTCACAGGTCCATAGATAGAAAGCTTCATCCATACTATGATTTTGATAAGAGATTTGGGACTAGAGCTGATAAAGATTTAGATAAGATTTTAAACTCTAAATTGATACTGTAATAGGATAAGACCTTTGGGGACTTTGGGATGGGGTGAATGTATTTTGTATGTGAGATGGATATGGATTACAGAGGCCAGAAGGAAGACTATGGTAGTAGTCAAGATTTTGTCAACCCATGATCTTCAGGCCTTGTTACTACTCCTGTGTATCTCACTATACAGCAAAGAGTTAGGAACTTTAAAATAGAGAGATTATCTATCATATATTTTACAGTAGGGCCCAAACGAAAACACATGGCCCTTAAAAGTGAAAGAGAAAGGCAAAAGATCAACCATCAGCAGAAGAGACAGGAGAGATTTGAAGCATGAGAGGAACTCAATCCTCTATTATCTCCGTTCTGAGATGAAGGATACCATAAACCAAAGAACGTGAGTGGCCTCTAGAAACTGAGAATGACTCACCTCCCCCAAATCAACAACAAGAAAAGAAATAGGAAGGACCTTAGTCCTACAACCATTTGGAAATCATTTCTGCCAACAATCTGAATGATCAAGAAATGGTTTCCCTCGTAAAGCCTCCAGAAAGGAATTAGCCCAACCAACAAATTTTAGCCTTGTGAGACTGCACAAAGACTCAGCCTAGTCCACTGAATTTTTGACCAGTGGAAACTACCAAAAGCTAAATCTGTCGTAATTTATTACAATGGCAATAGAAAACTAACATACGAGCTGTTACACCAATTTTGTAGATCAGAAATCTTAAGCACAGAGAGATTAAGTTAACTTGCCCAAGATCACATTACCAACACCTATTAAGTACAAACATACCTTGGAGATTACTGCTGGGTTCCAGACCACTGCAATAAAGCAAATACTGCAATAAAACAAGTCAATATTTTTGCTGGTGGACGGTCTTGCCTTCAATTTGTAAAAAATAAAACGTACACACACACAACATCTGTGAAGCTCAACAAAGCAAAGCACAATAAAACAAGGTATGCCTGTAGTATATAGCTTGTGTTCTTCTTAACCACTGAAGAAGACAACATGAACAACAAAAAACAGAAACAGTTGAGCATCCAGAATGAAATCTGAAGACTTGGCAGAACTAAGATATATCGAGTTACATTCCTCCTTTATACTTTCAACCAAATCACTTGGTTCAGGACTAAATTATATTTATGTAATTATGGCAAATGCTAATGTTGATTTTCAATGTTTAAAAACAATTTATAGTCAAAGTATAGTTTAAATTATAGACATATAATTATAAACAAAGCCTAGACAAGGTAAAGATAATATCACTAGTTTAAAAAACTATAAGATAATAAGGAAAGGTAAAAGGAATATTAGATAACTAATTCCCTTACCTTTCAGAAAAGTAAGATAATAGGTACTACCTAAAATTGATTAAGAAATAATGATATAAGTAAGAATATGACAGGTATAAGGGTTTGGAGAAGGGGGTGAATATTTTACTTTTCATTTTGTACATTTCTCTGCTTTTTTAAAACCATGAGCACATATCTATAATTCCTAAAAATATTTATTTGTAACACACACATGGCATCTTGGCGGCTGCTCTTGGTTGGGGACCGTCCTGCACCTAAGGCAGGAAAATGGTGGCCACAAAGACGATGAAAAAGTTGCTGGAGTCGATCAACTCTAGACTCCAACTGGTTATGAAAAGTGGAAAGTACGTGCTGGGGTACAAGCAGACTCTGAAGATGATCAGACAAGGCAAAGGGAAAATGGTCATCCTCGACAGCAACTGTCCAGCCTTGAGGAAATCTGAAATAGAGTACTATGCCATGTTAGCCAAGACTGGTGTCCATCACTACAGTGGCAATAATATTGAATTGGGCGTAGCGTGTGGAAAATACTACAGAGTATGCACACTGACTATCATTGCCCCAGGTGATTCTGATATCCTTACAAGCATGCCAGAACAGACTGGTGAAAAGTAAATCATGCCCTGGCCGGTTTGGCTCAGTGGTTAGAGCGTCGGCCTTTGGACCAGAGAGTCCCGGGTTCGGTTCCCGCTAAGGGCGCGTGCCTTGGTTACAGTTTGTCCCTGGCCCCGGTTGGGGTCGTGTGGGTAGCAACCACGTGATGTGTCTCTCTCACGTCGATGTTTTTCTCTCTCTCTTCCTACCTCTCTCCTTTCCGCTCTATCTGAAGATAAATGCAAAAATGTCCTCGGGTGAGGATAAAATAAAAGTAAATCATGCGAAATTTTTCTTTAATAAAACTGGCCAGAGCTTGGTTTAAAAAAAAATAAAAAATAAACACACACATGGATGTGTGTCAGGTCAGGTGTTCTGAGAAGTAGATCCAAGATGAAGTTAGAAATGCAAGAAATTCTTCATTGTGAAAAATGTCTATGAATAATGAAGAGGAAAAGGAACAGGAGTTGAGTAAGCAGAGAAAACCTTTGGGCTTCAATGCAGGTCTGACAACTCTGTGATCCTCATACCAGTGCAGCTCTGGACTGCCAACCCAATAGGGAGCTCCGGTGCAAAGACTGCCCTCAGAGAAGTCCCAAGTTGGGAAGAAATGGCTAGACCCTATTATCCTGCTGTGCTCAGTTACTGGCGAGGAGCTTCCTAGGGAGAATGTGGCCATGGCTAAATGCTGCAGCAAATCTCAAAAGCTCTGTAACTGGAGGCTGTCAGCTAACAACATTCCTCAGGGCAGGTTTATATCAAGGGATAGCTAAGCAGAACACCTACACAGGGCCATCACATATGTCATATATATAAGGGAGTACTCTACGACCAACAAACATGTTAGACAGCAGTAATATTCAACTATGCTTCCTATGTTAAGCCCTAGAGTTTTTCAGTGGTACCTCTCCAAGGCAGATTATTCAGGCTAGTGAAGAAAGCCAAACACTGAGGCTTTGCATTTCTATGCCACATTCAACCAAAGTAGCTCCCCTTTCATCTGTTTTATATACTGCATTTCTCCTTAAGAGCTGTTTGAACAAGACTGCTTTGCTAAAAAGAATTTAAAAATCATGTCACAAAAATAACTTTTAATTGAAAAAAGGAACAAACGTGTGTTTAGAATTAACTGTTATGCTTATGTGTAAGCCTGAACCTACAACGCACACACAAAATTGACTGGAAGCATAAACATCAAAATGTTTTAATAGTAGTTACCTACTGGGAGGTGAGATGAAAATGTTTTTTCTTTTTGATTACTTGTATTTTCTGTACTTTTTACAATTTATATTACAAGATTTTGGTAATAGGGAAAAGTAAACTATCTTAAAAATATATGTGAAAAGAAGCTCTGAACTGACCAACTGACTCTTGTCACAACTTCAGAGCTGTATTACTACAGAAAATTACTTGGCCTCTTATTAACTCATTTAAAAAAAATCACATTTGCAAATTATAACACGTACTTCAAAAAGTACTCTGCCTGTTAAGACACAATATATTCATTTAATTTTTCCACAAAACACATTCAACTAATGAAATCAGGCATTTAAGTAGCACACAAATAACTAAAATGTATCATAATTTTCAGGAAATTTTCAATGACTTTAAAACATAACTGTCAGAAAACAATTTACAGTCAAATAATTCACTAATCATTTCAATTTTATAGAATCATTCAGTATTAGCAGCAACATCTGTGGTAAAAAGCACATAACTGCATATTATTCTCTTACTTTTCCCAATCCTGTAGCCAAGAAAGCTTCTAGTGTTCCCATTTAATAAATGCAGAATTTGATGTATGAGGCCAAGGTCACTAAGCGAATAAGTGGCAATGCCAGCGAAAAACACTGATTCATAATTAAGTGATTTTTAGACTTCACTGGTAAGGCTCCTGCAGAACTCACACATTCAACCAGACTCTTATTTTAACAGAATCACAGTACATTCATTTTTAAAAGAGCTAGGAAAAAACTCTAAATTTTTAGCAACTTGTATTTTCAAAGAAAAATCATGTATCCCAATACATCTTAGGATAAACGTTAATTGACACAACTGGGGGTTTCAATAATGGATGATTTTCCAGCTCTTGGTAGATTTTATTTATTTTAGTTTTGAATCTATAAGTAGGCTAGAAACAACACAAAAATGAAGTGTCTCTTACTTTTTTAATGAGATATTTATCTCTTTAAAAATATTATAAAGCCCTGGCCAGTATGGCTCAGTTGGTTGGAGCATCATCTTGTGCACAGGAAGGTCACGGGTTTGATTCCCAGTCAGGACACATATCTAGGTTGCAGGTTCGATTCCATGTCAGGGCATGTACAAGAGGCAACGGATCGATGTATCTCTCTCTCTCTCTATCTTCCTCCCTCTCTAAAATTAAAAAAATAGTGTATATACTATATAGCGCATGTTTTTTCTCTTGCAGATGCTTCATATACCTATACTCTATTTGGCTCTCAATACAGCCAACTAACTTCGAAATATGGATAGAGGCCTGGCCAGTTTGGTTCAGCAGTTAGAATGTTGGCCAGTGGACCAAGGGTCATGGGTTCAACTCCGGTCAAGGTCACATACCTGGGTTGCAGGTTCGATCCCTGGCCCCAGTCGGGATCGTGTGAGAGGCAACAGATCAATGTGTCTCTCTCACGTCGATGTCTGTTTATCTGTCTCTCTCTCTCTCCACCCCCTCTTCTTCTCTCCCTCCCACACTATCTGAAGATAAATGGAAAAGTATCCTCCAGTGAGGATTAAAAAAAAAAAAAAGGAAAAATGTCCTTGGGTGAGGATTAAAATTTATATATATGGATAGATAGGAAATAAAGGTGAAAAGCTAATGTCCACATATCTGTAGATAACTCCTTTGATAGCATTAAGGAAAATGTAAAGATACACTGAGACTTGAAAATAGAAGAGCTTTTGAAGAAGGATTTTAAAGCTAAAGTAATATACTGAAATGATAAACAAATATAAGTGAACTCAGTGATGTAAGTGCAGAACCAAAGAGATAAATGGCATATTTCATCTTCAGCAACTTATAAGGTTAGGTAGATAATAACTTGGGCTACTGACTTACATAACCCATTCATCAATAAAGTACATTTCTACAGTTTCACTCAAACACTTCTCTATTTTTTTTTATTATTGTTTACCAAAGCAACAAATCCCTTGATCTGTAGCTGCCATTCTAGCCAACATACATGTGCTTAGTAAGATCAGAATTGTCATTAGCATTCAGATTAGCCCACAAATGAAACTTACAAACTAAAAATTATTGCTCCTGCTAAATGCATTGCTTAAGATGGAAACCATATATTTTATTTAAATCCTCACCCGAGGATACTTCTCCATTGGTTTTTAGATAGAGTGAAAGGGGGGGGAGAGGGATTACAGAGAGAGGAGAGGGGAATATCAATTGGTTGCCTCCAACACAACCCCGACCAGGGCAGGGATTGAACCTGCAACCAAGGTACGTGCCCTTGACCAGGAATCAAACCCAAGACTCTTCGGTCAGTGGGCCAACGCTCTAACCACTGAGCCAAACAAGCCAGGGCGGAAACAGTATTTTTAATGAATGTGTGTGTACACACAGATATGTGTCCTTCCACACAAAAGACCTTAAATTTAGGAAGTGAGGGTTAAAAGGTAAATAAGGATAGATTCACAGTGAAAGTAAGACTTCTCCACCGCTGACCCAGAGGCAATTGGACCCACTGTGACCAATTTTCTCTGTATCTTTCCAGATGTATTATATATACATGCTTAAACAATGTATGTAATTGCTTAAGCATTATATATGTACATCTCATACCAAATGTACATCTCATATACTGTATATATGAGATGTACATTTTTTAAACAATACAATTTAGAGAAATAAAAACACAATGACAATATTTTTATATTTGGTATTTTTGACATCCACTCCACACATTTCCATTAAAAGTTTACCACAAAGTACAAATTAACAAAGCACTGTCATCAAGATGTAAAGATCAACAACTAAAGAACCTGGAACAAGGTATAAACATTTAACAAATGTGCTACCTACTACACTCCACCCCCAACACACACATATACATTAACAGCATGGGCTAGAAAGCTAATCAAAAGAAGATACAAACAGAATTAGCATAGCAGGTGAACTTCAGATACTGAAATACACGACTGTTGTTACACAAAGGCCACAATGAGGAGGCTACCTAAACTGGTAATTCAGAAACAAGGGGGAAAAAGAGACTGCAAAGCATTCCAACATGGAGTATTCAATTCTTATGAACTGAAAATTAAGTCTAAATACTTGATTAATTTATGGTTAAATATTTTTTGCAGGTAGTTTACAGGCGATGCTATATATTTATATTGCATCACTTCAGAGAGAAAATAAAGTCAGCTTTTTTCTACCATTAATGATGATAAATTGGGTCATTTAGTTAATAAGATGGTAAGATGTACAGACCTTTCCCTTTGCAATTTGTGAAATTATGTTACCCAGAATATCTTTCATATAATGGTGTTAGAATCCATTGATGGTCTTTACCTGAATCAGTTACTTCATCAGGTATTGCAAAATAGTAATTTTCTAATTCTTTTACTTTTTCCACATTTATTTGCTGACATTTTTCTATTAAAAAAAAAAAATACCCCCCCCCCCCCACATACACACAACCAGGGATGAACTATAGTATAGCTCTAGCTAAAAATGCAGCAAAAATGCTTCTTTATCTTTAAAATTTTTTTCAGAATAGAAGTTGTGTCATCTAATGTGCAGGCTTTGAAATTAAAATGTTCTCCCTTCTCCTTAGATATTGATTCTGATAACATTAAAATATTGAGGTAGTGATACTCTAACCTAGACATACAACATATAATAGGGCTGCTGGTCCCACTTACGTCAGTTTTCTAAAAACTCTACATCAAGCAGTCATTTCTGATGACCTAAACTCATTTTTATCAACCTTCACTCTTTTACATCTTACCACTCATCTGTTCTACTTCTATTATAATTAGTACTCTTTTCTCCTCCCCGAAATAAAATGTCTATTCTTCCTGGGCTCAATACATACTATAAGGGACAAACTGTTTATATAACTGCAAATTGTCAGCAAACACTATCATTCAATATGTTTTCAGCCCTGGCTGGTTTGGCTCAGCAGTTAGAGCATTAGCTGGCAGACCAAAGGGTCATAGGTTTGATTCCTAGTCAAAGGCATGTACCTGGTCAGGGTCATGTGGGAGGCAGCCAATCACATCAATGTTTCTCTCTTTTCCACCCTCCTTCCCTCCCTTTCAGTCTACCTAAAAAAATCAAGGGAAAAAGTATCCTCAGGTGAGAATTAACAAGAAAAAGAAGAAATGTATAAGTTAGAACACCTCTGAAACAACTAGGGGGAAAACCCAGGCTGGGACATTTAAAAATAAGAAGCCTGCCTATGTATGCCCGGCCAGTGTGGCTCAGTGGTTGACCCATGTACCAAGAAGTAGCTGGTTCAGTTCCCGGTCAGGGCACATGCACAGGTTGTGGGCCCAATCCCCAGTGGTGGGCATGTAGGAGGTGGTCAATCAATGTTCTCTCATTGATGTTTCTATCTCTCTCCCTTCTCCTCTCTCTAAAATCAATATAGAAAAGAAAAAGAAGCCTGCCTATTTTTAAAAATTAAGTATCACTCTTTCCCTTTGGTGTTCCACTGAAGATCCTGGTGTCGCCATGGGCGGTAGCCCCACCCAGTGTTACCAGTATTTTAAGAACAAGCCGTACCCAAAGTCTCGCTTCTTCCAAGGTATTCCTGGGGTAGAAGAAGGCAAAAGTGGACTAGTTACCACTATGTGGCCACATGGTGTCAGATGAATATGAGCAGCTCTCCTCTGAAGCCCTGGAGGCTGGCTGCCCATATTATTTTTTTTAATAAATGAATTCTTTTTTTAAATATATTTTTATTGATTTTTTGAGAGAGGAAGGGAGAGGGAGAGATAGAAACATCGATGTGCGAGAGAAACATCAATTGGCTACCTCCTGCATGTCCCCTACTGGGGATCGAGCCCACAATCCAGGCATGTGCCCTGACCAGGAATGGAACCAGGAACCTCTCAGTCCATGGGACAATGCTCAATCCACTGAGCCACACCAGCTGGTCGATGCTGCCCATATTTGTGCCAAGTACATGGTGAAAAACTGTGGCAAAGATGGCTTTCACATCTGAGTTTGGCTCCACCCCTTCCACATCATCCTCATCAACATGATGATGTCCTGTGCTGGGACTGCCAGGCTCCAATTGGCCAAGTAATCATGTCTATCTACACCAAGCTGCAGAATAAGGAGCATGTGATTGAGGCCCTATGCAGAGCCAGGTTCAAGTTCCCTGGCTGTCAAAGGATTCACATCTCCAAGAAGCGGGGCTTTACTAAATTTAATGTGGATGAATCTGAAGACGTGGTAGCTGAAAAGCAGCTCATCCCAGATGTCTGTAGGGGTCAAATACATCTTTAAGCACGGTCCCTTGGACAAATGCTGGGCCCTGCATGCATGAGAATCTTGGTGCTGCAGCCACCAACAAATCCTACTTCCTGTCCAAAAACTAATAACAATAAAGTAAAAAGTAATTATCTTAGGAAAAAAGAACGAGTTATTCTGTTTAAAAAAAAACACAAAGCCCTGGTAGGTGTGACTTGGTGGTTAGGACATCGGCACATGCAGCAAAGGGTCGCAGGTTCAATTCCTGGTCAAGGGCAGATGGCATGTGCCTGGGTTGCAAGTTCAATCCCTGCCTCAGTCGAGAAAGGGAGTCAACCAATACATCTCTCTCCCCCTCTCCCCCACCTCCTCCCTTCTCCTCTGTGTAAAAATCAATGGAAGGATTAACAAAACAAACAATTTGATTAAAAATGGGCAGAGGATCTAAATAGACATTTTTCCAAGCAGACATACAGATGGCCAAGAGGTATATGAAAAGATGCTGAATATTACTAATTATCATGGAAATGCAAGTCAAAACAAACCACTGAAATGTCACCTTACACCTGACAAAAGATAAGTGTTGGTGAGAATGTGGAGGAAAGAACCTTTGTGCCCTTTTGGTAGAAATGTAAATTGGTTTAACAACTATGAAAAACTGTATGGAGTTTCCTCAAAAAATTAAAACTAAAACTACCATATGACCCAGCAATTAAACTTCTGGGTATTTATCAAAAGTAAACAAAAACACTATTTCAAAGAAATAGTTATACAGTATTCTCCTGTTCACTGTAGCATTATTTACAGTGGCCAAGACATGAAAGCAACCCAAGTCTCCAGCAATAGATAAATGAATAAAGAAAATGTCTCACACACACTCACTCACTCACTCACTCACTCTACACCACTAAAATATTATTCAGCCATAAAAAGGAAGGAAATCTTGCCATTTTTGACAACATGGTTGCACCTTGAGGGCATTATGCTAATGGAATTAATCAGAGATGGAAACACAAATACCATACAAGCTCACTTATAAGTAGATCTAATAAAACTAAAACAAAACAAACAAACCCCCCAAAAAACAACAGCAACAACAACAAAAAAAACATCAAACTCATAAACACAGACAGTGGATTGCTGGTTGCCAAAGGTGGGAAGGGGAGGGAGGAGAGGTTGGGTTGGACGAAATAAGTGAAGGTGAACAAAAGGTACAAACTTCCAGTTATAAAATAAATAAATCCTTGGCATATAATACATAGCACAGTGACTATAGTTAATAATACTGTATTGTATATCTAAAAGTTGCTGAGAGTGTGTCTTAAAAATTCTCATCACAAGAAAAAAAATTGTGACTGTGTGGTGATGGATGTTAACTAGACTTATTATGGTTATCACTGCACAATCCATATAAATATTGAATTATTATGTTGTACACCTGAACTAGTATACAGTCATGTATACTAGTTACATGGATACATTCTAAAAAAATGCATCATTAGGCAATTTTTGTCGATGCTCAAACATCAGAATATACTTACATAAACCTAAATGGTATAATGTATTGCTTCTACGCTACAAGCCTATACAGCATATTACCAAACAACCCAAGATTAAATCAAGGACAAGAGAAAACGATTCAATCAAGAGACGTGGTAAACATGAGGTATATGAGGCTGCTGCCTGCATAGCAATGCATACTGTTTTACTGCAAAATATTTTTATAAGTAGAAAGAATACAGTCTAAAGTAACAATAAAAGTATATAAATAACTGTAATATGTCAATAAATATGTAAAAAAATAAAAAGTAGATAAAATAATGATAAAAGTATAGTACACAAATAGAGAAACCAGTAAAATAATTATTTATTGTGTACTGGGAATAATTTATGTGCTATACTTTTCTAAAACTGGCAGTACAATAAGTCTGTTAACAGCAGCATAACCACAAACATGTGAGTAATGGATTGCGCTACCACTGTACTATAGCTGTGACATCACTAGGCAACAGGAATTTTTCAGCTCCATTATAATCTTATGGGATTGCCATCATACATGTGGTCTGTTGTTGACCAAAACGTCATTATGCGTCACATGACTATATTGTTATATGTCAATTATACCCCAATAAGAAAAAAGGACACCAGTAAAAAAAAGTATCTTGATGTAGTTGATGTTTCCACGGGTGTACACTTACATAAAAAAAATTAAATATGTACATTTTATTGTATGTCAATTCAAATTCAATTAAGCTATTATAAACAAAGCTAACTACAGTTTTGAATAATTAGTTTCCTCCTTCCCTTTCCATAAATAAAAACCAACAATAAATGTCCTTTCAAATTGGGAAACATTAAATGACATTAGTTAAAATAAGGACATAGATGTGGCAAGAACACTGTAGCTCAAATTTCATTCCTCATCACCATCTTTTCCCCAACCAACTTCCAGCCTAGAGTAACCAGTTAACATGGTCCATCCATTGTGGCTTCCCATTCCTCTATCTTTCAGTGCTTAGAGTCATAACTACCACAGGCAAACATGAGAGGCCAAGAATTAATCATGGAGATATCTTGTTCTGATACTGTACCAGTGAATCAATACTAGCAAGTATAAGAAAAATAAAGTCCTATTTTATCAATCTAGTGAAGGCAGGTTCAACCCTGATATAATTAAGAGTAAGCATTTTTGTTTTGAAATTGAGGTATAATTCACATACCAAAAAATACAACCTTTTAAAGCATGCGATTCAGTAGTTTTAGTTTATTCACAAGGTTGTATAATCATCATCACTAATCCCAAACATTTTCATCATTCCAAAAAGTACCCTATACCGATCAGCATTAACTCTCCATTCCCCCTATCCATGAGCCCTGGCAATCATTAGTCTACTTTCCATCTCTCTGGATTTCCCTAATGTGAACAATTCACATAAATGGACTCGAGTATACACTATATGAACTTTTGGGTTTTGCTTTTTTCACTTTACACAATGCTTTCAAAGTTCATGCTACAGCATGAATCAGCACTTCATTCCTTTTAATGGCTAATATATCATTGTAAAAATATATCACATTTGTTTATCCATTCAGCAATTGATGATTAGAGAAAAGAGCAATAAACAAAAAGTAATTATCTCTGTGCTACAGAAACAATAATCTTAAAAATGTGATTAAAATGTTTTCATTACACGCCCTGGCCGGTTTGGCTCAGCGGTTAGAGCATCGGCCTGCGGACCTGAGAGTCCCGGGTTCGGTTCCCACTAGGGGCACGTGCCTCGGTTGCAGTTTGTCCCCGGCCCTGGTTGGGGTTGTGTGGGTGGCAACCACTTGATGTGTCTCTCTCACATCGATGTTTCTCTCTCTGTCTTCCTTCCTCTCTCCCTCCCGCTCTGTCTGAAGATGAATGCAAAAAGTGTCCTCGGGTGAGGATAAAAAAAAAAAAAAAAAAAAAAGTTTTCATTACAACAACAACAAGGTTTATGTATTACTTTTTAATTAATTAGATTGGGACTAATATGAAGAAACTATATATTCTTATTAAAAGGCATAAATACTATCCTGTATGTAGTAAGCATTATTATAGAGTGTCAGTTGTCACCAATATTAATTAGTAAATTTCATGTAATTCAAATAAGAATCCAAAGGGCTTTTTGCTATTATTTTTTTTTAATGACCACATGCATATACAAGAAATAATGCTGTAGACCAGCCACAGATCAAAAAGTGTAAATTAGAACCTGTTTCAAATATTACATAGTCACAGAAAACAACCTGACATAGTATGAATATAGAAACAGAACAATATCAATATAAAAGTATACAATTGAGAAAAGATTGCCATAAAAATAAAAATTTTGAATAAAATAAGGGTAATCACTCAAGTCAGTGGAAATATAAAACTTTTTTTTTTTTAAGTGCTAGTAATCTTCTAGATGACAAACTGGGTACCCTAATGTTATAAGACATATCATAAAAACCTCTATATTAATGTGAATTGTAAAAAATAAAAACAATAAAAATCCTGTCGGAAAGAGTCTGGGCAACACCTTAGTCACAACTCAAAACTAGACACCATAAAGAGATTCATATAAAAATGAAAGTTTTGCTCTGGCCAGGTGGCTCAGTTGATTGGAGCGTCATCCTGTACACCACAAGGTTTCGAGTTTGAGTCCCAGTCATGGCACATACCTCGGTTGCAGTTTAGATCCCTAGTCAGGGTGGGCAACCTATCGATGTCTCTGTCTGCCTGTCTCTCTCTCTCCACCCCCTACCCTCCCTCACTCTAAAAATCAATAAAAAAAAAAAAAACATATCCTCGGGCGAGGATTAAAATAATAATAAAATACACCCGGCTGGTATGGCTCAGTGATTGAGCGTCGACCCATGCACCAGGAGGTCACCGGTTCGATTCCCGGTCAGGGCACTTGCCCAGGTTGTGGGCCAAATCCACAGTGGGGGGCATGCAGGAGGTGGCCAATCGATGTTCTCTCTCATCAATGTTTCTATCTCTCTCTCCCTCTCCCTTCCTCTCTCTCTAAAATCAATAAAGAAAATAATAATAATAATAAATACATAAAAATGAAAAGTTTTTCATTTTTATATGGAAAATAAAAACATTTGCAGCACAAATAACAAAGTATTAATGTTTTAACACTAAGTGAGCTACTACAATTAGAAAAAGGCAAACAACCCAAATAGAATTTGGGCAAAAGACGTCAAAAGAACAATTCATAAAAGAGCAAAACCAAATGTCCATGAACCTTAAGAAAAGATGCCTAAACTCATCATACTCAAGAAAATTCAAACTAAAAGTAACAATAAGATATATAGTCGGCCCTCATTTATCGCAGTTAATGAGTTCCAGACTCTACTGGGATAAATGAATTTCCGGGAAGTAGGATTCTTTATCTATACACAGTCATCCCTCGCACGGCTTCACTCTACCGCGGATTTTTTTCAAATATACTGTACGTCAGTGGTTCTCAACCTTCCTAATGCCGCGACCCTTTAATACAGTTCCTCATGTTGTGGTGACCCCCAACCATAAAATTATTTTCGTTGCTACTTCATAACTGTAATTTTGCTACTGTTATGTCTTAGGCGACCCCTGTGAAAGGGTCGTTCGACCTCCAAAGGGGTCGCGACCCATAGGTTGAGAACTGCTGCTGTACATAGTAGTATAGTGCTTGAAAAAACTGCGATAGAGTGAAGCCGCAAACGACAAAGCGCAAAGAGGCGAAGGAAGACTGTAACATTATACCTATTGGGCTGGCAAATGTTTAAAAGCTATAGTGCAATTCCTGGCAGCGATGCAGGAGAAAAAGTATTCTCACAAATTCGTAGTGAAAATTTTTTTGTGGAAAGCAATTTGGCAACACTTACTGAAATAAAAAATATAAAAACTCTTCAACCCAGCAATTCAACTTCTAGAAGTCTATACCACAGAAATGAAAGCATCTGAAAGTAAGGGCATATATTCAAAGATACAATATTGTTTAAAATGGCAAAGAATTAGAAACAGAATATTACCATAAATGTGAGAATGATTAAATAAGGTTTATATTACATACCATAAAGCATTCATTATGGAGTCATGAAAATAATTAGTTATGCCACAGATGAATAGCAGAGTTACACCATCAAAGGTGTTCTTAGTGAAAACAGAATGCTGCAGAAAAGTATATATAATGATCCCTTTTCTTAAAACTCATCATCACAATAAGCCTATACATGTAATTGGGAATTCAAATATCTGTGTAAGATTATATGAAAAGAGAGATAAATATGGAGTGATATATAATACAATGCTATTAATATAGACTTAAAAGTTTTTTTTTCTTTATTTTTAGAGAGAGAGGAAGTGAGAAGGAGAAAGAGATAGAAACATCGATTGGTTGCCTCCTGCAATGCCCTCCACTGGGGATTGGGCCCACAACCTGGGCATGTACCCTGACCCAGAATCAAGCTGGCGACCTCTTGGTGCATGGGTCGATGTTCAAGCACTGAGCCACACTGGCTGGGCACTATTAACATAGATTTAAGATGCGGATAGGAGTTGTTCTGATGCAGTGGGAAGGAAAAGTTGAGAACCACGTAAAAAAGAATGGTACGGGGGGGGGGGGGGGGATACTCATTTCTGACTATTTAAAAGTATAAACTACATTTTTTATTTTTTAATTGGCCGCTTCCTGCATGTCCCACACTGGGTATCTGGCCCACAACCTGGGCATGTGCCCTAACAAGAAATCGAACCGGCAACCTCTTGGTGCACGGGTCGACACTCAACCACTGAGCCACACTGGCCAGGCTACTTTTTTTATTTTAAGCAGATACATCAAGATATAAACGGTGTCCAATATAAGAATAAAAGAATTACTTATATATAATAAAGAAAACTACACTAAGCATTGATTGTTATAACACACTAAAAAAAAATAGTGGTGCCCAGCCAGTGTGGCTCAGTGCACTGAGCGTCGACCCATGGACTGAGAGGTCCCAGATCGATTCCCAGTGAGAGCACATGCCTGGGTTTCAGGCTCAATCCCCAGTAGGGGGTGTGCAGAAGGCAGCCAATCGATGTTTCTCTCTCACAATGATGTTTCTCTTTTTCCCTTTCTCTCTCTAAAAAAACAATAAATAACATATTTTTAAAAAAGATAAAGTCTTCTTTTTTAAAAACTGGTAAAAATATATAAACATGAAATAGAAATGAGATATCAATCGAATTTGACTAAGGAAAAGAAAATCATTTAAAGTGGCAATATCACTGACTAAATTTATATTATCTGAAAATAGCCCTAGTGGAAAAATACGCATATTTTGAACATATAGCTCCTGCCATTTACTAACAGTGGTACTACTTGGGTCCCCTCCCCACGGTGGGGAGTCTATCTATTCTTCAAATAAACTTTTCCTTTCACATACCATTGGACCGTGAACTCACTGTTCGATTTTGCGAGACAACAAACCCAAACACTGCCTCGTGATTTCAGTACTATATAAACAAACATATCTTTATTTTTAAAAAATAAACTAAACACTAACAAACTGAACTCAATAAATTATTAAAAGAATTACACACCATAACCAAATATGATTTATTCCTAGAAAGCAACAATGGTTCAAAATATAAAAATCAATCAAGGCAATATACCACATTCATGAAATGAGGGGGGAAATTACATGATCATCACAATTCATAAAGAAAAAGCACTGGCCGCCCTGGCCGGTTTGGCTCAGCGGTTAGAGCGTCAGCCTGCGGTCTGGAGAGACCCGGGTTCGGTTCCCGCTAAGGGCATGTCCCTCGGTTGCAGTTTGTCCCCGGCCCTGGTTGGTCATGCGGGTGGCAGCCACTCAATGTGTCCCTTTCATGTCGATGTTTCTCTCTCTCTCTCTCTTCCTCTCTCTCCCTCCCACTCTATCTGAACAAAAAAAATGGAAAAATGTCCTCAGGTGAGGATAAAAAAAAAAAAAAGAAAAAGCACTGGCCAAAATTCAACACCCTTTCATGATTAAAAACATGAAAGGAAACTATAAAAACATAAAAACAAACTAAGGAAACTATCTCAACATAATAAAGGTCATATATGAAAAAAATCACAGCTTATATCATATTCAATAGGGGAAAGGCTGAAAGCTTTTCTCTAAAATCTAGAAGAAGTTAAGGATGCATAGTTTCACCACTTGTATTCAAAACGGTACTATAAGTCCTAAGTACTAGAAACCATACCAATTGGACAAGAAAAAAGAATAAATTGCTTCCAAAATAGAAAAGTAAAACTGTTTGCAGGTGACATATATATAAAACATTCTAAAGGCTTCACACAAAATAACTTATAGCACTAAAAAAATTTTTAGCAAAGTTGCATGACACAAAATCAACACTCAAATTCAGTAGTGTCTCAGAAGGATCCAAGAGGGTTGCAGAGTAGGTGAATGTTACTCACCTCCCAGGACCAAACTGAAAATACAATCAAACTATAGAGCAATCAACCTGAATAACCAACTGAAGACTAGGTGAAGAGAAATCTTATAAGCCAAAATTTACAAAGAAGCCACATCGAGACTGGTAGAAAGGGCAGAGATGTGAAAAGGGATGCCTACCCCCCAACTCCCACAGGCAGGCCGCAGCTGAGATTCCAGAGGGATATCTCAGCTGCAAAAGCTCCCCCTGAGAAATGTGGGATCCCAACCCCAAGTCAAAGCTCCCCAGTGCAGAGTACCACAGCTGAGAAGAGGCGCCAACATAGTATCTGGCTGTGAAAATCAGTGGGGATTCTGTCCACCAGATAGAGACAGGAGTCTGCTAGAGACACAGATGCCCTCTTAAAAGACCGACACACAAAATCTCATTCATAGCCACTCACCCTGGGCTCTGGCAGAGGGAGGGCACAGCAGACTACAGTGTGCATGAAAAGAGACTGAGGTTTGTGGCTCTGCTGTGAGAGCTGAGGGGGCAGCCACTAGGATTCCTGAGCTGAGTTCCTCTCCCATACTACAGGTGCCATCTTTCTTGGGTGGAGCACTCCCCTTGATGGAGGTGGAGGTAGAGGAGATGGAGGAGGAGGAGAATTGATAAATGCAACAATATGGATGGATCTCAATTGCATTATGCTTAGTGAAAGAAGTCAGAATCAACCATACTACATGATTGCATTTATATGACATTCTAGAAGAGGCAGAACTATATGGTGAGAAAAGAGATCAGTGCTTGACAGGAGCTGAGGTTAGAGGAAGACTTACCACATAGGGGCATGAGAGAATTGTTATAACTCTGTATTCTGATTCTGTTGATGGCTGCAAAACTGACACATTTGTCAAAACTTACGAAAAAATTTTTCTCTATGCAAATTATAGCACAACAAACCTGACAAAAACATTTGCTTATTTAACATTTCTCACGATATTCTTTTTGGTAAGTTGTTATTTGTACTGTTTAGGATTGAATTTTACGTGAATTTTAAAGATTTTAGACTTATGGATATAATGAATATAGTAATATCCTTTCCACTTTATAAGTTAAAATTTAAGAGTTTATCACACTTATCACTTTGCAATCTATTACATTTCCTATGTTCCTTATGAATTTAAGTTTCCTAACTTAATGTTACATAGCCTCCAAATTAAACGGTCAGAGTACAATTCTGAAAGTGTGGTCCTTAGACTAGCAAAAGCATCTCCTATGAACTTACTAGAACTGCAAAATCTCCAGTCCCAACTCTGACCAACTGAATCACACACTCTCAGTTTGGGGCCCAACCATTCCCATTTTAAGAAGCTCTCAAGGTAATTCTCATACAGTTTAAGAATCGCTAGCCACAACTCCAGAACAATTAAATCAGATTCTCTGGGGGTGGAGTGCAGCCATCAGTATTTTTTAAACTCCCCAGATAATTCCAATGTGTAACCATCGTTGATTTTGATTCAGTGAGTGAGTGAGAATCAGAGGTCAGATTTTTTTTTTTTTTTTAAATCTTCACCCGAGGACGTTTTTCCATTTTTGTTCAGATAGAGTGGGAGGGAGAGAGAGGAAGTGAGAGAGAGAGAAACATCGACGTGACAGGGATATATTGAGTGGCTGCCTCCCGCACAACCCCAAGCAGGGCCAGGGACAAACTGCAACCTAGGTATGTGCCCTTAGCGGGAACCGAACCCGGGTCTCTCTGGACCGCGGGCCGACGCTCTAACCGCTGAGCCAAACCGGCCAGGGTCAGAGGTCAGATTTTTAACAAACACCCCAGTTGTTCCTAATGTTAGCACTCTAAGGATCTCTGGTTTAAAAAAATAATTCAAACACAAATACTGACTACTACCTACTACCACAATGCACTGTACTTTTTTATTACTGGTAAACTTTATCTACTTGAATTCTTTGAAATTAGACACAACCCAGACATTTTAGTATCTGGAATTATACAACTAAGAGGAATAGAAAATGAAAAGAACAAAAGTTGTATTACCTGGATATCTTATTTAATACAGGAGTTAGAGAATATATTTCTAAGAATTGAACTACACAGCACGTTTCAGTAAAAAAAACATGAGGTACATTTAGCACAAGTCAGATATTCACCACTTTTTAAAAAATGAAATACACATTATAACTATAGAAAACCCCATGATTATTAAACATTTAATACTAGCACAAGTCCTATTTGTTTTGGATTTTTAAAAACATTTATTGAAGAAAAGTAAATGATACTTGAGCAAATTATCAACTTTTGCTATAAAAAGCTGATGAAGTTTGGCCGGTGTGGCTCAGTGGTTGAGCGTCGACCCATGCACCAAGAAGTCGCCAGTTCGATTCTCAGTCTGGACATATGCCCAGGTTGTGGGCCCGATCCCCAGTGGGGGGTATGTGGGAGGCGGCCAATTGATGTGCTCTCTCATGGATGTTTCTATCTCTCACTCCCTCTCACTCCCTCTCTCTCTAAAATCAATAAAGGGAAAAAAAAATTTTTTTAAAAGAAAAGCTGATGACATTATATCCTCTTTGTAAAACTTGGGAATTTTAGTTAAGACCCCACATTTCTTTCTTCCTTTTCTGTTAAACATTTCTTTCCCCTTTTTCTGTTTTCCCTTAGCTCTCCATTTATAATCTTTAAAAGCAGAACATATATAGCAAAACATACTTAAATATATATCACTGATAGTTTACAAATCACTTTCAGATACATTCTCTCAGCCGCATTAACAAGCATTATTACCAATTTACAAAACAGGAAACTGACTAAAGGAGGCATATGATTTGCCCAAAAATAAAATAAGAAGTGATAAAGCCAAGACTTAAATCTATACACTCTCCTGCCTCCCACTGACTGATATTTAAAACCTACTTGCCCTGGCCGGTTTGGCTCAGCGGTTAGAGCGTCGGCCTGCGGTCCAGAGAGACACGGGTTTGGTTCCCGCTAAGGGCACGTACCTCGGTTACAGTTTGTCCCCGGCCCCTGGTTGGGTCGTGCAGGAGGCGGCCACTCGATGTGTACCTTTCACATGGATGTTTCTCTCTCTCTCTCTCTCTTCCTTCTCTCTCTCCCACTCTATCTGAACAAAAAGTGGAAAAATGTCCTCGGGTGAGGATTAAAAACAAAACAAAACAAAAAAAAACCTACTTTCCCTGGCCGGTTTGCCTCAGTGGTTAGAGCGTCAGCCCGTGGACCAATGACTCGCGGGTTCCATTCCAATCAAGGGCACATACCTAGCTTGCGGTTTGTCCCTGGCCCTGGTCAGGTCATGCAGGAGGCAACCAGTGGATATGGCTCTATCACATCGACGTTTCTCTCTCTCTCTCCCTCCTTCCCTCCCACTTTATCTGATGAAAAATACCCTCAGGTGAGGAATAAAAAAAATTTTCTTTTTTAATTAAAAAAAAATAACAAAGACCTACTGGCTCCTGGAATAATAGTTGCAAAGTAATTCTTCTCAAGATGATCCCTTACTTCCTGAAGGTATAATTTTTCACTTCTTGGAATCCTGTTTCGCATCATAAAATAGTAAACAAGAACACACTTTCTTGTGTTCTTGTTATTTCAACCTATATAAAACATGGGAAATGAATGCTTCAGGAAATGTAGACTCCTATAAAATAGGGATTCCTTTTTGTAAAAATCTCCCATTGTGAGAGATTGTTTCAGAAGGTTTGAGAATAATAAACGCTGGTAGAGATGTTGTTCCCATGGAGACTCTTAGGCAAAAATCTACATTCCTAAACTTCTGTATCTAATAATTCAACCACACCTGTTTTACAGTCAAGAATCAAGAAATTGTTTCCTATTGTGTTCACATTAAACATCTGAACAGAACTGAGCTACTTATGTTAGAAAATATTTTGTGGACTGGTGCTTATAGTTTTCACAGCCTTCTGATTTACTAACTAGTCTTACGGGAGAGATCAAATCATCTTTTGCCCCTATTAAAAATGTCTTCCTCCCCCTGGCCAGTTTGGCTCAGCAGTTAGAGCATCGGCCCGCAGACCAAAGAGTTGTGGGTTCAATTCCAGTCAAGGGCACATACCTCGGTTGCAGTTCATCCCCCACCCTGGTCAGGGTCGTGTGGGAGGCAACCAATCGATGCATCCCTCTCACATCCATGTTTCTCTCTCTCCCTTTCTCCCTCTCCCACTCTATCTGAAGATAAATAGAAAAATAGGATTAAAAAAAAAAGTCTTCCTTTAATGTCTCACTAGCATATTCAATTATTATTTTTTTGTTAATCCTCACCCAAGTATATTTTTTCAATTGATTTTTTTAGAGAGAGTGGAGTGGTGGAGTAGAGAAATCAATGTGAGAGTGACACACGGATTGGTTGCCTCCCACATGTGCCCCAACCATGGCCAGGGATCAAACCAGCAACCCAGGTACATGCCCTTGACCAGAAATCAAACCGGTGACCTTTCAGTGCGCAGGCCAACGCTCTAACCATTGAACAATACCAGCCAGGGCAGCATACTCAATTTTATAGGAAGATACAGTCAGCCCTTGTTTATCACGGTTAATCAGTTCCAGACTCTACCACAATAAATGAATTTCTGTGAAGTAGGGTTCTTTATTTATAAATCGAATATTTTCATAGAGCATAGAAAACCTGTTTACAATCTTCTAAATACGTTTTTTAACATTATTAGAGCCCTCTAGACATGAAATAACACCCTTTAGTCACTATTACACTCGTATTACCCAATATATTAGACAAAATAAGACATATTAGACGTTACAAATATATTATTGTACATTTAATTACACACACACACAGTTCTTACACACAACCACTAACCTATGAAAATAGTGCAACTTGTTCGATGATGAAGCGATGAAGATGAAGAGATGTACTACACAGCAAAGAAGAGCAAGGATACTGCTCCGCTGAAGGCACGACCTCAGTAGGAGTCTTCAGATGGTGTAGTATCTTCAGCAGGTGCGTCGTTGTCTTCTTCTGCTGAAGGAGTACTAGGAGTAGGTAGTGGGTGTCTGGGTGCGCGGCTGAAGAACATCGTGATAGGCAGTTGCTGGCGCTGTCTTTTCATATGCATGAGGAGGCTTTTGTAGGGTTCTATCGCTCCATCAAGTGCATTCCGGAACCGCAATGCACGCATCATTTGTGGGTCCTATTGGCCAATCATGTCCTGTGCTACTTTAATAGTTCTCAGGACTTGCGAGAGACGCTCAAGTGTAAGGCCAACTTCCTCCTCCTGACCCCCAGGAACCTCCAGCTGTTCTTCCTCCTTCTCACTCGCAGACTTAGTCATCTCCACCAGATCCTCGTCAGTTAAGGACACCTGTTCTGGACGATATTCGCCCTCCTCAAGGATCTTCTGGAACGTGTTGTTCACGTAGTCCTCTGCTGCAGGCTAGTCAGCAGAGGCAGCTTCTCCATGGAGAATGACACTCTTCAGATTATATCTCTTCTGGAAATTCTCGAACGAACCCTTGCTCGCCATGAAATCCATGAACGTTGCAGAAGAGGGTCCTGGTTGAGGTTCGTATGCCGTATAGAGCTGCCTGCCTTCTCCTGGATAACGAGTGAATCCAATGGAATGTTTTTCTTGTGGCTGTCGCTGATCCAAACGGCTAGGGCAGACTCCGTTTTCACTATGAACTTATTACGACTTGTCACGACACACTATGCCTCCTTGTTGAAAGAGACAGTAGCCGGTGCACGGATGTTCTTTTCATCTTTACGAATGGAGTGAATGGTAGACTCATTCAATTTGTAATGGCGGGCAACCTCCAAGATTTTCTTGCCATCTTTGATCATATTTAAGAGTTTCACCTTCTCCTGGATAGTAAGCATCTTCCTCCGGTGCTTAGTTTCATCGTCAGAAGGCTTAGAAGCAGCAGCATGTTTAGAAGAGCCATCATGGGGCTTAGATAAAAGTTCTCAGAAATCGCAAACACTTACAAGAGCAAAGATGCTTCCAATGTGTAGCGATGTAGAAGTGTGTATGAGAGAAATGAATTTGCATGAGGCTGGGCCAATCAGTGGCCAGGATAGGAAGAGGATAGGATAGCCGATCAGTGAACAGCACGCTCTGATTGGCTTGGTTTCACCACACCCGATTTTTTGGAAAAAGTTATTGCCCACACACAAGGAGTGGTCAAGCGGTTGCACCTGGTGTTGAAGGATTTGTGGGGGTGCTCGAATACATAGGCCTACAGATCATACGTACAGTAATTTTAATTGTAATTGTAATACAGGGGTGTATAATTGACTCAGACAACCGAGTGTGCACTGCATCATTTTCACTGTCTTGATCAACTTTTTAATGAATCTGTTTGAAAAAATCGGGATGGAGTGAAGCCGTGAAAAGTCGAAGCACAAAGTGGCGAGGGACGACTGTAATGTCTTTGCCGAGACAGCTGCTTTATTAAAATACTTAAAGATTCTGTATCTGATTGTTTATTTACTGATATTATAACTTACAATAAACATATATTTGGTCTTTATGGCACAGAGCTCCTAAAACCCTTATCACTTCCTAAGTGATCAGAGTGATAAAAAGTATCTTTTGTTATTCATAACAAGCCCTCTTCCATACCTGTCTATGTTAATAAGGAGATTTTTGGCAAGTCCAGAAGAATGGGAGCTTGTTGCTCTGGAACCAACCTCTAGAGCAGTGGTTCTCAACCTTCCTAATGCCGCGACCCTTTAATACATACAGTTAGTCATGTTGTATGTGGGCGTTATCTGCATGTGGACAGACCCACCTGGAGACGGATAGAGGAGTGGTGTCTCAGTTCCTAAGACCATCGGAAATATGTGTTTTCCGATGGTCTTAGGCGACCCCTGTGAAAGGGTCGTTCGACCCCCAAAGGGGTCGCGACCCACAGGTTGAGAACCGCTGCTCTAGAGGGTTAGCAGGTTCAGCCCCATCCCCTGACCTCCAGGGAAGGGAAAGGAGAGGGGCTAGAGGCTGAATTAATCACAAACAGCGGATGATTTTATCAATCATGCCTCCATGATGAAGCTTCCACAAAAACTCAAACCAATGGAGTTTGTAGAGCTTCTGGGTAGGTGAACAAGCGAAGGTGCTGGGAGGGTGCCACACCCCTTTCTCCTTACCTTGCTCTATGCCTCTCTTCCATCTGTCTGTATCCTTTTAGAATAAGCCCACACTAATAAGTAAACTGTTTTCCTGATTTCCACGAGCCACTCCAGCAAATTAATGGAACCCAAGGAGGGGGTCACAGGAACCCCCAATTTATAGTCAGTTGTTCAGAAGCATAAGTAACAATACGGACATGCTATTTGTGTTTGTGTGTGCATGAAGTTTTTGTGTGTGTGTGCCTAAACAAGAAAGGAAGGAAGGGTGGGTTTCCTTGCAGGACTGAGTCCGTAACTTGTGGGATCTCATGCTAACTCAAGGAAAATTGTGCCAGAATAGATTAAAATTTTAGGATACCCAGTTGGTTTCATGGAATTGCCTGATTTATGGAAAACCTACACATATGGTCACAAGGTACTCAATGTTGTAGTACAGGAGAGGGGAAATATAGGAGTGTTTTTCCTATTCATCACATAATCAAAAATTGTTCCTGCTTAGAGGATTAGTCAATTGTATTTTCTCATCATCATTTGAAGACACTGGCCTGAGGCTCTTGATGTCCTTCAATGTTTTTCAGTGTCATTCATAACAAGTTTACATCCAACAAGACAAGAATCTTAAAGGCTTTTTCATTCACTTTCACTTCTAAATGCTGTTGACGTGCCTCATCATTAACCATTCCCAAAGTGTTTTTAGCCTTTCTTAACTTCATGAAAATTTGTCATTTTTCACCCTAGTTACTCTGGCCAGATGTAAAAAAAAATGAAGATAATTTTTTTTTCAAGATTTGAACAAATTTACAAAACTTTACATAGAGTATTCTGAATTAAATATCTTAGAATAGTAACTGCAAAGCATACTTAATCTGGACCATCTTTCACAGACCTAGGATTCAACAGGTAACAGTCTATCATTAATAGTGGGATACTTAAAGGAAAAACCACGGTATTAACCAAATACTCAGTATTGGAAGAGATAATTTATATAGGATTTTTTTTTTTATTAATTCACTACTTAATTCAGAGTGGGGAACATGTGGCAATTCAATTCACTAGCCACATATCCTGTTAAATCTATTATTATAGGAGCAATAAGTCTTTCTTCTTTGATTATTTATCTTCATTTAAAATAACTTAAGATGCCTTAAATATTTTTAATTTCAGTAATTAAAGATCACTATCATGATTTCACTGACTTTCAGAAGATACGAGATTTTTATTATGAAAGGTCCATGTCATTATGATTTACATCCCTACTTTCAATAATAAACTAAGCCATAGTTTTCCTGAAGAAAATATAAAGAACAATTTCCCAAAGTTGTGAGAAAAAGTAAAAGTTATATTTTGGACATTAAATCTATGCGCGTGCACGCAAGAAATACAAAAAAAATTTTAGAAATCTAAGCAGAGAGTTCAGAGAAGAGCAGTGTGAGAAGTTCTATCTAGAACTCATGATTTTAGGTGGTAAGAGTTATAGTTCATGTCAAAAGTGGTTTTCTAATGGCTAGTTACAAAGTGCCAGTTTTCTACAAGTTAATTCCACCTTATGCAGGACTACTTGTATTTTAAGTTCAGTATGTCACAAGTTTCTACTTTTGCCTTCAAGGGTTACAAAGTTCCCCTCACCCCTTTTTTGAACATTTTATGTTAAATGCATGGGAGAAAAAAATTTTTTCCTCTACCCTTCTAGGTTCTAACAGCTGGTCTAATAATCAGATTGACATAAAACAGGCTAATAAGAGAAAAACTGATTTAATTCTGTGTATACGGGGGCCCCACGAAGAAAATGAGAGGCAAGGACAAGGCAGGCACTTGATACTTACATGCCATTCTGAGCTAAGGAATGGGATAGGGGCCTGGGGTTTCACAGGGGAGGAGAGTGATTCATAGGATGATAAGAGGAGCAGATGTTCACTAATTAAATGTTCGTCCTACCATACAAAAAGGTCACTCAGATAAAAAGTTATCTCTCTGCCTCAGGCCCCTCTATCTAAATTCTTTTAGGTAATTAAGTAAGAGGTAAAAGTTTTTCTTGAAACTGCTAGGCCTTGATTTTCCTTCAGCTCACAATAATCCACATGTGAAAGTAGCACATTTGGGGGAGAGCTGGTCTTGAATCCCTTCAATCAAATTTATTCTTAAATTAATAAAGCAAGATGATTGAATTACAGAGAAAATTATACACTTGTCTCTTAAAAGCATACTTGAAATTTATTAAACTTGAGTATTTTCTTTTAAAAATGAGTTTCATTTCTAGGAGGCTTTACAAATAGCCAAGCATGACAAAATATTTAATTTCACTATCAATTAGAAAAAAGCAGAACAAAGTAGCAATATACTATTTTTCACCCATCACATAAGAGAAATTAAAGGTTCATAATATTCATTGCTGGCACTATAAATAAAAACAGTATTTTAGGAAGGCATATTTGGCAAATCTAGGAATTTAACACAGAGAAATGTACTTGAGCAACAACATTTAGAAATAAGCTAAATGTCCATACTACATAATGCATGGGTATACCATGCATAGTAGATTCACCCTATGGAAAACAAAGCAGTTGTTACAGAACAAAATCCATCCATATGCAGTAAAATGAAAGATGTCTACAATAAAAAGTTAAAAGCTGTAGAACAAGATGTATAGTATTAGCCTGTATTAGTTTCCTTGGGCTGCCATAACAAATTACAAATGTGGTGGCTTAGAACAGATATTTATTCTCCATAATTGTCCAGAAGTCCAAAATCGAAATGTAGGCAGTGCCCCGCACCTTCCCAAGGCTATAGAGAAAAATCCTTCCTTGCTTCTTCCGGTTTTTGTTGGCTCCAAGTGTTCCTGGCTTCTGGATTGCTTAACTTCAGTCTCTGACTCCAATTTCACATCACCTTCTCCCTGTGTCAGTTGTCTTCACATGGTCTGCTTGCTTCTCTATGTCTTCTCTTCTAAGGAGACTTGTTATTGGATTTAGTGTCCACCCCAACCCAAGATGACCTTACCTTCAAATCCTGAATTATATCTGCAAAGACCCTTTCTCCAAAAGTCACAGGTTCCAGAGGTTAGGAGCTGCACATATTTTTGGGTGGCCACTATTCAATCCTATACAGCCCAGTTACATGTTACTTTTAATTGGATACAGCTGACCCTTGAACATCACAAGCTTGAATGCACAGGTTACTTATACACAGGGGTTTTTCTCCCCAACTATTGCAATTCAAACCTGCAATTTTCAAGGGTCAACTCCATGGTTAGGAATCCGGCATATGCCAAGGGTCAAATGTAGCTATTAGAGGATTTTCAACTGTACAGTAGGTAGACACCCTTAGCCCCTGAGTGATTCAAGGATCAACTGCATATGTATAAGTATACATTTGTAAGCAGCTAGGGAAAAGGGCATGAAAGGATACAGAGAAAATCATTAACAATAGTTAGTTACCTCTTAGGAAAAGAGGCAAATGCAAATTCTCATAACCTTATATACAGTCAGGCACCACTTAATGACAGGGATAGGTTCTGAGAAATGTTGATAGGTGATTTCTTTGCTGTGCAAAGACCACAGATTGTACTTACACAAACCAAGATAATATAGACTACTACATACCTAGGTTGTATAGTATAGCCTATACTCCTAGGCTACAAGCTTGTAAAGCATTGTTACTGTACTGAATACTGTAGGCAACTGTAACAAAAGTATTTGTGTGTCTAAACATATATAAACATAAAAATAAGGTATAAAAGATAAAGTGTGTGTGTGAACACGTGTGCACGCACGCACACATACAGGGGGGGTGAGGGGAGTGAGGGTGCTGAAGGGAAGCACCCTTGGAGGAAGAATAAACATCAGGAGGAGGGAGAGAGGAGATGAAATGAAGAGAAGAGAAAAGGAGGACAGAGATGAAGAGACCCAGACAGATAAAGCTTGAGAGGAGAAATAATAAAAGGAAAGGTGAAGCAGAGAAAGGGAGAGAAGGAGAGTGAAAGAGTACAGACGAAGAGTAAGAAACAAGCCTGGGCCCTGGCCGGTTTGGCTCAGCGGTTAGAGCGTCGGCCCACAGACCAGAGGGTCCCGGGTTCGGTTCCCACTAAGGTCACGTACCTCGGTTGCAGTTTGTCCCCGGCCCCGGTTGGGATCGTGTGAGTGGCAACCACTCGATGTGTCTCTCTCACATCGATGTTTCTCTCTCTCTCTCTCTCTCTCTCTCTCTCTCTCTCTCTCTCCCCCTCTCTCCTTCCCGCTCTATCTGAAGATAAAGGCAAAAATGTCCTCAGGTGAAGATAAAAAAATTTAAAAAAAAAAAACAAGACTGGGAGAAAAGAAAGATAAAGAGAAACTAAAGGAAAGGAAGTGAGTTTGTGCACACTAGTGTGTGAATGTGTGTGTGTGTGTGTGTGTGTATGCATATGTGCAGGGGTGGGTGTGGGTGTGGGTGGGCTCCAGGCTCCCCTCCTCCCCAACACTAGCCAACTCTAGGCCCAACCTGAGGCGAACATAGGGCAGGTAGACAGCATACTGAGCCTCCTCTTCTATTTAAACCACCAAGAGCTAGTAGTAAATTCAACATCGTAATCAGGTCCAGCCTTATCTTTCAACACAGCAAACAAACCTTTTGCTTATAATCCATTAAAATCTTATGAGACCACGGTTGTATACACAGTCTGTCAATGACAAAAATGTCATCACACGGCACATAACTGTATCCCTGAAAAAAATTAAATGAGTGTTTATTTTCCCACTGTACTATACAACTATTTCAACCACATATATACTTCTCTTTACTCCTACAACAAACCTCCCACCTTTGCTCAGCTTCCCTCTTCACTGAGAAAACTGAAAGAATCAGAAAATGTCCAAAACTAAAAACTCTACATCTACCCACCCACTAGCATCTGTACCCCACATACTTTGCTTCTGCTGCAGTTACTTTGCCAAAGATGTGTTGCCACAGTTGCTCAATCACTTTCCTACATCATTTTTACTCACTACTCAATTTCTTTTTTTTTTTCTTCTTTTTTTCTTTATTGATTTTAGAGAGGAAGGAAGGAGAGGGAGAGATAGAAACATCGATGAGAGAGAACATCGATTGGCCGCCTCCTGCATGCCCCCCTCTGGGGATCAGGCCCACAACCTGGCGTGTGCCCTGATTGGGAATCGAACCAGCGACCTCTTAGTGCATGGGTCAATGTTCAACCACTGAGCCACACCAGCCAGGCTCAATTTCTTTTAAAAACCTTCTCTAGAGTCCATTTCCTACTCTAGATACTACCCTATTTCTTTGCTCCATTTGCAATAAAATGCCTCAAAAAACTGTCTATGTTGCTATTTTCAACATCTCTTATCCCATTCACTCTTCAACCCACTCCTATAAGATTTTTTTCCCCACTATGCCACCAAAACAGCTAATCAAGATCACCACTAACTCCTTGTTGCTAAACCCAATGGTTAATACTCAGTCTTCAACTTAGCTTGACTATCAGCAGCACAGTCAAAACTGAAAACCTTTGTTGGCTTTCAGTCCCACCTTACTCTTCTAAACTGTCCTTCTTTGCTGGTACCAATTTTACCGACTCCTCCTCTCCTCCCCAACCACTTACGATTGGACTACATACCCCCATAATAACCCATGGTGCTCTTTTGTATTATAGGGGAGTAAAACGTTTCCTTTATTCCCTTCTGGGTTATTTGGCTAGTCTATAATTAATAAAAGATAGATTAACAGGAGAAAAACATAAGTTTAATATTGTGTATACTTCCTATATCCAGAAGGAAAACTTAGAAACTCACAGAAATGGTCTAAGCCACATATTTAGGTATACCATCTTCAGCTAAAGAGAAAAGAGGATGTTGGAGGTCAAGCGTCAGCTATGGCAGGGTTATCTGAAAAAGCACAATAAACAAATTTAAGTCACTGCCTTCTCCATTAATAAAAAGTTTCGAGCCCGGCCGGTATGGCTCACTGGTTGAGCATCGACCCATGCACCAAGAGGTTGCCAGTTCGATTTCTGGTCAGGGCACATGCCCAGGTTGTGGGCCCAATCCCCAGGGGGGAGCGTGCAGGAGGCGGCCAATCCATCTTCTCTCTCATCGATGATTCTCTCTCCCTCTCCCTTCCTCTCTCTAAAATCAATAAAGAAAAAATGTTTTAAAAAAAAGTTTCTAGCCCTGGCTGGGTGGCTCAGTTGGTTAGTGCCTTGTCCCTTACACCAAAAGGTTGCAGGTTCTATTCCTGGTCAGGGCACATACCTAGGTTGCAGGTTCGATCCCAAGTCAGGGCGTGTAAATCCCCAATCAGGGCGTGTATGGGAGGCAACCAATTGATGGGCAGGACAGAATAATAGAGAACTAGCAATAGTTGTAAGAAATGTTGAACATCCTCACTCTGTTAATCCTGATTGCTTTGTTCTGATTTAAAAAAGCCCATTCTGACCTGGTAGGGAGCTGTACACCCTGGGAGTTTACCTCAGGAATGCTTACCTGAGAACTGTCCCCAACTCTCAATGGGACTAACAACCTTGGAATCTTGGAAGTGGGTGCATTAGAGACAGCCCACATTCCCCAGCTCCATTACTTCCCCGTGCCTGTAATCTCTGTTTTACTCACTGTAATTCCCTTTTGCCTACTTCCCCATGTAATACCCAACATAAGCGACTGACCTATGGGCTACGGAGAGAGTGCAGAGCAGATTTTTGCAGGATGATCTGGCTGCTTGCCTCTCCCATACTGCTGGGATAAATGCTCATATAGGGATTCAATCTTGTCTTTGCTTAATTGGCTCAAGTAGTGACAGACAGTCCCTGCCCATTTGTTGTCTGATTTCACTTTCTCTCTAGAATCAATATAAACATACCCTTGGGTGAGGATTAAAAAAAAAGTTTCTAGATATTTAGAATCATCCTTCTCTCTCTGGTACAGAGAGGGAGGCACTCTTACAAATAAAGATTTTCCTTATACCAGTAAGAGTTTCTTACAAAAGAATTAGTTACCTTCTCAGTTTTCAGAGTTTCACAAGTATCTGCTATTTCTTTAAAATAACCAGTTTAAAAGAATCAATATGTGAAAGAGGTATATTTTGAGGTAGTGTATTTTGTTTCCCTTGAGTATCTACGCTCAGTCCCTGTAGATGACCGCATTTAGTCTTACAGTTTTAAATATCATCTAAACTAATAATCTGAATTTTGTATCTTTAGCCTAGAAATCTTTCCCAAATTCCTGGTGTGTATTATGCAACCTCTACACTCACATCACCACTAGATACCTGCAAAACTCACTTTCTCCACCACCATATATTTACATCAGACAGTTACTGCTTTAGGTCTTCGGTGCTCAAGTTTTTTTTCCCTTCTTACCATTCTAATAAAAATTGCAAATCTTTTGCCTCTCAAAATTCTCCAACACCTTACCTTGCTCTACCTTTTTCTTTTATAACAGTAAATATAACCTACCATTTAATTTACTGCTCATGTTTATACTGCGCCCTCCTCCCCAAACTGAAATGTAACTTCCATTAGGACAGGGATCTTTGCCTTCTTCGTTCACACTGATTTATCTAGAATAAAACCTGTCACATTTCTTGAATTAATTTTTTTAATTTAAAATTTTTTAAATAAAAAGGCCATCATTCTTAATTATTCTAACATCTGTAGTTCATTTGCTACCCCAATTTCACTTGTCTACCTATAAGATTCATCTCTGACCCCTTCTATTTCTTTTCTAAAAATAATTCAACAAGTCCTCCTCTGCAACACAGCATGTATCACTATCTCCTATCCAAAACATCAATCCAGTTTCAAGTACTTATTTTAAAATTCATCCTTACTTTAAAGCTCTCTTGATCAACCAGACTCCTGCCAAATTACTTTCCTATCTTTATTTTTTTAATCTTCACCCAAGGACATTGTTTTTTTTTGTTGTTTTTTTGCATGTATCTTCAGACAGAGCGAGAGGGAGAGAGGGGGGAAGAGAGAGAGAGAGAAACACTGATGTGAGAGAGACACATCGACTGGTTGGCACCCACACGACCCCAATCAGGGCCGGGGACAAACTGCAACCGAGGTATGTGCCCTTAGCAGGAATTGAACCTGGGACTATCTGGTCCGCAGGCCAACGCTCTAACTGCTGAGCCAAACTGGCCAGGGCTATTTTTCTATCTTTGACAAAATATTTTAGTTTGCATTTTTTTCTTTTTAACTTCTTTTATGTCAAGTAGGTAGGGAACTGATGCAGAATAATCACCTGGGTAGTGTTTTCCAAAATATAAATAGTATCCTCCTCTTTATTTTGACCTTACATTTACACATTCTGATATACCAGAGAGAGACATAAACAGATATATGCTTTCCGAAAAATCTCCCTAGACATTTTTGATGTAATACAACCCAGTCACTACACTGACACTTGCTGAATTAAAATGTACAAAATGTCTACTAAAACTTGTGATTCACAATCTATGTCTCTACACATCCAGGTTTTTCAAATAAGTATGCTTTGAATATATAAGTTATTTTATTTTATTTTTTTTCTTTATTGATTTTAGAGAGAGAGAGAAAGGGAGAGACAGAAACATCGATGAGAGAGAACATCGATTGGCCGCCTCCTGCATGCCCCTCCACTGGGGATTGGGCCCACAACCTGGCCACATGCCCTGACCCGGAAACGAACCAGTGACCTCTTGGTGCATGGGTCGACGCTCAACCACTGAGCCACATTGGCTGGGCACATCCATGTTTTTCTAAAAGAAATATATTTTCAGAGGGACCAGTAAAAAGTTAATAGCAAATAGGTTTGAATACTCCTAATAAAGAGAACCCTACTAAGAAAGTAGCCACAACATGCCTACATATGACTATTTTTAAAATGTTATGCTTGTTACCATGTTACATCTCTCTGTAGGGAATGAAGAAATTTTCTCTACCCTTCTAGGTTCTTCTGGATGGCTTAAGAATTAAATAGACATGAGATAGATGAAAAGGAGAAAAAAACAAAGTTTAATTAGGGACATACATACAAGGGTTCCATAAGAATATGAGGCCCCAGGACAAATCAGGCAGCTGAGGCTTAATTGCTATGTTGTGCTAGAAGAGAGTATAGTGGTTTGAGACTTCAAAGGAGGAGAAAGGCAAATCACGTGAAGATGGAAAAGTAAATGTCTGATAAACACGTTTGCAGGGTCATGCAGAGACAGTAAGACACAGAGAGGACTTTGATCAAATGGACCTTGCTAAGTTCCTCCCTGTCTACCATACCTAGTTCATATTATACGGTAGTTATCCATAGTGATAGCTCCTTCCTTGAATAAGCCCTTCTGCCTGATATTCTTTTAGACAGGGGAAGGTCATAGATTCTTCCTGAACCTTCTGGGCTTTAAAAATAACCAGCTTAGCCCAGCTGGTGTGGCTGAGTGGTTGAGCATCAACCCATGCACTAAGAGGTTGCCAGTTTGATTCCTGGTCAGGGCACATGCCCAGATTGTGGGCCAAATCCCCAGTGGGAGCATGCAGGAGACAGCCAATTGATATACCCTCTCATTGATGTTTCTATCTCTCTCCCATTGATGTTTCTATCTCTCTCCCTCTCCCTTCCTCTCTCTCTAAAATCAATAAACAAAAAAAATTATTTTAAAAAATCTTAAAAAAACAAATAACCAGCTTAAAAATATCCTGAAGAGGTATATTTTGGGGTAACAAACTCGGCTCCCCTTCACCTCCATTCTTCCTCTTGCCTGCTAAAACCTCTAAATTTACTTTATTCAAAGTTGCCCTATAGTTGAAAAAGAACAGTTTATTCTTCCCCTTCTTTGATGTGCTATGGTTTTCTATATGACTATAATGTGATGATGTCCTTCCAGCTCCTCTCCTTTTTGGTATACCTCCTAAATTGTTTCTTCTTCTCTGTCTAGAAAGCTTTGCCTAGAATTGGCATTTATAGACAATGATTTCTGGATGCCATTACTAATCTTGAGTAATTAAGCACTTTAGACTTTAAGACTTAAGAAAAAGAATCACTAAAAGTGGTTTTCTAACCTCACTAACTTTCTGAGTTTTCCCATCTGTTAAATAAATATATAGGATTTCATTATTTTAAAAGTCCCTTTCAGTTTTAGAATATATGAACCAACAACTGTTATTTATAATGGGATTATTAGCAAGAAATTAACACTAGGTCTCTCAAGGACAATTTAAAAGGACATAAATCTCAAATTTTTAAGTTAATGCAACAATCCCTATCTTGAGTTACTGCATCTTCAAGAACCTTTAAATATATTATTTTTTAAATACTCAATTTGAAAACATAATATTAAAAGACTTTTTGTAAAAACTGATTTTTATCCTTGAATTTTTTATATTAATATCTTGATTAAAACTTAACCACCAGTTGATATACAACAACCACTATTCTATCTTCAAATGTCAATGTATGTATACTTATATTTAAAATCATACTAAGGAAGAATCGTGTCAGTACCCAATATCTCATTATAGGAAAATTTTCTCTACAGAGAAAATAAGTGCTCTTTCTACCTTTTCATGTAAGTTCTATAAGTCACTGTGTATCCCATAATCAAAAGGAGCTCAGAGGTACACAAAGAGCCAGAAAGACCTGAACTTGCTTCCTATCTCTGCCACTTAATAGCTGATATCCCTTCCCCCAGGTAAATATACTTGACCTCCTAAGCTTCAAGTTTCTCAACTGAAAAAATAAAGAAAATATCTATTCTATAGGGATGCTATGAGAATTAAAATAGACCATACAGTACATATTTCAGTGTTCTAGGAACACAGCATTCACTCAATAAAAGGTAGCTATTACTTTTGGGAGAACCACTTTACAAATCCATTCTTTTAACCCATTAAAACTTCAAATGAAGCCTACTAATTGACATCAAAAAAAAGGAAGAGCTATTTCTCTACCCCTCCAGTTTTGCTATACAAATTAAATTAGATTTTAATTATTATTTCAAACCCAATTTGGTTCTTCCTTTTTGTTGTTGTTGTTGTTGTTGTTGTTAATCCTCACCACAGGATGTTTTTCCATTGAATTTTAGATAGAGTGGAAGGGAGGGAGGGAGAAAAATGTTGATGTGAGAGAAACACAAAGATTGGTTGCCTCCTACACAATCCCGACCAGGGCCAGGGATTGAATCTGCAACCCTCCTGTCCAAGGGCTGACGCTCTACTCACTGAGCCGAACCAGCCAGGGCTGGTTATTCTTTTATACTTATTTTTTTTTTTAATGAAAATCACTACTTATTAATATTACTTCCAACCAATAGTGGCCAATATTAAATTTAAATTATTAAATTAAATCAGCAAATACAGCTTTATAAATTCAGTTGTATTTTCATTTATAATTAAACTTAAAAATCACTTAAATTATCCAAGCTCATTTACAGATTTTAGGCCAGGAAAATTTTTTTTTAAATTTTTTTTCTTTATTGATTGAGAGAGAGAGATAGAGGGAGACGGAGAAAGAGATAGAAGCATCAATGAGAGAGAACATCAATTTAGGCCAGGAAATTATTTAGATAAAATGTCAATATGTAAAAGTAAAGGCTGAGGTGACATCACCGAAAATGGCAGAGAAAGAATCTCCAAAAATTGATCCATCCACTGAAACAATATTGAGCAGGAAGAACTATTAGAATCAACTATTTCAGAATTCTGGACACTTATAGTGTCCACAAGAATGCTTAATGAAAAGGCTACTAAATTTTCTTGAATTTCTGCATTTTGTATAACAGCAATCATCCCCCATCCACTAGCCTGGAGGCAGGCACCTCTGAATATGGTAGCCTGCATTGCATACCTGCTGCAGTTTATTGGTGCCAGGGTGGTCAACAGAAATATAGTCTCTCCAAAATTTGGGATTGTGTTGTGATCTACCTATCACTAAGAGAATAGCACAGAGGCTGGCCACTATTTCAACCCTACTGGGCTGCAGTGGCTTCCTGGGTAGCATCTCTCAAAAAAAATTTGTTTATCCTCACCCAAGGACATTTTTGCATTTACCTTCAGATAGAGTGGGAAGGAGAGAGGGAGGAAGAGAGAGAGAGAAACATCAATGCCAGAGAGACACATCGACTGGTTGCAACCCACAGGACCCCACCAGGGCCCGGGACAAACTGCAACTGAGGTATGTGCCCTTAGTGGAAAGCGAACCTGGGACTCTCTGGTCCGCAGGCCGACACTCTAACCGCTGAGCGAAACCGGCCAGGGCTCTCTCAAAAATTTTTAAGACACAGAACTTTTTCTTTCTTTCTTTCTTTATTGGATCCATTAACTCATGGACCTGACAAGTCACTCACTGGCTGACTATGAAGATAACAGAACATGGACTTCAGTGACCATATACAATAGCAAAATGGCAGAAATTCTTATCAGTTAATGCTTTAAGTGTAAAAGGCTTAAATTCACCAAATAGAAGACATAGATTGGCAAAATATGACCCAACTATATACTGCTTACAAGAGACTTACTACAGAGTCAAAGACACAAACAGCTTGACATGAAAGGATAGAAAAGGCTATTTTGTTCAAATAGTAACCAAAGGAGAGCAGAGGTAGCAATACGAATAGCAGACAAAATAGATTTTACGTCGAACATTATTACAAAAGACAAAGGACATTGTATATTGATAAGAGGATTAATTCCTCGAAAAGATGATTATAAGCAAGGAAAGAAGCTCCAAAATACATAGGCAAACACTGAGAATTAAAATGAAAAAGAGACAGTAGAATAATAATAGTTGGTGACTCCAAAACCCCATTTCTGCAGTGGCTGGAACATCTACAAAAGATCAGTAAGGAAACAGAGGATGAGAACACTATAAATCTAGTAGAACAGACAGATACAGCAGCACACTCCGCCCACCAGGAGCAGAACACACACTTTTCCCAAATACACATGGAACATTCTCTAGGATAGAATATGTTAGGCACAAATAATCCTCAATAAATTCAAACAGATTAAAATCTACAATGAATTTTTCTCTGATCACAATGGAATGAAACTAAAAATCAATTAACTGAAGGAAAACTGGAAAATTACCAGTGTAAACCTGCTTTAACCAAGAAATAGGTGAAGAATAATTCACCCGCTTGGCCTGTGTGGTTCAGTGGATTGAGAGGTCCTGGTCCAGTTCCCGGTCAGGGCACATACCAGGGTTGCAGGCTCAATCCCCAGTAGGAGGTGAACAGGAAGCAGCTGATCGGTGTTTCTATCTCTCCCTCTCCCTCTCCCTCTCCCTTCCTCTCTCTCTAAAAAAAATAAAAATAAAAAAATAAGAACATATTTTTTAAAAAATTCCAATGGCCTTTTTTGCAGAAATGGAAAAGTCAATCCCAAATTCATATGGTTGCAAGGAGCCCCAAATAGTCAAAACAAGAGTGAAAAAGAAAAAATAGGAGACTCATACTTACAATTGCAAGACTTATTACAAAGCTACTACAATAACAGTGTGGTACTGGCATAAGGATAGATATAAACCAACGGAAAAAAACCGAGAGTCCAAAAATAAATATACATGGACAACTAATTATTGAGAAGGATGCAAGACAATTCAATGGGGAAGGAATAGTCTCTTCAACAACAAAAAAATGGGACAATTTGATACTCATATAATATAGGATGAAGTTGGACTCTTATCTCACACCATATATAAAAACTCAAAGTATACCAAAGACATAAATTTAAGGGTGAAAACGATAAAACTCTTAGAAAAAAACATAGGGGGGGTAACCTATGTCCTTGGAGTTGGCAATGGTTTCTTAGATATGACACCAAAAACACAAGTACTTAATGGGAAAAATAGATAAATTTCACCTCATCAAATTTAACTTTAAACACTATCAAATGAGTTAAAAGACAACTCACAGAATGGGAGAAAATAAGCTGAAAACTATATGTCTGATAAAGGTCTAGTATGCAGAATATACAAAGAAATCTTTTAATTCAACATTAAAGATAAAAAAAAACTCTTTAAAATAAGCAATGGACTTGAAAAGATATTTTTTTTTCAAAGTTGATACACAGGGTAGGCAAAAGTAGGTTTACAGTAGTGAATATGGGACAGTTTATCCTTGTATTATTTATCAATTACTGTATTATTTATCTGTATCACAACTGTAAACCTAGTTTGTTTTTTAATTTTTTTTCTTTATTGATATTAGAAAGAGAGGAAGGGACAAGGAGAGAGGGATAGAAACATCAATGAGAGAGAACATTGATTGGCCGCCTCCTGCATGCCCCCCACTGGAGATTGGGCCGACAACCTGGGCATGTGCCCTGACCAGGAATCCAACTGGCGACCTCTTGGTGCATGGGTCGACGTCACACAGGCCAGGCTATAAACCTACTTTTGCCCATTCTTGCATAACTGGCCAACTTTTTAAGCACATGAAAAAATAATCTCACTGGTCATTAAGAAAACTGAAGCAAAAATCATATTGAGATACTACCTCACAGTAGGATGTGGAAATGGAATGAAATTCATATGGAATTGCAAGGGACCTCAAATAGTCAAAACAATATTGAAAAAGAAAAACAAAGTTGGAGGGCTCACAGGTCTCAATGTCAAAGCTTACTACAAAGCTACAGTAATCAAAGCAGTGATTTTTTTCTTTTATCTAATCAAAACAAAAATAAAAATAGGCGTTGGCAAGGATGTGCAGCAACAGGAATCCTACATTGCTGGTGGAAATATAAAATGATGCAGCTGCTGTTGAGAACAGTTTGGCAGTTCCTCAAAAAGCTAAACAAAGAATTAATTAACTGTATGATCCAACAATTCCCCTCCTAGATATAGATACTGTAAAGAAATAAAAACATATGTTCACACAGAAATTCCTACACAAATGTATATACCAGCATTATTGACTATGGCCAAAATATGTATCAGATAAACAAACTGTGACAGAGAGAGAGAGAGAGAGATATACAGTAGAATACCATTCAGCCATAAAAAAGAATAAGTACTGGTACAGACTACCGCTTTGAGGATGAACCTCAAAAACATTATGCTAAGTAAAAAAAGCGAAACACATATTAAACTATTCTATTTATATGAAATACCATAAATAAGCAAATCTGCAGAAAAAGAAAGCAGGTATTTGTTAAAAACATTGATTTTTGATGTGGATCTGGGGAACTAGAAGTGATTACTTAATGGATATGGGGTGTTCTTCTGGTGTGATGAAAACATTTGAAACTAGAGTGAGTTGGTCGTTGGACAACAGTACAACTGCACTAAATGCCACTGAATTATACACTTTAAAATAGTTAACTCTAGCCCGGCCAGTGTGACTCAGTGGTTGAGCGTCGACCTATCTACCGAGAGGTCACCAGTTCCATTCCCAGTCAGGGCACATGACCAGGTTGTGGGCCAAATCCCCAGTGAGGGGCATGCAGGAGGCAGCCAATCCATGTTCTCTCTTCGACGTTTCCCTCTCTCTCTCTCTCTCTCTCTCTCTCTCTCTCTCTCCCTTCCTCTCTAGAATCAATAAAGAAAAAAAAAATTAAAATAGTTAACTCCATGTTATATAAATATCACCTCAATTTTTTTTTTTACTAAAGTAAAGGCTGATGTTGAGGAATCAATATGAACTATCATACACTAATAAGAAATAGTTTCACTGCTTACTATGTTGATATTTATAATTTATACTATTGTTAGGTTCTTAGTTCATCCCTCCAACCACCCAAAAAATAATGTAAAGAATCATGGAATCTTTCAAATGTATAGTGAATTCTTACAATTATTTTAAGCATGTGCATATTTACTATGCCTACTTTATAACCAACCCTAATGGAGAATTTATAATCTAGGAATGTCAGATTACAGCAAGATTTACATAGAACTATGGTTATTTCTGTCAGTTTGAATGAACTTTCCCCTAATTAAAGAAGGGTCTGAGAACTCCAGATAAGTATCACAGAACTTATTCACAAAACATAATGCTGCCCTGGATTGGCTCAGCAGTTAGAGTGACAGCCCACCAACCAAAGGGTCGCAGGTTCGATTCCACTCAAGGGCACATACCTGGGTTGCAGGTTCCATCCCCCGCTCAGGTCCAGATCTTGCAGCAGGCAACCAATTGATGTGCCTCTCTCACATAGATGTTTCTCTCTCCCTCTCTCCCTCCCTCTCTCCTACTCTCCCTTAAAAAAAAAAAAAAAAAAAAAAAATCAATGGAAAAATATCCTCAGGTGAGGATTAACAAAAAAACAAACACAATGCAACTTTTTTTGGCTTGTGTGCCCCCCATAAATATGCTGTTTTTGTTATTTTTCCTTCCTTTCTGGATATTCTGTTTTTAAGGCCTAGAAAAGTTTATCTTCACAAAATTCCAATGTAAGTTTTTATAAAAATGCTTATTTCTTAAGATCAATTTTCTTACAATATTGAAATCTGAATTTATAATGGTTTCCCCCAAATACTAAGCTGTTAAAATACTGTTTTATCACTTCCTTCTCCAAGATATTTCATTTTCACTTTAATCTCTAATACTTTTCTCCCTTACTTTCTATTCCAGTGCTCCAATTCCAGCGTTGCTGTCTAATTATTTTCTCTCACACACACACCACTATACAGAAGTATATTCTATTTTGTTTCCTTTCCACAGTCCTAAAATTTCAGTCTTTTTATACTTCATATCAATAAGGTTGCAATTTGCATAATACACTTCACTTTAATGTTTGTTATAGCCCCTAGCAGAAACTATTTTACTGCAAAGTTTACCAGAAACATCTAAAACTAAAAAATAGTAAATAAATCACTTTATTTAAGCAACTACTTTTATGAGTAGCTCAAAACCATAAATGCAACTAAAAGCCAAATACAAAAAAATACAATCTACTTAACCAAGCAGAGATATGTGTAATGGTCATGTAAAATGTTTTTATTACAATACATAATAATCACTTTGTCCAGCTTCTTTGAAAACAGAAGGAAATGTTATCAGAAGCAATTATTTTGGGTAGCACCATCTTGGACTTTCCCAGTATGGAGATGTTTTGGACAATTTGACTTAGAGTTACAATAAAATTTTGTTCACACACAAAAAAAATTTTTGCTATAAAACTCCTTATTAAAGTATCCTAATTTCTGTGAGCCCACTTACTTAAGATAGTACTTACTGTGACATAAAAAATAAAATATAATAAATCTATTAAAAAAAGATTTGCACAACTTCCATCCAGAAAGTTATAAAGTTTGGAAAAACCACTTCGGAAAAAAACTTGATATTTTATACTACTGACATACCTTAGGACCAGGAGATTTCACTCCTAGATATAGAGCCAACAGAAATGGCTGCACATGTGCATTAAAAACATATACAGGAATGTTCTTTTTTTTTTTTTTATCCTCACCTGAGGACATTTTTTTCATTTTTTGTCCAGATAGAGTGGGAGGGAGAGAGAGGAAGAGAGAGAGAGAAAAACATCGACGTGAAAGGGACACATCGAGTGGCTGCCACCCGCACGACAAACCAGTGCCGGGGACAAACTGCAACCGAAGTACATGCCCTTAGCGGGAACCGAACCTGGGTCTCTCTGGACCTCAGGCCGACGCTCTAACCGCTGAGCCAAACCGGCCAGGGCTACAGGAATGTTCTTAGAAGCATTATTTGTAATGGCCCAAAACTGAAAATAATCTAGTGCACATCAACAGTATACAGGATAAACTGTGGCATATTCACACAATTGAATACTAAAGTAATAAAAACCAACCACAGATCCACACATGGATGGATAACTCAAAAATAGACAAAGCCATAACTACAGCATTTCAGGACACAGACTTAGGTAGAAATATTTTTTAAAAACAAGATAATTGTAACCATAAAAGTCAGATAATGGTTCATTTAGGGCAAAAGAATGAACAACGCAATTTTAATGCAAATGAGCAAGCAATGGAAGAATTTCTTTGGTACTGACAATGTTCTGGTTCTGGACCAAATTAGAGTTTCAAAGTGTTTACTTTGTAATTATTTAAGCAGTACATTTGTTTGATGCACACTGTTTTACTTCAGAATTAAAACTTGTCTTCAAAAAGCAAATGAGAAAAACCTACTAGTCATTTTGGACAATTACTGTAGGTTAAAAAAAAAGATATATATAAAAGGCATACATAAATTGATATGAATCACTTCTTTCTAATGGTTCATGACACTTAAAGAAGTCACTTTGGGCCTCTTCACAAATGGTTTCTGCTCTGCTCTTGCTTTCTATGAATGCCTGCACCTTCCTCACCCTTTCTGTATCAGCTTGTTTTATATTGGGAAAAGATAAAACCCTTGGGGTTGAACCTTAAAAATCTGAGATTTCCAATGAGTGATATATGCCTAAGAAGTAGTTTCAGGTGCTACACTAATGAAAAGTTTTTAATATCCCGGCCAGTGTGGCTCACTGGTTGAGTGTCAACCTATGTACCAAGAGGTCACTGGTTTGATTCCCAGTCAGGCACATGCCCAGGTTGTGGGGCCGGTCCCCAGTGGGGGGCATGCAGGAGGCAGCCAGTCAATGTTTCTATCTCTCTCCCTCTCCCTCCCAGTAGATGTTTCAATTTTTCTCCCTCTCCCTTCCTCTCTCTCTAAAATCAATAAAGAAAAGAAAAGAAAAAAAAAAAGAAGCCCTAGCCGGTTTGGCTCAGCGGTTGGAGCATTGGCCTGCGGTCCAGAGAGACCCGGGTTTGGTTCCCACTACGGGCATGTACCTCAGTTGCGGTTTTTCCCTGGCCCTGGTTGGGTCGTGCGGGTAGCAGCCACTCGATGTGTCCCTTTCACGTCGATGTTTCTCTATCTTTCTCTCTTCCTCTCTCTCCCTCCCACTCTATCTGAACAAAAAATGGAAAAGTGTCCTCAGATGAAGATAAAAGAAAAAGAAAAGTTTTTAATCTGAGAAACAAAGGAAAAAAATTAATACATGGGACTACATCAAACTGAACACCAGCATCAAAATGAAAAAGGAACCCACTCTCTGGGAGAACATATTTGCCAACGATACAACGGTAAGGGGTTAATATCCAAAATATATAGAGCACTCATACAACTCAACAAAAGGAAGACAAACAATCTAATTTAAAAAATGGGCAGAGGACTTAAATAGACACCTCTCCAAACAGGACATACAAATGACCAGGAGACAAATGAAAAAATGCTCAACATCTCTAATCATCAGAGAGATGCAAATTAAAACAACTATGAGATATCACCTCACACCTGCCAGTCTGGCGGCTATCAACAAATCCTCAAACAACAAATACTAGGAAGGACGCAGAGAAAAGGAGACTCTATCTAGCACATTGCTGATGGGAATGCAGAGTGGTGCAGCCACTATGGAAAACAATATGGTGTTTCCTCAAAAAATCAAAAATGGAACTGCCATTTGACCCAGTGATCCCACTTCTTGGAATATATCCTAAGAATCCTAAAACACCAATCAGGAAGAATATATGCACCCCTATGTTCATAGCAGCGCTATTTACAATTGCTAAGATCTGGAAACAGCCCAAGTGTCCATCAGCACATGAGTGGATAAAAAGGTTGTGATACATTTACACAATGGAATATTATGCAGCTGTGAGAAAGAAAGATCTCTTACCCTTTGAGATGACATGAAGGGACCTGGAGAGTATTATGCGAAGCGAAATAAGCCAGCCAGAGAAAGACAAGTATCACATGATCTCACTTATGTGTGGAATATAATAAACAAAATAAGCTGTCGACCAAAAGAAATCCAGAATCACAGAAGTAGGGAACAGACTGACAAATCTCAGAGGGATGGAGGGTGGGAGGGGTGGGAAGCGATAAACCAAGGGACTTATATGCATATATGCACAACAGACTGACACGGACACTAGACTGGGGAAGGCAGGAGGGGGGTTGGAGGGGGAAGGAAGGGGTCAATGGGGAAAAAAGGGGGACACCTGTAATACTTTCAACAATTAAAAAAAAAAGAAAACGTTTATAATCTAATAGTTGTTTATTGATATTAAGAGTTACTTTCTATTTATGGTAAGTGAAATTAGTTTCCCACTCACTAAAATAGTCTAGTTTCCTTTAAAAATGAATGGGATGAGGTGGGGAGAATGACAATTTTTAAAATACAATTTAAAAAATACCAAGTAAATGGAAGTAAAAGGTGGTAAATACTTATGGCCAAATTGTTGAGAGTTGTCCCTGGATGACTGAAGTTCTGAAAACACTGCTATAATCCATAGCTTTGACCATGTGCTTCTGGGATGCTTATCCTAACTTAGCCATGTAAAGAACAGAACACAAACTCAAATAATTTCTACTCTTCTGCAAAGCCTAAATAAATTACTGACCAAACCCACAAATATGACTATATTAACAACAATCCTCTAATTAGCCAACTGGCCAAAGCAGCTTCTGTTGTTGTTGGTAATCCTCACCTGAGGATATTTTTTTCCATTAATTTTTAGAGAGAGTGGAAGGGAGGGTAGAGGGGAAAAAGAGAAAGAGAGAGAGAGAAGAGAAAGGAGAGAGAAACATCTATGTGAGAGAGACACATTGATTGGTTGCCTCCTGCACGCGCCCCAACCAGGCCAGGAACGGAACCTGCAACCCAGGTACGTGCCTTTGACTGGGAATCAAACCTGCGACCTTTGGTGTTTGAGCCAATGCTCTAACCACTCCAGCCAGGGCCCAAGCAGCTTTTAATGCTTAAGAAAAAAAGAGTAAAAACATCTATGCATTCTCTCCCTGGTATACAACTACCCATAGTAGAAAAAAGCATAAACTTTCTAATTAAAGCTGCCCTGGGCACCCTGGCCTGGGCTCATGCCCTAGCTGGTGTGGATCAGTGGTTAGAGCATCTGCCCAAGCACCGAAGAGTCACAGGTTCGATTCCCAATCAAGCGCACGTATCTGGCTTGCAGGTTCAATCCCCAGCCCCAGTTGGGGAGAGTTCGGGAGGCAACTGATTGATGTGTCTTTCCCATATCGGTGTTTCTCTCTCTCCTCCTCAACCGCTCACCCCTACCCCATCTTCTAAATAAATAAATAAATAAATAAATAAATAAATAAATAAATAAATAAATAAATAAATGGAAAAAGTATCCTTGGGTGAGGATTTAAAAAAAAAAACAAAAAACTGCCCTGGGCTCAACTTCTCACACTAACTTAACTGGTTTTGTAAGACTTTCTACAAATTACTTTATTTTTCCAAGCCTTCCTTTCCTCATGAAATAAGGATAACAATGCACACCTTCTCCAAATTACTTCACACTTTCGAACCTTGATTTGGAATGGAAATAATAATATATCCCTTGCAACAACATTGTTGTAATTTATGTAAACGGTTTATGGTTTATCACAGTGAATTGTACATAATAGACACTTAATAGTTTCCCTCTTCCTCCATTTCTCTTGCTCTTCTTTGGAAATGCAAAAGCATAAAGCCACACAGTACTGTTAACCCTGCCCCAAACCTACACCCCAAATAAAATCCACATGCATTTACTTAACCTTCTCACTTTATCGTTTGGGCAATCATAAGTGAATAAAGTACAGATATAGTATCTCCGTTTCACATGTAAACTGAGGCTCAAAAAAAAAGAGTAGCCCATATAGGTCAGTAGTGGAATTAAAACTGAAGCCCACACCCTGGCTGGTTTGGATCACCAGTTAGAGCGTCGGCCTGAAAACCTGGAGGGTCATGGGTTCCATTCCTGGTCAAGGGCATATGCCTGGATTGCAGGTTCAATCCTCAGCCCTGGTCGGGGTCATTCAGGAAGCAAGCAATAGATGTGTTTCTCTCACTTCCATGTTTCTCTCTTTCTCCCCTTCCCTCCCTCCCTCCCTTCCACTCTATCTAAAAAAAAATCAATGGAAAAATATCCTCAGATGAGGATATATATAAAAGAAAAATGAAGTCCACATTTACCATAAATTGTTATCACTGACTTTGATATACAGGCATTTTAGTACTAATAAATCAATTCTATTTATTAGAAAAATTGTCGTGTTTTCAGAAAACAAAACAAAAAACAGGTAACGGATCTGAGAGTATCCAGTGGATCTATAATACAAATCAGAAATCATGTTATATAAAGTAAAACTTAGAGACTTAATTTTTAAAACAACTGAATTTTGAACATGATAAAAATAATCTTCCTAAAATAGCAATAAAGTGAATTCCAATTAGAAGTGGCAAATTCCTTCTAATTTACCCCATTTCCCAAAGATATTTATTCTCATGTAAATGAACCAAATGAAAACATAACCCCAACTTCCACATCCTCAAAACATTATGTTTTTTTCTAGAGGGGAAGAGAGAAAAACATACAACCTAAAAATCCCTAAAAAGGGAAAGATTTATTTTAAACACATACACACACACAAGTATTTATATAAAAATCAAATTCCTTAAGTTGGAAATCAATTTGAGTGTTTCAATTTTTAAATAAAAGTAGACATTTAAATTTTTCTTTCTGCATCTCACTCTTCAAAAGTAATAAATTCTTAGTAAAGAATTGTTAATAATGGCTTTAGGTATGATAATGGCAATATGTTTAAGATGTCTAGGATTTGCTTCAAAATAATATGGGGGAGAGGGGTATGGGTATAGATGAAACAAGAAAGCACATGACAACAATTTTGAAGCTGGGTGATAATTACGTGAGAAATCACTGAACTATATTGTCTGTAGCTGTATGTTTTAAGTTTTCCATAGTTAAAAGTTATTTTTAATAAATAAATTTTGAGCATTATTTCCTTTGGAGTGTTTTGTCTTGCAGTATTGACATTTTCCAAGTAATTACATTCACCTAATAGAAATCTAGGTCTTTAAACATTCAGCATTATATTTCCACATTTGACATAAGTAGAATTTTAAATTTTTTTCTAGTTGAAGTAGTAAAATGCTGTGATGCTATGATTCTTGTTTGCTAATAGCAGCTAATGTCATGTTTGATACTGAAATTTAATAAAATAGACATCCTAAACATTCAGAGAAAATAAGGCAAGTTGAATCCCTCATACATTAATAAGCAAAGATGTCAAATGATGTAACCATTTTCGAAAAGTCTGGCAATTTCTTAAAATGTTACACATAAATTTACTCTATGATCCAGCAATTCCATTCCTAGGTAACAGAAGAGAAATGAAAATACGTCTACACCAAGACTTGTACACAAATGTTCATAGCATTATTAACATTATTCCACAAAAAAGTGGAAACAACCCAAATGTCCATCATCAACTGGTGAATGAATAAACAAAATGGACTTACTCTTCACCAATAAAAACAAAAAGTACTAAAACATTATAGAACATAAATCATTCTCAAGAACACTGTTAAATGAAAAAACACAAATAACCACATATCATGTGATCCAATTTATTTATTTATTTATTTATTTATTTATTTATTTATTTTTGTTAATCCTCACCCAAGGATATTTTTCCACTGATTTTTAGATAGTGGAAGAGAGGGAGGGAGCGAGAGAGGAGGGAGGGAAAAAGAGAGAGAAACATTGATGTGAGATACACCGATTGGCTGTCTCCTGCATGACCCTGACCAGGGCCTGGGATCGAACTCGTGACCATTTGGTCTGTGGGCTGACACTCTAACCACTGAGCAAAACTGGTCAGGGCATACGATTCCATTTATATGAAATGTCCAAAGGGGACAAACTTAAAGATACAGACTACAAATTAGGTACTGCCTAGTTAGGGTGGAAATGAGAAGTGACTGCAAATGGTCCCAGAATTTTCTTTTTGAGGTGATGAAAATATTCTAAAACTACACCGTGGTGATGGTTGCAGAGTTTTGCAAATTAACTAAAAATCACTGAACTGATACACTTAAAAACAAGTGTTTTTATGTTACATAAATAAGAGCATTTTATGTTACATAAATTATACCTCAATATAACTGTAAAGGAGAAGAGGAAGGAGGCAAGGAGGAGCAGGACTATAGTGCCTCTGGGATGATGGGTGAATGGAATTCAAAGAAGTAATCTGATCAAAGTCTCAGCTAAATAGATGGCAGAGCCAATACTGAAATCTGGGATTGACTACAAAATCCATATTCTTCCTACATCCAGAGAAGAAAGGGAGTACTAGAAGCAATATATCTTATTCAATTATGCAAGAATAAGTTGAATCCACTAGTGAAACAGTTCAGAGGACACACAGAAAAGGTTCCTTTAAAATTGAGGTAAAAGTATGGTGAGAAAAAAGGAGGAATCAAACATAAGAAATAAGTTATCTGTAGAAAGAAGAAAATAAATACTGTACACAAAATCCAAACAAGGTGGAATAGGAAGCAGGACCCAGATCTTGTCTGTGATTATATGAAAGCTGGAACCAAATCAACTGAATAGTGAGAAGTGTTCAAACAAATTAAATTTGGCAGTTAGTCTCCACAACTGTCTGTGGATAGTGCCCTGACCCAGATCTGCTGTAGTGCAGACAGATTTATCAGGCTATCACAGCTCTATAATACTGACACTAAGATAACTCACTTTGGATTCATTCTAAATTTGTGGATCAATCTTCAGATTATAATCAGTGTCTGATACAGGTCTTCCTACAGGAAGAGAATGCACTGATTGGTGAGTACAGGTAGTCCATTTCATTTGACAATTACATTTCTCAATATAATTATCAATAATCTGACATCCTGGTTTATATCTCAGTCCCGAAATCATTTGAAACCTAATTCACTCCTGGATGTAAATAAAAAATTGAACTTCTAAACATATCAATTCTGAGAACCAGAGTTTGGTACATAGTTCATCAGTTACTGCCATACTAGAGAACTGACTCATCAGACAGTCAGCCTTCCCTAGAGACACTTTTTCTGTCCCGCTGCATGCCTATGAAAACTGCAACTTGTAGTCTGTTTCTTTTATAAACTGGATGAATGCCGTTCAGAAATCTGCAAATGTACAAAATGGCCCTCACAAAATTCAACTGCTTATATTCATATTTCGTAATTTACAGAGCACTGTTACATCACCTCATTACCTCTGAGATGGCAAGGACATAAATGCTTATCCAATATAAGTGAGGCAGTGAAGTAAAAGTAATCTACAAAAGGACATGCTGCTTATAAACAACTTGGATTAGAATCCAGGTCTTCGGTCTTCAAACACAGTAGCTCCTTCTATTTCAGACACTGCAACTGTCTAAAAGGCCAACCCAATAAAACCAAGAAAGCCTGTTTCTTCCAGGAAAACCAATGATTATTTTTTGAAGTCTTATGAGCAGTCAGAGAAATCCTCTAATAAATAAGAAAGATAACCTTACAGGGATCAGGACAGACTATAATAGAGAAAAATGCTCAAATTTAAATAAAGGAGAGAAATAAAAGATTTATTCATAATAGTGGAGAAACTACTAACAAAAGCAAATAGTTCAATTTGGAACCAAATAAGAATTTTAATTTTATATGTAAGTGAAAACAAAGACATGCCTTCTTTTAGAATCTTGTTAAAAAACCTAATGCTTTTTGTATTCTTTATCAAAAGGAATAAAATTGCTTATAGTTAGGCAGAGGTGACGTTAATGTTTTGGTTCAGTTACAAATGTGGTATTAAGAAGTATACTATGATTCAGCAATTCCACTCTAGGTATATGTATCTAAAAGAAATTAGGGCATATGTTCACTAAGAGACTAGTACAAGAATGTTCACAGCTGCTTTTTAATAGTCAAAAATTGTAAATAACCAATGCACAAAAGAATGGATTAATACATTTTGGTGTATTCATACAGAATACGTACTACATAGCAATAAAAAAAAGGAACTGCTGATACAAGCCACAATATGGATGAAATTCACAGATGTCATGTTAAGCAAAAGAAGCCAGACAATAAATTACAAAATTAATTGATGGGGATAAAAAGGTTGCAATAGGTATGGGGAAATAAGAGGAAGAGATAATTGAGAAGAAATTAACCTTCTGGGGTGCTGGAAATGTTTTATATCTTAATCTGGGAGGTAGTTACATGAATAAAAATTTGTCAAGCTTATGAGTAGTGTACTTTATGTATTAACATACAATACTGCAATAAAAAAAGCTGGCATAAGATATTTGGAATATTTTACACAACACAAAACTTCCTTTAGTCTTAAATTTTAAAACACAAGACTATTCCAAGAATGTAACTAAAACTGAAAAAGTGATTTTATACTAAAATTAGGCCAAATTAGATTCAACCAAAATGATCACAAAGATACATCCTTCAAATTTTGTTCTAAAATTTATCTTAGTTTCCTGTCTGCTTCCAAGGGTTGGGCATAGTAAAATGTCAGGGTAATCTCTATCTAGCTTCATTTCAATCATTTCACGTTCCAGAAATAAAAAAATAATTAAAACTAAGTTTCGCAATGAACAGGTATGGTCATCTACTGAAAAAGAAGGGAAGTTTTGAAGTAAGGGGATTATAGGATAGTAGAAGTTTTCAAACAACTGCCATGAGAAAGAACTAACTAAAAACAAAGAAGGGTTCAACATCTCAGAGCCAGGTATGTAAAAATCAGAAAGATGAACTTATCTGTGGTTCAGTATTGGTTAAACAGATACAATTAAGAGACAAATGTGGAAAGCAGCTCAATATATTTCAAAAGTTAAATAAAAGTCCACGCTAGATAAGAAAATTAAGAAAGATGGGGGACAAAAGAGGGCTTCAAAGGACTAAGAGCTCTATAAGATAGAAAAGAAACTGTCAATATCTATGTTCAAAATAAATAAAAATAAAAAAGCTCAACAACATGCAAAAAGTCATGAATAGGTCTTTAAATAGCAAAATGCCATTTCTTATTATTTCAGACAATGGAATGCTCCTGCCTAACAAGTCAAATTCCAATCTTTAAAGGAACTGAAAAAGCTTCCAAATGAAAAAGGCCAAGTGTTGGTATTATAATTGCAAATCTATATATTCCTCAACATTTCTATATAAATCCAATGATATTTTTGCAATATTATTTTGAATCAACTGAGGAAGCATCCAAATTACTTAGTGAATCAGTGAACCACTACCAAAAATCTTACTGTAAGCAAATCAATCACCTCATACCTCAGTATACCACCCTTTAAAAGATAAGGATTTTTGCCCTGCGTGGGTAGCTTGGTTGGTTGGAGCATTTTCCTGTACACCAAAAGATTACAGGTTCAATTCCCAGGCAGATCAATGCCCCCCGCACTCTCTAAAATTAATTTTTTTTAAAAACATATCCTCCGGTGAGAATTTTTTTAAAAACTTGAATAAATAAAAGATAAGGATTTTAAAAATTATGTGTGTGTGTTTCTATTTAAAGTGAGGTCATAGAAAATAATTATTTCCTATTTCCAAGCTCTGTCTAGCTTGACTTTAGAATGAAACTGATCAGTAACAATATGTAATGAATGAATGAAGTAATCAAGTAGAAAGGGGAAAAGTGGCTGAAAAGATTTAGGAACAAATAGCACAATAAAAGAGTGAAGCTCAGAAAAGAATGATGTTATTAACAAGTATATCTGAAGCTATAATGAAATAATCTCTAATAAACAGGCTTAAAGTATAACAATACAGCTTAGTGTATAGTACAAATCTAAATTACTCAATTTGGTCGAATTTAAGTACTATTTATTGAATGCCTATTATTTTCTCCAACACTGTGCTCTGCTGCTTTGGAACACACACAAAAAAGCAACATGCCCCTGGACCTGAAGACAATAGTATAAAAAAGAAAGTCACATCTGAATTATCAGTTTATCCCAATACAAATAATCTTTAATTAGGAGCCAAACAAGTAAAATAAAATCATAGTAGGGTATTTGCAACTTAATCAATGTGATTATTTTTCTTGGTAAAGGTAATATCAGAAAGAAATGATTATTTGGAAAAATCAATCATCAACAAAAAAATAATGATTATAAAAAAAATCACTATCAGACTTGACAGGAGTACCTGATATTTCTGGCTATGGCTTGAACTAAAGACCTACATTCCTGCTGAAGGATGGTGGTGGTGGTGGTGGTGGTGGTGGTGGTGGTGGTAAGAGATTAGTATGTCAAAGGAATTATACTCAAATACAAACACATGCACACACCATTTATATATGCAGGAACTTTGTTTTAGTTAATAAAATTTCAGTATCTGTTTTAGGTGATGGTTACTATCCTTTTAATTCAATGCACCAAAACTATTAGCAAACTCTTTTCCAAAGCTATGTAAATTAAACTAGAACTTAAAGTGCAATGTGAAAAAAATGGCAACAAAGTTCTCCAAAATTAAGATGTATTTGCCTGTAACTTACTCTGTACTAACTGTGCTGCTAGTACTGACCTCTTTCTCAAAACATACATATCAAAGTGTCACTGTTTTACTTTCATCACTTAGCTTATACATAGTGCCTAAGAACTATTTCTCACTTGTTGCTCTCTTTATTTTATTATTATTATTTTTAATTCTCACCCTAGGATATGTTTTTATTGATTTGAAAGCAAGAGAAACATCGATGAGAGAGAAACATCAATCAGTTGCCTCCCATACGCACTCCGACTGGGGATTAAACCCACAACCTAGGTATGTGCCCTGATGGGGAATCAAACCCACAACCTTTTGTACACAGGACAATGCTCCAACCAACTGAACCACCCGACCAGGGCTTATTGCCCTCTTTAGACATTCTTTCAACAAATTCTACAACTGTATAAATAGCCCAATGCAAATACAAATTTTCAACCACCAGTGATCTCCTTCAAAAGGTGCGCTTCCAGCCCTGGCCAGTTTGGCTCAGCGGTTAGAGCGTCGGCCTGTGGTCCGGAGAGACCCGGGTTCGGTTCCCGCTAAGGGCACGTGCCTCGGTTGCAGTTTGTCCCCGGCCCTGGTTGGTCGTGCGGGTGGCAGCCACTCGATGTGGCCCTTTCACGTCGATGTTTCTCTCTCTCTCTCTCTTCCTCTCTCTCCCTCCTACTCTGTCTGAACAAAAAATGAAAAAATGTCCTCAGGTGAGGATAAAAAAAAAAAAAAAAAAAAAGGTGCGCTTCCATAACACAGAAACCATTCATACTATTAACACTAGTATTATCAGTAGTGCTATTCATCCACTTCCACTCATATCATATGTTAAATGGTCTGGTATGGGAAACTTCTCCACCATCTACCGTAGTTCACTTATTTTAACATACACGTTTTTTCCCCTTATTTTAACATATCCGAGATAAAGATCACCTCACAATCAAAAGCATTTTATAATTTTGCTGGACAGACAGTACTGAAATAGCTGTCATGGCTCATCTACTAACAGTCACAGCTGTTCACCATGTATTGAATTATTTGCAGTTAGTTTCATGCATGTTGAGTTTAACTACCTTTAAAATGTCCCTTAAAATATTATTCTATGATTTGGCATCGAAACGAAAAGTACAATGCACAAAGGTACAAAAATTGAGACTCCATCTCAAGGAACTACTGTCTTTACTCATCCATAAAAAGCAATTCCTTAGCCCTGGCCAGTATGGCTCAGCAGTTAGCGCGTCAGCCCACAGACCAAGGAGTCGCAGGTTCAATTCCGGTCAAAGGCACGTACTTCGGTTGCGGTTCAGTCCCTAGCCCTGGAAGGGGTCATATGGGAGGCAGCCAGTAGATGTGTCTCTCTCACATCGATATTTCTCTCCCCCTCACCCCCACTCTAGCTGAAGATAAAAGGAAAAATTTCCTCAGGTGAGGATTTTTTAAAAAAGCAATTCCTTACCTAGTCAAGTTTTATCATAAGATTGCATAATTCAGTCACGTCTTCAGACTCCACTTCTAATTCTAGTCTCTTGGTATTTCCACCACATCTGCAGTTACATCCTCCACTGAAGTCTTGAACCCCTCAAAATCATCCATGAGAGTTCTTCCAAAAACTGTTAGTTTTGACCTCTTCCCATGAATCATGAATGTTCTTAATGGCATCTAGCCGAGATCCATCAGAGAAATCACTCTCTGGCAGCTATAGCCTTGATCCATGGGCTGCAGAATGGATGCTGTATTAGCAAGCATAAAAACATTAATTTCATTGTACATCTCCAACAGAGCTCTTGGGTGACCAGGTGCATTAATAAGCAGTAATATTTTAAAAGAAATCTTTCTTTTCTGAGAAGTAGGTCTCAATAGTGGGCTTAATACATTCAATAAACATGTTATAGACAGATGTGCTGTCATCCAGGCTTTGTTTTCCATGTATACAGCATAGGCAGAGCAGATACGGCATATTTTTTAAGGGGCCTAGGATTTTCAGGATGGTAAATGAGCATAAGCTTCAACTTAAAGTCACCAGCTGCATTACCCCTAACAAGAGAATCAGCCAGTCCTTTGAAGCTTTGAAGACAGGCATTGACTTCTCTCTAGCCATGAAAGTCCTAGATGGCAGGCTGTTTTGTCCACATTGAAAATCTGTTTACTTAGTGTAGCTACCACCTTCATTAATTATCTTAGCTCTCTCTGGCAGCTATAGCCTTGATCCATGGGCTGCAGCAAGTTATCCTCTGGATAACTTGCTGCAGCTTCTATATGGGTACTTTTATGTTATGTAAGTTTCTTTCATTAAACCTCATGAAGCAACTTCTGCTAGCTTCAAACTTTTCTTCTGCAGCTCCCTTACCTCTCAGCCTTCATAATATTGAAGAGAGTCAGGGCCTTAATCTAGATTAGGCTTTGGCTAAAAGGAATGTTGTAACTGGTTTGATCTTCTATCCAAACCACTTAAACTTTCTCCATATCACTAGTAAGGCTGTTTTGCTTTTTTATCATTTATGTGTTCACTTGGAGTAACACTTTCAATTTCTTTCAAGAACTTTTCCTTTGTATTCACAACTTGGCTAACTGATGACTGCAAGAGACCTTTCAGCCTATTCCAGCTTTCGACATGCATTAATCATGTCAAAATGCTTAATTGTTTCTAGTTTTTTATTTAAAGTGAAAGATGGAGGCGAACACTGGAGTGATGCATCTATGAGCCAAGGAACACTGGCAGCCACCAGAAGCTGAAAGATGCAAAGAGTCGTAGAAGAAGTCTCTATGCACACAAAGGTGTCTGGGATACTGTTCAGCAAATGTTGACAACGATGGGGCTGAGAACACACTGCCCAGAAAGATCCGAAGGGAGGTAAGGAGACGCACCAAGGAGGCCATTATACTGTGAGAAGAGTGGAAAAGAGAACTGTGAAACTCCCCGATGACCCAGGACCCAAAAGAAGGATTCACTTTCCAAATGCCACAGAATCGCCTACGGAAAACACTAATTTTTTATTCAGATTTATTTATGATCGCAAAGGAAAGGCATGTTGATTTCTGGTTCTCTGGTGAAGTGTTTTTGATGATGGGATTTTTTATAAAAAGATAATATGTCATTTATTAAGCTGCCTGTAAGAAAATAAATATTTGGAGAAGACTGCAAAAATAAATAAAATTAAATAAATAAATAAATAAGTAAATAAATAAATAAATAGAAAGACGCATGACTCTTCCTTTTGCTTCAACACGTAGAGGCCACTGTAGCATAATTAATTGCCCTAATTTCAATATTATGTGTGTAAGGAAATAGGATGGCCCAAGGAGAGGGAGAGAGATGAGGGAACAGCTGGTCAGTGGAGCAGTCAGAACACATAACATTTAAGGATTGATTTTGCCATCTTATATGGGCATGGTACGTGGTGCCCCAAAACAATTACAACAGTAACATCATAGATCACTAATTATAGATCACCATAACAAATATTATATAATGAAAAAGTTTGAAATATTGCGAGAATCACTAAAATGTGACAGAGACATGAACTGAGAAAATGCTGTTGGAAAAATGATGGCTACAGACTTGTTCAATGCTGGGTTGCCACAACCCTTCAATTTGCAAAAAGCTAATAATGCAAAGTGCAATAAAACCAAGTAAATAAAACAAAGTATGCCTGTATTAATATTCAATTTCTGAACCTAGCTTTAAATTAATCTTGAAGGGTAAAATGTAAATTACTGTTTAATAATATCAGTGTTAATTACTAAAAATACCTACTACATCTAATACAAGTTTACTTATAAGAAATAAAATAGTAAACTGAGTCCACGATTAGATTCAAATAGTAACAAATGGCAAAGTACTATATACAAAAAAAGTCCACAAAATTTTTAATTAATAATATAACAAAATGATTTATCTTAAGTTCCTTTTAATATACTCTTTCTGACAGCATTCTGTATATGTATCTGAGGGTTTGAAAAAAGTGACAAAGGAGTACATTATAAAGGGAACATAAAGGAAGCCAGACTGCCAGGGTCTGAGTCTCCATTTTGCTAATTACTATTTATGTGACCTTTGGAAAATCACTTAACTTTGCCGTAGGTACTATTGTTAAGTCTTAATTTACAGATGAGGAAACTGAGGCACAAAGACTTAACAATAGTACCCACGTCATAACAATGGTACCCACTGCACAGGGTTGTTGTAAGGATTACTTTAGTTAATATATGTAAAATACTTAAAACAGTACCTGGCATATGAACACTACTATCAACTATTATTATAAAATGTTCTCATATTGCTGTTAACTATTATATTATTTTATCTCTTTGCAACATTGTGGTTTATCGCTACCATACGAAACAGCACACAGACCAAACATTTCCATCACTGCAGACAGTTCTCTTGAACAGCACTGTATCAGACTACAGGATAGTTAGAATGCCTGGTGAGATAACACATATCATCATCTCTAATTTTTGTTTTGGGAAATGCTTAGAAAAAAGCAATGTAAACCCAAAGTATTTTTTAATCTAGAATTGTGACATGTAACAAAAAACTTGGGTTTCAGTCCTATTTAACAAGTCAAATAAAAGGGGAGTGGGGAATGAAAGAGAGACTGTCTCTTTATAAGGATCTCTATTCTGAGAGATAACCAAACAAATGGATTTTTATATTCCCTCCTACCCTACCCTACTAACCTCTCTTCCTCAGCACATGGTACCCTGCTTAGAAAATGAATTATTAATTATATCCAAATATAATTAACATATTTTAAAAAGCAAAGTTATGATATAGGAATATATATACTTTAGCACAATAAATAAAGGTCCAGAGGTGAGCCCTGGTCAGGTGGCTCAGCTGATTGGAGAGTCGTCTCTACACGAAAAGGTCGTGGATTCAATTTCCAGTTGGGGTGCATATGAGAGGCAACCAATTAATGTTTCTTTCACATCGATGTTTCCCTTTCTCTCTCTTCCTCTCTCTAAAAATCAATAAAAAAAAATATCCTCAGCCCTGGCCGGTTTGGCTCAGCGGTTAAAGTGTCCCAGGTTCGATTCCAGCCAAAGGCACATACCTCATTTGCGGTTTGTCCCCAGCTCTGGTTGGGGTCGTGCAGGTGGCAACCAATCGATGTGTCTCTCTCACATTGATGTTTCTCTCTCTCTCTCTATTTCTCCCTCCCTCCCTCCTGCTCTATCTGAAGATAAATAGAAAAATATCCCCAGTGAGGATTAAAAAAACAAAAAAATTCCTTGGGTGAGGATTAAAAAAAAAAAAAGAGATCTAGAGGTGGGTCTAACATTGATAGCCTAAGCATTCTGACATATCTGCAACATCTGTAATTTAATATGAAAGTATTTCTAATTTCTATTGGTAACAAAGTCATAGGTATTGCTCATACAACTGTAATTTGTTGCCTACATTAAAAAATCAAAGAAAATGCTAAATCTCACTGAGAGGTTAATGAAATAAAGATATGATTGCTTCCCATGGAAGTTTATGAACCCAGGGTTTAAAGAAAAAAAAAAAAAAAAGATTGCTTAAAAGCCTAGACTTTAGTCCAGCCGGTGTGGCTCAGTGGTTGAGCATCGCGACCCATGCACCAAGAGATCGCTGGTTCAATTCCCAGTCAGGGCACATTCCCAGGTTGTGGGCCCCAACCCCAGTGGGGGGCATGCAGGAGGTAGCCAATCGATGTTCTTTCTCATCGATGTTTCTTTCTTTCTCTCTCTCTCTCTCTTTCTCTCTCTCTCTCCTTCTCCCTTCCTCTCTAAACATCAATAAAGAAAAAATTTTTTAAAAAAAGACTAGACTTTAGAGCCACAAAACCTGTACTCAAATCCACCACTTTCTAGGTAGGTAATATTGGGGAAATGTACTTAATCTCTCATCTTTATTGTGAAATGGGAATACCTACATAAAACTGCTGTGTTATTTACTACTTATCATCATGCTAGTTGACATAGTATTTGACATAATCTCAATAAATGTGTATGTTATTATAATCAGTAACCAAGTTCGGTCATTTATATAGTTCACAGCCCTCAAAGTACATCAGAAACTCAAGAGACTTGGTATCAGTTGGTCTGAAGTAGATCCCAATCAATGGTATATTTTTTAAAGCTCCCAGTAATTCTAATGTGCAGCCACTGGCCTAAGGACAAAGTTCAAACTCTAGTTTGGCTCACTAGACACTCTGGTCACTGCTTACAACTCTGTATGTTAATCACTCCTCCACAGGTACCCTATGCTCTGAACACACACCCAACTAATGCTTCCTCAAGAAGTAAACTATAGTAGTGGCCCTCAAACTTTAGTCTGCATCAGAATCACCTGAAGAACCTGTTGAAACACAAATTGCTAATCTTTATCTCCAGAATTCCTGATTCAGTTGGACTGGGTTGAGGTCCAAGGACTTGAATTCTAACAAATTCCCAGGTAATACTGACATTGCTGGTGCAAGGACCACAGTTTGAAAAATCAGTGAACAGCACTAGATCACAACCCTGTCCCTTTGCATTCACCTGAAATGCCATGCCTATCCCCATTATTTCATCTTGCCTAGCTAACTTTCACTTTTCTTTCATAATTACATAAGAATACAACTTCAGGAAGCATTTGCTCACTTCAACAAACCACCTCAAGACATTTATTGTCCAGTATAAAATTTGGATACCAAAAAAAAACACAAAGAACCACACTACAAAATGTTCTTAATGTAGATAGCTGCTAGCATATATACATTTTTTTTAATTTTTTTTTTTTATCCTCACCCAAGGACATTTTTGCATTCATCTTCAGATAGAGCGAGAGGAAGAGAGGGAGGTAGAGAGAGAGAAACATCGATGTAAGAGAGACACATCGACTAGCTGCCACTCACACAACCTCAACTGGGGCTGGGGACAAACTATAACCAAGGTATGCACATACCTCATCGGGAACCGAACCCAGGTCTCTCTGGACCACGGGCCAACGTTCTAACCACTGAGCCAAACTGGCCAGGGCCATATACACATTCTTTTTAAGAATTAGGGGGAAAAAGGCCTCCTTTGGTCAGGTGAATTAGAGAAAGGTGAAAAAGCAAATGAACAGTTTGTCAACCAGAATCAAGTCTGGATTTCAGCCCCCACAAACTCCCTTGGCCAGGCACTTTTATGCAGAGCACCAATTCCACAATCAGTCATGGCAGCCCTGACACAGCATACCAATGAAACACAAAGGAAGGGCACTTAGATCAACCCTGGATTTGTGGAAGGAAGAAATGGACAATCAGGAAAGGATTTTTAGAGAAGATATTATCTAATTTCTAAATTGTGAATCGCCTTCTCTGTACATCAGAAAGACAAAACTGCGCTTTAATGTCTTTATACCCAGTGTATGGCTCATTGTAGATGTTCAATAAATGTTTGAATAACTCACATTGAATAAAACTATAGGAAAGCACTTGCTAATCTATCCCTTTCTTGCCAAATAAAGAACCAAACGCACAACGAAAGCTGTCACCAAAAACTATAAACTATCTCGTCAATATTAACGTAATTGGTCTGTACACTTATCAGATACGGGAAAGCATGAATTATTCTAATAACCAGTTTGGGAGACGAGGATGCCAAAGGAGCCTACTGAAAACACAATTAGGTTTTTCCAAACTAAAGACTTTCAAATCAAACATTCTACATTACCTGATTCAGAATCGATTTCCTAATTGTTTCAACAGGTACTTAAAAAGTTTAAAGACTGCCCAGCCAGTGTGGCTCAGTGGATGAGCGCCAACCCATGCACCAGTTCAATTCCTGGTCATGGCACATGCCCAGGTTGTGGGCCTGATCCCCAGTGGGGGGCATGCAGGAGGCGGTCAATCGATGTTCTCTCTCATCAATGTTTCTAGCTCTCTCCCCCCTCCCTTCCACTCTCTTTAAAATCAATAAAGAAAAAATAATTTAAAAGAAAAATTTTAAAGACTATCGGAAATGAGGTCCAAGACACTAATTTTACAATGAAGAAACAGAGGCCCAGGAAAGTAATGACTCAAAGACACACAGATAGTTAGTGTTAGAGGTGTAATTAAAACTCAGGTCTTGCCCTGGCCAGTTTGGCTCAGTAGTTGGAGTGTTGGCCCATGGAACTAAAGGTCACAGATTCAATTACCAGTCAAGGGAACATCCCTGGTTGCAGGTTCAATCCCCAGCCCAGGTCGGGATGGTGCAGGAGGCAACCAATCAATGTGTCTCTCACATCAATGTTTCTCTCTCTCTCCCCCCTCTCCCTCCAAATAAAACTTGGATACCAAAAAAACAAACAAACAAAAAACAACAGCAACAAAAAACCACACTACAAAATGTTCTTAATGTAGATAGCTGCTAGCTTATACACATTCTTTTTAAGAATTAGGGGGGAAAGGCCTCCTTTGGTCAGGTGAATTAGAGAATGGTGATTTTTCTATCAAAAAATCAAAGGACCTTCCGGTCAAGATAGCGGCGTAGGTAAACGCGGTATCACGTCATCCCACAACCACATCAAAGTTACAACTAAACTACAGAACAACCATCATTCAAAACCGCCTGAAATCAACCTGAACGGAAGTCCTACAACTATGAAATTAAAGAAGAAGCCACATCAAGACCAGTAGGAGGGGCGGAGACGCGACGGGCTGGTCACACACCCACGTGTGGCGGATAAAAATTAGGAGGGACACCTCGGCTGGGAAGGTCCTCCCTGAGGATGGAGGGGTCCCCGTCCCACACCAGGCCCCCAGCTCAGGGTTCCAGTGCCAGGAAGAGAAGTCCCCATCACTTCGGGCTGGAAAAACCAGCGGGAACTGAGGCTGAGGTGGCTGGAGCCCCCGGCAACTCCTCTTAAAGAGCCCGCGCACGGACTTACTCGGACTCACACCCTCCAGGCTCCAGCGTGCGGGAGGCAGCTTGAAAGGCACCAGAATCATATGGGGAAGAACTGAGTTGTTTGGCATTGGAGCAAGGGCTGGAGAGGCAGCTTTCTCCTGGAAAGACGTGCTATCAGAGGCTTTTGTTCCTTTAGTGAGCCCTTCCCTGGGCCGGCAGACACCGCCATATCTGGGACTCCAGCTACCTGGCTCACACTGTTTGCCCTGCCCTGGTGATTCCCTGAGGCCCCGCCCCACCCAACTTTCAGGCCCACCCAAACTGTTGCCAGTTGCTTTACCATAGGATTGGCCTGTCTTGAATCCTGCTTCAGCTTTTCCTAAATTCTTTCAAACAAGCAGCATCTGGTCTCAGCTAGCCCCATACCTCTCGCTAAGTAATACATAGAAACAAACACAGGGAGGCAGCCAAAATGAGGAGACAAAGAAACAGGTCCCAAATGAAAGAACAGAACAAAACTCCAGGAAAAGAACTAAGTGAAATGGAGTTAAGCAACCTAACAGATGCAGTCTAACAAGAAGTCAAAATACTACTTATAAGGATGCTCAATGGACTTAGTGAGGACCTCAAGAGCATAAGAAAGGACCAGTCTGAAATGAAGGAGGCACTAACTGAAATAAAGAATAGTTTACACAGATGCAATAGTAGAGTAGGTAAAGCCAAGAAGCAAACCATGGATTTGGAATATAAGGAAGCAAAAAACACCCAATCAGAACAGCAAAAAGAAAAAAAGAATCCAAAAAAATGAGGATAGTGTAAGGAGCCTCTGGGACAACTTCAAGCGTGCCAACATTCGCATCTTGGGGGTGCCAGAAGGAGAAGAGAGAGAACAAGAAATCGAAAACCTATTTGAAACAATAATGGCAGAAAACTTCCCTAACTTGGTGAAGGAAACAGACATACAAGTCCAGGAAGCACACAGAGTCCCAAACAAGATGAACCCCAAGAGGCCCACACCAAGACACATCATCATCAAAATGCAAAAGGTTCAAGACAAAGAGAGAATCTTAAAAGCAGCAAGAGAAAAGAAGTTAGTTACCTACAAGGGAGTTCCCAGAAGACTGTCAGCTGATTTCTCAAAAGAAACTTTGCAGGCCAGAAGGGAGTGGCAAGAAATATTCAGAGTGATGAAAAGCAAGAACCTACAACCAAGATTACTCTATTCTGCAAAGCTGTCATTTAGAATCGACGGCCATATAAAGAGTTTCCCAGACAAAGAAAAGCTAAAGGAGTTCATCACCACCAAACCATTATTATATGAAATGTTGAAGGGTATTCTTGAAGAAAAAGATAAAAAAATATGAACAAACAAAATGGAAATAAATACATATCTATCAACAACTGAATCTACAAACAAAATGAACAAGCAGAACAGAGACAGAGACATTCTCATAGATACAGAGAACTTTTTTGGGTATCAGATGGGTGGGGACTGGGGGGATGGGTGAAAAAGGTGAAGGGATTAAGAAGTACAAATTGCTTGTTAGACTGACAAACCTCAAAGGGAAGGGGGTTGGGGGGTGGGAAGAAATAAACCAAAGAACTTATATGTACATATGCATAACCAATGTACATAGACAACAGTGTGGGGAAAGGCAGGAGGGGGGCAGGAATGGGGAGGAGGGGGGCAATGGGGGAAAAATGAGGAACATCTGTAATACATTCAACAATAAAGATAAGTTAAAAAAAAAAAGAAAAAAAAATCAAAGGAAAAATATCCTAGAGTGAGGATTAACAACAACAAAAATACACTCAGGTCTTTGGCCCTAATTTTCTCTCTCTTATACTAATCTGCCTTTACATTTATAAAAATTTTTTAAATTCATAACTAAAAAAACTTTCTTAGGTTAACAAGGGTTTTGTTCTTTGTACTCCATTTTTATGAGAGGAAAAAAAGCAATCATCTATCATTATATTTTGTCTAGTAACTTAGAGGTAACTTTCAGGATATATTTTGCTCCTGGAAAAGATTCATTCCTAGCTAATAATCAAATACTAATCCTGATACAACCATCAAAGTTCCTCAATTACCAAGAAAGCATTACATTGCCTTTCTAGGATGCACTACTTTCTAAGGAAAGAAAAAGAGGCTGCTGTTTGAAATAAGTTTAACAATAAGCATAAAACTCTGGCCAAAACCCTGATCTCTCAATTAACAAGAGTACCTCATTCTCTGACCATTCTCACTAGTAAAGTTTTAATCTGCTAGCTCTAGGTGCTGATAAAAACCAATTAATTAAAATTAAAATTCTTCACTTCTGGAAAGTAACTTCATCATTTATTTCATTATAATTTTATTCATCTTTTAATTTTAAGATGAATGCCCTTTGGATCTATGCAAAATGCAATATAGTCTAATACTTAAAAGCTACCTTTTGCCCTGGCCGGTTTGGCTCAGTGGTTAGAGCATTGGCGTGCAGACCAAGAGTCTCGGGTTCGATTTTGGCCAAGGGCATGTACTTTGGTTACAGGTTTGATCCCAGCCCTGGTTTGGGTCATGCAGGAGGCAACCAGTCAATGTGTCTCTCTCACCTTAATGTCTCTCCTTCTCTTTCTCTCTCCCTCCCACTATATCTGAAAATCAATGGAAAAATATCCTCAGGTGAGGATTAAAAAAAAAGCTACCTTTTAACCTTTACAGTAATCCATAACAGAGGCATGCTTCTATTACAGATGAGAAAACCGAGGTTTAGAGAGTTTAAAGAATTTGCCCAAGTTTACATATCTAGGAAGGGGTTGCGTTAGAATTTGAAACAGACAGTGTGTCTCAAGTGCCAGGAACTCTCTTTCACAATGAACAATGGCATTCTTAGCCACTTACTATGTGACAGTGCTTCCTTCGTCTGTGAGCATAAACTTATAAATTATCCCTAGTAGTACAAGGTACACAGTAAGACATTTTCTCCCCAAAAGTTACTTTTTAACTTAACAATAAAGTAGAACACAGTTTAAGATGTTCTTTGCCTTTCATATTGTTCATTTTCATAAAAATTTCTGCACATTTGCTACTTCATACTATCTCTACTAGAGAATACAAGAAGCCTACCTCTCAGTACTCAAGTAAGATAGAAAAAATAATAACCTGATATAATCAGGCATCTTCCTCAGAGAAAAGTGGAGGCATGCTTAATACTCATTATAACGATTCAAGTTTCCCCAAGCTTGGGATTCCTCTTCTATAACACAACCCAATCAATTCATGTACAGGTGTCACATCTTCACACTACCTGTGCAAACTGGGACTCATAGGTTTCATACAAATGTTAATTATGTGGCTACTGCTATTGCTATAATGCACTGTTCTTCATCTCTGACCAAAGAGTCTCATGGCTCCTACTAGCATCCAATTAAATTGTGGCAGGTTAACTTGTGTGAACCCTAAGAAGACACCTACTAAGAAGAGCTCCTGGTGGCTAATTGGGCTCAAACAATTTTTTAAATTTTTTTCTTTATTGATTTTAGAGAGAGAGGAAGGGAGAGGGAGAGAGAGATAGAAACATTAATGAAAGAGAACATCGACTGGTCACCTCCTGCATGCCACAACCTGCTTATGTGCCCTGACTGGAATCGAACCGGCAACCTCTTGGTGCATGGGTCGCTCAAACACTGACCCACACCGGCCAGGCTTAAGTTTTTTAAAAAGACAGAGCGTAGCAGCCTTTTCTACACAGGGACCTCTCTTGCAAACTGCACTTCATGGAGAAGCATACACTGAACTGCCTTCCTAGACTGTGTTTCTGCCATCTAACCTAGTCCTTCTAAAGGAGTTCCTGGAATCCTATTTCAAACAATAGGACTGAGGCTTTCTCCATCCAATCAGAGCTGTGTACCTATGATCAACTATAACAGCTCTATTCTGACCAATCAGGATAGTGCCTTTTGGACCAATCAAACTCCAAGGACTTAGAATCCTCATTTGCATGACAGTCCAATCAGGGACCAGGGGCAGGGACTTCTGACTATACAAGCCAGCTCCCCTCTAGCTCTGGAAGCACGGTTTCCCTTTCCACCAAGACTGAAGACTGCATCTCCCAGGCTGAGCTTCATGAAAAACACCTAAGATGTCACGTCATTACAGGAAAGAGCAGACCAGTGCAGGCCAGAACAAACTGGCACAAAACCGAACAGACCAAAGCATAGCAGAGCAGACCAGCACACAGCAAAGTAGACCCGCTGTCTAGTGGGAGAGGAGCCTGGCCCCAGAGATGCCTCACAGCCATGTTGTATCACAATTGAGCTGTTTTACACTGAATCAAGTTTCCTTTTTTTCCCCACCTAGGAGATGATGACTAGTACACAGATGGTGGGCGTGGTGGAGATGGGGAGAAGTGAATGGATTTGACCAATATTTTTTCTGAGGTTATTTTTTATTGTTATTGATTTTTAGAGAGTGGAAGAGGGAGAGAAAAACATCTATGTGAGAGAGAAACATCTATCAGCTGCCTCCCGCACACCCCCAACCAGGGATCAAACCTGCAACCTGGGCATGTGCCCTGACTGGGAATGGAACCAGCAACCTTTCAGTATACAGGACAACGCCCAACCAACTGAGTCACACCAGCCAGGGCTTTTTTTTTAATCCTCACCACTGCACCTCAAATTGGAGATCCCTACTGGCACCAATGACCAACATGACACTTGTTAGCCTGCATGTAGGGTATAATCTCAGACCCTTCACAGACTTTGCTAGGCATTAGCATATAATCAATGTTTATTATAATTGAGAGATTCCAATTCATATCGCCAAAAGGATAAAACAGCAAAATTCAACCATATGCTACTTTCAAGAAATGCATCTTAAATATAAAGAAAAAGAGAGTTTTAAATAAATGGATGGAAAAAGACATACCACAGAAACAGGAAGCTTGGAAAAATTGGAGTGACCATGTTAACATCTGATAAAGTAGATGTCAAGACAAAGACTACTACCCGGAAGAAATAGGGACATTTCATAATGATAATAAGGTCAATTCATCAGGAAGACAACCATAAATTGTACATGCCTAATAAAAAAGCTTCAAAATACATAAGGCAAAATTGGACAGAATTAAGCAAGAAATGTACAATTTCATGGTCATAGATATTTTAACATCTCTCAGCAACTGATAGAACTAGATCAGCCTCTGCACCAAGAGGTCGTGGGTTCGATTCTCAGTCAGGGCACATGCCCAGATTATGGGCCCAATCCCCAGGTGGGGGCATGCAGGAGGCAGCCAATAGATGTTCTCTCTCATCGATGTTTCTATCTCTCACTCCCTCTCCCTTCCTCTCTTTCTTAAAAAAAAAAAAAAATCAATAAAGAAAAATAAATAAAACCAGTAAAGACACAAGTTATTTGAAAAATATTACCAAAACTCCTTCATTGGTATTTAGAGAATATTACCTAATTAAAGAATGTACATTCTTTTCAAGTGTGAAAGGCACATTTACCAATACATACCACATGTTGGACCATAAAACAAGGTTCAATAAATGTAAGAGGTCAAAATCATATAGAAGATATTCTCTGACCTCAAAATGAAATTAAGTTACCAGTCAATAAGATGTCTAAAATAGCCTGGTCGGTGTGGCTCAGTGGATTGAGTGTCGTCCCATGGACTGAGAGATCCCGGTTCGATTCCTGGTCGGGGCACATGCCTGGGTTGCTGGCTTGATCCCCCGTAGAGGGGGAGGAGGCCAACTGATGTCTCTCTCACATCGATGTTTCTAACTCTCTCTCCCTTCCTCTCTCTCTAAAAAATCAATAAAAACCTATCAAAAAAATATGTCTAAAATAACCTCAAATATTTGAAAATGTGACAGACTTGTAAGTAATCCATAGGTTAATGAAGAAATCACAAAGCAAACAAACAAAAAAGGAATTACAAAGTAAATTAGAAATTATTTCAAACTAAATAAAAACACAATATACCAAAATCTGTGGGATATAGCAATACTTAAAGGAAAGTCTCTAGCTTTGAATGTTTATATTAGAAAATAAGAAACATCTGAACTCTATGATCTAAGTTCCACTTTAAGAAGCTAGAAAAAGAAAAGCAAAACACATGTAAGAAAAAAATTATAAATAACAAAAATAAATGAGATAGAAAAGACAAATGGAGAAAACTGACAATGTTATTATTTGAAAAGGTATCAAAATTGATAAACCTGAATTAGACTGGTAGAGAAAAAAAGAAAGAACACATTAACAACACCAGAAATTAAAGAGGAGATATCACTACAGAACCTACAGACATAAGGGGCTAATAAGGAAATCTTAAAACTTATGTCAGCAAATGAGATGAAAAAATTTCTTTAAAAATACAACTTACCAAAACTGACTTAAGATGAAAGAAAATCCGAATAGCCCTGTGTCTACTGAAAAACTGAATGTTACCAAAAATCTTCTCATAAAGAAAATTCCAAGTCCAGATGATATCACTGGTGAATTCTAGCCAAAATTCCGGAAATAATCAATATCAGTATTGCACAAACTCAGTAAACAGAGGGAACACCTCTCAACTTATTTTATGAGACCATCATAATCCTAATACTGAAACCCAATAGACATTACAACCAAAGAAAACAACACAATATCCCTCATTAAGAAATATCCTGAAAGTCCTAACAAAATAGTAAACATAAAAAAAATAATACACTGTGACCAAGTGACGTTATCCTAGGAATCCAGATTTTTTAACTTTTGAAAAATACCATTTATTCATCCATTCTGTCACTGAGGAACACTGTTTCTAAATACTGACTACTGCAAACAAGGCTATCATGAAGATTTTTGTTCACATCCTGGTATATAAGTACAAGAATTTCTCTCACAGGAATATAGATAGAGGTATAACTGCTAGATTTAAGGTATCTATACTTCAACTTATTAGATAAAACAAAGCCATTTGCAAAATGACTATCATTTTATACTTTCCACATTCTCACCAATATTTGATATAAGAATTTTTAATGTTTGCTAATCTGATGGAAGTGAAATGGTTTCTTCTTACGGTTTTACTTTGCACTCTACTGATTGCCAATGAGATTATAATTCAGCCCTTTTCCAACTGTGAGTAGCTGAGTCGTGATATCACTTCAGCAAGATACAGACAGCACTCTTCATTTAAAAAAAAAAAATCAGTGTATCAAAGTGCACTGCATAAAATGCTGTTTCATGAAACTTTTATTTCCATTGCATGTTTGTACTGAGTCACAGTGTAAAATGTTTTTATAACTGTGAGCTTCTAGCAAGTTAAAAGCCATCAGTATAACTGTTTTACAACAAAACTCCTTAGAGACATTTACACAACTAACTGGCCCATCATTTAGGCCCACAGCACAAAGGAATGTATTTTATACAGAAGGTAGGACTTCCCTGGAGGGGTGGTTCAGTTGGTTAGAGTCCTGTAGGCCAAAAGGTGGTGGGTTTTGCCCTGGCTGATTTGGCTCAGCGGTTAGAACATCAGCCTGTGGATCAATGAGTCGTGGGTTCGATTCCGGTCAAGGCCACATATCTTGGTTGCAGTTCATCCCCAGCCCTGGAAGGGGTCGTGCAGGAAGCAACCAGTCGATGTGTCTCTCTCACATTGATGTTTCTCTCTCTCTCCCTCCCTCCTACTCTATCTGAAGATAAATAGAAAAATATCCTCGGGTAAGTATTAAAAAAAAAAAAGGTGGCAGGTTTGATTCCCAGTCAGGGCACACACCCAGGTTACCAGTTCAACCCCCAGTCAGGGCGTGTGCAGAAGGCAACCAATTGATGTTTCTCTCCCCCCCCCCCCCATCTCTCTCCCTTCCTCTCTCTAAAATCAATTTAAAAAGAAGGAGGTAGGACTTGCGATGTCCTTCAAGCACTAACTGGCAAGAATAGAGAATTAGAAGAGGACCAAAAACACCTGAGGGAAGCAATAAGGGATGTATTACAAGGAAAATATCATTCTATAAAACCAACTGGTCTAACTATGACCTGCTTAAAGCTCATTTAAAAAGAATCACATTTCTCAATAAGACAAGGTTTCTCTCAGTACTAAAAGATAGGAAGCTGGGATCCTATCCTCTTAACAATCAAAATGACAGAAAACTGATCCCTCCTTCTTTGTAGACACAACCCTAATTCCTGCCTCCAGAATCAGCTCATTCTGGGGATTATGCAAGAGTAATCTTTTTGATCTTTGCTTCCGACTTTTCCCTACAGGATATCAGAGTAACAAGAATCATCTAAATGCTAAAGATTTATATTTTTATTCTGCTAAAAATTATTTACCAAGCAAGACCCTACTGCATCACCTCTCTGTTAAAAAACTAAGCTGTATCTCTCTAACAATTTTAACTCCTAGCTATATTCTTTAAAGCTTGATACCCTTACCCTGGTCAGGTAGCTCAGTTCTTTAGTGTCATATCTCTCTCTCCCTCAAATCAATACATTAAAAAATCTAAAAAGTTTGATTCTCTTTACTAAAACTGTCCTAACTGCCTCCTCTGGAAAATATTTTGCTTCTTGAACTTGTGGACAAAAAAGGGGCTCTATAATAAATCTAACTGAGAGTAACCTCACAGGGTCATCCGATCATAAATTCCTAACTGGGCAGGTCATGGCGATAATAGCTTCCCTAGTAAAAGGTTATCTTCGCCTTAAGCAAGCCCTGTCCATTGCTTTCATGTATCTAAGGTTAACACAACCACTGAAATACCTTTTGCAGATCCCTGGGAAGCATAACCACCCTCAGGAGAGCACATAATCTTGGTAAGAATACTATAATCCAATCCCCAACTTGGCCTTGCTTTCTCCCACCTTCAAGTAATCTTTATGTTCCCTCCTAAATTTCAAATGTATAAAAGAAACTGCAAAACAGTCATTCTCTGGAGCACCTGCGATCTTGCTTCCCAGCATTGTTGTCAGTTTGGCTCAAATAAAATCTTATAAAAATTATCTACAGGTTTGGACATTTCTTAGGTAGACAGACTGTTGAACCATTCCACATAACATGACCAGACTTCTGCTACCTTCTTTGTTCTACCAATAATATCCCTACTCTGCCATTTTCAAATAACTATTCTTTTCCTTAAGAATTTCTTCCTCACAAGCTGCTAAACCAATCACACCACAGCAAATGTCTGATGCAAAGACTATGAATCTACCTGTCTCTTAATAAGGCTGATGTGGCTCAGTGACTGAGCGTCGACCCATGCACCAAGAGGTCGCTGGTTCCATTCCCCGTCAGGGTACATGCCCAGGTTGTGGACCCAATCCCCAGTGGGGGTTATGCAGGAGGTCACCAATTGATGTTATCTCTCAATGTTTCTCTCTCTCCCCCTCCCTTCCTCTCTCTAAAATCAATAAAGAAAAAAAATGTATTTAAATAAGACTATGATCTTAGGTACTTAAAATTCCTTCTCTGAGATTCAATCTCATCTCTAAAATGGTTAAAACAATAGATACCAAGGAATAGTAAGAATTGCATAATCTCTTCCACTGCCTTCCTTCTTTTTTAAATTTAAATTTCAGTTTCCCCTAAAAGCAATAAAATGCTTTATAGAGGGAGGCATTTAAACTGAAGTAACAAGAAATATGGAAATAGTGTGAAGAGAGACAAAATAAGTATAAATAAATATATCAAGTGGGATCACTGCTCTGCCTATGTTCTCTCCTTGTACGTTGATTCTAAAGAGGCAAACGTGGCCCTGGTTTGTGTGGCTCAGTTGGTTGAAGCATTGAGGTTCTATTACTGGTCAGGGCACACACCCAGGTTTCAGGTTCGATCCCTGGTCGGGGTGTGTATGCAAAACAACTGATCAATGTTTCTCTCACATTGATGTTTCTATCTCCCTCTCCCTCCTTCTCTAAAATCAATTTTAAAAATAAAATAAAGAGGCGTCCTGGCCTGTTTGGCTCAGCGGTTAAAGCATCGGCCCGCGGTCCAGAGAGACCCGGGTTCGGTTCCCGCTAAGGGTGCATGCCTCTGTTGCAGTTTGTCCCTGGTCCTGGTTGGGGTCGTGTGGGTGGCAACCACTCGATGTGTGTGTCTCTCTCTCTCTTCCTCCCTCTCTCCTTCCTGCTCTGTCTGAAGATGAATGCAAAAATGTCCTCGGGTGAGGATTAAAAAAATAAATAAATAAAAATAAAATAAAGAGGCAATTGTAAAGATACTTCTTTCCCCATAGCTGGCAAAATACTAAGAACCCTCAATGACTCACACCCCAGTGTCTAGTCTCCCCCCGGGTGTGAGAGAGACCTTTAGATATAATGATAGGATATAACTCCTGTGACTGTTACACGGAAAACAGATTTTTGCATTTGTATTTAAAGGCCCTAATCAGCTGAGTTCACCAAAAAGAAGATTATTCAGGGTGAGTTTGACCTAATCAAATAAGCTTTTAAAAGAGGTTTTAAAGGGGAGTCTAGAGGTCAGAGAGAGAGGAAGTCAGAAACTGGTCCTGCCTGCCTGGATGAAAGCAAACAGCCATGTTGTAACTGCCTATGTGGACAGGTGGTAAGGAACTGAGAATGGTCCCTGGCCAATAGCTAGCAAAAAAAGACCTCAGTCATACAGCCACAAGGAATTTAATTCTGGCAACAAGTAATGAACTTGGAAGAAGACCTTAAGCCTCAGATGAGAACTGCAGCCACAGCTGACATCTTGATTCCAGCCTGGTGAGATATTAAACTGAAAGCCTGGTTACAAAAAGTACCCAGATTTCTGACCTACAGAAACTGTGAAATAATAAAGAGGTGTTGTTTAAGCTGCTAAATTTGTGGTACTTTGCTTGTACATCAAATGAAAACTAATATACTCCTTCAACATAGGACAAAGCAGAGAAGAAAATAAAGAGGGAGAAGGGGAGACTTGTATCCCCCCCCCCCCCCCGTGTATTATATATCTCCTCAAAGTATTGATTATACAGATCCAGAATCAAGGAAAAAGGATTAAAACTATAAAATTTTTTAGTTTTGGCCATTAAAAAGGGACTTTTTCACATACATCTTATAAACAACTACCACATAATTTATTACCTTTATTTTAGTGATGAGGAAAGGAAAGTAAAGCTCAAGAGCAATATCCCAAAGATCATGAACCCAGGAAATGTTTAAAGTAACTTCAGTCCAGCCTGGCCTGTGTGGCTCACTGGGTGAGCGTTGACCCATGCACCAAAAGGTCACCAGTTTGATTCCTAGTCAGGGCACATGCCCCAGTTGTGGGCCCAATTCCCAGAGGCAGGCATGCAGGACGTGGCCAATCCATGTTCTCTCTCATCTATGTTTCTCTCTCTCCCTCTCCCTTCCTCTCTCTCTAAAATCAATAAACAGAAAAAATATTTTTAAAAAAGTAATTTCAGTCTAGTTCTCGCCTCTACTCCACAGATCCCTTGCAGGAGTGGGGAACGTCCAGCCCTGGAAAGTGATACCAGCTAACATGACACGCCTTACCAAATTAGCCTGACCAAATATAGCAGGCTAATTTTTAAGTTGATAATTTTGTATGGCCCTCAAATTATGTTATAAATATCCAAATGGTCCTTGGCAGAAAAAAGGTTTCCCACCCCTGAAGCATTAAAAAAACAAAAAGCATTCAAATCAACAGTAATTATATTACTGCCTTCAAAGAAAGCAATCTTAGTAACAACAATTTTCCATATTTCATGTCTAAATATTCCTTAGTTTTGTCAGAACATCAAAACTAAAGATGATAGAGAGAAATTTTCACTCAAAAGTAATTTGGTTATAAAAAGGACCACTGGTAGACCACTTGAATAAATTTAAAGTACATTTTCAAAATGCAATTTGTAAACAATTTGTGTTATAAGTATTCTCAAAGACCACAAAAATCACAAGCAAGTAAACAACTTTTCTGGATCTTTCAACAGTCTACCCTTTGGACAAATTTTTGAATCGGAATTCTTCATACACTATAAAAATGAGAACGTGACACAATGTAACCATACAATAAACAAATTTTTATTTCCACTGCTGTAGCTATTTCACTAAGTGCTTGAGCATCAGAATTTGCAATTTTCTTAAAAACACACACAGAAAAAACTATAAGGTGGAGTTACATTCAAATTCCACAGAAGTTACAAATCACACAACTTTATGTCAATTCAACTACTTTAACAAACACTAACTTTATTTGCTAAGATGCAAAATACAGTCCTTCGCAGTCATGACCATGAGAGGAATAAACTGTCATCTTAACACCAACGTTAACAGCAAATAATTCGCTATCGTCACATGCAAACACTAAAACATACAAACAGCATTGTTGAGTCCATAAGCTTCCAAAACCATCATCCCATGATTTATATACCCGGGGCACGATTCTCTGCAATGTGAAAGGAATCGATAACATTTCAAATATGGGTAGAAGGAGTGAGGTGACAATTTTAAAACCTGAAAATTTCTCAATCCCTAAGGCACACAAACAGCACCCAGTACAGACCCTCCAATAGAGGCCCAGGTCCAACTCCAAGCACTCCAGTTTCCCAGCTCTTCACCCCGCCCCCACCCTGAGAAAAGAGGGAAAACAACTTTTATTGGTCTCATCTCCCGGGGGATTGGCAAACTAGCGGGGCAGTGCTCTGGCCTGGGCACGTTTCACAAGGAGGCCTCCGTCGGGGGCGGGGAGAGCAGATAGCGGGAAGCCTGACTTCGACGCCCCCTTTCCCCCGGTTGCCAGCTCCCAGCCCCACCCCACCAAGAAAATGCCTGGGCCGGCCGCCACGCCGAGCGACCCCCAGGCCCCTCCACTGAGGCGAGCTCGTTGTCATGTGACGACGCTGCCGCTAAAACACCGCAGAAACGCAGGGCGGAGGAAGACGTTCGCACCAGCCCGCCTCGGCCCGGCCCCGCCGGGCGCGGGCGAGTCCCGAAGTCCGGGCGGGGGGGTGCGGAGGGCGGGCTTGGCGGCGGGCCCGAGCGCGCCACAAAGGTTTCCGCGCCCGTCGCCGTAGTGCCCGAGCGGGCGGGGGCACAATTTTCGGGGCCCGCGGGATGGGTGAGGAGCGACGAGGGCTTCGGGATGCCCGCCGCGCCCACAGCCGTCGCCCCCGCGCGCCCGGACGGCTAGCGACTGCCACACCGCGCACAGGCCCGCGCGGCCTCCCTCCCCCGCGCAGAGCCCGAGCCGGGCCCGCCCGCTCCCCGCTCGCGCTCTCTCGCTCTTGCCCGGCCTCCATTTTGGATCGGCGTCTCCAGCCCCCGCGCTACAGCCGCCGCATTCCCCCTATTTCCCGCCCCCCGCCGCTGTCGCCGCCGCCCGTACTCACCTCAGCTGCCCATCCGGGCGCCACCGGCCGTGGACCTAGTTTCCCCCCAAAAGTCTCCGGTGTGTTATTCCCGATGTGGGGGGGTTGTTACGGGGTGGTCGCCGGGGGTTCGGGAGCGGGGGCCGCGCCTTCAACGGAGCTGCAATCCTAACCCGCCATCTGGTGGCATTTTCCACACGCCAATGGCGCCGCTGCAGACTTGGGTCCGGACCGCCCTCTGCTGGCCGCGGTGCATACTGCCTCGCTGACGGGACGGGCCTGCCCGGAAAGGGGAGGGAGCTGAGGCGCGAGCTAGAGGCCACGGCGGGGACGCGCGCAAACGCTTTCCAGTGGGTATTGCGCGCACGCGCACCAGCGGGGCGGGAAACGTGGCTTCTGCGTGGTGGCTCCGCCCCTGCACGGAGCTCTAGCCCAGCTCAGCCAATCGCGAGCAGCGGATACCGCTGGGTGAGGGCATTGTGGACAGTTCGAGGGCCGCCTGAGGCGGGCGTAAAGACGGCCACGGTGGCGCCTGCGCGCCTCGCTAGCCGAGTTGCCGCCCGCCATTTTTGGAGCTTACCGAGACCTCGGAGGGAAACCCGCCCCCGGCCCCTTCACCAAGGCCCCTCCCCTGGCCGCGGGACTGGCGCTTTCGTGCAGCCCCGCCCGGCTCCTGCTGCCCCCACCCCCACCCCGCTCTGCGGATCTCGGAGGGAGTCGGGGCGCAGAACTGCTCCCACCTCTCCTGTTTAACCAGGGCCTCAGAACCTAGTATTGTATTAGCGATTTATTGTTAACTGTTGTCGATGCGCTTTAGCAGACGAGGGTGAAAAGGTTTCGAGAACTGTTTGGGACCTCCCTCGCCGCTGAGCTAGACGCAACAACACCCGCCCCAGGTCGATTGGCGTTGTCCCTGACTCTGTGAGGCAGGTCCTCTCCGTGGTGCGGGCTTTGCATAAGGCGGCAGCATTGGCCAGTTAGTGAAAAAGGAATGTAGCTAGAATAGGAGAATACAGCCTCAGCTTCTGAATTAGATTTCTCCTCCCACAGTTCAGGACTACTTTCAGTGGCTCTGAAATGGACGTTCCTAGCCTTTTAGCCGCCAAAAGGGAATTAATTGATTAACGTGAGATCAAGGCCAAAATATGCGGTTGAACGTGGCCTCTTCCCTGCTCTCTACCCGCACGCCTTGTCTGGTCTTGGTCATGGCTCCTACCTTTCACTGGCTCACAACTTTTCAATACAAATTGAATCCTAATCTCCCAGGTCATCAGCCCCATTTATGACTAAACTCTCTGCTGCTATAGCCAGCTTTATTTTAGTAATGCCTTAGAATCGCTCAACTCCTTCATAGTCTTCAGTGCCAATCTCCAGTAAGTTACCCCAATTTCTGGTTTCTCTCCCAGGGGTCACAAGGTGTGTGGCTTTTCACTGGAGGAAGTCACAGCCGTCCTTGTTGGGTATGAATTCTGGACTGGACTCCCACCTATAATTACTTTTACTAATTTCTGATTGCCTCATTCTCACAAAAAACTATTTCTAACTTTACTGTTGTTCGAGATTGCTGTCCCAATCTATACTAATAGAAAACTTCATCTGGTTTCCTGGAATCAAAGCAATGGGACTCCCATTCCAGTTTGATATTCTCTCCATATTAAAATATCTGTAGCCACATACTATTCTTGATTTCAAAACTTCTCATCAAATTAATCCATTCTCGCCCTGGCCGGTTTGGCTCAGCGGTTAGAGCGTCGGCCTGAGGTCCAGAGAGACCTCGGTTGCAATTTGTCCCTGGCCCTGGTTGGTCGTGCGGGAGGCAGCCACTTGATGTGTCCCTTTCACATCGATGTTTCTCTCTCTCTCTCTCTCTCTCTCTCTCTCTCTCTCTCTCTCTCTCTCTCTCTTCCTCTCTCTCCCTCCCACTCTCTCTGAACAAAAAATGGAAAAATGTCCTCTGGTGAGGATAAAAAAAATTAATCCATTCTCCCCTACTCTCCAAAACCAGTCTTTCTCCCTGGACTACATATGCCGCCTTTTCCATTTCTTTCTTCCACCATTACTTTAATAGGGTCTTATATATCTTCAATATCTTCTTATCCACTGAATTTGATACTGTTGTAATTTAACCTCGTTATTAATAACAGGAAGGGAAAAAAGGGAAGGCCAAATATTATGGACATGTCACATGGACAGCTTTGCTGGGAAGCTGCAGTTTAACACTCCCTAGGAAGCCACCTGTCTATTCCCCACAGATCACAGGGGAAGGGACTGGACAGGGGGAGAACAGAAGCATGCCAAGTAAAGTCTAGGTGAAATAGGGGAGGTACTTGCCTGTCAATCACACCTAGGAAAGGGTCATTGGCCAGAGTAGGCATGGCCACTGCAAGCTCAGGAAGATTTAAGATATTTAATGCCCTAAACAAAGATGTTTGTTCTCGTTTTGGGGATTCTTTTTTTTTTTTTTTTTCATTTTTTGTTCAGATAGAGTGGGAGGGAGAGAGAGGAAGAGAGAGAGAGAGAGAGAGAAACATCGATGTGAAAGGGACACATCGAGTGGCTGCCACCCGCACGACCAACCAGGGCCGGGGACAAACTGCAACCAAGGTACGCGCCCTTAGCGGGAACCGAACCCGGGTCTCTCTGGACCACAGGCCGACGCTCTAACCACTGAGCCAAACCGGCCAGGGCTCGTTTTGGGGATTCTTATTGCTGGGGACATGCTCCCTGCATTTGTCCACATGGCCCACAGTCACATGGACCCCACACAATGGACTAATGGACTGCAACTAGTCTGATGCTGTACTGGACCCAACTCTGGTGAGGAAAGGAAACCTTGGACACTGGCTTTGCTTCTGGCTCTACTGAATCCCCAGCTGCACATCTTCCAAGACTGGATTAAGGGAAATGGGACTTTGTAAACCCAAGGATGTAATTATATGCAAATAAAAATCACTCATCCTCCTGTGTGAGTCTCATAAAATTCTTTTTCTGGAGATATTGTAAGGACCCCAACCCAAGCACTCAGTGGGGAAAGGGATACCACATTTTCAACAATAACTGCTTCTTCCTTTCTGTTTTTCAATGGTTTCCATTCTTTTTAAAAAATTCAGTGCTACTACTCCAGTTACTGTACTGTCAACTGTAAACTAAAGTTAATTTTATAATGTAATAAAGGATAAAAATCATTTATTTGACCAAAAAGGAGCTGCAGCCCAGAACATACAGATTCAAGTAGCAACCTAAATTGTATTCCACCAAAGGGGAGGCCATAGCAAGAGTTCCCACCCAGGTTCTCAAATGGGTCTGTTTTCTGTAAATGAGTTATCCAAATTGCATATTTCTGTTGGACAGGGCAGGTCTCAATCCATTAAGAGGAAACCAGAGTTTCTCTGCAGTTATTGACATCAGCTAGCATAAGGGGGCAGGCAGGGCAAATTGCAGGAAGCCAAGAGCTCTGTCTGAGGTTTTTCCTGGTACCCAGAGTATGTGAGAAGCCCCTGTCAGTAAATGGCCACTAGGATCTTATTATTTATAAAATTCAGGCCCTCAGTTGACCATGGGGAGTCAATCTTAGGAAATAAATTGCTCCTTGGGTTCACATCAAATGAATCTTGGAGTACACACAACCGTCCTTTCATTGTCATAGTTCTCAAAAGAGTCACCTTTCATTTCTGAAACCTTATTCTTTAGCTTTTTTCAGTGACTCCATAATAGTAAATTGAAATTACACTTTCAAGTTACCAGAGTTCTAATTTCCAACCATTTGCTCATTCCTTATTTTCTTGATAAACCCAATCCCTGTTCCCTCCTTGAAACCCTATTTCCCTTGCTTTTAAGACAATTCCTGGATTCTACACCCTACCTGGTTTACTGGTCTTCTGATTCCTCTGCCAGCTCCTATTCTTTATTCCATCCCATAATTCAACTCCTAGTACTCTGTTCTTCTCTACTACATTCTTTCTCTTCAAAAGTCTCCCAAAATTATTGTCTGTTCCCTATTTTTCCATAACTAAGATTTCTCATGTTCAGCTTGAGATTTCTCATAGCAGCACTATTTATAATTACAATTACTTGCCAGGAAGCTTTAGCTCAAAATTTAACATATAAAACAATGCATCTTTCTTATTCAAATTTCCTAATTTCTCTTAATAGCATTATAATTTCAGCAGCTGTAACAATTAAAAACATGGACTCTGGAACCAGGCTGCTATGGAAAGCTTTGTGACCTTTAGCAAATCTCTTTGTGCCTCAGTTTCCTCAATTGGAAGATGGCCATAACAGTAGTACCTATATCATAGGATTGTTATGAGTATTAAACAAATTAACACATATAGAAATGTCATTGGTATTATTATTATTTTTTTTATCCTCACCCAAGGACATTTTTGCATTTATCTTCAGATAGAGAGCGGGAGGGAGAGAGGGAAGAAGAGACAGAGAGAAACATCGATGGGAGAGAGACACATTGAGTGGTTGCCACCCACACGACACCAACCGGGGCCGGGGACAAACTGCAACCAAGGTACATGCCCCTAGCGGGAACCGAACCCAGACTCTCCAGTCCATGGGCTGACCCTCTAACCACTGAGCCAAACCGGCCAGAGCTGTCATTGGTATTATTACATTGTTTTTACCTTGTTAAGAAATTTTTAGCAATTAAAAAAAAAAAAGATAACCCAAGGACATGGGTAGTCAACTTTCTGAGTTTATAGATACATAAAATGTTCTTTATTTTGATCTCTGACTTGAGCAGGTGTTTGTAAATAATTACCTAGTCCCCTAGGCTCTAAATTGTAAGGGCAAACTTGACTCTTTTCCTTAAAAAAAGTCCAGGTCCCATCCTATTCTCATTCAAATCCCTTGCTTTTTCTTCTATTGATCTATCCTCATTCAAACTCTTCCCTCCCCACCAACTCCCATTTTCTTACACCAGAACAATTATTATAATAGCCTTCTAAAAAATCCTTATCTTTCATTCACCTTCCTTTAAAAAATGCAAAAAAACACTCTGTAGGTCCTATGATTTACAAAATATAATCTAAAATAATTAATGACATTCAAGAAATGCCTTGAAATGTGACACGTGAATCTATAAAAATCCTAGAAGAAAAAGTATGCAACAAAATTTCAGACATCACACGCAGAATTTCAGACATCACACACAGCAGAATTTTCACTGATACAACCCCTAAGGCAAGAAACAAAGGAAAAAAATTAATGAATGGGACTATATCAAACTAAAAAGTTTCTGCACAGCAAAAGAAACAAGCATCAAAATGGAAAGGTAACCCACTATATGGGAGAGCATAACTGCCAACGATATATCAGATAAGGGGTTAATTCCAAAATATATAGAGTACTCATACAACTCAACAAAAGGAAAACAAAGAATCTAATTTAAAAATTGGCAGAGGACCTAAACAGACATCTCTCCAAACAGGACATACAAATGGCCAAGAGACATATAAAAAAATGCTCAACGTCCCTAATCATCAGAGAGATGTAAATGAAAATGACTAAGAGGTGCCCTGGCAGGTTTGGCTTAGAGGTTAGAGCGTCAGCCCGCAGACCAATGAGTCCCGGGTTCGATTCCAGTCAAGGGCACGTACCTCGGTTGCTGTTCGTCCCTGGCCCTGGTCAGGGCGTGTGGGAGGCAACCAGTTGATGTGGCTCTACCATATCAATGTTTCTCTCTGTCTCTTTCTCTCTTCCTCCCTTCCACTCTATCTGATGATAAACAGAAAAACATCCTCAGGTGAGGAATTAAAAAAAAAAATGGCTATGAGGTATCACCTCATACCTGCTAGAATGGCTGCCATCAATAAATCATCAAACAACAAGTGTTGGTGAGGGTGTGGAGAAAAGGGGACTCTAGTACACCACGGCTAGAAATGCAGACTGTTGCAGCCACTATGGAAAACAATATGGTGTTTCCTCAAAAAATTAAAAATGGATCTGCCATTTGACCCAGTAATCCCACTTCTAGGAATATATCCTAAGAAGCCTGAAACACCAATCAGAAAGACTATATGTACCCCTATGTTCATAGCAGCACTATTTAAATAGCTAAGATCTGGAAACAGCCCAAGTGTCCATCAATAGATGAGTGGATAAAAAAGCTGTGGTACATATATACAATGGAATACTATGCAGCTATAAGAAAGATCTCATCCTTCGAAACATGGAGGGAGAGTATTATGCTAAGTGAAATAAGCCAATCAGAGAAAGACAAGTACCACATTAGACTGACAGACCTCAGAGGAGGTGGGCGGGGGAGAGGGGGAGATAAACCAAAGAATTTAGAATTTATATGCATATATGCATAACCACTGTACATAGACAACAATGCTGGGGGGGGGGGATCGGGAGAAGGGTGTCAATGGGAGGAAGAGGAGAAACATCTGTAACAAAAATAAATTAATAAATAAATGCCTTGATTTTTTTCAATTTCTATTTTGTTATAAATTCTTCACATTAGTTGGTCTAGTCTCATAAATCATAAATGTAAGCAAAAGACAAGTATATTCAATCTTTAGCTATCTGGTAAGATAAAGTAATAGGTCACATAATGTGTTAACTTTGTTACAAAATCACACATTTCCCAGGAGCCTGTGCTTTTATGAAATTCTTAAGATTCTAAAGTTCTTGGCAAAGATTTTCAAACACCATAATTTTCATCAACAGTTTTGAGTCATAGGTGTGAACAAAATATCAAAAAGGCTATCTGGGACTAGTGTGAGTAGGAGCTAAGGGTTCTTAAATATTATTTAGGGTAGGGAATAAAGTATCAATAGAACAAATATTTGCTTAGTTCAAGGTTCTTGGCATTGGAGTTTCTACCTCATTGCTCATTTCAAATTATCTGAAATGGGACTAGGCCCACCTTGAAGGTTCATCCTTGATAGATTAGATTTCTAAAGATGAAAAAACATGCCCATTAGACTTCTATTTCAATTCAATCTTTTGGTCAACATGGTCCAAAAGTAGATAATTAATATTATAAATTTTAGAATTGCATTTACAGGCCCTGGCCAGTTTGGCTCAGCAGTTAGAGCATTGGCCTGCGGACTGAGGGGGTCTCAGGTTCGATTTCTGGTCAAGGGCACGTACCTGGGTTGCAGATTTGATCCCTGGCCCCAGTCGGTGTCATGTGGGAGGCAACCAATTGATGTACCTCTCTCACATTGATGTTTCTCTCTTTCTTTCTCTCTTTCCCTCCCGCCCTTCCACTCTCTAAAAAATCAATGGAAAAAATATCCTCAGGTGAGGATTAACAACAACAAAAAGAATTGCATTTGCAAAACTACGTATTAATGTAAATGTAATATAAATGCATTCCAGGATAAATGTTTAACATTAACCAATAACATAAATAATATTGCCTTATTACACAAAGAGCTAATTTGTAACTATTTAGATGGCAGAACTCCTTTAAAAATTTGGTTGAATTTATGTCTTTTTCCTCTTTGGACAATTTTTCCATGAAGATTTCAAAATTATTCCATTGACCTTAGAGTTCTGCTTAAAGTAATATTCAGCCAATTTGTTTTCATGATAATAATGGCATTCCTTTTAACAGAAGGCTATTTTTAAATGACTTTATTTTTTTAACAGTAGTTTTAGGTTCACAACAAACTTGAGAGGAAGGTACTGAGATTTCCCCATTATCAACATCACTCTCCAGAATGATATATTTGTTACCAAGGAGGAACCTATATTAACACATCATAACCACCCAAAGCTCATAGTCTACTTTAGGGTTCTCTCTTGTCGTTGTACATTCTATGAGTTTGGACAAATATATAATGACATATGTCCATTGTTATAATATACTAGCATTTTCATTGCCCTAAAAATCCTCCATGTTCTGTGTTTTCATCCCTCGTCCTCCTCACCCCTGGCAACCACTGATCTTTTTATTGTCTCCATAGTTTCACCTTTTCTAGAATGTCATATGGTTGGAATTATACAGTATGTAGCCTTTTCAGATTGGCTTCTTTCACTTAGAAATATGCATTTAGGTTTCGTCCATATCTTTTAGTGGCTTGATAATTTATTTCTTTTTAGCACTGAATAATAATCCACTGTCCAGATGAACCACAGTTTATTTATCCATTCCCCTATTGAGAGATATCTTGGTTGCTTCCAAGTTTTGGCAATTATAAATAAAGCTGCTATAAATGTTCTTTTGCGGGAATTTTACGTGGACATAGTTTTCAACTCCTTTGGGTAAATATCAAGGAGTGTGATTGCTGGATCATATGCTACGAGTATGTTTAGTTTTGTAAGAAACTGTAAAATTGTCTTCCAAAATGTATGTACTATTTTGTATCCCCACAGTGTAAGAGAGTTTATTTTGCTCCACATCCTCACCAGCATTTGGTGTTGTCAGTGTTCCAGATTCTGGTCATTGTAATGGATGTGTAGTGGTATCTCATTGTCGTTATAATCTGCATTACCCTGATTACATATGATGTAGAGCATCTTTTCACATGCTTATTTTCCCATCAGTATTTCATCTTTGGTGAGATGTCTGTTAAGGTCTTTGGCTCTTTTTTTATTTGGGTTTTTTGTTTTCTGGCTGTTGAATTTTCAGGGTTCTTTGTATATTTTGGATAATAATCCTTTATTGTATGTCTTTTGCAAATGTTTTCTCCCAGACTATGGCTTGTCTTCTGATTCTCTTGACGTTGTGCTTTTCAGAGGAAAAATTTTTAGTTTTTTCTCTCAGCCTTATTCCCATCTTCTTAGAAACCTCTGCGCCATGAGAGCCAAATGGAGGAAGAAGGGAATGCGCAGGCTGAAGTGCGAACAAAGAAAGATGAGGCAGAGATCCAAGTAAACAGCTAGCTGTGCACCCGTGGAAGCCACAGGAGCAGAAATAAGGGAAACCAGAGGCCAGGGACACTGGTACAAATTGTTGGACTGGAGGCCTGCTGTCCAGAACTTCTCGATGGATCTAAAACATACATGCATCTGATCTCTGTGACTGCCTTTTGAGAGACCCACTCTGCTCTTACAAAAGCAGTTGTTTTAGGTCCTTTGCCCTGGACCTGTGACATTCTGGACTGGTTCTGTTCTGATTTGTGTCTGAAAAGGGAACCCACTGTATAGGAGAACATAATTGTCAATGATACATCGGATAAGGGGTTAATTTCCAAAATATGTAAAGTAGTCATACAACTCAACAAAAGGAAGACAAACAATCCAATTAAAAAATGGGCAGAGGACCTGAATAGACACTTCTCCAAAGAGGACATTTAAATGACCAAGAAACATATGAAAAAATGCTCAATGTCACTAATCATCAGACAGATGCAAATTAAAATGATTACGAGGTATCACTTCATACCTGCCAGAATGGCTACCATCAACAAATCATCAAACAACAAGTGCTGGCAAGGATGTGGAGAAAAGGGTACTCTAGTACACTGCTAGTAGGAATACAGACTGGAGCAGCTACTATGAAAAAAACATGGTATTTCCTCAAAAAATTAAAAATGGAACTGCCATTTGACCCAGTGATACTTCTTCTAGGAATATATCCTAAGAAACCTGAAACATCAATCAGAAAGAATATATGCACCCCTATGTTCATAGCAACACTATTTACAATAGCTAAGATCTGGAAATAGCCCAAGTGTCCATCAGCAGATGAGTGGATAAAAAAGCAGTGGTACATATACACAATGGAATACTATGCAGCTGTAAGAAAGAAAGATATTTTACCCTTTGAGACGACATGAACGGAACTGTAGAGTATTATGCTAAGTGAAATAAGTCAGTCAGAGAAAGACAAGTATCACATGATCTCACTTATTTGTGGAATGTGTGGAATATAATGAACAAAATAAGCTGATGAACAAAATAGATCCAGAGACATGGAAGTAGGAACAGACTGACAAACCTCATAGAGATGGGGGATGGGGGGAGATAAACCAAAGAACTTATGTGCATATATACATAACCAATGAACACAGACAACGATATGGTGAAGGCAAGGGGGGCAGTCAATGGGGGGAAAAGGAGGGACATCTGTAATACTTTCAACAGAAAACAAATTTTTAATTTTTTAATAAAGTCTAGCTTATCAATTATTTCTTTCATGGACTGTGTCTTTGATGTTGTACCTAAAAGGTATTGCCATACCCAGTCATCTAGGTTTTCTCCTGTGTTATTGTCTAGAAGTTTTATAGTTTTGCATTTTACATTTGTGTCTATGATCTTTTGAGTTTATTTTTGTGAAGGATGTAAGATCTGTGTCTAGATTCTTTTTTCTTTTCTTTTCCTTTTTTTTTGGATGTGGATGTCTAGTTGTTTCAGTACTATTTATTGAAGAGACTTTCTTTACTTCCATTGTATTGCCTTTACTTCTTTGTCTAAGATCACTTGACTATATTTATGGGGGTATATTTCTGAACTCTCAGTTCTTTTCCATTGATCTATTTGTCTATTCTTTCGCCAATACCACACTGTTTTGGTTACTGTAGCTTAATAGTAAGTCTTGAAGTCACATAGCATCAAACTTTGTTCTTTCTTTTTTTTTTTTAATTTTTATTTATTGATTTTGAGAGAAAGTGAGAGAGAGACATTGATTTGTTGTTCCACTTAGTATGCATTCATTGGTTGATTCTTGTATGTTCCCTGACCAGGGATCAAACCCACAACCTTGGTGGTCGGTACTATGCTCTAACCAACTGAGCTACCCAGCCAGGGCCTGTTCTTCTCGTTCAATATTGTGCTGGCTATTCTGGACCTTTTTTACCTCTCCATATACACTTCAGAATCAATTTGTTGATATTGATTTGGATTTGGATTGCATTGAATCTATAGATCAAGTTGGAAAGAACTGACATCTCAATGATATTGAATCTTTGTACTCATCAACATGGGATATCTCTCCACTTATTTAGTTTCTCTGATTGCATTCATCAGAGTTTTGTAATTTTCCTCATGTAGATTTTGTAAGAAAGATTTTTCAAAGTGACAATTTTGTTAATGATTCTTCCCTTCCCACCATTGTTACAGAGTTCTAGGTGCAGCTACTGGATATTTAGACCAAAGAGAGTTCTTCTGATTATGCTTCATAACTCTTCACTTTCGCTACCTCCACAAACCTTAAAACAGTATTTTAGGGATCATGACCACGTTTCATTTTACTCTTCCTACCTTTAGTATTCTTCCTTTGCATTTTTCACTTGGTATAGGACATTTGCTGCTAGACCTCTAAAAAAATCAGAAATGGTTTTCTCTTCTTTTCTACTCTTGCAATTAAGGTGTGCTGCCAACTGGTGGCAGTAATACGCCATGGTGGCCTACCTATCAGATTAAACCATTATTTTTTCCTATTCCTTTTTAATACTAAAAATACAATTTCTTCTAAACATGAGCAATCAGTCTTTCCTGAAATTGGTAATAAGAGAAAGCCAGAATACCTCCCCTTTCACAATGGGTAACCTGGTTGCAGACAAAACCTTATTCCCTAAAAACAGAGGACAAGAACTACTCAGACACTTAAAAGAAATCTCATAAGCAGAGGAATGTAACTAGTGTGGGTAGGACCTAAGGGTTCTTAAATATTATTTAGGGTAGGGAATAAAGTATCAGTAGAACAACCATTTGCTTAGTCCAAGTTTCTTGGTGTCCTTGGTTTTCTACCTCATTGTTTATTTTAAAATATGTGTGTGTTTTTTAAATTGATTTCAGAGAGAGGAAGGGAGAGGGAGATAGAAACATGAATTGGCTAACTGCTACAAGCCCCCTACTGGGGATCAAGCCCACTACCCAGGCATGTGCCCTGACCAGGAATTGAACCGGGGACCTCCTGGTGCATAGGTTGATGCTCAACCCCAGAGCCACACCGGCCAGGCTTATTGCTTATTTTAAAAGATCTGGTATGAGACTTGACCCACTTTAGGGAATCAACTTTGATAGGGTAGATATCTAAAATATTGCTTTTATACAAACAAAGAAAGAAACCTCTTGTTTTTCAGTCAAAGAAATACACACGGCAGCAAATAAAAGGAAATAAATTAAATTGTAATATAATCAAATAGTACTATAGAATGTCTAATGAAAAGCAACAAATTTCATCCCAACACTTTCTACCTCTAGGACAATCCCCAAGGACAACTTCTTTTACATGTTTTTGTTTGTGATTATTTTGGTATTTCTAAATATGCCCTTATCAGTTTAGACAATACTATATGTAATGACTCCCTGCTTTGAAAAATAAGGATTATGCTAATATCCACTCCTCCAATATTTAACAGTTGTATTAATTTTAGCTCTTTTGTTGGTTATCTTTGTAACTTTTAATTATACACTGTAAACTCTAGATAATATTTCAACCTTAGATAGTATTTCAACTCTCCAATATTCCACGATTCTTCTCACCTTCTACTCCCCTCTCTTAAACACAGTCAATACATCTTTTGTTTTGTTCACAGGTTGACTCAAAGTTAACAGCCAACTTCCAGGCTAAGGAAAGTGCTAGGATTGCATTTCTTCTCTAAAGACCTCTGTTAAAACCCCCTCAAAGAAATGTGAAGAGTTTCAGGATCAAATGGATTATCTTCCCTTATTATCAATTGCCCAAATATTTGTGCTTCATATTCGGCCCACAAACTTCTTGTATGACTTTGTCTTACCTGGAGTTTCAAATTGCTTTTTTTTGCCACAAGCTTCTTGTATAGTTTTATTTTTCCTAGAGTTTCAAATGCTTTATTTTTCCCTGTCTTTTACCTAGTTTATCATATAGTTTCTTCATTTTCTTTATAGTTTTACAGAGATTCTCTCTTTCTTTGGCCTCAGTGATTGTCCCTAAAGAAACGTTGGCCTTCTGCTTCCACTTAGCCTATTGTTCTTTAACTCTACGGCACCCCTGAGAACTTCCCTTTACTCTGCTCCAAGGTTGGAGCCATTCTTTTCTAGAACTCATATCTTTTTGCTTGTTTTATCTTATTTTTTTCTAGAGAATATTTTTGATGACTATTTATGAAAGAACTGGAGGTAAACTTTCAGTTTTTAATCCTCACCTGAGGATATTTTTCCATTCATCTTCAGATAGAGTGGGAGGGAGGGAGAGAGAGTGAGAGAGAGAGAAACATTGACTGGTTACCTCCTGAAGGACCCTGACCAGGGCCAGGGCCACAACTGAGGTACGTTCTCTTGACTGGAATTGAACCTGCAACTCATTGGTCCGAAGGCCGACGCTCTAACTGCTGAGCCAAACCAGCCAGGGCAGCTTTCAGTTTTTAAATATTTGCAAACATCTTTGTTTAGGTCAGTATAGCTGAATTTACTTTCAGAACTCTCAAGGCATTGTCTAGTGTATTCTAGTATTCAGTGGCACAGATAAATTGGATGAAGTGTGGTCTTATTCTCAATAGATAACTGGTTTATTCTCTCACAAGAAGCTAATAATACATGTTTTGTTTTTTAATTTTTTTTCTTTGTTGATTTATAGACAGAGAGGAAGGGAGAAGGAGAGAGAGATGCAAACACCAATGAGCGAGAACATCGATTGGCCGCCTCTTGCATGCTCCCCACCAGGGACTGGGCCCACAACCTGGACATGTGCCCTGACCGGGAATCGAACCCGTGACCTCTTGGTGCATAGGTTTACGCTCAACCACTGAGTCACACTGGCCGGGCTATACATGTTTAATTTACTTTATTAGCTATAAGTCATCTCTGGATTAAAATATTTTATGGAAACATATTCAAATCACTTCCTATGATCTTTGTTTGTTTGTTTGTCCTCACCAAGGACATTTTTGCATTTATCTTCAGATAGAGTGGTAGGGAGAGAGGGGGGAAGAGAGAGAAACATCGATGTGAGAGAGACACATCGACTGGCCACCACCCACACGACCCAGACCAGGGGCCAGGGACAAACTGCAACTGAGGTACGTGCCCTCAGTGGGAACTGAACCCAGGACTCTCTGGTCTTCGGGCTAATGCTCTAACCACTGAACTGAACCCAGGACTCTCTGGTCTTCGGGCTAATGCTCTAACCACTGAGCAAAACCAGCCAGGGCACTTCCTATGATCTTTTAATGCATTTTTATTACCAAGTTATTTCTTTTAAAAAAAACCTTTTTATTTCATTTTTAAAAATTAATTAATTAATTTTTTTATTTTTATTTTTAATCCTCACCCGAGGACATTTTTGCATTTATCTTCAGATAGAGTGGAAGGGGGAGAGAGAGAGAGAGAAACATCAATGTGAGAGAGACACATCGACTGGCTGCCACCCACACGACCACCCCACACGACCCCAACGGGGCGGGGACAAACTGCAACCGAGGTACATGCCCCTAGCAGGAACCAAACCCAGGACTCTCTGGTCCGCAGGCCGACGCTCTAACTGCCAAGCCAAACAGGCCAGGGCAATTAATTATTTTTATTACAGGTATCCCTCCTTTTTCCTCCATTGATACCCTCCTCCCCACCCCTCCCCCTAACTTTACTGCACTTTTGTCTGTGTCCATTGGTTATGCATATGTGCATATAAGTTCTTTGGTTTATCTCTTCCCACCACCCCCCACTATCCCTATGAGGTTTGTCAGTCTGTTCCCTATTTCCATGTCTCTGGATCTATTTTGTTCACCAGCTTATTTTGTTCATTATATTCCACAAATAATTTAGATCCTTGTCTTTCTCTGATTGGCTTATTTCACTTAGCGTAACACTCTCCAGGTCCCTCTATGTCATCTCAAAGGGTAAGAGATCTTTCATTCTTAAAGCTGCATAGTATTCCATTGTGTATATGTACCACAGCTTTTTTATCCACTCATCCACTGATGGACACTTGGGCTATTTCCAGATCTTAGCTATTGTAAATAGTGCTGCTATGAACATAGGGGTGCATATAGTCTTTCTGATTGGTGTTTCAGGCTTCTTAGGATATACTCCTAGAAGTAGGATCACTGGGTCAAATGGCAGTTCAATTTTTAATTTTTGAGGAAACACCATATTGTTTTTCATAGTGGCTGCACCAGTCTGCATTCCTACTAGCAGTGTACTAGAGTCCCCTTTTCTCCACACCCTAGCCAGCATTTGTTTGATGATTTGTTGATGGTAGCCATTCTGGCAGGTGTGAAGTGATACCTCATAGTGATTTTAATTTGCATCTGTCTGATGCTTAGTGATGTTGAGCATTTTTTCATATGTTTCTTGGTCATGTAAATGTCCTCTTTAGAGAAGTGTCTATTCAGGTCCTCTGCCCATTTTTTTTTTTTTTTTATCTCACCCGAGGACATTTTTCCATTTTTTGTTCAGATAGAGTGGGAGGGAGAGAGAGGAAGAGAGAGAGAGAGAAACATCGATGTGAAAGAAACACATCGAGTGGCTGCCTCCTGCACGACCCAACCAGGGCTGCGCACAAACTGCAACCAATGTATGTGCCCTTAGCAGGAACCAAACCCGGGTCTCTCTGGACCGCAGGCCGACCCTCTAACTGCTGAGCCAAACCAGCCAGGGCCTCTGCCCATTTTTTAATTGGATTGTCTTCCTTTTGTTGAGTTGTATGAGTACTTTATATATTTTGGAAATTAACCTCTTATTCAATGTATCATTGGCAAATATAGTCTCCCATACAGTGGATTCCCTTTTCATTTTGATGCTGGTTTCTTTTGCTGTGCAGAAGCTTTTTAGTTTGATGTAGTCCCATTTATTAATTTTCCCTTTGTTTCTCTTGCCCTAAGAGATGTATCTGAAAATTCTGCTATGTGTGATGTCTGAGATTTTGCTTCCTACATTTTCTTCTAGGATTTTTATGGTTTCACAAGTTACATTTAAGTCTTTTATCCATTTTGAGTTCATTCTTGCATATGGTGTAAGTTGGTAGTCTAGTTTCATATTTTGCATGTACCTGTCCAATTTTCCCAACACCATTTATTGAAGAGATTGTCTTTACTTCATTGTTTGCTCTTGCCTCTTCTGTCAAATATTAATTGAGCATAATGTCTTGGGTCACTTTCTGGGTACTCTGTTCTGTTCCATTGATCTATATGCCTGTTCTTGTGCCAGTACCAGGCTGTTTTGAATACAATGGTTTTGTAGCATAACCTGATGTCTGGAATTGTGATCCCTCCAACTTTGTTCTTCTTTTCCAAGATTGCTTTGGTTATTTGGGTTCTTTTTGGTTCCATATAAACTTTTGGAGTATGTTCTAGATATGTGAAATATGCTATTAGTATTTTAATAGGAATTGCATTGAATCTATAGATTGATTTGGGTAGTATGGACATTTTAATGATGTTAATTCTTCCAATCCATGAACATGGTATATGCTTCCACTTTTTTATATTTTCCTCTATTTCTTTTCTCAATGTCTTGCAGTTTCCTGAGAACAGATCTTTTACCTCCTTGGTTATGTTTATTCCTAGGTATCTTAATTTTTTTTGTTGTAATGGTAAATGGGATTTTTAAAAAATTTTCTCTTTCTGTGTGTTCATTATTGGTGTATAAAACTAAAAAATAACTTATAATTTAAATATTACGTACATGTGACCAATTTAAAACTTTTAAAAGTTACTTGCCTATCCTTTTTTCCTAGCATTTTAGTTTTCCTCCCCAGAGGCAGCCACTGTTATTCATTTCCAGAAGCTTTTAGACTTTCTCTTTAATTTTTGTTTTATGACATTTCTAGATATAAAAACTTAATAACAAGTGAGTAGAATCAGAATTGAAGATTTTTCTTTCTGAATCAATGTAAGTAATCAAGGAATATAAATATCTTTTGTCAATGATACAGAGGTAGACATGCATTGAACAACCACTGGTATATATGGTAGATACCTGGTAGTCTTTGTTTTGGTTTATTGTTGTTGTTACAGCTTTATTTAGATGTGATTGACATATAATAAACTTCACATACTTAAAGTGCATTATTTGATGAGCTGGGACATATATATCAACCCATGGAACCATTACCACAATCAACATAATAAATATATTTATCTCCAATAGTTGCTTCATAGCTCTTTGAAATCCATTCCATCTCCCTTTATGTATCTGATCCGTAGGCAACCATTGATCTGCTTTCTGTCCACTGGTTTGCTTTCTGTCACTAGAGGTTAATTGCATTTTCTAGAATTTTATGTACATGGAACAATACATTATATACTCTTTTTTTGTCTTCTTTACTCAGCATAATTATTTTGAGAATCATCCATATTGTTGTGTATATCAATCCTTCATTCCTTTTTAGTGCTGCTGTAGTATTTCATTGTATGATTATACTAATTTATTCACTTATCTCCTGATGAACATTTTGTACATGGTTTTTGTCTTATAGTAAAGTTGCTAGGAACATTGAGACACTGTGATTATGTTTAACTGGATTTGGTCTTTAGGTAGACTACAAAGGCTGTCTATAGAGACAGGGCCAAAAATTCAAATGTCTGCAGGAGCCAGACAGATAACATAAATAAGTAGGGAAAGGGAGGAAGTTCATTGTAATAAAAGCAACGGTTTAAGCCTTATGGAGAATGACAAACTGACACTTGTCCTCCATGTTAGGAGGGGTGAAGATTATGACAAATAGGAGAGCTCATACCTAGTCTAAAGCAGGTAGCTGCTTTTCAGAGCCAGCTGGTTGTCAGGTGTTACCAGTTTTTTTTCCTTTTCCTTTTCCCAAAGAGCAATCATGAATCCAGATTTTATGTGAAGTTTCTTTATCTCATTTTTAATATTTAAAATGACACTATTTTCGCCCTGGCCGGTTTGGCTCAGCGATAGAGCGTCAACCCGTGGACCACTGAGTCGTGGGTTCAATTCTGGCCAAGGGCAGGAACCTCGGTTGCGGTTCGTCCCCGGCCCTGGTCGGGGTCATGTAGGAGGCAACCAGTCGATATGTCTCTCTCACATTGATGTTTTTCTCTCTCTCCCTCCCACTCTTTCTGAAGATAAATAGAAAAATATCCTCGGGTGAGGATTAAAAAAATAAAATAAAAATAAAAAATAAAATGAAACTATTTTCTTTTTTAAGTTTTTTTCTTTACTGATTTTAGAGAGAGGGGAAGGGAGAGGGAGAGAGATAGAAATATCAATGAAAGAGGACATCGATTGGCTGCCTCCTGCATGCCCCCCACCGGGGATTTGACCCGCAACCTGGGCATGTGCCCCAACCGGGATGAACCAGCAACCTCTTGGCGCATGGGTCGACGCTCAACCACTGAGCCACACCGGCCAGGCTAAATGACGCTATTTTCTTCTCTTCCAAGTATGAAAACAAATGAAAAAATAAGATTCAGGAATAAATAAAAATATTGACTTGAATAAAAATCCTGACATTTGTTTAATTGGGTACTGAATATATGTTCATTCATTGCATTATTCTCTCTCATTTTGGTCATGTTTGAAATTTTCATAATAAATACAGCTTATAAAAATGAGCTTGGATAAAGCCAATTAGAGAAAGAGGTTTTGTTTGGCAAATGGTCTTGCTAAAATGGTTCCTTCACCTCAGCCCCCAACTGAATACATTACCTAGTCATAAGCAGAACTGGACAACCTCAGGCCTTCCCATGGGATTCAGGCCTGCCCCATAAGCTTGTAACATTGAAAAGCAGGGAATTTGTTTAACCGTACTGACACGCCAGGGGATAAAGACAGCAGAGACAAAGGGCGTGAGACAGAGAAACAGAGAAAGCCCAGAAAGGGCTTAGCCTTTCAAGCTTGATTCCCTTCACTTAGTCTCATCTATCAGACAAATCATTCCTACTTCCCTGGGGAGAGAGAGACTGTGAAGTTCTCATTCTTTTTCTTCATGGGGAGTGGAAATGTTTTCCCTTCTATGAAAACAAAAGGAACAAGAGATTTAATGCTTCACCCCTATAAGTAGACGTTGTGATGCGCTGCCCAGATCCCTCTACAATAAGGACTTGTCCCAGGTACTGGGCATGCTGTTGGCAGTCTTTGATACCTTCAGTATTGCTACATTTGCAGAAAGCTACATTGCTAAGGTTAGTCCCCTTCCCAGGGTATCCCACATTTAATTACTGAACAAAGTTGGGGGATAAGAGCCTGACCATCTTAGCTAAATTGGGACAATTCTGACAGTCAATTTTATCTCCTGAGTCCCTGTTTGGACCTGCATACAAGTCATTTTCTCCCTCTGCCCAATCTTGTTTTTTTCCCCCTCCCTTCTATAAGTGTTAAGCTCATGGGCACACCTTAATAAATATTCTGCCTGTTAAATTATATCTCACAGTCTGCTACCTGGGAACCCAACCTGTAACAATTGGTGCCAGGAGTGAGGTCTGAGTTAGCAGGCACTAAGGTGTGGTTTTGGAGCCTGATCATTAGGGGCTCACCTACAATGAGAACCCCCTATCACAAGTTTACAGTCTAGTTAAAATTTCCATGAGTGGTGAATCAGGTTGCTACACCAGTGGAAGGGTGTGTATTAAGTGGTATGATATATCAAGTATTTGAGAAATATGGATAAAATAGTAACTATAAGGACAATGAAACTGGGTGATGTTATGGACTGAATTATGTCCTCCCTACCGCTCCCCCAGAAATTCATATATGTAAGTCCTAACTCCCAATGTGATTGTACTTGGAGATAAGACTTTTAGGAGGTATTTAAGGTTAAATGAAGTTATATGAATATGATTCTTTTTTTTTAATTTAAGGAGGGTAACACAAACACTCAGTAAGGAAGATACATTATTTATTTATTTATTTTATTTTTTTATCCTCACCTGAGGACATTTTTGCATTTATTTTCAGATAGAGCTGGAGGGAGAGAGGGAGGAAGAGAGAGAGAGAAACATCGATGTGAGAGAGACACATTGACTGGTTGCCACCCACACAACCCCAACTGGGGCCGGGGACAAACTGCAACCGAGGTACGTGCCCTTAGCGGGAACCGAACCCGGGACTCTCTGGTCCGTGGGCCGACGCTCTAACCGCTGAGCCAAACCGGCCAGGGCGATACATTATTTATTTATTTTTTTTATTTTTTATCCTCACCCGAGGACATTTTTGAATTTATTTTCAGATAGATCGGGAGGAAGAGAGAGAAACATCAATGTGAGAGAGTCACATCAACTGGCTGCCACCCGCATGATCTCAACCGGGGCCGGGGACAAACTGCAACCGAGGTACATGCCCTTAGCGGGAACTGAACCCAGGTCTCTCTGGTCCGCAGGCCAACGCTCTAACCGCTGAGCCAAACCGGCCAGGGCATGAGTATGATTCTTATTTGACAGGATTGGAGTCTTATAAGAAAAGGAAGCTATCCCTCTCGCCTTCTCCCTCTCCTCTAAAGGAAAGGCCATGTAAGGATATAGCAAGAAGGCAGCTGTCCACAAACCAGGAAGAGATCCCTTATTGGGAACTGACTCAGATAGGCACCTTGATCCCATACTTCCCAGAACTGTGAGAAATAAATTTCTATTGTTTAAACCACCCAGTCTAGGGTATCTGGTTATGGCAGTTCAAGCTAAGACAGGTGACTATTCCTAAGCCAGATTGATGCACTGGAAAAAGATAATGAAAAGCTGTGAGTGATTAATCTCTAACTGAAAGCTAAAGTGAAGACTACAGGGTCTCATTTGTAGCATAAAACGTGGCTCTCATCTCCTGCAAATGGGAGACTAGAGTAATTTAAAGAATAAATTCAGTCAGAGTAGCTAAGCTCCTAAGATTAAACTTCTAATCAAGACAAATATACTAAGCCAAGATCAGGGCTCTGGTTGGGAAAGAATAAGGTTTGATACATTAGATGAGGATGTTCCCAGAAGTGGCCCACCCTTCCCTGTTAAGACCTATTCTTTCCCCATTGTTCAGGGATGATGCAAAGACCTCTTCCCATTAAGACAACAAGTGATCTCCCTCTCAAGATTTGCTTTCAGTTTGTCTCCTGTCCAGTAGCCCTGGATATGATGATAGTGAAGGAAAGAAACTATACCCCAAAGGAGCTTCACTATCTAGCCAGCATGAACTGAGAGAGTAAGTGTAGGATTGAATTGTGAGGATGCTTGATGAAAAGGAAGGGAACATATGAATGGATAAGGGAGAACTTAGATTTGGGAGCACTCTCCCAGTACTCAGGATTTAACATCATAATAAGAACCTCAGGAGACAGTGTAAATTCACTATGTGGATGGTTTCTAGAAGCATGGAAAAGTGACTGTCCATACTAAGTGAGGTTAAAATTCCATAATTTATGTGGCTGGCAGTGGAAGAAGAATTTAAAGAATCAGGCAGCCTTGGCCAGGTGGCTCAGTTGGTTGGAGTGTCATCCCGTACACCAAAAGATTACAGTTTCGATCCCTGGTCAGGTGCGTATGGGATGCAGCCCATCAATGTTTCTCTCTCTCTCTCTCCCTCTCTCTCTAAAAATCAATAAACATATCTTTGGGTGAGGATTAAAAAAAAGATTTAAAGGATCAGGCAATGGGTCATGCTGGAGACCATATACTATGTAAAGATGGAAAGCACTCCAGATGATTAGTTTATAGAAGGCCAGGAGGCTACACCATATGTCAAGGACATAAGAAATATACTGCTGTGAAGGGCTCTAATCTCCTTAAGTGGCTCAGTGGTGATTTTCTATAAGCCAGAGCTGATGGTAAAGGAAGCCATTAAAGCACTAGGTTTACTGATAGCAATTGGGATAATAGGACCTCAAAATAATAGGGGCAGGTTGTAGTGTTTAATGATCAGAAGCCAAGTTGGACAATTACTGTAATATAAAATCAGAGGAGCAGTCAGTGGTAAGCGATCCACAGAGAATTATTGGAGATAATTAATAGAACCTAGTATTCCTAGTGGAAAAATAAATGGGTAGCCAATGAGGGTACTACTCAATTTCTATCATCAGATGAATTTAAAAAGGTCTAGCCAGGAGACTGAGGCAGTCATCTCAATTAAAATCATGATTCCTTGCCAAGTTTCAAAACATTAATCTGCTTTTAGACCTGGAGCCCATTAAATCAAGTGGAGATCGGATCTCCATGATGAAGGAACCTGCAACACCATGGAAAATGTACACAGTAAAGATTTCCTCAGTCCTTCCCCAGAGGTTACTCCAGAACCTTTGGACCTAAGGCAATTTACTCAGACAACTATGTACTGAGAGAATGGGAATACACAAACACTTTAGGGACTATTGATCACAGAGTCTGAATTGACACTGATACTTGGAGACCCAACGAATCATCATGGTCTGCTTGTTAGAGTAGGTGCATATGGGGGCTGGGAAATAAATGAAGTCCTATCCAAGGTTCAGGTTATAGTGCGCTCAATGTTAATCATCCTCAGTTCTCAAATATATAATCAGAATAGATATACTTCATAGTTGGCACAAAACAGTATTGCTGGCAGAAATAGTGGGAATTAGTGCCACTCCTAAGGATCTAAAGGATGCTGGGGTGGTGGTGAGCCCCTTTATACCCCCATTTTATTCACCAGTATGGTCCCTGAAAAAAACAGACTGATTCTGGAGAAAGAGATAAGATGGGATGTCTTTGTTAGATCAGCGTAACAAAGGGACATGGTATGCAACCATTAATGTGACAAATATGTTCTTTTCCATCTCTCTCAGAAAAGAGAATGAAAAACAGTTCTCACTTACATGTAATGGATAACAATATACATTTACATTTACATTCCCAGGGTTATGTTAATTCTCCCCTCCCCCTAAGTTATAACATAATCATCAAGAATTGTGAAAAATCTGAGATTTTACCCTAATTTATAAACTGACAAGTTAGCCTGCCACTTTTATGGATGGTGGATCAGAGTCAGAAGACTTTATTGCTCATAGCATAACAAGCAGTATGAGGCATATATTTATATTAGTTTCCCTTGCTATCTAAGTAACTTGAGGAAGATGTGGAGTGGTCTAGATAAACGCTGTACATGTGGTGGGTTTGCATCATGGCTGAGGTACTCTGGGTTTAAAAAACCCAAAACTTTTATCAAACAATCTATCCAAACTTTTCCCCAGAGGGAGACATTATTTTTATTATACTGGACAGTAAACAGAACTGTTTTTGTTCTGAAAAGAGACACCATATCTATTTTCTAAGGCTGTTCACTATACAAACATCCTTGGAATGATAGTTCAGAACAAAATCTGTTGGTGTCTTCTCACAAGATGTGCAGAAACACAAGAGTTGGAAAAACTGTCTCCCAACTCTGAGCTCTACAGTGTTGAGGGTACCAGTCTCCAAAGAGAACACAACTTTACCAGGGGCACACAGCAAGACTTCTGCTGAGCTACAAGCTATGGCTGCCAACCTAAGCTATTTATGTTCTTTGAGTCCAGAGACCAGTAGACAAAAAGAGAAGTCACCATTTTGGCACTGGTTACGTATGCAAAGGAGGCAAGGAAGAATATGTTTGGCATTCAAGTGATCCAATTGGACACCTCTTGGTGCACCCTTGTCTAATTTTGACTATAAATAAACAAGTGTAGCAATCTCATCCCCAAAATGGGGTGACCAGGATGAGGGTCTGGGCCATGCCATCAGGTAAGCTATTGAGACCAGCAGAGATGATAGCTGAGGGTAAGGGGAATCTAGAATGGATAGAGGAAGAGGGAGACAGTGAGTATCAGCTATAGCCTCTGAGACTAGCTGCAATGCCAGGGGTTGTAGTTCATTCCATTAACCTTCCTATTTAAAATTTCCCACAGAAAAAGAGGCCCACTCCAGCCCTGGCCCCACCCCCTCCAGACTGAAGGGTCATGGGTTTGATTCCGAGTCAAGGGCATGTACCTGGGTTGCAGGTTTGATCCCCGGCCCTGGTCAAGATCATGCGGAAGGCAACCAATTGACATGTCTCTCTCACATCAATGTTTCTCTCTCTCTCTCTCTCTCTCTCTCTCTCTCTCTCTCTCTCTCTCTCCCTTCCTCCCTCCCTCCCTCCCTCCCTTTCATTCTATCTAAATATCAATGGAAAAATATCCTTGGATGAGGATTAACAACAACAAGAACAGAGGCCCACTCCAATCTTGGTGTTGCTGCTTCCAGAACAAATGTGGCGAAGTGTATGTGAACAGAACAAGACATAGACTATAGTGGACACTGTGATATGCTGTCCAGATCCCTCTTCAGTGAAGGATCTGTTACCCCAACTTCTAGGAACAGTGTTAGCTCAACACTGTTAGTTCCTTCAAGGATTGCTTCAGCTGCAGAGAGGCATGTCCCTTCCCAGGATGGCCCATATTCAGTAGCTGGTGGCTATCTTTCTTTCTTTCTCTTCCTTCCTTCCTTCCTTCCTTCCTTCCTTCCTTCCTTCCTTCCTTCCTTCCTTCCTTCCTTCCTTCCTTCCTTCCTTCCTTCCTTCCTTCCTTCCTTCCTTCCTTCCTTCCTTCCTTCCTTCCTTCCTTCCTTCCTTCCTTCCTTCCTTCCTTCCTGTCTTTCTTTCTGTCTTTCTTTCTGTCTTTCTTTCCTTCCTTCTTTCTCCTCACCTAAGGATACCTTTTTCCCCCATTTATTTTCAGATAGAGTAGGAAGGAGAGAGAGAGAGAGAGAGAAACATTAATGTGAGAGAAACACATTGACTGGTTGCCTCCCCCACGACCTTGACCAGGGCCAGATACCGAACTGCAACCGAGGTATGTGCCCGTTACCGGAATCGAACCTGCGACTCTTTGGTCCATGAGCTGATTCTCTAATAGCTGAGCCAAACTGACCAGGGCTATATATACTTTCTTTCTAATGGCTGAATAGTATTTCATTATATGGATGTAGCATGTGGACAGTTAGGATGTTTTTGGCCTTTTACCGTTAAAACATTCTTACACATCCACCTTTTCATGCACATGGGGCACATCTGGAGGATAAATAGAATTGCTGTGTCAAAGGGTATATGGATTTAAAATTTGTATTATTATTTTTAGTTGTTCTTCAAAGAGAGAGTACCAATTTATATCCACAATCTACAAAAACAAGCAAACAAACAAAAACACAAGCAAAATATAGAACTAAAAATGCATGTGATTTTATTTTTCCTAAAAATTTGGACTATATGATATGGATAACAAAAGCAATAAAAGAAACTACAAAAAATGTTAATAGTAGCCTGGCCAGTGTGGCTCAGTGGCTGAGTGTCGACCCATGCACCAAGAGGTCGCCAGTTAGATTCCTGGTCAGGGCACATGTCCAGGTTGTGGGCCCAATCCCCAGTGAGGGGCATGCAGGAGGCAGCCAGTCGATGTTCTCTCTCATCGATGTTTCTATCTCTCTCTCTCTCCTTTTCCCTTCCTCTCTCTCTAAAAATTCAATAAAGAAAAAAAATTTTTTTTAATAAAAATAAAAAAAAAATGTTAATAGTAGATTTCTCAAGGTATTAAAATTATAGGTGACATTTATTTTCTTCTCTATATTTTTGTGCATGTTCCAAATTTTCTATAGTAAGCATAATATTATAATCAAAGAAAAACAATGTTTTTTAAAATTAAACAATATTGAGTGTATTATACATTTTAATGTATTTGTTTCCAGAAACTAAATAGTGTTGCAAACATTATTTTGTATTTTACCCCCAAGGCTATAAAATAATTGCATTTAATTACAATATACCATAAACAGAAATGACTTATTAAAACACTAATATTAATATTTAAATATTGAAAGGGCTATTCAAATAATTATAGCTAATTTTCACTGCTAAAAAGATTCTTTTAACTCAGGTCTAACGCACTGAATGATTCTTTTAAATAAATGGCCTTTGAGCACATGTGTTATAAGTAGACATCTAGAACTGGAATGAGAATATGAGATCAAAGTGCGTGAGGTCTCCCACTAGAAAGAGTGAGGCCCAGGGTATCCGCATGTACCTCCCAGAGCCTGAGACCAAGATAGATTGTGAATCCTGAAAAAGGGATTTCCCTTCTGACAGAAGGCTGGGAGAACCTCTTATAAGTTAATCATGGAAGTGACATCCCATCATTAATGCCACAGAATCAATTCACTAAGTCCAGCCCAAATGTATGGGGAGGGAATTGTGCAACGGTATAAATACCAGTATTTGGGGGTCATCGAGGGCCATCTTAGAAGTTGGCCTACCACAGTAGGACAGGAGGGAGGTTTTCACAATGGTCAGAGAGTAGAACTGAAAAGAAAGCTGAGGCTTTGGGAGAACTTGTAGATCCCATATGTCTAGATAGACAGGAGGCCCAAAGTCCAGTATATAGAAACCAAGAGTAGGAGACTGGTGAACAAGAGCAAGCAGCAGACAGTTCTGCAGGAAAATACAGCACAAAATGTAATTATGTTTGCTATAAGTTTTCTTGCTGGAAAAACTATTGACTGACAACTATATTTATATTGTATTTCCACAGGGAAGTGGAATTTACATGTCACTAAAACACAGAAGCATTTCTCAACTTTTTTTTTTAACCTCACTGACCATTGCTTTTGTCTCCTTCAAGGGACTCATTTTCTTTGGCCACCTCTGAAATGTGGATGTTGCCTAGCTTGAGAATTGTGCTCTGTCTTATTCCCTCTTGTTCTCTCTCACACAGTTCCTTCACTCTCACACCATTAACAATGCAGAAAAAAAATCCAGATCTACTTCATTAGTTCTCACTTCTCCAGCTGCCTATTTAAAATATCCAGCTGTTTCTTGGAACATTGCCACCAAGATGTAACATCATAATCCTCAACTTAATGTGTCTCAAGCTGGAGTTATCATCTCTCCCTTAAAATCAATCTTTCAAATACAAACACAGAGGAAATCATTAACCACAGTTACCAATTAACTGTGGGGTGAGGGGTTAGGGCTTCACAGTGGGAAAAATTCTTACTTTTCATATTAAACTTGTGTATACAATTTTTACTTTTCACAAGAAGCATGTTTAATGTAAAAATAAAGTAAATAAAAAGATTATACTTTAAACGCAGCCAGCTCCTCCTCGTGACTTAAACTGTTATGCTTCTGGTCATGAAACCCCATTCCTGGTCATCCAGACTCTGCCTCCTCCATGATTCTCCCACTTTCAGGGTCTATTCAAGTGTCTGAGGTGATAGATAAAGGTGTCACTTTCTGTTGTGACAATAGTGAGGGATGATCAGAATGTAAACTAAAGAAACTCAGGAAGAAGACCATGATAAACTTAATCAGAACTATCAGAACTAATCAGGGCTATGGTAAGTCAGGGTCATAAGGCAGAAATTCTTGAAGTAACTATTGATAATGGTGTCATTTTACATTTGTCAAAACCCATAGAACCCTAATATAAATTATGAACTTTGGGTAATAATGATGTGTCCATGTAGATTCATCAATTGTGACAAATTAACCACTCTAGTGTGGGGTTTTGATATGGGAGAGACTGTGTGTGTGGTGGGCAAAGAATATATGGAAAGTCTCTGTACCTTCTGCTCAATTTTGCTGTGAATCTAAACCTGCTAAAAAAAATTAAGTCTATTTGCCCTGGCCGGTTTGGCTCAGTGGCTAGAGCGTTGGTCCACGGACCAAAGAGTCTCGAGTTCGAATCTGGTCAAGGGCACGTGCCTTGGTTGTGATTTGGTCCCCGGCCCTGGTTGGGTCGTGAGGGAGGCAATCAGTTGATGTGTCTCTCTCACATCGATGTTTTTTTTCCTCTTTCTCTCTCTCTCTCTCTTTCTCGCTCTGCTCTTGCTCTCTCCCTCCCTCTCTCTCTCCCACTCTATCTGAAGATAAATGGAAAAAGTGTCCTCGGGTGAGGATTAAAAAAAAATAAATTAAGTCTATTTAAAAGTTGAAAAAATACGGAAACAGTTTATATCTCAAATTACGTCTCCAGGAAGCAGATCTGAGGTAGAGTTCAGTGTGCAGGATGTTTATAGGGACGTGCCCTTGGGATCAACTCCTGCTGAAGTAAGAGGAAGCAGGAGTTGACAGAGGAAGGAATCAAACTGTGATGCAAGCCTAACAGTAGCCTTGGCCCCTCACAGGGAATTCAGGGCAAGAATGGCCCTTCAGAGTTTTCTACATTGGGTTGAGGTGTCCAGGCCTTTATTTTCTGCATCTTTATTCATTGGATATGGCCAGCCCTGAAAGACTGACCTTGGGAGAGGTTAATATTTATAGATGAGTTGACCCCTGAAGGAGCTGATGGCTGGAGGCTGTCAGTTAACAACACTTCTAACAGCTGGTGTAGCAATCCTTCATTGAAAGGGATCTGAGTGGCACATCACACGTCCATGACGTTCACAAGGATGAAACTCACAGAACTGGGTGGCCAAACTGTCCACGTGGAAGGAGGTAGTTTTTGACATTATATTTAAGAAAAGTAAAAATATGGTTGGAGAATCCTAATTTCAAATTTTAAAAGTTCTATTCTAATTTCTGAGGCATCACTAACTAGTCCTTCCAAAATATTGCCAATACTTGGAGAAGGATATGTTTCAGAAATAACATTTTCAAACTTTGAGGTATGGAGAAGAGAAAGGGGAGTCACTCCAAGGTAGCCAGATGGCTAACAGCTTGAAATTTTATAGTCTCTTCAAATGTATAGTCTGTATTTTTTTTTAATTGGTGTTTTCTCTTGCACTCTTGATTCTGGCGCTATCCCTGTTTACTTCCAGAAATTCATTGATGGTTAATTCTTCAGTCTTCTTGACAGCAAAAAAAGGAGCAGTGAAGCATATGTTTCATATTCCTTAATGGGATCTTCTTTCATCCCTCAGCATGTTGGCTCCTTGAAATGCAAGAAATACAGAGCCAACACGGACTGTGAGTGAGTGCAGCCCAGCTTGCCTTCACAGAGTGAAGCTACAGCCTCTGGGAAGGGCTTTTCTCAGCTTCCATGTAGCCAGGAGGCAGAACTGATAGGTCAGCACAGAAGATGGCCTTCATTCTGTTCCCATTCTGATTTGAATAGAACACTCAATCACTCTGAGACTCCAGGGAGAAGTGGCAGAGGGCACAGGACTTGACCTCCAGAGCTGGTGGGAGTCTAGAGGGATATCTTAGACTCCATAGACTGGGAAACATAGGATAATCACCAGGCAGAGTTTCTATTTGTATTTCTCTTACAGTGTGGCTGACCTTGTAAAATAAATACTCTTTCCTTAGCAAAAGAATTTTAGTCCTTTCCAAGAGCTGGACAGCCTGGTGCCCTGAACATGCCCTCAATTTCAGTCATGAGTTTTGGATTCTAATCCCCAATCTTCTGCCACTTTGATCTCACTTAATCTCTCCTCTGAAGAGAATTGGATTCCATGACTACTGAGTTCCCTTCCAGCTGGGTTAGCTGATATGTGCTGAAAGGAACTGGACACATTGCCATGGAGGACACACTGGTATACAGAGGAAAAAACACCAACTAGGATTTGGGAGACCCAAATCTTGATTCATTCTTCCATTAACCAGCTGGGTGACTTTGGGCATGCCATTCAAACTCTCTCAAACTCAAATAAAAAAATGGAGATAATACAACATTTTATAATACACTATAAAGATTATCCCTGGCCGGTTTGGCTCAGTGGTTAGATCATCGACCTGCTGACCAAAGGGTCACTGGTTCGATTCCCAGTCAAGGGCACGTACCTGGGCTGCAGGTTCAATCCCTGGCCCTGGTGGGAGTTGTGTGGGAGGCAATCAATCAATATGTCTCTCTCACATTGATGTTTCTCTCTCTCTCTCTCTCTCCCTCCCCCTCCACTCTATCTAAAAATCAATGGAAAAATATCTTCTGGTGAGGATTAACAACAACAACAAAAGACACTATAAGGATTAAATGAGATAATTTATGTAAATAACTTGTCAGTGTCTTGGGGTCTTCTTACTTAACCATCTCTTGGTCTGGCTATGGCAGAAAGAAGTTAGTTGGCACTGCTTTGCTGTTAGGCTCCCAAATTCAGCACCTGCTGTAGGTAAGCTTCACCAGCCTTGCTAGGGTTGAGCCGTGAACTTGAAGAATGATGTTTTTAGAGTGGACACTGAAGAAAACTAAAATTTATGTGTCCAGTGGAACCTCAAGACAGCTCTGGTATTGAGACCTGATGCACAAAGATGGGGCGGCCACACAGGTCCTGCTAGAAATTGAGGGGGAAGGTCAAGAAAATGTCAGTTAAGTGTAGGAAGGGTTCAATAGCATTGCTAGGCTAGAATATTCCAGCAATTATCAGTGTACATATCAGTGAGCTATAACCACAATAATTCTGTGTAGCAAATCATCCCAAGCTCATTTACTCTTGCTGTGTGTCTAGGAGTTAGCTGATATTTATGGGATTTAGTTGGCTGGCTTTACTTCAAGCAGTGGGTTCACCTGTGCTTGGCTCCTCATTAAGAGTAGGGCTCATGCCCTAGCCGGTGTGACTCAGTGGTTAGAACATCAGCCTGAGCATTAAAGGGTCACGGGTTCGATTCCCAGTCAAGGGCATGTACCTGGTTTGCAGGTCTGATCCCTGCCCACGGTCAGGGCGCATGCGGGAGGCAACCAATGGATGTGTCTCTCTCACATTGAGGTTTCTCTCTCTCTCTCCCACTCCCTCCCTTCTTTCCTTCCACTCTCTCTAAAAATTAATGGAAAAATTATCATCAGGTGAGGATTAACAAACAACAACAACAACAAAAAATAAGTAGGGCTCAGATATGTTCCACATGTGTTCATTCTGGGGTTCAGGCTGATGGGGCAAACCCAAATGCAGAAGCAGATTTTGAGCTTTCAATTGTGTATGTTTTCTATCATCCTTTTGACCAAAGCAAGTCATGAAGCTTTGCACACTGTAAGGTGAAATACATTCTGCCTCTAATGAGAGGAATTATAAAGTCACATGGCAAAGGGTATAGATGCAGGCGAAAGTGAAGAATTGATGTCAGTAAATCAATCTAACATTGTCTAAATGTAATGCACATCTGTTTAATGGGCCACAAACAAGGCTGATAACAAAACAGATGACCATTTGAGTTAGCTTATGTGAAGGGTACATTATTGTAAGAGGTCGATGGACGATGTCTTAATCAGCTGGAGACAGAAAATGTTCTGGTGACACAGAATTGAAACTAGGAAGTCAGAGTGTGAAACTACCCTTCCAGTTCTCACAAAGTTGGTTTCTGCTTCTTTTGTATTTTCTTTATTAACCTGTTTTTTTGTGAGGACTAGTTTCTTCTGTCTTCCCAGGGTGCCTCTTCTCCCATCATTTTAGCTTCCTACTGGCTATGGTGTTGCCTTGTCCCTATGGTGATTTCGGCCTACACCCTATGACTGACTTTTTAATTAAAATGTCCATCAGAAATCATCATGGGGCTTCTCATCTTAAATTATCCAGAGAACTTGTTTGCCTTTGGATTATTCATTTCCACTGGTTCTAATAAAATGTGGCCAGGGGAAGTGGGATCACAGGGTGAGCAGGAGCTATGCAAGGGTCAGAATCTCCAAGAAGGGAGTGTTGAATTGGAGGCAAAAATTAACATGTCCATTTCATTGCCCCAGGAAATCTAGAAAAAGGGAAAATGTGTCACCAGGAAATATTTCACAAAACTAATTCCCCTAAGGAGTTTATGTAAAACCTTACTGACACAGCCTCAAAATCTCTTCTTTAATTTTGGCTCTTACTTCTCTGAGTCCTCAGCATCTTCTTCTTTGACTCTCTCTTTAATATCTGCGCTCCTAGGACTCATCAACTTTCATACTCTGCCTAACGGGACATCACCTGTAGCCAAGGCCATATGCCTGTTTGTATAGCTGGTTGTGAGCTATACAATGTCATCAGGATTCTTTGTGGACTTAAGCAGCTTCAGGCATGCATCCTACTAATTTCACAATGAGCAAAAGAAGATATTATTTTTCCAATGGTTCCAACAGAAGTTCCAGAATTGAATCTCTCTAAAATTAGCCCAGTTGTGACACATGCAGTAGTAGATGCTTTTGGTGCCCCACCCAGATTCCTTCTATCAGCTGGTGCACCCTTCCCTTCCTTACCCCTCTTTCCACCACCAACATCTGTTTTGAGGCTCTGGCTAAGCAGCTTAAACCTGTGACCTTGACTTATGAGAGTTTCCCTTGGCCTCCTAGCCCAGGGATGCCTGGGAAATTACACTGCCTCTATCTCTAGACCAGTGACTGACAGATAAAGAGTTATAAAAGGGCAGCCCCCTTGCCTCAAGGTAGAAACAACTCTGTAGTGCAATTTGTGTTCCAGAGACAAACTTCTTTCATATCCCAAATCAGGCCAAAGCTGGACTTTACCTGACATCAGCTCTCTGCTTGGCCCCTTCCTCTTCTCTGTCTTGCTTCCCTCACTCCCTTACATGTCTCTCCTAAAAGTATTCCCTGTCTTTCTTACATCTGAATTCTTACCTCAGGCTCTGTTTCTAGGGAACCCCATCTGAGACACAAATACATTTCTGAACCAGTTACTGAATGAGTGGTTAAAGGAGAAATTATGCTAAGGGGTAATCTAGGTCACATGCCTGAATTCCTGAATGTATTTCATCAAGGACTTTTATTTGTTTACTGCTATAGCCCCTGTGTCCAGAATAGCACAGAGTAGACATTTAATAAATATTACTTAAATCAATTAAGAAAACAATGGACTGAATGTGTGTATATTTATCATTTCCCAGTGAAATTGTGGGGAGAGGAGTGAGAGTTACCAGAAGAAAGGAGACTGAGTGTAAGAATGTGAAATGATAGCTATGTGCACTACAGAGATGAACAAACAAGTAGAATTGGATTAAAAAACCAAAACCTTTTTCATTCTGCCAAAGGCCAAGTTCCTCTCAATGACTGGACGTGCTAAGCATTTGTGATCTGAAGCAGTGCTTTCACTGTAGGATTTCAAAAATTATTCTAGGGAAAAAAATTCTGGGAAATGTGTTTGTTGTTTGTTTGCCATCTGGTGAGTAATGGGATTACTTCAAGTAGATAATGAGAATCTACTTTTTTTTTTTTGAGAATCTACTTTTTTATGTAACATAGAAATTTCAGATAAAGCAATAACTATAATTCTGGAAACAGATTTCTTGCTAAGTCATTCATCCTTACTCAAGACAAGCTTTCACTTTGCATTGAATTTTAATGTGATGTTTCTTCATTGCCCCACATCCCTTTCTCAGAGACAGCTAGTCAGTAATTTCTCTGTGGCTGGAGTGACACTGTTTCCCCAGAAGGGTCAGGCAAACTCTGTTCAGACACTTTCAGGGATCCCCACATCTTTTCACTTCCAAGGACCTATTCATGATCTTTTCCCCAAAGGCCCATGAGTGAAAGACCTCATTGTAATAAAAACTATGCATCAGGAAGAAAAATCTATTTTTTTTCAAAATTTATTAATTGTAATAAGCATGCTGTCACAATTTCAGCCCAAACTAAAGCAACTTTTAGTTAATTTCATTTGCCATGAGAAGTAGGATTTCCATCAAGCTTTGGAAATAATGAAAATATTGGGAGTCACTGAATAATCTATTCCAGGAAGATATATATATATATATATATATATATATATATATATATATATATATATATTTTTTTTTTTTTTTTTAGAGAGAGAGGAAGGGAGAGAGAGATAGAAACATCGATGTGAGAGAGATACATACATCGATTGGCTGCCTCATGCACACCCCCCACTGGGGATCGATCCCGAAACTTGGGCATATGCCCTGACTGGGAATGAAACCAGGACCTCTCAGTCCATGGGATGACTCTCAATCCACTGAGCCACACTGGCCAGGCAGGGAGATATATATATTTAAAAGATCATGCTGGGTTGTATGGAGCAAAAGTCAAGTCAGGGAGTGCCACCAGAAGGCTGTTTTGGTAGTCAAAGAGAGAAATCTGTTCATTTTAAAAAGGCATCAAATATGCCCTTTGGAGTAAAATTGACCAGCTCCAAGTGTCTGGCTTCACTGTGCTAAGGAGGATCCTGTACTGTGGAGACTGAAACTAACCAGGCTTTAAGAGCTACTGTACCAAGCATCTCACCTGAACAATCTCTATAGCTGTCACCAGGTGGCAGATGTTGGGAACTTGGGTCATGGTGTTGTTAAAAAAGAGACAAGAGGCACAAAATTGAGTCACTTGTTCTAAACTCATGTCACCAAACTGAGACTTCATACCTAACCTAATTGCATTTTTAGCCTTTCCTAGGAATATAACCTTTAGCCAGTCATCCTAGAATTACCTGGTCAGCACTAGTGAGGTAATCCCTGATAAAACCCCTTCCATCCCCCATAGGTAGGTTACTTAAGCCTGAAACAATCTACTCTTCACCTCCTTCTGCCTATAAAAGCCTTCCATTTTGTATAGTTCCTTGGAGCTCCTTTCTATTTGCCAAATAGGATGCTACCCGGTTCATGAATCATTCAACAAAGCCAATAAGATCTTTAAATATTATTCAGTAGCCCTGGCCGGTTTGGCTCAGCGGTTAGAGCATCAGCCCGCGGACCAGAGAGGCCTGGGTTTTGTTCCCAAAAGGGGCGCGTACTTCGGTTGCAGTTTGTCCCAGGCCCCGATTGGGTCCTGTGGGTGGCAGTCAAGAGACTCGATGTGTCCCTCTCTCCCTCCTACTCTATCTGAAGATAAATGCAAAAAAATGTCCTCCGGTGAGGATTAAATAAATAAATAAATATTACTCAGTAGAATTTTGTTTTTTTTGTTTTTTTTATCCTCACCCGAGGACATTTTTCCATTTTTTGTTCAGATAGAGTGGGAGGGAGAGAGAGGAAGAGAGAGAGAGAGAGAGAGAGAGAGAGAGAGAGAGAGAGAGAGAGAGAGAGAGAAACATCGACTTGTAAGGGACACATGGAGTGGCTGCCTCCCGCACGACCCAACCAGGGCCGGGGACAAACCGCAACCGAGGTACATGCCCTTAGCAGAACCGAACCCGGGTCTCTCTGGACTGTAGGCCGACGCTCTAACAACTGACCCAAACCGGCCAGGGCAGAATTTTGTTTTTTAATAGTATGTAATCTTTATGGTTAGGCCCTTGAAGCCATGGTCAAGTGAGAGAGGTGCAGTCCATGTGATTTGGTCCATAAATACAAAACTTATTATTGATATGAATTAGCCAACTACTCACTACTAGCAGAGCTGAATTATGACTTCCATGGGCCCTGGGCACTTTTGAATTTGTGGGCCCCTTCCTCCATAAAAAATATTAAAAATTATATTTTACAACTATGTTACTATAAAGATGAGTATAATCCAAGCTAGATTCACTTTTTAAAATTGTGTTATAACAAAATTTACCATTTTAGCCATTTTCAAGTGTACAGTTCAGTGGCATTAAGTACATTGGAATCACTTAAATATATTTATTATTATACCTATTTCTTTTTATCCTGATTTTAAAAGAAATTAAAATATTTTCATGGGCCCTAGACACTGCTTACTGTGTCCAATAAATAAGCTGTCCCTGACTATTAGACAGCAAAAAAAAGGGAAAGAAAGAGCAAAATTGAAATGTACTCAAACTCACTTTATAGTTCACATACACAAAATGACATTCAAACTTGCTTTTCCTTTCTGTAGGAAGATATTAATCACGAGAAGCAGTGTATCTGATTGGCTGAAACATAGGACTCAGGCAGACTGAGATCAGGCCCTATTTTTGCCCCTTACTAGCTGTGTATCACAGCCAGCACAGGTGGGCAGCTCCGACAGGCCCAGCAAGGAGCCTGAGAGGAACAGTGCCAGCAGACTCAGAAATAGCACCAGCTCTAGGCCAGGAGTCAGGGCAGAGACTCCAGATCAAGCTCAGAACAGTCACCAGAGGCTCAACGGGGGAGAATCCAGAGTTCAGTAGAGGACATACGTATCAGTCACAGCTGCAAACTAGAGAACGGAAACATACAAATAATCGGGAAACTGGGGAGAAGAGCAAATGCCAGTCAGGCCCACTGAGTGCTGCTTTTCAAGAGCCTGAGTTAAGCCTCCTTGTTCTTGCTACAAGTACCACCTTGCGTCAGAAACTGTGTGCCCTTGGTCACTTCTCTTCTCAAGCCTCAGTTTCCCCATCTATGCAATTAGGAATTGAACTAATGACCCCTGAGGTCCAATGAACCATTTGTATGTTTCCAGCTTTCTAAAGGCTCTGCCGTTTTTTCTGCTCTAACTCTAGACTATTAAAATTCAAAGTTTAATGTCCAAGTTTCAGAGCAGAGGTCTGCAGATTGGTAGCTTCTGGGCCAAATCTGACCCACATGAGCTTTGTTTGGCCTGTTTGTTCAATGTTTTTATACTTTAAATTAATTGCCAACACCCCACAATCAGGAGATGGCCCATAAAACTCTGAACTTCTGTCTTTTCTTGAAAAGACAGCAGGTCTCCCTTCCTTGGCCCCATGTTTCCACATGGTTTGGGCTGGAACTGAGTAGGAGCTGCCTCTTTTAGTTGAGGCATGCATGCTCCATGGTGCCACAGCCTCCCCCAACCTATTTTATTCTTGTGTTGTTTCTATAGGTAGTTGGATTTGTTACCCCTACAAGTTAAAGGTCACAGCTTTTTCTTACTTGCTGAATTTTCTCTCTCCAGTGTCTAGGTGCTGTCCATTGAGTAGTAGTTTGAAGATGACTTTCAGATCTTTTAATCTATCCCCTTGTGGTTCAGTCTGAACAAAACCTCTGAGCACTGATCATCCCCATCACTTCTCCCCAGGGTGATCTTGATTCAAAGTGCAGTTTTCCCTGTCACTCATCTACCCCCTCTCTTCTCCTTATAATTGTCCTGTATCAAAAGATATGAAGTCCCCCTGACAAAATGTTGCTCTGGCCCTGGCTGGTGTGGCTCATTTGGTTGGGCATTGTCCTGTGCACCAAAAAGTTGCCAATTCAATTCCTGGTTCAGGGCACATGCCCAAGTCTCTGCTTTATCCCTGGTAGGGGGCATGCAGGAGGCAGCTGATTGATGTTTTGCTCTCACATCCATGTTTCTCTCTCGGTCTCTCCCTTCCTCTCTAAAAAGCAATAAAAAAATATTTTAAAAAAATGTTGCTTACCCTGGCCAGAGTGGCTCAGTGGTTAGAATGTCAGCCTGCTCACTGAATGGTTTCTGGCTCAAATTCTGGTCAAGGGCACTTACTTGGGTTGTAGGTTTGATCCCCAGTCCCAACTGGGGCACTGCGGGAGGCAACCAACCAACGTGTCTTTCTCACATTGATGTTTCTCTCTCTTCTCTCTCTCTCTCTTCCCCTCTCCTCCATCCCCTTCCACTCTTTCTAAAAAGCAATGAAAAAAATATCCTTGGGTGAGGATTAACAACAAAAAGTGTTGTTCTGCTCTTCAGGGCATTGACTAGATAGTCCAGAGTCCAGAGGTAACTGCCTCCAAAGATTCAGTCAATTAAAGGCTGGGGGACTGGAGAGGGGAAGTGCCAGGTAGAAGCTCTCACTGAGAAACAGAGAGAGAGAGAGAGTCCAAGAGAGAATGGGAATCAGGAACCATGGGGGAAATACAGACTAGGCGCCCACCTGCCACTTTCATGTTACTACCTATGTTACCTCCATGTTTCCTCATAAATGGGTTCTGTGTTTGCCCGGCAGGTGTGGCTCAGTGGAGTGAGCATTGTCCCATGAACTGAGAGGTTCCAGTTCGATTCCTGGTCAGGGCACATGCCCAGGTTGCAGGCTTGATCCCCAGTAGGGGGCATGCAGGAGGCAGCCAATCAATGTTTCTCTCTTGCATCGATGTTTCTATCTCTCTCTAAAACAAACAAACAAACAAACAAAGAAAAAAACACATTAAAAAAATGGGTTCTGTGTTTCTTCTACCAGATATCTCAATTGCAACTGGACTAGAACAGAATGAGCTTTATTGAAAAAAATGTTTTTATTGATTTCAGAGAGAAAGGGAGAGGGAGAGATGGAAACATTGATGAGAGAGAAACATTGATTGGCTGCCTCCTGCACGCCCCCTACTGGGGATTGAGCTACAACCCAGGCATATGTTCTGACTCAGAATTGAACTGGCGACCTCCTGGTGCATGGGATGATGTTTAACCAACTGAGCCACACCACCAGGCCAGAACGAGCTTTTTAAACAGTTCTGCAGGGATTTGCTTGTAATAGTTAAAACAATTAAAGGATAATTTTAAGTCAAAATGATACAGAACTGAAATAAAGAAATTCAAGAGCAGGATCATGTTCTGAATTGTTTTTCTGAACCAATTTTAACATTTTCCACTATGCAATTTTCTCTCCCCATCACTGAACATTATCATTGCTACAAACTAAATATCCCTGGGACCTCTGCACTCTATCTCCAGAGCCTCTGCTTCAGTTCAAGCAGCCCACCCTGCTCCCAGCTCCCCACAGTCTCCTACCATTTCCTCCCAGCTGTCAGGGTAAAGATTCTAAACACAAATCACAGAATCTTACTATCCAACTTAAAATCTCTGAGGGCCTCTCACTGACTCCAGGGTAAAAGCTAAGTTTCTTCATTTGATGCTGGAATCCCGCTGATACCTGGACCTGCCTCCCTCCTCAGCCACATCTGGTACACATACTCTCCAGTCGCATAAAATTACCCACAGATCCTCAAGAGATCTTATGTTTTCTGCTTCTCGGTTTTACTCTTGCTATTTCTTTCTATCTGGAATTCACTTTTCCTCTTTGTCAAACTCCTCCGTGGCATACTCCTACTCATCTTTCAAGACCCAGATCAATGAAGGCTCCTCTGGTCTACCTTGAAAGGGATTAAGATGGGGTAGGATGACTAGGTGCCAGTTCCCAGGAGGCCAAGCACCAGAAAGAAGTGAACCCCTGGCCACTAGTGAGGAACAAAAGACTAGATCAAGAGTTGTAGACTGGCAATTTTCCCAGTTTACATTTTGTCTCCAGAAGTATTTTCTTTGTCAGGCACAGGTTTTAATTTTTAAAACTTTGAGCATCTGTTCTTTAGTTCTCTATTTACATTCCTGGCCCCTGAAGGCCTCTGGGTAAATAGATAAAGGAATGGGCTATAGATGGAGAATTGGAGAGGGTGCAACGGGGGAGAAGTTTTTTTTTTTTTTGTCTACAAGGAGTTGGCCACATGGGGTGGCCTGAGAGTCAGGAACACTGGTGCCACCTAATCCTACACCTGTGGGAGTGGCAAGACAAAGTTTAATAGACACCTTTCCACCCTTTACCTCTTGTCCTTGCTCCCTATTCTCTGAGGATAGGAATATATTATTAAAGTCAAAGTAAAGAGCTGTTTGTGTGTGTTCCTGGACTTCCCATGTGTACTTGCCTAACTAACAGTAAGGCTGAGAGGCAGCAGAGGGTAGAGACCATGGTCTCTAAAGTCAGACCAGGTTCAAATCTCAGCTCCTTAGAGAGTTACTTTGAGCAGGTTATTTTACCTCTCTATGCCTTAATTTCCTCATCAGTATGATGGGGATACTAATTGTATCTACTTGTAAAGTTGTTGAATGGATTAGATGAATTAACTATGTAAGGCTCTTAGAGTGTAGGAGTTTTTGCATGGGAAGGGCTATATAAGTGTTTTTGGACAGTAATATACCTCCAGTCCACAAGCAGGAGACTAGTGCTGGTGCTGTGCTACATGTGTAGGGCCCCCGCTGTAGAGTTCCTTATTCGCTCTGCTGGAGAGGCCCCTGAGAGTAGCCATGCTAAAGGCTGGTGCTGTACATAGAGCCTCCTCAACCAGGTCTGCTTGTTGCTGCCTGGGCATGTAAGCTGGAGGAGCCAGGCTGAGTGCTCACATGCTGGCCATCAGTGGTCACAAGCCTTGCCACCACCAAGTCCTGTTCCTCTCGTCTTTTTGTCACCTGCTTGTCATATGTGAGGCTGGTGTGCCATGTTTACTTGAAAGAGAGAGACAGAGAGAGAGAGAGAGAGAGAGAGAGAGAGAGAGAGAGAGAGAGAAGAGGCAATTTGATTTGTATCCTGTTGCTAGAGTCCTATATCTTCTGTATTCAAATAATTCAGAATTAAAGCTTGCAAAATGCTTCCTAGGGAGCTTGACTACACTCATGCTGCTTCTCCCCTCCCGCCAGTGCTGGGCCCCTCCTGTCATTTGTACGTGCTTCTGTTCTAGCACAAAGCACAGTAGTATACCACATTTCTTCAGTTCCAAAAAAATATAGATTGTAAGACATATTTTAATCTATTAACTTAATAATAGATACCTGGGTCAGGGCAACCCACAACTTTTTTTTAATCCTCACCAGAAGGATATTTTTCCATTGATTTTCACATAGAATGGGAGGGAGGGAAGGAGAGAGAGAGAAAGAGAGAGAAAGAAACATCATTGATTGGTTGTCAACTAGGGCCAGGAATCAAACCTGCAACCCAGGTATGTGCCCTTGACCGGGAATCGAACCCACAAACCTTCAGTTCATGGGCCGAGGCTCTACCACTGAGCCAAACCAGCCAGGGCTATTTGACAAACATTTATATATCACTTACTATGTGCCAGGCATATAGTCCATATTCAGGACTTTGCACACATGAATTTATTTAATCTTCATAACAAGCCTGTGAGGCAGCTTCTATTGTTATCCCAATTTTACAGATGAGGAAATTGAAGTACAGAGATATTACCAGGTCACACAGCTAGTAAGCTATAGAAACAAAATTCAAACCTAGGCTGCCTAGCTCCAGAATCTGTGCTCCTAACCAAATTGCTATACAGCCTCTTTTATTTAATAAGGCAATAAAATAGGTGTTACTATGCTTACTATAGAGATTGGATACTGAGGCTCAGTCAGGTCACATGTTTCTATGGTTTTTCTGCTCCTGACCACATTCTGACCAGGGGAAATTCTGGAAACTCTCCTAAGGGTTAGAAAAAACTTTTCCTCTTCCATCTCCCAAACACACATTCATGCATTCATAGGATTTTTAAAATACATCTCTCCAAATTATTTTTAGGAGACTAGGAGGCCCAATCTTTATAGATAAATTATTTTGAAATACTGTGAGAAAGAAACAGAGAAACATCGATCAGTTGCCTTCCGTATATGCCCCGACCAGGCATCAAACCCGAAACTTAGGTATGTGCCCTGACCAGGAATCAAACTGGCAACCCTTTGGTGCACAGGACGATGCTCAACCAACTGAGCCACTCCGGCCAGGCAAGTTTATTATTATTTTTAAATTTATTTATTTTTTCTTTATTGGTTTTAGAGAGAGGGGAAGGGAGAGGGAGAGACAGAAACATCGACGAGAGAGAACATTGATTGGCCGCCTCCTGCATGCCCCTCACTGGGGATTTGGCCCACAACCTGGGCATGTGCCCTGACTAGGAATTGAACTGTCGACCTCTTGGTGCATGGGTTGACACTCAACCACTGAGCCACACTGGCCGGGCCAGGCAAGTTTATTTCAAAATGCAATATTTATAAAGTGCCACAAACTATATCCTTTGCACTAATTATACTTATGATAAACTTTTTTTTTGTTAATCCTCATCGGAGGAGATTTTTTTCCATTGATTTTTAGAGAGAGTGGAAGGGAGGGGGAAAAGAGAGAGAGAAACATCAATATGAGAGAGACACATTGATTGGTTGCCTCCTGAATGTGCTCCGACAGATGCCGGGGATCTAACCTGCAACCCAGGTATGTGCCCTTGATTGGTGATCAAACCTGAGACCCTTCGGTGCATGGGCCGACACTCTAACCACTGAGCCACATTGGCCAGGACCTTTTTTATTTTTATGATAAAAATTTTAAAGGCCAATTTAACAATATGCAAGGTATACACAGTTTTCAAGTTATTTTAGGGAACATATGAGAAAAATTGTTGAAGACCACTGTGTTAAGATTTTGTAAGTCAAGCCAATTTTTGTTGTGTTTTGTTTTAAGTTAACCAAGACACAAAAGGACCACCATTACCATAAAAGGGTTCCTGGTCCTGATAACTGCTCGTTAGCACTGTGGATAAATTTCTTGGCATTGAGTGAGGTTCATAAAGCTCTATCTGCCAATTTCAGATTCTATCCGCTTCATATTTGGCCAGCAACCTCCTTTCCCCTCACTAAAAGCAGTTAAACCACTTAGGAGACCTTTATGGTCCATGAAAGAGATGAAGGAATGTGCAGATTTTGGAGATGTTAAAGAAAAGGAAAGGACTTATTCAACTTAATGATTGATTGGATGAAGGTGATGAGAGAGAAGATAGGGTTCAGGATGAGTCCTACTTTTCTATGAGCAACTAAATGAATAGTATACCATTCACCAATCAAATATGAAGAAAAAATGAATTTGAGAAGATGCTAAGTTCATTTTTTGCATGATTACTTTAAAGTGCCTGCTGGAGCCTGGCTGGTGTGGCCCAGTGGTTGAGCGTCGACCCATGTACCAAGAGGTCACCGGTTCAATTCCAGGTCAGGGCATATGCCCAGGTTGTGGGCCAGATCCCTGGTGGGGGGCATGCAGGAGGCAGCCAATTGATGTTTTCTCTCATCGATGTTTCTCTCTCTCTCTCTCTCTCTCTCTCTCTCTCTCTCTCTCTGTCCCTTCCTCTCTCTCTAAAATCAATCAATAAAATAAAATAAAATAAAAGTGGCTGCTGGACTGACAAGAATAATTATAAAGTTGAATATTTGTATTTGAAGTCCAAGAAAGGGGTCTGGGTTAAAGATACAAATTTAACAATCAGTAGTATATAGGTGGAAGCTCAGGCCATGGGAGAGGGTTTTATTAACCAGTGAGATTGCATAGAAAGAGATGAGAAGAGAGCCAAGTGTAGAATCCTCAGAAAAACAAACACTTAAATCTGGGCGAAGAAGAGAAGCTAGCCAAAGGGATGATAAAAACAGGAGAGGAAAGTAAATTTGGGGGTGGGGTGGGGGGGGACCCGGCTGGTGTGGCTCAGTGGTTGAGCATCAAGAGGTCACCAGTTTGATTCCCTTTCATGACACATACCCAGGTTGTAGGCCAAATCCTCAGTGGGGGGCATGCAGAAGGCGGCAATCGATGTTCTCTCTCATTGATGTTTCTCTCTCTCCCTCTCCCTTCCTCTCTCTCTAAAATTAATAAAGAAAAAAAATATTTTTTTTAAATTAAAAAAATGTATGCCTTCCAGAAAGGCATAAATACTTCTGGAGTCAAAGGTCTAAAAATACATATTGGATCTTTTCTAGACAGATGCAAACAAAAATTTTTTTTGCCCAATCCCATCACTCCATTAATAATTCCCTCATTCATTTCTTTCCTTCCTCTAAATGCTAAACTCTGCAGAGTTGTTTGCCATCTCTGTCTCCAATTCCTCATCTTCAACTCTTCCCTTAGAATACAGCAGTGTGGCTTCTGCCTTTTACATTCTACTGACCTTGATCTCTCAAGGATCTTCAAGTTATCTTATCATGGTCTTTTCTCATCCTAGTCGTTTGGAGATTATGCCAGGAAGCACCAGTAGGGGTGTGGGAAAGTGAGAAAGAAAAGGGAAGGAAGTCAATAAATGGTACCTTATCAAGTCAATTGCCACTGTGAGTAACTAGAGTGTAATCCTTATGGAGAACTATGGGAGTCAGTGTAGAGCATGGGCTCAAAGTTATCCTATGGGGTATAGGGTATGGGATATTTTACACCAACTTTAGTCAATGTTTGAGGGTTGCTGCATTGCAGTGAGGATAAGGAAACATTAATTCTCCAGCATTTCTGACTTGACACAGCTGGGTTAGAATGGCTACAGCAGCCAAAGGTCATTTAGGCAGTTGGAGTCAGAAGTCCTGCCTTATAAGATCCAAGAGTATATGAATGGGGTATTGACTGGGTCTGTCACACACCTTCTTCTTTGTCTCCCCAACATATTTTACTCTGCCCACTACTCTTTCTTGAAGTATTCTCTTTTTTTAAAATTTCTGTCCTGATATCTTGAGTTCTTACTTTCATCCTTGCCTTCTCAATCTCCTTGCATGGTTATTTTTCTCTTTTCTGCCCTTTAAACAAGAGGAAACTGGAAGGTAGAACTTCAGTCCTCAGTTCTCTGTTCTGTTTCTTTACACACTTACTTGGTTTATTTTTTCCTAGCCTCATTACCTCAACTCTTGCTTCTATGCAGATTACTCCCTGTGTGTTGCATGTAATTATGTTAAATGATTTAGCTGTTGAGATCAAGATTTATTTAAAATTCTTTAGGAAAAGAAATACTTTGGGTAGCTTTTATAACTCAACAGACTGAAAAAAAATCTATAAATGTGTCCTGGGAGTCATTCAGGAATTACACTTCCCGTTGACAGTGTGAGAAGCAGGCTCAATATATGATTCAGCTTGCAATCAATGGAGCATTATGCTTCAAGGAAATGGGAAAGTCTCATACAAATTTAGAATTTGTCTCTAAATCCAGTCTGACTCTTTGTCCAGAAAGAGCTCCCTACTGTCAAGGCCTGAGCTCTTGGGATCTTTGCCTATTTCCTGGGTAGAGCCATAATTAACAAGGTTTGCTATGAAGAAACCAGCATTATGCATGCCCTTAAATCAAGGCAGTGTGTGTGTGTGTGTGTGTCTGTGTGTGAAAGAGAGAGAGAAAGACAGAGAGAGAGAGAGAGAGAGAGAGAGAGAGAGAGAGAGAGAGAGAGAGAGAGAGAGAGACAGAGAGAGAGAGAGAGACAGAGAGAGAGACAGAGACAGTCTGGCCGGTGTGGTTCAGTGGTTGAGCATCATCCCATGCACCAAGAGGTTGCCGGTTCGATTCCCGGTCAGGACATATGCCTGGGTTGTGGGCTGGATCCCCAGTGGGGAGCATGCAGGAGGCGGCCAATCGATGTTCTCGCTCATCGATGTTTCTATCTCTCTCTCCCTCTCCCTTCCTCTCTTTCTAAAATCAATAAAGGAAAAAAAAGTTTTTTAAAAAAGAGAGACAGAGAGAGAGAGAATGATTGATGGCAGTGAATAAGGAAGAGTGGAGTGGTGGGGTGGGGTGGTGGAGGTGGAACCTAAGGGAAGAGTAAAGGGATGGCTGAGCAGACAGGTCTTTGGTTGGCTCTGGCTGCATCCATCCCACTGGCTGTTCAGGGAGTAGTGGAGAGGGGGAGGGAGTTTTAGACTTTTAAACGGCCTAGTCTTTTACAATAATCATTTACAAATTCCCTTTAGCCTCTATGACTCATTTTTAAGAATGGAGCACTGAAAATTTGGTTGGAAGCTCTGAGCACCTGGGAGGGGCTTCATCAAGAAACCCCAATAATTCTGATTTCTGATTTTTTATATGGTTTATTTAAATTTTTGATTTTAGGCCCTAGTTGAGTAGCTCAGTTAGTTAGAGTGTTGTCCCGATATGCCAAGGTTGCAGGTTCCATCTCTGGTCAGGGCACATACAAGTATCAACCAATGAATGCATAAATAAATGGAACAGCAAAGGAAAATTGTTTTGTTTTTACTTATTTTCTTTCTAGAAGCATGAAGATGTTCTGTTTGTTCCAGGGTTCTGAAATTTCACTAAGATATGCCTTGACCTGGACCTTTTTTATGCTGGGTAGTCTGTAGGCCCCTTGGATTTGCAAACGCTATAGTATACTGTCCTGAATTATTTAAAGAATGATTTCCTCTCCTCTATTTTCTCTGTTCTCTCATTCTGGACTATATTTGGATATTGGACTTCCTGAGAAGGTCTTCTAACTTTCTTACCTTTTCTGTCCAATATTCCATCTTTTTGTTCCATACCATGGGAGACTGTCTTAATCTGTTTATTTAAAAAAATTTCAACTATTATGTTGCAAATTTTAAAGGCTCCCTTTGTGGTGTTCAACACATAATACAGTGTACATATGATGTGTTGTAGAATTGTGCACTTGAAACCTGTATAATTTTGTTAGCCACTGTCACCCCAAAATTCAATAAAAAGGAAAAAAAATAAAGGTTCCCTTTGTGTTCTCTGAATATTCCTTTTGATAAATACACCCTTTTCCTCTTTCAATGGTGCAATATCCATCTCTGAGAATTTTGATGATTAAAAAAATGTTTTTTTCTCTCAGGATGAGCTGTTTCCTCAAAGTTATCTTTATCTGTTTGCTTGTTTTGGTCTTTCCGAGTCTTTCCTCAGATGTGTGGTAATCTTTGGCCTCTGTTTACATTTAAGGATGGGACATAAAAAGCTGAATGAAAGCTCTGAGAGCATGAATCGGGACTTGTCAAGTCTTATTTCACTATACAGTGGTCTAGCAGGGCCAATCGGTTGCAAATCTCCTTGTCAGAATTTTGAAGTCTTTCTGCTGTGCTGGTCAGAATGCTCAGAGAAGGATCCTCTAGTCTTCTGGACAGTGCAAGCTCGGCTGCCATTATTTGGATGCTGAGTGGGAGAAGAAGGCTGGAGGTTTCAAGATTCAGTATGTAAATATTCACATCCTCCCATTTTCCATATGGCTCTCCTTATGCTCAGCTGTGCCTGATGTCCCCCAGTGTGGAGACCCTCAGGTTTTCCTCCTCTGGAGAGTATTCCTCTTCACTCTCAGAGGAAAGGCCTCTAGTATCCCATCAGGGTGGGGAGAGGTAGTTGCCCTGCTGTGTGAATTGGGAAGGGCATCTGGGGATCTGACAGCTTGTTCTTTTTTTTTTTCTTTAATTTTTCTTTTCCTTTATTGATTACAGAGAGAGAAGAAGTGAGAGGGAGAAAGAGATAGAAGCATCGATGAGCGAGAACATCGACTGGCCACCTCCTCCATGCCCCCCACTGGGGATCGGGTCCACAACCTGGGCATGTGTCCTGACTGGGAATCGAACCGGTGACCTCTTGGTACCTGTGTCAACGCTCAACCACTGAGCCACACTGGCTGGACCTGACAGCTTCTTAAAAGAACTTTCAACCAATCCCTTTCTTCTCAACCCCATACTTTAGCCCCACTTCCAGAGGTCCCTGATGCTGCCGATTCATGAGACCATTGGGTTTTGCAGTTATAAATCAAATTGCTTGACATCTTTCACCATTACTGATTTAGGATTCAGTTTACTAGAATCTGCTAAGCCAGTTTATACTTCCAGGCATTTTCTAACTTTCAAAATTTAGCTGTTGTCTCCTTTTCTTTTTGTCCTTGTGGACTTCTGTTCTTAAAAAATTTTTTTCTTCCTAGTTGTTTCAGTGAGATTTTGAGAGAGAGTGGAGGTTACTTTGTGCTTTCTATTTGTTATCTTAACTTAGACATCATAGGACAAAACCTTGGATTCCACCCTAGTAAGTTCCCTCCTCTAGGAAACAGGTGGTGAGGGAGAAGCTTATAGATCCTTGGAGGAGCTTCAGAAGAAGAAAATCCTGTGAAAAGTCAACCTCTTCCCAGGCCAGAGAGTGTGGGGATTCTTGCAATTCAGTCCACACAGTCTCCTGAGGCTATACATGTGCTATCTAAGGCTCAATGGAGAGGAGGATCATGACTCACTACAGCATCTTATCCTCTATGATCCTAATCACTCTGCAGGCTTTTGTCTATACTACATCTCTTCTTTCACCTCATTTGACCTAAATGAATATCTCCTGGCAATCTTTCCTGCTCTAGAAAACGTAATTCTTCACTGATAACTTCTTATTCATCAATTGTTAGAAACAAAACTGATTTCATAGGACATCTGAGAATGCTGAAGATGAAAAGAGCTTAGAGAACACTGAGTTTAACTCCGCTATTTTAGAATTTAGGAACTGATAGGTCCAGAGGGGTTAGTTGATTTGCTCAAGTCACATAGCTGCACAACAGCAGAACTAACAACAGAACTCCATCTCTAGTCAGAAGTCTGTGCCCAACACCACCTGCTGTTTGGGCAGTCTGCCAGACTACATGTCCACATATCCTTAAAGATCATTAAAGTGGTTCATAAACCCTTATAGCTGAAGCAGAGTTTGCTGTAATTTTTATCACGTTGATGATTATTACATATAATATTAAATACCCAGCATGAGCAACCACATGTCAAGTTTTAAAATGAAAAGGTCTTTGAGGATTAATGGAGACAGAAGAGTTTATTTTGCATATAGAAAATTAGGTAGCAGGTTGGCTGTTGCTTGTTGCCTGTTTTTAGAGAGAGTGCAGAGGGGTGACAAAGTGAAACAGCAGATGGGCAAAAGTAGGAAGCTGGAGTGAGCCACCTCTACCCCCAGTACTTCCACTGGGCCTAGCCCTGGTGACACCCTCCTTCTTTTGTTTGTAAATATTTTGACAGTCAGATCTAAGCAGAGACACCCATATATTACATATATTAATATACGTAATAGTAATCAATGTGATAAAAATTAGAGCGAACTCTGATTCAGCTACAAGGCAGTTTACAAACCACTTTAATGATCTTTAAGGAGCTGTGGACATGCAGAGTGGCAGCCTAACTACACGGCAGGTAGTGCTGGGCACAGCTCCTGACAAGGGACAAGGTTCAGACCAAATCCTAGGGCAAGGACAGAAACTGATGAAAGAAGTGGCCTAGGACTCCCAGGATATAGGAGGATTTTAGTGTATCAAGTGCAGACACTAAGATATTACTTAAAAAGAAATTTCCCAGAGCAAGAATCAGGAGTAAAAAAGGATTTGCGCCGTGGGGAAGAGTTGCTAAGATTAAGTTGTTTTCGTTTTTCTTCTTTTAGTATTTTGTTCAACAAATGCTTGAGCAGTAAGTCAAATCAGATCTGGTAGACATTGGAGGTAGTGGAGATTGCTATCTTTGGCCACTGAACACACATTTCCCCCTTTTTTGGCAATGGTATCTAATGTTTATTCCCATAGTCAATGGGCTTCAAGGGAACCTGATGCTACCCCTCTTCTGCTTTAGAAATGGGACCTGTGATATGAGATATGATGTTTATCTTAAGCTAATAAACAACATCCCAGTCACCACAATGATTGGATTAGAAAAGATAAGTCCAACTAGACTTAGCTTAGGACTTTGGTTCAACAAGAGAGGAAAAGAGCTCTTCTTCCGTTCATGTGAACAAAGAAGCATGTGGGTCCTGGAGCCTCTGGTAGTCATCTTGAAACCACAAGGGGAGAAGTCTGCCAAGAATGGAGCCAGTGATAAAGAAGTGAATTTGAGAAAGAGAGAAACTGGGTCCTGATCCCATTATTTCAGTATTTGGATAAAACCTGGCCTGAACCTCTGAACTGTGCAGTTATATGAGCAATTATATTCCTTTATTGCCCAAATCAGTCCATTTTACTTAATTTAAAATAACATATCAACATACTCTTATCTTTTGCATTTCTATGTATATGACCTCTCCAATCAGTCAAAGGCCTCTACTAACCACAAGGGTGGGGAGGATTAAGACTACTAAAAAAAGAACTTAATGAAAGAAAAAAAAAGAGTCAAACTTCAATTTTCTACTTGAGTGCAGAAAGGAGAAAAAAGAGATAGTGTGAGTAAGGAGGCAGACTCTTGTACTGTGACTTTAACCTTCAAGGCAACATTTCAGTAAGGCTATTAAATAGACTATGGAGATAGTTGAAAGTAGAGGGGCCTTGGATTCCACTCTCTGTTTGGAAATGTGGGAAGAGAAAGCCTCACAGGGTGGCTCTGCACTAACATAGATGACTAAAGCAGAGTGAAAGTGCAATGTGGCATAGAGAGAAGGCAGAGTGAGGGCTGAGTTGACAGTCTGACTCTACTCATATACCCGTATGGTATGGCAGAGATCCAGAACATCCTGCATGCATTTTGAGGGATATAGAAAGTAGCTGATGGTGCAGTTGATCTGGCCAGAGGGGTGACGTGGTAGAAGCAAAGTGACCTTGTAGTCAAAAGCTGTGGGCAAATTACCTGGATTGGGAATCTTCTGGGAGTCACAGCCAGACACCATGGGGATTCACAGTGCCAGTGAGAATCAAATAGGGACAGAGATCATTTTCCCTGTTGCATCTGCTAGATGGTTTTCCTATTGGTTTTTCTATTTTATCCCATTTCATGGGCTACCTTTTCACTCTATTGATAGTGTCTTTTGACATACAAAAGACATCTAATTTTCATTAAGTTCAACTTATCTATCTTTTCTTTTGTAGCTTGTTCCTTTGGTGTCACATCCAACTAAATTATTGCCAAATCCAATGTCAAGAAACTTTTGCCCTACATTTTCTTCTAAGGGTTTTAGCCACTACATTTATGTCTTTGATCAATTTTGAGTTATTTTGTGTATATGGTGTAAGGTCAGGGTCCAACTTTATCCTTTTGCACGTGAATATACAGTTTTCCCAACATCATTTGTTGAAAAGACTGCCTTTTCTCCATCGCATGGTCTTGGTGTCCTTGTCGAAAATCATTTGACCATATATGTAAGGGGTTATTTAAGGACTTTCTATTCTATTCTATTGGTCTATGTGTCTCCCTTTATGCTGCTACCACACTATTGTCATTACTATAGTTTTGCAGTAAGTTTTAAAATCAGGAAGTATAAAACCTCCAACATTGTTCTTCATTTTCAAGATTGTTTTGGTTATTCAGGGTCCCTTAAAGATCCATATGAATTTTAGAATGGATTTTTCTATTTCTGCAAATACATCATTAGGGTTTTTCTAGGGATTGCATTGAATCTGTAGATCACTTTGGGTTATATTGACATCTTAATAATTTTAAGTCTTACAATCCATGAATATAGTATGTCTTTGCATTAATTTGTGTATTTAATTTCTTTCAGCCATGTTTTATAGTTTTCAGTGTATGTCTTTCATCTCCTTGGTTAAATTTATTCCTAAATATTTTATTCTTTTTGATGCTATAGTAAACATAATTGCTTTCTCAATTTTCTTGTTAGATTGTTTATTGTAGTGTATAGACATGCAACTGATTTTTGAGCATTGGTTTTATATCCTTCAATTTTGCTGAATTCATTTATTAGTTCTAGTAGCTTTTTTGGGTGGAGTATTTAGGGCTTTGTACATATAAATTCATGTCATCTATAAACAGAAATCATTTCCCTTCTTCCTTTTCAATTTGAATGTCATTTATGTCTTTCTCTTGCTCAATTGCTCTGGTTAGAACTTGTAGTACTATGCTGGATAAAAGTGGTGAGAGTAGGCATTCTTGTCTTATTCCTGAGGAAAAACTTTCAGTCTCTCATCATTAAGTATGATGTTAACTGTGAGTTTTTCATATGGCCTTTTCTTATATTGAGATAATTTCCTTCTGTTCCTATTTTTTGTTTTATTTTAAAATCACAAATGCATTTGCATTTTTATTTATTTTAAATTTAAACTTATCTTTATTGTTGAATGCATTACAGATGTCCCTCCTTCTCCCCCACTAATCCTCCCCCCTCTCCACTCCTGCCCACCTCCTGCCTTCCCCACCCTATTGTCTATGTCCACTGGTTATTCATATATGCATATAAATTCTTTGGTTTATCTCTTCCTGCCCCCTCCCCCATTCCCTTTGAAGTTCATCAGTCTAACAACCAATTTGTACTCCTTAATCCCCAACCCCCTCCATCTGGTAACCAACAAAAAGTTCTCTGTATCTATGAGTCTGTTTCTGTTCTGCTTGTTCATTTTGTTTGTATATTCAATTGTTGAAAGATATGTATTTATTGCCATTTTATTCATATTGTTTATCTTCTCCTTCTTCAAGAAGACCCTTCAACATTTCATATAATACTGATTTGGTGGTGATAAACTCCCTTAGCTTTTCCTTGTCTGGAAAACTCTTTATATGACCATTGATTCTAAATGATAGCTTTGCAGGATAAAGTAATCTTGATTGTAGGCCCTTACTTTTCATCACTTTGAATATTTCTTGCCACACCCTTCTGGCCTGCAAAGTTTCTTTTGAGAAATCAGCTCACAGTCTTACGGGAGTTCCCTATTAGGTAACTAACTGCTTTTCTCTTGTTGCTTTTAAGATTCTCTCTTTGTCCTTAAGCTTTTGCATTTCTTTTTTTTTTTAATCGTCACCCAAGGATATTTTTCCATTTATCTTCAGATAGAATGGGAGGGAGGGAGGGAGGGAGGGAGGGAGAGAGAGAGAGAGAGAGAGAGAGAGAGAGAGAGAGAGAGGAGAGGAGAGAAGAGAAAAGAGAGAGAGAGACATTGATGTGAGAGAGACACATCGACCGATTGCCTCCCAAGGTACATGTCCTTGGGGACCAAACCACAACCAAGGTACATGTCCTTGACCAGAATCAAACCCAAAACTCTTTGGTATGCAGGCTGACACTCAAACCACTGAGCCAAACCGGCCAGGGCTAACCTTTTGCATTTTGATTATGATGTGCTTTGGTGTGGGCCTCTTTGGGTTCATCTTGTTTGGGACTCTCTATGCTTCCTGGACTTGTATGTCTGCTTCCTTCACCAAGTTAAAGAAGGTGTCTGTCATTATTTTATTTTTTCTCAATTTATATTAATTTATTTTGTTACAGATGTTTCTCCTTTTCCCCCCCTAGACACCTTCCTCCCCATCCTACCCCCCAACCCTTCCCCCCAGCCTTGTTGTCTATGTCCATTGGTTACGCATACATGTGCATAAGTTCTTTGGTTTATTTCATCCATCCCCCTTGCCCCTCTCCTCTGAGGTTTGTCAGTCTGAACCTTATTGCTTTCTATGTCTCTGGGTCTATTTTGTTCATCAGCTTATTTTGTTCATTATATTCCACAAAAAAGTGAGATCATGTGGTATTTGTCTTTCTCTGATTGGCTTATTTTGCTTAGCATAATGCTCTCCAGGTCCCTCCATGTCGTCTCAAAGGATAAGAGATCTCTATTTCTTACAGCTGCATAGTGTTCCATTGTGTATATGTACCACAGCTTTTTTATCCACCCATCTATTGATGGACACTTGGGCTGTTTCCAGATCTTAGCAATTGTAAATAGTGCTGCTATGAACATAGGGGTCCATATATTCTTTCTGATTGGTGTTTCAGGCTTCTCTGTCATTATTTTTTCAAATAGGTTTTCAATTTCTTGCTCTCTCCCTTCTCCTCTGGCACCCTGTGTTGTAAATGTTGGTACACTTGAAGTTGTCCCAGAGGTTCCTTACACTATCCTCATTTTTTGGTGGGGAGGGGGATTCTTTTTTATTTTTGCTGTTCTGCTGTTCTGATTGGGTGTTTTTGCTTCCTTATATTCCAATTGATGGTTTGCTTTTTGGCTTCACCTACTCTAGTGTTTATTCCCTGTAAATTATTCTTTTTTTTTTTTAATTGATTTTAATTGGCTGCCTCCTTCATGCCCCCTGCTGGGGATTTGGCCTACAACTTGGGTATGTGCCCTCACCAGGAATCGAACTGGTGACCTCTTGGTGCACAGGTCGACGCTCAACCATTGAGCCACAATGGCTGGACGATTCCCTGTAAATTATTGTTTATTTAAGTAAGTGCCTCTTTCATTTCTGACTGATCCTTTTTTATGCTCTTGAGGTCCTCACTAAGTTCATTGAGCATCCTTATAACCAGTGTTTTGAACTCTGCATCTGTTAGATAGCTTATCTCCATTTTGTTTAGTTTTTTTCCTAGAGTTTTGTTCTGTTCTTTCATTTGTGACATGTTTCTTTGTCTCCTCATTTTGACTGCTTTCCTGTATTCATTTCTATGTATTAGGTAAAGTTGCTATGTCTCCTAGACTTTGTAGATTGGCCTATTGCAGTAGGTGTCCTGTAGGGTCCAGTGGCACAGCCTCCTTGATCACCCCAAGTGGGTCCTCGAGGTGCACCCTCATGTGGACTGTACACTCTCCTGTTGTAATTGAGTCTTGATTGCTGTTCACATGTCAATAGGAGGGATTTACTCAGGCTAATCAGTCGCAAGGACGGGCTGTGCCCACTGACCACTGACCTCTGACTGCCTTGGAGGATCAGCTGTACAGGGGCCCACCACACAGAACAAGACTTACTTCAGCAGGGCTCTGGTACCCACTGAGTCCACTCCTTGAGTGTGTCGCTTGTGGAGATGGTTGAATAGCAGTGCTTCGATATGATCTGAAGCTGTCCACTGGATGTGCTGGCTCTGGGGCAAGGTCAGCCACTGCCTGTGTTCTACCCGGAGTTACCAGGCATAAGCTACAAAGTGATCTGCAGATAACTGCTGCTTGCCCTAGGCTTGGAGGTGCCCAGGCAAAGCCAAGCTGTGAACCAAGGCTGGCTGCTTCCAGTGCTGGGCCTGGGGCCACTTTTCAAGAGGTACAGGGTTCACTGAGGCCAGGTGCTGCTTGTTTGAGAGAATTTAGGAAAATCTGAAGTAGGAGCTAAGACAGGCCAATCCTATGGTAAAGTCACTGGAAACAACTTGGGTGGGCCTGAAAGTTGGGTGGGGCAGGGCCTCAGGGAATCATCCGGGCAGAGCAAATAGTGTGAGCCAGGTTGCTGGAGTCCCAGATATGGCGGCCATCTGCCTGCCCTGTGGGAGAAGCGCTCACCAAAGAAATAATGGCCTACTACCAGCACGTCTGTCCAGGAGAAAGCTGCCTCTCCAGCTCTCACCCGGATGCCAAACAACTCAGTTCTTCCCCGTATGTCTCTGGTGTCTTTCAAGCTGCCTCCCCTGCGCTGGACCCTGGAGGGAGCGAGTCTGAGTAACTCTATGTGTGGGTCCTTTAAGAGGAGCTGCCTGGGGCTCTAGAAGCCTCAGCTTCCCTCAGCCTCAATTTCCGCTGGTTTTTACAGCCAGAAGTTATTGGGACTTCTCTTCCTGGCACTGGAACCCTGAGCTGGGAGGCCTGGTGTGGGACGGGGACCCCTTGCTCCTCAGGGAGGACCTTTCCAGCCAAGGTATCCCTGCTGATTTTTATCCGCCACACGTGGGTGTGGGACCAGCCTATCTGTGCCTCCGCCCCTCCTACCAGTCTCCGTGCGGCTTCTTCTTTAATTTCGTAGTTGTAGGATTTCCATTCTGCTCGATTTCAGGTGGTTTTGAATGATGGTTGCTCTGTAGTTTAGTTGTAATTTTGATGTGGGAGGATGTGAGGACCACATTTACCTATGCTACCATCTTGACTGGAAGTTGCTTTTGCATTTTTAATAATCAGAAAGTTTCACACACAAATCAAGATTTCTATCCCCTCTTTAAAAAATAGATCCTTCAGCTCTGGATTCACATTTCCTTATGGTCTCCGAGTCTGAATTAGTACCTACTCTCTTCATACAGCACGTTCTTTAGACATAATCTCCATCTAGACTTTTTCACTCATTTTACATATCGAGAGGGATTTACTTTTGGCCCCTGTAATAATAGAAAATATCAATTTAGTGCTTACTTGGTGCCCGACACTGTCCTAAGCCCTTTACATGTATTATTAATTTAATCCTCACTCATAACAGTCTTGTGTAGTAGGTTATTATCTGCTTTCTTCATAAGGAATCTGAAGCATGGAGCTAATAAGTGGTGACGTGAGCAAATGTGGTAATAGAATAGTAAATTGTAATGAAGGAAGAATTGATTGGGGAAAATAGATAGCTGTGCTTATTGCTGGTGCCTTTTGTGATATGCACAATTTGAAGACGAAGGCAAGTGCTTGAACTTTGAGATAGCAAGTTGCCTCATTTACTTCAAAATTTGTGGTTGTGTGCCAGGTATTTGAGGTTGATAAAAGTCTGAATGCCCCTGAAATGGGGTGTTACTGTGTACCTTCCAATGTGGGTATACAAATAAATTCTTAGTTGTTTAGCCCAGATTGCTCAAGTACTGAGCTTTGTGTCTGACTGAGAGAGTGAAGTTGTGGTGGTACAGATGGAGGAGGAAAGTATTTCTATAATGGTAATCAGGAACTTTAGTAACTTCTTTGGACTTTGAGAGACCAGAATTGTTTGCCGGGATCACAAAAGATGCCTCTACTCAAATAAAGGCTGTGTGTATATGGAAACGCAAAACAAAATATATTTTATTTTATTTATTTTTTGATGGAAAGTTGAAACCACTATGTCAATCAGAAATGAAAGAACTGGCTTTGGGACTACTAGTTTAGTAACAGTTAAGAGGAAAACCTGGGGCTATTTTAATTTTTTTTAATCCTCACCCGAGGATATTTTTCCATTGATTTTTAGAGAGAGAGAAAGGGAATGAGGGAGAGAGAGAGAGAAACATCAATGTGAGAGAGACACATTGATTGGTTGCTTCCTGCAGGACCCCGACCAGGGCTGGAGTTCAAACCTGCAACTCAGGTATGTGCCTTTGACCGGAATTAAACCCACGACCCTTCAGTCCGCAGGCTGTTGCTCTAACTGCTGAGCCAAACCGGCCAGGGCAAAACAAAATTTATTTTAAAAATCTTTTCTGGTGTTTCTTTCTATAAGAACAGCAAGATATTTGAATTTACTTTTTTCTTTCTTTATTATTTATTTTTAGAGAGAGGGGAAGGGAAAAGGAGAGAGAGATAGAAACATCAATGAGAGAGAACATTAACTGGCCACCTCCTGCATGCCCCCCACTGGGGGTTTGGCCCATAACCTGGGCATGTGCCCTGACCAGGAATCGAACTGGTGACCTCTTGGTGCACGGGTTGATGCTCAACCACTGAGCCACACTGGACAGGCTGAATTTACTTTTTAGGTTGAAAAACCATTCAGCTGCCTTGCTGCTCATGTCAATATGATGTCATCTTCAAAAGAAACACTAGTCTAGTATTTTAAAAAATTGAAAAGCAACATAAATCTTAACTGAAGTTTCTTTGAAAGGTACTGTAGTGAACATGTTCTTATCTTCACTTGCCTCTCTCTATATGGTTTCTTCCGATAGAAGAACCTTGATTTTCCTTTGGAGAATGACCCCTCTGCCACTATTTGTCCCTAGACTAAGGTATATGGTTATATATAAGATCAAGAATTTGCTAATGAGACATAATCCCAAGATTTTATTGAAACTACTTGGAACTAAGTGCTCTGTTTCTACTGGAATGGTTAGCTATAAGGATAATATAAATTGAACACTGGGGAAAGATGGGAGATGGGAAGAAATCATACGTGAGAATAAACTCTTTGAAGTCAACAGAGAGGAAAGGAGAGACCGTATCCTAATGACATTGTGCCTGGATCCAGCCATACCTGAACATATCTACCCTTCGATTTTTCAGTGAAATCACTTTGAATTTGGGACACTTGGCAAGAAAAAGCCCTCAGTATTATTGCACAAAAGAAGAATTCCATCTATTACATGTAACAAAACATCTAAAAATCCTTTCCTCTGTTTTTCAGTATCTCTCGGTGTCATTCAGAATGGCAACTGTGCTAAATCCATAGTCTTACTCTCTCAAATCTCCCAGAAACCTTCTCTCCTAAACTCAGATCACTCTACATCTTTATTTTTCTCACTTTCATCCTCAAAGCTTTTCTGGCTCTCTTCCTCCTCCATTTCTTTCAACCTAACTGAACTTTGTAGATCACTCTAGCTTTCCCAGGCTCCTTTTGCTTCTGTACCTCTACTCCTTATCTAGATCCCCACAAGTAAGGCCCAGGCTGCTTTCTGAACAACAAAATGTCTTTCCTCTTCCAAAGGGTAAAAAGTTGAAAATACATGTAAATGTTCTGTTCTGGTCTCATTTATATTCAGCACAAATAGTGTGTTTGCTTGAACATTAATTCTATTTGCCATAGAGGGGATAAATGGTAATGGAAAAACAAAATTAAATACAAAAAAATTGTTTGAAAACAGCTACTCCTGGGGTTCCCTTTGGGTAAGTTTTGCCACGATAGTGCCTCAGGGTTTTGTTTTATGTTTTTTGAAGGGGGGTAGGGAAAGAATTAAACTAGTTATACCAGTTTGGTTGTTTATACAAGTGAGAGAAATGGTCAGGTCCTAAATTTAGACCAAGCTGATAGGAGTGCTAGGGACAGTTTAATGATGTCACTCACTCTATTGCCTTTTATTTCCATCCTCTTTGGGAACATTCTTTGAGTTTTCTACAGAAATAGCCAGAGACTTTCATTGACAATTGCCTCACTCAGCAGCTCCTTCATAAATACATTTAGACACTGTGCCCAGGATTCTGTTAAGTGTCCTAAGAATATTGACTCATTCAAAAGCGGTCCAGCTATGGTTGGGAGAGTACCAGCACTTGTTCCATAAAGATCTAGATTGTTTTTTCATATCAAGAGGCACCTAAAAGTTCTATTATGCTGGACACTCAGTTGACCCCCAGCCTTTTTGTGAACACATTGGTTATACGTGGTCTGAATACCATTCTTGAGTCTACTCAAACTGTCTTTGGTACCCCCCAGTGGGGAGACCACCTAGCATGATGGCTGCCCAGGGAACTGTCACGATGACTCTGGGAGACCTATCACCTTTTAAAAGCCCAATCTTTCTTTTACACTTTTTTTTTCTTATGAATCTTCCCAACTACAATGAAGTAAAATCTATTATGGTAGGAAAAATATAATAGGAAAAAGATGGCATGGCATATTCATATATTTGAGAATTTAATGAATGGACTATTTGAAAAGGGGTGAGCAGGGTTAAAGGACACCCCTGGGAGTCATTACCAGCCCCAGGCCTGAAGGGGCAAGGGCAGCAAGTGGTAAACAGAACCAAGAGAGAAGGGAGCAGAGGGCCACAGAATTGGAGTAATGGCTTTCAAATTAAAAATATAGCCACTGCTAACAGAGTGGCCCACTAGGGGTGTAGGGGAATGTCCTGAATAATATCCTGTTCTGTGATCTCCTGCAGATGTTGCCCATTGACTAAATCAAGTGAAAGCCAGCGGACAGTTATGGCGTCCACAAAGGTCAGCCCTGAGTCACAGAGCAGGATGAAGAGTGGATCTGGAGGGACAGAGGAAAAACCAGCAGTCACAACTTATTTTTCTCACAGCTAACACCTTGGTTCAGGCTTCACCCTTTCTTGCTTGGCTTAGGGCAATGGCCTTCCTGCCTGTCCTCTTGACCCATCTTGTCCATTGCTTTGATGACCATAGCTGTTTCTAAGAGACTATATTCATTCAGCATGGGATAGGCGTATATAGACCTGAGTCCAGGACCCAGCTCTACAGTGTCAAGACCATTCCCTCAGAGACCTCATTGGTAAAATGCCAGGTGTACTCGGGGATGCCCAAAGGCCTTCCTGAACCACAATTTACTGGTGCTAGACATATTTTTAAATATCAAGGAATCGACTTGCAACTTTTAAACTCAAACAGACAGGTAGAAATGGACTGAGGCTGCATCCCTGACTCCTTCCTGAAGACGAGGTCATCCGGGTTGTTCCGCGATTGCTTCAAACCATTTCTCCAAGGACGTGCTAAAGCGCCCTGGGCAGGCAGTTTCCTAGCTCCTTGGACTATCTCACAACGCCCGTAGGGGAAGTAGGGGAAGTCCCTCAGTCCAGGCACACATCCTGGGCACCACCCCCCAACCCCCCACCACTCGGAGTCTTCCACGTGGGCATCAACCGTGGGGTTGGGAGGTGGGCAGCGGAGAGCGCAGGCGCAGTGCCCGCACCAGCGGCGCCCCTTTCCCCGCCCCGCCTGGCGGCCTCAGCTGCCCCAGCAGTGGTGTTCCTGGCGGACTCAGCGGGCTCGGAGGCTGGATTTAGGCACGGGGCAGCGGGCAGTCCAGGCCAGAGCACCAGGCGGGTCTTCCTTGTTGCAACACACAGGTAATAGGGCCCGAGAGGCGGAGGGCATCGGCGGACTGGGACTTTGACCTGCCTGCTTCGCAGCCCCACCCGCAAGGAGTGGAAGCTTGCCGCGAACCCTATACACCCGCTTTTAGCTGTGGCACCTATAGGGGAAGAGTCCCTCTTTTTGGGTTGGGTGGGCCGGGGGCAAAGCGCCCCGCCCTCTTCACAACCCTTCGCCGTAGCTCTGCTGGACGCCTGAAAGGCTGCAGGGACCCCATTTCCCTGCGCTGCTCTCTTGGAGAATCCAGGCAGGGAGTCGGTCGAGTCAGCATCAGCTACGGCCCTTGCACCCCGTTTCCTGCCACCCCTAGCCTTCATGATAAAGGCTAGGGGCTTTGCTTTCTTCTTGCCAAGAAGCCCACCCAGACAAGGGTGAACCCCTATGGAGTCACGGGTTCAATTTCAAATACTAACTTTTAAGAATCCTGGTTTTAGAAATATGGCCAAGAATTAGTATTTTCCTTTAATCTCTTGTCTCATGTCTACGATTCTTGAACGCCAGTCCTTATGAGTTGAGATTTTCGAGGAAAATGAACGGTGTGTAGAAATCTTTCCCCAAGGAAAGGCAAGAGCATTAGTGGAGGAAGGGCCAGGCTACGGCCGAGTGTGGTGGCTGGAGGCGCAGGGCAGATCCACTCAGCCTTCCTCAGCCCCTGGGAGGAAAACAGAATCCTTCCCGACCCTGGGTGCTGTAGAATTTCCACACCACGTGCCCTAGTTGGCCTCTTTTGAGTGGAGGTGTGGATAGAAGGGTTGCGAGGACCATCAGGAAGGAGACGGCGAGTGGGGGCACTGCGTGGACCTGCATCTCTGTCCAAGCTTTTGCCGGGCTTGCCGAGGAGCCAGACTGAAAGCCCACTTCTTAGTGACTATTGAGAGTCCTGAGATAGTGACGCACTGGGAGGAGAGGGCTTGGGGCGCCTGGGGAAGGGCGGTCTCTGCTGGCTATTCCGCCGGAAAGGACTTTGATTAGGGTTGCCCGTGTCCATGGTGCTGAAGTGTCTCAAATGCCTTGTTCTGCTGACTTCCTGGGCCCCCGCCTGCCTCTCAGTGCTACTCTGCACCTTTGCCAGAAATAGCCCATTTCCAAGACAGGTGGGCCAGAGTGGAACCGGCCGGACACTGAAACCCTTTGCAGATGGGTTGATGTTGGTTTCCTGACAATGACATGAAAGCAAACGTGAGTCGCCTTAGGGGTGTAGATAAATAAATCATATACTAAATACAGAATTAGAATGTCAGTATCCCCCACACTATCACCACAATTAGGTTGCTAGGTTTTAACAATATTTTAAAAGTATTTTCTAATTGGAAGGCAGAAAAGAATGTCTTTTCATATATTTATTGGTCATACTTTTTCCTTGTTTTGTGAGCTCATCTCCTTATTCTTCAATTGATGTACTTATATTTTTTCTTATTTGTAAGAGCTCGTTGTATGCTAAGGACTCTGTTACATATGTTGCATTTTTTTCTTGATTTTTATTTTTAAATTTTGCTTATGATATTTTATATTATATAAAAATTTCAATTTTTATGTTGGTCAAATATATTTTTTCTTTAAAATTTCTGTCATTTACATTAGTCTTTCACTCCTCTATAATAAAAGATAATCTACCATATATTTTATTTTATATAAAAAGATTACTTTTTAAACTCAAGGTTTATACCCCCACTTCATTTCTTTTTAACTTTTTTTTTTTTTAAATCCTCACCTGAGAATATGTTTTTTGTTTTTGAGAGAAACAACCAGGGATCAAACCCAAAACCTAGATATGTGCCCTAACTGGAATAGAAACTGCAGTCCTTTGATGCACAGGACGACACTCCAACCAACTGAGCCATATGGCCAGGGCCTCACTTCATTTCTTTTTTAAAATATGTATTTTTTTTTTATCCTCACCTAAGGATATTTTTCCATTGATTTTTAGATAGAGTGGAAGGGAGGGAGAGAAAGAGAGAGAAACATTGATGTGAGAGAGACACATCGATTGGTTGCCTCCTGCACAATCCCCATCAGGGCAGGGGATCAAACCTGCAACCGAGGTACATGCCCTTGACTGGGAATCGAACCCAATACCCTTTGGTCCGAGGGCTGACACTAACTGCTGAGCCAAACTGGCCAGGGCTAGTCTGTAGTATTTTTAACTGTTAGTATGTACTCTTTTTAAAAAGCTATTCTTTAGAGTATTTTTTGTAGATGAAAGAAAATATAACAAAGTATACTTTTTAGCCAAATTAAGTAATTCATATGAGGTTCATAAGAATGTGCACACACAAGATTGGTCAAATGCCTTAAAAACATAACACTGAAAAAAAAATCCATTATGGATCAAAATAACTTTTCCCAAAAGACAAAAGAATGGTTATTGGGGAATTGATGAACTATTCCATAGTATTTTCTTCCTGGGGTTTAAAAACATTTTAGAACAGCCAAATGGAATAATTTTATTGTTTTTCTAGAATAAAAATTTAAATATAGCTGATCATAGCCCGGCCGGTGTGGCTCAATGGTTGAGCGCCGACCCATGCACCAAGAGGTCACCGGTTTGATTCCTGGTCAGGGCACATGCCCAGGTTGTGGGCCAAATCCCCAGTGGGGGCCATGCAAGAGGTGGCCAATCAATGTTCTCTCTCATCCATGTTTCTATCTCTCCCTCTCCCTTCCTCTCTCTCTCTCAAATCAATAAAGAAAAAGAATTTAAATATAGCTGATTATAAGAAATGGAACCACCACCAGAGTAGAAAATAAAAGCCCTCTAGTAAGCCATTCTCCACAAGTCACCTCAAATATTAATTTGGAATAAGCACTTTGAGATTATTAAATTCATAAGTAAACATATTTCATTGAATGTAAGATGTTATCAATTGTAAGGTGCATTTTGACTAAGAAACGTGAAAATGTGCACCTTAAATTTGGTGTATCATAAATATAATCACACTATATATATTTTTTTATTTTTTCACATAAGATATGGATATCTTCCCATTTGACACATATAAGTGTTGAATTAATCAATATCCAATTTAAATATGTTTATATTATTTACATGTTTTGGATAATAGAAACAATGCTATAATGAACATTTAAAAATATTTCTCTATGTAATGGTGTTATTTCCTTAGAATAAATTCCTAAATGAAATTGATGGGTTAGGGAGAGTACACATTTTACATTTTGGTACATATTGTCTGCCCTCTGAAACTTGCTAACAATTTTCTCTGGAACCAGTAGTGCATACTGTCCTAGATTCTTCACTAATTTATGCTAGAGATAATCAGCCTTTTCCATTTTCCTCACCTAAAAGGCAAAACAGATATCTCACTCTTTTATTCTTTTTACTGTGACTTTTACAGAAATTGTTTATCTTTCCATTTGTCTATTAGTTATTTGTATTTCTTCTTTTGTGAATTACCTATTCATGGCCTTTGCCCAATTTTCTTGAGTTTTTTTGTTAATCTTCACCTAAAGGATATTTTTTTCATTGATTTTTAGAGAGATTGGAAGGGAAGGAGGAAGGGAGAGAGAGAGAAACATTGATGTGAGAGAGACACATCGACTGGTTGTCTCCTGAAGGAGCCCTGACTGGGGCTGGGGATTGAACCTGCAACCCAGGTACATGCTCTTGACTGGGAGTTGAATCTGAGACCCTGCAGTGTGTGGGCTGACACTCTAACCACTGAGCCACACTGACCAGGGCTCTCCTGTATTATTTTGATTATAAAATCAGACAAAGTACTCTTCTCCATCACCACACATTTTTTTCCCGTCATTCTGCCCATAGCAATAGATTCTCCAAGTAACCAAACTGTTACATTAACAGACACTGCCTGCTGGCCACTGGCTTGGGTATGAGAAGGAGCATGATAATCACTCTAGTGCCTCCCTTTCCTTTCTCACTTTTTATCTACAACCTTTGATTTTTTAGACCTCGATTTAAAAGGCTTTGGATTTAACAAACAAAATTTCTGGTCTGTATGTCATGTGAAAATTAATACCCTCTTCATTAAAAAACGCTTTTAACCAAGATTTGCTTATAATTAAATTAACAGGTTACGTTTTTTGTTATTAATTCAGTTTTGTTTTTTTTTAATTTTCTTTATTGAGCCCTGGCCGGTTTGGCTCAGCGGTTAGAGCGTCGGCCTCCGGTCCGGAGAGACCCAGGTTCGGTTCCCGTTAAGGGCACGTACCTCGGTTGCAGTTTGTCCACAGCCCTGGTTGGGTCGTGCAGGAGGCAGCCACTTGATGTGTCCCTTTCACATCGATGTTTTTCTCTCTCTCTCTTCTTCTCTCTCCCTCCCACTCTATCTGAACAAAAAATGGAAAAATTTCCTCGGGTGAGGGGAAAAAAAAATTTCTTTATTGATTTTAGAGAGAGAGGAAGGGAGAGGGAGAGAGAGATAGAAACATTGATGAGAGAGAACATTGCCTCCTCCATGCCCCTGGAGATTTGGCCCACTGGGGATTTGGCCCACAACCTAGGCCTATGCCCTGACCAGGAATCAAACTGGCAACCTCTTGGTGCATGGGTTGACGCTCAACCACTGAGCCACACCAGCCGGGCTTCACTGTTATTTTTAACAAATTTTAGTGAAAAGGCCATATGTTAGAAAAAAAACCTGTGGTAATTTTGTCAACATAAATAAATATTACATATCTATAACTATAGTCTACATATTTAAATACAAGAGTCACAGCTCATAAACAATGTTTGGTGAATGATTAACATGTGATCACATCGAATGGTACATGATAATTAGTTCTCTTGTCTCGTGGCATGACTTTCTGCAGCGGTTTTTTTTTTAGTCTTCACCCGAGCATATATATATATATATATTTTTTTATCCTCACCTGAGGACATTTTTCCATTTTTGTTCAGATAGAGTGGGAGGGAGAGAGAAGGAGAGAGAGAGAGAGAGAGAGAGAGAGAGAGAGAGAGAGAGAGAGGGAGAGAAACATCAAGGTGAAAGGGACATATCGAGTGGCTGCCTCCCACACAACGCAACCAGGGCTGGGGACGAATCACAACTGAGGTACATGCCCTTGACCGGAATCGAACCCGAGACTCATTGGTCCACAGGCTGATACTCCAACGGGTGAGCCAAACCGGCCAGGGCATCCTCACCTGAGGATATTTTTACATTTATCTTCAGACAGAGTGGGAGGGAGAGAGAGAGAAACATCCATGTGAGAGAGACATCGATTAGTTGCCACCCACACGGCCCCAACCAGGGCCGGAATGAACTGCAACGGAGGTACATGCCCTTAGCTGGAATCAAACCCAGGACTCTTTGGCCTGTGGGCCGATGCTCTAACCGCTGAGCCAAACTAGCCGGGGCTCTGCAGCAGTTTTAATGCAGCAGCAGCCTATGTTCTGATGTGAGATAAGCCATGCCCCAGCCCTGTGCATTTGTTAACTCACGGTGACTGGTGAATGCATGCATTTACTAGACCTATTCAATATAAATTTAAAATTACAGTAATACAAATAGAAAGCTATTCTTTGAAATTAAACTTTTCATACATACTTAATTACACAAATGTGTTTACATAAGTAAAAACAGGTAAAGTAATTTGTCAGTTTTTTAACATATGCATTCAGGAAACCTACTTTATTATATAATGGTCTTTTCGCTTTAACGGACATCCCCTTGCCTGAATTAGTCGAGGTTTTACTGTATTTACCTTCTAGTGTGGACTCAAGGAATACTCTTCTACTTGGTAGGGAAATGTCAGAGATGAGCTAAGATCACAGAACTTTTTTTTTTAATTTGCACATTTATTTTATTAAAGGAAAACATGAATAACACTTTAGCTTCCCTTCATTTATATATGCTGAGGAAGTTAAAAAAAAATTTTTTTTTATAATTTATTTTTGTTACAGATGTTTCTTCTTTTTCCCCGAAGACATCCTCCTCGCTATCCCACCCCCCCGAGAACTTTTTTTTTTTAATCCTCACCCGAGGATGTTTTTCCGTTTATTGTCAGATAGAGTGGGAGGGAGGGAGGGAGAGGGAGAGAGAAAGAGAGAAACATCGACTTAAGAGGGACACATCGACTGGTTGCCTCCTGCACAACCCTGACCAGGGCCAGGGACAAACCGCAACTGAGGTACTTGCTCTTGACTGGAATCGAACCCGGGACTCATTGGTCCGCAGGCCGACGCGCTAATTGCTGAGCCAAACCGGCCAGGGCTGATCAGAGATTGATCCTATGTGGACAAAAACTGTATTTTGCCTTATAAATGTTAATATACTTATATAATTTTCAAAATTTCACACTTACACAGCATAACACACATTAAACTATTTTCTCCGGTTTTTCTTTAGTCATTGCTGTAGTAGAATTATACAGGATCAATGAGCCTATATAATATTTTATGTACACTTAGCACTATTTCATAGGTATAATTATATATGAACTCAATCCACATGCCTGTCATCTTTACTAAAGTCATTCCCTGACTTATCAAAATCACTTGCTTTGTATCTTTCCTTTTATTTATTTATTTTCTTCTTTATTGGTTTTTAGAGAGAAAGGAAGGGAGAGGAGAGACAGAAACATCAATGAGAGAGAACATCAACTGGCTGCCTCCTGCATGCCCCCACTGGGGATCTGGCCCACAACCTGGGCATGTGCCCTGACCGGGAATCAAACCGGCGACCTGTTGGTGCATGGGTCGATGCTCAACCACTCAGTCACACCAGCCGGGCTCTCTTTCCTTTTATTTAAGACCCCCAAGTATAAGCAACTTTACTGAACTCTGATTTTTACTTTAAGAACTTGATAAAGGAAAGTAGAAATATTAGGCAATCTAATTTCCCATTTATTTTGCCTCTGGTCTCTGTGTAACTCTGGCTGAGCCATTGTTCTACATGGAGGTGAGGAACCCAAAGGTGAATAAGGCTCCTGAGGGTGGTAATGAACTAAAGCCAGATACACATATTACTTCTTGGATTCTCTTAATTCAGGGTTAGGAGATGGAAGATAAGAATTAGGTTGCAGAATTATGGCAACCAAAGCTCTGCATGACAGAATTAGAGGTCTCCCGTTAAGAGGGCAACTATCTGCAAAGCAGGCCAGTTTTGCTACAGGGCCCATTCATTCATTCTCCCAGCATTTGTTGAGTCTGGCATTGTCCTAGGACTTGGGGATACCAAGGAGATAAGGACATGATCTCTGTTCTTGGAGCAATACCACTTTATTAGGGGTTAGTGTTAGTACTTCATATGTGAAGTACTATACTAGATCTCTGAAGAAAGTGTTCTTGAACCCAGAGGAGGAACAGATTGTTTGGTGAGAGTTTTCTACAGTAGTTCATCAAGATGATTTTGGGGATGTGGGTGGGAGTTCACCAGAGATTGTTTTGTTTGGTAGTAAGTAGTTATGGCCTCAAACTGGGCTGGAAGATGACAGCCTGGATTTGAAGCCTGGCTGCCATAGTAAGCACTGTTGTAAACTTCACTTACTATTATTATTTTTTGAGTGATGTTAGTTCCTACCTTGCTGGGGTTGTTGTGGGATTAAGTAAAATGATACATGTAAAGAACTTGTTATAAGCCTGGTACATAGTAGTCTAGTTTTTTTTGCTTCTTTATAAAGTTGCATGTAAATCATTCTGGACAAATGATTATTGATCCTATTGTCAGAGCTCTCAAGGGTAAAATGACTCTATAAATCCTTTCTGTCTTCTGAACCTGTATGATAATTCTAATCTGGAACTGTCTCTTATAATGTACCTTAAATCCCAGTCTGCCACTTGTTACCAATTCTCACGCTGTCCCCAAACAAAATACGTCTAGTCTGAAATTGTCATTACTTTTGCTTTGTTCTTTAGTATTCTGATGTTAAAGCAAATACCTATCTAATTGTACAGTTTCCTTCCTTTTAAAAAAATTTTTTTTTATTCCTCACCCGAGGATACTTTTCTATTTATCATCAGATAGAGTGAGAGGGAGGGAGAGAGAGAGAGACAGAGAGAAACATCAGTGTGATAGAGCCACATTGACTGGTTGCCTCCTGCTCGACCCGACCAGGGCCCGGGATGAACGGCAACTGAGGTACGTGCCATTGGCCAGAATCGAACCCACGACTCATTGGTTCGTGGGCTGACACTCTAACCGCTGAGCCAAACCGGGCAGGGCCAAGTTCCTTCCTTTAATGTGTATAGCACTTGTGTCTGTTTTTGGCACTTGTTACCATAGATATTTCCTCCCAAATGAACATTTAAGTTCTTTAAGAGAAAGTTTGTCTTTTTTGTTTTTTTAATCCTCATCTGAGGATATGTTTTTATTGATTTTATTTTTAAATATTCTGAGGATATGTTTTTATTGATTTATTTTTGTTACAGATGTTTCTCCTTTTTCCCCTTAAATATTTTTTTCTTTATTGATTTTCTTTATTGAAGGGAGAAGGAGAGAGAGATAGAAACATGGATGAGAGAGAACACTGATTGGCCGCCTCCTGCGTGCCCCCCACTGGAGATTGGGCCCACAACCTGGGCACGTGCCCCCATCGGGAATCGAACCAGCGACCTCTTGGTGCATGGGTCAACACTCAACCAGTAAGCCACACCGGCCAGACTGTTTTTATTGATTTCAGAGAGAGAGGAAGGGACAGACAGAGCAAAAGAGAAACATCGATTGGTGGCCTCCCGTACACACCCTGACCAGAGATTGAACCTGCAGTTTAGGTATGTGCCTTGACCAGGAATCAAACTCGAAAACTTGTGGTGTAAGGGATGACGCTTCAACCAACTGAGTCACCTAGCCAGGACAAGAAAGTCTGTCTTCTTAATCTTATCTCTCATGCTATGTCTTAGCATGGTAGATATTCAGTAAATATTGGCTGAATGAAGGAATAAATATGAATGTGTGAGGCTGCCAGAATAGCTGATGTGGTCTCAGGCTGACCTCAGAAACATAATCTCCTCAGTAGGAGATATTATAGAAACTGGTATATATTCAGAGAAGAGTGGTTAAGATGGTGAGAAGACTGAAAACCATGGTTATACATGAAATAATTTTAAAAAGAAGAGATTTTCAGTTTGGATTAGAAAAAACTCATGATGGGGAGGATAGGAAACAGTTGTTCCTAATATTGAAATGTTATCATGTGGAAGAGGGAATTAGTTATTGACCCCAGAAGAAATACTTAAGAACAGCCTCTGGAAGTTATATGGAGAAAGATTTTGACTCAATGTTAAAAAATAATTTTCTAACAATCAGAATGACTTCCAGGTGGCTGCCTTGAGAAGGAGTGAGTTTCCTGTCATTGTAGGTATTAAAACAGAAACTGTATTGTTTGTTGGCAATGCTGTAGAAGATATAGTTACTTAAAAAGGAATTGGAGTAGATGACCCCCAAAGTCTTTTTCAATTCTCATGGTCTTTAGTTCTGTGTATATGTTTACAGTATTGTATATGGTTACCCTATATTAAATATATACATGCTAATGTATATATTGCATATGTGTATATATTAAGATAGATATACATTTGTATGCATGACTTATATAGTCTCATTATCACCATTTTGCCTAAAGCAACAAAGGGTGAAAATTACTTTTCAGCACTGGCCAGGTGGCTCAGTTGGTTGGAACATCATCCTTGTACACTAAAAGGCTGTGAGTTTGATCCCCGTTCAGGGTGCGTATGGGAGGCAACCAACCAAGGTTTCTCTCACATCAATATTTATCTCTCTCTGTCTCTCCCTTTCTCTCTAAAATCAATAAAAACATATCCTCGGGTGAGGATTTTAAAAATTACTTTTCAAAAATTTGATCTTGATTATTTAAAATATATTACTAACATGTTTATGCTTGAGGACACCAATTTATAAAATATTATTAGTAACTCAAGTGCAAATAAATATTATTTCAATTTCTAAATTAAATTTAAAAAGAAAATAAATGAGTCAAAGTCCATTTGTCCAGATGAGTTGTGGTTTAAAAATTAGGACTTCATCACCACTACAATCATTATCACTACCACCATCATCACTAACATTTGCTTAGCATTTACTATGTACTTAGCTCTGTTTTACACACCTCACATGTATTAATTCATGTACTTCTCTCAGCAACAATATGAGGTAATTACTGTTATCCCCAATATATTTTTCATTTTATTTATTTCTGTATGTTACTGATTTGAGAGAGAGAGAGACAGACAGACGGACATTGACTTGTTGCTCCACCCATTTATGTATTCATTGGTTGCTTCTTGTCTGTGCCGTGACCCGGGATCGAACTCGCAGTCTTGGCACATTGGGACGATGCTCCAACCAACTGAGCTAACCAGCCAGGGCCTACATTTTATTTAGAAATAATTTCAAACTTATGGAAAAGTACAGCATATAGTCCAATTAATCTCCTGGGTGAAAGATAATTCCATATATCCTTTACCCCAAGTTCTCCAATTGTAAACATTTCATAATGTTTGCTTTGTCATTCATTCATATTTTCTTTCTCTTTCTTTGTCTGAAACAACTGAAAATTGCAGATGTGATGCCTTATTACTAAATACTTAAGTGTTTTCCTTGAAGACAAGACACTCTCCTGCATAACTACAGTATCATCACCAAAATGAGTAACATAACACCGATATAATTCTACCATCTAATCCACAGACCTAATTCAAAATTTGCCATTTGTCCCAATAATTTACTTTTTGGAAAAAAATTTTAAAACATTTCTGGTCTAAAATCAAATCCAGAAATGAGTTGCATTTAGTTGTCATGTTTCTTTAATCTTTAATTTGTGACAGTTCTTTTTTATTAAAAAATTTTAAAAATTGATTTTTAGAGAGAGAGGAAGGGAGAGGGAGAGAGAGAGAGAAACATTGATATGAAAGTGAAACACTGATTGGCTGCCTCCTGCATGCCCCCTACCAGGGATCAAGCCTGAAACCCTGACATATGCCCTGACCAAGAATCCAACCAGCAACCTTTCAATGCACAGGATGACGCCCAACCAACTGAGCCACACCAGCCAGGGCTGTGACAGTTCTTCATTTCTTCCTTGTGTTTAGCTACCTTGACATTTTTTAAAGTTCAGGCTATTAATTTTGTAGACTGTCCTTCATTTAGCTTGTCTGATGTTTCCTCATGATTAGATGCAAGTTATACTTTTTGACAGGAATGTGACAGAAGTGATATTGTGTTCTCATTTTACCTTATACAGAGACACAATATTGATTTGTCTTTTTGCTGCTGATGTTAACTTTGATGACTTGGTTAAGGTGATAACTTCTCTACTGTAAAGATATTATTTTTTCCCTTTGTAATGAATAAGCATTTTGTGAGGAGATACTTTGAGATTATGTAAACATTCTGTTCTTCAACAAACTTTCAGTCACTTATTTTATGAAGAATTTTGCTTGAATATATTATTACTGTGATGATTGTCAAATGGCAATTTTTCTAAATCCAACATTTATTTTTTACTAGTTGGTATTCTACTGTAAGGAAGAGTTTTCTTTTTTTCTTTCTTTATTCATTTATTTACATCAGTTTGGACTTGTGGATTTCTGTTTTACTCAATGAATTATAACCTATTACTATTATTATTGATTTTGATGCTGAAATTTTGCCATTGGAACCCTATTCAAGCTGCTTCTTGTGTTCTTTTGACATATATATATATATTTTTATATTTTATATATATATAAAGTACTTGGAGTACTTTCTGGTATAAGATGTTTTAGGCTCATGTTGTACTTTTCCTGCCCCAACCATTTCAGTAATTTTAAAAGCTATTTCTCCAATGAGCCCAGATTCCTTTTAGTAGAAAATGTAAATATGGGTGCTAGGTGTGGTCATTGCTACGGGAGTGTAATTGCTTTTAGGCCACTGTAGCAGACAGAATCAGGAAACTGGCAAACACTCCTACATCTCGATTTCAATATCTATTCATCTATTTATATTAAAATCAATGAGTTTAATATCTCCAACTCTAATACTACAGGGTTCATTCTAGTCTTCATCTTTTTTCTATTTGTAACTTGCTTCTTTAATGATAAGAAATATGGCCCCCATTTTCCTCAATATATTGAACTATTTGCTCATTTTCCTTTTTATCTATTTATTTATTAAATTATGTTTTTATTGATTTTTTAGAGAGAGAGGAAGGGAGATATAGAAACATCAATGTGAGAGAGAAACATCTATCGGCTGCCTCCTGCATGGCCCCTAGTGGGGATAGAGCCCGAAATCCTGGCATGTGCTCTGACTGGGAATTAATCTGGAACCTCTCAGTCCATGAGACAATGCTCAATCCACTGAGCCACACCAGCCGGATCATTTTCCTTTTTATATAACCAATATACACTGAACTCATGGGCCACCTCCTTGGCCACAACTCCTCCTCATACCCAGCCCTCTGGCCTCACCAGCCCCCTCACAGCCTCAAGTTACACAGCCAGAAAGTGATGGAGCAGGGGAAAAAAATTCAAAGCTGCTAATTACTTGAAAGAGAGCCCTTTATTGGGTCTCCAAGCCCAAGGGCATCTATTTGTGAAACTGCTCCTATGAAGATTCTCAAGGAAAAGAGGCTCTTGGGCTGATGAAATGAAGATTTAACCAGGCAGAGTGGCAGCCTCAGGGTTGTGCCTTCCAGGGGAAACTTGGAGAGTAAAGGAGGCAACCACCTGCCAAGAATGTTTTTCCAAAATTAGTGCAGTTTGGGGACCAGTCAACCAGTAGCTCCAGTGCCACAAAATCCCACTATGTTTTGTTACTGTATGAAGAGCATATTCCATTAAGACAAAAACATATCACTGTGCTGTATTTTTAAAGAGGGAAATATGGCTTTTATTAGCAGCTTCTTAAATTGAAATTCTAGGAGATGGATGACAGTGTCTGTTGTTTTAGTGCCGACTTCATTTCCTGGTCCAGAAAATCAGAAATCTGTTCATGTTTTAGAAAACAGTGTGAGGTCCATCTGTTCAGGTCAGATATTTCCACATTAACATGAAGATTTATGGAGTGGTAACTTATGTAAGAAAAACCAATGGTAATACATTATATTCTTTGTTGCCATTTGGAATCCACATAATTTTTTGGTTAGTCACGAAAATATAGTAATACATACACATATGCACAATGAATTAATTCTTTCAAACACTATGTATGATAAAGGCATCCTCCTTAGTTTATTTAGTATTTTGCCTCTGTTTTGGTTTGAGTTTTAGACATCATCGATTCAAATTCTCTCTGTAACATGGTCTGTTTATCCACAGTTTTCCTTATAACAGAAGGTACAGAAATACAACATCTACATTTGGCTTCCTGGGTGACTATTCTGGTCTGACTGAAATACAGAGTAATGTTTTGTTTTGTTTTTGCTGATGAAAATAGCTTGATTTTTTCTCCCTCCTGATTTTTAAAGTAAATATATGGTTATGTAGAAAAAAAATGTTTTTTGGTTAATCCTCACCCAAGGATATTTTTCCATTGATATTTTTTAGAGAGTGGAAAGGAGGTGGGGGGGAGAGGGAATATCATTGATGCAAAAGAAACACGACTGATTGCCCCCCGAATGACCTCGACTGGGATGTGGGATTGAACCTGCAACCCAGGAACATACCCTTGACTGGGTGGGAATCAAACCCTCAACCCTTCGGTCCGAGGGCGGATGCTCCAACTAATGAGCCAAACTGACCAGGGTGAAAAATGTTTTAAAAGTAAAAGGAAGTACTGAATAATTTAAATCCCATCATCTACAAATATAGATATAAATTGTTTTATATAAATAGAATCATACCATGAGTACTCTTTTACACATTTCTTTTTACTTAGCAATGTGACATGAACATTTTTTATGTCAATAGATATACATTATCTTTTTGGATGACTGCATAATATTGCATTGATGTTTTTATTTAATCAGTCCCCCATTAGAGGACAATTATTATTTCCAACTTTTCACTGTGCAAAGAAAGCCATGATGCATACCCTTGCATGACATCTTTATGTACTTTAGTAGTTATGCTCCTGGAAATGGCATTGCTGGGTCAAAGAGTGCACACCTTTTACATTTTGATACATGTTGCTAGTAAAATTAACACTTGATGAGATGGATTATATTGTGCTTTTCCTTCATAAGCAATGTCCCTACCAATGACAGGACTTCATACAGTCTCTTTTCAACTTTCAGTAGCATTACATATATATATAGGTATTATTATTATTATATTCATTAAAGGAGTGAAGTAACTTTAATAAGTCTAGGTATGCCACTCCACCAACTAGGTTTTATCATTTTCATTCAAAATTTGACTTATGATTTGATCTGAAACAAGATGGCATCTGGTCACCATTTTTTAAATTGTTTTATCTTATCTGAGTTTAATGAAATGTAGTATAAGGAGAGATGTGACTGAGTTGTAACTTCATTGAGTGTTGTATCTAGTGTGAAGAATCAGTTATAATTAAATTAAACCAAATTTAAAAAAATTGAACGAATTCTTTGGAATTTCCATAAGTAAGCCTCAAGAGGGATTTCAGGCTTGGCTTTCTCTTGCATAAAGAGCAGCAGGTACAGGGTAAATGTTAGCAGGTGGTATATGTAGTATTTGAGGGATTTGAGAGTCGACTATTGATCCTAGGTATTCATTTTTTGTTCAGGAACTCATGCAAGTCCTGGGGGGTTGGCAGGTTTCTTTGAACTCAGTTGGGCTGCTTCGTTCTCTCTCATGAGAGTTAGGTAAAGGATAAGCAAGCAATATGTAGAACTTCAACAAGCATATCAGAGCAGCTCTGTAATCTGTTTTATATTTAATTAACATCTAACCTAATTGGTAATTTAACCACTTAGATACATACAAAAAAGATCATGGAAATAGAAAAGGATCATATTATTCCTGCCCCTTCCTTTTCTAGCAATGACTCCCTGACACTCTTGAAAAGATTCACCAAGCACAGCTGAATTTAAAGGTGCTGCTTCACTGCGTTTAACTGATTCTGCTTTTTAAAAAGACAGTAGAAAAGTAAGTGGTAGATAATAAATATGTGTGCATTGAGAATGGCATATTTTATGCAAATTGATAAGTCCATTGCTTCAGAGATGAGAAAGGCTTTTTCTGGAAGGGGAAGTGTCGATTATAAATGGTGAAAGACTCCTGCATTCCAGCAAGTTCTTAGCTGCCAGCCGACACATTCATCACAGTGTTCCAGAATGGATTTTATAACAGTACGACTGAATTGCTCAGCTCCAAATCAGGCATCATTGCCTTCACACAAGCCAAATCAGCCTTCTTGTTTGAAAACTGCCACATAGGCTTTTTTTTCAACCTCAGTTAACCTTTTCCTTTCCTGATATGCATGGTTCATTACAGTCTTCTAAAGTCATTAACCACCATTGAGTATGAAGGAGCCAGGCTTCTCACCTCGATTTTGCCTATATAATAACTAACAGGCCCAGTGCTTCCAAGCTGATGGCACGAGAAAATGTTTAACCCAGCTCTAACCAGACTGATTTTCCATCTTCTGCTCATTTTTAGTGTTCCTTTTTCTCAATCTTTGTCCTTCCCAGAGCCAGCTGTTGATTTCTAGCAGTTCCTGTACAGCTAACAACTGCTCGCTATCCCTTCCCTAACTTTCTGCCCTAGATCTGTCAGCTGAGTCTCCAGCTCAAACTTGGACTAGGCCACCTGTTTGGTGCATCCTTCCTACTTCTCTTTTCACCAACCCCCCCATCCCCCACACCCATTCCATCAGATCTCTCTCCTTACTTCACTTCATCTCCTAGTCCCTTAGCTGTAATTTTCTCCTCCCTTATAATCCAGATTAATACAGATCAGCAAAATCCTTAGGCCTCTCTTCCATTCTCCCATAGCACATCTTAGCGCAACTCTTCTTAGCCCCTTTATTTATTTATTTTTCGAGGTTGGTGAACATCCCTTTATTATCAGAAAGAGTTAATGTGACTAGGCATTCTAAATGTCTCATTCAGTAGCATGCACTGTGGGGAATTGAGCTTATTAAAATATTTTGTTTTTGTTTTTTCCCCCAATTTTTATTAATTTATGTTTGTTACAGATGTTTCTCCTTTCCCCTCCCTAGACACCTCCTCCAGCATTGTTGTCTATGTCCATCGGTTACACATACATGCATATAAGTTCTTTTTTTAAAATTATTTTTATTAATTTATTTTTGTTACAGATGTTTCTCCTTTTTCTCGCATTGACACCCTCCTCCCGATCCCCTTGCCCGCCCTGTCCCCAGCATTGTTGTCTATGTCCATTGGTTAGGCATACATGCATATAAGTTCTATGGTTTATCTCTTCCTTCCCCCCCACCCCCTCTTCTGAGGTTTGTCATTTATTAAAGAGGCTGTCTTTACTCCATTGTATGCTCTTGCCACCTTTGTCAAATATTAATTGAGCATAATGTCTTGGGTCAATTTCTGGGTTCTCTGTTTTGTTCCATCGATTTATATGCCTATTCTTGTGCCAGTACCAGGCTGTTTTGATTACAGTGGCTTTGTAGTATAACCTGATATCCGGTATTGTCATCCCTCCTACTTTGTCCTTTTTTTTTCAAGATTGCTGAGGCTATTCGGGATCTTTTTTGGTTCCATATAAACTTTTGAAGTATTTGTCCTAGTTCTGTGAAATATGTCATTGGTATTTTAACGGGGATTGCACTGAATCTACAGATTGCTTTGGACAGTATGGACATTTTAATGATGCAAATTCTTCCAATCCATGAACAAGGTATATAATTCCACTTTTTTATATCTTCCTCTATTTCTTTTTTCAATGTCCTATAGTTTTCTGCAAATAGGTCCTTTACTTCTTTGGTTAAGTTTATTACTAGGTATCTTAATTTTTTTTGCCGCAATGCTAAATGGGATTTTTTTTTTTTTTAGTTTCTCTTTCTGTGAGTTCATTACTGGCATATAAGAATGCCATCGATTTATTGATATTAATTTTGTATCCTGCTACTTTGCCAAATTCATTTATTAAGTCTAGTAGATTTTTGATGGAGCCTTTAGGGTTTTCTACGTACAGTATCATGTAATCTGCAAATAATGACAGTTTCACTTCCTCCTTTCCAATTTGGATCCCTTTTATTTTTTCTTCATGTCTAATTGCTGTGGCTAAGACTTCCAGTGGTGAAAGTGGGCATCCCTGTCTTGTTCCTGTTCTTAAGGGAAATGTTTTTAGTTTTTGCCCAATGAGTATGATGTTGGCTGTAGGTTTTTCATATATGGCCTTTATTATGTCAAGATGTGATCCCTCTATTCCCACATTGCTGAGCATTTTTATCAGAAATGGGTGCTGGATTTTGTTGAATGCTTTTTCAGAGTCTATTGATATGATCATATGGTTTTTATTTTGTTTATGTGGTGTATCACATTTATTGATTTGTGAATATTGTACCAGCCTTGCATCCCTGAGATGAATCCCACTTGTTCATGGTGAATAATATTTTTAATGTAGTGTGGATCCAATTTGCTAAAATTTTGTTAAGGATTTTGGCATCTATGTTCATCAGGGATATTGGCCTGTAGTTTTCTTTCTTTGTAGTGTCTTTATCTGGTTGTGGAATTAGAATTATGCTGGCCTCATAAAACGAGTTTGGAAGTCTTCCTTCTTCTTGAATTTTTTTAAATAGTTTGAGGAGAATGGGTGTTAGATCCTTCTTTGACTGTTTGGTAAAACTCTTCCGTGAAGCCGTCTGGGCCCGGACTTTTGTTTGCTGGGAGATTCTTGATTACATCTTCAATTTCCTTAGTTGTTATTGGTCTGTTCAAGTTTTCTATCTCTTCCTGGTTCAGTTTTGGGAGACTATGTGTTTCTAGAAATGTGTCCATTTCACTTAGATTGTCCAATTTGTTGCCGTATAATTGTTCATACTATTTGTTAATGATCCTTTGTTTTTCTGTGGTGTCAGTTGTTACTTCTCCTCTTTCGTTTCTGATTTTGTTTATTTGGGTCCTCTCTCTTTGTTTCTTGGTGAGTCTAGCTAAGGGTCCATCAATCTTGTTTATCTTTTCGAAGAACCAGCTCTTTGTTTCATTGATCTTTTGAATTGTTTTTTTTTTTTTTTGGTCTCCATGTTGTTTATTTCTGCTCCGATCTTTGCTATTTCTTTCCTTCTACTTGCTCTGGAGTTTTCTTTTTCTTTGCTTTCTAGTTCTTTAAGTTGTGAGGTTAGATAGTCAATTAGAAATTTTTCTTGTTTCTTGAGGTAGGCCTATAGTATTATGAAATTCCTTCTCAGGACTGCTTTTGCTGCGTCCCATAGATTTTGTGTTGTTGTGTGTTCATTTTCATTGGTTTCCAGGAAGTTTTTAATTTCTTCTTTGATCTCCTTGGTAACCCATTCATTGTTTAATAACGTGCTGTTTAGCCTCCATGTGTTCAAATGTCTTTGCGTGTTTTTGTTGTAATTGCTTTCTAGTTCCATGCCACTGTGATCTGAGAAGATGCTTGATATGATTTCAATCTTCTTGAACTTGTAGAGACTTAGTTTGTGTCCTAACATGTGATCTATCTTTGAGAATATCCCATGTGCACTTGAGAAGAATGTGAATTCTACAGTTTTGGGGTGTAATTCTCTGTAGATATCTATTAAATCCATTTCATCTAGTGCATCATTTAGAGTCTCTGTTTCCTTGTTAATTTTTTGTCTAGAGGATCTATCCAGTGATGTCAGTGGGGTGTTGAAGTCCCCTGCTATGATTGTATTGCTGTCGATTTCTCCTTTGAAGTCCTCCAGAAGTTTTAAAATATATTTTGGTGCTCCTATGTTGGGTGCATATATATTTATCAAGGTTATATCTTCCTGTTGGATAGATCCTTTCAATATTCTTTGTCTCTAGTTATGGCCTTCATTTTGAAATCTATTTTTATCAGATATGATTATTGCTACCCCAGTTTTTTTTTTGTTTTCTCTCCATTTGCTTGGAAGATTTTTTCCATCCCTTCACTTTCAACCTATGTGAGTCTTTTGTTGTGAGGTGGGTCTCTTGTAAACAACATATATATGAGTCATGCTTCCTTATCCAATCAGCTACTCTGTGTCTTTTGATCGAAGTGTTCAATCCATTTACATTTAAGGTTATTATTGATATGTACATATTTATTGCCATTTTTGTTTATTGTGGTTATATTTTTCTTCCTATTTCTTCTACTAATTATAGCAGTCCTTTTAACATTTCTTGCAGTGCTGGTTTGGTGCTAATATATTCCCTTAGCCCCCCCCCCCTTTTTTTTTTGTCTGGGAAGCGCTTTATTTTGCCTTTTATTTTGAGTGCTAGCCTTGCTGGATAGAGTAGACTTGGATTCAGATCCTTGTTTTTCATTACCTTGATTACTTCATGCCATTCTCTTCTGGTGTATAGTGTTTCTGTTGAGAAGTAAGCTGATAGCCTTATGGTGGTTCTTTTGTAGGTAACCTATTGCTTATCTCTTGCGGCCTTTAGGATTCTCCCTTTGTCTTTAATTTTTGGCATTTTAATTATTATGTGTCTTGGTGTGTGCCTGTTTGGGTTCTTCTTACTTGGGACTCTCTGTGCTTCTTGAACTTGAATGCCTTTTTCCTTCACCAAGTTAGGGAAGTTTTCTGTCACTATTTCTTCAAATATATTCTCTAATCCTTGCTCATTTTCTTCTTCTGGAACTCCTATGATGCAGATATTGTTACGTTTTCAGTTGTCCCACAGTTCTCTTAAGCTGTCTTCCTGTTTTGTAATTGTTTTTTCTTTTTGGTTTTCTGATTGGTTGATTTTTTTTCTACACTGTCTTCTAATTCACTGATCCGGTCCTGAGCTTCCTCTACTCTGCTGGTTATTTCTTCCAATGTGTTCTTTATTTCTGCTATGTCATTCTTCATTTCCAATTTGTTGGTTTTCAGTGTTTCTATATCTTTACTCATGCTGTTGAGCTCTTTATTCATGCTGTTGAGCTTCCTTGTTATCATGGCTCTAAACTCTACCTTTGATAACTTGCTTAACTGCATTTCATTTATCTCTTCTTTAGTAGAGTTCTCTTGTTCTTTCATTTGGGATTTGTTTGGTTGTTTTACCATTTTGGCTGTCTCAGTGGGTTTTGGAGCCTGCAAAATTTTCCCTGTGGGTGTTAGTGTTCTGCTGACTGTGGCTTCCTCTACTGGGTTTGGATGAGTATGGGAGGACCCACGTTAAACACCACTCTTCTTAGCCCCTTTAGACCACATTCTACTTTACTCCTCCCAGTTTGGCTCACTCTGGAATCCAATATCATTTGCCTTTCCTGGTTCAACTAAGCAGGTTTCATCCCCAACCTAACTAGCCATACCACCAGCTTCAGCTTCATCCAGCCCCATGAGAACAGCCTTGACCCACACCCTCTTGGCCAACTTCTGCTTTTCAGCCCAAAATAAGGATTCTTTTTCACATAAGTATCCCTTTTTAAAGCTGATGTTAGCTAACATGATGAGGAGCTTATCCTTCAGCCTTATGTGCCCCAAGTCTCTTCTAGCCTTGAATAGGTAAGCTGTCATCCCAGTCTTTGTGCTGTTGTGCATCTGTTATTAAAGCAGGGAGTGATCCTCACAGAGGATGTCATACTATCCTGTTACCAGCAAAGTATAGTGATTTGGGCTGATTTATCCACATTCCTCCCCTGATTCTTCTGAGTAAGAAGGTGCATTTGTGAGATGGTTGGCAGGATCAGGAGGCTCAGTCAATGGCTGTAGAAACAAAAACTAGTCATTGCTACAAAAATACAGAACTGAGTCCTATCTAAAGGCTGGACTATCAATCTCACAACACCAAAATCAGATTCCAGAATGCAACAAGCTTGCCATTCCTCAGCCTCAGAGTAAATTTTTTTTTTCTTCTCAAGATCAAGAAGCTCATAGACAGAGTGAAGGATTTCATATCATACTAATTTTTGAACCCAATAACAGTTTCTAGTAAGATTAACAACTGATTAAATAACATGGATATAAAGATCAGAATTCATCCCCAAGTATCCCCTTTAAATTGGCTATAAGCTGTTTTTTCCCCCCACATGATTTGTGGACATGACTAATGGTGGTAATTTGGGTTTTTATCCTTCTTTCTTCCAGGGTGGGTGATTCAAGATCTGCTTCAAATGACAAGGAGGTATGACAAATGGGATTCCAGGGCTTTCCTATTGTTAGATTGGAAGTTCTTCAATGATGTAGCCCAAATGAAAGTTCTCTCAATACAATAAATTTGCAGAGATGCTGACCCCTCTCCCAGGTCAACCCTATCTGCGTTGTTCTCACAATCCTGGGCCAGCATGGAGCCAGCATAAAGTCCAGGAGCAGGCCAGACCAGGAGAGGGGGTGTTCTTCAGGGATCTGGAAACAGTCTACTCAGTACAGAGTCAGAATTGCAACTGAATGGTAAAGCTAACAATGTGAGGACAATTTCAAAGGTGAAAACAAGATAGAAATGGGAGAATAAATAGCAGAGCCTGTGATAACTGATAGCAGGATGGGATGAAGTTCAAGAAGCAGTTGTAGAATGCAGTTCAGGACTGAGTATTTTTTTTTCAATCAACATGTATTAAATGTGCTTGTGTGCCAGGAACACAAATATGAATGAAAACTCTCTTCCTTTCAAGGAACTCACTAGGCCACAAAGGAGATTATGACTTGGCATGCTCCCTTTAGATGGTGCCCAGATCTCTTGAAGGAGTGGACATGGCAGCTTAAAGGAGCCACCTTGGGCCCAGCTAGTGTGGCTCAGTGGACTGAGCATTGTCCCATGGACTGAGAGGTCCCAATCTGATTCCTGGTCAGGGCACATGCCCAGGTTTCAGGCTCGAATCCCAGTAGGGGACAAGCAAGAGGCAGCTGATCAGTGTTTCTCTCTCACATCGATGTTTCTGTCTCTCTCTCCCTTCCTCTCTCTCTAAAAAATCAATAAAAACATATAAAAGAATCTTTAAAAATTAAAAAATAAATAAAAGAGCCATCTTAGGCTGTGTATAACCCAGAAAACTTGAGATCTTCTGACAAGTCCTGTCCAGCATGGATGTGGGAAGAGGTAGAATAATACTGTGAGGCTCTTGACTTCTTTGTGGTTCTGAGTCACCTCAGAAATAATAATAATTAATAACCAGAGGTCTGAGTTAATATTAATACTTGTCCCTTGGCCTGGAATTTTCTAACTGGGCCTAGATGAAGAGTCGAGTAGAAGTGGTTGGGAGAGTGGACAGAGTATGCAAGGGAGTTATAAGAAAACAAGTTTGCCTTAATAATTGCATTTTCAGAGTAATTATATAAAATTTAAAAGGTTCCTAGTAAAAGATGGTGTGAAAGAATTATTCAGATTCTGTCCCAATTAGCAGTCCTAAATCCATATTTACCACTATTGGCAAGCATTTCAGTATGAGCTCAAAGTGCTGTCTACCCATCATTAAAGAAATCTTAAGTTATTATTACCAGTCTACCAACAAATGCTGGGAGATTCTTTCAAAATTTTATTTTAGCTTTCTTGATAAATTGTAGACTATTTTCTCCAAACAATAACTACATAAGAAACAAAATATAGACAAGTTGTTTATTAGAAATTAGTATTATACACTGTCCTATCTCATCAAGAAAAGAGTTAATAGCAATTTAAGGCTATTGAAAGGATCACCAGCATTATCTTCGGTCTTTGAGTCATTAGATTTTCATTATGTGTAAATGAATACTCTTCCATAAATTTCAAAATATTAATGCTTTACTTGGCATCTGTATTAAAATAATATTGTTAAAAGCAGAGTAGGCAGGAAAGGTTCCTTGATTGACAGGATTCAATTTTAAATATTACATGGTATGCCAGTGTGTCAGTATATCTGACAGGGTTTAGTTGCAGATAACAAAACTCATTCTAGCTTATTCAATCAGAAAGAGGTAGAATACAAGGAATCAGAAAGAAATATAATACAAGGAATCAGAAGTTTCTAAAATCATTGGAAGGGCTGGAGGAGCAGGTTTCAAGCTGGGTCTCCAGGCATATTTCCTAGAATGCATAGTTTTATCCTTTAAAAATCTCTAATTTATACCATTTGATCCAGTGATCCCACTCCTAGGAATATACCCTAAGAAGCCTGAAACACCAATCAGAAAGAATATATGTACCCCCATGTTCATAGCAGCGCTATTTACAATAGCTAAGATCTGGAAACAGCCCAAGTGTCCATCAGTAGACGAATGGATAAAAAAGCTGTGGTACATATACACAATGGAGTACTATGCAGCTGTAAGAAAGAAAGATCTCTTATCCTTTGAGACGACATGGGAGGACCTGGAAACTATTATTCTAAGCGAAACAAGCCAAGCAGAGAAAGACAAATATCATATGATCTCACTTATTTCTGGAATATAATGAACATAACAGTCTGAGGAACAGGGTAGTCCCGGAGACGTGGAAGTGGGGTACAGACTGACAATTGCCAGAAGAGGGGGGTGGGGGAGGGGAGCGATGAACCACAGAACTTGTACGCATGTACTCATAACCAGTGGACATGGACAGCAAGACTGGGGACGGGGCAGGGAGGGAGGGGGAGGAGGGAGTCAATGGGGGAAAAAGGAGAAACATCTGTAACAAAAGTAAATTAATAAAAAAAAGAATAAAAAGAACTTAAAAAAAATAAATATAAAAATAAAAATCTCTAATTCAGCAATTCTTTTTTTAAAAAATTGATATTAGAGAGAGGAAGGGAGAGAGAGATAGAAACATCAATGTGAGAGAGAAACATCAGTTGGTTGCCTCCCATACACACCCTGACCAAAGATTGAACTCACAACCTGGTTATGTGCCCCGACCAGGAATTGAACCTGCCACCTTTTGGTGTATGGGATAACACTTCAACCACCTGAGCCACACCAGCCAGGGCTAATTTAGCATTTCTTAAACTGTATATAGGCATTCTTGCCATGGAAACAGAGCAGAGAGGAAAATAAGCATTTCTTCTACATTTAATAGCAAAATCTCCACAGTATTTAACTAACAGTAAGGAAGTGAACTAGTATTTATTGAACACCCTATGTGCCAAATATTATTCTTTGTTCTTTTTATCTATCTTTTCATTAAATCTTTATTAATAACCTTTTCAAGTTGGTAACAGCAGCCCACAAAACAACTGAGGTTTAAAAAGCTTAAGTGATGTATGCACAGGTAGAAAATGATAGAGGCAGAATTCAAATTCAGATCTGCTGCCTCCAGAATTGGTTAGACCTGTTGTCCAGCAATCAGTTGTTAATCCAAAATTCTATTTGGTAGCATCCAACCAAAGTTCTGATTCATTATTTGATAACTACATCCAGCAGGCCAGTTTACTCAGCCATTGAGACATGTTTTATAACTAACTTTTTTCTAGACGATCCACAGGGTGTGGTTCTTTAAAGCAGACATTTCAAACAGTATCACAGGGGGCAAGGAAGCCAGCAAGTAGTTTCTTTTCAGGCTAAAACAATCTTGTCCATGTCACCTGACCCAGCTTTGCAGTGTCATCTAACAGTTTCCCAGATCATTTTATTTATTTATTTATTTATTTATTTATTTATTTATTTATCCTCACCCGAGGATATGTTTTTATTGATTTTAGAGAGGGATAGACAGAGAGAGAGAAACATCAATGTGAGACATCAATTGGTTGCCTCCAGTATACACCCTGAATGGGGATTGAACCTGCAACCTAGGTATGTGCCCTGACTGGCAATTGAACCATCAACTTTTTCGTGCATGAGATGATACTCCAACCAACTGAGCCACCTGGCCAGAGCAGTTTCCCAGATCTTAAAAAATTTTTTAAATATTTTCTAGGGAATATCATGGATTACATGCAGGCAGTTTTGTATACACCTGTGCTAAGTGTGTGGGTTTTCTGTCTAAGAATACAAATCTGATCTTTAGATGTTCACAGAATTATGGTATGAGTTTTCTGTTAGCTGTTGTAACAAACTGCCAAAAACTTTGTGGCTTAAAACAACACAAATTTATTATCTTGCAGTTCTGTAAGTGAGAGATCGAATATGTGCATCACTTGGCTAAAGCCAAGGTGTTGGCTGGATATATTCCTTTCTAGAGACTCAAGGGAAGGATCCATTTCCTTGCCTTTTCCAGCTTTGGAGGCTGCCCACATTTCTTGGCTCATGACCCCCTTCTGTCTTCAATGACAGCCACAGCAGGCTGAGTCCTTGCATTTCATCACTCTGACCTTGCTTCTGTTGTCACATCTCCTCTGAGTTCTGTTTCTGTCTTCCACTTTTAAGGGCCCTTGTGATCACATTGGGCTCAACTAGATAATCCAGGATAGTCATCCTATTTTAAGGACAACTGATTAGCAGCCTTAATTCCATCTGCAACCTTAATTCCCCTTTGTCATATAAAGTAATGTATTCACAGGTTCTGGGAATTAGGATGTGGACATCTCTGTCAGGGATGAGGAATTGGGGAGTATTCTGCCTACCATGGATGGTTACTTTGCAGTGTAGTATGGAAGAAAGGGCTTGGGAAGGCAGACTTGGATCTGAATCTTGTCCTTACTATTAACTGGTTATGTCACCCACTAACCTGTAAGTGACCTAACCTCCTGGAACCTATTTTCTCATATTAAAATGGAGATTATATTACCTACTTCATAGAGTTGTTTTGACCTTTAAAGGGAAAAATCAAGTTCCTAGTATATATCTGGCACAGAGAAGGGACAAAATAATCATAACTATTATAATTATATAATTATAATTAGAGAATCTAGAGTCATATTCAGGACCAAACAATCCAAAAGAGCATATCCCAGGTGCTTGGAAGCATTTGTGCTTGATATTTCCTATGGTTTCATTTTTCCTTTAACTCTAATTGAATGGTTGCCTCAAATCCTTTCAAAACCAAACAGTGTATTGATCCTAAATAAACACAGACATGAATAAAGACACACTTTATTTCACTCTTAGTCTCAGCTAGGTTCTCTCCATAGATGATATCTGAATGGAGAACAAAGAGACAAACATGAATACTCTTGATTTATCTCCTATTTGTTTTTCACCATCTGCCTCTGGCCATCAAAAACCATTTCTTCATTTATATTCAGTGGAAAGACTTGAAAGTTATCTGTTCATTTTCACATATGTGGCTTTTCCTATAATGGTTATGGATCTATTCTTGCATAAAGGATTGATGGCAGTTGGTCATTCCATTTGCTTTTCAGCTCTCAGAAAGCTGAAGTTAATAATTGACCTATTGTGTTCAAAGCCCATTGTTGGACTCATATTAACTAGCCATTAAAAGTGATGTAGAGCCCGGCCGATGTGGCTCAGTTGCTGAGCATCGACCCATGCACCAAGAGGTTGTGAGTTTGATTCCTGGTCAGGGCACATGCCCAGGTTGTGGGCCCAATCCCCAGTGGGGGCATGCAGGAGGCGGCCAATCGATGTCCTCTCTCATCGATGTTTCTATCTCTCACTCCCTCTCCCTTCCTCTCTCTCTAAAATCAATAAAGAAAAAAAAAAGTGATGTAGAGCCGGCCGGTGTGGCTCAGTGGGTTGAACATCGTCCCATGGACTGAGAGGTCCCTGTTCAATTCCCGGTCAGGGCACATGCCCGGGTTGTCCCCAGTGGGGGGCGTGCAGGAGGCAGCCGATCGATGTTTCTCTCTCACATTGATGTTACTATCTCTCTCTCCTTTCCTATCTCCTTAAAAAAAAATAAAAATAAAAAAGTGATGTAGAATATTCAGTGACATGGAAAAATATTTACAATGTATTAATAAGTAAAATGGGAAAGTTATAAAATAAGATACAGTGTTTGATACTAATTTGAGAAGAAAATGTTCACAAATTGAAAAAGGCCTGGAGATGGTCAGTAGTTATCTCTGGGTGGTAGGATTCTGAGTGGTTTTTATTTTTTTTTACTTTCCTACATTTCTGAATTTTCTACAATAAACATGTGTTGCTTTTGTAATAGGACTTAACAAAGAGTTGTTTTTATTTAGAGATCTTATGGTGGTAAATAGCTCCTACGTCAGAAGCTTGTCCTGAGCAAGCCCTGGGAGCCTGATGAGGAACTTCTGTGCACTTGATGGTGGGACTCACTTGACTGGGCCAAACTTTGAGGTGTGTACTGGGAAGCAGGGAAATAGGAACATAAGTTCATTCTGGTGATGCTGAAAGACATATATCTCTAGTACCCTTCCCAATTGATTGAGAATGGTTTAATTAAGAAAAGCAGATATACATTACTTAAGGAACAGCTCCACTTGTGCCTGAGGAATTTAATGTTAAAGGAAATATAGAAGACCTAGCAGCAGAAATAGAGCTAGCAGTACAGAAGCCAAATACACACATTCTCTTTTAGCCAAACAGCACACCCTAATGTTTTATTATTCTTGCATAGTATTAAAGATTGCAAAGTGTTTTAACAAATAAGACTCTCCATTTGAGTCATTAGCCATGTATATCCATTTATATTACTTTTTTATTTTTTTATTTTTTTATTTTTTTTTATTTTTTTCTATCCTCACCTGAGGACATTTTTTTCATTCTTTGTTCAGATAGAGTGGGAGGGAGAGGAAGAGAGAGAGAGAGAAACATCGATGTGAAAGGGACACATCGAGTGGCTGCCACCCTCACGACCAACCAGGGCCGGGGACAAACTACAACCGAAGTACATGCCCTTAGCGGGAACCGAACCCGGGTCTCTCTGGACTGCAGGCCGACGCTCTAACCGCTGAGCCAAACCGGCCAGGGCTCCATTTATATTACTTATATTTTGTTAACAAAATTTGCCTCATTTAAAAAAATTGTTCATTAATTCATTCAACAAACATTTATTAAACACCTATTTCATGCCAAGAACTGTGCTAGGTGCTGCAAATATAACTCATAATACCTAATTTTAATACCTGTGGAATTAAAACCCTCACATTCTAGTGCAAGAGAAAGACAAAAACACAGTTGTAATTCAATGCAATAAATCTTATGATTGAAGGTATAATGAAAGTACTGGGGTGGGCATGTAACTCAGATTGGGGTGAAAGGTAGCCTAGGAAAATTTTCCAGAGAAGGCGGTCTTTAATCTGGGCTTTGAAGAATGACTAGAAACTTACCTGGTAAAAAAGCAGGAAGAGAGTATTCCATAAAGTAGGAACAGCATATGTAAAAACCAGAGACACGAAAGAGCAGGACTAGTTTGGAATAGCCAGAACTTGTGTGCATATGGAGGACAAGCAAAGCATGAGGCTGCGATGATTAATTTTATGTGTCAACTAGGTTGGTCAAGGATTACTTTGAATGTTTTAGTGAGGGTGTTTTTAGATGAGATCTACATTTAAATTGCTGGACTTGAGTAAAGCAGATTGCCTTCCATAATGTGAGTGGGTCTCTTCCAATTAGTTGAAGGCCTGAAGAGAGCAAAAGACTTCCCCTGAGTAAGAGGGAATTCTGCCCTAGACAGCCTTTGGACTTGAACTACAGCATTGTCTCCTCTCTGGGTCTCCAGCCTGTTGCTCACCACTGCAGATTTTGGACTTGCTAGCCTCCATAATCGCATAAGTAAATTCCTTTTAAAAATTTATATATGTTGCCCTGGCCGGTTTGGCTCAGCGGTTAGAGCGTCGGCCTGCGGTCCAGAGAGACCCGGGTTCGGTTCCCGCTAGGGGCATGTACTTCGGTTGCAGTTTGTCCCCGGCCCTGGTTGGTCGTGCGGGTGGCAGCCACTCGATGTGTCCCTTTCACGTTGATGTTTCTCTCTCTCTTCCTCTCTCTCTCCCACTCTATCTGAACAAAAAATGAAAAAATGTCCTCGGGTGAGGATAAAAAAAAAAAAAAAATTATATATGTTGATTCTGTTTCTCTGGATAACCCTGATTAATACAGAGGCTAAAGGCAGAAGATAGAGAGAATTCTTCTGAACATTTCTATAGTGTAGATTATCAAAGGAAACTAGGTTTTCAGTTACCTAAAATTACCATTGATTGAGCAGTGATACCAAGAGACCAGATGTGGCTATCTGGGCCTATAAGATCCTATAGAAATATCAGTAGTCTTTAAAAAAATTTTTTTTTACATTTTTTCAATTATAGTTTACAGTCAGTATTATTTTGTATCAGTTTCAGGTGTATAACATAGTTATTAGACAATTATATACTTTACAAGTGTTCCCCCTGATCTTTCCAGTACCCAACTAGCACCATACATAGTTATTACAATATTATTGATTATATTTCCTATGCTCTACTTTACATCTCCATAACTATTTTAGAACTACCAATTTGTACTTCTCAATCCCGTCACCTTTTTCACCCAGACCCTCAAACCTCATCCCCTCTAGCAACCATCAGTCTGTTCTCTGTATCTATGAGTCTGTTTCTGTTGTTTGTCCATTTATATTGCTCTTCAGATTCCACATATAAGTGAAATCATATGGTATTTGTCTTTCTCTGACTTATTTCACTTAGCATTATACTTTTTAGGTCCATCCACACTGTTGCAAATGGTAAGATTCTGTTCTTTTTTATGGCTCTGTGTGTGTGTGTGTTTATGTGTGTGTGTGTGTGTGACAGCTTTTTTATCTGCTTGTCTATTGATGGGCACTTGTCTATTGCTTCCATAACTTGGCTGTTGTAAATACTGTGTAATGAACATAGGGGTGTATATATTCTTTTGAATTAGTGTTTTGGGTTTCTTCAGATATATACCCAGAAATGGAATTGCTGGGTCATAAGATAGTTCCATTTTTTAATTTTTTGAGGAAACTCCATACTGTTTTTCACAGTGGCTGCACCAATCTGCATTCCTACCAACAGTGCACAAGGGTTCCTTTTTCTCCACATCCTCACCAATACTTGTTGTTTGTTGATTTGTTGATGATAGCCATTCTGACTGGTGTGAAGTGATACCTCATTGTGGTTTTAATTTGCATTTCTCTGATGATTGGTGATGTTGAGCATCTTTTCAGATGTCTATTGGCCCTCTGTATGTCCTCTTTGGAGAAGTGTCTATTTAGGTCTTTTGCCCATTTTTAATCGGATTGTTTTTTTTTTTGGTGTTGAGTTGTATAAATTCTTTATAAATTTTGGTTATTAATCCCTTATCAGATGTACCATTGGCAAATCTGTTCTTCCATTTAGTGGATTGTTTTTTCATTTTGTTGATGGTTTCTTTGGCTGTGCAGCAGCTTTTTAGTTTGATTTTGCCCATTTGTTTATTTTTCTTTTGTTTCCTTTGCCTGAGGAGATATATCAGAAAAAATATTACTAAGAGAAATGTCCAAGATTTTACCACCTATGTTTTCTTCTATGATTTTTATGGTATCAAGTCTTACATTTAAGTCTTTAATCCATTTTGAGTTTATTCTTGTCAATGGTGTAAGAAGGTGGTCTAGTTTCTTTTTGGGGGGCACGTATCTGTCCAATTTCCCCAACACAATTTATTGATAGACTGTCTTTACCCCATTGTATGTTCTTGCCTCCTTTGTCAAATATTAATTGACTGTATAGGTGTGGATTTATTTCTGGGCTCTCTAGTCTGTTCCATTGATCTACATGGCTGTTTTTATGCCAATACTATGCTATTTTGATTACTGTGTCCTTGGAGTATAGTTTGGTATCAGGTAGCATGATTAGCATGGTTCCAATTTTGTTTTTCTTTCTCAAGAATGCTGTGGTTATTTAGGGTCTTTTGTGGTTTCATATACATTTTTGGATTATTTGTTCTAGTTCTGTGAAATACACCATTTGTATGTTGATAGGAATTGCGTTGATTTGGGTAGCATGGACTTCTTAACAATGTTAATTCTTCTTTTCCACGAGCATGGAATATACTTCATTTATTTGTATCTTCTTCAATTTCTTTCTTAAAGAAAGAAAATTTTAAGGGTCTTAAAATTTTCTGAGTACAAACAGGTCCGTTACCTCCTTGGTTAAATTTATTCCTACGTATTTTATTTTTTTTGATGCAATTATAAATGGGATTGTTTTCTTAGTTTCCCTTTCTGATAGTTCATTATTGGTGTATAAAAATGCAATCGAGCCCAGCCGGTGTGGCTTAGTGGTTGAGCGTCGACCCATGCACAGAGAGATCGCTGGTTTGATTCCTGGTCAGGGCACATGCCCAGGTTCTGGGCCTGATGCCCAGTGAGGGGCATGCAGGAGGCGGCCAGTCGATGTTCTCTCTCATCAATGTTTCTATCTCTCTCTCCCTCTCCCTTCCTCTCTCTCTAAAATTCAATTAAAAAAATTAAAAAAGAAATGCAATCTCTTTATTTGGTATCCTGCTACTTTATTGAATTTATTTATCAGTTCCAGCAGTCTTTGGTGGAATCTTTAGGGTTCTCTATATACAGTATCATGTCATCTACACATAAAATATCAGTAGTTTTAATATCATCCTCCATTCTTTTCCACGTCTCCCTCTTCTTGGTTTTCAAATCCATTCTATTTCATCCAATAAACATCTATTGAGTGTCAGTATATGACACTGTGTTGAGGGCAGAGGATATAATGGTGGGAAAGTCTGCTATCAAGAAGTGTAGCCCTGGCCGGTTTGGCTCAGCGGTTAGAGTGTCGGCCTGCGGTCCGGAGAGACCCGGGTTCGGTTCCCGCTAAGGGCATGTACCTCGGTTGCAGTTTGTCCCCGGCCCTGGTTGGTCGTGCGGGTGGCAGCCACTCAATGTGGCCCTTTCATGTCGATGTTTCTCTCTCTCTCTCTCTCTTCTTCTCTCTCCCTCCTACTCTGTCTGAACAAAAAAATGAAAAAATGTCCTCAGGTGAGGATAAAAAAAAAAAAAAAAAAAGAAGTGTAAAGTCTGGTGGGAAAGACAGGACATAAACACATGAATACTGGGACAGTGTGGCAAAAAGATGGGAAAGGCAAGGGAAGACTTTGGAAAGGAGGAAACAGCACTTCAGCAAACCGCTCAAGCACAGATGTGAGCTCAACAGGTAGACAAGGGCAAAAATGGGGAGGACCAGGTCATTCTAGGCAGACAGAATAATGTGAAAAAAGAATTCAAATTTATTGAGCATTTGCTAGGTGCCAGATACTGTTTTTTTTAAAAATTTTTTTCATTGATGTTTAGATAGAGTGGAAGGGAGGGAGGAAGGGAAGGAGAGAGAGAGAGAAACATCGACGTGAGAGAGACACACTGACCGGCTGCCTCCCACACAACCCTAACCAGGGCCGGGGATCAAACCTGCTACCAAAGTACATGCCCTTGACTGGGAATTGAACCTGCCACCCTTCGGTCCGTGGGCCGACACTCCAACTGTTGAGACAGACCAGCCAGGGCCAGATACTGTTTTTTATGTATTAACTGATTTAATATTTTTATCCTACCCTATGAGGTAATACTATTGTTATTATACAGAAGAGGAAATTGGCAGAGGTTAAGTTGCCCAGAATCACATATTTAATAAGTTCTGTAGTAAGGGTTCTGCACCCAATTCCACTGCAGGGGGGAGGGGTTCCCTACACCAACAAACAATGTTCTGACAGTAGCTGGGTGTTCTACAATTCAATTCAATTCAATTCAATTCAATTCAATTCAGACACTGTCTACCTGGAGATAGTGTCAGATCCCACAGGTTGAGAGCTCAGTCCTACAAGATTGCCATTCCTGTCTTTCAGATGCCAGTCAAAATCCAGATTGTCACCCAAGCCTCTGATCAAACAGCTGTAGATCAGAGGCTCCTACAACCTCCTCCTTGGGTTTGAATAGTTTGCTAGAGCAGCTCACAGAACTCAGAGAAACATTTTACTTACTAGATTACCAGTTTATTATGAAAGGATATAACTCAGGAACAGCCAGATGGAATAGATGCTTAGGGTAAGGTATGGCAAAAGGTCATGGAGCTTCCATGCCTTTCTGAGCATGTCGTTCTCCCCAAACGTCCATGTGTTCAACAACCCAGAAGCTCTCCAAACTCTGTACTCTTGGGTTTTTATGGACGCTTCATTAGAGTTATGATTGATTAGATCATTGGCAATTAGCCATTGATTCAACCTCCAGGCATTCTCCTCTACCCAGAGGTTTTGGATGGGACTAATTTCTAACCCTCTAATCACCTGGTTGGCTTTCCTTGCAACCAGCCCCCATCCTTAGGTGCTTTCTAAAAGTCAGCTTACTCACACAGCCAAAGACACATATATGCTCTCATCACTTAGGAAATTCCAAGGGTTTGGGGAGCTCTGAGCCAGGAACTATGGGTGAATCACAATATCACATGTAGCTAGGATTCAAATCCAGGCAGCCTGGCTTCAGTATCCACTTAAAAAAAAAAAAAATTGCAGCCCTGTGCCACTCTCTGTCTTCCTTAGTCATGCAGTAGCCCATACATTCATTAATCTTAAAGCCAGACAGGCCCTTAGATAATCTAGTCAAATAGTTCTTGACTTCCGGTCAAGATGTCGGCGTAGGTAAATGCAGTATCACGCCCTCCCACAACCACATCAAAGTTACAACTAAACTACAGAACAACCATCATTCAAAACCGCCTAAAATCAAGCTGAACGGAAGTCCTACAACTACGAAATTAAAGAAGAAGCCCCATCGAGACTGGTAGGAGGGGCGGAGGCGAGAAGGGCTGGTCCCACACCCACGTGGCAGATAAAAATTAGGAGGACACCTTGGCTGGGAAGGTCCTCCCTGAGGACTGAGGGGTCCCCGTCCCACACCAGGCCCCCAGCTCAGGGTTCCAGTGCCAGGAAGAGAAGTCCCCATCACTTCTGGCTGGAAAAACCAGCGGGAACTGAGGCTGAGGCGGCTGGAGCCCCTGGCAGCTCCTCTTAAAGGGCCCGCGCACGGACTTACTCGGACTCGCACCCTCCAGGCTCCAGCGTGGGGGAGGCAGCTTGAAAGGCGCCAGAGTCATATGGGGAAGAACTGAGCTGTTTGGCATTGGGGCGAGGGCTGGAGAGGCAGCTTTCTCCTGGACAGACGTGCTATCGGAGGCCTTTGTTCCTTTGGTGAGCCCTTCCCTGGGCGGGCAGACGCTGCCATATCTGGGACTCCAGCAACCTGGCTCACACTGTTTGCCCCGCCCTGGTGATTCCCTGAGGCCCCGCCCCACCCAACTTTAGGCCCACCCAAGCTGTTGCCAGTTGCTTTACCATAGGATTGGCCTGTCTTGGATCCTGCTTCAGCTTTTCCGAAATTCTTTCAAACAAGCAGCAGCTGGTCTCAGCTAGCCCCATACTTCTCGCTAAGTAATACATAGAAACAAACAGAGGGAGGCAGCCAAAATGAGGAGACAAAGAAACAGGTCCCAAATGAAAGAACAGAACAAAACTCCAGGAAAAGAACTAAGTGAAATGGAGTTAAGCAACCTAACAGATGCTGAGTTCAAAACACTGTTTATATGGATGCTCTGTTTATAATGGACTTAGTGAGAACCTCAGTGAACTTAGTGAGGGCCTCAAGAGCATAAAAAAGGACTAGTCAGAAATAATGGATGCACAGTTAGAAATGAAGGAGGCACTAATTGAAATAAAGAATAATTTACACAGAATCAACAGTAGAGTAGGTAAAGCCAAGAAGCAAACCATGGATTTGGAATATAAGGAAGCAAAAAACGCCCAATCAGAACAGCAAAAAGAAAAAAGAATCCAAAAAAATGAGGATAGTGTAAGGAGCCTCTGGGACAACTTCAAGCGTGCCAACATTCGCATCTTGGGGGTGCCAGAAGGAGAAGAGAGAGAACAAGAAATCGAAAACCTATTTGAAACAATAATGGCAGAAAACTTCCCTAACTTGGTGAAGGAAACAGACACACAAGTCCAGGTAGCACAGAGAGTCCCAAACAAGATGAACCCCAAGAGGCCCACACCAAGACACATCATCATCAAAATGCAAAAGGTTCAAGACAAAGAGAGAATCTTAAAGGCAGCAAGAGAAAAGAAGTTAGTTACCTACAAGGGAGTTCCCATCAGACTGTCAGCTGATTTCTCAAAAGAAACTTTGCAGGCCAGAAGGGAGTGGCAAGAAATATTCAGAGTGATGAAAAGCAAGAACCTACAACCAAGATTACTCTATCCTGCAAAACTGTCATTTAGAATCGATGGCCATACAAAGAGTTTCCCAGACAAGGAAAAGCTAAAGGCGTTCATCACCACCAAACCATTATTATATGAAATGTTGAAGGGTCTTCTTGAAGAAAAAGATAAAAAAATATGAACAAACAAAATGGCAATAAGTACATATCTATCAACAGTTGAATCTACAAACAAAATGAACAAGCAGAACAGAAACATTCTCAAAGATACATAGAACTTTTGTTGGTTACCAGATGGGTGGGGGCTGGGGGAATGGGTGAAAAAGGTGAAGGGATTAAGAAGTACAGATTGGTTGTTAGACTGACAAACCTCAAAGGGAAGGGTGTTAGGGGGTGGGAAGAAATAAACCAAAGATCTTATATGTATATATGCATAACCAATGGACACAGACAACAGTGTGGGGAAAGATAGGAGGGGGGCGGGAATGGGGAGGAGGGGGTCAATGGGGGAAAAAATGAGGAACATCTGTAATACATTCAACAATAAAGATAAGTTAAAAAAAATAGTTCTTGCACAAGAAAATTAGGACTACTGAGGAGGTTTTAAAAAAATACCAATGCCTAGCATTGCCTCCCCTTCTCCTCAAACCACACTGAAGGAACCACAACTTTTTCCCCCTGTTCTTTTTTTGTATTTTAAAAAATTTTGTTGAAATATACATAACACAATCTTACCATTTTAACTATTTTAAGTGTACAATTCAATGGCATTAATTACATTCACAATATTGTGCAACCATTACCACTATTTTCATTACCCCAAAAAGAAACTCTGTAACCATTAAGCATAACTGCCTATTTCCCCCCCAGGCCCTGTAACCTCTAATCTATTTTGTTTTTATGAATTTGCCTATTCTAAATATCTCATATAAGTGGAATCATACAATATTTGTCTTTTTGTGTCTGGCTTATTTCAGTTAGCACAATGTCTTCAAGGTTCATCCATATTTTAGTATGTACTGGAACTTCATTCCTTTTTATGGTTGAATAATATTTGATTGTATGGATATACCACATTTTCTTTATCCATTCATCTGTTTAGGCACTTAGGTTGTAACCTCCCCCACCCCACCCAAAACACACTGAAGGAACCACTATTTTTTTTTTTTTTATCCTCACCCAAGGACATTTTTTCATTTTTTGTTCAGATAGAGTGGGAGGGAGAGAGAGGAAGAGAGAGAGAGAGAAACATCGACATGAAAGGGACACATCGAGTGGCTGCCACCCGCACGACCACCCAGGGCTGGGGACAAACTGCAACCGAGGTACATGCCCTTAGCGGGAACCGAACCCGGGTCTCTCTGGACCTCAGGCCAACGCTCTAACAGCTGAGCCAAACCGGCCAGGGCAGGAACCACTATTTTTTAAAATTTAACTATGTGATACACTAAGAGAATAAAATGACAAAAGGAGGCACAGGGAAAAGGCGCAGAGGAGTGAAAATGTGTACAATTTAGTTTGGATGGCAGGAAGCCAGGTTTTAGGGTAGGATTCTCAGTGGCAGGGGTGGCCACGCGATTGAGGCTTTTCTCCTACATTCTACACAGATATTTTGTCATCACCACTACTGTTTCCTGTCAGAGAACTTAGGATTTCAGGAAAATGAAAGTAGTATCTTTTTTGAAAGAGAGCTTAGAAGCAGATTCTTTTTCCTCTAAATTAGTGGGCTTTAACATAAAGATATAGACTCAAAGAGTTTTAATAAAGCATAAACAAACTTAAATGCTGCCTCTAGTCCTCCTGATCCTCATGAGTTGCAGTGGAGAAGGGAGAAGAATCTCTATTCAAAGAGGGATGATAAGGGTTATGCTTTATCATTCCAGGCAGGGTTCAACATGAGAAGGGTAGAATCATGCTGACAGCCTTTGGAGCTTCAGAACTTGGACTCTTTTTCATCATTTCAGAGGAAGGAATGGCTTCTCTCAGCAGGTCTCAGGAGAAACATTTAACAGCACAGATCCTATGTATGTCCTGTTGTCTCATGATATCCTGAAAAAGATGGTTGTTGGGTCCTCCATTTTAGGTGACCAGTTAGGTATAGTCTTTTCATTTTCATTCAGGGCAAAGTCGATTAAGTACATTGAGGTTACTAAGGTATCCCAGGGGTAGGCTGTTCAGGTATAAGGTACTAACCTATCAGCTCTTTGGTGTCAAATATCAATTAGTGCCTACACTTAAACCACTATATTATAATCAAGTTGCACTAGCCAGCTTTATACCTAAGACTTTTTACCACTTTAGGGATCAGCCTAGTAACTAAAGAAACTCTTATTACCAAATGGCATTTACCTTAGGTACCATAAAGGGATTGTCTTAAGGATTTCTACCAAGACAGTAGGAATGTCAGTGTTAAATTTTTCTCAGCCTTAGAAGTGAAGTGATCATGGACCTTATGTTGTGGGATGTAGCTTAGGAAACAGTGCCTACTTTGGACAAAAATACTGGTTTTAGGCTTGCCACAATGAATTGTGCCCATTGTTCAAGCACACACCAGACTCTGAATCCTTTTAATTAAATTTAATCCATTTGTGTTCGGCATTTCAGGTTGATACATTAGTAGCCTGGCAGGCTGGTCCACTGGTCCTTTGTTTCACACTCCCTCTAATTAGTTGAACTGCTCTACACAGCTGAAATGGACACCTCTGTCTTAGAGGACACCTCCCATATAAATCCTTATTAGAAGAACTAGAGCCATGAGATCAGTACAGACACCTAATCTCTGTGAAGAAGGAGATGTTGTATTGGCATGTTAGTTAGAACAATTTTGAGCAGATGATACAAAGTTGTGATCACTGAACTGCACAGTGGTATTGCATTGGATAGGTATCAAAACACTAAAAGTGTGAAATCCACTGAAAAAATTGATTTAGAAGAGCTGAGTAAAAAGATCCCAACAATTATCAAAACCAACATTTCTGATGCTTAGTTTTTTATCTCTAAAAATTTTTTTCTTCCTCTTCTTTACTTGAATAATTATTATGTATGCTTAAATTCCCAATTCTAGCATCCTTTCCACCTGGAAACCTATGAAGATCTCCCATATTTGGATTAGATGCCCTTTGTTTGTGCTACAACAGTCCCTCGTACTCCATGTAGTTGCTTGCATTATTAACTTATTAAAATATTAAATTTGAATTTACTTGTTGTCTCTTCCACCAATCTGTAAGCTCTATGGGTACAGGGACCATGCCTGCTTTATTTATCTTCATATTTATATAGTCTAGCATGGTGCTGAGCATAAAGTAACTCAATATTTGTTCAAATTCTCACATGTTGAAAGCTTACATGTGCAAAGATGAAATAACTAGTCAGGATTCCAGTTTTTGTTGTTATTGTTGTTAATCCTCACTTGAGGATATTCTTCCATTGATTTTTAGATAGAGTGGAAGGGAGGGGGCGGGAGAGAGAAAGAAACATTGATGTGAGAGACACATCAACTGGTTGCTTCCCGTAAGACCCCGGCCCACACTGGGATCGAATCTGCAACACAGGTACGTGCCCTTGACTGGGAATCAAACCCACGACCCTTCGGTCCAAGGGCCGATGCTCTAACTGCTGAGTCAAACCGGCCAGGGCATTCTAGGTTCTTTTCAAGAACTGTATTCATGAAGCCTGAAATCAAATGAAAACTAGAAAGACTGAAAAAGATACCTTTAGTATAAGACAGCTTTTGTATCAGTGGTACACAAAATAATATTAACAGTGTTGAGAAATGCTGGAATATATTTGTTATAGACTAACCTATTGACAGAAATGAACAAAAATTTGAAAAATGAATAAAAATTGTTTAAGGTATGCAGTTAGACTATGATGAAATACACTAATGTATACCTAATAGGATGTTGAATAAAACTCTTCTTACATCAGAATTAGTACCCAGGATCCTACAATGGAGGGCAAAATATCCCACTTTCAAAAACCAATCAATTAGGGCCAGATACTTTAACTATTAACAAGATCACTCCACCTTCCCATTCCAAAAAATACTGAGGAGAGTAATGGGTGTTCTAGTTTTCTATTGTAGGTAACAAACCATCCCAAAGCTTAGTGGCTTAAAACAATGAGAATCATTTTATTATCTGTCATGGTTTCAGCAGATGATTCTGACCCATGTTCTCTTATACACTTGAAGTCATATGGGTGGCTGGAGTTGGAACAGCAGAGGGCTGGAGCAACTGGGGGCTGACAAGGCATTTCTCTTTCTTCATGTAGTCTTAGGACCTCTCTATGTGGTTCCTCTACATGAGCTAGTTTGAGCTTTCTCACAGCGTGGTGGCCTCAGAGCAGTCAAACTGCTTACCTCATGGCTCAGAGCTCCAAGCACAAGTGTTGCAGCTGTGAAGGCATAGTTTTATCTCCTTTTATGAGGTTGCAGAAGTCACAATATGTCGCTTCTACCATACTCTTGGTTGAAACACTAACAAACAGTAACTGCCGACTTAAAAAAAAAAAAGTAATTTTAATTTTAATTATTTCCATCACCATTTAAGTCTACCTACTTTTAACAGAGGGGATATAGACCCTATCTCTATTTAATAATGTCAAATTCCCATTAAAAAATAAACAAACAGTATGGGAGATATTAGATTAGTGGCTCTCTTTGGAAATACAATCTGTCACAAGGATCACATTATGTGTTATGGGTCTTTGGTTTAAGAAGAATGTTATGCTTTTTCCTTATGGGTGGGGAGAGAGATGTTCCTCCTTAAAGCTGACTGAGGGTGAAGGTTTTGTTGTTGTTACATGCCAGTGAGTTATCTCTGACTCCTGGTGACCCTATGAATTAGTGATGTCCACAATATCGTATCTTCAACAGCCCTGCTCACCTCCTATATACTCATGCTTATAGCTTCATTCATGGAGTCAATCCATTTTATATTTGCTCTTCCTCTTTCCTCCTGTCTTCTACTTCCATCAGAATTATCTTTTCCAGAGAACCCTGCCATCTCTTAATGTGTCCAAAGTAGGATAGCTTCAGTTTTGTCATTTTAACATCCTACAATGTTTCAGACTTAATATGCTTTAGGACCCATCTATTCATCTTTCTGGCAGTCAGGGTGTCCATAGAGCTCTCCTTCAACACCATAGTTAAAACGAATCAATCTTTTTTCTTTCTTCACTGTCCAACCTTCACATCTGTGTATAATAATTAGGAATAGGAGGATGTGGATGATCCTAGTCTTGGTATCTAATGACACATCTCTGCTCTCTTTTTATTTTTAAATTTTTTTTCTTCTTTATTGATTTTAGAGAGAGAGGAAGGGAGAGGGAGAGAGAGAGAGAAACATCGATGAGAGAGAACATCGATTGGCCGCCTCCTGCATCCCCCACACTGGGGATTTGGCCCACAACCTGGGCATGTGCCCTGACCTGGAATGGAAACAGTGACCTCTTGGTGGTGGGTTGACGCTCAACCACTGAGCCACACTGGCCAGGTGACATATCTTTGCTCTTGATGAGCTTTCCTAATACTTCCATTGCTGCTTTTCTGAGTCTCAGACTTTTCTTGATTTCTTGACTGCAGTTTCCATTTGAGTTAATGACTGAACTAAAGTAAGCAAAATCTATAATAATTTTGATGTCTTCATTGTCTGTGTTAAAGTTGTGTATTTCTTCTGTAGTCATGATTTTTGTCTTCTTGATGTTCAAATGTAGTCAGGGTGAAGGTTACCAGCTCATTATTTGCAACAATTGCATGTGCCTTCTTCATTCCCCAAATGGAAGTCTGCTTAGCACATTTTAATTTGCCCTTTGCTTGTTTGAGCAGAGAAAGAAAATTGGAGAAAAGGGGGCAGTGGTGAATGGCCTGTATACTCACTGGAGTGGTAAGGATGTGTTTCCTTAGGCCAAATGAATACTGTTGGTGCTTGCTCAAGAGAGCTAGCTGCCTACCAGGTAAGAGGACCAAGCAGCAAAAATCCATGGAGCATAAGCGTTAGGAAAGGAAGCTCTCCCACACTGGGATTTGAGCACTGGGGAGGCCCTACAGAATTTACCCAAGATTGCTTGCATTTGGATGCCTACAACCTAGAAGGTATCAATGGCCTATCAGAGATAACAGAGAAACAAAGACACAGAACCAGCAGGAGATTAATTAATTACAAGGAATTGGTTTATGCAGTTGTGGGGGCTGGATAAATAAGCCTGACATCTGTAGGGCAGACAGCCAGAAAGAGAAGATCAAGAGCATTTTGGAACCTCATGAGCACAGGCTGAAATTTGTTGTCCAAAGGCAGTAAGGAAAGGAAGATATGTTTTTATTGATGTGAGAGAAAGGGGAAGGGGGGGGAGAGAGAGAGAGAAGAGAAGAGAAGAGAAGAGAAGAGAAGAAAAGAAAACAAAACAAAAGAGAAGAAAAGAGAAGAGAGAGAGAAAGGTAAGAGAGAAACATTGATTGGTTGCCTCCCATACGAAATCGAACACACCACCTCTTTGATGTATGGGATGCTGCTCCAACCAACTGAACCACATGGGCCAGGGCCCTACGCCCTCTTAAAAGGTTCACCAAATAGGCCAGGCTCACTCAGGATAGTCTTCTTTTGATTAACTTAAAGTCAACTGATTAGGGACTTGTAAAAAACATTTTTTTTCCCTTTACTGATTTTAGAGAGAGAGGAAAGGAGAGGGAGAGAGAGAGAGAAACATTGATGAGAGAGAACATCGACTGGCCGCCTCCTGCATACCCCCCACACTGGGGATTTGGCCCACAACCTAGGCATGTGCCCTGACCTGGAATCGAACCGGCGACCTCTCGGTGCGTGGGTCAATGCTCAACCACTGAGCCACACCGGCCGGGCTGACTAGGGACTTTTATCACATCTGCAAAATACCTTGACAGCAGCTCCCAGATTAGTGTTTGATTAAATAACTGGGGAATGTAGTTCAGTGTAGCCAAGTTTATATATCAAAAGGCCATCACAGAACAGCAGCCAATACATGATACATGTGTCCCTTTCCTTTTCCTTCCTCCCTGTGCTAATACACCAAGGGAGCTTGAGCCTAGAAGAGGGATATGGAGGAAATGTTCCAGAGGCAGACCATATTGCCCTCCCAACAGACTCCAAAGGGAGGGAATGGGAGAAGTAAAATAACATACTACATCCTCCCCCTATTTATGGCTTTGGAGCTATAAATCTGGCATGCAGTAGGGAAGGAGGAAGCTTTGAATGGATATAAGTCACAATTTTAACAATGGACAGCAAGTGGGAAGTTATGTGATCTGAGATGTCATTAAGATACTTGCTGACTAGCAAGGAAAGGAGATTTAATATGGCAAGTTTGGGTACAATGACTGGAGAGAAAACTCCATTGAGTTGAGACAACTAAATAACAAAATGATTACATTACAAAAATTAGAAGAACTACTGCAGATGTTAAACAAAGAAGAAAAACATAAATGGCTAGAGTGGTCAGAGAAAGCTTATTTCTGAAAGGCAGATTTGGACTGGACCTTCTTAAAAGATGAGCATTATTTAGAAAGTTGGAGCACAGGGGAAACTATCGAGAATAAAGGCTTAGAGAAATGATATGTACCTGTGGGGAGTGAGGACAGGGAGAACAATGTACTGGTCAAAATGTGTGTTAAGGAGTAAGTATTGATAGGGGCTACACTAGGCAGGAACTTGAGTGAGAGCCAGGCAGAGGAATTGAAATTTGATGAGGTAGTCCGTAGGAAATCACTGTAGGTTCTTGAATGGGGAAATCTTGAGGGAAGTTTTTGTTTTCAGTCTTTCAAAGACAGATTAATGTAATAGTGGTATAATGTAGATGGATTTTAAGGGAAAAGGACTGAGATTCAAAGGGGCTAGTTAGGATGCTATTACAATATTCTAGATAGGAATTAACAATAACCAAAATAGAATCACAAAGGTAAAATGGAATTGGAGAAAGGAAAATATTTTAAAAGACAAAAACAGTAAGATTGACAACCGAATGGAAGTGTGGTGGCAGAAAAGATAATTCACAGTATTCCTTAGTTTCTAGCTTGGGGAACTGAAAAAATGGTGGTACAGTCGTCCCCCGCCACTTTGCGCTTTGACGGTTGCGGCTTCACTCTATCGGGGCTTTTTAGAGTGAAGCCTTAAAAGTCGAAGCGCAAAGTGGCTAGGGATGACTGTATATAAATAAAGAATCCTACTTTGTGGAAATTCATTTATCCCGGTAGAGTCTGGAACTGATTAACCGTGATAAAGGAGGGCCGCCTGTATTACAAACATGAATGAAGAAGTTAAGGAAGGAAAATCTATTTGGGAGACCATGACTATTAATTCAATTTGTGATTATTGAAGTTGAAGTCATGATTTGAAGTGTAAATGTCCTGATAAAAGTTGGAAAAAAAGAACATCACGTTAGCTTGATAGCAATATGCACAAAGGACTGCAAGTGGAAGGTCCAGGCTGAGAAATTGAAAGGCTTGGAGGCACAGTTGGTGTTTTTTAAAAATAACTTCTTCCAAATGAAAGGTGGTTTCCTTTAGAAGAGAAAGGAGTAAATAAGAATGGAGCAGTTGGCTACCTAGATGGTGTCAAAGAACAAAATAGAATTTGACACCTGGACTATGATTTAAGATCCCAGAACGGATGGGTTTTGGGCAAGGAATAGGAAGTATGTCATAAGGACAAAAAAATAATGTTTCTTTCTTTCATTTTTTTGTTTTGTTTTTTTAAGGGTGGGGGGAATCATTTGGAAGGAAATCATTTTTGGATGGATAAATAACGAAAGAGAACTGAGTGAACAAACACCGGTTTCAAAGAAAGAATAACACTGTAGAAGATACCCAGTGTTTCAAGAGTTAATTATAGGTGAAAGAAAGCTAGCTGAATTTATTGTTAACATTTATTTATTTATTTTTAATTCTCACCCTAGGATATTTTTTTTTTTTGCTTTATTTTTTTTTTTATTAATTTATTTTTGTTACAGATGTTTCTCCTTTTTTCCCCATTGACACCCTCCTCCCCATCCCCCCACCCTGTCCCCAGCTTTGTTGTCCATGTCCATCACTTATGCATACATGTGCATAAGTTCTGTGGTTTATCTCTTCCCTCCCCCCCCCACCCCCTCTCCTGAGGTCACCCTAGGATATTTTTTACATTTATCTTTAGACAGAGTGGGAGGGAGAGAGAAACATGGATGTGAGAGAGACACATGGATTGGTTGCCACTCGCATGACCCCAACTGGGGCTGGGGACGAACTGCAACCAAAGTACGTGCACTTTAACCGCTGAGCCAAACTGGCCAGGGCTACTGTTAACATTTATTGAGAGTTTACTGTATGTCAGCACTGTGGAAAATTCTTTATATGCATTATCTCATATAATCCTAACTTTTTCCCCTCTCAACAATGTGTCATGGACATCTTTCCACATCAGTAAAAATCTGTATTGTTACTTTTAATGGATGCATAGCATAGTATTACATTGCATGAAGAGTCATTTTAGTAAGCTGCAGCAAACTTTCCTATTAAACATTTTTCCACAACTTTTTGTATGAGCTCACTTTTTCTTTAATAACAAATGAACATTTTGTTTTAGTTTTTAATTTTCTGAACAACATGTGATTCAAAAAATATATATAAAAAGCCTTTCTTTTAGGCTTTCTTTCATTCTTGTTCTCTGTTCTACCCCAATGATTATTAGTTTCCTTTGTATCTTTTCACAATTTCTCTCTTTTGTGAGTGTGTGTGTTAATCCTCACCTGAGGATATTTTTCCATTGATTTTTAGACAGAGTAGAAGGGAGGTAGGAAGGGAGGGAGAGAAAGAGAGAGAGAGAGAGAGAGAGAAACATCGATGTGAGAAAGACACATCAGTTGGTTGCCTCCCACAGGACCCTGGACTGGGCTGGGGATGGAACCTGCAACACAGGTATGTGTCTTTGACCGTAAATCGAACCCGCGACCCTTTGGTCTGTGAGCTGATGCTCTAACCGCTGAGTCAAACTGGCCAGGGCTCTTTTCATAATTTCTTTATGCTATATAAGCAAATATATAAATATGTATTCTTATTTTTTCCTTTTTACACAAAGTAAAAAGCATCTTGTGATCATCTCTTTAGGGTAAAATCTTATAAGTGGTATTGCTGAATTCAAGGATAGTTTCATTAAAATCTCAGTTAAAAAACATATTGCCCAGCCCTGGCCGGTTTGGCTCAGCAGTTAGAGCATCTGCCTGCAGACCAGAGAGAACCGGGTTCGGTTTCCGCTAAGAGCACATACCTCGGTTGCAGTTTGTCCCTGGCCCCAGTTGGGGTCATGCGGGTGGCAACCAGTCGGTGTGTCTCTCTCACGTCGATGTTTCTCTCTCTCTCTTCCTCCCTCTCTCCCTCCCGCTCTATCTGAAGATAAATGCAAAAATGTCCTCGGGTGAGGATAAAAACAAAACAAAACAAAACAAAACTGCGGTTATTGAATTGGTATATATGATTATAATAGAAATTAAAACTAAATTTCGACTGAATGAATATGTACATTTGTCTTTTTTTTTTTAAACAGAATTATCTGAAGAAATGGATACGTCACCTTCCAAAACATATCCAGTTAAAAAACGGGTTAAAATACATCCCAACACAGTGATGGTGAAATACACTTCTCATTATCCCCAGCCTGGGGATGATGGATATGAAGAAATTAATGAAGATTATGGAAATTTTATGGAAGAAAATCCAAAGAAAGGTCTGCTGAGTGAAATGAAAAGAAAAGGAAGAACTTTTTTTGGAACCATGGATACCCGACCTCCACCAACAAAAGACCCCATGACCAATGAGATTGGACAATTCCAGAGCTTTGCAGAAAAAAACATATTTCAATCCAGAAAAATGTGGATAGTGCTGTTTGGATCTGCTTTGGCTCATGGATGTGTAGCTCTTATCACTAGGCTTGTTTCTGATCGTTCTAAAGTTCCATCTCTAGAACTGATTTTTATCCGTTCTGTCTTACAGGTCTTGTCTGTGTTAGTTGTTTGTTACTACCAGGAGGCCCCCTTTGGACCCAGTGGATATAGATTACGTCTCTTCTTTTATGGTGTATGCAATGTCATTTCTATCACCTGTGCTTATACATCGTTTTCTATAGTTCCTCCTAGCAATGGGACCACTATGTGGAGAGCCACAACCACAGTCTTCAGTGCCATTTTGGCTTTTTTACTTGTAGATGAGAAAATGGCTTACATTGACATGGCTACAGTTATTTGCAGCATCTTAGGTGTTTGTCTTGTCATGATCCCCAACATAGTTAATGAAGAAAATTCCTTGTTAAATGCTTGGAAAGAAGCCTTTGGATACACTATGACCGTGATGGCTGGGCTGACCACTGCTCTTTCCATGATAGTATACAGATCTATTAAGGAGAAGATTAGCATGTGGACGGCACTGTTTACCTTTGGTTGGACCGGGACAGTCTGGGGATTATCTACTATGTTCGTTCTTCAAGAACCCATTATCCCATTAGATGTAGAAACCTGGAGTTATCTCATTGCTATATGCGTCTGTTCTACTGCAGCATTCTTAGGAGTTTATTATGCCTTGGACAAATTCCATCCAGCTTTGGTCAGCACAGTACAACATCTGGAGATTGTGGTAGCAATGGTTTTGCAGCTTTTAGTATTACACATATTTCCTAGTGTCTATGATGTCTTTGGAGGAGTAATCATTATGATTAGTGTTTTTGTCCTTGCAGGCTATAAACTTTACTGGAGGAATTTAAGAAGGCAGGATTATCAGGAAATACTAGACTCTCCCATTAAATGAATACCTGATTATTATCTTGTTAACCATCAGTTATAAATAGGTACACTGCCATTTTAATATTCACCTGTGTCTTTTGTGTTGTATAATTGACAGAGTGCTATATAATTAATATATGCAGATACAGAAAAATATATTCTAGTCTAATATATTAAAAAACAAATATTAAATATGTGAAATATAATGAACCCTTGTCTTCACTGTTATTAACAAAAGATAATCGTGGTAGAAGGAGAATGTTAACTTTCATTACTAAAGAACATAGATGTGAAGAAATGACCCCTTTCAGATGAAACTTCTGTAGTTCTAAAGTTCAAAGATTAGTTCAAAGATTAGAAAAATGTTCACACTCAATGTTTTACAAATGTTCAACAAAAATCCTTCAAAATTCAATAATCTGCATTTGTGAAAAGTACACTGTAAGGTGAAATGCTGAACACCAAGCCCTATTTTGTCATCTACTTGCATTAGAAAACTAGAAGTGATTGGGTTGGGTAAGGGAGCTTGAGTTAAGGCAAGAAAAGGGAACAAAAGATAGGAGCTGGTTTTTCAATTACAATGGTGCTTAGAACAGGAAATTGGTCTTCCTCTTGCTATGGCCACATTAGACAATGCGTAGGAAATGGAGGTAGGGAGAACACTGGATTCTTGCCAGATCTACTTAGTCTATGCCATTTTTTTGCCTGATGGTAGGAAGCCTAATGTTGGGGCAGAGTATGATTATCCTCAGTTATAGGATCTCTTCCAAAATTGTCCTTGTTTAGATTTTGTAGCCAGTACACGTATGAGCTTCAGTAAAGGTACTTTTAGCCCTGAAAGACACTAGCAATAAGCACAGTATAGCAGAAAACTGATACGACATGGTGTCCTCAGATTCTTTTTAAAAGGGCCTAAAAGTCTGTAAAAGCATATAAGGTGGCATCAATTTGGGTCTAATTTAGGAAATTTTTACTAACTTAGCACAAACCAATGTTGATATGGTACTGGTTATTAAGCTATCATTATTGTTAATTGAACTATCTTAGCTCCAAATTCACCCTTCTATACATTCCTCTGTGATGCTTGGCTCAGACTCTGCAAACCACATTTTTCCTATGCTAGGTGACATCTCTCTCACTAGGTTCCACCAATAAAGGCCAAGAGAGGGAGACTGGAAGTCAGGAGAAGGGGCAGAGGACTTCCTCCTTCCTGTTTGTTTGCAGTTTCTGTTATTGTTACCTCAGCAATTAAGCAATTGGCCCTTGCTCAACAACTGATTTCAGCCTTGAGCTTCTTTTGGCACATCTCTACCCCCAACCAGCCTCATCACATCCCTCTCAGTAGTAGCAGGACCAGCTAGATAGCATCCTCTCAGGGATTGGAGCTACAGATCAGCTGGATCATTCCTCTGAAATTCTGAGACCTGATAGTCCAACCTCAATTCCTCTTTATAACTAGATTTAGTGAAGGTAGCTGCTCTCTACAGTTATCACCTCTGGGCTACTTCAGTGTTCCCGTTTTGCTTTTTCGGTCCATCTGTTACCGGCGATGTTGGCTCTTGGTTCTTGTGTTTGGCAAAGAAAGAATTCAGAGCCCAAAACTCTAGCACAAGAGGAAGTTTATTTAGCACGCAAAGTGAAAGTACATGCAAAGAAAAGATTCGAGTGGGCTGCCTTGGCCTTTTAGAAAGAAAGTCATGGAGGCAGAAGAAGTGAGCCAGCTGGGCTGCATGGACTCAGAAAACAAGTTACAGAGGCAAAAGAAGGACCCTTGGAGACAGGTTTAGAGGGTTAGCCTAGGACAGGCTGCTGCTGCCTGCTGCTCCCCTGGTTGCAAGTTTTGTGGGGACCCTGAAGAGCTTAGGAGAAAGACAGCAAAGATACATGCCTGAAGAAAGAAGGCACGGGTGTGCTCGAGAGAGAGAGTGGCACACTGGGTCCTTTGTCGTAAGGGTTTTGTCTATTTTCTAAAGGCCTGAATTTTAGGGGAGGTCTCAGGAGGATCTGAATGGATTATTCATCAGCTTTCCAGGTGTGTCCTTTAATATGCTGATACATCAAAATGAGCATATAGGTCATTCTCTGGTCAGTTTCACCTTCAGAGAATGTCACCTGAAAGGGACTAGGACCAAGGCAGGTCTGGGTCTGCCCCAGCATGGTCTGGAATGTGTAAGATAAGACCTTGTGTGATTTATTATCAGGCTGTAAATTGCTCAGCCAGTTTGTTCAGCTATCTGTCTCAGTTTCCCCATTGCACTAACCAAGGAATTTTCTTAGCTTTTTACTATTCTGCCTCACGTTAACATCCAGTGCTAAGTTCTCTCTCAGTTGTAATAGTTTGTGATTTCTATTTTCTTCACTAATGTGTCCCCAAACCTTGCTCAAAGGAACCCATAGTCATTAGGGTGTCTGTGCTTTTGGGAAAATGTTAACATTCAGATTTTCCAAGAATTACTAGAAATTATAAATTTCCAAGAATTCCAAGAGATTATCCAAATTGAAGCATGGAAATAAAAAGACTTGAAAAAAAATGAACAGAGCCTGGAATGACATATACCAAAGACTAAGAAATTCAGCATAAGTATAACTATAACCTCAGAAGAAAAGAGAGAGAATGGGGCAGAAAAAAATATTTAAAGCAATATTGGCCAAAAGTTTTCCAAATTTGACAAAAAGAAAAACAACCACCACCACTACCAGCAATCCACAGAAACAGGAATAAATGAACCCAAGCAGGATAAATACAAAGAACCACACCTAGTAACAGTGTAACTGCTGATAAACAAAGATTAAAAAACAAAGTCTTAAATGTAGCCAGAAAAAAAGACATATGACATTCAGGAAAACAATGATAAGAATTACAGCTAGCTTTTCACCAGAAACAATGGAGGCCAGAAAACAACAGAATTATATTTAAGAAGTGCTAAAAGAAAACCCTCTGATGGCTTCTCATTGCCTATAGGATAAAATTTAAGGTCCTTAACTTCAATAACCCAATATTGCTTACATTCCAGTCATCTTCTGCTCCAGCAATATTCTACTATTGTGTAATACCTTTTTTATGCAGACCCTTCTATGTAGAAAGCCCTTCTTTTTGCCTACTTAATTGCCTGTCTAGCCTGACCACACAACTCTTCTTTTACTGTGGCTTAATGTTCCCCTGTACAAACTATTATTGTACTTACAGTATTAATAATATCTGTTTAAATCTCATTCTCTGACACTGGATTGAGCTCCTTTAAGTTTTAGACGGATCTTTAGATCTCCAGTACCTACTGTAGTGCCTATTACAAAGCGGACTCTTAATACATTTTTGTTGAATTCATTCCCATAAAAGCATAACAATACTCAACCCAGAAATTAAATTTAGTTTCCAGGGCCCACTAATTTCTATACCTCACAGTTGAGCCTGTGATTAGTAACTTGTTGATTAGTAGGTAGGGCTCTTTTTGCTCCAAAACAGTTCTGTTTGACAATGATGCTAAACCATATCATTCTCTCTAATCAATTGTAACCATAATCCACCAGTTTTCTGGGAAAGGGCTTGAGACATAGAGGCTCATTTTTACCTTCCTTGTATTCTTAAATCCTTCCTTTGGGACTAATGAAGTGAGCTTGCAAATTTTTATCCTAGACAGATTAGCTACCCATATCTGAAGCTCCATTTCCAGTTTTTAGGTCTTAAATTCTAACCTAAATTTTCTTGTTGCTTTATTCTGCCTAGACCCTGGTCCACTGAGCACTATTTAGCAAGGCTGATTCCTGTTTCTGGTTTGAGTTCGGATAAAAGAAGGAACATGCTTGTTTATGTTTGGAAGTTGGGGAGACAGCGTGTGTGAAAGGAAGCCTCTGGAATAACTCTCACCCCATAAATACATGGACTCCATTCCTTCTAACTACATCATACTGCAATTTGATACATGACTTTTTGCCTACCTTCCCTTCCAACCAATGCTTTCCTCTTTCACTGCTGTTTCCTTATTTTATTATTTTTTTTATCCTCACCCGAGGACATTTTTGCATTTATCTTCAGATAGAGCGGGAGGGAGAGAGGGAGAAAGAGAGAGAGAGAAACATCAATATGAGAGAGACACACCGAGTAGTTGCCACCCACACGACCCCAACCGGGGCCGGGGACAAACCACAACCGAGGCACATGCCCTTAGTGGGAACCGAACCCGGGACTCTCTGGTCCACAGGCCAAAGCTCTAATTGCTGAGCCAAACTGGCCAGGGCTGTTTCCTTATTTTTAAATTATTCTTTCATATATTTTTTTTTAGTTTTTCTTTCTTTAAAGAATTCCTGGTGAGAATGGGTGATGAGGAAACATAAAGAAAAAACTAAAAAGAAAAAACTAAAGGAAAAAATAAAACATGTTTACAGGGAACTAAAACACTTTAAAATCCCTTAATTCTTCTACTGCTTAATTAAGTGGACACAGTAGTCAAGAAATCTGCATCAAAATCTTGTGACAGGTCTGTTCAGATCACTGGCCCATTAAGAATGTATATACCCTTACAAAATAAAATCTAAACTTATGACTTAAGTATATTTTTTCTGGGTTTATTTTCTCTACTTAAGATAGGTGGTATAGCCCTCACCCGTTTGCCTCAGTGGTTAGAGCATTGGCCCATGGACCTCAAGGGCAGGTACATCAGTATCAGTTCTATACCCGGCCCTGGTTGGGGTCGTGGGAGGCAACCAATCTACGTGTCTCTCTCACATCAATGTTTCTCTTTCTCTCTCTCCCTCCCTCCCTCCTTCCTCCCACTTTATCTAAAAATCAATGGAAAAATATCCTCGGGTAAGGATTAAAAAAAAAAAAAAAGTGGTATAAGCTACTTGATGGCAAGTACTACTTTACCTATTGTATTTGTATTCACACCCCCTGCCTGCTCCCATCACATGTTAAATGTGTAACTAGTATTGAATTGAGCTGGGTTTTCCTAACAGTTTATGTATGATTTTGGAGAAGTAGTTTCAACCTCTGGAGAATGGTTTCTCCAGCTTCAAAAATAAATATTTCAGTCCATAAACTTCATAAGATGTATCAACAAATAAAACTATTGTATTAGTCAGGTCAGGCTGCTATAACAAAATACTACAGACTGGGTGTCTCAAACAATAAAAATTTCCCACAGTTCTGCAGACTGAGTTCCACATCAGGGTGCCAGCATGGTCAGTTTCTGGTGAGAACTCTCTTTCTGGCTTGTACATGGCTGCTTTCTCACTGTGTCCTCTCACGGTAAAAACAGAGAACAAGCTCTCTGGTGTCTCTTATAAAGACACCAATCCTATAGGGTTAGGGCTTCACTCTTATCACCTCAAGTCAACTTAATTACCTCCTAAAGGCCCTATCTCCAAATACAGCTAGATTAGGGGTAAGGGCTTCAGTATATAAATTTCAGGAGGGCACACACAATTCAGTCCATAGCAGCCATGATAAAATACGGTATTTAGATCCTTAGAGTAAATTCAAAATTCACTTACATTATTCACTGTGGATGCCAATAATAAGATGTAAACATATAGTAGCTGTTGTTCATGGTTTCATGATCTATTTGCATCAGCCTACTTGAAGCCAGGAAGGGGCCACAGATGATTTGAGGTTGACCTTGTGATCCTATATTTGGCAAGCAAACCACATACATTTATCAGCATTCAAATGAATAATTTTGAAGTTAAATGCAGGAAAGTGTGAACTCTTGGGACTTAGAGTCAGGGCCAAGATTGAAGATGGTAAAGGGAGATATATTAATGCCGTCAACAATATTTACTGACGGCCTATCACGTGCTAGGCACTGGGGGAAAACTGAAAACTGATATGGCTCCTGTCTTAAATGGAGTTTACAGTCCAGACAGGGATACGAGCAAACTAGCTCAACAGCTTGGATGGGGAAAATATCAGTACTCCATGAAGGGTACCTAACCCGAGCAGGCTTCCCTGGGAAGGCAAGCCTAACCTGAGCCACAAAGCTGGTTAGGAAGGAATGAGGCATGTTGTGGGGGGCTGCAGCCTCGCGTCGGGAGAACCAATTTACTCATGACCTGGTAGATGGCTGGGGCTGGGCCCCTAAGAGCGGGCAGACCTGTCACCGAAGGTTCCTTATTGCCCTTTCTCCTCACAGCACGACCACCGCAAACAAGACTGGAAGCTACCTACACACCAGGACACTTCGAAGGCCCTCAGACTCAGTTTATTTCGGGTTGTGGCCCAAGTTAAGCATACGTCTTACATTTTTTTCCTCAGGTCCCATTTCCAGGCCTTTTGGTTTGTTTTTCTTTTTTGCTCTCCGCCCCCAAGAACCTTCATCTGTCAAGGCTCTCAGAAAACTGGAGGAAGATCCCAGAGCAGTTGGGGCTGACCCAGGGGAGCAGTCTTTTTTTGTTGTTGTTGTTGCCGCGGAGTCTCTCCTGCGGCGCTGAGGCGAAAGGCCCAAAGTAGCCAGCAGAAGAGGAAAAAGCGATACGAGTCCTAGCGAAGTGCAGTACTTCTCGCTCTCCAGGTCTCTCTCCGCCGCGCAGCCTCAGCTCACTCCACGCCCAGCACAGAGCTTGATTGACAGGCGGGCACGCCCAATCCCAGTGCGGCGCAGACGGCTCTCGCGTCAGGGATGGAAGGGAAGGGGAGATCGAGCCTATCAAATTAGGTCAGGAGAGGGTTTCCTGCCCGCGCGGATCCGCCCGCGGCTTCGCGGCCAGTCGGCGTTGCAGCTCCGCCCGCCCGCCCGCCGCGCGCGCCCCGCCCCTCTCCCGAGAGCTACGCGGCGGCTGAGCGGAGGCCTCGTGCCGTAACGGCCATCGCGGCGGCCGCGGCGGCGTCTCGGTGCTCTCGTCAGGTGAGCTGGGGGCCGCCGAGGCTCGGCAGAGGGAAGGAGAGACATCCGTGCCGGCAGGCAGATGCACAGAGAGCCTTTCCTTGCCCCTTGGGTTCACACACACTGCTATTCGCCGCGTCGCTTCCTCTTCCCTGGCGAAGTTAGCCCCGGGCGCCGTCTGCCGGCCCGGAGCTGAGACGGAGGGGGCGGGGAGGCAGCTCGGCCCAGCCTGGGCGTTTGCACCGCGGCTTCACGCGACCCTCTGGCCACTGCCTTGGCGGGGGTGGGGGGCTGGGGTGCGGGACGTGGCCCCGCGGCTTTCCTGTCGGCTTCCGGAGTGCCAGGTCGGGGTGAGCACCCCGGGTGGCCACCCCTGCGAGGTTGGGAGGTCCGGTGTGCAGCGTGCGCGCTTCTCTGTTTCTTTTTCTCCTGATGCAAGGCCAGAAAGGTAGGGATGTGGTAGAGGAGGGAAGGGGCGCCTTCATCTCTAGCCCGAGCCCTGTGCAGAGGGTGGACATCCTTGGGATGCTCCCTCAGCCCCTCCCCCAATCCCAGCCGGTTCCCTGGTTCTTTGGAAGTCTGGGTTATTTTAATCGTATGGACCTGCTGTAGATTCGTACGTTAGTTGCTTGGGCTGTGAGCTTTTGACTTGACTTGTAACATATCGTGTAAAAAAACGATCTTGATAACTTGGTTTTGTAACCTTTCTTATGTGTTTCCATAAAAGTTAATTTCGCCGTTAGAAGCTCAGGAGGCGGGATTTTGTTCAGGGCTGAGAACCGTACGTTATAGACGCTCAGTTAATGTGGAGTTGATGAGCTGGTCACCTAAAATCTGCCGTTAGATTCTGTAAGAAACCTTACGAGATAGGAAAGAATGAAGTTGAGGAGAATTTTCCAATTCCATCTTGGGTCTTGAGCAAAGAAGCTAAATTGTCCGGTCAAAATAAGTAAGTGTTGCAAAAGGTATTCATATCTTAAAAATCTTAGTTTGGTAGATTATGAAAACTCCACCATACAATTTATTAAGCACCTGGAATGCATTGTGCCTAAAGTCTCAATTTTCAGCGAGGTCATTAAATGGGGAAATAATTCGAGAAGATTTTGTTTGTTTGGTAATTGTTGATAGTATTCAGTTTTTAAATAGGCATCACATTCACAGTTTGATAGTAACTCAAGAAATATGCATTGGTTGATTAATAATAGTTTCGTTCCATCTTGATCACCAACTATGAGATTTTTTTCTTTGGGAAAATTGTGATCTATGGGAATTAGCTATATTACCTGTGAACACTATTTGCAGAGTGTTCAAGACTCCTTAACTGTGCTTGTTTGTGTATTAATTTTTAAATTGTGTGCTTTATTTTTCTAAGCATTATCTTTTAGTCCATGTAAATAAAACTTGAAGCATACATAGAATGTTTCGTTAGTTATCGATAGATACTTTGTGCCATGGATTTATTTTTCTTTTGGACCTGCCAAAGCTCAAGGTAGATTTGATGTGATTGTTGTTATAAATCACTTGTCAGGAAGACTTGATTTAATAAATACAGATGTAGTTCTTTTTTCTATCATAGTTTCATAACTTTTACAATTTATTTACTTTTATAATATGGAAAAATACCATATATTCTCTACCTACACCAGAAGACTAAATCATTATTTAGTGGATATATAAAATTGGAGGAAACTCTGGAAATCACTGAGCACTTAATTCTTCATAAATACTCTGCTGCTTTAGGAAGACAACTGACAGGGCCAAAAATGATATTTAAAGATTAAGGCAACAGCCCTGGCCAGTTTGGCTCAGTGGATAGAGCATCAGCCCGGTGGACCAAAGAGTCGTGGGTTCAATTCCGGCCAAGGGCGCGTACCTTGGTTGCAGTTTGTCCCTGGCGTGAGGAAGACAACCAGTTGATGTGTCTCTCTCACATCGATGTTTCAATGTGTCTCTCTCTCTCTCTCTCTCTCTCTCTCTCTCTCTCTCCCTCCCTCCCCCTCCCTCCCTCCCCCCCTCCTTCCCTCGCTCCTCCCTCCCCTACACTCTATCTAAAAGATAAATGGAAAAAAATATCCGTGGGTGAGGATTAAAAAAAATTAAGGCAACAATTCCATCTGGATGACCCTCACTTTAAACTATTTCAAAGATAGAATTTATAGGCTTTCCTTCAAAATTGATTCCATATGTGGACTGTTATGGTGATATTATGCTTTCAATTGCCCAGACACAAATCTTGGTTTTATCTTTGACTTCCTTGATGCGCATATCATTGGCTATTTTTTGTTAGCAATTTTTTGAATTTTCTTTCATATACCTGTTTATTTCCTCCAGATTTTTAAAAAATGTTTTTGTTTTATGTTTTTATTGCTTTCTTTTTTAGAGAGAGAGAGGAAGGGAGAGAGATAGAAACATCGATCAGCTGCAGCCTCCTGCATGCACGCCCCCCTCCCCCCCCCAATGGAGATCGAGCCTGCAACCCAGGCATGTGTTCTGATTGGGAGTTGAACCAGGACCTCTTAGTCCATGTGAGGGACGCCCAATCCACTGAGCCACACTGACACTGGCTGGGCATAGTTCCCCCAGCTTTAACTAGGTTTTTCTTTTTTTTTTTTTTAATCCTCACCCAAGGACACTTCTCCATTTTTGTTCAGATAGAGTGGGAGGGAGAGAGAGGAAGAGAGAGAGAGAGAGAAACATAGATGTGAAAGGGACACATCAAGTGGCTGCCTCCTGCACGACCCAACCAGGGCTGGGGACAAACTGCAACCGAGGTACGTGCCCTTAGCGGGAACCGAACCCGGGCCTCTCTGGACCGCAGGCCGACGCTCCAACCGCTGAGCCAAACCGGCCAGGGCAACTAGGTTTTTCTGTTTGCCTTTCTTCCTACTCAGTATATCCAGCCTTCTGCCTAATCTTAAAGTAATGTTTTGAACATACCCTTCACTGTTAAACCAACAATAGCTTCCTGTTACCTTAATTCAGAATTCCTAGCCTTTTAACAATCTGCTCAAAACCTATTTTTCCTGATGACAGCACCATTTCTCTATATGAACTGTCTACCTGACCAAACCAATCTCTCATTCTCATTTAGACTTTGTATTTTTCTGCCTTTATATCTGTTGAGACTTTGAATGTCTATGCATAGCCTGCTTATTCTTTAAAAGAAAAATTTCCACCTAAGGTACCAAGTAGCAAATGAATTCAAATTTTGTTGAAGTTTCATTTTTGGTCCTTCAGTGCAGCCTTCCATATCTTTCCGTTCCCTGTGTTGTTTTCCTTTGAACCCATAGCCTTCATTGTTTTATCATTCCTTTGGTTTTTTAATCTGATGTGAACTTGTATCATAATATCATGGAACAATACTGTGGGAAAGTTGTAATTCAACCTTCCATTTTATAGTTAAGAAAAGTGCAATCCATATAGAATACCTGCATTAAAAAGCACACATCTAACCCTGGCTGGTTTGGGTCAGCGGTTAGAGGGTCAGCCTGCGGTCCAGAGAGACCCAGGTTCGGTTCCCGCTAAGGGCATGTACTTCAGTTGCGGTTTGTCCCCGGCCCTGGTTGGTCGTGTGGGTGGCAGCCACTCGATGTGTCACTTTCACATCGATGTTTCTCTCTCTCTCTCTTCCTCTCTCTCCCTCCCACTCTATCTAAACAAAAAATGAAAAAATGTCCTCGGGTGAGGATTAAAAAAAAAAGAAGAAAAAAAAAAGCACACATCTAGTGATGGTGTCAGAGCTGAGACTCAACCCTTGCTTTCCTAACTCAAGTTCTGTGTTCTTTTACAAATTTTCTGTATATTCTTTGTGGAACTATACTACTCATCTCTTGCAGTGTTTGTTGTTGTTTACTTCACATTACTTTGCATTTTGTGTATTTATGCCTTGTCATATAAATTCAGAACTTTTTTTTATGAGGGCAACAGAACCTTCATGATTTGCTTCGTTTAAATTATTGAAACAGTGATTTAAAAGTATACATACAGTCTTTTTCTATGTTTGTTAGATGTATCAACAAACATAGAAAACAAAAATAATGTTATCTCTACAGTTGAATCCTATGACTCACTAAAAAGTGAATGAATCTCTTAGAAGTTTTATTGGTGGAGTTTGTTTGAATCTCTTGATAAGGAGACTGAGTCTTTGGGGGGCCTTGAAAGTAGACGAGGAACAATGTAATGCTTTGGAGGAAACCCCTGAGGGCTTATCACTTAACTAAATTTAATCTATCTAAAGTTCTCTCTTTGATTGTTAGAACAGTAACACTTACATTTTGCTACTTGGTCACTTTGTTCATCTGTCAAGAAGCAGATTATTGAGCAATCTGTTTATTGAGCAAAACATTCTGAAAAGCATTTTTTCTGTTTGGAGAGTCAGAGATCTTTTATACATATATTTGTTCTTCACATTCCACCCCCCCCCCCCAACTCTAAAGTTTCTGTGAACGGCAGTAGCATAGGGTTGCCTTGGTATTTTTCTTACATTTATTTATATAACAAGAGTTGAATGGTATAAGACAGGTAGCACAGAGAACTACAGGTTAAATATCTCTGGTGGAGATGCTTTACTCTTTTGTCAGAAACAGTTTAGAAGCTATTACTCTTTTTAATTTTTGGTTGTTTATAATGGCTTGTTTATATTTGTTTAAATAAATTATCTGCTAAAATAAACTGTTGAAACACTGATTCTCTTGTTTTTTATTCCTGAAATTGTACTTAAGGTTTGCTGAATTGGACATAAAAGTATGATATGAATAATTACTGCTTTTGTTCAAACAGACCAATGGAATTAAGCAGTGAGAATATGGCTTGGGGAAATCTTTTTTGAAAATAGATGCATCTGAAAAGGATTTTGTTGTTTGTTTTGAAAGAAGCAGTCTTCCAAAAACTTCAGTACATGCTTCCAAATCATGTTACATTTAGATTAACTCAAATAATAGATATAGCAAAGAATTTAATGTGCCTTGTACTTTTTAGTATTCCAGCTATATCACAAAAATGTTTAATTAAGGCATTGGAACATTTTCCTTGGAGAAATGCTTGATCACCTCAAGGTACTACATGTTCTTGAATGATAACAATTTTTACTTTTAAAAACATTTAGAATACTTTGTGTACAACCCTTTCCACCCAGAATTCTGCTTCCCTGGGAAGGATTTTTTGTTTTGTTTTTTTCCCCATTTCTTTTTTATAAATTTTTAAAAGGCCCTTCCATGATTTGTCTTTTGCCTACTTCCAGCTTCATCTCTTGCCATTTCCCCTTCTTTTAGGCTACTCTTTGAGTCGTGCTTAATTAAGCTTTTTTTTTTTTTTTTTTTTTTTTGCCTTGGAACCTGTGAATAACTCTTCCCTAGACAAATGCTCCCTTGGGTTAATTAGTATTAAGTTTGACTGCTAGTAACAGAAAGATATCAAATAATTTCTCTCTCACACTAGAGAATTCCAGGGTTTGCATGGCACTCATTTATTGTGTTATTTCCAGGTTTTTATTCTCTATTATAAATAACTCTGAAATAAAGATCTTTGTGTGTAAGGTCTTACAATTTTTCTCTTTTTGGTTAATTGCTATTATGTGGTCCAATCGAAAATTTCATTGATGTATTTAAATACTTGTTTAGAGAATATATTATTAACTTTTTTTGTTTTAATATATATATATATTTATCCTCACCCGTGGACATTTTTCCATTTTTTGTTCAGATAGAGTGGGAGGGAAAGAGAGAGACAGAAACATAGACGTGAAAGGGACACATCGAGTGGCTGTCTCCCACACAACCCAACCAGGGCCCGGGACAAACTGCAACCGAGGTATGTGCCCTTAGTGGGAACCGAACCTGGGTCGTTCTGGACCGCAGGCCGACGCACTAACCGCTGAGCCAAACTGGCCAGGGCTACTGTTAAATTTTTTTAAATTGCAAAGTGCAAAAATTTCAATGTATATATAGGTCAACAAATTTTTGCATTTGTAGATATCATACACCCCTCACCCAGATCAAGGTATAGAAGAACATTTACAGTGCTCCAGAAGGCTGTCATGCTTTTTTTTTTGCATTTATCTTCAGATAGAGTGGGAGGGAGAGAGGGAGGAAGAGAGAGAGAGAAATATTCACATGAGAGAGACACATGGAGTGGTTGCCACCCACATGACCCCATCCGGGGCTAGGGACAAACTGCAACCGAGGCACGTGCCCTTTAGCAGGAGCCGAACCTGGGACTCTCCGGTCCTCAGGCTGATGCTCCATCCACTGAGCGAAACCGGCCAGGGGCTGTCATGCTTCTTCTCAATCAGTATCTCCTACCCTCAAAAGTAATCACTATTCTAACTTATATCATCATAGATTATTTTTGCCTGTTCTTGAACTTAATAAAAATGGAACCATACAGTATATGCTCTTTTGTGGATAGCTACTTTTGCTTAACATTGTATTTGTGAGATTCACCCATGATATTTAGTGCAGCAATCGGTTTTTTTCCCCCCACTGGTGGTAGTATTCCATTGAATGAATATACAGTTTAAAAAATTAACCATTAATGGATATTTGATTTCTTCCCAGTTTTTTAGCTATTATGAACAAAGCTGCTATAAACATTTACTTAGAAGTCCTTAGTAGACATATGCACTCATTTTTTTTTGTATGCATACCTGGGAGTAGAACTGCACTGTGCTGTCTACCAGGTTTTGAACCGGCTTGAACCATCAGCTTTCTACTTTTACAGTTAACCTGGTGCCTCTCTTTGTTTTTCTCCTGTGTTAAATCTGTTGCCTGTGAATCATGTAGTTCATTTTTTGGTTTGACCTTTTTATTTTTAATCCTCACCCGAGGACATTTTTGCATTTATCTTCAGATAAAGCGGGAGGGAGAGAAGGAGGAAGAGAGAGAGGAATATCGATATGAGAGACACATCGACTGGTTGCCACCTGCACAACCCCAACGGGGGCCGGGGACAAACTGCAACCGAGGTATGTGCCCCTAGCGCAGCAGTTCTCAACCTGTGGGTCGCGACCCCTTTGGGGGTCGAATGACCCTTTCACAGGGGTCGCATAAGACATAACAGTAGCAAAATTATAGTTATGAAGTAGCAACGAAAATAATTTTATGGTTGGGGGGTCACCACAACATGAAGAACTGTATTAAACGGTCATGGCATTAGGAAGGTTGAGAACCACTGCCCTAGCGGGAACCAAACCCGAGACTCTGGTCCACAGGCTGACGCTTTTACTGCTGAGCCAAACCGACCAGGGCAGCGACTCCTCCTTTCGATAGAGTATATCCCACACTAGATTCCTGTGAAAGGTTGAGATCTTGCATTAATGAAAATCTTTTTTTTGTTTTGTTATTTTTTTGTCTTCCTGCTTGATTTGGTTGGGTAATGAATTCTAGATTGGAAATAATTTCCCTTCAAAATTCCGAAGGCATCTCGTGATTGTTTTCTAGCTTGTGATCCTGTTGAGAATTCTGAAGAAATTCTGATTCTTGATTCTAATGTTTTTTGCCTTTCTGGAATTTTGTATGTCTTGTATTCTGAAATTTCATAGTGTGTGAGTTGCCAAGCATCCATTTTTATGTGTTTTCCTGGATACCATCGTGCCCTCCAAATCTGCAAAGTTTTGTTCATCAGTTCTGGAATTACTTCATTGATGGTTATATTAGTTTTCTGGGCTGCCATCACAAAATACCAGATTGGGTGGTTTAAACAACATAAATTTATTTTCTCACAGTTCTTGAGGCTAGAAGTCCAAGATCAAGGTGTCATCAGGATTGGTTTCTGATGAGATCTCTACCTGATTTATAGACAGTCTCCTTTTCACTGTATCCTTACAAAACCTTTCTGTGGAGAGAGTGATATTTTGCTCTCTCCTACTCTTATGGAGACATAAGTCCTTTTGGATTATTTAGGGCTCCATCCTTATGACCTCATTTAACCATAATTATCTCCTAAAGTTCTTATCTAGAGCTTCAGCATGAATTTTGGAGGTGACATAAGTCCATAACAGTGGTTTCCTCTTCTTCTATTTCTCTCTGAAACGTCTATTATTTGTTTGAATCTCTTAGACTAGTCTTGTATTCTTTTTTTTTAATCCTTACCCGAGGATATTTTTCCATTGTTTTTTTTTGTTTGTTTGTTTTGGATAGAGTGGGAGGGAGGGAGAAAGGGGAGAGAGAGAGAGAGAGAGAGAGAGAGAGAGAGAGAGAGAGAGAGAGAGAGAGAGAGAGAAACATCGAAGTGAGAGAGACACATCAGTTGGTTGTCTCCTGCGTGACTGGGACTGGAGATTAAGCCCAAAACTGAGATCCATGCTCTTGACCAGGAATCCAACCTGAGTCTTTGGTCCTAGAGGCCAACACTCTTAACTACACAGCCAAACCAGCCAGGGCTAGTCCTGTATTCTTTTTTCTGCTGTTTTTCATCTCCTAATCTCTTTTGCTCTATTTTACGTGGGAGGCTTCCTTAATGTTATTTCCTAAGCCTTTGGTTGAAAATTTCATTTTTGCCGTCAAGATTTGATTTCCTGCCCTGGTTGGTGTGGCTCAGGCTGTTGTGCATTGTCCCATGCAATTCCCGTTCTGGGTTTGTGGCTCGATCCCTGGTAGGGAGTGTGCAGGAGGCAGCCAATCGATATTATGCTCTTATGTTGATGTTTCTCTCCCTTTCCCTCTCTTTCTAAAAATCAAATTATTAACAAAAAAAAGATTTTTATTTCCCAAGGGCTCTTTTTTGTTCTCTTAAATTTTTTGTATAGAGAGTTTCCTGTGCTTGTTTCATTGATGCACTTCTCTGATTTCTGAGACTGCAAATCCTTTTTTTTTTTCCTCTTTGCAGACTCTGTTTCTTCTATATTGGTACCTAACTTTTATGTTGAAGGCTTATTTCAGGTGTCAGTAATCCTTGGCTGTTATCTCTTGATAATAAAGACTCTGGATTTAATTGCATGGTGGTTCAAGTGAGCCAGTTTTTGAGAAAACTCTGACATATGGGAGGTGTTTCCTCTTGGGTCAGGTACATGAGGGGAAAACTCATTCCGCTTGAAGGCTGAAGGTTTGTCCACCGTGTGTGTGTGTGTGTGTGTGTGTGTGTGTGTGTGTGTGTAAGTGTAAGGGACTGGATTTCTCATTCCCCTACTTTTGGTAGGATATGCAGATCTTTAATTACATCTGGTTACCCCTGGTTCAGGGTGGGGTAGCCAACCATCAGGTAGCTTCAGGGAGGAAACTTCTAAGGATTTAATTGCTTCTCAGACAGTTTTTACCCAGTCTTCCTTATTTAACTTTTCTCTCAATTTAAGCAGTACCACCTCAATTTAAGCAGTACCACATACAGCCAGTTCCTAAATCTTTTGGGGATTCCAAGGTATAAATTGGATTATTTTTTATATATGTTTTTATTGATTTTTATTTGGAGAGAGAGAGAGAAACATTGATGTGAGAGAGACACATCATTTGGTTGCCTCCTGCACGACCCGACCTGGGCTGGGGACGAACTGCAACCAAGGTACGTGCCCTTGACTGGAATTGAACCCACTACTCTTTAGTCAGTTAGGGCCGATGCTCTAACCACTGAGCAAAACCAGCCAGGGCCTCTTTGTTAATTTGTATAGATAAGTGACTGTCCTCTCTTCAGAAGACTGAAAATTTATCCTCTGCAGGGAACAAATAAAGCAACCCTTAGAGAGGGGTGGATATTAGGCATACCATAATTGAAAGCTAGGTGTCCTACTGAAAACATTTGAATTAAGTGGATGTGCTCAGTGTTGGGACCCTTATTGAGGCCTCTTCTCCTATTTGGCTCCCAGAAAAGGATGCTTCTCTTACTATACTAGCCCAAGAAGAAAAACTGTAAGTTATTCATAAACAACTTTTGAGGCCTTACTTTTAAATATGAGCAGACAATTAAGGATCACCAGGTATGTGAGAAAATCACTTTTAATATGAGACTAAAACAAATAGAAAAAGAAAAAATTTGGAACAATCAGAACAACAACAACAAAAGAACTCTTAAATATTAGAGAATAAGAGCAAGAAGAAAATACTTATTAGAAGAATGGAAGTTAAAATAAAGGAGACCTTTCATAAAGTACAGGAAAAAATAAAAAATAGGTGAAAAAGATAAAATTAAAAGATAAGTTCCAAATAACATAAGTGCCAGTGAGAGGGAACATAAAAGGGCAGAGTAGAAATATCAGTGAAATATTTTTTAAAAATCCAGAGTTGCACCCGGCCGTTGTGGCTCAGTGGTTGAGTGTTGACCCACGCACCAGGAGGTCGCAGGTTCGATTCCCGGTCAGGGCACATGCCCAGCTTGTGGGCCCAATCCCCAGTGGGGGGCATGCAGGAGGTGGCCAGTCGATGTTCTCGCTCATCGATGTTTCTATCTCTCCCTCTCCCTTCCTCTCTTTAAAATCAATAAAGAAAAAAAAATAAAAATAAAAAATCCAGAGTTGCCTGGCTAGTGTGGCTCAATGGATTGAACGTGGTCCCATGGACTGAGAGGTCCCGGTTCCATCGGTCAGGGCACATGCCCAGGTTTCAGGCTCGATCCTCAGTAGGGGATCGTGCAGGAGGCAGCTGATCGATGTATCTCTCTCACATTGATATTTCTATCTCTGTCTCCCTTCCTCTCTCTCTAAAAAATCAATTAAAAAATATTTAAAAATCCACAGAGTTGAAGAACATCATTTTGCAGTTTGAGAGCCCTTTGGGTACTCAGGAAAATGGTTGAAAATAGATATACACTTTCAATCAGAGTCTAGTCAGGAAAATGGAGACCACACCACTTATAACAGCATTTATTTATTTATTAAATTAAAAAAATTTATTTTTTCTTTATTGATTTTAAAGAGAGAGGAAGGGAGAGGGAGAGAGAGATAGAAACATCGATTGGCCGCCTCCTGCATGCCCCTCACTGGGGATTGGGCCCACTTCCTGGGCATGTGCCCTGATCGGGAATCGAACCGGCGACCTCTTGGTGTATGGGTTGATACTCAACCACTGAGCCACACTGGCTGGGCCTTATAACAGAATTAAAGAATTGTTTAGCCAGATGTTATAGGTTGAATTGTGCCTTTCCCTCCAAAAGATATGTTGACGTCCTAACCCCCAATACTTTGAAATGTGACTTTATTTGCAAATAAAATCTTTATAGAGGTAACCAAGTTAAAGTGAGATCATTTAGGTGTGCCCTAATCCAATATGATCAGTATTCTTTAAAAACTAGGGACATTTGAACATAAACGCACACACTGCAAGCCAAGGAGTGCCCGAGGCTACCAGAAACTGGGAGAAGGGCCTGGAACAGATCTTTCCCTAGTTAATGCCTTCAGAGAGAGGATGGCCCACCCATACCTTGATTTCAGACTTCTGGTGGCCACAAAAGAGATGGATTTCTGTTCTAAGCCAATCCAGTGTGGATTACTTTGTTACAGCAGCCCTCATAAACCAATACACTAGATAATTGGGGAACTGAAAAAGCAATAAGCAAACACTCAGGTATGGCAGAGATAGTAACTGTAGGAAGTACGGCAGGTCCTCAAACTCATGGAATAAAGTCATTTTGTTCAACCATGTTTCCTTATTCCTTTGATGAGATGCCATAGGAACATAACTCATGTTGTATCAATTAGACTATGATAAATTTGTTTCACTTTCAGTCACAGAACTAGTCAACTTTGTTAAGTGAGGATCTACTATAATTACTGGCCTCTAGGGTTGGGAGAACAAAAGAGAAGAGATTGGGATTATTAGAATTTAGAAGTTTGAAGAGTGGCCCTGAGGAGCTGAAATTCAGATTTCTGAGGAGTTGCTGCCTGCTCAGGAAGTATGGGTATCTTAGGAGACTTGATGAAACTGGTCTGGGAATGGTGGAAAAAACACAAAAGCAAAAAATTTTCTGAGAACCAACTGCTACTACTGGAACCTTTGCTGTTGCCATAGTAAAGGTCATTGGTTGATAGTTGTTGCTTGATGCTGACCTGAAGGAGTATCCTCTTGTTCCCTCCTTCATTCTTCTTGTGTCTTTCTGGTGCTCCTTATAGGCTGTCCCATGGAGCAAGCTAGCAAAGAAGTGTGATTTGCAGGGTTCTAGTCCCATCCCTTATTAGAAAGCAGAGTAGAATAGAATAGGTTTGAAACCAGGGACAATAGCTTAATAATCAGTACACACAGGCATTAAGGTGTGTCACTGAAATTTTGGAACACACGGGACAAAGCAGATCCTATAAACTTTCCTAGGGGGCAAATGAGTCACATTACAGAGATTCAGTATTCTCAAGTGCAATCTCACAAGCTAGAAGACCGAGAGCAGTGCCCTCAAAATCTGAGGGAAGATGATAGCCAAGCTAGAATTCTATACCCAGCCAAAATTATTGAGCGTAAGTGTAGTGCAGACATTTTAAGACATACAAGGTCTCCAAAAATTTCTCTTGCTCACTTCCTTTCTCAGAAAGCTATTGTATGATTTGCTCCACCCACCAAAAAGGAGGAGCACAAAAGGTGAGAGATACAGGAAATAAAATTCTAAAGAGACAAACGGGATCCCTAAGGTTACTATCTTATAGTAAAGAGATTCTCTTGGGGGGGGGGGTGAGAGCGGAAAGGACGGGGTCAGTGGGGGGGAAAAGGGATATCTGTAATACTTTTCAACAATAAAAAAAAAAATTCTCTGAATGCTAACTCATTATCAGATAAAAGAACAGTAAGTTAGATTTGAGCAGGTGAGATGGTGCTGATAGTTTTTGGAAAATGAATAGAATACCTGATGTCTGTGTATCTATGTGTGTGTGTGTGTGTGTGTATTGATTTTTTTTTGAGAGAGGAAGGGAGAGAGAGATAGAAACATAGATGTGAGAAACATCGATTGGCTGCCTCCTGCACGACTCCTACTGGGGATCGAGCCCACAACATGAGCATATGTCCTGACCGGGAATTGAACCGGGACCTCTCAGTCCATGGAATGACGCTCAATCCACTGGCCATACCACACTGGCCAGGCTGATGTGTGTATATCTTAATTTAGGCAGTTGGCAAAGAGTTTAGAGTTGAATTAGTGATGTCTTTTATTTGTTTAGTTTTTCATATTGGAGTTTTACAGCTTCATCACTCTCCTTTAGATGATCTCATTCAGTCCTATGATTTTATTTTTAGTTTTATTTATTTTATTTTTTCTTTATTGATTTTAGAAAGGAAAGTAGAGGGAGAAATAGATAGAAACATTGATGAAAGAGAACATCGATTGGCCACCTCTTGCATGCCCCCCACTGGGGATCAGGCCCGGACTGGGAATTGAACCGGCAACCTCTTGCACATGGGTCGATGCTCAACCACTAAGCCACACCGGCCGGGCAGTCCTGTGATTTTATTTATTTATTTATTTATTTATTTATTTATTTATTTATTTAATCCTAACCCGAGGACATTTTTGCATTTATCTTCAGATAGAGCGGGAGAGGGAGAGGGGGAAAGAGAGAGAGAAACATCAATGCGAGAGAGAGACATCGAGTGGTTGCCACCCACACGACCCCAACCGGGGCAGGGACAAACTGCAGCTGAGGTACGTGCCCTTAGCAGGAACTGAACCTGGGACTCTGGTCTGCAGGCCGACGCTCTTAACCGCTGAGGCAAACCGGCCAGGGCAGTCCTATGATTTTAAATAGTATTGATAAGTGGCTGGTTCACAAATTTATGTCTCTAGGGAAGATCTCTACCTTGAACTTCACAGAGTTCATATTGTATCCATTATCTATTGCTGTGTAAAAATCACTCCAAAACTGAGTGGTTTAAAACAGTACCCCCCTCCCCCCCCCATGGATCTGTGAACTGCATTTGGACAGAATTTGGTGGAGATGGCTTGTTTCTCAGTTCCATGTGGTATCATAATTAGGCTGACTGGAAGGATTCATTTTTAAAATAGCTTACTTACATTGCTGACAAGTTGATGTTAACAGTTGGCCGAGACCTCCTTGCCTGGCTGTGGGTTGGAGGCCTTGGTTCCTTTCCATGTGGATCTCTGTATAGGCTGCTTGGGCTTCATCATAGCATGATGGCTAGGCTCCAAAAACAAGCATCTCTAGGATGTTTGGCAGAAGCTGTAACACCTTTTTTTTTTTTTTAATCCTCACTCGAGAACATTTTTTTGCATTTCAGATAGAACAGGAGGGAGAGAGGGGGGAAGAGAGAGAGAGATACATCAGTGTGAGAGACACACATTGACTGGCTGCCATCCACACAACCCCAGCCAGGGCCGGGAACAAACTGCAGCTGAGGTATGTGCCCTTAGCGGGAACCAAACCCCGGTCTCTCTGGTCCACAGGGCCGACACTCTAACCACTGAGCTAAACCAGCCAGGGCAGAAGCTGTAACACCTTTTATGACAGCCTTGGGAGTTGCATTGCTTTACTTCTGTATAGTAATAAGTATACCCAGATTCATTGACTATCCTCCCATTTCTAGGTGTGGTCTAAATCACACAGTAAGAAAAGCATATAAGGTGGGAGATACTGTTTTCAGACATTTTTTGAAAATGCATTGCACCACACATCAAGCTATTTCCTTGATATTGCCACTTGGAGATATCATACGTATTTGGAACTTAAGACAATGAAAACAAAGTCTTCATTCATTTATCCTTATATTGCATCCCCATCACCATTTGTCCATTCCTCAGCCTTTACCATTTCATTAAATGATATTGCTATCCACTCAGTAACTCAAAGCCAGATAAGTGTCATATCTGACTCCTTTTTCACCCTTCATACACTTCCAATCCGTCATCAAGTCTTACCTCTTCTATCTCCAAATACAACTTGAAATCTTTTACTTTCGTGGTCATTATACCACTTGGACTGTTGGCCTTTTAACATTTTTTTTTAATTGGTGACTTGTAGCATCTGGTTATTTATTTTACTGAAATATAATTGACATATAGCATTACATTAGTTTCAGGTGCACATTATAATGATTGTATTAACTGCTGTCAATGTAAGACACATTCAAACCTGTAGAGAGTTTTATGAGTTTATTTGAGGTACCTAGAGCAATAAAAGTCATACAAAAAGAAAGTGGAATGGTGGTTTCCAGGGGCTAGGAGGGTGGGAGAAAGGGGAGTTGTTGTTTAATAATACAAAGTTTCAGTGATGCAAGATGAAAAATTTCTGGAGATTGGTTGCACAACATTGTGAATATACTTAATACTGAACTGTATACTAAATGGATGATTAGGATGATTAATTTTGTTATGTGTATTTTACCACAATTAAGAAATAGAGATGGAGGGGTGTAGGGGGAAAAAAAAGACCAATATGGATGAAAAAGTGGCCACATACCAAACCTGACAAGCTCAGGCATGGCAGGCCTTACAAATTCGGAGACCTTATGTGGTTACTTAATCCTATGTGGTTGCCTAAATTAAAACTTCCTAACTAAAAGTAAGTCGTGGCAAGGTAGCCGTGTCCTAGGCCAGGATCTTCCTTGACAAAGTCAATCTTTACCATAACTGAGCCTGTCTACTGTCTTTTTGCATCTAGGATAACATAACTTTGGAATGTCAGAATAATCCCCTTTTCCAGACCCCCTCAGGCCACAATCTTCCACCAGAGCAGGAGAACATGGATCCCCTCATTGTTAACTCGTTCCCCACATAACATCTCTATGTGCTATAAATATTGTTAACTACCCTGTACCCACCAATGTAAAAGAAGTATTTGTCTCCGTTTTACACTTTATCCAATCTCAGAGATTTCTCAGCTTTGCTTTCTCCCACCTCCCTAATCTACCACCAGCGAATTTCATGTAACCCTCCTTATGCCTCCTCCTAATTTCATGTAACCCTCCTTATGCCTCCTCCTTTGATTGTAACATAAAATAAACTGCAAAACTGCCATTCTCCTGAGCATTTGCTCAACCCGTTGAGATTTTGCTTCCCAGCAATTGTCAGTTTGGCTCAAATAAACTCATGAATTCTCTACAGGTTTGGACGTTTCTTACATTGACACCAGTTAATACAATCATAATGTGCACCTGAAACTAATGTAATGTTATATGTCAGTTATAGTTCAGTAAAATAGCAAAATGCTACAAGTCACAATCCTGAAAAAAAAACCACACAAAAAAACCCCAGTTAAAAGGCCAACAGTCCAAGTGAAGATGAGATGGTAGTTTCTATTTGAGTGGTATAATGACCATGTGAGTAAAAGAATTCAAGCTGTATTTGGAGATAGAAGAGACAAGACTTGATGAATTGGAAGTGTATGAAGGGTGAGGAAGGAGTCAGACATGACACCTATCTGGCTTTTAGCTACTGAGTGAATGGAATCATGTGGTATTTGTCTTTTTGGTGACTGTTTTATTTTACTAAGTGTAATGTCCTCAAGGTTCATTCATGTTGTTTCATGTGTCGGTTTCCTTTTGACTGGTAATATCTCATTGAATACATACATGCATATATATATAATATATATATATAATATATATATCACATTTTGTTTATTCATTCACCTATTAATGGACACTTGAGTTGCTTCCACCTTTTAGCTATTATGAATAATGCTGCTATATGAACATGATGTACAGATATCTTTTTGAGTCTCTACTTCCAGGAGTAGCTGGGTCACATGATAATTCTGTTTAATTTTTTGAGGAACTGCCATACTGTTTTCTGTAGTGGCTGTACCATTTCACAGTTACGTAACAGTACACAAAGGTGCTTATTTCTCCACATCCTTACCAATTCTTCCTTTCTTTTTTCCTTCCTTCCTTTCCCTCTTCCCTTTCCTCTTCCCTTCCCTTCCCTTCCCTTCCCTTCCCTTCCCTTCCCTTCCCTTCCCTTCCCTTCCCTTCCCTTCCCTTCCCTTCCCTTCCCTTCCCTTCCCTTCCCTTCCCTTCCCTTCCCTTCCCTTCCCTTCCCTTCCCTTCCCTCCTCCTTTCCTAGTGTTATCTGTGAGGTGTCCTCCATTTCCCCACCTGTTACTGGTGGAAGTGGGCTTCTTGGGGTGCCGTGGGAATAAGAATTTCTGGAGGCCCCCACAGAAGGAAAACTTTATTGGTGTTGTAACATTAAGGGAGTTTCCCTTCAAGGTCCCATCTCCCAACATCTTGCCATGGAAAAAGTTCATTTTGTCTTCAGAGCTAGAATAAAAGTCATTGCCCAGAGTTTCCATTCTATGTTGAAGCACAGTCCAATCCAGTATCTGGCTAGCTTAGCTTATGTTCTCAGCTGCAGTCCATTGCATGTGGGGTCTGCATGACTGTGGGCCATGTGGCTTCTAGGGCCACATGGCAGGCTAGCGCAGGTCAGGTAACAAGAGTGCAAGGAAGCAGGAGCACAGCAAGAGGAACAAGAGAGTGAGAACTTTTTGTTTTGGGGATTTAACTGTGAACTTATCCAGTGAATCCTTCAGGATTTCATGCACTTGCAGTGGCTCCACCCCCTCTAGCCAGTTATCTTTTTCCCAGGTTAGACTGACAAGCAAGCACCTTTCCTACTCAACTCGGACTTCACTACACAAGCATCCATCTCCCTTCCCCCAGTGATTTATAGGAAATAGACTGGTGGTTGGTTCCCCGGGGAGTGTTAAGTTGCAGCTTCCCGGTGAAGCTGCCCAGATGACCAACCTTATTATGTCTGGCCTTCCCTTTGCTTTCTTCCTATTATTAATAGCAGCCATTGTAATGGGTGTGAGGTGATACCTCTTTGTGGTTTTAATTTGCTTTTCCCCAATAAATTGTGATGTTGCGTATCCTGTCATATGCTTTTGGCCACTTGTACATCTTTGGAGAAATGTCTAAGTCCTATGTTTTAAATTGTTTTTGTTGTTGTTGAGTCTTAAGTGGTCTTTTTATTTTACTGTTTTTTTCCGTTTAACTCATTCTTCACAGAGCAGTTAGAGAAATGTTTTTAACATGAAATGTTTGTCATGGTATGCTAACAGCTCTAATAAGCAACAAATCTTAGTGGCTTAAAACAATGGAGGTTTATATTACTTTCTCACATCACAGTCTAGTGTATATATGTGATGGAGTATGAGTGGGGGGATACCTCTGCTCCATGCAGTAACTCAGGGACACTGTTTCCTCTATCCTTTTAAGTCATCACAAGTATCACCATGTGTCTTTTGAGGTTGTCTTGAAAAGAAAAGAGAGTATGGAGGAAGATTTTAGGACCCAGGTTGGAAGTGGCACATACCACTTTTGCCCACATTCTATTGGTCAGACTGAGTCACATGATCCCACCTAATTACAGGAGTGGCTGGGAAATGTAGTAAAGTAGTATGGTAATGAAGGAGAGGAGAACACAAATATTAATGAACAGTCTCTGTCACAGTGTACATTGGATTACACTCTCTTGCTTTAAAAAAAACACCCTTTAATGACTTACTATACATAGAATAAAATTGGCTTCTATCTGTTCTTACCTTACTTTGTACCACTTTCCCCCTTACTATTCTCAAGGCCCATGAGATTAGATCATATCCCATAACATGCCAAACTTTTCCCTTCCTAGAATCGACTGCGTGTTTTGTAATTTCCTTTGCTTAGAGCACTCTCTACATGACTGCCTCCTTTTCTTCTTAAAGTGTCAGCTTAAAATCCATGTTGAACTAAAATCTCTACCTAAAGTAGCCCTCCTATTCTCTGTCGTTTATGATAGCACTGTGTTTATATTTATCACAGTCTATAATTATTTTATTTGAGAAAAATTTTGTTTGGGTTACCTGTGTCCTCTGCTAGAAAGAGATATCTTTCTCACTGTTCTGTCCCTGCAGTACCCGGCCAATGCTTATTTAGCACACTGATCTTTCAGTGAGTATGTTGTACAGATGAATGATTTATTTTATTTTATTTTTTTATCTTCACCCGAGGACATTTTTGCATTTATCTTCAGATAGAGCTGGAGGGAGAGAGAGAGAGAAACAGCGATGTGAGAGAGACACACCGAGTGGTTGCCACCCACACGACCCCAGTCGGGCCGGGGACAAACTGCAACCGAGGTACGTGCCCTTAGTGGGAACCAAACCCAGGACTCTGTGGTCCGTGGGCCAATGCTCTAACTGCTGAGCCAAACCGGCCAGGGCCAGATGAATGATTTATACAGAAAAGACTATAAAGTGGGAGACTGGAATGAATTATAACCAAGAGCTCTTATAATTTAGGTGACTTGCTAAGGGCTTGGGTTTTAGTGGTGGCAGTGTCAATGGAACAGAAAAAGATGAATGAGAGATATTTCAAAGGCAAAACCTACACAAATTACTGTGTGACTTAATGGGGGAGTCTGGGTAAATGGGGTGATAGTGGTTTGTAATGAACAGAGATTAGTAAAGAGGATGGAAGAGTTGGCTTTTTGGAGATAATGACAAATTGAGAATGATACATGTTGAGTTTGAAGCGATAGTAAGGCTTTAAAGTAGAAATGTTGAGGAATGATAGCTTCTATTAGAGAACACAATTGGACTTACAGATTTGACAGTCAACTGGCCAAAGGTAATAAGATGAAGGCATAAAAATGGATGATCTGCCCTGGCTGGTTTGGCTCGGAGGTTAGAGCATCGGCCTGCAGACCAGGGAGTCCCGGATTCGACTCCCGCTAAGGGCACATACCTCGGTTGCAGTTTGTCCCCGGCCCGGTTGGGGTCGTGTGGGTAGCAACCACTCGATGTGTCTTTCTCACATCGATGTTTTTCTCTCTCTCTTCCTCCCTTTCTCCCTCCTGCTCTATCTGAAGATAAATGCAAAAAAAAAAAAAAAAATGTCCTCGAGTGAGGATTAAAACAACAACAAAAAATGGATGATCTATTGAGAGAGAGTGTATAGAGAAGAGTGGATAGCTGAAGAGGAGAAAAAAGAGCTAGAAATGGAAACCAAGAGTAGGTGGCAAAAGAGGAGGAGAACCAACTTAATACAAGGTTAAGGAAACCAGCAAAGAATTTAGGAAAAAGGGACGGTTAGCTTGATTGCCTCTAGTGTAGCTATTCCTTGTGATATGCGTTGGAGGTTCTGAAATGTTACCTTCCGAGAAAGTTATAAAATGGTGGTATTAGTATCTGTTCATAAGGTTGCTGTGGGAATTACTAACATATTGTACTAAAAGTACTTAGCATACTTGCACTATGTATTAAGTGTCCAGTAAACATTTCTGAAGTGAAATACAATGAGCTAATGCAGTTTGGCATCAAGGAGAAATTAAGTTAAGCAATAAGAAGTTTATAGAAGGAGAAAAGGCATGTGGGCTTGTAGCAACTTTTCTTTAGAGATACAGTCTTTTTTAATGTTACAGTAAGTTAGAATTGAACTAAAAGCCTACATAGAGATAACATTTGTGAATTTATTTTAAAATGTTTTTATTAGGAATTTTCTGATCTGAAAGTGTACACAATTATACCAGTACAAAGGCAGTTCATCTGTTTATGCTTTTTAACCACATCCTTTTACTGCATCTTATTCTGGAAACATTTATAATGCAGGTGCCCCTTTGAAAGACATTGCCCTTTAAAATAGTTTGAGAGTAAATTCTTATTTAACATTGAAAGGAAATGAGAGTATATTTAAAATGTATACTTTCATAGGTCAAGTTGTACTAATACCAAATTTTTAGAGCATCTGACTTTTTTGGTAGTGGAACCTGGTTATGGATAGTATAGAGAAATTCCAGTTCTTCTTTGTTGCTGCCATAGGATTCTATCTCCAGATAAACACTTAAGAGAGTTATCAGCACAAGGGAAAGCAGGAGCTTTCTTGTATTCCTTCACATTCTCATCTTTTTAAAGTTTGTTCATCTTTGTTCAAGGCACTTCAGTGGGTTAGCTGGGTAGAGTTTGAAACTGTCGCATAGCTTGCATAAGCCATTTTAAAAATCTTAACATGCCCTGGCCAGTTTGGCTCATAGAGCGTTGGCCCACAGAGTCCCAGGTTCGATTCCCGCTAAGGGCACGAACCTGGGTTGCAGTTCGTCCCCAGCCCCGGTTGGGGTTGTGCGGGTGGCAACCAGTCGATGTGTCTCTCTTACGTTGATGTTTCTCTCTCTCCTCCTCCCTCTCTCCCTTCTGCTCTATCTGAAAATAAATGCAAATCGGGTGAGGATAAAATAAATAAATAAATAAATAAATAAATAAATAAATAAATAAATAAATAAATAACTTAACATGTATTACAATGGAAAAAAGTAAAATTATTATTGTTTTTCTCATGATTAATAGCAGCCTAAGTAAGAATAGTTTGGAATAGCCCAGCCGGTGTGGCTCGGTGGTTGAGTGTGGACCATTGCACCAAGAGGTCGCCAGTTTGATTCCTGGTCGGGGCACATGCCCAGGTTGTGGGCCAAATCCCCATTGAGGGGCATGCAGGAGGTGACCAATCGATGTTCTCTCTCATCGATGTTTCTCTCTCTCTCTCCCTCTCCCTTCCTCGCTCTCTAAAACCAATAAAGAAAAAAAATTTTTTTTAATTAAAAAAAAAAGAATAGTTTGGAATAAAGGATAAGGGAAAAAGGCAGGTAGGTAGGTAAGGAAAGAAGTGTTTGAAAATGAAGGAAGGAGGAAGGCAAGTTGTTGAGATAATTGGTGAAAAGAGCTGTTTAAAGTTTATTTCCATTTGCCTTGGTTTTCAACTTGAAGTGAATTAGCACTTGAAAATTGCTCTGTCAGTAGCATAATTGGTGACTTTTAGGTTATTTGCTACCTGAAACAAACATAACTTTCTTATCATGAAATTCAGATATAACTACTAATTGAATTTATATTTCCATACAACTGGTGGTGGAATTTTTACTATTAAGTAGGAGTAGGGAAGGACAGTTGTGTAGCAGATGCTGTATTAAGTGTTTTACATATTATTTTGTTTGATTGTCACAACAACCCTGTAGGTAGGTGTTACCAAAGCACAGAAAGGTTAAGTACCTTGCTCAGTGTCACACACAAAGCAGCAGAGTAAGAATTCAAACTGTCCCGTTGCTATTATAGTTGCCTTTTATTCATCCCTTTGCTTCATTTTACAATTCCATTCAGTCACGAAGTCTTGTTGTCTTAAAAAAACAAAAAACAAAAACCCTGGCCGGTTTGGCTCAGCGGTTAGAGCGTTGGCCTGCGGACAAGGGAGTCCCGGGTTCGGTTCCCGCTAAGGGCACGTACCTCGGTTGCAGTTTGTCCCTGGCCCTGGTTGGAGTCGTGTGGGTGGCAACCAGTCGATGTGTCTCTCTTGCATCGATGTTTCTCTCTCTCTCTTCCCCCGTCTTCCTCCCACTCTGTCTGAAGACAAATGCAAAAAAAAATGTCCTCGGGTGAGGATTAAAAAAAAAAAAGCTTTATTGAGATATAATTCACATAGCATATAATTGTCCCATTTAAAGTATATAATTCAGTGGCTTTTAGTATTTTCACAGAGTGTTGCAACCATCACCAAAATTTAGAACATTTACATCACTCTAAAAAGAAACTCCACTCTTGTTAGTCATCACCCTTTAACATCCCCCATCTGCCATCCTACAACCATTAATCTACTTTATGTCATTATAGATGGGCTCATTCTGGACATTTCATATAAGTAGAATCATACAATATTTGTCCTTTTGTGATTGGCTTATTTCACTTAGCATACTGTCTGTATGGTTTATTTTGTAATGTGTCAGAATTTCCTTTTGAAGGCTGGTAATACTCCACTGATTATATATTTCATATTTACCATTTATTTTTTTATGGACACTTTGGTGGCCTCTGCTTTTTGGCTATTGTGAATATTGCCGCTATGAATTTAGGTGTGCAAATATCCATTCAGGACTCTGCTTTCATTTCTTTTGGGTATGTACCTAGAAGTAGAATTGCTAAATCATATGGTAATTTTATTTTAAAAATTTTGAGGAACCACCTAACTGTTTTTCCAAGGTGGCTGGACCACTTTACATTTACCACCACTGCTCAAGGGTTCTGCTTTCTCTATGTCTTCCCCAGTACTTGTTATTTTCTGTTTTTTTTAAATTAGCTATCCTAATTGAGTATGAGGTGGTATCTTATTATGATTTTGAGTTGCATTTTTTAACAATAGTGATGTTGAGCATCTTTTCTTGTGTTTCTTGGCCAGTTGTATATCTTATTTGGAGAAATGTCTATTCAGGTCCTTTGTGCATTTTTAAATTGGGTTATTTGTTTTTTGTTGTTTTGTTGTAAGGGTTCTTTATATATTCTGGATATCAGTCTCTTATTAGAAATATTACTTGCAAATATCTCACATTTCATGATTGTGTTCTTTGATGCACAAAAGAGTTTAATTTTTTGTTGTTGTTGTTGTTAGTCCTTGCTTGAGGATATTTTTTCCATTGATTTTTAGAGAGAGTAGAAAGGAAAGAGAGAGGGAGGGAGAGAGAGGGAGAGAGAAGGAGAGACATAGAGAGACTTCGATTGGTTGCCTCCCTTGTGCACCCTGACCAGGCTGGGATGGAGCCTGCAACCTAGGTACATGTCCTTGACGGGGAATCAAACCCATGACCCTTCGGTGCGTGGGCAATGCTCTAAGCACGGAGCCACATTGGCCAGGGCCAAAAGAGTTTAATTTTGATGAAATCCAGTTTATCTGTTTTTTCTTTTGTTGCCTGTGCTTTTGGTGTCATCTAAGAAATCATTGCCAAACCCAATGCCATGAAGCTTTTGCCCTGTTTTTTCCTAAGAGTTTTAGCTCTTATTTTAGATCTTTGATTCATTTTAGGGTTTTTTGTTTGTTTGATTTTTGTTTTGCTTATGGTGTAATGTATAGGTTCAATTTTATTTTATGTTTTTATATGAATATATGTTTTAATTTCTCTTGATATATTACTGGGAATGGAATTCCTGGGTTAAATGGTAACTATGTTTGACCTTTTGAAGAACTGTTGAACTGTTTTCCAAAGTGGCTATATCGTTTTACATTCCCATCCGCAATGTATGAAGGTTTTAATTTTTCCATGGCTTTTTGAATCCAGACCATATTATCTTCTGACTGGCTTATTTCAACAGTTTCCTTGGCTGGCCTCTTTAGTGATAATCTCACTACTCTGCCTTTCTGCTATCCCCTTTCACCAATCCATAGTGCTGTTTATTGTGTCATAAAAGTTTATAGCTGAAAGGAACTATAGATAATAATGGAAGTCAAGCCATTCATTTTACAATTGCTAAAACTTAGAGAAGAGATTTGACCCAAAGTTATACAGTGATAGTATCAAGACTAGATACCCTACTACGTATAGAGTGTCCCCCAAAAATGTATACATACTTTGAATAATTATAATTTCCAATAGGTTAAATATGAAAAGAAAGAAACATCAATCGAATTATTAGCTTTTAAGTGTATACATTTTTTGAGGAGACCTTGTATATAGCTTTCATTTTGTTAAGTCAGCGTGTTATCCTTTTCTGTATCTAAAACTTTCTACCTGTTTTTCTTAACCAGTTATCCTCCTCATCTTCTCCCCTAAAGTACAATCTAAAAGCAAGCAAGGAGTTGTGTGCAGGTAATTTATTTGGCTGATGATTTTAGGGAACAAGAGCAAGGGGCTAGAATGAATGAAACAAGAAAAGAAGAAAAGCCAATAGAATAATGTGTTACTGAGTTACTGCTGTTGCAACTAGGGCTCAATTCTGTGGGAACTTCTGAGGATCTAGCTACTCTCACATTGTCTACCTATGGATGGACAGGAGTAAACCATTATCATCTGCTTTTGTTCTCCTATCAGTTGACAGTTTTCCCAGGATGGTATAAATTATTTCTCCTTCTCTCCCCTACTTTTGGCTGTACATAAGAGCCTGCCAATAGTGTTCTCAGTATCTCACTTCATTGCCTCAGGAATTCCAGGGCAGAAAGTAAAAGAATCAGTGAGTACTATGGGGAAAGTAAGTCAAACCTACTTGGAGCCATTAGCCTAAGTTATGATTAGCATGGTAGGCAGAATGATGGTCTTCCAAAGATGTCTACATTCTAGTCCTCTAAATTTGTGAATATGTTATCTTGCATGGCAAAAGGAACTTTGCAGATTTTCCTGGATTATCGATGGGCCCAAGTGTAATCACAAGGAGTTTTATAAAGGGAGGCAGGAATGTAAATCCAAGAAAGACAAGTGGCAATGGAAGGCATAGGTCACAATGATATGGCCAGGAGCTATGGAATTAGACATAAAATGGATTTCCTGCTAGAGCCTCCTGAGGGAATGCAGACTTTGATTTCAGCTCTGTAAAACCTGTTTCGACCTTCTTATCTCCAAAACTTTAAGATAACAGATTTGGCCCGGCTGGTGTGGCTGAGTGGTTGAGCATCAACCCATGCACCAAGAGGTTGCTGGTTTGATTCCCGGTCAGGGCATATGCCCAGGTTGTGGGCCAGATCCCCAGTGGGCGGCAGGCAGGAGGAGGCCATTCGATGTTCTCTCTCATCCATGTTTCTCTCTCTCTCTCTAAATTAATAAATAAATAAAAAATTAAGATGACAAATTTGTGGTTTTTAAAATTAATTTATTTTCCAATTACAGTCAAATTTGTGTTGTAAGCCACTAAATTTGTGGCAATTTGTTACACAGCAGTAAGTAGGAAACTAATACAGCTAGAATCAAAGGAGAGGGCAACAGCAATATGTAGATTTTATCAGATATTTCTTATATTTCATCTTAATGACTTGAGATGTGGGGGTTGACTGAGTAGAGTTCATTGATCTAGATAACTGGATTGATAATGGTACTATTTACTGAATTATAAAACACAGAAGCAGAAACTGCAGGGAAAGTTAGTTAAGTGTGTGTGGTGCCTATGGAGTAGACAAGCACAATGCTTTACAATTTAGAAAGCATTTTTATACCTAAGAATTTTAAGTAATAGTGTGCTGGTTTCCTGTAACTCCAGTAGGTCCTATCATATGCATAGGCCAAAAGGATAATGGGACACACAGTGAACTTTAATAGGGCTAAGTGGTAAAGTCCTAAATCTTTTTTTGAGTAAAAATTACATAAGCACATGGAAGGCATGAGGAGGAATTAGAATTAAGTGCAGCAGTTAATGTGAAAAATACTCATGTTATGGTTAAAATCATGTTAAATACGTCTGGGATTTCAGGTGACTGCAGTTTGGTGTGTGTCAGAATATGGTTTCCAAAAGTGATGCCAAAATCTAAACCTTATTTATACTGTACAGTATGGGGAAATGGTAGTTCCACTGTTCCCTGTGCTATGTGTATTCTTTTGGGAATATGTACAACTTGGTGTGACACTTTTAAGAGAGAGGGTAATTAGAGTATAAAAGAATAAGGATTAGAATAGTGGTAATATACAGGGGTTGGCAGAAGTAGGTTTACAGTTGTGAGTACATGAAACAGAGTTTATTCTTACATTATTATTTATTAATTATTTGCTTGTATTACATCTGTAAACCTACTTTTGCTAACCCTAGTTTTGAAAAACACAATACAAATCTGATTTTGTTTAGTACAGAAAACTTAGATCATAGTTTTGGCACTCAGAAGAGACTTTTTGATTTTATCTGATTCAGTTTCCTTATTTTGCAGATAAGAATATGGAGTTTCAGGGAGGTTGATAGGACATTCCCTGAGTCATAGTTAATGGCAGATCAGTGTCTAGTACCCAAGTATGTAGTTAAGAAAGTAAACTTAATGTATCATAGCATATTTTATTTATAGGGGCATTAAAGCAGGGCTTCGACTACGGTGAGGCAAGCAAGTTGCTTAGGTTACAAACTTGAAGGAAGCATTCACTCCTAGGTGCAGACTCTTGCAAGTAATATATGAACATGGTTTAAAATGTCAAATAGTGTTAAGAGGCACCTCAGTTCTCCAGATTAGGGATAGTTGGAGGAAGCTAGATGCAGTGATGATAGAAGAGAATTATTCTTTAAGACCCAGCCCTGTGTGTGCAGTAATCAGACAGTTTGCAGGAAGCTATGGAGCATTGCTTCACTTTATGTAAGAATAATGTAGGGTGTTCTGTTCTCAGGCCTGACTGTTCCTATTCTTTTTCCCTTGAATCAAATCTCAGAGACTATTGATTTTCCTCTGTGCTTTTCAAGCTGTTTTCACCTACACAGCTCCTTGGAGGTTCTCTGAATCTTGGCTGAAGAGTTAGAGAAACTAGACAATTCTCTCACTTCCTCTACCTTATAGTCCACAGAGTCAGACCTGCAAGCAATTTAGAGATTAAAGTAACAGAAATGAGAGATAATCCTGTCTTTGTCTTTTACTATCTTGGCCTTTGGTCTCTAGTTTCTGATTCCCAATTGTTTTTGAGGGTAGAGTCACCTAGTTCAGCTCCATTCCCGTTAGGTAGAGGACAGTTTCTTTATGAAGGTTCTTTTCCTCAGCACTTAGGGGTTAGAGGCAGTGTAGGCTAAGTAAAATCCATACTACCATGTCTCAGAAGATAATTTGTATTTCCCAGTATCTCCAGGATGGATGACATATGGAGTGGACAAGTTTTCCTTCAAGTATTAGTGGTTCCCTTTTTGGCATTACCCTATGTGAGGAGAATAAAACTAGAATGCACAGCCTCTGTCTTAGAACTAAAAGGTATAAACTTGTTATGCTGCTTCCCTGGATCTGCCCTGTTTTATGCCTGATACCTGGCTTGCCTCCTTAGGACTATTATGTGTTTTTTGTTCTTTAGGCATTTGGAGTTTAAGACCAGCCATTTGTTTTTCGTATTACATTTTAAAATAGGTGGATTCTGAAAGCTAAGACTTTATAAAGTGAAAAGACAGGTGGTTTTATTGGTCCAGTCAGAGGTAGTTAAATATATAAACAGTAGCAGCACATTGAACCTAATTTACAGATGCAATTAGCATAGGTTGTGATGCTAATGGGAGCAAAATACGTTTAAAACAAGTCAGCATTACAGGTAAAATAATATTAGCAAACAAATAGAACTTTTTCACTAGCCTATAAGCTCTTCTGTGACAGCTTTAGCTTTATGTGCTGGGTAGCTCATACTGTGCCTGGCATGTGGAAGGACCTCAAGATAACTGGTAAACATGTTTCTAAGTGAAAGCTTGGTAAAAATCAGTGATTTGGTAGTGTTCAGTGTTAGCTGTCATCAAATCCATCTCAAAGTGTTTACACACACACACACACACACACACACACACACGGTTGTTAAATTTGGAAATATCAGTACTTGCTAGTGTTATGGTTTCCTTAATCTCCATCTAGCTTTTTGCCTTTAAATGTGATAGTCTTTTTTCAGTCGGTTCAGGTGTCTATTATCATCTTATACATTGGATTATTTGTTTTTGTTTTAACAGAATGGCAATTTTTGGTTTAGGAAATGAAAAACCCAGGAATTGATTCTGGATTGAGGATTGATTAGATTTGGAGGCTTGGAAAAAATGGAATCTAATCTCTTCACCTCTCAGCTTCATTACCAGATTCCACGTGGTGACATTTACTAAAAATCTATATGTTCTCAGGTTAAGTCTGTTAGAAAAAAGAGACAGTGCCTTCTTAGTATCCCTTATAGATATCTAGGAGTCTTTCTGAATGAACAACATGATTTTTAAGCCCATTCTTGAACTAATCATAAGAATTAAGGGAATTTAATATTCTGATTGGCCACACATGAATTGCATATACACGGTAGGGATGGAGAGGATAGTTTCTCAGAAGGAAGTTGAGATACTGTTACAAAAAGAAGAGAGAATGGATGCTGGTACAGCTTACTAATCAGCTGTTTAGTTTGATTGACTTAATTTTTTATTTTTAAGGGATGAATAAGGTTATCTAAATTAATTTTTTAAATAAAGTAATATCTGAACATAGTTTAAAATATCATACAGTGCTGTCTGGTATTTTCAGAACCAGCTAAAAGAGTTTATAAAGTGATTACCTCTTGAGGCAAGGGGTGGAAAAAGGAGAGGAGAGCAGAGGACTGTTACTTTTGTTATAGGCCTCTTTTAAACTATGTTCATATATACTTTGATAAATAAAAATATATATTGTCTCTTGATTCATTAATTTTAGACATTTACCTAATACTATTAAGGTAAATGAGGACATTTATTTTTTTAACCTATCTCTCAGCCTTATTGTTTTGATAAAATGATATATTCATTGTCATTGTTTTTGTTTTTGTGACCATATATAACTGTGTACATATTGTTTATAGCTGACCCACCTCCTATAATTAAATTTTTCTTGTATAACTTATTTTTTCTTGATAGTTATAGGAAATTTATAAGGTCTCATTTAAAATTTTCCTTGGGTTTATAGCTAAGCCTTCCCATACTCCCTCACAGTTCTATAAAATTCATATCTGCGTAATTTTCACATAGTCATATCAGATAATATGTCATTTTCTTTTTTCCCCCCAATTTTTATTAATTTATTTTTGTTACAGATGTTTCTCCCTTTCCCCCCCTAGATCCCCTTACGTCGTTTTCTTTTTTCCCCTGGATAATTTATTTGGATGATTTATTCTAGACCTGCTTCAAAGCTATTTTACTTTTGCGGATATCCTGGACATTTCTTTTGCCTTTCTTTATTGGTTTCCCTGCTTCCTAGATCCTGTGTCTTCCACTCTCTTGCTTTACTCCTTTGTTTCCTAAGTAAGGGTGTATTGGAATTAAATATTTTGAGAATACATATCTGAAAATGACTTTATTCTTCTCCCATTCTTAATTGATAGTTTTGTTGTCAGTGGGAAACAGGCTTTTCCACGGTAACACGAGAAAAGCATTTCAAGGATCCATGCACTGGTGATTGTGATGTGGCAAGGTGATTTATTTGTGATGCAATGTCAAAAGAGTTCTGGCTTTCCAATGTCCCATTTCCCTCCATTCCATGGAAAAAGTCCAACTGTGTCTTCAGCAGGGCCAAAGCTAAGACCAATGCCCAGAGTTTCAGCTTCGTAGTCCTTTGGGGCCTGTGTGGCCTTCTGATGGCTCCAGGTGGCTTCCAGACCTGTACGATCACCTGCTCCCAGGATGGAGAGAACACGAACACAGGAGGCATGTGCAGGGTCCCAAGCAAGAGAGAGAGAGAGAAAGAGAGAGTGCTACTTTGTTTTAACCAGGAGCTTTTAAAAAATAGCCAATCAGCTTCTCAAATTTTTGTGGGCTTCTGATGGAGTCCACCTTCTGACAAATTATCCCTTTCTCAGGTTAGACTGACAGTCCTCTAGGGTCAAGCATGACCCCTGTGCCTTTTTTTCTTTTCTTTATTGATTTTAGAGAGATAGGAAGGGAGAGGGAGAGAGAGATAGAAACATGGATGAGAGAGAACATCGATTGGCCGCCTCCTGCATGCTCCCCACTGGGAATCTGGCCCACAACCTGGGCATGTGCCCTGACCGGGAATCGAACCGGTGACCTCTTGGTACCTGGGTCGATGCTCAACCACTGAGCCACACCAGCTGGGTCCCCTGTGCCTTTTTTACTTTACTGCACATGTGTTTACTTCCCCCTTTGTTCTATCCCTTACCCTGTGGTCTGCGGGGAATAGACTGGTAGTTCCCTGGGGGGAGTGTGAAGCTGTAGCTTCTTGGTGAAGCAAACAGACCTGTTTCCCAGCTGAATATGCTAAAAAATGTCTGACTCTCCCTTTGCTTCCTTTCATTAATATCTAGCTAAGGACAGTACCAGTTTGGCTGTATATAAGGGAGTTATATATAGTTTAATGGGTATAGAGTTTCAGTTTTGGAAGATGAAAATTGTTCTGGCAGTGGATGGTAGTAATTGTTGCTCAACATTGTAAATGTACTTAATGCCACTGAACTGTACAGTTAAAAATGGTTTGGATGGCAAATTTTATGTGGGTTAGTTAGCTAGGGCTGCCGTAACAAGGTATCACAGACTGAGTGGCTTAAACAACAGAAATTTATTGTTTCAAAATTCTGGAGGCTAAAGTCTAGAGATCAGGTTGTCAGCAGGGTTGTTTCTTCTGAGGCCTCTCCTTGGCTTTGAGGTGGTTGTCTTCTCCCATTGTCTTCATGTGGTCTTTGAACGAGTGTGTCTGTGTCTAAATTGGCTCTTCTTATTTTATCATTTTTTAAAAATCCTCACCTGAAGACATGCTTAGAGGAAGGGGGAGGGGGGGAGGAGAGAGAGAGAGAGAGAGAAAGAGAAAGAGAAAGAGAAAAAGAGAGAAAGAGAAACATCGATTGGTTGCCTTCCCTACATACCCCAACCAGGGACTGAACTAGCAGCCTTTTGGTGCACAGGTCAACGCTCAGCTGAGCCACTCTGGCTGGGCCTAATTGGATCTTTTTAAAAAACATGTATTTTTTTTTTTTTTTTGCGAGAGAGAGAGAGAGAGAGAGAGAGAGAGAGAGAAACATCGATGAGAGAGAGCATCAATTGGCCACCTCCTGCATGCCTCCCACTGGGGATTGGGCCCACAACCCAGGCGTGCCCTGACCAGGAATTGAACCAGTGACCTCTTGGTGCATGGGTCGACACTCAACCACTGAGCCATACCAGCTGGGCACCTTTTTTTTTAATCCTCACCCAAGGATATTTTTCTTTTTATCTTCAGATAGAGTGGGAGGGAGAAAGAGAGAGCAAGAGAGAAATATTGATGTGAGAGAGAGACATTGATTGGCTACCTCCCCGCACAACCTCAACCAAGGCTGGGATGAACCACAGTCGAGGTATGTGCCCTTGACTGGAATCAAACCTGTGACTCCTTGGTCCGCGGCCGACGCTCCAACCGGCCAGGGCACTAATTGGCTCTTACAATGACACTAGTCATACTGGATTAGGGTCTTTCCTAGTGACCTTATTTTACCTTAATTACTTCTTTAAAGACCCTATCTCCAAATTTAGTCACAGTCTGAGGTCCTGGAGGATGGGACTTTAGCATCTGAATTTTGGGGGTAGGTGTGGAATTTAGCCCGTAACAGGTATTTTACCACAATTTAAAAAATACACATAAGGGAATATAGTTAATAATATTGTAATAACTGTATGGTGTCAGATGGGTACTAGACTTATTGTGACTTTTGTTACTAGCCCTCTTAGCACTTTGTGGCATTTTAATTCAGAGAGGATAATAAGTAAAATTTTGTGATGCCTGACAAAGTAATCATTAGGGAGTAATGCGTAAGGTGTTAATTAAATAAGTTGTTGAAGAAATAGACTTATAGTTGATATTTTTTGAGAGCAGGATTTTTACCTGATGTGCCTGTGGTTACTTTCAGGCCTTAGCTCAGTGTGCCTCCTAATCATGCATTTTGGTATGCATAGAACTTTTGCCTTTGTCAGTATTTTGTGCTTTCTCATATTGGGGGTGTTTTCAAAGTGATATATCCAAAAGTGAATAGTGTAGGGTGGCATTTTATTTAATCTGTCTTTTAAAATAAAGGCCTTTATTTTAAGTAGCCTTTGTTTTATACTAGCATGTAATTTTTAATTTCCCCATGATGGGATTCTTATCCATGTTGTTTCATTAATAAGAATGTTTAACAGTTAGCACTGGCTGTTCACTCAGCGGTTAGAGCTTTCCCCTTGGACTGAAGGGGGGGGGCACAGGTTTGATTCCTGGTCAAGGGCACAAGGGCACGTACCTTGGTTGCAAGTTCGATTCCTGGCCCTAGTTGGGGTCAGGAGGCAGCCAATCAATGTGTCTCTCTCACATCGGTGGTTCTCCTTCCCTCCCTCCCTTTTACTCTATCTAAAAAAAGGGGAGGGGGAGTGTTTTACAATTAAAATTACTTGACAGAATAGTAAGGGGTTTAATACATTAGATAGAATAAAATCATCTTATAAATTGCCTTGTCTTTTTGCATTACTTATAAAATATTGAAGTTAGTTATTTGGGGATTTTCCCCCCCTTAATTGTTTACTGAGAGATCTGTAGCCCAACCAAACTTCCGGAGTTAGTCACTTGGGTATTGTCACTCTGCTGATTTTTATCAGAAACAGGAAATTGTCAAGTTACATGTCAAAGTACAGCAGACTCTAAAATTGTATTTGTACTAGCACGAGATTTCCCTTTAGAATTTTTTCTATCGTTAGCTGGTTCCTTAGTTTTTCCTCAGAATATAACAACTGGCTTGCTAAAAATGGTGATTTTCATCATACATAGCAAACAGTTTACATATCATACACAATATGATTGGTGAAATGATTTGACAAACTTAGTGTCATTAATATATAGATATACATAATTTGGAAAAGTAGGTTGGGGAAGAACATGTGTTTAGGTGTTTGGCCTGATGTTATTCCAATATTTAGATTAGTAGGATTCCTAAAGTAGACCTTTTAGGGACTCTATAAGGCCAAAACTATTTTCATATACTGGGATGTTAATTTCCATTTTTATTCTGGCATTTCCAGAGGCTACATGAAATGCAGTGATATTTGATAAGATGTCAACATTTGGAAGATCTGCAAAATTTAGTGAATGTGTATTACGTAATGATACAAAATCATACATGAGTAAAAACAGATCCATTTAAAGTGTAAAGACAGACCAATGAATGTTTTCTGCTACATATTTATTTCAGTTTAAATACAGAACGATTCATACTTTTTTGAGTGTGGATGAGATTTGACACATAGTTATATAAATACTACTACAATCTAAATACAGAACAGTTTCTTCAACTCCCTCACAAGAAAATAATATTTTCTCATGCTGTGTAGTCAAACTCTTACCCCCACCGTTAACTTGTGAGAACTGTTAATCTGTTCTCTGTCCCTATAGTTTTGCCTTTTCCAGAATGTCATACATAGTCTTTTGAGTCTAGCTCAATGAAATTGCTAGGTCATATGCTGAATGTATGTTGAACTTTATAAGAAGCTGCCAAACTGTTACTCATAGTGGCTGTACTACTTTTGCATTCCCACAAGTGATGTATCAGTTCCAGTTGTTCAGCATCCTCATTGGCACCTTGGTACTTTTTAAATTTTTGTTCCCTTCCCTTCCCTATCTCTCTCTCTCTCTCTCTCTCTCTCTCTCCATCTTCATACTCCCATCTCCATCTCCATCTCTATCTCTCCTCTCCTCCCCCCTCTTTCCACCTTTCCTTTTTTCTCCACCTCCCTTCTCTTTGTAAGTCATTTAATAGCTATGTAGTGATATATCATTTTGTGGTTTTAATTTACGTTCCTGTAATGACTAATGACTTTGAGGATCTTTTCATGTGCTTTTATGCCATTCAGATATCTTTTTTGGTGAAATATCTGTTCAAATATTTTTTTTCCATTTAAAAATATTAAATATTTGAATATGTTTCCCCCATGGCTTTGCTGGGTGTAGCTGGAGAAAGCTCTTCCTGGGCTAGAATCACATTCCAGTGGCTCTCCTGGCCTTGGCCCCATAGCTTTGGGTTGAAACCCAGGAAATGGTCTCTTTTGAAATGGAAGAGGCAGCCTTAATTATCTTGTAATCTTTGGGGTTATTCTTTTCTGGCCTTGAAGAATATCTGTGGTCTTATCCTGTAAAATCTAAGAAGACTGTCTGATAATCTTTTTTTTTTTTTTTTTTATCCTCACCCGAGGACATTTTTGCATTTATCTTCAGATAGAGTGGGAGGGAGAAAGGGAGGAAGAGAGAGAAACATTGATGTGAGAGAGACACATCAACTGGTTGCCACCCACACGAGCCCAACTGGGACCGGGGACAAACTGCAACCGAGGTACGTGCCCTTAGTAGGAACTGAACCCAAGTCTCTCTGGTCCGCGTGCTAAGGCTGACAATCTTTCTTTATTCCTTCCTGACTCCTGCCAGTTCAGATTGGCTGTTTTCTGCTGGGGTGGCTGATCCAGTCTGATGTTCACACCCATACCTTAGAGTTCTGTTCTGAACATACTTTCTCATTTATTGCGATATGGATAGGCTGAGAATTTCTAACATATAGATTTAAATTAAATTTGTTTCCCTTTTGATTAACAATTCCATCTTTGTTTCTCTTCTCGAATTTTACTCTAAACATTTGAGAGAAGCCAAGCTGCACCTTGAACACTTTGCTTAAAAATAGCTTCAGCCAAATATCCAATTTTATCCTCACAATTCTACCTTCCACAGAGCCCTAGGACATGAACACAATTTAGCTAAGCTCTTTGTTGTTTTATAACAAGGATCACCTTTCTTATGGTTTCTGATAACCTGTTTTCTCATTTCTGTCTGAGACTTTATTAGTATGGCCTTTACCATTCATATTTCAACCAGCGTGTTCTGTTCATGACCACTTAGGTATTTTGTAGGAAGATTGAGACTTTCTCTACAGCTCTCCCCTTCTTCTGAGCCCCCCAGAAGTTGCCCTTAACAGACCTGTGGATGAAGAAAGTAACCTCACAGGGTGATCTGATCATAAACTTCCAACTGGACAGATCTTGGTGGATAATCTACCCCAGGCATATAACTACTACTACTACTTTTTTTTGATCCTTATCCGAGGATATTTTTCCATTGAGTTTTTAGATAGAGTGGGAGGGAGGGAGATAGAGAGAACATCGATGTGAGAGAGACACATAGACTGGTTGTCTCCTGCACAACCCTGACCAGGGTGGGGAATTGAACCTGCAACCCAGGTATGTGCCCTTGACTGGGAATCGAACCCACTACCCTTTGATCCAAGGGCCGACACTCTAACCACTGAGCAAAACTGGCTAGGGCCAGGCATATAACTTCTTTAGTAAAAGGTTAATTTTTGCCTTAAGCAACCCCCTGTCCATTGTTCTTGTGCATCTAAATTAACAGACTTTTAAAATGCCAGAGGAGTACTCTGTTTGTAGACCACTTAGGTATAACCATCCTCAGGAGAGCACATAATCTTGCTAACTATCCTGTAATCCAATATCCACCTTGCTTTCTTCAATCTGTTTAATCTACTTTACATTCCCTCCTTAATTCTAGATTTCATAAAAGAAACTGCAACAGTTGTTCAAGGAAGCATTTTTCTCATTCTGTTGATATATTGCATCCAGGCATATCCTCATTTGGCTCAAATGCATTTTTTTTTAATTTTTTCTGTATTGATACTAGAGAGGGGGAGAGAGAGATAGAAATATCAATGAGAGAGAACATCAATTGGCCGCCTCCCGCATGCCCCCCCCCCCCCCCCCCGGGGATTTAGCTCACAACTTGGGCATGTGCCCTGACCGGGAAGCGAACTGGCAACCTCCCGATACATGGGTCGATGATCAACCACTGTGCCACACTGGCCAGGCTCAAATGCATTTTTTAAAGAATTCACAGGTTTTGACATTCTGATGTTGACGGCATTCACTGTCGGAGAGGAAAAGTTTTACTCTACCCTTCTAGGTTTTTCTGGCCAGTCTAATAATCAAATTGACATGAGACAGATTAGCAGGAGAAAAACAATTTAAAGTTTAAATAATTATGTATACCTCCTGTATACATGTGAGAGACCCAGGAAAACTGTGTAACTCATCAAAATGGTGGAAGCCATCACCTTAAATACCATCTTCAGCTAAAGACAAAAGATATTGGAGATGGGGTATCAGTTAGGGGAGATTACCAGGAAAAGCACTGTAAATAAGAGGAAGATTGTTATGCAGATTTAAGTCCATTCCTTGTCCATTAATACCAGTTTCTAGAGTTTTAGATATCCACCTCTTTCTGGTACATTTAGGGAGACAGCCTTAAAATGGAAATTTCCGTTTTAAATATCTCTTACAAAGGGTAATTTCTACATGGTTTTCAGAGCTTTTTTTTTCTTTTACGACTACTGTTTCTTAAAAATTAACCAGCTTAAAATAATCCTTATGCCAAAAGATATTTTGTGGTGGCAAATTTTGCTCTTCTACATGGCAATGTAGACTTTTTCTAATATGTACCTCCAGACTCCTAGCCTCTTCTCATTATACAGTTCAGAAGCCACTTCCACTGGTTTAAGTATTTGGTACAACGGTACCCCCACTTCTTGGTATCAGTTTTCTGTCTTAAGTATGTATGGGCTGCTATAACAAAATACCACAGACTGATGTCTTATAAACAGCAGAAATTTATTGCTCACAGGTCTGGAAACTGGAAGTCTGAAATCAGGGTGCCAGCATGGTCTGGTGAGATCCTTCCTTTATATTGATTGTATCTTCATATAGTGGAAGGGGCTAGAGAACTCTGGGATATCTCTCTTTTTTAAAAAAATCTTCACCCAAGTATATGTTTATTGATTTTAGAGAGAGAGAGAGAGAAAGAGAAAGAAACATTGATCGGTTGCCTCCTGCATGCCCCTGACTGGGGATCAAACCTGCAACCTAGGTATGTGCCCTGACCAGGAATGACACTCCAACCAACTGAGCCATCCAGCCTGGGCTCTGGGATCTCTTTTATAAGAGCACTGATCCCATTCATGAGAGCTCCAACCTTATGACCCACTTTCCCAAGGCCCTACCTACTAATACCCGACCTTATGGGGGTTAGGATTTCAACATGAATTTGGAGCAGAGGTTGGGGCACAGACGTTCAGACCATAGCAATAGTATTCTCTTATGTTTTTATTTTATTTTTTTTTTATCCTCACCCGAGGACACTTTTTCATTTTTTTGTTCAGATAGAGTGGGAGGGAGAGAGAGGAAGAGAGAGAGAGAGAGAGAAACATCGACGTGAAAGGGACACATCGAGTGGCTGCCACCCGCACGACCAACCAGGGCTGGGGACAAACTGCAACCGAAGTACATGCCCTTAGCGGGAACCGAACCCGGGTCTCTCTGGACCGCAGGCCGACGCTCTAACCGCTGAGCCAGACTAGCCAGGGCAACCCTTATTTTCTTAATAATTGCCCCTAAGCACAAGAATAATTTAAACTTTATCACATATATGTATGTATAGGGTACAGTACTACCCATGGTTTCAGGCATCCACTGGGGGTCTTGGAACGTATGCCCTGCGAATAAGAGGGCATTACTGTACAGAGACAATCGTTTACTGCATTTCCCAAGAACCAGTCAACTTTTCCCTAAAGTCTCTGGCATAGTTTTCTTTGCATCCCCCATTGGCCTTAAGTGGTTTAATGTGGACAAACCTAGTAAGGGAGAGATTGTCATGGTTGGCTTAGATGGTTCTCAGTCCTGGCTGTAACATTAGAATCGTTTGGATAGCTTTTAAGAATATGAATGCCTGATTAGTCTCTGAAGTAGGGGCTCATGCTCCTATTTGTTTTGTTTTAAAGCTCCATGAGTGATTCTAATATGCAGGGCTTTTGATTAACCCAAATAAACCTTTGAAGCTAGAGTCAATCCCCCAGGTTGCATGGCTAAAATAATAATAGTGAGGTGGCAAATGTAGAAGGATAATTGGGATATTGTTCTGAAAAGAGAAAATGAGTGCTGGGTGTACAACCTATATTGTCATTATACCAACTCATATTTTTGCTAAAAATACTACTTGCCAGATTTCTAGGTAAACTTTAAAATCAGTTTGTCAAGTTTATAAATAAATTGCATTGAGATTTAGGATTAAATCTATAGATTAATTATGGGGGACAGGCTGTTCCCACAGGGAAGGAATCAGTCAGTGCCCAAATATCCCTGAAAAAATCTCCTAACCATTGTCCCAAAAATTCTCATTTATTCTGATTTTTTATTACATCATAGCATTAATTATTTAGACTTTTTATATCTTTTTATTTGGAAGTAATTTCAAACAGAAAAGTTGCAAGAATACAAATTCTTTTATTTTATTTAAAAAAATTACTTAGTTTTTATTATATTAAGAACACTTAGCATGATATCTACCTTCTTACCAATTTTTTTATTTTTTTAATATATTTTTTTATTAATTTATTTTTGTTACAGATGTTTCTCCTTTTTTCCCCATTGAAACCCTTCTCCCCAACCCTCCACCCCTTCCCCAGCTTTGTTGTCCATGTCCATCAGTTATGCATACATGCGTATAAGTTCTGTGGTTTATTTCTTCCCTCCCCCCCACCCCCTCTTCTGAGGGTTGTCAGTCTCTACCCTACTTTCACATCTCTGGGTCTACCCTGTTCCCCAGACTCTTGTGTTTATTATATTCCACAAATGAGTGAGATCATGTGATATTTGTCTTTCTCTGCTTGGCTTTTTTCGCTTAGGATAATACTCTCGAGGTCCCTCCATGTCGTCTCAAAGGATAAGAGATCTTTCTTTCTTACAGCTGCATAGTACTCCATTGTGTATATGTGCCACAGCTTTTTTATCCATTCATCCAGATCTTAGCTATTGTAAATAGTGCTGCTATGAACATGGGGGTACATGTATTCTTTCTGATTGGTGTTTCAGGCTTCTTAGGGTATATTCCTACAAGTGGGATCACTGGGTCAAATGGCAATTCCATTTTTAATTTTTTGAGATAACATCATAGTGTTTTCCACAGTGGCTGCACCAGTCTGCATTCCCACCAGCAGTGTACTAGAGTCCCCTTTTCTCCACACCCTCGCCAACACTTGTTTGACGATTTGTTGATGGCGGCCATTCTGACAGGTGTGAGGTGATACCTCATTGTTGTTTTAATTTGCATCTCTCTGATGATTAGTGATGTTGAGCATTTCTTCATATGTCTCTTGGCCATTTGTATGTCCTGTTTGGAGAGGTGTCTATTTAGTTCCTCTGCCCATTTTTTAATTGGGTTCTTTATCTTCCTTTTGTTGAGTTGTATGAGCACTCTATATATTATATTTTGGAGATTAACCCCTTATCTGATGTATCATTGGCAATTATGCTCTCCCATACAGTGGGTTCCCTTTCCGTTTTGATGGTTGTTTCTTTTGCTGGGCAGAAGCTTTTGAGTTTGATGTAGTCCCATGTGTTCATTTTTTTTGTTTGTTTCTGTTGCCTTAGGTGATGTATCAGTGAAGATTCTGCTGCGTATGATGTCCAAAATTTTGTTGCCTACATTTTCTTCTAGGATTTTTATGGATTCACGAGTCACATTTAAGTCTTTTACCCATTTTGAGTTTATTCTTGTATATGGTGTAAGTTGATGGTCTAGTTTCATTTTTTTGCATGTAGCTGTCCACTTTTCCCAACACCATTTATTAAAGAGGCTGTCTTTGCTCTATTGTATGCTCTTGCTACCTTTGTCAAATATTAGTTGAGTGTAATGTCTTGGGTCAATTTCCGGATTCTCTGTTCTGTTCCACTGGTCTATATGCCTGTTCTTGTGCCAGTACCAGGCTGTTTTGATTATAGTAGCTTTGTAGTATAACCTGATATCCGGTATTGTGATCCCACCTATTTTGTCCTTCTTTTTCAAGATTGCTGTGGCTATTCGGGGTCTTTTTTGGTTCCATATGAACTTTTGGAGTATTTGTGCTAGTTCTGTGAAATATGTCACTGGTATTTTTATGGGGATTGCATTGAATCTATAGATTGCTTTGGGTAATATGGACATTTTAATGATGTTAATTCTTCCAATCCATGAAGAAGGTATGTGCTTCCACTTTTTTATATCTTCCTCTATTTCTTTTTTCAATGTCCTGTAGTTTTCTGCAAATAGGTCCTTTACTTCTTTGGTTAAGTTTATTCCTAGGTATCTTAATTTTTTTGCCGCGATGGTAAATGGGATTGTTTTTTTAGTTTCTCTTTCTGTGAATTCATCATTGGTGTATAAGAATGCCGTCGATTTCTTGATGTTAATTTTGTATCCTGCTACTTTGCCAAATTCATTTATTAAGTCTAGTAGATTTTTGATGGAGTCTTTAGGGTTTTCTATGTAAAATATCATGTCATCTGTGAATAATGACAGTTTCACTTCCTCCTTTCCAATTTGGATTCCTTTTATTTTTTCTTCACATCTGATTGCTGTGGCTAAGGCTTCCAGTACTATGTTAAATAAGAGTGGCAAAAGTGGGCATCCCTGTCTTGTTCCTGTTCTTAAGGGAAATGCTTTTAGTTTTTGCCCATTGAGTATGATGTCGGCTGTAGGTCTTTCATATATGGCCTTTATTGTATCAAGATATGATCTCTCTATTCCCACATTGCTGAGCGTTTTTATCAGAAATGGGTGCTGGATTTTGTCGAATGCTTTTTCAGCATCTATTGATATGATCATGTGGTTTTTATCTTTCATTTTGTTTATGTGGTGTATCACATTTATTGATTTGCGAATATTGAACCAACCTTGCATCCCTGGGATGAATCCCACTTGGTCATGGTGAATAATGTTTTTGATGTATTGCTGGATCCGATTTGCTAGTATTTTGTTTAGGATTTTGGCATCTATGTTCATCAGGGATATTGGCCTGTAGTTTTCTTTCTTTGTAGTGTCTTTTTCTGGTTTTGGAATTAGAATTATGCTGGCCTCATAAAATGAGTTTGGAAGTCTTCCTTCTTCTTGAATTTTTAGAAATAGTTTGAGAAGAATGGGTGTTAGTTCTTCTTTGAATGTTCGGTAAAACTCCCCCGTGAAGCCGTCAGGGCCTGGGCTTTTGTTTGCTGGGAGATTTTGATTACATCTTCAATTTCCTTCGTTGTTATTGGTCTGTTTTCTATCTCTTCCCGGTCCAGTTTTGGGAGACTATGTGTTTCTAGAAATGTGTCCATTTCGCTTAGATTGTCGAATTTGTTGCCATATAAATGCTCATAGTATTTGTTAACGATCCTTTGTATTTCTGTGGTGTCAGTTGTTACTTCTCCTCTTTCGTTTCTGATTTTGTATATTTGGGTTCTCTCTCTCTGTTTCTTGGTGAGTCTAGCTAAGGGTCCATCAATCTTGTTTATCTTTTCAAAAAACCAGCTCTTTTTTTCATTGATCCTTTGAATTGTTTTTCTGGTCTCTATGTCATTTATTTCTGCTCTGATCTTTACTATTTCCTTCCTTCTACTTGCTCTGGGGTTTTCTATTTGTTTGCTGTCTAGTTCTTTAAGTTGTGAGGTTAGAAAGTCTATTAGAAATTTTTCTTGTTTCTTGAGGTAGGCCTGGAGTGCTATGAACTTCCTTCTCAGAACTGCTTTTGCTGCATCCCATAGATTTTGTGTTGTTGGTTTCCAGGATGTTTTTAATTTCTTCCTTGATCTCCTCGGTAACCCATTCATTGTTTAATAACATGCTATTTAGCCTCCATGTCTTCAAATGTCTTTGCATGTTCTTGTTGCATTTGATTTCTAGTTTCATGCCATTGTGATCTGAGAAGATGCTTGATATGATTTCAGTCTTCTTGAACTTGTAGAGACTTTGTTTCCTAACGTGTGGTCTGTCTTTGAAAATGTCCCATGTGGCCCTGGCTGGTTTGGCTCAGCGGTTAGAGCGTCGGCCTGCAGTACAGAGAGACTTGGGTTTGGTTCCCGCTAAGGGCATGTACCTCGGTTGCAGTTTGTCCCTGGCCCTCGTTGGTCGTGCGGGTTGCAGCCACTCGATGTGTCCCTTTCATGTCAATGTTTCTCTCTCTCTCTCTCTCTCTCTCTCTCTCTCTCTCTCTCTTCCTCTCTCTCCCTCCCACTCTATGTGAACAAAAAATGAAAAAATGTCCTCAGGTGAGGATAAAAAAAAAGAAAATGTCCCATGTGCACTTGAGAAGAATGTGAATTCTGTACTTTTGGGGTGTAATTCTCTGTAAATATCTATTAAATCCATTTGGTCTAGTGCTTCATTTAGTCTCTGTTTCCTTGTTAATTTTTTGTCTAGAGGATCTATCCAGTGATGTCAGCGGGGTGTTGAAGTCCCCTGCTATGATTGTATTGCTGTCGATTTCTCCTTTGAAGTCCTCCAGAAGATTTTTAATGTATTTTGGTGCTCCTATATTGGGTGCATATGTGTTTACCGAGGTTATGTCTTCCTGTTGGATAGATCCTTTCAATATTATGTCGTGACCTTCTTTGTCTCTAGTTATGGTCTTCATTTTGAAATCTATTTTATCGGATATGAGTATTGGTACTCCAACTTTTTTTTCCTTTCTGTTTGCTTGGAAGATTTTTTTCTATCCCTTCACTTTCAGCCTATGTGAGTCTTTTGTTGTGAGGTGGGTCTCTTGTAAACAACATATATATGGGTCATGCTTTCTTATCCAATCTGCTATTCTGTGTCTTTTGATCGGGGCGTTCAGTCCATTTACATTTAAGGTGATTATTGATATGTACTTATTTATTGCCATTTTTGTTTAGTGTGGTTCTGTTTTCCTTTCTATTCTACTAATTACAGCAGTCCTTTTTAACATTTCTTGCAGTGCTCGTTTGGTGCTAATGTATTCCCTTAGCCTTTTTTTTTTTGGTCTGGGAAGCTCTTTATTTGACCTTCTATGTTGAATGATAGCCTTGCTGGATAAAGTAGTCTTGGATTCAGATCCTTGTTTTTCATGACCTTGATTATTTCATGCCATTTCCTTCTGGCCTGTAGTGTTTCTATTGAGAAGTCAGCTGACCGCCTTATGGGGGTTCCTTTGTAGGTAACCTGTTGCTTAGCTCTTGCTGCTTTTAGGATTCTCTGTCTTTAATTTTTGGCATTTTAATTACTATGTGTCTTGGGGTGGGCCTGTTGGGGTTCTTCTTACTTGGGACTCTCTGTGCTTCTTGAACTTGAATGCCTTCTTCCTCACCAAATTAGGGAAATTTTTTGTCACTATTTCTTCAAATATATTCTCTAACCCTTTCTCATTTTCTTCTTCGGGGACTCCTATGATGCGAATATTATTATGTTTCCAGTTGTCCCACAGTTCTCTTAAGCTGTCTTCCTGTTTTTTCATTGTTTTTTCCTTTTGGTTTTCTGATTGGTTGATTTTTTTTCTACCCTGTCTTCTAATTCACCGATCCGGTCCTCAGCTTCTTCTACTCTGCTGTTTAGTCCTTCCAATGTGTTCTTCATTTCTGCTATGTCATTCTTCATTTCCAATTGGTTTATTTTCAATATTTCTATGTCTTTGCTCATGGTGTTGATATCCTTACACATGCTGTTGAGCTTCCTCAAGATCGTGGCTCTGAATTCTAGTTCTGTTAACTTTCTTAACTCCATTTCATTTATCTCATCTTCGGTGGAGGTCTCTTGTTCTTTCATTTGGCATCTGTTTCTTTGTTTTACCATTTTTGCTATCTCAGTGGTTTTTGGAGCCTGCCAAATTTTCCCTGTGGATGTTGGTGTTCTGCTGTTTGTGGCTCCCTTTACTGGGTTTGGATGAGCGTGGGAGGACCCACGTTATACACCACTGTGGAGTCTTACTTTCCTGAGTAGATTTGCAAGCCCAGAAAAGGTTCAGTTATCCTCTAGCTTTTTGCCTAGAGGCTATTAGTCCCGGTTACTTGAAGAGCCTTGGGTTCTCAGTTGAATGGAAACCTCCCTCAGGTGTTCAGCGTGGGAGGATTTCCCAAGGGTGGGGCAGATGCTGGTAGGTAATGAGCCTCAATTTGCATTTCAATGGCCCACCTGGGTGTGGCTGGATCTCTGAGGGAGGGGCTGCCGCCTCTCCCCAGAGCCCTGGGAAGGAGTAAGATGTCCACCGTCCTGCATGGCCGCAACTCAGCAAAAGCTCTAGCACCCTCCAAATCCCGAGTGTCCCCACACAGTTCCAGTCCAGTCTGCTCTCCCTCTGCCAGAGCCCAAGGTGAGTGGCTCCGGCTATTTTAGCGCTCTGTCCCGGCCCTCTGCGCTGTGGAGCTGGCTTGGGCTTTCACCCCGAGGGCGGTGCTCACAGCTAAGACTGCTGCTGTCCATGGGCTCCCAGTTCCCCTCTTGCGCCTCCGCAATCCTACCAGGATCGATTCAGTTTCCCTGGTTGTATGGTCCTCACAAGCTGCTTTTCCGTTGCTTTTTCCCGACGATTTGTCTTTATTTTAGTTGTATTTCCAATTTGGTCCCGGGAGATGGTCTGTGTAGCTTCCATTCACTCTGCCGCCATTTTGGAATTCCCAAATTTTTCTGGTTTCTCTCTGTTTATCATTGTTTTTGAATAACTTTTTTTTTTTTATCATTAGTTATTTTGCTGCTGTACATATTTGAGTCATTCTTTGAGAAGAATGTGTGATAGATTTTGAGGCCTTGCAGTAACCCCCCCCCCCCACATATGTACCTCGTAGATACAAAAGTATCTACAGTTGAATGCTAGTGAATGTTGAATTCTAGATTAAAATGTGTTTCCTTGAACCCTGCTGGTGTGGCTCACTGGTAGAGTGTTGACCCATGCTGTGGGCCTAATCCCCAGTGGGGGGCAAGTCGATGTTCTCTCTCATTGATGTTTCTGTCTCTCCTTTTCTCTCTCTCTAAAATCAATAAAGAAAAAAATATTAAAATAAAAAGTTTTAAATATGTTTCCCTGAGAACACTGCTTGTTTCATTGTTGAGAAAAGAGAATCCAATATCTAAAACTAATAGCTGAATTTATTTGCTTGCTAAGGAGGGAGTAGCTATTTATGTAAAATAATCTCTAAAGAAAACAGCTGATCTAGTTTCAGGAGTGAGTTAGGTTTGTAGTTTTTCTTTCTTTGTTCTAAAAGAAAGTTGGAATTATTTGTTCCTTGAATTTTTGTAGAACCATCTGGTGTTTTCATTATGGGAAGATTTCTTAATGAATGATTCAACTGTACTACTTTTATTTTCCTATAAATGTGTACATTTTACTTGTTTTCAGATTTATTGATAAAGTTGTTTATAATATTGCGATGTCTTTTGAATGTCTACAGTATCTATAATTATAACTTCCTTTTATTCTTAGTATTTGGGTGTGCTTTTTCCTTTTTTCATTACTGAATCTTACCAGAACTATATCCATTTTGTTAGTTATGACAAAGAGCTACCTTTTTTTGTTTTTTGAGCCTTTGTTCTATATGTTTATTTTCTGTTTCATTAAATCCTGCTTTTATTTGTATTATTTCCTTTTATCTACTTTTTTATATTCTTCAGCATTTCTAACTGCTTAAGACAGATGCTCAGTTGACTAATTTATTTTTAGCTTTTCTTATATTTTCTAATGTAACTATGTACATACAACTAAGAATCTCCCTTTATACAGGGTGGGGCAAAAGTAGGGCTATAGTTTGTATGGAAAAATAATACAAAAATTAATATATAATAATACATAAACTGTGTTCATGAACGTACTCACAATTGTAAACCTACTTTTGCCCCACCCTGTTTACTCCTTTTGCTGCATCCCACAGGTTGGTAGTATAATCTTTATTATTTTACTTTTAATATTTTCAAAATTCTGTTATGTATTTTTTGACTCCTGAGTTTTTAGAAATTTCCAAATGTGAGGTTTTTAAAAAGCTGTCTTATTGTTGTGGTTGTCAGAGAATGTGGTGGTTAGGATATCAGGTACGTGAAAGTTGTTGAGACTTTTTATGGTCTAGCATTTGATGGATTTTTGTATTTGTCTGTTAATTCTTCTGCTGGGAAGTAATTCTGTACATTTATTAGCTCAAACTAAATAGTTGTGATGTCAATTCTGTTCTAGCTTTACTAATTTATTTTGTCTCCTTTATTTATTTCTGAGATAAATATGTTAAAAATTGTCCTCTGTGACAATAGATGTCTATTTTTGTGGTTCTAGCAATCTATTTTGGAGCTATTTTGTTAATAGGTACATAAAAGTTTAGATGTTATAGACATTGAATAAAACCTCTTTATCGTTGTATAGTAAACTTCTTTAACACTAGTAATGGTTCTGCCTTAAAGTCTTTTTGTGTTATTAATATAGGTACATTATTGTGTTTTGATTAGTATTTGCCTGGTGTATTTTTTACTTTTATTACTATTTTTAATATGTTTTTATGGATTTTTTTTTTTTAGAGAAAGAGGAAGAGAGAGAGAGACAGAAATCTCAATGTGAGAGAAGCATCAATTGGCTGCCTCCTGCCCTACTGGGGATTGAGCCCCAAACCCAGGCATGTGCCTTGACTGGGAATTGAAACTAGACCTTTCAGTCCAAGGGACAATGCTCAACCCACTGAGCCACACTGGCTGGCCATATTTTTACTTTTAACCTTTCAGTGCTCTTAGGTTTTTTTAGGTGTATCTCTTTTGAAAAGTATGTATACTACTACTATTTACACCTTATAAAAATATTTTTTATATGATTACAGTGCTGAAGCTGCTGAAAGATGGCAGAAGAAGTGGTGGTAGTAGCCAAATTTGATTATGTGGCCCAACAAGAACAAGAACTGGACATCAAGAAGAATGAGAGATTATGGCTTCTAGATGATTCTAAGTCTTGGTGGCGAGTTCGAAATTCCATGAATAAAACAGGTTTTGTGCCTTCTAACTATGTGGAAAGGAAAAACAGTGCTCGGAAAGCATCTATTGTAAAAAACCTAAAGGATACCTTAGGTAAGTTATTTTTGTGTTAAAACAGCAACAACACTTTCTTTTAAGTAGATGTTAGAGCTTGGTTCTTTTTATAGAATTTTGGCAGCAGTGGGCAGAATTGACTAGCAAAGGCCAGGACTGAAATTTCAGCTAGACAAGGTAAGTTTGGCTCATAGCAGGTGTTCAAGTCAGAAGACCAGTGGATGTCGTGTTAGTGGGAAGTTTCTGTAAATCTAGCTCTGGTTGGTCTTGCCGGAGTTCAAAGGTCAAGCCAGACTGGTGCTAAGGAGCAGAACTGACTGATCTGGCAGGGTCTCCTTGAACTATGGATGCCTGATGGAATTTAGGCAAATTCCACATCTAATTGAGACAGGGACAAATGAGTGAGATGCAGAATTGCCTTCTTGAAATTAAGACAGTTTATTTTGCATGGCACCTTGGTGTATTAAATTTAACATCTAATGCCTTCACTTCATCCCCATTCTTTCTTCCTCTAACTGTAAGGTTTGTTTGTTTTTACTGGCCCTCATTAGGGCCAGAGATAGTGGAACCTGCTTTACACTTGCCTTGGCTGAGTTGATAGGAAGGAAATATGCCCAGATGAGGAGTGGCCTCCTTTTTTTTTTAATTAAACTCTCCTTAGCTGACAGGAAGGAATTGGGAGGGACAGAATTACATTTTTTGTATTCATGCAAACATTTTATTACTTTAAGGGTCTTTGTGTATATGTAGAAGAGAAAGTAAAATTTCTCCTTTTGAAGATAGTTTGGGAGTAATGTGGCATGACTGACATATAAAATATTATTAACTGCTTTATATTAGTTTTTATTTCTTATTTAACATTATTGTTATTCTGGACTAAATTCATCAGCAGTAGAAGACAAGTCTTTTTTGTTTTTAACCATTGTAAAACAGCAAGAATTTATAGTACAATTCAAAGTAAGTTAGGCCCGCCCAGTGTGGCTCAGTGGTTGAACATCAACACATGCACCAAGAGGTTGTCGATTCGATTCTCGGTCAGGGCACATGCCCAGGTTGTGGGCCAAAACCCCAGTGGGGGGCATGCAGGAGGCAGCCAGTCGATGTTCTCTCTCATTGATGTTTCTATCTCTCTCTCCCTCTCCTTTTCTCTCTCTCTCTAAAATCAATAAAGAAAAAAACAACAAAGCAAGTTAGCATATTTGTTTCCGAACTAAAAACATTTCCAGTATCTAAAGGTAATTTAATAAATGGAGTTATTAATCTGAATTTTCACCATGACATTTAACTGCTGTATGTGAGGTTACCTTTTTTTTTTTTAGATTTTAAGGTTTTGCAAATAAGGCCATTATTAATTTCTAAATGGAAAACAAATCAGAAAGAGATTTTCCTTGACTAGCTAAAAGAGACTAGAGTTAGAACCAGGAATATTTATTATTTTGTCAATACTGGACATTTATTTAAAGCATGTTAATTAGAGGTATTGGGGGATAATTAAGGATAACGTTTATGAAAAAAGCGTGACTTATAGTGATGAAGGCACAGAAAGGACTAGGACCACAACTAAATAGACATTTTTGTTCCTTTTTAAAAAGAATGCTGGTATCCTGGGACTAGAGCATATGTGACAGTAATTAACAAAAGGTAGGGAAAAACTAATGCCATAGAGCAAGGAGGATAAATTTTCCAGTTTTAGATATTACTGCCTATAAATTTTAAAGCCCAATTAGTTACATTTTTTATTATTTGTTTTAAGTTAGTGATCTGTAGTTAGCCTTGTATAGTGATGTAAATCCAGCTTTTGCATCAGCCAGCCTTCTCTCCTTTCTCAGAATTTCTGAACCCCTTTTTGGTAACTTAAATGTCCCATATAATTAATGGATTTGTTTCACAATGATTGTCCTTATGAAGAGACATTGTTTGAAAGTTAAGAAAGAAAAGAAGAAGAAAAAAGAAAAAAAATGAATATGTGAATATCTTTTCAACTGTTGATGAAAATACACATGATTTAAAGCTTCTTCCAAAATAAGTCTGAATAATAAGGTCACATTTGTGGCCATCATGATAAACTTGTTTTACAGGTTCAGTTATAGTTTGGGGATTGGGGGGTGGGATAAGTTTGGAAAGAGAAGAACCTCAGAAAAACTTTCTTATTGTCTGGGTGTGAGCCTCAGAAAAACTTTCTATTGCCTGGGTGTGGGCCAAGTCACATGGATTGGGTGTGGGGAGTTTCAGTGTTGCAGAACAGACCAGGAAGCTCACTGAGAATTGTTCTGAGCTATAACTGACAACAGAAAACACGGAATTTTATTCAAAATGGATTTGTTAAACATCTGTAAAAATTTTTTCAGTAAGTTAATCTGTTTATTAAATCCATAGTTTTCTTGTAGTTTTTAAATTAGATTTTCCACTTTGGTAATTTAAAGGAAAATTGTATGGAGAGAACCTACTAGGGTTTATATAGGCTGGTGCTTTATGTTATTTATGAGACAAACTAAATGATGATAACATCAAATAATACTAGTTTTGACTTGGTAAGTAACATAGTTTTAAAATGTTTTAGTATCACTGTTTAACACATAGGAAAAGGATATAAATAAGTGATTTGAGTTTGATGCAGTTAGTTCTAATTAAGTAACTTTGAACTTAGCATAGACATTTGAAGTGAATTAAATAAATTGTAAAGATATTAAAAACATGAGCAAAAAGGAATAGGTGAGCAAGTTCCTTTATTGTCAACATGTTTCTAACATGATCCTCAACATTTGAATTAACATGGTATTGTTTTAGTACTTTTTACTTAGATTTAAGGAACAATGTAGAAGATAACATTTAATAAAAGTAGCAGTAAAAGGAATGTTTTGATTTAATCAGTGTAGGATTGTTAGAAATTGCTGTTTTGGTAAATGTGAAATTTGATAGTTTGAAATGAGTTCTGAGAGCAACTGTGTGCAAAGAAAATGTAAACAGTGAAAGAAAATGGTAAATTCTTTGGCTTGTTTTTGAGTTCGGGTCATAAAGTAATACTAATACTCATAATAGCCAATCTTTCTATCTGCTGATGGACTTTTTATAATCTTATGATAGTGAAGGTGATTTGGTCTCTGAACATTTGCTTGATGTTTCTAGAAAAATGAACAGAGGAATTGTTGTAGAAGCCTCTATGTATAGGGAGCCTAAGGAAACAGAGTTACCTGTCGAAATGTCAGGGAAACGGGCAAAATGGAAAAGGAGCAAGCACTTTGTTGAGAAAGAATGTTGTAATTGTAATATTAAAACTGCTTTGCTTATTTAATTAACATTAGTGGCCAACATTGTTTACTTTTTGGGGAGTTATAAATATTTTTAGGTCTGCGTTTTTGGTTAGTGTTCCTGTTAGAGTTTATTCATTAACTTATTCATTTAATTGTTTATTAGCATATTTTTGTTGAGAACCTACTACAAGTCAGGCAAAAATCATAGAATGAAAAACTAATACAGAATTTACATTCTGGTGGGGAAGTAGAATGGTGGTGGTTATTTATTAATAATACAGTGAATTTCATTTCTGAGTTTGATTATAATTGATGTTGACTATAAATCAACCAGAAACAGTATAAAAAGAGTATATTGTATCATTTATACAATGATTCAGAATATACTATCAATACAATGATAAAATTGTCATTCTTTCTCTTGAGTCTTAGAAAGTTGATAGTTAATCCTAAATATGTTTATATGCTCGGGGGTCAGGATTTGAGATTTGTAATCAAAATCTTCCTTTCTTCACTATCTGCAACAAGCCAAATTTTATATTTATTTTGCTTTCCAGCTTGTCAGAGTAGAGATAGGCTATTCACCCACCTATTCCCTGAGTGGACTTAAAAAGTTGAGGAAATAACGCTGGCCGGTTTGGCTCAGCAGTTAGAGCGTTGGTCCGCAGACCAGAGAGTCCTGGGTTCGGTTCCCACTAAGGGCACATACCTCGGTTGCAGTTTGTTCCCGGTCCCAGTTGGGGTTGTGCGGGTGGCAACCACTTGATGTGTCTCTCTCATGTCGATGTTTCTCTCTCTTTTCCTCCCTCTCTCCCTCCTGCTCTATCTGAAGATAAATGCAAAAATGTCCTCAGATGAGGATTAAAAAAAAAAAAAAGTTGAGGAAATTGTATGTGTGCTCCTTGTGTGGTAGCGAGAATGCCCTTGAAAACAAAAAGTGCACAATATGTTAGATAAAACAAAATAATAAAAAACAATTTTATCTTATTTCATGTAGATAAAAATGAACAGAAAATACAAAAAAATAAATAAAAACCTGTAGTGGAAAGAACACTATATACTTGTATTTAGAATCCTTAGTTCTGCTTTCAGATATACCAATTATTAGTCAAGTGGCCAAAGGTATATCACTAAGCTTTTCCTGATTCCTTGTCTGTAAATGAAAGAACTGGGCAAGATTGTGACCCTGGAAAGTCCCTTTGAACTCTTATGGTCTTGGTAAACAGCTGACCAGTCTTTTGCATATGCCATAGAAATTAGGGGGAAATCCATAAGGGAGAAACTGGTTTTGAAGAAGAATGAACATAACAGAATATAGTTCCCTAGAGAAAGAAGAATACTTTCTTTAGCCTCATTCTATTGAACATTTATTTAGTCAGTGATTTAGATGGAGGGAAAATAACATGTTTAATGTAAAGACCTAATGCTGGAGGAATAACAAATACATTGGGTTCAGAAATATATTTTAAAGCCAAAAACTACAATAGAAATAACCAAGATGAGTAGAACATTAATGTAAAATTGTATGTTCAGTTTTTAAAAGAAATTGAAAAAGTTGCTGAGAATCTTACCTGGCAGCAGTTTACATGAGTAAACTTAGTAAGAGCTGCTGTGGTAGTGTAGGTGGTAAAAGATCTCAACAGTTCATAATGGTGTTGATTCAAATTTATGAGGTGCTCAAGTGAAAGGATGCAATAGCTTCTTTATGTATATAACTGTCCAAATAAGACATGACATAATTTATCTACTTTCGATAGACATACTTTAACCAGTGGTATTGAGAAAATCAGATGCTTCCAAATCCTGGCATTTAGTATATCAAGGATTTGAAAACCAGGTTATATAAGGAATAGTTATGGGTACAAAGATTTTCAAAGGATTTGAAAACCAGGTTATATAAGGAATAGTTATGGGTACAAAGATTTCCCTTAGGAAGAGGACAACTATCATGTGAAGATGGAATATTCACAGTGTTTAACCAGGTTCTTAAAACCTTTTGAGGGGTTAACAATATATTGTTTTGGTCAAGAAACAGTGCTTGTAGGAAGAGAGAAGTTAAACCAGTGGTTAGGAGTGAGGGAAAAATTGGAAGGTATGCTAACACTTTTGGTTTAATAAAAATGAGTGCCTCGGAGTTTTGCACATCCCCAGTGTGTAGGCCTGAGCATTTCCCTTCCAATCTTGGACAGGTCCAGCTATATAATGCTATAATAAAGGTTTAAGTATTTTTGAAAAAGGTAAAATACCAATGCTAGAAAGTAGAAAAGTAGTAACTACCATTGCTTGCTATGTGCTATGCACTGTGCTGAGTGCTTTACATATAAACTTTAAAAAATTCTTTACAAAAATTTTTATAAGGTAGGTATAATACGCACCATCATTTCACAAGCAAGGAAAGTGGAGCTTAAAGAAGATTAAATAACTCAACCAAGATAAAATTAACCAGTAAATAGCAAGATGCAAATTTTAACTTAGGGTCTCTTTTGCACCCATATTGAGTAAAGAGTAGAGAAAGGTTAGAGTCAGATAAGCAGTGGATTAGAAAGATTTAATGCAAAAGGGTCTAATTGAGATAAGGAGTTGAACTAACTGTGAAGGTGGAAAGAATTTAGAAAAAAAATACCTGCTTGTATAGTGATCCAATTGTTGCTGATTACAACATAATTTAGAAATTAAGAGGTTTAATACTTTGTATAATTTTTTGAAGTTCTTTCACATCTATTCTCATTGCTGGAAGATTGGGAAGACTGTTTTTAGCAATAGAAACAAAGGGCAGTAAACAGGCCCTTCCCAAGGAATTGTAAAAACAGTGTAAAAAAGCAAGTTATTGATTATGTGTGCATTTGTCTGTCATTCACATGATAAGCGGCAATAGAACACTTAATATGGATCAGGCACTGGGAATAGATAGGCAATTAAAAACATGGTGTTTTGATCTCAAGAACGAAAATAAATGTTGAGCATTATAGTAAAAATATTTACAAAGAATAGTAGTGGTATAGAGAGGGAATACATTGATTCTGTTTTGGGGAGAAATAGGGAAATCTTTAGTGAGAAGATACCATGACTGAGTCTTGAAGAATGAGGATAGTGAGTGTTTTAGGGCAGAAAACTTCATTTGCAAAGGCTCATATCTTTGAAACAGAATGGGTGTTTTGGTAACTGAGGAACTTGTATGGCTATAGCATTAGTTTTTATGAGGTTAAAGACATGCTCTCGAGATCACAGAAGGCTTTGTGTTGCATAGAAAATGAATATTCTAAGCTTATGTTCTTTCCCTGAAATATTTCTGGCCTCTAAGATTAAAAGAGGTTTTTTTTTGTTTGTTTTTGTTTTTTTTAAAAATCCTCACCCAAGGATATCTTTCCTTTATCCTCATATAGAGAGAGAGGGAGGGAGGGAGGGAGGGAGAGAGAGAGAGAGAGAGAGAGAGAGAAAGAAAGAGAGAAATAAATATCAATGTGAGAGAGACACATCAATTCATTGCCTCCCATATGACCGCGACCAGGACCAGAACTGGGGACCGAACCGCAACCGAGGTACGTGCCCCTGACCGGAATTGAACCCGCTGCAACTCTTTGGTCTGTGGGTCGATGCTCTAACCACTGAGTCAAACGGGCCAGGGCTAAAATATAGGGTTCTTTTGGTGTTTTCCCACTTGGGACTTTAATTGTTGGGTCTGCCCAAAAATTCTTTTTTTTTTTTTTTTTTTTTTGACAATGTATAATTAGTTTTAGAGATTATCTTATTCAGAATTTTTTTAATGGGCACATGATGCAATATACAGATCATATATCATAGAAATGTACACTTGAACCTATATAATCTTATTAACCAATGTCACCCCAATAAATTTAATTTTTAAAAATCATTTATGTAAATTGTCTTTATTTTCAGGTTTAAAATTTTATATTTTCTTTTTATCAGTATTCAGTTTTACTCAATTTAACAAACATTTATTGAGCATCTGCTTATGTACACAGTTCTAAAGTATAGGGAAAGAAAATATCAGTGAGACAGAATGCTCTTCTCCGGAAGCTCATACCCTAGTAGAAAAGCTTAAAGGACAGACACACTATCATACAAGGACTTCAGAAGTATAAGTTACTAGAGTGTTTAAAAAAAGAGAGTGTACATATTACTGAGGGTGAGGATGGGAAATGAAGGGTGTTGAGAAACATGGAGTGGGAAGATGAATAAAATAATAAACTTGTTATTTGAAATGGTACTTGAATAAATTTTTGAGAGGTAGAAGTTTTAATAAAGTTTGGAGAAGAAACCAGCAAACAAGGTCATGAAGATGGAAATGTTTATTCAGGAGATTGCTCTAAGGGGCTCATTTTATTAAAATTTAGGGTAGTTTCAGTACAGGTATTATAGAAAGATGCTTTTATATAATATTTCCTGTGTATACTATGATATTATTTTATTCAGTTTTCACAACACTGTCATGGTAAGTGATGTTTTCTCCATTTCTAAGCTCAGAAAATTAGCTTGCTCAAGATTCCAGTTAATATGTGGTATAGTTGGAATTTGAACCCAAAGGCTGATTCAGGGTCTGTGTTGTTTTCTGTAGTCTCTACCATAAGCCTGGAAAGGAAGGCCAAAGACAATCTAGATAGGGCTGTACATTCTAAGGAGAATATTTCTCTTAAATAAGAGCCAGTATTGACTCTTGAACCATAGCATCATGTGATTGCAGCTATATTTATAAGAAAGATTAGACTGGATGGGTTGAAGTGGGACAGATTGGATTGGTAAGGACACTAGTTTAGAGGGTAGTTCACAACATAATAGGCCTGAACTAACTAGTGCATGAATAGTGAGAATGGAAGGTGTTGACAGAAAAGACCTGATGACTCTTAAGGATTTGATATGGGAATCTTTTTTTTTCCCCTTTTTAAATTACAATTGATATACAGTATTATATTAGTCTCAGGTGTATAACCCTGTGATTAGACATTTATATAACTTATGAAGTGATCACTCCCATAAATCTAGTACCCTTCTGACACCATATATAACAAATTATATATATGTACTTGTGTGTGTATTGTTATTGTTGTTAATCCTCACCCGAGCATATTTTTCCATTGATTTTTTTTTTTTAGATACAGTGGGAGCGAGGGAGAGATAGAGAGAGAGAGAAACATTGATGTGAGAGAGACACATTGATTGGTTGCCTCCCACATGACCCTGACCGGGGCCAGGGATCGAACCTGAAACCTAGATATGTGCCCTCAACCAGTAATTGAACCTGCAACCTTTCCATCTGTGGGTTGATGCTCTTAACTGCTGAGCCAAAATGGCCAGGGCTGGATTATGTTTTTTAATCCATTCTGCCATTCTCTGCCTTTTAATCCAACATTTTAATGCATTTATATTTAAAGTAATTACTGTTAAGGAAGGCTGCCTGCTGTTTTGCTACTTGTTTTCTGTGTGTTTTATACCTTTTTTCCTCTTAATTCCTCTATTACTACCCTTTTTAATTTAGATTTTTTTTGATGTACCATTTGTTCCCCTTCTCATTTCTTTTTCTGTATATTTTTTTTAGTTTTTCCTTATTGATTACCCTGGGGATTACAATTAACATCTTAACTTCTAACAATCAAATTTTAATTAATACAAACTTTGCTTTAATAGTATATAAAACTCTGCTTCTTTACAGTTCTATCTTTATAAATTGTGTGCCCATTAGCTAGATTTGAAATTACTGTTTTACATTTGCATATTAAATCATATGGGAAAAAGAGGACTTACAAGCCAAAAATGTAATACTGGTCGCTTTTATATCTACAAATATAGCTACCTTTACCATTGTTCTTTATTTCCTCATGTGCTTCAGATTATTGTTTAGTGTTCTTTCATTTTAGCCTCGAACGCTTCCTTTAGCATTTCGTATAGCACAGGTCTAGTGTAACAAATTCCTTTAGTTTTTGTTTATCTGGGAGTGTCTTAATTTCTCCTTTAGTTTTGAAGGACAGTTTTGGTGGATATAGAATTTTTTTTTTCTTTCACATTCTACTTCTCTTTTGTCATAGAAGCGATCTGAGTGTGGTTTTAGACAATAGAAAATACTTAGATAATAAGAAAATAAGAAAATACTTTCCTTAGAAAGGAAACAAGGATGGCCAAGAGTCATAAAAGAGGCAGCAAAGATGGTTTCAAGAACCCAGAAGTATCAGTAGTTAGAAATTTGAGTGAAGAAAAGGAGTGAGAATAATAAAGTTTTGAGAGAGTAAGAAGGTATTTGAGAAATTTTACCTAAGAATGCTGTAGTTTTGCTAAAAATAGAACACAAAATCATGTGATAAGAAATGAGCAGTGGTGAAAATGCCTGACTGGAGTTGATGTAGCATACATTTGTGATGATGGTACCATTTGGTGATTTTCTCATATCTTTCAACAAGTATATATTAAACCTCTATTGTGAGATCCTTGGGATTATATCCATGAACAAAGTCAGTAAAAATCCCTGCATGTGAATGGAGTGAGGGGAGGCAAACAAATAATTATTCTAAAATAAACATATGAAATAAGTAGAGCAACCTGGGTCTTGGGACTAAGAAAGCAAATGGAAGTATTACACAGACATAACTACAATTTTATATGGCATACATTGCATTGTAAGTTGTTTATTTCTATACAGCTAATTATAAAATCTAGATTTAAAAAGTAAGACAAGCCCTGGCTGGTTTGGCTTAGCGGTTAGAGCGTCGGCCCGTGGACCAGAGAGTCCTGGGTTTGGTTCCCGCTAGGGGCACGTACCTTGGCTGCAGTTTGTTCCCGGCCCTGGTTGGGGTTGTGTGGGTGTCAGCCAGTCAATGTGTCTCTCTCACATCGATGTTTCTCTCTCTCTTCCCCCTCTTTCCCTCCCACTCTAACTGAAGATAAATGAAAAAAAATGTAAGACAAGAAGAATATGGGTTTGGTGGACCCTTTGTTTATGTACTTAGATTGTAGAGATGAGAGAAATAGTCTGTATTTACATTTAAGAGAAAATTTGTTAATTTAGGAGAACTTTAATTATGCAGTTATTTCAGAGTCTTTGACAAGAAAAAAGATGAGAAGGTAAATTGTCATAATAATTGCAGTTAAGTGTTTGTTCATGAAAAGAGACTTGGTAAAGGAGGGGTGGTCAAAAGGTACAAATTTCTAGTTATAAAGTAAATAAGTCATGGGGATATTAGGAAGGGAGGGGAGAAAAAAAAGAGGTAAAAATTTAAGGTTAAAGGCTTAAAAGAACTAGGGTCAAAGTTTCTTTTTTATAATGAATAAATTGTTTTTTTTTTAGGTTATCATTGTTTTGTATTCTCATTACCTTTTTTTAAAAAAATCTAAACAGGCATTGGAAAAGTGAAAAGAAAACCCAGTATGCCAGATTCTGCATCTCCTGCTGATGACAGCTTTGTTGACCCAGGGGAACGTCTCTATGACCTCAACATGCCTGCATATGTGAAATTTAACTACATGGCAGAGAGAGAGGATGAATTATCATTGATAAAAGGGACGAAGGTGATCGTCATGGAGAAATGCAGTGATGGGTGGTGGCGGGGTAGCTACAATGGACAAGTTGGATGGTTTCCTTCAAACTATGTAACTGAGGAAGGTGACAGTCCTTTGGGTGACCATGTGGGTTCTCTGTCAGAGAAATTAGCAGCAGTCGTCAATAACCTGAATACTGGGCAAGTGTTGCATGTAGTACAGGCCCTTTACCCATTCAGCTCATCCAATGAAGAAGAACTTAATTTTGAGAAAGGAGATATAATGGATGTTCTTGAAAAACCTGAAAATGACCCTGAGTGGTGGAAATGCAGGAAGATCAATGGAATGGTTGGTCTGGTGCCAAAAAACTATGTTACCATTATGCAGAATAATCCATTAACCTCAGGTTTGGAACCATCACCTCCACAGTGTGATTACATTAGGCCTTCACTCACTGGAAAGTTTGCTGGCAATCCTTGGTATTATGGGAAAGTCACCAGGCATCAAGCAGAAATGGCATTAAATGAAAGAGGGCATGAAGGTGATTTCCTCATTCGTGATAGTGAGTCTTCGGTAAGTTGGTTTTCAAAGGTAAATGGGAAAAGAGCTCTGGGTATTAAAAAATAAATAGAAAATTGGCCCTCGGTGGTTTGGCTCAGCAGTTAAAGTGTCAGCCCTTGCACCAAAGTGTCGAGGGTTTGATTCCCAGTCAAGGGCATGTACCTGGGTTGCAGGTTCAGTCCCTGGCCCCAGTCAGGGTTGCATTGATGTTTCTCTCTCTCCCTTCCATTCTATCTAAAAAAAATCTATGGAAAAATATCCTCGGGTGAGGATTAATCAAAAAAGAAAATTGGAGAGGTTAAGTGGCTTCCCCATAAATGTTCTGAAACCAGTGTTCAGTGTTCTTTCCAACTTTATTTATTCTGACTAAAATATAGCCCTTAAGCAATGATACTACGCTGGATTAGTTGGCCTAGTCTAGTTTGTTGGTTTTGCATTCCTGAAATGTTTTCTGTTGTATTAAACTGAAAAACAGAGAAAATTTAACATTGGCTTCTATAGAACAATACAGTAGACTAAACTGAAAAAACATTTCTTAAATTGCATATTGGATGCACTGTCATCCATATAATAAAGGATATTCCTAAATTTGAAAAATTGATATTTAAGTTTCTTCATAAATACCTTGTTTGGAAGTTGGAATATGCTTTTATTATGTACCTCAAAACTTTTTTTTAACACTCATGTTTGTGATAAAAGTTAAATTTTATTCTAATACTCGTAAAACTATAAAACCATAAAAATGTAATAAGAAAATAGTTATGTGGACTATTTTGGGTACTGTCTAGGATATTAGAATTTGATGATATTTATTTCCCTTAAAAATGGCCTTTATTATTCCTTGATAAAGGATACCATTATATTTCCACTTTTCAAATCATGATTAGTATTGGCTTTGTGTTTATGTACAAAAGTGAATGTGTGATTGTACAAAAGGTTGGAAGAAAGAAGAAAATCTAAAGTGGTGTAAGTGTGTTTGTGCGCACATGTGCACATGAAGGAGGGAGGAAAGGAGAGTGGAGAGAGAGATTACTTGAACTGCTAAAGTGAAGTTCATGAAATGGAGCCTGTACATGCATAACTCCTCAGGAAAAGCAGGTGATTGATAATAGGGAAGAGTGGTTGGATTTGTTTTCTGTCAGATGCCTGACCTGGCTTCCCTGGTCAAGCAGTGGGCAGAGGGGTTAGGAAGGGAGTGACCTGGGATTAGGTGGTAAAGTAACCATAAGTATAGGATGTTTCCAAGGAGCCCACTGTTTGAAACTTTGGCAGTAACTGTATAAAAAAGAGGCTTCTGGGGTTGATATAGACTATTAAAAAGAATGTTAGGTTAAAAAAAAAAAAAAAAGTCTAAGGAAGTAGCTTAATTGCAGAATATTGTGTATTTTCTTCTGGCTAATTGAGCATAGATATTAGCCAAAATATACTATTGTTTTTAGCAGTAGAGGTCTTAGGCATATTTTGTTTGACTTGCACAATGTTGTTTTTGTTTTTGTTTTTTTTTAACATTTGGATATGTTGTCAGTATTTAAATATTGGGAGATTTATTATAAAAATCCAGATAGCAGACTTTCCTTTTAAAATCGGAAGGCCTGTCAACATTGAGCCCATATTCCTACAAAGCAACAATCACAGCTAAGTGGCCACCTCCTTTGTACTGGGGCCTGTACATAACCCCTCAAGGAGGAGCAGGTGGTTGATGATAGGGAAGAGTAGCACTGCAGTTCTGTCTATCCACCCTATCACTTACTTACCTTTTTTTTTTTTTTTTTTTTGCCCCTTGTAGGCATTTGAGTTTATGACCTCTCATAAGTTTACATTATTTCTTCATTTTTGAGAATTCAGAATATTATATCAGCTACTCTATAAGACAGCTACTCTTAATTACTAATTGAAAAGGGGTAAATGTCTTGTATTTTCTCATGTGTTTCTCTAGCAGTCTGACTGGAGAGACGATAGCTCTAGTTGTGCTTCAGGTGTTAAACTAAAGGATTTGCTGTGGTGTTAGGTAGAACATGTTGAGACTTTGGAGCCTGACTGGTTGGGTTTGAATCCTGACTCTTGTTAACTAGAGAAATGAATGATCTTGGACAATTTGGCCTCTCTCAGCCTTGATTTTTCTCATCTTTAAAATGGGTTTGTTTTGAGGCATAAATAATTTAGTGTAGTGCCTAGTACTTAGTAAGTGTTCATATTTTAGCTGTTATTAATTTAATATAAAAATGCTAAAAGATGTCTTCCAAAATGTTTACCTTACATGTTTTTTCTCTTTTAGCCAAATGATTTCTCAGTATCACTAAAAGCACAAGGGAAAAACAAACATTTTAAAGTCCAACTAAAAGAGACTGTCTACTGCATTGGGCAGCGTAAATTCAGCACCATGGAAGAACTTGTAGAACATTACAAAAAGGCACCAATTTTTACAAGTGAACAAGGAGAAAAATTATATCTTATCAAACATTTATCATGATACTGCTGACCAGAAGTGACTGCTACACAGCTCTAATTCTTCATGTAATTGAAGACTGAGAAAATGTCAGTCCAGTCATGTTTGATTGGATACTGTTTCTAACTGTATGAGAATTGACTATAATACATAAGTATTTTTATTATAACTTAGCCCATACATATATATTACGTATGCAAAGCATCTGCATAAGCAATTCCTTGTCCTTGGTCTTCTGTTTTATTGTTTCCTTTGCTGTTTTTCTCTTTGCTTCTAATATTAAGGTTTTATATTTTGAAAAAATGATGCAGATCAGAAGTCTTTGTATGGAAGAATTTCTTTATTGCCTTTTCTTTATTTCCTTGTAAGGGCACCATATTAGTCACTTTCTCAATGGTTTCTCTTCATATAAAATTATATCAGTATATGACATATGCTAAAATAAATTTCTTGGAGAGTGTTAATCATTTCTGTGACTAAATAGCAATAATAAATGGAAAATTAGAAATTATTTTCAGGTATTGTATTTGTCACAAGCCATTGTAAATATCAATCAAGTATGTTGTGTCTGCCATTATTTTTAAAAATTCATTTATTGTCTTCACTGTAAAGCAAAACAAATGGGACATAGGTTAGAAAACATATCTTGTACAATTTTAATTTACAAGTGTTGGAAACAAAAATCTCTAAATTTCTAAGAATTTATTTGGGTGCTTCTTTCTCATCTAATTATTCAAGAGAACAAAGCAGTTTTTCAAACTGTAAATGGAGGCTCTGGTGTTATTTTTCCTCTGGTGTTATTTTACCAAAGCATCTTGTGTTTGGATATATCTGTGCCAATCTAAAAAAAAGCTATGGCCAAATTTTGGGGAAGTAAGAGTCAATGAGAGACTTGTCTCTTTTCCCCCATTCCTAAACATCATAATTATCAGGAATAGTATTTCTACTATTTCCATTTCCCCCTTTTAGCTTTGAGTTTTGTTGACTGGGATACTGAAATTGATGTATATCTGAGGAAAAGATGGGATGTGTTCATGGTTAGAGAAAAGTATTTTTTAAATCTTATTTTTGCAGGTGTTTCTATTATGTTTTTGTTTACCAAACAGAAGTTTGAGTGTATGGATGAGAGGCTACTGTATAGAGTATTGAATCTACTTCTGTAGGCACAGAAGAAAACCAGTTGTATTTTATGGTCACAGTTTTTCCCTCCATCATTCTGTAGATTTAAATTTAAGCAAAGCAACCTTCAGTATTTTAATTGAAAGTTCTTACTAAAATCACAAAACTTGTAAACAGTCACAAGTTATATATTTTGAAGAATTTCCCAATGCAGCCTAAACAAATGAATGTTTCCGGTCTTAATATGATATAAGCAGAGATTTAATACACCAGAATTACTGATGCTAAAATTGAAGTAATCTAATTCATGAAGTTTTTGTGTTTTTAATTTGGTTTATTAAAAAAAAAATTTTTTTTTTAATTCTTTAAATCTTAAAATCATTTTAAAATATCTACATTGCCACTGGGTGGCAGGCCTGGCTTCTCCCATTAAGCAATAGGAGTCAGCAAATATAATTAAGACATTGATGTACAATTTTTCATCTTCATTACATCTGCTTCTAAAGCCTTTTAGTTTATATTTCATTATCTTTCTCAGTCCTCCCCCTTTTAAAACATTTTTAAAATTACAATTTACATTCAATATTATTTTGTATTAGTTTCAGGTGTACAGCATAATGATTAGACATCAGTCCTCCCTTTGTTTAAGATGATTATTAGTAGATAAGTTCAATGGAAATAAAAGTTATGTATGCTTATCTTTTTTGCTGTAAAATCACTTGAATATAAATTGAAGAACTTCAACAGTTATAAAGAGGTTTTGAAATGACTTGATAGTAGATATCTTTTTATTTAATTTTAAACAAACATTTAATGATGCTTTCTTTTCTCCACTTCATTTTTTATCTAGTCTTATTAAAAAATGAATGTGTTTTTTTTTTAAAAAGGAGCAATTAATACTTTGCATCACAGACATGAGCTATTTATAGCAAACCCCACTGAGCTGATGATAAGGATTTTGAGAAAGTAGCTAGGAATAGAGTAACACTGGAAACTGCATGCATATTTCTGTGTCATAATTACATTTATAATAACTAGAGAGTTCACAGATAGCCCACGTGGCCAGTAATATCTACTGTGTTCTTTTCTTACTATGGGATGAAAACCTCACCAGGAACTGCTCAATTCTGTACTTTATATCAATTTTTTAAAAGTCTTAAACCAATCTTCACACCAATGGCTGGTTTTATAAGAATGAATTTTACTTGAAGCCATTTTCATAAGAAATAGAGCAACCTTAGAAAACATCTACATAACTAGCTAGTTGCAGAACTTATATTAGACATGAGGTTTCCTTATTCCCAGCCTGGTACACTCAGTATCATGACACATTGCCCTCTTTGTGGTTGTTTTTAGACTAGAGAATCCTAGGAAGGGCAGTATTACAGAAATTTTTGTCGCCTGTGAGGAGATGCTTAGCTATCAGTTTAAATACACAGCACAGATAACCCTGTCCAGCCCACTTCCACAAACAACTCCAAAATCTTGGAAGAAGGTTTTTCAAAACTTTATATAAGCTCAGTAATTAAAAGCTATTGCTGCTGTATCTGTTAGTTCGTCGTAAGACATCTTTAACTATACACAGTTAACACAGGCACCTAGCACTGTTCATGGTCGTGTGTCACAGATTTATCACTAAACAGAATAGGAAGGCTGAGTGCAATCCATTCCTATTGCTGGAAGGATAAAGGCCTAGCAGATGAGCAACTTGGGTTGTTAGAATAAGGTCACTCCCCTCCCCAAAGAAAACTAAAAGATCATCCTTATAGATATAGGGCACATCGATTATCTCCTGCTTTAATGCTCTAATTATATCTAATCCAGAGATTGCAAAGAAGCAGGCTACATACTTGTGTCTCTAGGTACCTTTGTGAGAATAAGAAAAGGCACCTCTTCCAGGCAAGCCCAGCCCCTTTCCTTATTGAGAAGTCTGAATGCATGTGCAGTCTTCCCCCACTCCCCGTCTTGACCAAAGAGTTCTACCCACAAAATGCTTTTTAAAAATGATTGTTAACATAAAATTCAGAGTTCTGGTTTCCCCTGAAGAATGAGTAGCTGACAATACTGGAGATGAGTCCCCATAAAGCGACTATCATATAGCTTGAACATAGTATGGATGGTCCCCTTATTTTTACCAATACACATGGGGGGGAGGGAATAAATGTAAAAAGTCTTCCCAACCCTTATCCTCCTGCTTCACATCTGCAAATGCAGTTACTATTGCTCTCTATTTTACCTGTGATGTGGAGAGTTTTTGATTTGGAATCTGGAAACTATCATTTATCAGAAACACTTTAATGGCCAAACCAATAAATTAGAAATGTAGCATTATGGCATGCTTTAACTTTTCCACCTTAATATTTTTCTAGAAGATAAGGGGGTTCTTTGTAGTCTTGTATTTATATAAATCATTTTCCAATGGCTTCACAACTGTACTCACTTCTTCCTTAAAGGATATTTGATATATAGGATAGATGACATCCTAATTTTATGTTCTGAACAGCATCCAGTGAATTCTTTAAGAAATGCCACATTACTGCTTCTGGGGGGAACCATTATTTGATTCTATTGGAAGGCAAGATAGGAAGCTCCTCTCTTCTGATAAGTTGGTTCTATTGGTTTAGCAAGTTTATATGACTCAACTCTGTCATCTTCTAAACACAGACCAGCATACTGTACATACTACACACCCAAATTTCTTGCTGTTACATGACCTAAATCATGTGACAGAGGAACCAAAATATATTTTTCTAGTTTACTAACAAGGTGTTCTTGTGATCTGAAAGTATACACAGTTTGTTGAGACTTGTTTGTTTAATGAGTAGCACCTAGATTGTGTTTGTTGAGGTTTTGAAAAGCAGGAGGAGGAGTTTTTCAGTTATTAGCCATGTTCACAGAGGTAAATGTTTTAAACCAAAGTGTCTTTGAGAATATGTTTGCCAGCCAGAGCACTTTCATTATATCAAATATTTCAGAATTGGCCTGGTGCCTACAGTGGCTTAACACAAACATTTAATTTACCTACTGGGCTGGCTAATTTTTGAATGTTTCCACTCAAATTACTTTTTAAGCTCACAGGAAAACTAGTCTTGGTGTTTTGGAATAATGTTGCAAATTTTATTTGTATTTATAACAGAAGACAAAACTACAATACTCAATTTTCATGTTTTCCTGTACCACATGGAATGATAATGACTTTCAAACAGGAAAACAAACAAATAGACAATTGAAAATAGAAATCTAAGGTTGTAACATATTTAGTTGCTTTAAATAAATCTCTGGGCTCAAATAATTTATATCTTAGACTATGCAGAAAATTTGCCTTTGGGAAATTATGGAGACAGGTGGATTCCAGGAAGAGACAACTATTTTATGCTAAACACAGGAGTGGTTATTAAATTGATACTTTTTGAGCCCTTATGGAGAAATTAGTAATCCTTAAATAAGCATGTCTTTTCTAGGAGCAAGAAATGCCAAATAAACTACTTGTTTTGATATGTGTTCTAGATTATAGGTAAAGGGGGATGTTAATCAAGGCATATGCTAAGCGTTTGATGTCAAGATGAAATATTTTTTGAACTGTTATATCTGTGTGTATGATTGTGTGTCTATATTTAAATCATTTTTGGAGATGTTTGTCCAGCATCCAACCAACTTACCTCAAATATATGATTGCTCAGGTGCTGGTCTCTTCTAACCTAGCGATATGATAATGAAAATGGACGAAATTGTCCAAAAGCTATCATAAAACTTACATTTCTAGTTACATAATGTCTAATGGAGAAATGCTCTGAAGGAAAAATAGAGCAGGTTGAGGGGGGTTGGAGAATGAGAGTTGGGGTGTTAATTTATATAAAGTGATCAAAAGAAGCCACCGAGGAGAAAAATGACCTTTCAACATATTGTGTGCTCCACATAATAAAATCACTGGACTAAGATTAAACCACTGGCTGAGTGAAAATACAGCAACTGAAGCCATTTGAAAGTTGTGTTAAGATCTTCACTATCACAGAGCATTATTTCTGATTTTCAAATTTTCAAATTGAATAAAGTATTTGTGTTATTTAAATGTGGAACTTTTAACTACAAAGGGCAATTCTGAATAAAGCTTGAATCTCCATCTTAAGAAGAGTTGTTGGGGAATGTCACATAGAAAGAAATCGGTTATGACTACAGGAAGGAGGAGAGTTGACAGAGGGGCTTTATTTGATCACACCCTAAGGAAAGAATTGAGGTTAAGAGAGGTTAAATTCCTGATGCTCTGCACTGGTGGCCACACAATAAACTAGGGAAGAAATTGAAAAACTAAAGTATGTTTCAAGGAGGTGTAAAAGGGCTACAAGAACCCTGAAAAGTAAAGCTTGACAGTTTGTGGAAATTATATCTGAGCAGACTTGGTGGAAGCAGGAGTTAGAAAAATCTAAGACACAGGGAATTCCACTGCTTAAATACCCTGTGTAACAAAAAATACATAATTGAGACAGTGGGCTACAACTAAATGTGAGATGTTCTAAAACACAGGACACACTAAGGAATCTTGGTAAGGGGCCCTGAACTATTCTGTGCTAAGTAGGGCAAGGAAGGGTTATTGGAATGGATTGATTGACCATATACATAGGCTGTGCCAGGGCACCAGGACCTAGCCCTGAACTTGCACAACTCTTTAAGAGTGAATGCCTCAAATTTTTGCCCTAGCGTTTCTCTTGCTTCATTCTAGTCTCAGCCCTATGGGGCTCAGAGGGCATCAACCTCCTTACCCCTCCCCATTGCCTCGTTATCAATCCATAAAAACCTTATATCTCCTTGCTTTTCCTTCCTTGATTAAATATAAAATATTTAAGTGGCCAACAGTGTAATAGGTAAAAAAATAAAATAAAAAAAAATTCCTATTTCTAGACTGTACCTGCTTATAATAGGAAATAGTTTAACTTTTCCAGGAATTCATCTTCAGAATAAATGATCTATCAACTCTGGAAGGCAGTGGAAATTAACCTGAGAAGTGCAGGCAACTGGTTAGAGGATAGCTTGGGTCTGGAATGTTGCATAAACAACTGCAGATCACAACCAGCTGATGAGAAAGTATAGAAAGAGAAGTACCTCAACAACAGAAGAGAAACGTGAGATCAGAGTCGAGGATTCCAGGCAAGGGTACAGGCTAGCAGGTGAGGCACAGCCCTCCAGAAGTCCTCACCCAATGGCAATGGCATGGTCTGTGCAGAGGTGGATGGTCTGAGTGCCTTGTCATGAACCAGTCCTGAGAGGGACTGTCATTCAAAAGTTGTGGCAGCATCACCCCTCAGTGCCCCTTGAACCCAGGACAGAGTTTCCTTGCAGTGTTATGAAGAATTGCAGGCAGTACTGCCTAGTCAGCATGGCAGTGCTGGGCAGGGGCATTTTGACAGGGACCCATGCCCAAGTAGAGCCAACTATCTAAGACCTTAAGGTTTGGTGAACAATGCTCCTTCCCCCATAGCATAGTTAAATGAGTCTTGTTCTCCCATTTTCTGTTTACTCTCCTTTTCCTTTTCTTCTTCAGTATTCTGCTCTCTATCCTTGGCCTTTGCTTATATCATTCTCCCAGTTGGAATGCTGAACTGTGAACACATCTCTCCTACCCAAATCTAAACAGGTACATCCTTGGAACTCCATGTTGAGGTCTGTCTATTCTCTAAAGCCTTTGCTAATCTCTTGGATCACTCACTCCTCTGTGCCCTCAGACACACTGTGAGCCTCCTTTGATGCTAATTGGGAGGCAGTAAGGTGAGTAAAAAGTACTTGGAATTAGGCAGACCTCGGCTGGAATTCCTGTCTCCATCCCTGATTAGCTCTAATATACAATAAGTCAATTTCTCTGAGCCCTGAGTCCTCATCTGAAAAGTTGGGAATGCTCTTCTTATAAAGTTGGGAATCAAATCTTACCTTGCGAGACTGTTGTATAAAATATGGAAAGGTATATAATCATGGAAACCCTTTAGGACAACTCCTGGCGCATAGTAGATAGCCAGTACACATTGACTTTTATTGCTAACTTTTAACATGTGGAAACTGTGGGCAGAAGTGCATTTAGGAGAGAAGAATTAGGAAGCCAGGACTGGGAGAACAAAAGTAAGATGGGGACAGATGTTGAGGCCAGCATGTATGAAGCACTCCAAGTTGGGGTGTGTCCAGACCCAAAGGCAAGTGGAGCCAGGATCAGACACCAGGGGAGTAGTGAGAAACTATACAAGCAGCTGGTGACCAGAGGTCATGGCACAAATGTGGTCACTGACTCACAGTGCTGGAATTAAGAAGAGCATGCAACAAGTATTCTTGACCTTGGTATAATAAAAAGATATACAGCTAACATTTACTGTACACTTACTTTGCCAGATCCTGTTTTTGTTTTTGCAATTTTTATTTATTTTTGTTACAGATGTTTCTCCTTTTTCCCCCCTTGACACCCTCCTCCTGATCACCAGATTCTGTTTTAATTGTACCATTCGTTTAGTTCTCACAACAGCCCTGAGAATTAAGTACTATTATAATGGTCTCCAATTTATAGAGAAGGACACAAAAACAGACTGTTTAAATGACTAGCCTAAAAAAACACACACAAACAAACAGTAAGTGTGGCAGAGCCTGGATTGCAACCCAGACAGTGGCTCCAGAGCCCACGATTTTAACTACTACTCTCCAGAAGGTATCTCCAACTGGAAGCCTTTCTTTGTTTATCTAGAAGCCAAACCGAAAGATGAGTTGTCCGCAAAGAGCCAGCCAGTCAGGGCAAATTATCCCTAATGTACTTATTGCTAATTTTATTAACATAACAAATGGTTAAAACAGCATTTGTGAAGCTGTGATCCTGGCACTGTGTTAACGTGCTTTGTCTGCATTCTTTAATTCCCTTAACTATTATGCAAGACATCATTATATCTATTTCATAAATGAAAAAATGAGGCTCTTGAGTTGCTTTCTTCCCCTTCACATGAAAAGTGTACTACTTTTCCCATCCACTCCTCATCCTACAACTATCTAGCTTCTGATTCAAGTTCGCCATTGAAACTCCTCTTACAGAGATTACAAATGATCATCCAAGGGACATTTTTCAATGATTAACTAACCCAATGACTCATTCTTCTGCACTCCTGCTTGATGACCACTCCATCTTTCATCATTTCCTGGACCATAGTTTGTTCCACGACCGCCTCTCTGACCTATTTTTACCCCCCCCCCCCATATCTTCCTATTTCTTTTTTCTTATGCTGATTCTTAAATGTGGGTCTTCTCCAGAAGCACATCCACATGCCTCCTTAATCTACATACTCTCCTTGAATGTTTCACCCACTTCCTGATCTCAGCTATCACTGAAACGCTAAAGGTAGAGGAGATGGTGCCAGACACCCATAAACTTGACAAAGTTCTTTACATACTGGAGCCCCCCTGTCTGTATCTCAAATTCAAGTGTATCAAGCTGAACACATGCAACCTTTTTCTGTACCACCTCCAACCCTGCCTTTCCTGGACCCACCCCATCCTACTCCTTTTCATCATTTTGTTTGAGGTGCTGCCATCCACCCAGTTACTCAAACCTAGAACCTGAAAGTCATGTTTGCCTCCTCCTCCTCCACCCTTCCAATCCATTCAATATTTAGGAGCTGTGAATTCTACCTCCATGTTTTGGATTTACTTATTTCTCTCTATAGACATGGGAACACCTAGTGGAAGCCAACAACATCTCTCATCTAGTTGACTGACATAGCTCCCTCCTTGCTCTTCTTCCTCCATTGGCCCCTTCTACTGTTTTCTCTATGTTAGTCATAAACTTTTTAAAGCTCAAATGCAGGAAATGACATGATCAAATCTGAGCTTTTAATCCCTTCTTTGACCTTCATTGTTCTTCAAGGTTCATTTTCCTTCTAAGGATAAACTCTAAGCTCCTCAACAGGCATTCAAAACTCTCTGGAATCCTGTTTCTATCTGCCTTTGGACCCCATTTCTTGCCACTCCAACCTTCTCCAGTTGCACCAAACTTCTTGTTGTTTCTAAATATACCAGGCCTGGCTAATTTTTTTTTTTTTTTTTTTTTTTAGCACTTAATAGCCCAAAAGTCACCTCCTCCAGGAAGCCTTCTCTGATCTCCCATGCTGGGTTAGGTGTTTCTCCTTAATACTCCCTTATTCCCTTGTGAATATTTCTGTCACTTTTTTCAATATCAATTTATGGTTATTCCCATGTTCATCTTCTCCACTAGTTGGGAATTTCTTGGTTGAGGGCAGGAACTATTGAATTCTTGGATCTAGCACATAGTAGGCCCTTAGTGAATGTATGTTGAATGAATAAATTATTCATTTTCCCAAGGGTACATTGCAAATAAGCTCTTAAACTGGAACCAAAATCTATTGTACTCTAAAATTCATGTTCTTTTTACTAATGCATTTGCACATATAAGTGTTTAGAGTCCTTTAAAAACTGGCATTTTAGGGGGTCAAACTCCATCATAAGTTTTTCTTCTAATATTTAAAATTGTTTTTAATTTTTCAATATTACATTCACCTGGTTCAGTAATCAAAGAGTATAAAAATATACAGCACCCAAAACAATTGGCAGCAGGGTCTCAAAGAGATATTTGTACATTCATGTTCATATAGCCACAATAGCTAAAATGGGGAAGCAACCCAACTGCTCATTGATGGATATATGGATGAGAAAAATGTGGTATATATATACATCAGTGAAATATAATTTAGTCTTAAAAAGGAAGGAAATTTGCCCTGACTGGTGTGACTCAGTGGTTAGAGCATTGGCTCACGCACCGAAGGATGGAAGGTTCAATTCCCAGTCAAGGGCATGTATCTGGGTTGCAGGTTCGATCCCCAGCCCTGGTTGGGGCATGTTCAGGAGGCAACCAATCGATGTGTCTTTTTCACATGGATGTCTCTCCCCTCCTTCTTCTCCCTCCCTCCCTCCCTTCCACTCTCTCTAAGAATCAGTGTGGTGGTGGGGGAGGGGGAGGAAATTCTGCAATGTGCCACAACATGGTTATACCTTTAGGACATTATACTGTGAAATAAGCCAATCACAGAAAGACAAATACTGTATAATTCCACTTATATGAGGTACTTAGAATAGTCAAGTTAATAGCAACAAAGGGTAGAATGGTGGTTGCCAGGGGCAGGGGAGAATGGGGAGTTACTATTTAATGGGCATAGAGTTTCAGTTTTACAAACTAAAGAGAGCTATGGGGCTGAGTGGTGCTGATGGTGGCACAACAATGTAAATGTATTTGATACCACTGTATGCTTAAAAATGGTCAAGATGGTAAAGTTTATGTTATGTGTATTTTACCACAATAAAAGAATTTTAAACCCCCAAACAAACAAAAAAAGATACTGCAAAGAGTCTCATTCCCATTTTTCTCCATCTTCCCAGTTCCCACTCCCTCTGCCCCAAGGTAACCAATCTTGTTAGTTTCTGTATCTCTTTCCAGCTTTTCGGTTTTCTTTTGCAAATGCAGGTGAATATGAAGCTATATATTCTTCTTCACCTCCTGTCTTTTTAAAAGGTAGTAACACATTTTTAAAAACATTCCTTCTTTTTTTCTGAAATGGATATATAGTAGCAAAAAGAGCTAAACAATACCCAGCTTGAATGAACTCACAAGATGGAGATGTGGAAGAGGACAGCTAATTGATGAGAGGGTAAGTAATCCTGCCTGCTCATTTCAATGGGGTTTCTAGGGATATCCAGGGTCCTCCAGGACAGAGCCTCTTGTCCAGGTATCTTCCCAGGCAGATTCTCAATCTCCCCAGAGTTATTTTTCCTCTGGAACTCTCCCAGGCCACACCCCCTGATGCAATATCTGGGTTTGGGCAGAAAGGAGGGTGCTACACAGCCCGCCCCTTCTGAGCTCTCTGGGCCAGCTCCTCTTTCCAGAACAATTCAGGCTGCACAACATCTCAGACCTCAGCTCCGACATCTGCCTTCTAAAGCAAGGATGGCTGGGATGGACAGGATGTTTCATTGTGAACGGAAACAATGTTCCAGGTCAAGCTGAGTTTGCCAAACACGGATCCTCAAGATAATTCTAGAAGAACTTTTGACAAGTCTTATCATGTGGTTTTTCTACACCTTGATTCCATGTTTGCTCATAGGTAAGTATGTATGAGAATACAGTCAATAGATTGGGAATTGAATATAGGTTAAGAAGGTAAAAAATACTTTCCTAGGGTTTGGGGTTGCATTATATGCATAGAACATCTTAAGTCTGTTTTTATTTATTTTTTAAATCTATTAATTGATTTTTTAGAGAGAGAGGAAGGGAGAGAGATAGAAACAGCGATGTGAGAGAGAAACATCTATCAGCTGCCTCCTGCACACCCCCTACTGGGAATCAAGCCCACAACCTGGGCATGTGCCCTGACCAGGAATCAAATCGGGACCTCTCAGTCCACAGGATGATGCTCAGTCTACTGAGCCACACTGGCCAGGCTTAAGTCTGTTTTTGAAAAGGTTTCTCACCTCCTAAACCCCTATCCCCACATCCTAAAGAAAAGAAAAAGCCTGTATTCTGTTTGGAAATCTCTCTCCTAATGTCCACAGAACAATCTAGAAAGATAAAGCATCAAAACAAATAGTCTAAAAGTTAGCAGAGCTCCATGCATTTTGTTGTTTATCTCATTATCTGGTTTTAAAAGGTGCAACATAGTTATCTCAGTCTCTGTGTATGCCTTGGAAATGTTAACTGTAAGGACCAGAAATATAGTAAAGTAAAGATTATAACAAAATACACATGAATAAAAAGACATCATTTTCAGCCTTAATATTGGGTACAAGACTTATAAAAATTGGATATTTCTCCTGGTCACTGCAGAAAAGGTAGCAGTCAGGTAGATATCCATAGCATTAAAAAAATAGTTGACTTGGGGCACTTTCCCTGCCAGTAAGATTACATAATTTTCTTGGATCTACTCCTGGATACATGTACCTACATGCTTTATTGTTCCAAAATCACAGCTCTGTATTCTTTGATGTTTCATCATGTCAAGTCACATTTAAGAGAAATTTCTAATTTTAATACTCCAAGGTATTGGGCACTTTGTAGTATTGGTGGGAACCTTGAGTACTTTCTGTCTTTTTTATTTTAACACTGAGAAGTAATAATTCTAGTTAGTTTAAACCAGGCAACCAATCAGTGCTAAGGCGATTTGCAAATGTTTAGAACTGGCTTACACATCAAGTTTGTGGTGTCCCTTCCTACTTCAGAAACCTTCAGAGCTCCCGATTGCTCAGCACATGGCATTCACATCTGCTGTTTGTTTCATGATCCAGCATAGTCAGGCCCTGATCCTCTTTCTCACTACTCCCTGAAAACAAATATGGACCACAGGTGGCTGCTGTCTTCACAGTTGGCATATTACACCCTCATTTCCTCCTCCTGGCCTTTATTGGTATAATTTTCCACCAGAAGCACCATCTCTGTTTCCTTTTCCTATCCCAAACCCATCCTCCCATTATCACTCCAGATGGCTCCCTCTTCCTACAGACCCTTCCTAGTCTTCTCTCTCCTTTGACCCTGACCTCATTTACTCTACTTTGGTGGGTTCTGTTTCCTGCACTGATCTGAGGGCAGGGCCTGGGCATCTTTTCTGGTGTCCCCACAGTCTGTAGCATAGGCTAAATGCATTGGCAGATTGGGTAGTTAGTAGATTGATTGATTAGCTGGTGGGACAAACCAGTTGCCAGGGAAACATTCCCCCATAAGCCAAAAGGAGAAGATGAGGAGGCCAAATGAGAAGGGGAAAGGCCAGCATTTTTTAATTTGACATTTTCTTCAATGAGGCAATCCAGTCTTTTAAACCTTTTACTAAAAACTTCTGTTTCAAACAGACCTGGAGGTGAGTGTGTTCTTCTGACACCAGAAACTTATACAGAACAAAAAACAATGGTAGAAACCACAAGGATGTCAGAGCCAGAAAGACCTGTATGTGTGTTTTGCCTTGCTAGCTCAGTGACTATATCATATAACTTCAGTTTCTGCATCTGTGAAACCGTGAAAATAGCCACCTTGAGGTTGGGAAGGGTTAAATGAGATAATGCAAACAAAAGCACTTTGAAGATGCCAATGTGTGCCCCCCCCCACCCCCCACCCCCAACTGCACACCATGTTGGTTATTATATGTTGGTTATGTTAACAAATGGTGGTGTCAGCAGATAATTGCTTTAGCTGAGGTTGCCTTTATGCAGTTTTGACCATTTCCTCTGGACTGTGTAAATGAATTCTGCAAATTCTAAATGAACTTCTATTAGTTACTTTAGATCCTTGGACAGACGAGTAGAGTTCTTGCTCTCTTTTGTAGAATTAATTTGCCTTGCCCTGACCCTTGACTGATCCCCACTACCAGTAATAATAAGAACAACAATGACAATCACAGCCACCATGTCTGGGCACATACTGTGCTCTTAGATTAGCAAAATGTTCTCTTGACATCTCACACCAATCCTGCAAGGTAGGTGCTGTTATCCCCATTTTTCACACTATGAAACAGAGTCTCAGAGGGGTTCAATTATTTGCCCAATTATATACATCTAGTAAGTGGGAGAAATGGGATTTGAATCACACTTGGTTTGCTCCAGAGCTCTGTCTGTTCCTGGGACCAGAGAATTGTCGGCATTCCTGAAGCAAACTTCTGGAGGGGGGTCAGGGTTCAGGCACAGCTACCAAATCAAAGTGTTTCCTGTCCTTTATTTATTCTCAAAATGTATTTTCTTTTCTGAGTAATGGACCATCCAGGCTCTGAGGCATCTTATCTTCTTTACAGCCCTGCTGGTCTTCTTGCAGCACATCCTCCAGTTTCCCAGGGTCTCTAAGAAAACCTCTTATCTATAGTCAGTAAGGTGAATAATCATTCAACAACTGTGGTCCTATTCTTATTACGTGCCCTTCCCCCTATCAAATAGGGTGTAGGGTGCAGCCTCAGAGCCTGTATTTCTAATAAACTCCTGGGGAAAGTGATGTTGCTGATCCTAAGACCATACTTTAAAATCTATCACTTTTCTGTGACATGAATTTGTTTGCATACCTTTTGAAGCTGGGATGTGGGCACTAGGTACTCAGGTGGTGAGTGATGCCAGCAGCCTGCTTAGCAGCCAAGTTCTAGGTCAGCATTGCTCTTTTCTTCTTCTGATGATATACAAGGTAATTCTCTTGAAATAATTTAAAACGTTTGAGGGAGAAATTTTAGGGCATAGTGTCAGTTGATAGAGCCAATATCCCCTGAAGTGCAAGGCCCATGTAGTGGGCAGAATAATGGTTTCCCAGACATGTGCACACTCTAATCCCATGGGACATAAAAGGGATTTTAAGGCTGTGATTAATGTTATGAGACCTTGAAATTGGGAGATTACCCTGGATTATCGGGGGTGGGGGGGGCAAGTTAACCACATGAGTCATTAAAACCCGAGAACATTTCCTGGATGCAATGACAGAGAGAGATAGGAGGACAGAAGAAGAGGCAGGAGAAATCTCAAGTATGAAATAGAATCAACCAACTATTGCTGGCTTTGAAGATGGAGGAAGGGGCCATGAACAGGAATGCAGGTGTACACTAGAAACTGAGAATGACAAAGAAACAGGAGACCTATTCTCTCCTAGAGCATCCAGAAGGAACACAGTCCTACCAAATACCTTGATTTTAGCCCAGTGAGACCAGTGTCAGACTTCTCACCTAAAAAATTATAAGATAATAACCTGTGTTGTTTTAAGATGTTAAATTTGTAGTAATTTGTTACAACAGCAATGGAAAATTGAGAGAGAGGGAGAGGGAGAGGGAGAGAGGGAGAAGGAGAGGGAGAAAGAAAAAGAGAGATCACTGTTGTGAATGCAGCTTTATGCAAAAGATGTTGCTTAGCTGGTTTTGCATGGGCAAAACTAAGATTCTGAGCACCAGAATCTTCATAGTCAGGTCACAGTCACCCAGTTCAAGTTTCTATTGGAAATACCACAAAAGAGCCTCCATTCAGTGGGCCTTCTTGAGATACCTGCTAGAATGAGAATAATACAATTCTCTATAGTAACAAAAGCATAAACATTCACAAGGAACAAAAAGATTATATGAGGGTTTTAGTATCACTCTCTAGCTCTGGTGAGAACCCTCATCCAGTGTGGCTGAGGAAATAGGTCTAGATTTTGCACACTCCTAACTGTGGCCAATATGTTTTCCTGTCTGCACTTCAAGCTTTCTCTCCCCTTTCCCTTTGAGTATATTTTTTGTTTTCACATTTGACATTTACATTCGGTAGTCTTTATTAATTGGTTTCTTTGGAGATTTGACTTCAATAGACATTGCTCCTTGCTGATTGATGACATTTCATGTTAATGAGAATGCTGTGTGGACAACAAAGTTTTCTGTTTGTCCCTTTGTGTTCTTAAGACCTCAACCAGACTTCTCTAACAATTGAAGGGAATTTTAAAACGTTTTGTAGGTAGAGTCACTTTCAGCTTGGAGTCTGAGCTGAAATATAATTCCCATCTTGTAGAGTCATTTCCTATTTAATAATATTGGAATACTCTATACAAATAGCATAAGGATATTGAAGATGTTGCCTGTAGGGCTCACAAAGAAACAGCAGTTTTCATTTTACCACAGGGGTGAGACTATTTTTCCCATAATGGATTTAGATTGGAAACTTCATAGGTAGGAGAAGTGGGTCACACATGCAAATTATTGCATTAATATACTGGAGCCACTTAAAAGTTGGGACATCCCTTGTTATTTTTCCCGGTGTGCACCCTCATAAAGAAAAATGTACCCAGTAATTCAACATCAAAGTGTGTTGCTTAAAGCCTTGATGAGTGCCCTACTCATCAGGTCTCCCTTCCCAGACAGGTCCCCCTCACTGATTTAATTGACTGGACCTAAATGTAGAACTTTACATTTTTTTCCTAGGTGCCCTTTATCCTGTTGGAGTTTATTCCATCTTTTAAAATATAATAAGAATTAATGCTATTTTTTTAGGTGTGATGACATTATGGTTATATTTTTTAATTAAAATTTTAATTGAGGTAATTCTAGATTCACACACAATTATAAGAAATATTACAAAGAGCCCAGCTTTCCCCAGTGGTGTTTTGCCAAACAATAGTATAATATCATAACCAAGGTATTGACATCATTGATTGAATCCATCCATTTTACTCAGATTTCTCCAGTTTTACTTGCACTCATTTGTGTGTGTGTGTGTGTGTGTGTGTGTGTGTGTGTGCCTATATGTGTGTTTGTATAGGTCTGTGTACTTAGTAAAGACACTGGACAGTTCCAACATCACAACAATACTTCCTGTTACCTTTTTATAACCATACTCACCTCCCTCCTACTTTTCCCCACTGTTCCTAACCCCTGGCAACCACTAATCTGTTCTTCATTTCTAAAATTCTGTCATTTCAAAAATGGTATATAATTATCACACAGTCTGCAACTTTTGGGATTGCCTTTTTTTCACTCAGCATAATTCCCTGAAGATTCATCCAAGTTGTTTTGTGTATAAGTACTTTGTTCCTTTTCATTGCTGAGTGCTATTCCATGGATGGATGTACCACAGTTTGTTTAACCATTCACCTGTTGAAGGACATCTGTTCTGATTCCAGTTTGCCTATGGACATTCGTGTGATGTAAATTTTCATTGAGTAAATGCTGAAGAGTACAATTGCTGGGTAATATAGTAATTACAAGTTTAGTTTTATAAGAAACTGTCAAATTATTTTCCAGAGTGTCAGTACCATTTAGGATTCCCACCAGCAATGTATGAGCGATTCACTTTCTCTGCATCCTCACCAGAACTTGGTTTTGTCACTTTTTTGTTGTTGTTAATCCTCATCTGAGGATATTTTCCACTGATTTTTTAAAAAAATCCTCATCTGAGGATATTTTCCCATTTATCTTCAGATAGAGTAGGAGGGAGGGAGAAAGAGAGAGAGAGAGAAACATTGACGTGAGAGAGACACATCAACTAGTTGTCTCCCGCACGACCGCAACTAGGGCTGGGGACCGAACCACAACCCAGGCATGTGCCCTTGACTGGAATCAAACCTGTGACTCTTCGGTCTGTGGGCTGTTGCTCCAACTGCTGAGCCAAACCGGCCAGGGCTCCATTGATTTTTTTAGAGAGAATGGAAGGAAGGGAGGGAGAGAGAGAGAGAGAGAGAGAGAGAGAGAGAGAGAGAGAGAGAGAAACATCGATGTGAGAGAGACACATCAATTGGTTGCCTCCTGCACGACCCTGACCAGAGCCGGGGATCAAACCTGCAATCCAGGTATGTGCCCTTGATGGGAATCAAACCCAAGACCCTTCAGTCCTCCAGCTGATGCTCTAACTGCTGAGCCAAACCATCCAGGGTGATTTCATCATTTTAAAAAATTTTAGATATTATGATACCTGTGGAGTGCTATCTCACTGTGGTATTAATTTGCATTTCTACCTAATGTGTTTATTCACAATCTGTATGTGCTCTTTGGTGAAGTGTTTCTTCATGTCTTTTGCCCATCTTCTAATTGGAGTGTTTGCATTTCTACTGTTGGGTGTTTTTTTAAAAAATTTTTTGTGCAAAGAATTTTTTTGATATATTTTTATTGCTGAAAGTATTACAAATGTCCCTCCTTCCCCCACCCCTGCCTATGGACATCCCCTTCCCTGCTCCCGCATCCCCCCACCTTCACCGCATTGTTGTCTGTGTCCATTGGTTATGCCTATATGCATATAAGTTCTTTGATTTTTCTCTTCCCACCCCCTCTACTGTTAGTAGTGCTTTATACATTTAGATTTGAGTCCTTTATGATATGTATAGTTAGCAAATATTTTCTCCCATTTTGTATTTTGTCTTCTCTTTCTCTTAACAGGGTCTTTTTGAGAAAAATATTTTAATTTTGATGATATCCAATTATAACATTTTTCTTTTATGGATCTTACTTTTAGGTCAGGTCTAAGAACTCTTTGCCTAACCCTGAGGATTTTTTCCTAAAAATTTTTGAGTTTTAAATTAAGTCTATGATCCATTTTGCGTTAATTTTTGCATTAGGTATGAACTTAAGCTTGAGGTTCATTTTTTTTTTTTTTTTTTTGACTGCTAATGTCCAATTGCTCTAGTATTACTTGCTGAAAAGGCCATCCTTCCTCTATGGAATTGCTTTTGTACTTTTGCCAGAAATCAATTGAGCATATTTGTGTGGCTCTATTTCTGAGATCTCTGTTCTGTTCCATAGATCTATCTATTGCTTTGCCAATACCAAACAAATTTAATTAAGTAAGTGTTAAAATTGGGTAGATTGATTCCTCCATCTTTATTCTTTTTCAAAATTGTTTTAGTTATTCTAGTTCCTTTGCCTTCTCTTATAAATTTTAGAAAAAGTTTGTCTATATCTACAGAAAAAAAACAACCTTGCTGAACTTTTGATAGGAATTGTGTTAAGCCTGTGTATTAATTTGGGGAGAATTACCATTTTGACTATGTTGAATTTTCCAATCCATGAACACAGTAGGTATCTCCATTAATTTAGATATTCTTTGCTATCCCCCACCAGCATTGTGGAGTTCACCCCATACAAATCCTAAATATGTTTTGTTAGATTTTCACCTAAGTATTTCCTTTTTTTTTTTTTTTTTTGGAGAAGTTGTAAATAGTACAGTTGACCTTTCATATCCATGGGTTTCATATCCATGGATTCAATGAACCACAGATCAAAAATATTTGAAAATGTCCCTGGCTAGGTAGCTCAATTGGTTAGAGTGTTGTCCTGATACACCAAGGTTGGGACTTGGATCAAGCACACACAAGAATCAACCAATAGATGAATGGATGGGTGGAGCAACAAGTTGATGTTTCTCTCCCTCCTCCCTCTCTCTCTCTGTTCCTTCTTCTCTCTCTCTCTGAAATCAATGAATGGAAAAAAATATGTGAAAAAAAACCTATTATGTTGTTGCTGATATGTATGAGGTAGTTAGGCCTATGATGGTTGCTTCTATACTGAACATGTACAGACTTTTTTCTTGTTATTATTCCATAAATAATACAGAATATCAACTATTTGTATACTGTTTACATTGTAAATGTAATAAGTATTATAAGTAATCTAGACACAACTTAAAATGTACTGGAGGATGTGCATAGGTTACATGAAAATACTACACCATTTTATATGAGGGACTTGAGCATCCAAGGAGTTTTGTATCCATGGGGGAGGGATGTGTGTGTGTCTTGACACCAATACTCTGCTGATATCAAAGGATGACTGTATTTATTTTTTAGTGTATAAGTGTTCATTGCTAGTATATAAAAAATACAATTGATTTTTATGTTTATTTTGTATCCTGTGAACTTGCTGAACTCACTTATTCGTTTTAGGAGTTTTCTTTTGTAGATTCTGTGGGATTTTCTACATAGCCATATCATGTCATCTGCAAATAGAGGGAGTTTTATTACTTTCATTCCAGTCTGTATGGTTTACTTATTTTGTTTGCTTTATTGCAGTTGCTAGAACTTACAGTACTATGGTGATAAAAAGTAGTGAGAGTGGAAATCCTTGCTTTATTCCCAGTTTTAAGGTGGAAAGTATTCAGTCTTTCACCATCAAGTAAGATGGATGTTAGCTGTAGATTTTTTGTAGATGGTCTTTATCAAGTTCAGATAAATCCCTGCTGCTTTTAACTTGAAGAGAATTTTTTTTTTTATCATGAATGGGTATTGGATTTTGTAAATGCTTTTCATGTATCAATTGATATGATTGCATGATTTTTTTTCTTTAGCTTGTTGATATGGTGGATTACATTAATTGATTTTCAAATGTTGAACCAGCCTTGCATATCTGGAATAAATCTCACTTGGTCATGGTGTATAATCCTTTTCGTGTATTATTAGATTTAAATTGCCAATATTTTGTTGACAATTTTGCATCAAAATGCATGAGATATATTGGTCTGTAGTTTTTGTTTTGTTTTGATTTTAAACATATATACTATGACTTTTGTCTGATTTTGGTATCAGGGTAATACTGGCCTCATAAAATAAATTGGAGAATGTTCTTTCCTCTTTTATTTCATGGAAGAGATTGTATAAAATTAGTGTTAATTAAAAAATATTTGGTAGTATTCCCCACCGAAACCACCTGGGACTGGAGATTTCAGTTTTAGATCTATTAAATGATTAATTATAGCTTTACATTCTCCACATAGCTGACTAGAAAAATGTTTTGTTACTTCACCAGAGGAAGGATGTCAGAAAGGACTATGCCCCGCCCTCCCCTGCCACCTCACTGCAGCTGGCCTTTTTCTTTTCATCCCTTGGGTGATTTCAAGGTTAGGGGTGGGGAGGGCAGGAAGCCCCCCTTGTGGGTACCCCAGGTGTTTCCTCACAGGGCAGGCCATGGATGCTGAGGGTAGGATGGAGGTACATCACCAGGGTCCAAATTAGAGAAGCAAAGGAACGAGGCGGGTTGTCCCTGGCAACCCCCATCCCTTCATGGTCACAGTGCTTGCTAACAACAACAGGTGCCGATCTAGAGACAGACACTGAGATGAAAAGTCCTGGGTGAGGGCCCTAGTCCCTACTGTGCTCTCGATGTTATCACTGTGACTGTAACAGCAAGGGGAGGCAGGTGTTAGGCATTAAAAGAAGAGCATTTGAAACTGGGAAGAGAAGGACCATAGCAGAGAAGCCAGACTGCACCCTGGGTTACACACAGGATGAGCCTCAGGGCTGCCCATAGTTCTCATGAGTGCATGTTCAGTGTCACAGGTCTGTTTCATCCTATGTGCAAATTGTAAACCCACTGTGTGCATACTTGGGCACACCACACACCCACACACCTGTGTGAGCAGATGCTTGTGTGCCAGGCTGGCTCAGGGCTCTGCAGTCTACCTGGGGTGGAGTCTCTGAGCTGGCTTGGTGCCTATCTGGATTGGACTCCCTCCACAGCAGACCAGCCTGCACTTCCCAGCTGGGAGCTGATGCCTCATTCAGCCTTGTTTGAGGATGTGAAGACATGTGCTTTGGATGGCAGTCGCAGGAGAGGGAGATGCTGAGGAGCTAGCAGGAGCCTGCATGGGTTTGCCATGTGGGATGGGGGCTCATGTTTATTCAACTTGCTTCAAGTCATATAGTAAGTGGCAGAGTCAAGGCCTGCATCTAAGTTGATCTGACATAAGAGTTGTAAACAATGTGTCACAGTTTTGCCTTCTGTACAGTGGAGAAACTAATAGTCCTCACCTGCCGGTATGATCATGAAGATTAATGAGATAAACATGTAATAATCTAGCACATAGTCTAGATAGAACATGGTAAGTGCTCAATAATATTAGCCATTATGATTATTAATATTAATATGCCATTTTATCACCAAATGCAGAATTACAATGATGATAAAAAAAATTTAGCATTAACACAAGTATGATGAAATTAGAGGTGTTTCTGGTTCACAGACATGTGAGGTCTCATTAGAAACTAATTTAAAGCTGTGGCATTCTTGCCCTGGCCAGTTTGGCTCAGGGGTTAGAGCATCGGCCCTGGGACCAAAGAGTCACGGGTTTGACTCCCGGTCAAGGGCAGGTACCTGGGTTGCAGGTTCGATCCCCGGCCCCGGTCGGGGTCATGCAGGAGGCAAACAATTGATGTGTCTCTCTCCCTCCTCCCTTCCAATCTATCTAAAAAAAAAATTAATGGAAAAATATCCTTGGGTGAGGATTAACAAAAATATAAAAAATAAAGCTGTGGCATTCTCCCAATATGAGCCCACCCATCAGCCTGTCTATATGCCTTGATCCTAGATGGAGTTGCCCCTCTGCCTGCCCCTCAGAACCTCTCTGTACAATCAATCAACATGAAGCATCTCTTGATGTGGAGCCCAGTGATCGTGGCTGGAGAAATAATACACTATTCTGTTGAGTACCAGGGGTGAGTTTTTTTTGTTTTGTGTTTTTTTCCCCCTTAGTTTTTCTCCTTTAGACAGTAGTTGATTGCTGGAGGCACAGTTCTTATTCCAGAGTGCAAGGAGGTTTTGTGAGCCCAGGGATAGATAGATGATCTCCAGTGACCCGCTGCCTCTCTCTGCATGGGCATTGGGAGAGTTGAAGAAGCAAGGGAAATTGTCCTGTGGATTTGATAGTGAACTCTGTGGGAACCCACATGTGTATAAAAACATTTTGGTGGAGCTTCTTTTCAATAGTGAGTCAACCATCTAATGCTGAAGAAAATCTTATGAAATGAGTTTGACTCTGACTTCAGGTGGCTAGGTCGTTGGAGATTCAGATCCTTTGTGGGTGGGGGAGAGCTCAGTTTGTCTATGAGCCAAAACAAATTATGACCCTAAAGGTCAGTTGCCCTGGGGCCAAGCAGGCTCTGCTCCTCTGCAGGTATTCAGACCCTCAGAGCCGTTGAGGAGTGACAGGGACATAGAGGTGCTCAATATATTTCATTAACAATAAATACAAATTGAGCACCTACATGTGTAGACATTCTTCTAAGCTCAGGGTACAGTTGACAAAGTTTCTGGATATAGGGAGCTTACAGTTAGAGGAGGAGGCAGTCAGTAAAAAGGTAAAGAAAATAAATACCTAGGTCTGCACTGTTCAGTGTGGTAGCCACTAGGCATAGAGAGCTATTTAAATTAAATGAAAATGTCTGTTTCCCAGCCACACTACTCACATTTCAAATTCCCAATAGCCAAATGTGCTAGTGGCTACCATATTGAACAACACCAATATAGAACATTTCCATCATAGCAGAAAGTTCTCCTGGGCAGCACTGCTCCAGGTAATTTCAGATCGTAATCAGTGCTGGGAGGAAGCTAACAGGATGATGCAAAAGATGGTTGACTCTGTGGCTCCTTTTCATTAGGTGGTCAGGGAAGGCCTGACTGAGGAGTGATATTTAAGCACACATCTGAAGGACAGAAGGAGCCAGCCAATGTGAACAACAGAGACAGAGCCATTTGAGATACAGTGAACAGCTAGTGAGAGGTCCTAAGGTAAAAAGAGCTCAGCAAGGAGGCCAGTGTGAAGGAAGGAGCATGTGTAGGGTGGAGAGAAGAGAGGCCAGAGAGTCTTGTAGGCCATGGGAAAGAGTTTTGATTTCATTCTAAGTGTTTTGGAAGCCATTAGGATAGAAATGTCATGATTTTCTGATTGATGAATGGTTTGGAGACTAGCAGGAGTTGAAGCTGGAAAATCAGTTAGGAGATCATGGCAAGGCAAGGGATGACAGCAGCTGAGATTGGAGTGATGGCCCATGGAGATGGAGAGACTTAGACACATTGGGGCTTATGCCTAAGTTTCATTTGTTTGGTCATAAAAGTAGTAAGGAAGAATGGATGGTTGTTCAGGGAGGAGGGTGGTGGAGGAACTGGAGTGTGGAGCAAATGTTTATTTTGCTGACCCATGAAAAGCAGATGAATAAGGCAGTTACTTGCAACAATCATTAAGCCTGGCTAGAAGGGGCTGGTGTGACGCTGTGCTTTCTTCTCCTTGGCCAGAGAATATGAGAGCCTGTACATGAGCCACGTCTGGATCCCCAGCAGCAGGTGCTCACCTACCAAAGATCCTGAGTGTGATGTTACTGATGACATCACTGCCACTGTGCCATACAACCTCCGTGTCAGGGCCACCCTAGGCTCAAAGACCTCAGCATGGAGAACCCTGAAGCACCCCTTTAATCGAAACTCAAGTAAGTTACTTCATTCTTTACTCCCCCATTGACACCAGCCTTCCTCTTCAGAAACCATGTTCTCCGAGTTTTTCAGGATTCTTTTTAGCATCAAATCAGTCTTGTAAAACCAGAGTACTATGAACACCAACAACCTCAACTGGTTCATTAAAAAAAAAAAAAAAGCCAACTGATTGCCATATGCCCTCCTTCTTATTTTGAAAGGGGCTTTGGAAGTCATTCTCTATCTCTGTCAGGGTCTGCAGCTGGTGGGAACACTGACATGGCAAAGCTGGAAGGAGAGCTGCTCTGGAAGTGGGGAGATGGAGTAGGATTTTTTCTTTCCATGCTGACAGTGCCTCAATAAATCTTCTAGTGACTCTCATCTGATGCCTCATTAACACCATGTTTGTTGCCTGTGTGAGCAGCTTTTCTTTGTGCAATAGGATTCATACATTTAACAGAGCCACCAGAAATAGCTGCCCTTCTATGGTCACTGGGAAATAAATAACTTTTCTGTAGCAATAGTACCTGGAAAATGATTGAGAAAGAAGTAAGGGAAGAATACAGATAGGTGGCCAAATATGGTAGAGCACAAACAATGGCCAATGTGTAAAAGGGTGTGTGTGTTTGGGAGTAGCAGGAGCAAGAACTGAATGGCCAGCAGTTGAAGGACTTCCACATGAAGTTGATCAAATCAGTAGAGGGAAGTCATGGGAAAAAAAAAGTGTCTAGGCCAGATTTGTCTTACAGAACAATCACTGGCTGCTATGTGAAAGGGAACTGGAGTAGAAGCCTGCAGGGCAGGGGAAGAGTGAAGAAGGAATTGGATACTCCAGCTGAGCCCAGGTGGGTCCTGATCCCAGGAGTCGGGGAAGGGATGGGGGAGGAGAGGACAAATTTGAGACATGGCTGAGTTAGGACAGAGTTTGGGGACCAGTTGTTGGGAGAGACAACAATGGTATCCAGCTTCTAGTTGGGGTTGGCAAGAATGTCATTCAAGGCAGAGAACTCAGGAGGGACAACAAGTGTGGAGAAATAGGAGACACTTCTGGCTTTGGGCTCTTTGAGATAGATTCCTACAAGATATCATGCTAAGATGTCTGATTGGCAGCTGAAAATCAGGTCCCAGGACTCAGACAGGTTGAGGCCAGACATACAGCACAAAGTTATTAGCTAAAGGCTTGGGGGCAGATAGGATTGTCCAGGGACAAGATATGAGGACAAGGATAACTCTGGACAGGATCCTGGGATACCTCAGGGTTTAAAAATTAGGTGGAGGGAAGGGCACCAGGAGGGGTCTGGGCACCAGGAGGTAGAGGGTTATGGATGGGGGAATAGAAGGACTGCTGATGGGCCTGAAGGGGGCCCCTAAATGGGTCCTTGAGAAGCATCTTCATGGAACGTTGGGGATGGTGGTTAGGCTGCTGGTGGAGGATTGAGTGGAGGTGGGAAGGAGCAAGGCAGATCCTCCTCTGAGACAGGTGTGGGCGATCATGTGACCTGTTTGAAGCTGCAAGAGAGGCAAGGGAAAGGCCTTTGGTGACCTCTGTTCCTTGATGTGGCAGAAGATCCTCTGCTGTGAGTGAGGACAGAGGAAGGTTAGGAGCAGCATAAACAGTAATGAGATGAGTCAAAGGTTACTGGGGAGTGTTTGAGCTTGGGTAGAAATCAAGAGGGTTTAGAAGGTAGGGTGGGGGTGAGGTGGGGGAACCTAAGCTGGAAGGGGCTGTAGAAGGTAAGGATAGATTTGAAGGGTAAGTGGCCCTCTAGAGTTGGATGTGGTTCAAATTCCAGCTCAGCCATTGATAGCTGGGTCGTTCCCTGCCTCCTCATCTGTAAGAAAGTCAACAGTTTCCCTCAAAGTATAGTTATGGGAATTATACAAGATGAAATTGTGTAAACACTCAATACAGTGCTGTCCTGTTATAGTGCTCAGCTATTGTTATGTATTATTGTTATTGCCCTAGGTATGCCCAGGTTGAGAGCTAGAGTGTAGAGGAAGGAAGAGGTGGGGGCAGGAATGGGACCATTGGAATATGATACCAATAGGAATTCTGATGCAGAATGTGAGCTCTTCTGCCTAGGCACTGGGAGAATATAGAAGAAGCAGTGGGATCCCAGCACCAGGCACTGGGGGAGGCTGAGGGGCACTGGAGGGTGGTGCAGCTCTGCTTCTGCCCACAGTGCCCAGGCACCACCTCCCTCTGGCTCCTGGGAGTATGAGGCTCCAGCCAAGACCATTGCTGGGGGTTGGCAGCTGTTGTTGGAAAGGAAGGCGTGGGCCAGAGGGAGATGAGGAAGTGCCTAGAAAACTATGTGGATGGGGGTTTGTGCAGTAACAATTGGTGCTTGAGAAGGCCATTATAAATAGGAAAAAGTTTTGCTGCAGGAGGAGCTGAGGAACAGGTGTCTCTGTACCCACACCATAAGGTGGAAGATGCGGTCCTGTGTGACCCCTGGGCAGGTGGAGTTAGCTATAGAGCTTGAATGAATCGTGATGCTTAAGGGCATTAAGTCTGTTCCTTTGCCTCTGAAAAGAGCCACTGTGACTTCTCCCCAAACATATAAAGACTTGTTTTGAAGGCTGTCCTGAGAGCAGAGGTTCTTAACCTCGACTGCACATTTAAGTCACAGGGGAGTTTTAGAATCATTTATGTCTTGGGCCCATCCTCAGAGTCTAGTTTAGATAATCTATGTGAATCCTGTCCACTGGGAGTTTAAAACTTCCCCCAGGTTATTCTCATGCACAGCTAGAGTTGAGATCCACGAGTACAGAGATTGAAAAACCACACAGCAGAGTCTAGAAACCTGGAAAAGACACAGGCTCAAATCCTGGCCACTAACTGTGTGACTTTGGGCAAGTCACTTAACCTCTCTGAGGCTCGGTTATGTTTTCTGTACAAACTGAGTAGTATTTGCTTTCTTAAGCTTGCTGGATGGATTATATGAGCATGTAGAGTGCATAGGACAGAGGTTCCTGCTCCAACACTGTCAAAATATACTCTGAACTGAAATGACTTTAGGTCATTTTTTCTAATTCTATTCTCAATAAAGATGGAGATCAGAGGATTCAAGTCTAAGCATGTTGCCCTAAAACTGGAGGAGTCAAACACTCTTCCTTCTGGAGGCGTTTCAGAGGTAGTACTAGTACTAGTGGTGTTGTGTGCTCATCTGAAGCCTCTGAACTGCATGTTTTTGCACAGTTGGTCCTTGACTTCCCAACTCCTGTCCCCTATCCCGGCAGCTCTTCAAATGCCAGGAAATGCTTTGCTCTCTGAAAACTCCCTGCAGGAAATGACTTTCTTTTGAGTGTCCCCTGACCCTAGTGCAGGGGGATTTAGCCCAGACCACACTCTACTCTATTTCCCAAGCCAAGGCCAACAATCAAGGTGCCCTTCTGGTCCTGCAGTGTCTGGATCTGAGAGGCAAGTATGGATCCATCATCACTAGCCAGGGGCTAGAGACTGCCTGTGTGGGCCCTTCTGTTCTCGGTCTGCTGATGGGAAAGTATCCATGGGGACTGCTGGCCAATCTGTTTGGGATCCAGCTATTTCCAGAGTTGGTTATTGGAATTTGTAAAACCCTGTGGTTTTCTGACATCCCCTATTAAGGATACGAGATAAAGAATCCTTGGGCTGAGAATAGAATAGCCAACCCATTCACAGGCTGCTGATTTGCTGATGTTTGAAAGTCATCAGCAGCCAGTACATATCACTGATCCATGTGAATTGTAGTAATCTTTGCTTTTTAAAAAAATTTGCTTATCGCCCTGGCTGGTGTGGCTCATTGGTTACAGCATCGGCCCGCGGACCAATAAGTTGCGGGTTCGATTCTGGTCAAGGGCACGTACCTCGGTTGTGGTTCGTCCCTGGCCCTGGTCAGGTCATGCGGGAGGCAACCAGTTGATGTGTCCCTCTCACATCGATGTTTCTCTCTCTCCCTCTTTCCCTCCCTCCCACTCTATCTGATGATAAATAGAAAAAAATATCCTTGGGTAAGGTTTTAAAAAAAATAATAAATAAAAATAAAAATTTGCTTATCATTCAAAAAGTATTTACTGAGCACCTGCTGAGTACAGGAGAATATTGGTGGACATGCTTCTATGTGCTGTGAAGCTACATCCATCCCCCTCCCTTCCCAGGAGGCTGGCAATTTTCCAACAATGACTTGGTCATGGGTTCTCAGAACAAAAATCAGTCCTGTCTGGGGCTGGCTTTGATTCTTCTCTTGTCTTGCCAACAGCCATTCTAACCCCACCTGGAATGGAGGTCACTAAGGATGGCTTCCACCTGGTTATTAAGCTAGAAGACCTGGGGCCTCAGTTTGAGTTCCTCGTGGCCTACTGGAGGAGAGAGCCTGGTGCTAAGGTAAGACTTCTGGCCTTGGCCTTTGAGTCAGACTTTGGGGAAGGAGTCACAGACCTCTGAGAGGTGGTTGAGAAAAGCCAGCCCCTGCAGTGCCCACTGCCTGGGGTGGCCTGAGGATGACCAGGCCCGAGTGAAGTGTGGGAAAGGAGAGATGGGCGTAGGCTGACAATTCCAGTAGTCTCTTCAAAGAACTGTCTTGATTTCAACCCAGGCCTTGGCTGGGAGCCTTCTCAGGTCAGATTTACTGAAGTATGGAGGCTGCCTCCTTGCTGTAAACTCTTACACAGGTGGATACACAATACCTTTTCAATACATTTCTTTTCTCTCATCAGCTTGTCTTCTCAGCCATTCTCCCTGGCATGTTTAGGTACAGCAGACCTGGGTGTTCCAGATTAACCAGATGATTTCAAAAGCATATAAGGCTGACACAAGCCTCTTGAGGGTGTGTATTTGGGCAGGGTGCAGAAGTCAGGGCAGACAGCCAAGAACTGGCTTCTGGATAACCCTGCCTAACTATGAGCCAGTGGGTCATGCACAATGCCTAGATGGAGTGCTGCCCCTCCCTAAGGGATGGCAGCTACAGCCTGGGATGGATGAGAGGTCAGCTGTCCCAGAGGGAATAGTCAAAGAGCAGCAGCCACAGCAGCAGAAGGGGTTGAGCTGGAGCAGGAACGAGGGAACAGTCAGACCTGTGGAAGTTCTGTCCAAGCACAAACAAAAGTAGACTTTATCATAAGGATGAATATGGTGCAATAAGGGGGTTCTTATAGAATCTATGAACAGAGCTGGAACAGAGCCAGGCTGCAGCACAGCCTCCCTTACCCAAGGACCCTCGCCTGTGGAGTCCCTGCTTCCCTCTAGTGGGTCCTCTCTATTGCACTCTTCCTGTGGCCTTCTCCTCAGCTTACTCCCAGGCCCCGATTCCTCATCATTCCTTCTGTGCATTCCTGGGGCTGTGCCTCACCACCCATCAAGGCCTCTCAGGCCTGGCTCCCCCTCACTGTGTCCTCTCCCCTTTGTCCCTGTTTCTAGCTCCAAGTATTCCCAAGAGAGAAAATCTGATTGGTCCTGCTTATCATATCAGGCCAAGCTTAGGAGTCGCAGGCTGCTGGTTGGCCTTTGAAGGACCCTTCTTAAGACTAAGGGTACCCCTGTCCTTACAGCAGTGTCTGGGGAAGCAGGGCATATGCCCCAGCGTCCACTCCACAGGGGCTATAGTTTGGGTAGCTTCCCCTGGAAGGTGGTATGGGTAGGTGGACTGGGCATTAACGATGGTTTCCATATTTACTCCTGCTGGGTTAGGGCCCAGTGGTAGGACATGGCATTGCCAGCTAGGCAGATGGCATGGTGTGGGGGACAGATCAGGGCCTGGGCAAGAGGGAGTATGCAGCTCCCTCAGATTCTCCACCCTTGGTAACTGGGAGGGCCAGTGCTCAGAGAGGAAAATGTACCCTGAGTCATCTGGGCTTGGTCCAAACAAGCCTCCACAGGTTCAGATGAGGGGCACAGGCCTCAAGGGGTGGATAGAGGTGGAAGGGGGTACAGATGGATAAACAGATGGGTGGATGGATGGATGTGTGAGGAGGCTCTGCCCACTGGGTCCATCCTCTAAGCTCAGTCATATTCTGGCCTTCAGGTCTCTGCCCTAATGTTAGCCTATCAGAGAGATCTTCCCCATCCATTCTGTTTAGTGCCTCCTCATCACTCTACCTTCTTGCCCTGCTTCATTTTTCTTATTACCACCTGAAAAATATTACATATTGTCTGTCTTCTCCCACATAAGCTCCATGAGAGCAGGGACTTTGTTTTGTTCGATGCTATGTTCCAGTGCTTACAACAATGCTTGGCACACAGTAGGTGCATAATAAACAAATATGAATGAATGAATGAATGAGAGGGAACATTTTGTATGCAGCCTGGAAAGGAAATATCTGAAGCTTTCCTTCCCTGGCTCTTTTCTCTCTTTCTTGTCTTGCTTCCCTCAGTGTGTAACTGTTTTCTGGTCTCCTAAAGGAACACGTCAAAATAGTGAGGGTCAGGGGCATTCCAGTGCACCTGGAGACCATGGAGCCCGGAGCTGTGTACTGTGTGAAGGCCCAGGCATTCGTGAAGGCCATCGGGAGGCACAGCGCCTTCAGCCAGGCAGAATGTGTCAAGGTGCAAGGTAAGGATGACCTGTCTATTCCCTGGAGTCCTGCACAGGTGACAGCCCCTCCTGGAGGATGCTCAGCTGCCTGCTGGTTTCTTTGGTTCTCAGTCTCCTCTGGCCTCACTGCTTCTGAGGCTGGATGAGTTCCTGTGGCGAAAGTGTGCTTCACTCCAATTCCCATCTAGGCAAGAGTCCACCCTGGAGCTGGGTGGCGGTCACTTGAGCAGCTGTCTGGAACTTTCTTTCCCCTGAAAAGTCCCTAGGCCTGAGGCCAGATATTGCAAGGCTGGTTCACCAGGTGAGTCAGAGGAGGGTTGCAATAGAGGTAGCCAGGGGCTTGAGAGTCCGACCGGATGAGGAGGGAGCCCATTGCATTCACAGCTGCTTTCAGCTAGGAGGGACCCATGGGAAATCGGTAGGCTCCCCTTGTTTGACTTAATTTTTCCCCTTGAATTTTTTTATGGTCTAAAACTGTACAGTGTTTAAAAACCCTTTGAAAAGAAACAAAACAAAACCCTGCATCCCACAATTCTGCCACTAAAACACCACCAGTGACATTTTTATATGTAACTTTTTAGTCTCTAAAAAATAATTATTTTGAATATTTAGTGCATTCTTAAGTTTAAAAAAATATAGAATACACATGGAAGCTCTCCTTTCTACCTTTCTCTTTAAACAAATAGTGGCATGCTCTATTCATTATTCTGGATCTTGTCTTTTTCACTTTATGTATTGTATAGACTTTCCACATCTATACAGAACCTCCTCATCTTATGGCTACGTAGTATTCCATTTTGTGTATATATAACTAATTTAACTAGTTACCTATTGATGGGCATTTAGTCCCTCCCGCCCAATATTTTGCTATTGCAGCAATGCTTTAATTAGTTACCTTGTACATAGATCATTTTGCTGAGATATGTGAAGGATAAATTCCTGGAGGTGGAGTTGCTCGGTCAGAGGCATACACATTTGAATTTTGACTGCTGTTCCCAAATTGCCCTACAAAGGGGTGTCACCCTTCTGTCACTGCCCACGTGTAGACCTTGTTGCAGTTGTATTGCACATATGCTTTGTGCCTGCTTTTTCACAAATATCCATCACATTTCCCATGTAGATTTTCTGATTGCCATTTTATACTACTTTTTAAAACCATGTAAGTCAGGCTTGTTAAAAATTCAAACAAAGAAGTATATAAAGTAAGGGTACATGTTTTCCACTGAGGAGGTTTATTTTGGCAAGTTTAGCATTTAATCTGCTAGTTATTGTGTGATACCAATACTCACAGGCACAAATGGGACTGTACCATGCTTACTTTGTTTCTTGCTTATCTTCACTTAATAGTATATGCGAACATCTTTTCATGTCAGTACACATGGTTCCACCTCATTTGAAAAGAAGACACACAATAAGCCAATATATATGTGCCAAAGTATATGTTATTGTCCCTCTCTTAATAGGTATGTTCTGGGCTTTCCAGTCTTTGCCATTACAAACCATGCTGTAGTGAACAAGCTTGTATATACCCTAATTCTCATTTTAATAGCTGAATTCCTAACCTACTATGATGATGTCCCATAATAAGCAAATCATCTCCTTTTTTGGGGTATTTAGGTCATTTCCATGTCTTAGGTCATTTCCATTTGCTTTTGAAGATGATAGTCATTCATCAATTGATTCATTCATTCAATGAATATTTATTGAGCATTGATCATGTGTTACGTGCTGGTCTAGTCCCTGGTCTTATGGAGTTTACCTTCTAGTCAGAGAGATAGGCTACAGACAAGTAAACAAATGAGATAGCTTCCCTTGGTGGTACGTGCCATGAAGAAGATGCACAGAGCATGCCTGGAGGTGGCGGGAGTGTGGGTACACCAGTTTGGCAGAGAGGGAGACTGGTTATGAGGCTGAGGCTAGTCCAGATGTTGCTGTGAGCTGCTTTATGCATATCATTATTTCCTTTCTTGGAATTATATTTTTGGAATCTACTCACAGGAGTGGATGAAAGTGTATGAACATTTGTGTATCTCTTGATGTGTACTGCCAAAATATTTTCCAAAAGCATTGAAACAAAGTACAGTGCCCCTAGCCATGTATGTGAGACCACCCACTTCTTGGCAGCCTCCTTGGCTGTGCCATCTTTCACACCGCTGGCGAGCAGTCCAGCCTGGAGGGGCCACATGAGTTGCTCGAGGTCACGTGATGGGGAAATAACCCATCCCCCATTCTGCATCTCCAGATGCTCCCACTTGGTACTTTCTGATCCATTTACTTAGTAGAATGACCACAGGCTTTGGAGCCAGTCCTACCTGTGTGAGCTGGGGTAAGTTATTTAACCATATTAGGGGCTTGGTAGATCATAGTTATTATGTGACTGTTTTCTGAACTCAGTATTTTCCTCCATAAGATGAATCAATGCCAAGATTGCCAAAGTGAAACACACTTTGTTTCAGTTACCGCCCGGTTCCCTTCTGTGCTGTTCTTTTGGCACATCCCCCTCACCCTACCCGGGGCCTGGCACATCCTCCTCACCCTGCCCGGGGCCTGGCACTCCGCTGTCCTCCTGGCAGTGGCTCTGAGGTACGTGTTCACACAGCCAGTGGCTTAACAGTTGATGCGCCTCCCTTTTTTCAAGAAAAAGATTTTAATCATCCCTGGGGCTTTCTGGAAACCAAGACTTAATCTGGATTCTAGAAAAAATGGTTTTAATGGTGGTAATTTTAGTCACTAGGGCAACATCAGGTCTCAGGATGTTGGCATTTGCTGTCTTGGCCATGTGCAGAGCCAACTCCAGGAAAGTGAGGGGGGCCCAGGATTGGATTTCATCTTCACTGTGTCTCCTAAGCCTGCTCTTATCTTTTCATTTCCAGAAGAGACACTCCCCCTGGCACTGGCCCTGTTTGCCTTTGTTGGCTTCATGCTGATCCTTGTGGTTGTGCCGCTCTCCATCTGGAAGATGGGCCAGCTGCTCCGGTACTCCTGTTGCCCCTCGGTGGTGCTCCCCGACACCTTGGTAAGAGTGTCCTGTTTTCCTTTCAGCAGGATACTGACCAGATGTGGTTTGGGCTCTAGTTGGGCATGAGCACATGTTTCCTGGTTGACAAGCATTTGCGCAAGGAGGGCGGAAGAGCATGTCCAGGCCTTCACTTCTAATCAGAGGGGCTGGGAGAGACCGCCCTCCTCCTAGGAGTGGAGGCCTTCCTCAGTCAGGCCACTGCTGCTTGCCCCCAGGACCTGCCATGGCCAAGAGAGCAGGGGTGTTGCACAGCCATGGATGCTCGGCAGTTCAGGAGCCATGCACAGTCTTACCCTTCCAGACTGGCCTGCTGAGTGTTCTTGGCCCCTTCCCATGATTATAACAGCAGCTGCATCCAGTAACTTGTTCTGACACAACATATTCAATTCACCTGCCAAGAACCTCATTGGTTCTCAGGGTGTAGTGCATGGGTGTGAATGTGGGAGGCATAGATTGTGCTTTGCTTTGGCTGGGAGCCGGGAACAATCTGGACCTACCCAGTGACTACGAAAGGATAGGGTTCCCATCTGTTTCCTCAGCTCCTTGCAAGTCCAGGATTCTCATCTTACTCCTGAGGACACTGGCTCACAGGTCTGAGGCTCTCCAGTGGGGGTAGGTCCTGTGTGCCCATGCCAGGATCAGGGAGAAGCAAAAACAGGCCTCCAGCTGCTCCTTCCATCTGGTGGCCTCCTGTGCTCCTTCCCCCAGACCTCAACACTCAAAGCAGCACAAAAACAAAACAAAACAACAAACAAAAACAAACCCAGTCCTATCATCTCAGAGATTTCTCATAGCTCTTTTCTGGGAGGACAGTTAGCAGTCAATTCTCAGAAGCAAATAGAGCTGGAACTGCCTGCAAGCTACACATTCCTGTAGTTCTGCATCAGCCTGGAATCACTCCTGAAGGAGTCACTCTTGTGACAGCTGCGTGGCCCTGAGACTGAGGGCCATATTCTCCCCACACAGGAGGAATGGTTCTCCCTGATCCAGGACACCCCTCTACCCCGGTACCCTAAGCCTGTTCTCTTTTTCTCTCTAGTACATCCAGGTAGTCGTAACTTTAGCTGAGACTAGTACAGGGTTAAGCACCAGGCACTGTTCTAAGGCTTTACATATATGGCATTGACTCCTTTCACTTTCCCCTTTTCATAATGCTTAGCAATGTGCTTTTCATCAGGCCCCCCTCCAGCCCACTCTGAATGGTTTACTGCTCAACATGAAGGCAATGTGGTGTAGCAACAGGGGAGACAGAGCGGGCCTCATTCCCTTCAGCGATAACTCAAGGGGCTCAAAGTTCCCTGAAGCGTAAAAGGATGTGTATTCTGCAGTGGTTGGGATAGTGTCTTATAAATATCAATGGGGTCAAAATGTTGGATAATACTATTCATATTTTTTGTCTAGTTCTATTAGTTATTGAGAGAGCGACGACAAAATCTCTAACTCTGAGTGTGGGTGTGTCTGCTTCTCCTTTTATGTCAATTTTTTCTCCATGAATTTTGAAGCTCTGTTTTAGGAGCATGCATATTGATGGTTGCTACATCTTCCTGAGTAATTGGGACTTTTATCATCATGAAATGTCCCTCTTTGTCTCTGGCAATAGTCCTTATCTTGATATTAATATAGCTTTCTTTTTGCTTACTGTTTGTACGGTTCATCTTCTTTCCATATTCTTACTTTAAACTTATCTGTGTCCTCATTTTTAAAGTGTGTCTCTTATAGCAGCATATAGTTAGCCTTTAAAAAAATAAATCCGTTCCAACAATCTCTGCCATTTAATTGTAACGTTTAGTCCATTAACACTTAACCCTAGTCCTGTCCCTTTTTAACTTTTGTATTTGTACCCAATATCTATTTTCTGGTTCTTCAAGCCAGTAAGACTGCCATTTTTCGTGGCACCATGAGAGACCTGCCCTCAGATAAGGAACTGTAAAAAATGGGAAACTCACCCAGTGACATTCCCTTCTTCCAAGTGTCAACTTTTTGGTTGCTCTCCAGTGACTTAAGGAAGTTAGTTTTATATTTTGATCAGTTTTCGAAGGTGCTATCTGCAGGAGATTGGTTTTATTGTTGCTCCCCTGCCATGAGCAGAAGTGGCCCTGCAATGAAAGAGGGGTGCCTGAACTGACCCGAAATGGTGGTAATGGAAGGGGAGTGTTGATGGCTCAGGCAGGTCCACTAGCTCTTCTTTCCCAGACATGGTGGAAAGTTCAGCCTTCTCAGCTGGTTTCCATCAAGTAGTCACCCTTTACGGTTTTCCTTTCAACTCTGTTGTTTATGCTTGTTCTCTACTACTCACAGGCCATTCCATTTCCAACACCCTCTCTCATTATTCCTCTTCTGGTCCTACTTTCATCAGCCTAGCAAAGTTTCCTCCCTACCTCAGGATTAGGGGCAATAGGATCCTTCCAGGACCCAGTGTCTTGTGAGTGAGAAACAGAGTACAGGGTCAGGGAGAGAACCATGTAAAAGGTCAGTTCCTTATAGAATTTCAGACGCACATGAAGAGGCCTCAAATGACAAGAAATCCTAAGAATCCTGATGCATTAGGAGCCACACCCTACAAATAGCTTTTGGAGAAAAACAGACAACTTAGATGAGAGCAGAGACAAGGAGAGTCTATGGGCGTATGACCACTTTCACCCGTGGAAGATAGATATCACTACCCTTGACCAACTTTTGCATCTCTGTTCTCCTTATCATCCTTCCTACATCATTTCAGTGTCTGTTCCTATATGCATTCCTTTCCATGAGGCTTTTAATTTTTCTGTTTCTCCCTAGGTTTTTTAAGTGGAAAATGTCTCTGAGTATTTGCATTTCCCATAGTGCTGTGTGAGAAGTGGATTACTAGTGTCCCTTAAATCCCAAACAGATTCTGGAGTTGTCCATCACCACCACCATCTGCCCCTCTTCCGGCTTGACATTAGTATAGTCTAGCTGCACTTCAACGTTTGCATTAGTTACAGATAATCTTCCAAACAACTAAAAAGCAACTTCCAGCCATCTTTGCAAAATCCACACATCTTTCCAATTGAACCATGGAAAATTTCCAAGTGGAAATCCTTGACAACTCTTTAAAAAGCCCTGTTGAGTTTGTGAATGTTTAATTTATCTGTTTGGATTAAATATTCATGTCTACGTCTATAATTTTACAGTTCTTGATGGTTGCAGTCTGAAATATACCATTCTTTGCATTCCAGTTGATACCACCTAATAACATCCTAAAGCAGAAATACATATGCAAGGAAAACTACATTAAGACTTCTCAATATTTTAAAATATAATTTATTTTCCTGTCTTTCATCCATAATTGCTTCATGGGTATGGAGGCTTTGGTGCTAAAGGGTCTTCCTTTCCTTTCCATGACTCACTTTATTCTATCTCTTCTTACTATCACAGTCTACTGTAATGTGGGTAGCCAGTATGAAGATGGCCCCAAGGTAGTCATTCTTCAATGGACCACTCCAAGTATGAGTTATGTGTTTCAGAGAAAATGGAGTGTCTGAGATCAGATGCCTCTGAGACCCAGATAGCCCCCCCCCCCAAATAAAAGAGTGTGCAGTGCAGTGAATGTAATTCAATAGGGCTAGATGGTGGGGACCATGGCAAACACATTCCAGCTACAGGAGGCAGCTGCTTCTCAGTTCTAGCAGGTTGCTGCCAAGAGGGAATGTATGTAAGTTTTGAATGAGAGAGAGAGAGAGAAAAAAAAAAAATCAGACTTTTATGGGAAATCTCCTGATTTTTAAACACTGAAAACTAATTCAAACTATATATATATTTATACATCAGCTGAACCTTGCTTGAAAGTTTGTTCTAACCTGTGGGACAACGGTTTTTCACCTTCTGAAATTCTGAGGTTATGCTGTTTCACTTTAATGTTCTAGAACTAGACTCTCCAATACAGTGGCCGCTCGCCACGTGTGACTTGCGCACTGGGAATGCGGCCAGTCCCTGCTGACATGTTCTGAAAATATAAACTACACAATGGGTTTTGAAGACTCAGTTAAAAAAATATTTTATGAGTATTTTTTTTATTAGTTACATGTTGAAATGATATTTATTTTAAATAAAATATATTATTACATTTAATTTTACTTTTTAAAATGTACTACTGGAGACTTTTAAATTGCACATGTAGCTCACATTATATTTCTATTGGACAGTGTTGCTGCAGAATTGAAAAAATAATCAAATATAACCACTGCAGATTTAGGTAGCCAGTGCCCTGAGAATCTAACTGAGCCAGCAGCAGTGAACTGGTAGTGGGTTCCACAAAGACACCCGTGCTCAGTGAGCCCTGCATGTACATTATACATTGGCCTTTCCCATGATTTGCCCAAGGACACGAAGCGTGAGATCCCCTGAAGCTGCTTCTTTACACACAAGGATCAAGGGCAACTGACTTGATGAAGCTGATGTCTCCTGGGGACTGAGGTGGAGGAAACCCTTGTGCCTATTTATCTGTGCTCATGTGCCACTCTTTAGAGCAATGAAGGGGAGGGCCATGGGAGATAATTGCAGGAGAACCTAATGAATTTGGTGGAGGTGAGCAGGCTAGCAATGGTTAGGGAGGGTCCCTCTTAAAAGTTGGTGCCTGCATTTTTACAACCAGTTTTGATTATGTATTAGGGTCACTGGGAGAAGATGGCAGGAGCATGAAATATGAGCAGGGAAAGGACTTGTGTTTCAGGAGTGCCATCTTTGGACTGGGCACCCTGCTAGGTGCTGTATGTAGAACATCTCAGACCAGGTCGTTATTTTCAGAGCTCTCTGGCAGAATAATGTTAGATTTTTAAATTTTTTTATTATTTTAACCAGAATTACATTCTGGGCTTTTGTGGAGTAGGGTCCCAGAGACAGGAGCACTGATAAAGCAGGGTCCCGACACATCTGCTGGTCAGTGAATTGGGAGACATCTCAGTAAATGTTGGAAGCCCCTGATCTAGGAGTTAAAATTGTTTTGGAGTTTTTTGCTGCTTCAAAGTTAATTAATCAAATAATTGGGGTTTTTTGGTGATAGCCTCTACAACAACTACTATGTTAGTAATACTACTCATCTAATAAATATTAATGGAAATTATTTTTCAGAAAATCACCAATTCACCCCAGAAGTTAATCAGCTGCAGAAGGGAAGAGGTGGCAGCCTGTGCCACCACCATGCTGTCTTCTGAGGAACTCTTCCGGACCTGGATCTAATGGGCTTGGGGAAAGGCCCAGGTGAAGCTGAGAAACCTGGTCTGCATGACACAGGAGCCGTGAGGGGGAAAGGCTGTGTTTCCGTTTTCCTCCGAGGACAAGAGAAGTCAGAAGAGCCTTCTGTGTCCATTTCTAGAACCACTGTCAGAGGCAGAGTGGTTTGGCAGACAAAGCACTGAGTGGGGCAGGAGATGTGCCTGTAGAGCTGGATCTATCTGCTTGCCACCCACTAGCTGAATGACCGTACGGAAAGTGACTTTGTCTCTCTGGCCCTCAGTTTTCTCATCTATGAAATGGGTGGATTGACTATTACACCATGTATGTATATACATATCTCCAGCACTGGCAGAGCTGCAGGGAAATTGGTGACACTGTACATTGCAACTGGTTCAGCTTTTCTGAAGAGCAGTATATGCAAGTATAGTAGGAATGATCGGAGACTCTATACACCAGCTGGCTTGGAGACCCCACTTTCCTACAGGAGACCTTTAAAAGGAAAGGAAGGATGGGTTACAATGGTGTTGATTTCACTTTAAGCCAAATGCCTATGCAGAGGTGATTGGGTCAGCCTGCTCTCCAATGACTGCGAGGGAGGCCACAGCCCTACTGAAACTGGGACGTGCATGAATGCTGTGGGTACATGAGATACTATAAATGGCAAATCGTGTGTGCACATTGAGAACAGCAGCTAAAATGTACGTGTATGGGAGTGACTCTAGGTCAGGGATGGGGCATGGGAAGAATAAGGGGACAGCCTCTGGCCACATGAGAACATTGACTGAGGCAGCGGGCCAAGGCCTCACCTGGTCAGGGTGCTCCTGGATCTTCACACCATAGGAAATCCCCTTGGGAACCTTTTCTTAAGACAGCTCACTCGGGGTATCCTTAGCTCCTTCCAGGGCCTACCTCTGGAAACCTCTTCCTGTTCCTCTCCTCCACTAGGAGAGGAAAAGAGGGTCAGAGAAGGAATGGAGGGGGAGAGTTTTTTGAGGGATTGATAGGCAAGGCCTGTGCCTCTCTTCTTAGCCTCCACTCCTCCCAGCTCTGGAGCCTCTGAGCTGGAGTGTCTCCACGCCCACTTCCTGGTCCCCTTTCAGCCAGCCCAGTGGTGGGGACAATCTAACTGCTTCAGCCAGGTGTTTCCCCCTATAAGACAGAGGCCTACAACCCTCTCTCCACCTGGTGGGGTTTCAAGTAATCAAAGGGCTCTCTCTAGGAAGATGAGATCGCTGAAGATACTTTCCTTTGTACCATTTTGTATGCTTCCGTGCTGTTTGACTCTTTCATGAAGAGTATTTGTTAATTTTATATTTGGCTTAAACTGGAAACATTTTCAATTTGCAAAAATAAAGACTATACTACTACACTGATCATCCCCCTCCTTCTTCCCTCTTCCCAGCCCCTCCACCCTGGCCACTGTTCCTCTGTCACCTGTCCAAGCCCAGAACCCAGCAATAACCCATGACTTCCCTCTGCTTGAGTGTCTCTCAGTTAGTCACAGTGCCCATCCACTCTTGCTGGCATATATAGCTACATAGAGAGTTCTCTAAATTATTCTGTTGTTTCTCATGTTCCCAACATGCATTCATTGAGGCCCAAACACACACCAGATATTAAGCTAGTTCCCAATAGGTGAGGGGCTGCCTCCTCTGGCTACGTCCTTCTCTCTCCTTGGGCACTACGTCCCGACACTCCAGACCTCCTGACCTCCTTTCCTCCCCTCTGGAACTACAACAGGACGAAAATGAAGACGGACTGTCTTGCAGTCCTTGCTTTTGCTCAAGCCAGTAGAGTATGCCCAGGATTTAGTCCAGCTTTCTTAGTCCTGCCTTAAGGAAACAACTGCCAGGGGCCAATGAACAAAAACCCCAAAAGGAGAATCTAAAAGGAGCATCCAAAGGAGAATCTTGGCTGACATCAACCGACACAATACATTTGAAGTCTTGAGTCCATAAGGATACATAAAAGAGCAAATGCTAATACAATGAATTCTCAAAAACAGATGAATAGAATGCATTTCTACTTAGTGTTGCTATTCAGTCATGATAGGTTTATTGATTCACTGTATCAATGAAGAATACTCGTAAATGTAAATACACCAATCAGAATGCATTTTTCTCCACCACCACTGTGTCCTGGCCCAAGCCACAACCCTGTGCCACCTGAATGCCTGCATCAGCTTCCTCACTGACTGCTCCACTTGCAATCTTTCCAAACCTGCTTATCTCCTGTCCTGCCAGGGATTCCATGGCTAAGTTCTTTTAAGATCCTTCTACAGTGGGTAGAAAGGGGCAAAGGAGGGAAAAATGGAGGACATCTGTAATATGGTCAACAATAAATTTAAAAAAAGAAAAAGAGCCCTGGCCTGTTTGGCTCAGCGGTTAGAGCGTTGGCCCGTGGACCAGAGAGTCCTGGGTTCGGTTCCCGCTAAGGGCATGTGCCTCTGTTGCGGTTTGTCCCGGCCCCGGTTGGGGTTGTGTGGGTGGCGGTCAGTCGATGTGTCTCTCTCACGTCGATGTTTCTCTCCCTCTCTCCCTCCCGCTCTATTTGAAGATGAATGCAAAAGTGTCCTCGGGTGAGGATTAAAAAAAAAAAAGAGAGAGAGAGAGATCCTTCTACAGAGTGATTGTAGACTATCTGCCTACCTAACCTCTGTGCTACTCCACCACATAGCTTTAAAAAAATTTCCCCCTTATTTTCTGTGTGCCTTATTTTTCCTTAGGCTAACTTCCTGTGGGTGCAGATATCTGTTTCCTTTCAATCCGGCCTGACTCACTTCCTTCAGGGCAAGTGCGCCAGTTTTTAGAGCCCACCTGGAAGGGAGGATCTCATGACGTCTACGGGTGTCTGGCGCCACCTTGTGTTCAGTGCTGGAAAATTCCTTCTTCTGTTCCCACTCGCTGAGAACCAACCGGGGCCTCCTGAAGAGAGAAAGGAAAGCTCAGACACATTTTCTAGAAGGAGAACTCAATTACAAAACTTCCACGGGCATAGACCGTCACAAACCTTCATTGTTATCAGTGGATTTAGAGTTTCGTGGCCACAATCTCCTCACTCGTGCTCATCTGAAAGTTAAGGGCTTCACTCTGCTCACATGGCTCTTTCTCCCTGCTGGGCCCTTGGCTTCTGACTCACTCTGTCTGATTTTCTTTCCTCTGTGCTGCCCTTTCCAACCTCTCAAAAAAGTACCCCCCCCTTCCCCGTGTGCCCTATATCTAGCCTATCCCTGGGCTAGGCTGACTTTCTGGGGGTGTTCCTCAGGCCAGGAATCAGGACAAGCAGTCATGTTAAACCACTGCGGTGCCCAGCCTGTGAAATTTGAAAATGCCATATAAGAGTTGACTTAAAATCACAGTTTTCTCTTGTTGGCTCATGGCTTCAGGTTCTCAAGCACCTAACACAAAGCCTGGAAAAGCCCCTCCTTGCCAGAGGTGGGAGCACTCTCATGTGGGAGCAGGAGGCTCACAAAAGGAAGACACAGCCCTTCCGGCCTCCCTCAGCCAGAGGCTGCAAGCCCAGCAGAGGCGTAAAACTCCCTTAAAGACCTTGGAGGAAAAACGGAGCAGGAGCCTTCTCCGGTGCCTGTAAAAAGCCTCAAGCCCTTACTGTGGCGGTGTATGTCCCTGGTTCCTCCGTCAGACCTCATTGGGGAAATTTTTAAAAACCACTTTAAAAAACCTGGCTGTTGGAAAAATGAGTGCCTGCACAAACCACAGGAACTCCCATATTTTCCTTCTGTATTTAAACCACTTACTTATCTACAATGTGGCCACACACCTCCAAATTTCTGAGAAGTGCCAGTAGGTCTTCTACCAAACAGCTTCAGTGTAAGATGAAGCCTACAGACATCAGCTTGGGTTTCTAGCCTCAGGAGACCATGCCCCAGAAGGAGACCCTCTGATGTCATCCCACCTACGTTAGAAAGGGAAGGGAGGAAGGGAAGTGAAGTGAAGGGAAGGGAAGGGAAGGGAAGGAAGGAAGGAAGGAAGGAAGGAAGGAAGGAAGGAAGGAAGGAAGGAAGACAAATCCTTTTATCTGACAAAGAAATTATCTCATAAATTAAAACTGAGCTACTTACAGTTACACATTTTTTTTTTCTTTTTATTCCTCACTCGAGGATTTTCTTCCATTTATCATCAGATAGAGTGGGAGGGAGGGAGAGAGAGAGACAGAGAGAAACATTGATGTGATAGAGCCACATCGACTGGTTGCCTCCCACACGACCCCAACCAGGGCCAGGGACCAACTGCAACCGGGGTACTTGCCCTTGACCAGAATCGAACCTGAGACTCATTGGTCCGCAGGCTGCCGCTCTAACCACTGAGCCAAACCGGCCAGGGCCAGTTACACATATTTAAACTTCAGCATCTACTTGTTGTCATCTGCTAAATTAAAATCTTCATTTAAATCACAGTATTCTTCCACCCCATTGGTTGTCCATAATCTAGGCTTAATCTGAGGAGAGGGGCCTATTACATCCTGAACTATTTCCAATTTCAAAACTCAACAGTGAAGGTGTGACAGTGGTGAGTTAACTTCAGTGAAACAGGCTTCACCTGAGAAAGCCCTTCCGCGTGGTTAAGTAGGTGGGATGACATCAGAGGGTCTCCTTCTGGGGCACAGTCTCCTGAGGCTAGAAACCCAAGCTAATGTCTGTAGGCTTCATCTTACACTGAAGCTGTTTGGTAGAAGACCTACTGGCACTTCTCGGAAATTTGGAGGTGTGTGGCCACACTGTAAATAAGTAAGTGGTTTAAATACAGAAGGAAAATATGGGAGTTCCTGTGGTTTGTGCAGGCACTCATTTTTCCAACAGCCAGGTTTTTAAAACTGGTTTTTAATGGTGATGAATTCTTTTAGTTTTTGCTTACCTGGGAAAGGCTTTATTTCTCCTTCAATTCTGAATGATAACTTTGCTGGGTAAATTATTCTAGGTTGTAGGTTGCTCTTTTAGCACTTCAAAGATGTCCTGCTTTTCCCTTCTGGCCTGTAAAGCTGCTGCTGAGAAATCAGCTGATGGTCATATGGGATTTCCTTTGTATGTATTGTTGTTTGCCCCTTGCTTCCTTCAAGGTTGTTCCTTTATCATTAACTTTGGTCATTTTAATTACAGTATGTCTTGGTGTGAGTATCTTTGGGTTCATCCTGTTTGGAGCTCTCTGTTTCCTTTTCCAGGTTAGGAAAGTTTTCAGCCATTATTTCTTTAAACAAAGTTTCTCTTCCTTTTTCTTTTCTTCTTCTTCTTCTGGGATCCCTAAAATGTGAATGCTTGAGAGCTTGATGTTATTCCTTGTTTTTTAAAAAATTCCGTTTTCTTTTTGTTGTTCTGGTTGGTTGATTTCCACTAGTCTGTCTTCTAAGTCACTGATCTGTTCTTCTGTATTAGCTAATCTGTTGTTGATTCTTTCTAATGTATTTTTCATTCCATTTATTGTATTCTTCAGATCTGCTTTGTTCTTTATTTTAATTTAAAAATCTTTGTTGAAGTTCTCCCAAAGTTCCTCTATTCCACTCTCAAGTTCAGTGAACATACTTATGACCACTTCTTTGGATTCTTTATCAGGTAAACTACTTATCTCCATTTTCTTAGGGATTTTTCTTTTCTGGAGATTTTTCTTGTTCCTTCCTTTGAGAGATATTATACTGTCTTTTAATTTTGTTTGACTTTCTATGTTTGTTTGTGTGAATTAGGCAAAATGGTTATCTCTCCTGGTCTTAGAAAAGTGGCCTTATGTAGAAGCAGCATCTGTGTAGTGTGGGCAAAAAGGGGGTTCTATGAAAAGTAACCTCACAGGGTGATCTGACCACAAATTCCTAACTGGGGCAGGCAGGGGGCTGGTAGTCACACCCCAGGAATAGAAATTATTTACTAAAAGGCTTATCTTTGCCTTAAGCAAGCCCTATTATTGTTTCTGTGCACCTAGGTTAATGTCTTTGACATGTCCCTTTTAAGACCCCTCCTCATACATGACTACTCTTTCATACTCTTCCTTCTAAAGAGTGACCACCCTCAAGAGGGCACATAATCTTAACTATCCTGTAATCCCATCCCTGCCTTGCTTTCTCCCACCTTCATATAACCTTCCTTATGTTCCCTCCTCAATCGCAAATGCATAAAAGAAACTGCAAACTGTTATTCTCCACAGCATTTGAGATCTTGCTCCCCAGCATACGTTATCAGTTTGGGCTCAGATAAACTCTTATAAAAATTCTCTACAGGTTTGACACTTTCTTATGTTGACAGTAGACTGTGTGTGCTGGTGGTTTGGGCAGGTTGGTAGGAGCCAAGTGGGTGCTGAAGGCATCCGAGGCACTGGCCTACCAAGCTGGGGCAGCTTCAGGTGGGGAGGCCAGCTGAGTGTAGTAATGCCCTATTGATCCTGCTTGCTTCATTTGGGCCGAAATGGGCTTGGGTGATGTGTCTGGGAACGAGAGCTGTGGCGACCCTACAGGTAGGTCAGTGAACCTGGATAGAGCCCCCACCCACCCTATGGAGGTGGAGGGGGTTGTAAATAATGGCACTCACTGCCATCTCCAAGCCTGGAGAATTCCTGCAGTCCCCAGAGAGCTGCTATGGCTCCCCAGCCTTCTCTATACAGTTTCTTCCTTATTTGTTGTACAGAAAGTGGTCTTGTGTAGAAGCAACCTCTGTATAGGCTTTATGGGCAGGTTTTGGGAAGCTGGTTGGAGCTTACTGCAGCTGGGCACTCACTGGCTTGCTGGGTTGAAGTGGTTCCTGGGAGGGAGGCCAGAGTGAGCTTGGTTGTTCCTGCTTGCTGCCTTTGTTTGAAGGCAAAAGGCTCTGGGCAATGCAGTTGTGAATAGGCTGTGATGATCTTGCAGGTAGGTCAAAGCACCTAAATAGAGCTCACTCCACCCTATTGAGGTGGAGGGGGATGTAAGCAATGCTGCTAACCCGCTCTTGAGCTTGGGGAATTCCTGCGGCTTCCCAGCCTTCTCTATTTATTCTCTTTCTCTTGTTTGTTCAGAAGCTGTCCATTCAGTCCTCAGTTGTCTCACAGGAGTAATTGCTCTCTCTATGTGTCTATTCTAGTTTGCTCATGGGAGGGGGTGAGTTCTGCGTCACCCTACACTGTGGCTCTCTTGGACCTCCAAATGTTGCCACTTTGCAAATGAGCTTGTCTGTTCTATTAAAAGACTGAGTGAGTTAACCTGGGGCTAGGCCATGTATCTTGCTTGTCTAGCTCAGTGGTGTCTGAGACATGACTGAAAGGCATTTGATCAAGATGGTAGAATGAGTACACATAAAACTCTCTTTGTAATCTCCTCCAAACACAGAGGAACGATAGATGAAACACACACACAAAATATTTATGGACCAATAATGAAGAGGAAACCTTCAGAATAAGCTGATGATGTGCAGCCCAGGGGTAGAAGGAACTGGTGTACATAGATTGGGCTTCAAAGGTCACATGAGAATGGAGATAAGTGTACGCCATGCTTGGCAGGAGAGTGAACCCATGCTCACTGCATGAAGCTGGGGTTGGGGCTGGTTGTCTTGTCTTCCCAGTGAGTGGAGGCTGACAACACTCCAGAAATGTGTGGCTTGCCCATGATGCGGAAAGCAAAAGGGGCATCTTTGTGAAAAATGGGAACTGGGCTGGTCCTGCTTAGAGCTGCAGCATCAGGAATTTTGTTTTCTGAGAGCAAACATGTTACACTCCATAATGTAAGACCCGGTCCAGGATGTGCGAACTTGGAAGACTGTACTAAGGTAGCTGCAAGGACTTGTTCATGGAAAACACTCCCCTGTAGAATGAGCTTTTAAAACAAAAAATTTAAAACAGAGGATGTGACAAAATTCATCATGGGCATATTTCACAGACTCAACAAACAAAAGACTTCATGACAAAAAAGATAGAAATAATGGATACTTTAAAAACTACTGGCTCATAAGATGTCTCTTACCCTCCCTTAAAATTTACCTAGTAGGGCCCTGGACAGTGTGGCTCAGTTGTTTGGGCATTGTCCTGTGCACTGAAAGGTTGCTGGTTGGAGGTAGGCAGGTGGCAGCCAATTGATATTTTGCTCTCACATCAATGTTTCTCTCTCCCTGTTCCTTCCTCTCTCTCTAAAAATCTTTAAAAAAAAAATTTACCTAGCAGGGACATTTTTTTTTTCTTGCCTATTGATGACTTTTTTGGGTCACTTCTGGGATATAGGAAACTCTATAGTCACTTTAACCCAGAGTTTCAATTCATAATTAAAATGGCTTATTCCCAGGTAGTAATAAAAACTTAGAACTCTAATGAGGGACAATGCTTTTTTGGTTGTTAGCAGGTGGACTTTCTTACTGCAGGGAAGGGTGTGGTCAGTCTCTGTCTCTCCTGTTCACCTCCTCCTCCTTCACCTGCTGCCACTGTGGAGCCATCAGAGGGTGGAGTTCAGGAAGGGAAGAGGGGAAAGGGGGGTGTCAGGAAAGGTCTTATTTGATTGAAACTGTTGAAAGCTGGTTTCAGGCTCCCTGGGAGGGGCTGAGGTTTAAAGCTGATTTTCCTGTGGGTGCTTCTGTGAGTTCTTTGTAAGTTTTCCTGCTGAAACTCTCAGACTATAACTCCCATGTAGACAACAACTTTTATTTTTGCAGCTTGTGATGGTTAACTTTTTTTTTTTTTGTGATGGATAACTTTGTGTGTCAACTTGACTGGACCATGAGTGCCTAGATATTTGGATAAACATTATTCTGGGTATGTCTGAGAGGGTGTTTCTGAATGAGATTAACGTTAGAATTGGGAGACTGAGTAAAGCAGATTGCCTTCCCCAATGTGAGTGAGCCTCACCCAGTACCACAAAGGCCTGAGTAGAATGAAAGTCTGAGTAAGAAAGAATTTGTTCCCTCTGCCTGACTGTCTTTGAGCTGGGACATCAGTTCTGGCTTGGATTTGGACTAGAACTTACACCATCAGCTCTCCTGATTCTCAGGCCTTCAGGCTCAGACTGGAACTATATCATTGACACTTTTGGGTCTCCAGTTTGTCAACTACTGATCTTAGAATGGAAAACACACCAGAAATGTCTCCATAATCATGAGCCAGTTCCTTACAATACATCTCTCTTTCTCTATTCTGTTTCAAAATATCTATCTCTATCTCTATCTTCTATATAAATCAGACCATTACAGATTTTGGTATTGAGAGTGGTTTTAAAGGAACAGAATTTTTATTTTTTTATTAAAAAAATGATTTTTAAATCCTCACCTGAGGATATTCCTCCATCTATCCTCAGACAGAGTAGGAGGGAAAGGGAGGGAGAGAGAGAGAAACATCGATGTGAGAGAGACATCAACCAGTTAGCTCCTGCACGATCCCAGCCAGGGCCGGGGACCAAATCGCAACCAAGGTACGTGCCCCTGACTGGAATCGAACCCATGACTCTTTGGTCCGTGGGCCAACGCTCTAACCGCTGAGCTAAACCAACCAGGGTGGAACAGAAATTTTTTTGAACAGAATTTTAAGAATGAGTTTTATGAATTGGTTCTGCGGTTTATGGAATTGGTTCTCTAATTTGATTAGACTTAAAGATGCCAAATGACTCTATTTCCTACAGTAAAGAGAGCACTGATAGTCTATGGCATGATTTGGCAATAGAGATACACAAAATACCTCCACTGGATACTCCTAATCAACTACTTATAAGAAACAAGGAGCTGGGTGACTGTACATAAAACTTTCATACAAATTTGAAAACTAACAAATATAATGAGGTTGGCTGGTTGCTCCTAATGTCACTGTGGCAAAAGAAAAGGATGAACTCAGGATTTGAATTCCCAGCTCAAATGTCACATAATGACCTTTGTGGGTCCTGAAGAAAACTCTTCTCTTCTGTAGCCATAGGGCTGGGATTGCTATAAAAAGCAAATGCAGAATCTCATTGTGATTGGCTGAAATACAATACAAATTGGACTCCCAGCCTTGCAGGGCACCTACTGTTAAAGTGAGGGCATTGATTGGGAAAGAATGGGATTCTGTAAGTTGGAGTGGGGATGTGTGGGAAGACCCTGATGAAACTGGGGACATTCAGCCCCTAAATTCTGAGTCTTCTTTGTTAGTATAAGAGGCCACTCCACCCCCAGTGGAAACAGTGCTAGGATTCCCCATTGAGGGAATTAACCCTGCACTGACTGAGGAAACTGGAACAGCTTCCTCTGAGGCAGCTGTCATGCAAGACAATTCCCTCAGAACGCACCCCCACTACCCCTCTTTGCTTCTAGACCTATAACTAGACTGAAGTCCCAGCAGGTCACTAAAGATGAGGTACAAAGGGTTACCCTTGAGGAGGTATACTACACTCCAAAAGAACTGCTTGAGTTTTCTAATTCATACAGACAGAAATCTGAGGAACATATGTGGGAATGGATATTGAGGATGTGAGATAGTGGTAGAAGGAACATAAAGTCGAATCAGGCCAATTTTATTGATAAATATATTGATAATGATACTAAGCAGAGATTCTGAATTTATGTTTCAACTCAAGAGTTAGGAAGGGTGCCCTGGCCGGGTAGCTCAATTGGTTAGAGCATTGTCCCTATATGCCAAGGTTGCAGTTTTGATTCCTGGTAAGGGCACATAAAAGAATCAACCAATAAATGCATAAATAAGTGGAACAGCAAACCAATGTTTCTTTCTCTCTCTCTCTCTCTCTCTCTCTCTCTCTCTCTCTCCCCTCCCTTCTCTCTTTCTTTCTCTCTCTCTCCCTCCCCTCTTCTTCTGTGTCTAGAAATCAATAATAATAATAATACAAAAGTCAGGAAGGGTTCTAACAGCTTGGTTGACTTAAACGTGGACCAAAATGCAGCCCACAGTGAACAAATAAAAAATGCCCTGGCTGGTGTGGCTCAGTTGGTTGTAGCATCGTCCCGTATACCAAAGTTTGCAGGTTTGATTCCTGGTCAGGAAATGTACCTAGGTTGCGGTTTCTATCCCTGGTTAGGGTGTGAACAGGAGCCAGCCAATTGATGTTTCTGTCGCACATCAATGTTTCACTCTCTATTTCTCTCTTCCCCTCTCTCTAAAATCAATAAGCATGTCCTTGGGTGAGGATTAAAAAAAAAAAAAAAAAGAAAGAAAGAAAAGCTGACCTGCCTTGGCTTAATGTAGAGAAAGGAATTCAAAGACTTAGAGAGATTGGAATGTTAGAGTGAATTTGTCATTTAAGACCTAAAGGCATGGTCCAGAACACATACCTTTCATCAGTACTGTGAAGAATACATTTGTGAGGGAGGCCCACCATCCTCCTTGAAGAGCTGTGTGATCACTCTTCTCAGCAGGCTAGATCTTACAGTGGGATCTGCAGTTTTTGAACTGAGAAACCTAAATGTAATGGGAGCAATTGAATCTGGGTTGGCAGGGGTCAAGTGGTGACATTCAACCACCAAAGGCAAGGTGGACATGGTTAGCATAATGAATAACCGAGACTCAAAGTCATGGTCAAAATAGTCTGACTCTCACAGACCTATGGCATTGGCTAGTTGGTTGTAATGTTCCTAGAAGCCTACTAAATTTTTACTTGATCTGTGTAAGCAGAAAAGTTCTAGATCAGGTGAACAAAAGTCTAACCTGAATCATAAAAACATAATCATGGCCCTTCAATCAATTCCCAGACTTGAGCTAGTTTATAGACCCAGAACCCCTTGAATGAAGGGAGGCTAGGTCCCCTTTAGGAAGGACCCTGGTGTGTTGTGTTACATGCTATGGAGACAGCTCCTACTCCTGGAGACCCTGTGAATGTGGGATGTCCACAATGTTCTGTCCTCAGCAGCCTTGCTCAGCTCCTGTAGACTCATGCCTATAGCTTCTTTTATGGAGTCTCTCCATCTCATGTTTGGTCTTCCTCATTTCCTGCAGCCTTCTATTCTCCCCAGCAGTATTGTCTTTTCCAAAGAACCCTGCCTTCTCATGATGTGCCTGGAGTGGGACAGCTTCAGTTTGTCATTTTTACCTCCAATGGTATTTCAGGCTTAATTTGCTCTAGGACCCACTTATTCATCTTCCTGGGTCTCCAGTTTTCCAACAGAAGATCTTGGGACATCTTAGTTTCCAAAACCATGTTCCTTATAATTCTTATCCCCCAACCCCAATATATATATGTCTGGTTCTGTTTTGCTGGAGAATCCAGACTAGAACACAGCTGCAGCTTTCCTCCTTAGTCTCAGGTTTTCCCAAACACTGCTGTCTACTTTGCATTCATAGTCCCTTTGGCCTCCTCAAAGTGAGTCTTGCACCCACCCTTTTTGTTCCCCAACAGCAGGGAACACACATCACACTCTCTGCATAGAATCCTAAGGCTGGGTTTTTAAGAGATAAACTGGCCTCTTCCCATCCTTCCCCTGGGGACAATGAAAGTCAGAGCACTCCAACAGCTCTCCCCAAAGACATCCTCTTCACAAATCCTTTGAAATGTCCTACAACTTATCCTTTTTATATCTTCTTAATGAGTGACAGGTACAATATTTAGATATTATTTTTAGGTTTAACATCATGCTACATATGAAAAGGTAAGAAGGGAATAGCATCTTTGCAATGAGACCAGGAAATTATTAAGCATGAACAAATGGTTATTGGAAATAGAAAAACTACGGTAAGTAGGATAAACATCAGGCTAGAATAGCTGATGAGAGATGAGTGAATTAAAAGAGAAAAAGGAAATTAAGTACAATATAGCACCCAAAGATGAAGAAATGAAAAATATGAGTAAAAAGTTGAGAGTCATGGAAGATATTTCAACACACATCCAAGAGGAATTCCTGAATGAGAAAACTAGTGAGAGCATAGGAAAGGGAATGGCTGAAAAATTTCCATAATTAAAATAAAATTCCAGTTCAGAAAAGTACATTGATTGTGATGAGGGTAAAGTAATAAAAACCAAACAATCCCTCCTGAACACCACCACACCTCACTAGGAACAGAAAAAGGAGATCCAGCATCAGTGAGGTTGTGAGCCAATGTCACGCCCAATCACATTCCTATGAAACACAACACCTGGATATGAGTGTCTCCTGCCTTCCCCCGGCCCAGGGTAGGAGACTAGGGGACATGTGACTGGAGTCTCCACAACTTTCTTTTTTCTCCATAAACTGATTAAAGAGACCCCCTTTTCATTAAAAAAAAAAAAAAAGAGAGAGACTTTCTGCTGTTTCTGGTCCACATGCAACTTGTGATGAGCTTGAGGCACCTGTTATTAGGGCTCAGACACATGGTAGGCAGAGCACACAGAAGGGACTTACTCCAGGATGTTTTCTAAGTATTGAAACTTGGCTCTGTGATTGGGTCCCCGCTGATTCAGGTCTTCTAGAAGAGACGATAGGAACAGGGTTGGCAAGCTTGAAAACAGCAGTGCCGCATCTCCTGTGACACATTCTAATTGCTATTCTATTGCATAGTTTTCACAAGCAACATTTTTAAAGGTTGTAAAGAAGAGAAAGGGAAATAAGTTAAGATCTGGCTAGCCTTTCAATCCTTAATCTTTACACTAATTAAATGCATCTCCAAAAGGAATACATGCTTATTATAAAAAGTTCAAGCAATATGGAAGGATATAAAACAAAAAGCTCCTCCCTTCAATCCCTTCCTCCTTCATCCTAGGCATGAGCTCGTTAACATTTGGGATGTCTCCTTCTCGATCTTTCTCTGAGATGGGATAGTATGTGAAGTATCATCAGTTGTAGTTCACACATCCCACACTCCCTTTACTGTGGATCCCTCCTCTGCTCCTGATTCGGGAAGGTAGCTGGAAGATACTTACTCATTGCTTTAGGAAATCTGTCACAGTGGAATCAGAGAAAAAACATGCCAAATTGTTGAGTTCTCATTCCAGATATGAGATAGAAAGGACTGAGCAGATTATATATTGTTAGTTTCCCCCTCCCTCCCTCCTTCCCAATTCCAGACTAGATCAAGCTGAGGAGGAGAAAGAGGACAGATGGGGAGGAAATAATGGAGAAACAGCCAGGGTTTCCAAAAGGGAGGCCCCTTGCCCTCCTCTGGGGGTTAGTTATAACATATGAGGGTGTTATAACTCTCCAGATAAACTTTGGGCACTTAGGAACAGAGGGGTCAGTGATAAGCTCCCATTTGGAGATTTGGGGAGCAGATACCCCCCCTCCTTACAATATGATCCGAAGTCCTTTAAACCTAAGGGCCAAGGTAAGGGAGAAAACGTCTGCATTGACTAAGTTTAAATAGAAAATGCCTGACTTTATCTAGGATTGACCACGATTACATTTTCTGCCACCAGGAGGAATGGAGACTCCAGATAAAGGTAAAATTGAATTATGCAACAACAGCAAAAGTCACATCACCAACACCTGTATTTTTAGGTTGTTTCCATTTTTTTGGTTACTCCAAATACTGTTGCAATAACTGTCTTTGCATACTTGTGTACGTATGTGTAGGACAGATTCCTAAGTCAGAGGGCGAGTGCGCTGTAAAGTTGGATTCCCCGTGGGCTTTTGATTCTGTTCCCCCATTTCCCTCTCTCCACGGCCTGGCTTTATCATGAGACGGAATGAAAGAGTCAAGGCTTCAATTTCTCCCTCTGTCTGCCAAGTTGAAATATTTAAATATGAACTGTAGGTTTGTCTATCACCAAAGAGATGTTGCAAAGTGAGTATTTGTTTCCCCCTCTGTCCTCTTCTGAATATTTGTAAATAGTTCTATCACAGGGTTCCCCCCGGCCCGCCACTTTTCCAAGTGTGGTTTCCCAGGGAACCGCCTAGCTAGCTGTAGTTCCCAGAGATGCCACTAGGTGTCAATGTAGGTCTTGGTTGGTGCCGACTCGGAGCTCCCTTTAATTTGGTTAAGTCCGGTGGAGTCCTAGCGTCCTCTCCCGCAGAATAACAAATGTCCCCCGTCCTGTAGGGCACTTTCTTCGGGAAGGACTCCAGGGAGCTCCGGAGTTTGCATACGAAGCCGAGGGAGCGAGGGGCTTCTGATAATGATATTCAATGTCTAACGCAGTCGCTCACAGGCAGAGTGGGGGTCCCTCCCAGCTTTGATATATGAGATTATTATGGAGAGGTAATGCAGGCCAAGATGCTGTGCGGTAGGCTGTGCATGTGGATTCCTGTGTGAATTGTGAGGTTTTGCACAGCAGAGATGGTTGCTTCACATTTCTAGCAGAGATGGAGTGGAGAGGAGTCGAGCGATGGGAACCACCAGGGCGGAGGACTGCCATGGAGGGCCAGGCACTCTCTCAGTTCATTCGGAGCAGCAGCAGCAGCAGCAGCAGCAGCAGCAGCAGCAGCAGCAGCAGCAGCAGCAGCAGGTTGGGCCTCTTCCCAGGGATGCAAACGGAGGCCAGAGAGGAATGAGCATTTTCCCTCAGTCCTGTGGTGGAAGGCAGAGTGCTCCCCAGACGATCAGTGCTCTGAGGAGGTAGCCAGAGGGGCTGCCGCCTGGTTGTTACTCTGAATGCCAGAATCTTGACTGAGTCAATGTTAAACTTATGTAGAGACTTCAGTCTAGGACTTTGTGAAGGTGACAAGAGTAAAATGGAGGAGTCAGCTGGCATGCTGAAGTGAGGTCTCAGTAGCCATTCCTCAGCAGTTGACCTCTAAGGAGGCTGGTAGGAGGTTCCCTAGGGAGACCCCCTAGACAGGTTGCCAATTAAATGATCTTTCTTATCTTCTTTCATCTTGTGCCAAGCCTCCTCCACTGCCCACTCTATTTGGACTGCGATGTTGTTCTTTTAAGATTAAAAAAAAAAAGTCTTTTCTTTATTGATTTTAGAGAGAGAGGAAGGGAGAGGGAGAAAGAGAGAAACATCGATGAGAGAGAACATCAATTGGCCGCCTCCTGCATGCACCCTACTGGGGATCGGGCCCACAACCTGGGCATGTGCCCTGACCAGGAATTGAACCAGCAACCTCTTGGTGCGTGGGTTGACACTCAACCACTGAGCCACACCGGCCAGGCTGTTTTAAGATTCTTATGTTTGACCACACCACCAGCTTGAGGCAGAATCATAGCAGGCAGTATTTAACAAGTTCGTTCAGCTCAGGCCTAACACCTAGGAAGTACTCCTGAATCAGCTTAAACTATGGGAAAGTCCATTAGAAGAAAACCTACAAATTTGACTAATGCATGTTTGATGTTTCAGTTTTATTCATCAGGGATTATATGTGGTATGGGTTGAATCTGTAGCAAAAATTTTTTTCTTAAAAAATAATACAAAAACCAAATGACATCCTGTGTTCTTTTTTGCTTTTTTATTTTTTATTTTTTTACGGCAAGTACAACACATACCGATAAAAAAGATGTACGTCGCATGTATCCGTGATAATAGCCATGGCAAAGGCAGTCTGAGGCATATTAATAACAGACTTATCTGGGGAACAGCACCTTATGTAAGATGCATTTTCCTCTAGAGCCAAGCAGCAGAGAATCCACCTACACAAGCAGATAAGTGGCCCCTGGGCCCACGTGCAACCCAGCGCCAGGCCCACGGCAGGGGGAATTTTCTCACCTACATAATAGACACAATAAAGGTAGGCTTTCCATTTAGCCCAGCAGATGCTAACATGTAAATTGATACTTGATGTTCCGCAGTCCGGCTGTACTAATGTCACCTATGGAACCCAAGATAATTTCAGTGACATCTTTCTTTTCTCTGGGGGAGAAGTGTGCTTTTTGCCATTGTCCATCTGACAAGCCTGGATAAACATTTGCATGGCAAGTAGGGACAGCATATTTAATGTTTACTTGAGTATAGCCATTCAACATGTCTTTTATAAACACCTGTCTACAGCAAAAAAGATATAGGGCTAAATAATGACAGGAGACTTTGTTGAAGCTGATGGAATAACTTTGAGTCCTTTCCTTCCTGGTGACCAGGGGCCCAATAGATTGTGGGAACTAAATGGATCATCCAAGAAAGCTGGTAACTTTCATCTGTGCAACTCTATGAGCCATAGGGGTGTGACACAGTTAGTAATGGGACACTGTTCATCTCTAGCCTCCACCATCTGATTACAACCACCTGCTCTTCAGCCCCCACGCCCTGCATCACACCCAGCAGGCCAGTGGCATTGTGATCATGGACTGGCTGTCCATTCTTCCATGCTGCTATTTGTCCTTCTGTCTCATTCCACTTCAGTTCTCCACTCCCCAGCTTTCCCTGCCTGTTCAGCCTTTTTTGCCTTTACTCTCTTTACTAGACCAGCATCCCCATTGCTCCCTTCCCAGAGCCTCCATAAAAAACATACTGCTGATTTTCCAACCCAACTATCTCTACTGTTTGTCTTCTTGCTCCTTATTCAGGCCTTGGGTCCTGTTTAAGAAAGTCATAGAAGTTGAGTTAACACCTAACCTCAGTTAAGACTCAATACTAAGAATCATGATGAACGTCTGGGGGTCCCTCCATGACATTTCCACAGAGGTGCCTTCAAGTCTGGAAACCTCAAGGCTTGGTCTATTTCTATTTCCCCATGGTTCAGGGGGATTTCCTCCCCTCCACCTTTCATACTTTCATGACTCTGTCATTCCTTATCCTCCATTGGCCTGTAATCATCTCCTCATCTTCCAGTGATGGACTTTCCCAAGCAGTGGGCAGTATTTCTGTCTCCTTTTATTTGCCACCTGCACACTTCCAATCTCTTGACATTTAATTTCCACTTTCTAAAAATGATTTTTTGGAAGACATAGATGAGGTTGGGCCTAGACTTAGTGGCTTTTCCTCAGACTAGTGACAGGGTTTGTCCAGTGTGATCATCATGTCCTTCCTATTGTAGACAGAATAATGACCCTCCAAAGATATCCATGTCCTAATCTCTGGAACCCATGAATTTGTTACCTTACATGGCAAAAAGGACTTTGCAGATGTGATTAAGTTAAGAATCTTGAAATGGGAAGATTTTCCTGGGTTATCTGGGCCCAATATAATCACAAGGGTCTTTTCAGCATAAAAAGGGAGATAGGAGAGTCCAACTTAGGGAAGGAGCTGTGATGATGGAAGCAGAGGTCAGAGGGGTGTGGGGCCCTGGGCCAAAGAATGCTGGCAGCCTCTAGAAGCTGGAAAAGGCAAGGAATGGATTTTCCTGTAGAGCCTTCAAAAGGAATACAGCTCTGTCAATACCTTAATTTTAGCCCCATAAGAATCATTTCAGACTTCTGACCTGTAGGACAGAGAGAATAAATATACATTTTTGCTTTAAGCCACTAAGTGTATGGTAATTTGTGATAGCAGCAATAGGAAACTAATACACTTCTCAAAACTCTGTTCTCCCTAGAATGTCACATCCAAAGTCGTGGAAACTTCTGCTTCTTCTGCTGTTCCTTTTCATTCTGTTTCCTCCACAATGGGGGATTTTTAAGCCTCAACCTTCTCTCTGGTCATGCATTTAGCATTTTCACAATGAATATTTGTATCATTGGTCTCTGTCTGTTTAATACCACTGGCAATTTAGATATACCTGCCTCACCCACACTCCCTCCTTAGCAAGTCTTCTTCTACCCACAGTGCCTGCTGCATGGACAGCAGGCAACCTTGTCCCTGACCCAATCATAGCCGATTGGCACAGGGTATGCACCTCATCAAAGGGGAACTCACTGATAAGCTGGCCTGGTGCAGTAAAGGTGATTTGGGTTGATTAGAGGCCCACTCTGGGGAATCTGTGGAAGTGATACCAAGGAAAGTTTCAGTTCATTGTAAGCATTTGAGGGTAAGACTGTGGTAGAGTTTTGTCTGGGTGGCAAGTGAGGGCCAGATGAAGTTCAGGAAGAGGGGAAACTGAGATGTGGCTGATTGGAGGATGGGAAGGGAACACAGGTAGTCAGAGAAGCTGAGAAGCCACTCAAGAGGGAGGAAGTAAGAGTGTCTGTGTCTTGGAGTGGCCTTGGTTTTGCCTTTCCCTAAGAGTGTTATGTATTTCTCTGAGACATGTTGTGTCCTCACAACACTCTGTTTTTACTTGAGCTCGTTTGACTGGGTTTCTGTTCCTTGCAACCAAACATGACTAACTAGAATGATCTGTATTTGTCCAGTTGCTCAAGCCAGAAACTTGGGGGTCAGCTTTGATTCTCCTTGCCTTCTCTGCTGTCCCGAAGCCTGAATACATGAGAAGGAAGAGAACCTGGACAGATCCTCAGGAGTAATATTATTTAAGGAGAGAAAGAAAAGAATATTTAAAGGAGAATGAAAAGGAGAAGTTGGGGAAATAGGAAGGCATCCTGAAGCATCTCTGAAGTGAAGGGAGGGAGTGGGTATACGCATGAAATGTCATCAGATTCTGCTTTTGTTTTGATGTCAGGAGCAGTTCTGGGTGATGAAGAAAGTAAATATCTTTTTGGAAATGTAATAACTTAAAACTGAAGGCTTCAGAAAGAGCATTTGGATGAGGGAACACATAAACCATCCTACAGTGGAAGCCAAGGAGACTCGTCTATTAACTCCAACTACAAAATACATACAAGGACCAGAAATGAGTGATGAGTGATTCAATTAGATCTGACCTTGAGCTCCTCAAGGTCAAGATGTGTGTCTTATTCACTAACATATTTGCAGTACTTAGCTTAGCTCCTGATAGTCATTTATTCTTTCCATAAATTTTTATTGCACATTTAGGTGACAGGGACATAGTAGACATTCAGTGGGATTATTAAGCTATTATTTATTTTTAAATTTATTGATTTTAGAGAGTGAGGAAGAGAGAGAGAGAGTGTGCACACAATTTGTTTTTCCATTTATTTATGTATTCATTGGTTGATACTTGTATGTGCCCTGACTAAGGATCAAACCCACAACCTTGGTGTATTGAGACAACACTCTAACCAACTGAGCTACCTGGCCAGAGCCTGATTAAGCTATTTTTACATTATATTTTGAAAGTTATGCATCTAAAAAATTCCAGACTTGCTTTGCTGACAATTTTAGTTCCTGGAATGCATGGGAAGAAGAAACAGTTTGTTTAGGAGTAAAGATATTTTCCACTTGCCAATGAAAGAATCCAGATTTTGAGCAAGTATTGCATTGTGTGATAATAATAATGTTTAATGAAAAAATTGTTGTTGGATGGATCTATACAACTAAATTGTTAACACAGATATCTCTCACTAAAAATTTTACGAATAAGGGCCTCCTGGACACTGCACTGGGTGTGTCTGAAAGAAGGGGATGCCCTGAATTTTTCAGGGCACCACTCTGAAGTCACAGTGATTCATATCGATTCCTTTGTCCCACCAAATGAGATTCAACATAGACCCTAGACCTTTGACAGTGGAAAATAAACTCCCTCTCTCTGTGACTCATTTTGGAAAAAAAGAGAAAAAGGAATCTATAATAAAATGTACTCTTTTGGAGATTCTGGGAGCAGCAGTATAGAAACCTGTGGGTAGCATACTTAAGTTGGGTTGAAAACATGCTGTAGTGTTTCTGTGTCCAGAGGAAGCTCTCCAGGTTGGCCGCAGCCTGGCTTTGTGAGAGCTGATTAGGATGCAAAGTAGTGATGCAGGCTTGTCCATGGAGCTTGTCTCACCTCTGTCCCCTCAACTCTGCCTAGGCCTGTTCCTAAGTGTGAAAGTTCTGATTGTTATCCTGGTTACAGAATCCCATTCCTTGTCTGTTTTCTTTTGCCCTTATCCTCACATTTCTTTGAATGTCCTTTCATGGGACGTCTTGATCTGCTCCCAAAGAAATGCAATTATCAGAAATCAACCTCTCTCACCCATTTCTGCCCTAAGCAGCTTTTGCCCACTGGTGAATTTCACATTGTACTGAGAAAGTCAGCAACTAACACTAATAACAATAAAATATGTTTGTATTTTTTAGATGACTTTTTCCACCGGGGACTCCCTAGTGAGAGCCCGGCACGGAGCAGAGTGTGTGTGGATATGAGCTGGAAATAGCGAGAAAGAGACCTGGCTGGCTGAAGCCTTTCCTTGACAGCTAATTTCCATTTTTTGGTATCAAGGGGTCTGTGCCAGTAATTGGCATGCAGATTGTGTCTGATGGGCCTGTTATACAGAATAAAGGAATCTGCTAGTTAGAATAAGCCAACCCCAGGCTGATGGATGGGGCATAAGGAGGTCATTGCAAAAGAGAAATTGTGTGGGTGTGTGTCCCTGTGCGTGTGTGTGTTTCACAAGAATTCCTACCCCCCTCCTTTCTCCCTCTTTATCCAGCAAACTCTAATCTTTCATATTGCATTGAGACAAATGTTGCTCCATTTCTCTGCCTCTCTCTGTTTTTCCCTTGAAGGGATATTTGATGGAACCCACTCCAGATTTTAATAAAGTGTGGGGGCAAAGGAGAAATTAAAGCAGTGTCATGGTTTGTTAGCAGCCCAGGATCTTCCAGGATGGGCCCAGGCTACAAATTATACTCTGGAATTAATTGGCAGGAGGCAGTTCTCCTGTCCATCATTCTTAATCCAAAGGCGTGGTGGAAGCAGCTATGAGATATCAACAAGAAAATGTGTGCTGTTTTCCATTCCCCCTTTGTCTAAGTCATTGGTCTGATTAGGTAGCTGTTTTCTTGACCTCCCACCCCATGCCTTGATTAGGTAGGAGTTGTGCTATCTGCTGTTACCTCTTGGGTTAGCTGGGTGATTTGAGACGTCCTCCTAAGTAGGGTGCTTCCAGCTAGGGGTCGCAGGTGTCCACAGCTAGGCCTCCCATAACCATGGAAAGCTGAAGGAGAATTTAGCTTTGTCTGGGATGTGCTGGAGCACTGGTCTCAATAGCCTTTAGACAGCTTGGGAAGTTTCATGCTCTCAGCCAGCAGTTAGCCTTCCCCAAGGCCCAGTTCCTGGCTTCTTTGTATGAGGGAGAAAATGACTGTGCTCCATAGGCCAGAGTCTGTCTTTCCGGCATAAAGGGAAACATTTCTGTATGTTGACCCCAGAATCCTTAGGATAGACCTTTCCCAGTTAGAAAGGAGTTCTTGTCTCCTATCTAGCTCTCTTCTTTCTTAATATACAACTTGGGTTTATCACACTTGTTGGGTGAATTTTTAAACTCCTATTTGCAATATTTATGGTCCTCCTTATAGTTTTCTGTTATTATATCAGAGAGAACTTTTCACAACAAGATGTGAAATATTAAAAAAAAATACATATATATATTTTGCTATAGGATTCCCTTTATATATAGTTCAAAAGCAAACAAAACTAGTATTTAGGGTTAAAACAGTTTTACAGAAAGCAAGTATACTTACCTGCCTAATGAACAACTAAAAAAATTTAATTATATAGTAAAATGGACATTTTGGGAGGTACATTTCTATGAATTTGAACACAAGTATACATTTGTATAGCCAGCACTGTAATCAATATGCAGAACTTTTATGTTACCCCAAAGAACTCCCTGAGTTCTGTATGCTGCCCCGTGTAGTCATTCCCTTACCCCACCCCTAAGCCCTGCCAGCCCCTGACCTCTTCTCTGTTACTACAGTTTTGAAAAAGAACTTTCTTTAAAAACACAGTCAAACAGAACATTATAATGTTTAAAAAAAGAAATAAATGAGTTTCTCATAGAAAATGCATTATTGTTTTTCATTAGATAAAATTCAGTTGTGTTATTGAGATCCCAAACCCTTCCTTTGTCTTCTGAACAGATCCAGAAGGGTAAAATGGGGTTATCCCTCTGGGCGGTGTTTTCCCCCAAGTCTGCCTTAACAGGTGAGTGCAGAAAAAACATTTCAGAGGGTCAAAGCCATCTTGACTCAGCCCTACCCTTTTACTTGTCTCTGCAGGCAAATATATATATATATATTTTATCTCACTAACCTCTAAGGGAGGGGGCAGACCTCCCATTTCTTCCACCTCTAATAGCTTGTAGAAGAGTACTCTGTCCACAAGTGGTATTGGAGAGAAGGAGGAATGAGTGGGGAGGCAGAGGAGAAGCAAGGAATTGGAAGCTAAGGAGCAGGAGAGAGAGGCAGGTGAAACCGAAGAGAAAAGAATGGAGAAGGGAGAAGGAGAGGAGAGATGAGAGCAGAGAGGGGAGGGAGCTGATGGCCCAGATCCCAGTCTCAGGATGGCTGTCTGCCTCTCCAGGACCAGCCAAGGTTCCCACAGTTCTAGGACATTACTGCTGTGCTACCTATAGGCCTGGAGGTCAAACAGGAGTCAATGTCTCTGCCAACTCCACCAATATTTCCTTTAACTCTGCACAGCCCCAATGTTGTGTCCTCCCCTGCTGAGGAGAGACCTCTCTCCCTTCTGCTAAGTATACTAGAGGGTCTTATGTTGGCTGCTGATGTAGATAGCACTCTCTGTTGCTCTCTTTCAAACATATCAATATCTGGGAGTTTTTGCTTTGCAATCGGAAGAGCATTGAGTATTTTTAGTGGCAGAAGATGGTAAAAAAGACGAGGAGATCGGGCAGGTGGTATGGTGTCTGCTTAAGGTTCAGCTCAGGGGACTGTGTATGAGGCCCTGTGGACTGGGGGTGAGGGACCCTGGAGAACACAGAGATTCCCACAGACACTCTGGTTTCTTCAGGTTACCCAGGCCTGGGGTGGGAGTGGGGTGTTCTAGGACTTGATGGGACCACTTGGTAAGACTCTGGATGTTGGCAGTGCTACTTTGGGACCTAGGTGAAGAGGTAAGGCACAGATATGGGCAGAAGACCACTCCTCCACTTCTGCATGGGGTCCAGCACTGTGAAGGCACCCACGGTGGTGGTTTTGGGAGCACCTGTGGCATGGATGGAGGCATTCCCCACTGGGATGGAGGCAAGGCTCCCACAAGTGGCTTTATGGACAGAGGATATGGACAGACAAGAAGTGGGTTTGAGAGGAAGGAAGGGCTTATCCTTGGTGACCGCTGCATAGACCAGCTCAGGACTACACGGCAAGCTCCCCTTTCACAATCCCCCAAATCACTGGGTGTACTTTAGTTTGTATGAGCTCTGGAGTTCTGCTGCTTTTGTGGGGGGAATTATTAAACCCATCAGAAATCAAAGTTGACTTTTTACATTTGTAGGCCACACCTTTAAGTGACAGAAAAAAGAAAAGAAAAGAAAAGGCCTGGCCGGTGTGGCTCAGTGGTTGAACATCAACTCATGCACCGAGGTTGCCGGTTCGATTCCCGGTCGGGGCACATGCCCAAGGTGTGGGCCCGGTCCCCAGGGGGGGCATGCAGGAGGCAGCCAGTTGATATTCTCTCTCATCAGTGTTTCTATCTCTCTCCCTCTCCCTTCCTCTCTCTCTAAAACCAATAAAGAAAAAAATAAATTAGAAAAGAAAAGAAATGAAGGCTGCAGCTATGGGGAGTAGGTCACCTGTCAAATATGGGGTCCCCTTCTAACAAAGCCTCTTCCAGGAGGGCTGCCATGAGTACTGCCTCTCTCTGTTCCTCCAAAGGATGGGCTCTCTACACTTCATACCCCAGCCTTGCCTCTGAACAGGGAGCCTCTTGGGGCGTTAAAAACCTAAAACCAAGCTCTTCAGTTTCAGGTGGGCCTCATTTTGTGCTGTATTGGTATTTCTGTGTGTTCCTCTTCATTTTCCTACCTGCACCAATTTTGGCAACTCTAGGCACAGCTGAGGCTAGCCAATGGGAATTACAGAAACCTTTGTATAATGTTTGTGCAGGTTATAAAAAAGTGCCCTTTCTTTGGGAGAATAGCCCCGTGCAGGGTACATAGTGTGGTAAGGGAAGCCCAGGCTGCACTCACCCCTTGCCCAAGTGTCCTGTACAAAACAACCTAGAAGGGGTGCTGAGCTCGTCCACACTCTAACTTGTTAAGGGTATTACCATCATCATGTGATTACATTCCTCATTTTCAGCATAATTTTCTCATTACCTACTTTGAGTTTTGTTAGCTTCTACCAAAAATTATCTTCATGTTCTCCTTAAGTATATATTTTCAAAGCATTGCTCCTTAAGGATATGAGTTTATTACTGTGTCAGCCACAGGACCAGTCAAATTTTAACTGAGAAAACAAAATCACTTTGTTATTTCAACAGAAGAAACTTAACACAGGAAATTGTTCAAGCAAGTGACAGAGTCGCTGAGAAGACAAACAGTGGCTGAATAAAACTACCCAGCAATTAGCAATAGCAGGAAATTACTCCTCGCCCTTAGTGGGGAGGTGGTGTTATCAGGGACTGTCACCTTGCAACTGTGAGGCTGCAAGCATGAGGACCAAAGCCAACAAGCCATAGATGGGAGCATGGAAAGATAGACGCTCTTGATTCCGTGATGGTATTATTAGGCTACCAAACCAACCCCTAAGATTGCATTTTTACCATTTTATTTTGTTAGCAAATAATGGATGGCTCTATTTATTTGAATCTGTTAGATTTTCTGCTACTTGTAGCTGAATAGATATGATGTAATATTTATCCACTACCCAAATAAGCCATTTATATTAACAATTGCATTAAATTAAATAAATACATTTATATTCACCCAACCCTTTGAAGCAATAGCTGGCTGCCTGAGGCCACAATGGCTGCCAGGCCTGGCCTGTGGGTGCAGACGCCACCCAGGCCTGCAGGGGCACGTTGGAGGTGCTGGTCAATGACCAGAAGTGGAGCTGGGCAGTTCAGTGCTGGGCCTCCCACCGGATGCCACCATTGTGCGGTTCATTCAGCAAGCGCAGCCTCTGTGTTCCTGCAGTGCCCTGGAGGAAGTAATTTCCATTTCCTTTTGGCCAGCAGTGGATGCGGGGCTTCCTGATTGGCCCACACAATATAAACACACAATTATAGAATTTATCCTGGAAGCTCCCCTGAGCCTGAAACTCAACAATGCACTCCAAGATCTCCTTTCCTTTCTGTTGGGTTCTATGATCTCAGGGCTGTGAGTTAATGGGAAAAAAAAAGAAAGAAATGCCTAGAAGCAAGGCCCCATTTTCTGTCTCTTTCTTGAGGATTTTCAGTCTGGGGTGGGTTTTGCTTATTTATCATGAGTGGTAGTGGGAAAGTGTACCTTGTAGATGTGATAGTACAAACATTTGGTTTAAGAGTTAACAGTAGATTCGTTTGGCCCACCAAAGCTCTGGTTTGTGGCATACAAACTAGGCTCAAATACTTCATAAGCACTTTTGGATGGATTTTGTCTTTTCTTTCACCTTTTGTGTATTATACAGCTTTTCCTGTTTTGTCTTAGAACCAGTTTGCCACAACTTTCACATATTGTTACAGGACACAAAAGTTGTGAAGTTGATATAATTTATCATCATCATCATCACAAAAGGTATGCGGGGCTCTCTATAAGCCAGGCACTGATCTAAGCACTTTACAAAAACTAACTCATTTTAGTCTTCATAACAACCCTACAGGTAAGTGTTGGGGGTTGGATTGTATTCCCAGTCCTAACCCACAGTACCTCAGAATGTGACCTTCTTTGGAGGTAGGGTCTTTACAGAGATAATCAAGTTAAAGTGAGGTCATTAAGGTGGGCCCTAATCCAATATGACTGGTGTCCTGATAAAGAGGAAAAATTTGGACACACAGATGTGCACACAGGGAAGAAGATGCAGAGACATAAGGAGAAGACAACCATCTACATGCCAAGGAGAAAACCCTTAGAAGAAACCAATGCTGTCGACACCTGATTTCAGACTTCCAGCTTCCAGCTTCCAGACTATGAGACAACCACTCTGTTTGTGGTACACTGTTCTGTTAGTCCTAGCAAACAAATATAGTAAGTATATTATTATTACCTAGTGATGCTATTTTCAGATGAGGGAGCTGAGGCACAGAAAGAATGAGCAACTTGCCTAAGTTTATAAAACTAAGTGGAAGATTGTGTGCCAGGCCCTGGGAGTGATAGTGGTTCTAGCTTGACAGGCACCCAAAGTGCTGAAGTCAAATGGAGTAGGTATCTTTAGTCTTGGTGGACCAGGTTTCATTTACCACAGGATTTCCCTCTCCCCCAATCTTTCATTGATGTGTCAGTGGGCTATGTGTGGAGGTAGATCTGATGTTTGCTCACCTGAGAAATGAGGCTATGTTTATAGACATTTCACGGTGAGTGGCCCAGAACCCAGATGTTTGCTGGCATGTCTGTGGACTGTGGAGATAGATGCTCAGATGCTTCAAGTTACTCCTGCCCTTGACCCCCTGTAGAAGGCTAGACACAAGTGTGTGTGTACATGTACACACACACACCACTTCTTGCATGCATACATATTAGTACACACACATCCCTCACCTATACCCATATTTACTAACAGAAACACACATATCTGGACACCTGTGCAAATACAGGGAAACATACTTGTCCTCCAGAATATACACATACTCATTCTCAAGCAACACACCTGTACCCTTGCATACTTACGCACCCACATGCCTGTTGAATGTGTATGTAAGTATGCATACACACACCTGAGAACACACGTGGTTAAGTGGACTCAGACCAGTGGCCCTGTGTCTCATCAGAGTATGTGACAGTGTCCTAGGTCAAGTTTCCTAGAAGCAGATTCTGAGATGAGAGGGAGTGTGTAAGTGATTGATGAAGGAGATGTTCCCAGGGGAGACCAGCAGGGAGTAGGACAAGCAGGATAGGAACAACGAAGAAGCCAGACAAGAATGTGATTTTAGGTGAAGACGCAGCATTCCTTTGGGGCTCTCTGGAGCACAAAATAAATCCCCTCTCTTTGCCTCTCATCATAGAAAAGGAGCTGGCATTTATACCCCTGCACCAGTTATGCACTGACTATGGGCAGCCCAGGGGCATGAACTCCCAGGCACTTCTGTCTATCACTGTGTCAGGGTAAAACCTCCAGCAGCCCAGGGTGCATCCTCTGAGGACTGCAGAGTGAGAGCCCTCAGAACCAAAGCACATGGAAGGCATCTGGGGAATGGCACATGGGACTGGTAAAGGGAACCTGAGAAGCTCTGGGGAGAGTGCAATGTGTGTGTTGAGGAAAATGAGGGGGCTCTGGGTGACTTCTCTCAAGAGGGGTGGAAAAGAGTGTGGAATATTGGTCCTGGCCCAAGAAGGCCAATGGAGTAGGGGTGAAACAGGTAGCTCGGTGAAGGTGGTCCACTGGACAGAGCCTGTTTGCCCTCCGGAGTCTTCATGCTTCCTTGGCCAGAATGTGAGGAAGACCAAGGTCAGCCTTGCAGACACTTGCAACTCTGTGCATCTGTGGGGAGAGGCAGTTCGCAGGGAAGATCTCTGTACCATCTGTGAGAAGACAGACAAGCTGAGGTCCAGGCACACAGCAGTGTCCCACAGCGTAGTCCCACGCCCTCCCCACACTTGGTAGCTTCTAGATGGCTGCCGCAGAGAACTGGTTCTGCTGGTGTACCCACTGGGTGGGTGTGTGGGGGGTAGGTTGCATTGTCTCTATTGTTCATCATCCCCTTTGGCCGACTGGAAGTCAGTTTGCGGTATACAGGATGGCAAAGCACTCCAACCCAGAGTGGGGGCAAGGGGAGGAAATTAATGTTTGTTTTCTTAGCACCTCTCTAGTAGGTATTGTTTTTCTCATTGTGCAAATGAGGAAACTGAGTCAGGAGAGTTAAAGTGAGTTGCCCAAGGTTACACAGGGATACAGTGGTGGAATAGGGGTTCAAACTCACACCTGTGCTCCTAACAGAGGGATTGTTTCAGGGCCTGGGGGCTCCTGGAATGGAGGCAGCAATGATAGTAGGAACAGAGTCCCAGTGTGGGGTCCCAACTGGCCAGGCCAGGGAGCACTGCCAAACCCAGCCCAGGTCCTCTTTCCTCACTGTGAGAAGACCTCAGGCCTGCTGTCTCTCCTGGCATGGGCTGGGCTGGCCATCTACTGGGCATAAACACTGGGGATAGATAAAAAGGAAATATCTCTCAAGAACAAGCAATAATTTTCAGAGACTAGACAGTTTAAATTCATATTTTAAAATAATTTATTTGCAAGGGCACAGTCCTGCTAAAATATAAACCAAATTTTCATTAGTGAACAGAATACTTAACATCCAAAGCCCCGACTGGTTCAGTGCTATCCGCAGAAAAGGGGTAAGAAATTGCTTTATCTCTGTCTGCATGACTAAAAAGGTCACCTCAGAGGCCCTTCCAGAAGAAAGGGAAGGCCTGTCCAAGGACAAATTCCAGCTTCACCTCTAGGATGCAAAATCTACTTGGTTACTAAAATGACAGTTTTCCAGCTTCAAAAATTAAACGGTAGCATGGGAAGGAGCCATTGGCAGCTTTAGAATATTAATTTTCTCTGCTACAAGTTGTTTACTTGACAGCTGGTGCCCTACTTTCAAGCAAAATTACTTGTGGCCCTTAATAAATACTTGGCAATTTGGTTGAAACCCAGCACTTTTACACCTGCCTTTGGCCTTAACATTGCAGCGTTCAAAAGCTGGTTCCTCAAACAATGGGAGGTTGAGGATAACGACACTACCACCTGGTGGCCCTTGCCCTGAGCATGGGAACTGATGATAAAACACAGCCATGCTCCAAGCTTCTGGACTTTTGTTGAGAGTCAGGGTATGCATTTGTTTATATATTAGAAGTAATGTCTTACTAAATTTCTATGCGTGTAAAAGTTTTTTCCCCCCAATTAAACTCTTTGTTTTGAGGCAATTATAGATTCACATGCCGTTTTAAGAGAGACGCTTTAAAATCTGTGTGTGTGTGTGTGTGTGTGTGTGTGTGCATTTTCTTCATCTCGTGATGCTTATGAACACCTTCTACTTAGTCTTTCTGGTTAGTAAGGGCTCTTCCAGGAGGGAGCAGCCTGTGGTATGTAGCACCCTGGACTCTGAGCTGTTCCTTACCAACCTGCCACACACAGAACTCAGTGGTGCTGTGTTCTTCTCCTCAGTGAATATAATAAGGGAAGAATTTAGCCACTTATGTCAGAAGTCCAGGCAGTAATGAAGTTTACCTCAGGTTTGCACCTTGCAAATGATCATGAAATAGCCATAAAAAAATCAAAAGAGGTTGAAGTGGCATATTTATTTCTACAATGGAGGAGAAATATATTTGCGATATTTAAAGCCATAGAAGATATAATCAGAAACAAGGTGAATAAAATAAACTATAAAAGAGTTTTAACTTTTGGTAGTGAAAAAATAAGAAAATTATTTTAATTATTATAAGTACGCCTTATGGTCCAAGATAGATATAGACTTCTGCAAATTTATGGTTAAGACTTGGACTCCACTTGACAATTTATCTAAAGATCTGAAGATATAATTTACATATAAAGAATGACAGGTAACATCTTTCATTAGTATTGTCTTTACAGTTTATTATGTTGCCATATCACCATAGTGTATAGATTTGCTCTATCGATATGTCTTATTTTTTTTACAAACAGTAAACTAGTATGAAAATATGTTCAGCCTGAATAATAATTAAAGAAATACAGATTAGAACAGCTATGGAGTGTCAACATTACTAAAAATCAATAAGAGCAATAAAACCTCTTACATTAGGTTCTGCAGAGAAAACCCACATACATTGCTGGCCTTTCTGTAATTTGTTCCAATTTTTCTGAAGTGCAAATTGGCAATTTTTAATAGAAACTATGAAAGCACACATACCCTTAACTTGGTAATCCCACTTTTGGGAATATACCCTAAGGTAATAATTCAAATGAAAAAAAAAAAGTCACTTATACAAAGATATTTATGGCAGTGTGTTCATAATAGGGGAAGTTGGAAAGTGACCAAAATGCCCAGAGAGCAGGAATGGTTAAGAGAACCACGGTGTGCCAGAAGTCTCTGTGACCACTAAAACTGAAAAGGACGGGCACTGTGTTCATATGTGACCATGTGTTTACATCACAGTGCTAAATGCAAGCAAAGCAGAATGCAGAATAGAATAGTCACTCTTACAACTTCATATAAAGGGTGACTGTGTGCTGATGCATCTGGAAAAATTGTACATAGATGGGAGTTTTAAATTCATGGGATACGTTTCCTATAAAATTATTTATTTAAACATTTGTCAAACATCTACTATTTGACAAAATAATAAAATGGTGGTTAAAACGTCAAGATATGTGTAATTCATGCAGTGAATTCTTTTCTGACATGTAGGGTGTTTCCAGTTTCCCTTGCTGTGTTTGTACTATTACTATTATTATAGTTGGGTTATTACTTGTGGCAGGGCCTCCTGCCTCCAGGAAGGCATTATAAGGATACTGTGTCTGTGGATAGCCTGGAAGAGTGGGAGTCCCTCTTCCGTCCCCATTTCAGATACAGTCTTCTGACTTTTCCCTGAAGTTAATATATTCTCTGAACCTTGAGGAAAACGTAAGTAATGCCCCTCAAAGGGTTCAGAGCATGGACTTAAACAATACAGAGTGAGGGCAGGGTTGGGTGGGTGAGAATCTGACCTTCTACCCATGGTCTAGGAATATTTTTACCTTGAATGTACCTTATAAACTATTACTCTTAGGCAGCTTGACTGCAAGTTCCAGAAAATCCTGCCTCAATTCACTCAAAAAAATTATTATTATTTGTAACAAGAAGCCCATGGGCAGGGCAGCTCCAGACTGGTGGATTCCACAGCTCCAGGTTCTTTCCATTTTTCTGTTCTGCCGATCTCAGAAGGTCAGCTTTGTCCTCTGCCAGCTTGGACTGTTTTCCCAGCACAGCTGCTGTGGCTCTAGTTCACAGATATGATGCCTAATATCAGAACTGTCTTTTTCTCTCTCCTTTGAAGAACAAAGAAATCTTTATCAAAACCTGCCTTTTGTCCCCGTTCCCAGCAGTGGCCAGGATTGCATTCCATATCATACCTAAACCAATCACTGTCAAGGGGAATGAGGCCACTAGGATTCACTAAGGTGACCTAGCAGGACCTGTCCCTGGAGCTGGGGACTAGATCGCCCTTCCCTGACACTTTCTGGACCCCAAGTCCTCCCCTCCTGATCCTCTGGCTAGAAAGCTGGACTTTTAGTTTCCCCACCCTGCCACGAACTTCCCGCCACTGTGTCTGCGTCCAGAGCCATGGATGAGTGAATGTGTGGAGACAAAAAGCAATAGGAATTCTCTTCATGCTGAGGAGAGAGAAGGGTTCCCATTCTCTTGGAGTTTTAGGTGCCTACCTGGCTACCACAACCACTACACAGCACTGTTATAAAATTGCCTGTGGGTTACACAGTGAGAGAATGGAAAAAAGAACCCACCAAGCAGCCACGGGATTTCTCTCACTCTCATACCTGTAGGGGTTTTCTTTCTAATGCCTCAACTCAGAAATAGATGCTTTCTCCTGTTGTTCTTTCTTTCCTCCTCTGGTACACGGTTCCATGTTTTGGACTGCCTTTACATCTAGGCTCAGAAATATGAAAGGATAAAACCTGAAATCTCACCTTTTTTGGTGTGTGTGGTTCTTTGAGCTCTGCTTTCCTTCCCCAATCTACCTGCCACTTTTCAGGTCGCAGATAGCGGCTCCATGCATTCTGTTCAGGATTTTTAATTGCATTCAGTGTGGGAGAGAGGATGGAGTATGCAACTGGAAACGTACCCCTTTTTAACTTCCAGTATTGGGAAGACAGAAGATGGGTACCACTCTATGAGAAGGAACTTTCTTCAAAACTTGTAGAGTGTGAAACTGATGATATTTTGGACATGGTGTCAAAGAAGAGGAAAAATCAATACCACAATACCTCTCTAAGGTTTGAACTGGTGGTGAAGAGACCAAAGTGGAAATTAATGGGAAGGAAGTGAAGTCTGAAATTGGAACCACGGATTTTTAGACAAAGGATTTTGCTATGTTAAAAGTCCCAAGAGTCACTGGTAAGAAACATAGGCAAGTAACATCTTCCTAGACCTGCTTTAATGATTTGGCAACATTAAAGATATTTTGCACACATATAAATATTTCTTAGTATGTAAACAGTGTATTCTTTTATTATAGCATTTCTTCACATATGCCATATTAGCTAGGACCATTTTGGTTGCAAGGGACAGGAACTTATCTTGAGCAGAATCTGGCAAAAGGAAAAATTGATTGACTCATGGGTAGCAATTAAGATTGAGCTACACTGTGCCCGGCTGGTGTGGCTCAGAGGTTGAGCATTGACCCATGCACCAAGAGGTCACCGGTTCGATTCCCGGTTAGGGCACATGTCCAGGTTGTGGGCCCAATCCCCAGTGGGGGGCATGCAGGAGGTGGCCAGTCAATGTTCTCTTTCATTGATGTTTCTATCTCTCTCTCCCTCTCCCTTTCTCTCTCTCTAAAATCAATAAAGAAAAAAAAAAAGATTGAACTATACTGTGAAAAGGGAAGGAGAACAGCGGGGCTTCGGCAACAATTTGATCCATGATGGTGGACGTGGCCAGCATTCCTTCTCTGCTTCTCTCTGAAGATGGGCTTTTCCCATATGGCGAGAAACAGCTGCTGAGTGTATTTTCATTTTGTTTCTTTTTTTTTTTTATCCTCACTCGAGGACATTTTTGCATTTATCTTCAGATAGAGCGGGAAGGAGACAGGGAGGAAGAGAGAGAGAGAAACATCGATGTGAGAGAGACACATCAACTGGTTGCCACTCACATGACCCCAACCGGGGCTGGGGACAAACTGCAACTGAGGTATATGCCCTTAGCGGGAACTGAACCCCTGTCTCTTGGTCCGCAGGCTGATGCTCTAACTGCTGAGCCAAACCGGTCAGGGCTTCATTTTGTTTCTTTAAGTCTACACTAATGAAAAAAGTTCTGAAGAAGGGCTATGATTGGCCCGGGTTGTGTTGGATGCCCACCACTAGCTAGGGCAGGGATAGGCCAATAGAGTCATGGAAGAAAATGGCAGCCAATGAGGAAACCACATGGATGGAGCGGGAGTAGGAGGGTTTGGGCCAAAACCAGTTCAACAGTTGACATAAAGGGGAATCTTACTCTTACCTAGCCTAAGATGTTATAGCCTTTTAATCATATAGTTCTATTAAGTTATATTTTTCTTCTCCAGAATCCAAATTTACCCATACCCTCTGGCCTTCTTTTAAAAAGTCCCAATACTCCATCATTAAAAAAAAAAAAAATCATGTTTTAGATATGTGTTGTAATTTTTACCCTTAATTTTTCAAGTTTCTTCCAGTTATTTGCCTCTTCCTCTCAGTCCATCGTCTTCTCTCTTTCGTCTTTTTTCTCTTCCTGTGCTCTGTAGACATCCTTTACCTAAGAACAAATTGAAAATATCAAGTCTTCCAAAGAAATTCTGATCCCTACTTCATAGAATAGGGAAGAAAAAGAGCATCGATCCAATATTCACTGGGTTCCAGGTTCTGGGATGCCTATGTAGTTCAGTGATAAATGACCCAGCCGCTGTCATCAGGAGCTGGTGATCAGGAGAGGGTGAGAAGCAAGGAAGTAGACAGTCGTGGTTGCAGCTTAGGCTAATGGCAAAGAAATTCCAGAATCCTGGGGGACAGCTGGATTGACTCCCAATCTATATTTCCAAAGGAAAAATTAACGCTTAGATAGGCTAAGTAATTTGTCCAGGCTCACATGCTTGGGAAGCAGAAACAGAAATTATCCTTGGTCTGTGGGGCCAAAGCCCATATTTTCTCCCACTACAGCATGCCGCCTCTGGAGGAGGAGCATGGGCGAAACAGAGTTCAGATCAGGTTTGGCTCCTCCTCACAGCTGCCTTGGAGGCTCCATCTTTCTTTTCTCTAGACTTATATTGCCATGTGCTATGACTCTAAAAATTAGATGCACCTCTTATGTCTCTCATCACCTCTTTGGGATTTGCCATTGATTGGTTAACACATCCTTTCAGATACATAGGAGGGAGAGAGCATCACAGGGCATTAATATTCAGTCAGAGCTGTCTCAAATAGGGCATCTATGAAACAGAGTATTTGGAGTACACAAAGCCTCAGGGTGTAAGCTTGGCAGGCTAAGAGGAAAGACTTAAAGACACTAACACCAGGGTCCCCTGACAGACAGCCCAGCCAAATCACCCAGCTGTGAAGATGATGGCTTATGAACTCCACCACACATTTGGGACTTCCAGTTACCTTTTTAGTCATACTCGTCAGAGCAGATAGTTAGGATAACCATATATGAAGAAGTCTTATACATGTGAGAGAGAGGGAAAGAAACGGACGCAAACATTTTTGAGTAAATAGTCTGTAGTAGGAAAAAGTATGAAAACAACTACCATTAATATCCTCAGAGATGATACATTTACACAATGGAATACTATGCGGCTATAAGAAAGAGAGATCTCTTATCCTTTGAGACGACATGGAGGGACCTGGAGAGTACTACACTAAGCGAAATAAGCCAGTCAGAGAAAGACAAGTACCATATGATCTCACTTATTTATGGAACATCATGAACAAAATAAGCTGTTGACCAAAAGAGATCCAGAATCATGGAAGTAGGAAACAGACTGACAAACCTGATAGAGGGATGCGGGGAGGGGCTTGGGGGAGAGATAAACCAAAGAACTTATATGTATATATGCACAACCAATTGACACAGACACCAGGCTAGGGAAGGCAGGAGGAAGGTGGGAGCGGGAACAAGGGGGTCAATGGGGAAAAAAGGAGGACATCTGTAATACTGTCAACAATAAAAAAATATGCTCAGAGAGGCCCCTCTAACTCATTGTAGAAAACTCTCAATTTTGACATGGCTTCTTTGTAGTTCTGGAGATAGGGCCAAAGCCTTTGATGTAGGTTAAATGTGTAATAGCAGATGCTGAATGCAGGCTTGTCAGTGTGTCTTGGGCAAGGCCTGGTTTGACTTGAGATTTTACCAAGTCAGTGTCATAATAACCAGATGGTAATATTATGTGTGTATATGCTGCTGCTAAACTATAGAGGTAGAATGAATAAACAATCAGATTCCTCAGCCCAGACCTATCCACTACTGGGAGTTTTATTCCAAAATGCCATTTGGACAGAGGTTATTCATTCCCTGCGCAATATTCTTTCCATCACAATGACATTACAAGCCATCGGGTAATGCCATCGTGTATGGTCCCTGGCTCTGTGCAGGGGAGAGTTATGTTATGCATAGCCTTCCAGAAGTGTTTTCTTCTCTTTTGACTTGCTCAAACTATATTAATTTTAATAAGTATTTATGGAGGCTAGCTGTCATCGAGGGGTATGGACGACACAAAAAAGCTATAAAATTTCTTTAACTTTCTCCTGAAAAATCTCATTTTCTGCTGCCTAGTAGATCATCTTTTCCTAGAAGAAATAAATTGATATGTCAAATTTCAGACCCACCTGAAGGCCTATAAAATGAGGGCAGCAACCTGTTACATGGGTATGAAATTAGGGCCCTTCTGATGGTAGAAAGAACTTCTCGACAGGACTTTCTCATTCTGGCTACAGATGTTTTGAATTTGTCCTTTTGTAGTTGATTTAAAGATTTTTATCTTCTTGTTGGGGTCTTTCCACATCATCTTTCTTTAAAGAAAGCTGAATTGAATAAGTAGTGTTTGAGCAAACTGTGTTATTTATCTAACATTCTTAGCAGAGTGACTGTAGGTATATCTCAAGCTTTATATTGACATGGAAAAAAGAGAGGGTAAGTCAGTGATCCTAAATGATAATGTTTGGAGCAAAGTAAGAACTCAGAGTGTGATTGGCAAAGGGAAAGCATCAGTCCTTGGGTACCAGAGCCAGAAGCCCATCCTGGCCTGTTTTGCAGAAAAGAGATATGGGAGCAGGGACTGGGGTACCAATGTCCGGAGGCTTTACCTGACTGGCAAATACAGGTGAGCAGAGTCAAGAACTACTCCCAAGCTGAGAGCGTTTGCTCCTTGCATTATTTCACATTTCCCTGCTCTAGGCTCACAGGTGTTAGCTTTGGAAGGGGTGGCCGAAAGCAGAGTGCTGTTACTAACATTTTTGAATTCCTACTATGTGCACATCCAGTGTTAGAAACTTTATAGATAGAGCCTCATATAATCACAATAAGAACTATAGGCAGCAATTACAATAGCCATGACTTTTACACCATAGACTCTGAGACTCAGATGAGAAGAAATGAAATTTTTCAAATTTTTCTAACACTGAACTCAGTTTGCAAATCTCTATTCCTGTTGCTAGAGGTAGATGTAATATAGCAATGTTTCAAGTCTTTTAAACCCAAAATATTAATTTTTTGATCACTTCTGTTTTAAAACTTAACCATTTCAAGGTCTGTGTCTCCCCCCACCCCATACTCATGCATTTTGTTCATGGGAGCCTTCAGGACCCATTGAAATTGAGTTGATGGCGCCTGGCCTGTAGTTGCCTCACTGATGAGGCATCTGCTGCAGATGCTCCTCTTTGTCTCTTTTCCTATATTACTTTGTGCTTAGTTCTCCTCTGTTGACAGAAGGGCCCCACTTCTTCTCTGTGTTGCTGCTGACACTCTGAGCTCAGTTGCAGAGAGCTTCCTCTGACTGGGCTGGGCCGTCCTCCCCAGCCTCGGCTATGGGGTCTACTTGCCTTGTGCTGTGGTTACCTCTAGGCTGGCTCATGTGGGCTCGTTCTCAGCAAACTTCTGCTTCCCATTCACGTCCATGGAAAGCCCCGGGTCTCCTACAGCTGGGCCTATAACCTCTCACTGTCATCTCTGCAAGGCTGCTGACTAACTCAGAGATCCAGGAGGGGCAGGGTACAGTCCCTCTCCACTCTCAGATCCTTCCTGCCGAGCCTGGGCCTTGCCCAGGGATGAGAGGCAGGGAGTTGGATTCCTACAGGGTTTCTCCTTCTTCCTTCTCTCAAAACTCGCTTCTTTCTCATCTATCTTGGAGCTCTTCCATGTGCTCTGGAGAATGAGGACAAACCTGCTTTCTCTATTGGCATCTCCATTTCAAAAATTCCTGTCTTACACTCAGAAGGTGTCCTTTGACCTTAAGAGATAAAGAATGTAGAAGATTTGTTTTGAAAGGTAACTTGCCATATCAATGAATGTCCTTCCCTTTATAGTTGCAGAGCACGGTGGGGGGTGGGGGTGGGGGTGGGGGACAGGATAGTGGTTACAGGGCAGCACATCAACTCATGCTTTGAAATGTTATTTCACGATGCTACTGTTATCCCGGTTTCACACATGGAGACATGAAGCCTCAGAGAGGTTGAGTATTTGAATAGTGTGTAAGCTGGGGCAAAACCCAGAGTTGTCTTAAGCAGATATTTCCTCCCTTCCCCAAATCATGCTACTTCCCAGAGGAGGCCCATGCTCCTTGCCAGATTCTGGGTGTGTGCAAGGAAGGGCCCTACAGGATATGACAGGCCCAGTCACACTGGACTTGTTGGTCTTGGGATGCAACAGAGACAAGAATCATCATTGGCTCTGCTAGGTGGACTGTGAGGACCAAGTTAAGTATACAGGTAATAGGCAGGTTCTGGCAAACAGGTTCCTGCTGCTTCAGCTAAAGCAGGAAGAAAAAAGAGGTGGTGAGTGAATTCCAAAGTATGCTGACTGTTCTGTGCATTCAAGGAATCTGAGAAACCAGTGAGAATCCCCAAGTGGGTTTATCCAGTGAGATTGCTGGAGAGACAAAGGAGAAAAGGATAAGGGGACATTCTTGACTTCTGAGAGCCGATTCATCGGCAGACATAAACACAGTATAGGAGGCATGTGAATCCTCGGTCATCTAGGAGGAAGAAGCATTAATGGTCAGAAATGTAATAGAGCACTTCTAGCTCAAGGTGGTGGATTGAATACATATACTTATTTCTCTTTTTTTTTTAAATCCTCATCCGAGGATATTTCTTCCATTTATCTTCAGACAGAGTGGGAGGGAGAGAGGGAAGGAGGGAGGGAGAGAGAGAGAGAGAGATGTGAGAGAGACACATCAGTTGGTTGCCTCCTGCATGACCCCTACCAGGGTTGGGGACTGAACTGCAACTGAGATACGTGTCCTTGACTGGAATTGAACCCAAGACTCTTTGTTCTGTGGGCCGACGCTCTAACTGCTGAGCCAAACTGGCCAGGACTTTTTTAAAATTAAAAAAAAATTTTACTCACAGTACAAAAGTATTTATTTATTTTTTAATCCTTACCTGAGGATATTTTTCTATTTATCTTCAGATAGAGTGGGAGGAGGAGAGAGGGAGAAAAAGGGAGAGAGAGAAAAACATCAATGTGAGAGAGACACAACAACTGGTTGCCTTCTGCACAACCCCAACCAGGGCCGGGGACGAACCGCAACCGAGTTACGTGTCCTTGGCCAGAATTGAACCCACAACTCATTGGTCCACTTGCCGATGCTCTAACCACTGTGCCAAACTGGCCAGGGCCAAAAGTATTTAATAAGCGCCACATCAGTACAGAAAACACACAGCTTATAGCTACAGAACAGCCATGTGAAAAGTCAGTACAGATTCTTATTTTACTTAAAAAATATCTAAGGTACACATTGGGAATTGAACTGTTTTCTCTTTCTAGAGATGTGACATCCATATTTTCTGGTCAGTAATGTTCTATCAAACATAGTGCTAAGCCAATGTACTAAACAAAACAGGCAGATGACAGTAAAGCTGCTTGCTACCTCCTATTCCTGCTGAGCTAGGCCAGTAGAACACTGTCTTGATAGGAAGATTTTGACAGGAAGAAGGAATTGCAGACCTTCTATCCCAACAGAAAACCTAACAAACTGATTTATACAGAAAACGTTTATGCAAACCTACACAAACACTTAATATGTTATAAGAAAAGGAGAAAAGAATACCTTTCTTTTTTGTTAACCCTCACCTGAGGATATTTTTTCTGTTGATTTACAGAGAGAGTGGTAGGGAGGGAGGGGAAGAGAGAGAGAAACATACATGGGAGAGAGACACATCGATTGGTTGCCTTCTGCATATGCCTGACCAAGGCTGGGTATCCAACCTGCAACCCAGGTACGTGCCCTTGACTGGGAACCAGGAATCAAACCTGAGACCCTTCAGTCCATGGGCCAACGCTCTAACCACTGAGCCAAACTGGTCAGGGCAGAAAAGGGTACCTTTAGTCTACTTACAGCATATGCACACGCTCACTGGTGCGCTAACAGAGAAAGCATTTCACAGCACTAACTACTAAAAAGCACAAGCATATAATACTTTGATCTTGAAGTGGGCAATCATGGAACTTCTAAGATTATATCCACTAGGTTAGCTTGAGTTTGCAAAAGTTCTAAACTTTATTTTTATTGTTGACACTATTACAGATGTTCCCATCCCCTGCTTTGCCTGCCCCCACCCAGCCCCTGCCCCCCTTCCCTCTGGCTATTACCTCACTGTTGTCTATGGGTTATGCATATATGTTCTTTGGCTAATCCTTTCACCGTCTTTGATCCAGTCCCCCCTCCCCCCTCCCCTCTGATAGTTGTCAGTCTGTTCCATGTATCCATGCCTCTATTTCTATTTTGTATGTTAATTTATTTTGTTCATAAGATTCCACATATAAATGAAATCATATGGTATTTGTCTCTCTCTGACTGGCTTATTTTACTTAGCATAATAATCTCCAGGTCTATCCATGCTGTCGCAAAAGTTAAGATTTCCTTCCTTTTTACGGCTGTGTAGTATTACATACACTTATTTCTTTTCCTTACTCAAATCTCACTGAAATGACAGAAGGAATAGCAAGGTATAAACCCACAAGGACAAAGAATACAAGAGAACAACAGACTTCAAGATATTGATATTTGGAAACCCCCTCACAAAATGGCTGGGTCGCCATGTGATCCCTGCTGTAAAGCCCACAAGCGCAGAAGCCCCATCCAAGCACACAGAGATTCTGATCAGATTTTTAACACTTCTCTTTTATTTATTTATTTTCAATTATTATTATTTTTGTTAATCCTCATCCGAGGATTTTCCATCGATTTTTAGATAGACTGGAAGGAAGGGAAGGAGGGAGAGAGAGATATAAACATCGATGTGAGAGAGACACAGTGATTGGTTGTCTTCCACACAATTCTGACCAGGGCTGGGGATTGAACTGCAACCCAGGTATGTGCCCTTGACTGGGAATCGAACCTGTGGCCCTTCGGTCCAAGGACTGACATTCCACTGAGCTAAACTGGCCAGGGCCAGCACTTTACTTTAAGATGGAAAACCAAAGATCATCAGACATTTGTAAAAAATCTCTTATAGGAAAAATAATGACCAAAACAATCAAACAGGAAAAAGTAACTCTGAAGAAACACAAATGAGAAAGGGGAAAGAAAGCTTTCTAAAAACTCCCTATAATTAAATATTCTCAGAGATGAGAGGTAATATTATGTCAGGTATCCCCAGAGAGATAAGAAGTGATATAATGTGGAAATGCTCCTGGGAATTTAAAATATAATAAAAAATATATAGTCAATAAATGAGTTAGAAGATAACATGGAAGAAGATAATATGGAAGATAATCTCTCAGAAATAGAATTTAAAAATCAAAGAGATGGAAATAGGAAAGAGAAGATAAGAAAACTGAAGAATGAATTCAACATGTCAACATCTGATTAATGAAAGCCCCAAAGAGAGAACGGAGAAAACAGAGAAGAGGAAACTAGCAAAGAAATAATACAAAAGAAATTTCCAGAACTAATTCAAGATCATTTCCAGGACAGGAACTTCTGGATTTAAAAGACTTGTACAATGAATGAACAGAGTTTGATTACAAAGTACATCTTTATGTAGTTTCAGAACACCAGGGATATAGAGAAGGGTGTAAAGGCTTCTAAGGGGAACAAGCAGGTTACCTACAACATATCAGGAATCAAAATGGCATGGATTTTATCACTAGAAACCCTGGAAGATGGAAGATAATGAATGAGTAATGCTTTCAAAATTCTAGGAAAGATATATTTCAATCTAGAATTACATATTCTGCCAAACCATTAATCAAATCTGAAGGTAGAATGACATTTGCAGACTTACAAATGTGTCTTCTTTTCATTATGTTCAGAAAGTGACTGGGTGTGTGCTTCACAAAGTGAGATTGCAAGCCAAGATAGAGGACACCATCAAGTCAGTGTGAGGGAAGCAACACAGGAGAGGGGCAAAGGAAATTTCCAGGGTGATAGGGAAGAGAAATTCCAAAATTGCAACTAGTTTGTAGATCTAGTGCATCAACTGAGATTTGATCAGGAGGATGGAAGACCCGTAGGAATGTCTTCAAGAAAATGACTGGAATTGGTAGGTTATCTGATATGTTTGATGGAACTGAGATGGTTCATATCTTCCATAGGAGAAAGTCAAAATATAAAATGTGAAACAAAAACATTAAGAAATAAGACTATATCAATATTATTTAGAAATAACAACCACAAGAAACTTTTTTAAAAAGCTGAAAATGATTGCTTCTGGGGAGTGGGAATCAAGGGAACAGTGGGAATAGTCCCAAGACTGATGTTTTTATTTAAAGTCTGTAGTTCTACTTAAAAGGATGTATTATTTTGAAAAATATATTTTGAAATTGCTAATATTGCCAGTTTTGGCCAATGAAAATGGAAAGTTCACATGGTTTCAACTTAATAAAAAATTAAAATGGAAGTGTGAAAAAATCATGAAAAGTAATGATATACATATCAGGATTTATTAGTTCTATAGCATTATAAAATCAAGGATTTTTCATCAAGATAGAAAAAGGAAAACAGTACATTATACACATTTTGGTATAATTCAGTGGATGGGAACACTTCAGTTATATTATCTCTGCCTTTCTAGTGTTCTGCAAGGCTGTGTGTGAATTGCTTTTCATGGCAATGTTGCATCTCACGTTTTTTAAAACTTAATTTATTGTTGACAGTATTACAGATGTCTCCCATTTCCCCCAACTTGTCCCCCTCCACCATCTCCCACCCCACTCCAGGCCTTTACCTGTCTATTGTCTGTGTCCATGGGCTATGCATGTAAGTTCTTGCATCTCATGTTTTGTAAGCTGTCTACAATTTCAGGCATGGTTGTAGTTTCTTTCTTGATAAATTATTATTTAAAAACCATATCAAAACACTTGCATTCCTCTTTATTTCCTTGGCAATCTCTTGATGCCTGTGCTTCTTAGTTATCTATCTCTATCTCTGTCTCTGTCTCTGTCTCTGTCTCTGTCTCTGTCTCTGTCTCTGTCTCCATCTCGGGTCCCTTTCTCCCTTACTTGGTTCAGATTTCCTGGGAGAGACTGAACAGCACTCGCACTATGCTTGGGTTAGGAGAGACACCGTGATCCACTGTACAGTGCTAGTTCAGTACCTTGGACAGCCACAAACATCTCTACGCTGGGAACTGTTCCCAGATGCTCTAGGTGAGCCCAAGGCAACTGTATACACTGCATGATGTACCCCATAAACACAACTGATCGGGACAGAAATGATGCCTTACGCAAGTGGGACCAATCAGAATTTCTCTTCCAGGCATTTGGAATTGAACTTGAGGCACAGCCGGTTATTTAATTTCTTTGTGGAGCTGCAACAGGGTGCCCCCAGATCTGAGGATTTTTGAGGATTAGGAAGTGCCTGTCTTCAGAGACAGGACAGTGAAGCAGATGTGCAGAAAAAGTCAGAGATGAGAGATGGAATCAAAATCATGATGACTTTCCAGTTCTACCTTCTAGTACTCTCCTGAGAAAGGCTGCATTCTTCCTTGTGGGTCCTGTAAGAAAGCTGAGTGGCCTTAAATAAATAAATGTTTCCCACCTTTCTTTGCTTAATCTAGAATGAGTGGGCTTCAGTTACTTGCAGCACCAAGAATACTAAATGGGGACATGTTAATCTCTGGATTTCTATAATTCAGTGACACACAGGACTGCTTACGTTTTCAGGGAACGGGGAATGTGAGAACCAGTCCTGGGCAATGGGACAGCTTGGGTGGGACTTGGAGGGGTTCTGTGTGAGAGCTTAGTGAATAAGAAACTCTCCTGCTTCACAAACATTCCTGAAAGGGAGCCTGACTAGCTAGCTAAATATTATTTTCCCTCAAGTTTTGATGTTGGTATTTGAAGTGCAGCAGATAGTCTAAAACCTAAATAAGTCCAGCTGGTATTTAACTGTTGTAAGGGGAGACGCCTTTTTTGATGAAGATTTTGCTCTCTGGTCTTCAGTGCGTACCGTGTGGGATCCATTTTGGGAAGCTCCTGTCTGTATTAATTTCTCTCACACTCAGTATTTTCCTTCCTTCTTTCTGCTCCGTCTGACCTGATATGATGTCATTTGGGCTGTATTAAACATTTTTTTTAAAAGAAAGAATGAACATTAGACATTTCATCCAAAAAATGCTATTTCTGGGTCTACAATTCATCTCTGCCACAGCATTTTCCTGGTTCCTAAAGGACTCTGGTACAGACGTACCCTCTCCCCCTCCTCCCTTTCACCTTGGATTCAGCACTAAAAAATGTAAAAGACATTAATAAGGCAGGAGGTGCTTTATGCCACAGGGTATAGATGATACTATTGGAAATGAGGAATCTTCCTTCTGAATGTTGTCAATTTGTTACTTTTCTGAGTCTGCTGGTGGCAGCTCAGCATGGGGCCCCGTTATCTCTTGGCCCAAGCAGCTGGCTTTGGGCACAAGTCTGGACTAGGAGAGATTGCTTCACGGCCCCAGTGGGAGCATTTCACCATTTTCTTTTCCTTGAGAAACTTTAAAAAGCCATCTAGGCTTCATTACCTGTGTACTTCATTTAGAGCATCTATCATGTGACTCAGTTCAGGAAAGGCGGCAGCTGGATTCCCTGCTGCGGAGAGGGTGTAACAGGTCACCCTGCTGGGCTGGCCTCTGGGACACAGTGTGCAGTGGGTCAGGGAACCAGGCCGGTAAGTGGTCTCTGTCATCCAAGAGCTCACAGTCTAGCGATGAAGATGGAAAATGTAAACAAATGATGCATATGTAATGGGTTAAGTGCAGAGAGAGGAGGGGCATTTAGAGCTGGTAGGTCTGGAAGAGGGAGGGGTGAAAGATGGAGAGAGGTGGTCACCTGATCTGAGTCTCAAAGAACAAATTGGAATAGCTAGGAGTAAACATGGAGGAAAAGCACTTGAGGCAGAGGGAACCGCTTGAACAAAACATGGACGTGTGAACCTGAGTGGCCTATTTGGGAGACAAGTAGATTGCTGGAGTGTTCAAGAGAGGAGAGGGAATAAATATAAAAGACAAGGCTCCAGAGGTAAGCAGGGCCCAGCAGCTGTGTACCATGTTGCAGGGGAGGGGGTTGGCCTTTCTCCTGTAGGTGTTTGGGAACCATCAAAGCAGGGGCATGCCTTGCATGGACAGAGGGGCTGAGGCTCCAACAGCACGATGGGGGAGGATCAGACCCAGAAGCCATGGGAAGGATCTGGTGGTAGAGGCAGAACTGAAGGGCTGGCAGCCCGTTGGACACCTTCAAGTGCTGAGGATCTGAGCAGGACTAGGCAGTAGGGGACAGCCATGTGGGTAGATGGGCAGAGAAGAACTGATGGGTGCGCAGGCCTTGAGAGCCCTGGATCTGAAGTCTGTACTGTAAGGTCAAGCTCAAAGAATGATGCAGGTATTGAAAGTCATAATAAGTTTGAATAGCTCAGAATCAGTCAGAAGCCTGATGCTAACTCAGCAGCTGGTACAGGACAGAATTTGTCAAGACCTGCCTCTTCACCACCTGCCCCTGGAATGAGCTAAAAAAGAATCGTAGGGTACCTGTCAAGGAACTCCTCCATTGCAAATAGAGATTTATATAAAAAAGATCTGATATATCATCATTATAAATGTATCACATGCTTATTATTTTAAAAATCCTGCAAATTAAACGGTATGATAAAGAAAAGTGGAAAAAAACAAAAAAACAAAAACAAAAACAAAACCCCCCACCCCAAATAGCACAGTTTATATTCTCTTAGTCTCAGCCCTTACTGCAGGATCCGCTATGGCAAATGGCTTTGTGCAGGTTTTGACATCCTTCCGGTGACAGTATCTTGGTTCAAGCATGTGCTGAGTACAGTAAACCCTAGATTTTACAGACTTTGATTTAACAGACTTCAGATTTAATGGACAAAATTTCCAGTCTGTATGTCATATGTAAAAATTAACACCCTGTTCATTTTTTTTTATTGTTAAAAGTATTATAGATATCCCCCTTTTTTCCCCATTGACCCCCTCCTCCCTGCTCCCACTCCCCTCCTGATTTCCCCAACCTAATTCTGTGTCTATTGGTTGTGCATACATGCATATAAGTTCTTTGGTTTATCTCTTCCCACCCCTCCTACCCCCATCCCTCTGAGGTTTGTCAGTCTATACCCTACTTTCATGTCTCTGGATCTATTTTGGTCGACAGCTTATTTTGTTCATGATGTTCCATAAATAAGTGAGATCATGTGGTACTTGTCTTTGTCAGACTGGCTTATTTCACTCAGTGTTATACTATCCAGGTTGCTCCATGTCATCTCAAAGGGTAAGAGATCTTTCTTTCTTACAGCTGCATAGTATTCCATTAACACCCTGTTCATTTTTAAATGCTTTTAACCAAGATTTGCTTATAATTAAATTAGGTTATTTCTTGTTATTAATTCACTGTTATTTTTAATAAATTTTAGTGAATAGGTCATATGTTGGAAAAAACACTGTAGTAATTTTACTGACATAAATAAATATTGCAAATCTACAACTATAGTCTACATATTTAAACCCAGAGTCACCACTCGTAAACAATGTTTGGCGAATGATTAGCAGGTGATCACACTGCATAGCTCATGGTAATTGGTTCTGTGGATGTGTGGCATGACTTTCTGCAGCAGTTTTAACGCCTGCTGGCCGATGTTCCGACATGCACTAAGCCATGCCCAGCCCTGTGCATTTGTTTACTCACGATGACTGGTGAATGCAAGCATTTACTAGACCTAGTCAATATAAATTTAAAATTACTGTAATACATATAGAAAACGTTTCTGTGAAATTAAACTTTTTTCTTTTTCAATCCTCACCCGAGAATATTTTTCCATTTATTTTCAGATAGAGTGGGAGGTGGCGGGGGTGGAGAGAAAGAAACACCGATGTGAGAGACACACAGACTGGTTGCTTGCTTCCCCCACGACCCGACCAGGGTGGGCCGGGGTGAACTGCAACTGAGGTACGTGCCCTTGACCGAAATCGAACCTGTGACTCATTGGTCCGTGGGTCAATGCTCTAAATGGTGAGCCAAACCAGCCAGGGAAAATTAAACTTTTTATACATACTTAATTTTAATTACACAAATGTGTCTACATAAGTAAAAAACAGGTAAACTAATTTGTCAATTTTTTTCACATATGCATTCAGAAAACCTACTTTATTATATAACGGACTTTCAGCTTTAACGGACACCCCCTCAACCCAAATTAGTCCATTATATTGAGGTTTTACGGTATTTCTTGCTACTTATTGATTCTTCTGTGACACCATGGTTAGCAATGTCAGTGGGGGCCTGCTGTGCACTCACCCATGCACAATCTTGAAGGGTGGTGACCCTTAACCAAGGGGGATGGAAGCTAGTGGATGAACACTTCTCCGTGTTGATCCTTAGAGGGCACAATTCTGAGATACCTTTCATACATTTTCTCAGGAGAACCTGGTCAGATAGATCACCAGTTGCCCACAGTGATGCCCAACTTGTTAGCATCCTTATACTGGCATTCCCTCCTTCCCTCTTTCACTCTCCTTGGTCTCTAGAAATCACTTCTCAGATAAACTATCTGCTTGTCACCCTTGTCTCAGGGAACTTAGGCTAAGATACAACTCAAACACTGAACCTCAACATAAACATCCTCAATACAAATTTCTTCTGGAATTGCTCTGTGCATATACACAAGACTGGTAGAAGGCAAACATAAGTTTATAAAAATAAGATAATTTTTTACAGCATTACTGAGATAGATTTGACTTATAATCTTGTGTAATTTTAAGGTGTACAACATAATGATTTGAAAAATGTATATATTGCAAAATGATTATGATAGTAGGTTAATTAATACTTCCATTATCTCATTACCATTTCTTTTTTATGGTGAGAATATTTGTGATCCATACTCTTAGCAACTTTCAGATATATAATATGGTTAACTATGTCCACAATGCTGTACATTAGATCCCCAGAACGTATTCATTTCATACCTAGAAGTTTGTACTCTTTGACCAATATCTCCCATTTCCCCTACCTCTCGGGCCCTGGCAAACACCATTCTCTTCTCTGTTTCTATGAGTTTGGCTTTTTTTTTTTTTTAAGATTCCACATATAAGTGATATCATACAGTATTTGTCATTCTTTCTCTGTCTGACCTATTTTACTTAGCATAATGCCCTCAAGGTCCATCCATGTTGTAGCAAATGGCAGAGTTTCTTTCTTTCTCATGGCTGAATTTTATATAAATATAAATAATCACTCATCTGTAGACAAACACTTAGGTTGTTTCCTGTCTTGGTTATTGTAAACAATGCTGCGATGAACATGGGAGTGCAGATATCTCTTTGTGATATTGATTTCATTTCCTTTGGATATATACCCAGAAGTGGGATTTCTGGATCATATGGTAGTTTTAATTTTTAAAGGCTCCTCTATACTGTTTTCATAATGACTATAGCAATTTTCATACCCACAACCAGTGTACAAAAGTTTCCTTTTTTCCACATTCTTGCCAACGCTTGTTATCTCTCATGTATCTCTTGTCTTCTTGATGATAGTCATTCTAGCAGGTGTGAGTTGATATTTAATTGTGGTGATGACTTCCATTTTCCTGATGATTAGTGATATTGAACATCTTTTCATGTACCTATTGGCCATTTGTATGTTTCCTTTGAAAAATGTATTTTATGATTCTCTGCCCATTTTTATTTTTTAAATATTTTTTCTTTGTATTGATTTTAGAGAGAGAGGAAGGAAGAAGGAGAGAGAGAGATAGAAACATCGATGAGAGAGAACATCGATTGGCTGCCTCCTGCATGCCCCCCACTGGGGATCGGGCCCACAACCTGGGCATGTGCCCTTACCAGGAATCGAACCAGCGACCTCTTGGTGTATGGGTCGATGCTCAACTACTGAGCCACACCGGCCAGGCTCTCTGCCCATTTTAAATTGGATTATTTTTTCTGGCATTGAGTTATATTAGTTCCTTAGGTATTTTTAATATTAATTCCTTATCAGATATATGATTTGCAAAATACATTCTCCCACTTCATAGGCTGTCTTTTCATTCTGTTGATTGTTTCTTTTGCTGTGCAGAAGCATTTTAGTTTGATGTAGTTTCACTTCTTTACTTTGTTTTTGTTGCTTGTGTTTTCCGTATCAAATAAAAAAAATGTTACCAAGACTAATGTGAAGGAGTTTTTTATTTATGTTTCTTTTAGGAGTTTTATGGTTTCAGGTATTATGTTTAAATCTTTAAAGCATTTCAAGTTAATTTTTGTGAGTGGTGAAAGTTAGGAGTGCAATTTCATTCTTCTGCATGTGATTATCTAGTTTTCCTAACCACATTTATGGAATAGATTTTTCTTACCTCTTTGAGCATTTTTTTCCTGATTTCATTGAAATGTCTTTCTATGTTTTCTTGTAGCTTATTTAGATTCCTTAAAATAATTATTTAGAAGTTTTTATTGGGTAAATTGCAGATCTCCATCTTTGGGGATCTATTACTGGAAGATTATTGTGACTCTTTGATATTATTATGTTTCCTTCATTATTTAATATTCCTTGAAGTCTTGAGTTGCTGTCTTCACATTTGAAATAGCACTTAACTCTGCCTGGCTGGTGTGGCTCAGTGGTTGAGCATTGACCCATGCACCAAGAGGTCACTGGTTTGGTTCCCGGTCAGGGCACGTGCCCAGGTTGTGGGCCCAATCTCCAGTGGGGGGCATGCAGGAGGAGGCCAGTAGATGTTCTCTCTCATCGATGTTTCTATCTCTCTCTCCCTCTCCCTTCCTCTCTCTCAAAAAAAGAAAAAAGAAATAGCACTCACCTCCTCCTGTCTTTACGAAGTGATTTCAGGAGAGCAATACCTTTGTTAGCCCCGCTTGGGATTCTGAGGCTTTCTCAGACCTTCTATGGATACACCTGCTCTACTCTTCTTGTGGCAGAATTCTTAAGCTTGTAAATCTCTTGATCCTGTAACACATCAATCAGATTAAATGCTGACAGCTTCCCTTTTGGGTTCCAAAGGTGGCACTAAAGCTCAAATCTGTGGGTTCTTCCTGGCCGCAGATTTGGGCTGCTCACTAGCCATTTGCCAAAGCTTACTCTTGCTGTCATTAGCATCATGCCTTGAGAAGTGGCCCCTGGATTTGTGTGGGTGAGGCGCTGGGAGCACTGGGGCCAGTTGGGAGTATCTGTAGGTCAGGCCTCCTTAACGATCGTGGGTGGGCTTGACACAGTTAGTAGGATAGCTCTCCTACCCTATTGCTGCCCTATAGTCATGAAGCTCACGATTCAATACTCTGGATGGAGTGAGAGAGAAATAGGCCTCGTTGGCAGCATACTGCAAAGCTAAAGAAGTCAGGCGCTCACTCAGATGCTCTCAATCTCCCCCGTGCCCTATTCTGCTGGAGAAATCACAGATGGAGAAGATCTCTCTTGGCTCTGAGCTGTGCTGCCCTGGGGCAGGGGCAATGTGGATAAAGTCTCTGTTCCTCTTACTGTCTCTAATGTGTTCAAATTTGTTGTTTTTCTTTTTTCCCCCAATGGTGTGTTGGAACTTTTCCACTGGAAACCTGGACTTTCAGAAAGGCTCCTTTGTCGATGGGTAATTGTCTAAGATAGTGTTCTTCAGGGGCTCCTGGATCATGGCTGAGAGGGGCTGGAGCCAGTTCATGGGCAACTGCGGGTTACAGAGCCAGGACAGAGGTCTCTATGCCTATTATCTGATACACGGGTGGGCATGACTCATCTTGGGTCCCTTGGCAAGTGGTACTGGATCTCACAGTTCTCACAAAGGCATTCTGTCTATGGATGAATGCCAAATTATTGTTGTTGCTGGCAGTATTGTGTGTGTGTGTGTGTGTATGTGTGTGTGTGTGCACAAATGAGGAACATCTTAGTCATGCTAGTAATGTCACTCCAGAAATGAGATAATTTTATGCATCTTCAATAGTATTTTTTAATGTATCAAAAGGAGATCCTTAAGAAGACCCAGGGCCAGGACTAGGGTGAGGTGACTGAGACTCCTTTGGTGCAAATTTTAAAGGGGCACTCACACTCAGTGTGATGCACATGCGGGTCAGCCTGACTTGTCTTACCTTAGACCCAGGCCTAGGAGAACCAGTGGAGTTTCTTGATGACTGTAGTTCCAAAATTTTGGTCAGGGACAGGGCATAATGCCTGCCAAGAAGGGGAGAACTTTGTGGGCAGGACATTCCCCTCCTTGTACCACATTATGTGGATGAGTGAAGATAGCACAGTCCCAAAGTCTTGAAGAACACAGGCTTTGATCTAGCTGGGCTGGGCTCAAATTCTGATTCTGCAATGTACTGGCTGGGATGCTGTGGGTTCCTACACGAGAATTCACGGGTCAGAGAGTGGTGGGCAAAGCATGTCACTTTGTTGGGAGGGGAGTTGCTCTACTGGAGGTCTAGGTAAGGCCCTTATTCATGAGATGGGTGCCCTGGGACAGAGAACATCACTTCTGTCCTGGGGAATTGAAGGAAAATACAGTAAAGAAGAGGATTACTGAGTGCATTTCAATTCAATAAATAATGATCAAGGACCTATATAAGACATTGTGCTGAACTGTAGGGGACATAGGATGAAGGTGTACTTAAGGTAAAATATACCATTAAGTTCTCCTGATGGGGGCTGTGCCTGGTCTGGCTGGTGGTGTGTTCTGGCTGGTGGTGGAGGTGGCAGGCCAGGGAGTTCGTCCCTTAGATCTGCTGATGGTTTGGTTGCTGAACTTACAAATGTTTTCAGAACTGGAGGTAGAGTGGACATGGGAGTAGGGGAGGTAAACTGAAGAATGGAGTTTGAATGGTTCAACAAAAATGAGAAATGTGAGAGGCAGATACTGGAGCCAGGGAGCCAGGTTGCCGGTGGATGAGAGTGGGAGATGGATCAAGAGAATAAATGTGAAGAGAGTCATGGGTAAGCACTTGAGAGAGAAGCTGCTCTCTGGAGCTGGCTTTACCTTTACGGCATGGCTGTGGCAAAGCAAAGGGAGAGATGCCTGTCACTGAGTGTGAAAGTCATCTTCCTGCTTCTTTTCCCAGGCTTCAGTGTTCTTGAGGAGGCATACATTTCTGGAGACACAGAAACCCTGAGTTTGGAGGCAGTAGCCTGAAAATTAATGATGTCTTCATTTTCCTACAAGTCAGCATAGTCTGGGCATTGATTAAAGCTCTGTCGTCCATTGCTCAAAATCATGTTATTATTCTTGACTTTGCGACATTGCTGTGACTGATGTCTATCAGTTACAAATAAACAAGTACACGAGCTTGTATGAACCCCACAGTAAATTGTACTCATCTTTCTGTGCTATTGTAAATACTATTCCTATACTTATTCTTTCCACATGTCTCTCTATTTCTTCTAAGCTCTTTGAAGATGGTATACTCTGTCTCTACTTTCTCACCTCTCTCTTTTCCTCACATGAACTCAGCCACCTAGCTTTCACCAGGCTCACCAGACACTTTCTCACCAAAATCCCCTCTGAATCACCACATCCAATGGGCTTCCTTTAGTATTTACCTGAAGACCTCCAGGTGTAGTGAGCAGTTCAAGACCTACCCCCATGGCCCTGGCTGGGTGGCTCAGTTGGTTGGAGCATCATCCCAAACACCAAAAGGTTGCAGGTTCAAGTCCTGATCAGGGCACATACATAGGTTGTGGGTTCGAACCCTGGTTGAGGTGCGTATGGGAGGCAACTGATCAATGTTTCTCTCTCTCTCCCTCTCTCTCTCTCTCAAATCAATAAAAAATATCCTCAGGTGAGGAGTGGGGGAAAAAAAAAAAGATCTGCCCCTGTGAAAGCCCACTTATTGTGCTGATATACCTATAGGCTGTCCTGAATTAAAAGTTTGAAAATCATGGGGAAGGCGGTAGTATATTATGTAATTCCAGGAAGATAGGATTCAACTCAGCATAACTTTCTACCAATGAGAGCTGGTCAAAAAAGGGATGGGTTTTCCTGAGTGTTGAACACTCGTCTGGAGCTGAGGGAATGCCTATAGCAGACAGGGTGGAGGAAGGACTCTTGCATTGCGTGGAGTGTTTATGGAACCTCTCATCTCCCCTCCATGAGAAGGAGACAAGGAAGGGAAAAGAACTAATATTTGTCGAACACCTACTGTGGGCCTGTCATTGTGCCTGGTGTTTTATATTTATTGGTTCATTTTTCCTAACAATTACTCTAAGGGAAAGTGCTACAGTACTGTCTTTATTTTATTGATGAGGACTCTAAACTTCAGAAAGGTGAAGTAACTTTTCCAAGGTCACTCAGAAGGTAAATGATAGAGCTGGGTTTTTAATGCACCCTGGAGTGGTTTTCAAAGTGGTTCCCTGACACTACCATCAGCATTACCTGGGATCTTGGTAGAAATGCAAATTCTCAGACCTTATCCAGGACCCACTGACTCAGAAACTGGGGCCCAGCCATGTGTTTTAACAGCTGACCAGGTGACTCAAGTTTGAGAATCACGGCTCAAAAGAATGTTCCATTCTATCGGATTATGTACTTGGGAAGATATTAGGAGGAAAGTTCACTTCAAATTTTTAGAGAGTATTGAAGAATAAACCTGCACTCAGTCCATAAGGCATCCACATTTGATCTGCTGCCTGTGAGTGTGGGGCAGGCCAAGGGACTTCACTGTAGGTCTGAGAATCCAGCATCTTCCAGCAGATTACAAGGTAATTTAGAACTACATTTCCCCCTCAGAATAGCTTCTTGTAGCTTCTCATATTGTTTCATGTAAGGAATCTGAATATGAATCTGGGTAAAAGAAAAAAAAAAAGGAAAAAAACCTCGGAACATAACTGAAAACAAAGAACACCTTCCAATTTAAAATATGAGGGAGATACCATGAACTTTCCAACCCCCTTTTATAGAATGAGTTCAATAAAAGCAAGAGAAATTTAGAGTTTTTTTTTTAAAAAAAGCCAGACAGAGCTGCTGGTAGTATGCTATCATTTATTTTGTTAATTCAGCAACATTTCGAGTGAGACCCAGACACTATAGCATTTAAAAATAATGCAACCTTGCTCCTGATGCAAGTGGCAAAAGCGAGAGGTCTCCATGGAGCTTTGCTAAAGGGGGAAAAAAAAAGAAATTAAAAACCGTCCACTAATGTGCCGGCAAGTAATGAAATAAGAATCTGACACTCGGTGCATTGAAATGCAAACAAGATGTCCCTGTGTTACCCTGGCAATTCATCATAAAGGCCAGTGCATTTCTGCTTATTATACATGAGGTTCAGTGAATTATTACCAGGCTGGTTCTTCTAACAAACTTTTCAAAGTATGTATACGATAGGGTCAAAAGAGATTTATACATGTGTTTGTGTGTATGTGTGTGCACTCATGCTAACATGTGCAAATGTAAGTGCATATTTCTCTGAATACATGGAGCCAATAAAGCTGGATTACAAATGAGAAATTTAGGTGAAGACCTAGGTATTTGGAAGCATCTCCTTTCTCTCTCTTTATATATATATATATATATATATATATATATATATATATATATATATATAAATGTATAAACACTGTGCAGATATATCTATAGATAAATGGAATTTAGTGTCAGGAAAAACCCACTCGAACAGGTTTTGGGAAATGTGTTGTCAGCAGAGTTTTGATAGGTTAAGATCATCTTGGAAATGTTTTATTGGAGATACGGCATCATCATACCTAAAGAAAGAGATAAAATGGAAAAGAAAGGGATAAAATGAGATTTTAAAACAAAACAAAACAAAAACCTGAGTGGTGATCAACTAGGTACTTGGGCTTTTAGAGAAAATGTTTGGGACATATGTATATCTATATGAACACAGGCCAACCCATTTTATTCCCCTAGTGGAAAGACATATATTTTGTTGAAAGGAAGCTGAAGAAAATAATAAATGCTTTTATCCTTTTGATTATCTTATATTTTAGTAAAACAAAACTTGAAGCTTTAACGTGTGTGTGTGTGTGTGTGAGGTTAGAGTTGGGGTTTGGGTATGAGTTTGGTATGACTCACAGTGAAGCAAAAATATATGTTAATGAGCAGGAAGATTCTAGGAGGGGGAGCAGAAACTGAACTTTTACAGGTTTTACTCGTCATAATAACCCTGAAGAGTTGGCATTACTGTTAGCATCATGCCCAGATGGGAACACTGAGGCTCAGGATGATTAAGTAACCAACTAGAAAGTGGTGAGGCTGGGACTTGAACTCAGAATCTGGGTGCCTTGAAAGGCTTTGCACTCTCAACCAGGGAAGAATTAGGGGAGACACAATCTTGTGAGCTGTGAAGAAAATGTAGTAACAGCTCTCAGGCAAGAGGGTTGGGTTTAAGGTGCCCATCCTGCTGCTGGTGGGAGTGAAATGAGAGATGGTGGGAGTAAGGGAAACAGGAAGAAGGTTGGTGAGAAGATTGTAGCGATTTCCCTGTGAATTTTTTCCAGACACATATCCTAAACCAGTTTCATTATAGGGTCTGGCACAAAGTTGGCACATATACAATGGAATAAAAAGAGGGATTCATATAGAATACACAGAAAACTATCTGGAAGGATATACAACCAACCTCTAGTAATAGTTAGTACTGAGAATGAGATTATGAGAAGGGAGAAGCAGGAAGCTTTACTTATTCACACGTCTCAGTTTTATTTTTTAAAACTTTTGGTCAGAAATTTTCAAACATATACAAAAGTAGAGAAAAATAAGATAATAAAAGCAAAACAAAACCCTTGTGCTTGGTTTCAGGTTTAGCAATTATCAACGATTGACCAATCTTGTTTAATTTTACCCCATTCCTCCAGCCCATTCCTCAACTCTAGCTTATTTTGAAGTAACTCTCAGCATAACATTCACTAGTAATGTACTGATTTAAAAAGAGAGAAAGTCATGTTCTAATATAAAATAAAAAGAGAAATTAACTTGGAATCTATGATAATTCAAGTAGGGTTGGAGTTTCCATTGTCTAGTTAATTTTTTTTCTAAAGCAGTGATTCTCATACTTGGCTTGATCACTGGAATTTCCTGGGAAGCTTTTTGAACATACAGATTCTGGAGCCCACCAAGACCCACGGAATCAGAATCTCCATGGTGGGCCCAGGGATCTCTGTGGTTAGCATTTCTTTTTTCTTTCTTTCTTTTTTTTTAACTTATCTTTGTTGTTGAATGTATTATAGATGTTCCTCATTTTTCCCCCATTGCCCCCCTCCTCCCCATTCCTGCCCCTCTCCTGCTTTTCCCCACACTGTTGTCTGTGTCCATTGGTTATGCATATATACATATAAATTCTTTGGTTTATTTCTTCCTCCAACCCCCCTTCCCTTTGAGGTTTGTCAGTCTAACAACCAATTTGTACTTCTTAATCCCTTCACCTTTTCACCCCTCCCCCAGCCCCCACCCATCTGGTACCCAACAAAAGTTCTCAGTATCTATGAGAATGTTTCTGTTCTGCTTGTTCATTTTGTTTGTAGATTCAATTGTTGATAGATATGTATTTATTGCCATTTTGTTTGTTCATATTTTTTAATCTTTTTCTTCAAGAAGACCCTTCAACATTTCATATAATAATGGTTTGGTGGTGATGAACTCCTTTAGCTTTTCCTTGTCTGGGAAACTCTTTATATGGCCATTGATTCTAAATGACAGCTTTGCAGGATAGAGTAATCTTGGTTGTAGGTTCTTTCTTTTCATCACTCTGAATATTTCTTGCCACTCCCTTCTGGCCTGCAAAGTTTCTTTTGAGAAATCAGCTGACATTCTGATGGGAACTCCCTTGTAGGTAACTAACTTCTTTTCTCTTGCTGCTTTTAAGATTCTCTCTTTGTCTTGAACCTTTTGCATTTTGATGATGATATGTCTTGGTGTGGGCCTCTTGGTGTTCATCTTGTTTGGGACTCTCTGTGCTTCCTGGACTTGTATGTCTGTTTCCTTCACCAATTTCGGGAAGTTTTCTGCCATTATTGTTTCAAATAGGTTTTCGATTTCTTGTTCTCTTTCTTCTCCTTCTGGCACCCCCAAGATGCGAATGTTGGCACGCTTGAAGTTGTCCCAGAGGCTCCTTACACTATCCTCATTTCTTTGGATTCTTTTTTCTTTTTGCTGTTCTGATTGGGTGTTTTTTGCTTCCTTATATTCCAAATTGATGGTTTGCTTCTTGGATTTACCTACTCTACTATTGAATCTGTGTGAACTATTCTTTATTTCAGTTAGTGCCTCCTTCATTTCTGACTGTGATTCCATCATTTCTGACTGGTCCTTTTTTATGCTCTTGAGGCCCTCACTAAGTTCACTGAGGTTCTCACTAAGTCCACTGAGCATCCTTATAAGCAGTGTTTTGAACTCAGCATCTGTTTGGTTGCTTAACTCCATTTCACTTAGTTCTTTTCCTGGAGTTTTGTTCTGTTCTTTCATTTGGGACCTGTTTCTTTGTCTCCTCATTTTGGCTGAACTCCCTGTGTTTGTTTCTATGTATTACTTAGCGAGAGGTATGGGGCTAGCTGAGACCAGATGCTGCTTGTTTGAAAGAATTTGGAAAAAGCTGAAGCAGGATCCAAGACAGGCCAATCCTATGGTAAAGCAACTGGCAACAGCTTGGGTGGGCCTGAAAGTTGGGTGGGGCGGGGCCTCAGGGAATCACCAGGGCAGGGCAAACAGTGTGAGCCAGGTTGCTGGAGTCCCAGATCTGAGGGCTGTCTGCTGCCCCAGGGGAGGGCTCACCAAAGGAACAAAAGCCTCTGATAGCACGTCTGTCCAGGAGAAAGCTGCCTCTCCAGCCCTTGCTCCAATGCCAAACAGCTCAGTTCTTCCCCATATGACTCTGGTGCCTTTCAGGCTCCCTCCCGCACGCTGGAGCCCGGAGGGAGCGAGTCTGAGTAAGTCCGTTCGCGGGCCCTTTAAGAGGAGCTGCCAGGGGCTCCAGCCGCCTCAGCCTTAGTTCCCGCTGGTTTTTCCAGCCAGAGGTTATGGGGACTTCTCTTCCTGGCACTGGAACCCTGAGCTGGGTGCCTGGTGTGGGACAGGGACCCCTCAGTCCTCAGGGAGGACCTTCCCAGCCGAGGTGTCCTCCTAATTTTTATCCACCACACGCGGGCGTGGGACCAGCCCGTCTGGCCTCCGCCCCTCCTACCAGTCTCGATGCGGCTTCTTCTTTAATTTCGTAGTTGTAGGACTTCCTTTCAGCTTGATTTCAGGTGGTTTTGAATGATGGTTGTTCTGTAGTTTAGTTGTAACTTTGATGTGGTTGTGAGAGGACGCGATACCGCGTTTACCTACGCCGCCATCTTGACCGGAAGTCTGTGGTTAGCATTTCCACTCATGACTGATGAAGAGCCAGGTTAGGGAACAGTTGGTCTACTTAAGATAAACTGTTTCAAGCACCTTCAAGCACTTTGGAAAGACTAATTCCATATAAGCAGTTGTTACACTAATTACAAACTTGCCTTATCTAGTCATTAAATTAGGTTCCCTAAGGATGTTTCTGAATTCCTTGGATTAAAGGAGTAGTTGAATCTAGTTAACCTAGTTCTGATTAGTATATAGCTATAAAATAGAAAAACACATTTTCTTAAAATATTCTGTAATTCATACTTATTACTGATGTAATACTAGTGTTTGCTACAATTGGTGAAAAATATATTTTTGCCAGTAGATTTCCCAATTTTAATATGAGAAAATGGAATCTCAAAGCAATTAAACAACTTGCTTAAGGATATATAGTTGGTTAATGGCTGATTCAGAACAAATGCAAAACCTGCACTGTGATAAGTCATTGGTGGGTCAATAGCAAATAATATGGGATTCCAGTGTTCCAGGAACTTAGGGTATGGTAAGGGAGACAGATAGGTGTTGTGTACATGACTTTAAGTCCACGGACTTAAAACACCTGCAACTTAGAGCAGGTGACAATAAAAGTACTGGGTTGATCTCATTAAACAAACTAAGGTGCCTAGAAGTGAAAGGCACCTTAATTTTCTGTTGTGAGCCTTTGTTATGATATTGAATGGATTCTTAATTTCAATTGATGTAAATAATCTTGGTCAGTTCAGGATTTCTTGCTCCCTCTCCTTCCATAGGGGTGACTGGAGGGCAGAGGAGTGCCAAGACATTGAGGATAGGGAGATCCTGGTGTCACCTTCCACTTTGGCATCTGCTGAACATCTCATTCCATCTGGTCAATAATGGTTGGTCCATTTAGATTACATGTAACTCTTTATTCCAACCACAAGGCTTCTTTACGTCTGGATCTTAGCTGCTCCCATAACCCTCTTGGTTGTCTCCAGACAGAGAACCCTGAAAATGAGCTTTGGAAAGTTCCATGAGTTTTTCTAAGCACTGAGTTCTACCTGGAAACTGAGCACAGATCCTTCTTATTCTTGGATCCACAAATTTATCTAGGAATTCTACTATGCACACTGCCTCCTAAAGACTTGGCTTGGTGTATGTGTGTGTTGGTAAGGGTAGATGAGGGAGAGGTGGGAGAGTAAATGGCATGGGTACCCCTCTCTGGGACCCACCAGAGTCCAATTTTCTTCCTTCTCGTTTAGTGATTGCAATACTGGTTTTTGATGTCCCAATATTCCCATAGAGTGTACTTATTTTTCAGTAGTATAATGCCAGTATGTTTCTCTTTGATCTTCTCGCCCCTTTGTCTCAGGTCCTCAGATTATGGAATATTATGCAATCTAGTATGGGTAGAGATTGGAAAAAATCTGTCTTTGAATGACCATATGCATTCTTTCAAATCTTGTTATTTATGGCATAAACTATGCCTTGACTTCTTCAGAGTTCAGAAGGTCAATACTCTCCAGCCAAGACCATAAGAAACATACTTGTAATTGAAAAAATTTGGTTTATTACTTGGTACAGTGAGGGAGAGCACATGCCTTAAAGAACTGTGGTGTTGTCAGTAAGATGTTAGAAAGGACTTCTTATAGACTTCTGGCTGGTGTTAAGAGATTTTGATGGGGTTTAAGGAAATGGGGTTTTGCTCTGGATTTGGATACTGTGAAGAAGTAGGGTAATTCTATGATTGGGTGTCTTAATACATTTTATCTAAAAGGATAGAAGACTAGTCAGAACCTAAAGCTATAATTGGTAAAGAAGAAGCAGTCACTCATTATCTGGGGGAGGAAGATGTTGGGTGTTTTTGTGGCTTGGAAAAATGTTCATGTTTTATTTGTGTCCTGACATGAATATGGAGTGGTCTTGTTTTTGTGTTGATTTTCATTGTGGTTTCACAGTAGCCTCGTTTGATATTGATGTTCTGTGAACTTATTTATGTTTAACAGGAGAACACCCAGATCAATCTGTGGGTGCCAGCCTAGCTCCTAGCAAAATCAAAGCCAGACTATCAGTATTAAGCCAGCTTCCAAGCATCGGGGGCTGCTTCTTTCTTCCTGAGTATATGAAATCCAAGTTTATGCCCCCTAAATGGGTTTTTGCAGCACAAAAGCCAAGACTACATCACTTATGTTTTCCTATGTTCCTGAAGTCCAACACCTCAAAGAAAGGAGTGACTCAGGATATCAGGAAATCCTGGAGAAAAATGACATCAATTAAAATATTAAAACATTATCTCATTATCTGCATAATGATATTACCAGATGGTTGGTGCTATGATAGAGGTAGCACCATGAAGGGGAAACCTAACACAGCCTCTTCCTGGAAGAGATGAATTTTGAGATGGCTTTTTCCAAGAAAAGAGTGAGTAAAGGAAGGGTATTCTAGGCAGAAAGAAAAACATTCATTGGCCAAGGTGGCAGAGAGTGGGTATGCACTAGAGGAGTCATTTGTGGTGCTTGTCTTGCTCACAGTTCCGAGCAAAGGCAAGAGATTACACTCCCGTCTGCAGCTGATTGGATTGGAAGTGCTTACACAAAGGGAAAGCCACTTTGTAGACTGGTCAACAACTTATGAGATTGCCCTGCATATAAAGAGGAGCTGGGCCAATCAAATTTTCTCTCTTTCAGGACTGTGGACTAGAAAATACCTAGAGAAAGAGGCTGTGAGGAGCCAGGGTTGAAGCTTACAGGCTGTGTGAAGAGGAGCCTTCAGGAAGAGTGGGAGTCAAGAGAAGTCATGGAGAGTATAATTTCTTCTCAGTTTCTTCCCTTAATATGTGATTTACCATATTATTAGAGGTAGAAATTCAATTACATCCAATAAATGTAAATTTCTAGTTCCCCATAACATACATTTATATTGGTCTTCTCTCTTGAAATCAGCACACTCATCCATCTGGATATTTGCCGAGCAACAAGCTTTTCCCTTTCCATGGAATTTCATAATTTTTATATATTTTTTCTTTAAGCATACTTTATGAATAATTTTTATAAAAGCAAATGAAAAATCCAGATAGTTGTTCTTCATTTTCAAAAACAAATAGGAGAATTGAAGTTTTTTATTTTTAGTCAGGTGTATCAAGTTATATAGACTTGCAATATATATCACACTGTTGAAATATTTCCAGAGATTCTGCAATTAAAGCACTTTAAACTTTTGGCCAAGACCAAGTAGAATATCATGTGTGGGATCTTTCTTCTTCAGTTCACCCTATTTAGAACAATATCACTTATACTCTCTCTGTGTTAGAGCACACAGTCTTGACAACTGTAGGTATAGATTGTCTTGACACTGGGTATACTGATTCTTCCCAATTCTTCTTTTTTACAAAATAGTTTTATTTTAGTTCCTTTGTCTTTCTATATAAAATTGAAAATAATCTTGTCTATATCTGCAAAATCTCTTGCTGAGTTTTGACAGGAATTGCATTAAATTATATGCCAATTTGGGAAGACTTGACATCTTTACCATGCTGAATCTTCCAATTCATGAATATGGTATGTATCTCCATTTATTTAGATCTTTTTTGATTTCTTTTATTGGCATTGTGTAGTTTTCAGTATATAATGCCTATGCATGCATCAGTAGGTTGATACCTAACTATTTTGGTTTCTGAGAGATTGTAAATGGTATTGTATTTTTAAATTTGGTGTCCATGTGTTCATTGCTAGTATACAGAACAACAATTGAAATGTTTATGTTTATTTTATATCCTGTGACCTTGCTGAATTCACTTATTATTTCTTGGCCTTATCCCCCTCCTTTCTCCTTGTTTGGCTACCTCAGGCCTGGCTAAAGTCAATGACTTGCTTAAATAAGAGCAGCAAAACATTGCTGGAGAAAAAAAATTACATACTCAGGTTGCACTTAAATTTGTGCCCACAGATTTCAAATAGGTACTGGACATTGTCTGATATCCTGCTCTTCTTCCTAGTGGTTTTACTTTTACTTTCCAAGATGACTTTTCTTTCTTGAACCTTCTGTAACATCTCCCTTTCTTCTCTGTTAGTTAGTGACCTCATTGCATCCTTCAGGAACACACATGCTTCTCCAGAACCAAATATTTAAGACTCTCTGCCCCTGTACTGACATTTTCTGTCTTCTGTTACAGAGGGAAAAGCATCCTTAAACATGTGCTACAATCCTCTCCCCTCTCATTTTTCTAAGGACTTTGTTTCTGCAACCACACCTTTTCTCCTCCCTATCAATCTCTCCCTCATTACTGGATCATTTCTGAAAGCCAACAAGCACGTGCTCAAATATCTCCTGTCTCACAATTAAATAAAGCAACTAAAAACCATACCTTCCTTGATACCAGTTCCCTTTGTAGTCAACCCTATCTGTACTTATTTTCTGAGCAAAATTTCTTGAGTTGTCTACTCTTGTTGTCTTTATTTTCGTATTTCCTATCTAAGAGTTAATAGTAAAATAAAATAAAAATTAAATTATGTTATGAAACATTTCAAATAAACTGGGAAGTTTATTCACTCATCAGTCTACAAGCTTTTGCCTCCACTCTGTCATGTATACTGTTCTTGTCAAGGTCATCAACACCTATGTTACCTCTAATTTACCTTCATCTTTAGTTCACTTGATCTTCTGTTGATTTCTATGATATGACCCTTGCTTCCTTTTATTTATGTTTCCTGCTTTTCTTACACTAGCTCCTCCAGGTCTACTAGGGTAATGTAGGAGTGTCCCTGGGCTTGGTTCTGCCTTCTTCCTTTTCTATATTTTCATAATGACTTCATCCAGTCTTCCGGCTTAGATAACACTATATACTGATAACTTCCTAGTTTATATCTCCAACCCTGACCTCTCCCTTGAGCACCAGGCTCAGATGTTCAGTTGCATACTTGGCATCTTCACTTACATGTCTAATTGGCTTCTCAGACCTAATAGGCACATTTATTTAAACTCTGGATTTTTAACATCCCTCCTCACCACCCCTTCCTCCATAATCCTTCCTCCTTAGGTCTTCTGAATCTTCATAAATGTCATTGTCTCAGTTGCTTGAGCTCCAAAACTAGGAGTTACTTCAATTCTTATATTTTCCCCACCCTCATCCAAACCATTAGCAAATTCTCTAAAATACATATGGAGTTTGTTGACTTCTCTCCATCTTCAATGCCTCCACCCTAATTCAAGGCACCATTGTTCTCTCCTGGACAACTCTTAACTGTCTTCTCTGTGGTCTCTGCTTCTACTTTTGCTCCTCCATGAAACCAGAGTCTTAGGTTTAATATAGAAAAGGACTGAAATCACAGAAAAGTACACTAATAACAATCTGATATTTACCACCTTAAATGTACAAATGTTACTTCATATTTTAAAAAAAGAAATAAGATAATATTGATTAAGTTAAGCTCCTTCATGTACTTCTCTCCTTAATGCCATTCCCCTTTTTCTTTTAAAAAAGTGTTAATTCTTTTTTTCTAGCTCTATTGAGATATCATTGCAATCTTACAAAGTTTAATGTGTGCCATGCAAAAATTTGATACTCATATATGTTGCAAAATGATTAACACAATAAAGTTAGTTTAAATATCCACCAATTCACATAATTATAATTGTTTTGTATGTAGAAAGAACATTTAAGATCTGCTCTCATAACAATGATTAAATATATAATTTAGTATTGATAACTAAAGTTACCATGCGGAATATTAGATTCCAATAACATATAACTGAAAGTTTGTACCCATTTGACCAATACTTCCTTCTTTCCCCCATACCCCGGTCTTGGCAATCACCATTCTACTCTGTTTCTATGAGTTTGGCTTTTTTAGATTACACATACAAGTGAGATCATATGCTATTTGTCATCCTCTGTCTGACTTATTTCATTTAGCATAATGTCCTCAAGGTCCATCCAGATTGTCACAAATGGCAGGATTTCTTTTCTAATGGCTGAATTATATATACAATCCATTCATCTGTTGATGGACACTTAGGTTGTTTCCATATCTTCACTATTGTGAATAATGCTGTAATAAGCATGAGAGTGCAGATATCTCTTCAAGATAGTTATTTCATTTCCTTTGGATAAATACCCAGAAGTAGGATTTCAGGATCATATGGTAGGTCTATTATTAATTTTTTGAGGCACTTCCATGCTGTTTTTCATAGTGTCTGCACCAATTTATATTCTTACCAACAGTGCATGAGGGTTCCTTTTCTCCACATCCTCGCCAACACTTGTTATCCTTGTCTTTTTGATATAGCCATTCTAACAGGTGTGAGGTAACATCTCATGTGGTTTTGATTTCCATCTTTTTGGTGATAAGCGATGATGAGCATCTTTTCATGTACCTGTTGGTCATTTGTATGTCTTCTTTGAAAACATGTCTATTCAGGTCCTCTTGTCCATTTTTAGTTGAATGATATATATATTTTTTGCTATTGAGTTGTATGAGTCCCTTATATATTTTGAATATTATCACTATTATCTAATATACTGTTTGCAAAATTTTTCTCCCATTCTGTAGATTGCTTTTCATTTTGTTGATTGTTTCTTTTTCTTTGCAGAAGCTTTTTGTTTTGATGTAGTTCCATATATTTATTTTTGCTATTGTTGCTTGTGCTGTAGGTGTCATATTCAAAAAATAATTGCTAAAACCAATGTCAAGAAGGTTTTCCCCTATGTTTCTGGTAGGGGTTTTATGGTTTCAGGTCTTAAATTTACGTGTTGAATTCATTTCAAGTTAATATTTTTTGTGGGGGATGTAACATAGGGGTCCAATTTCATTCTTCTGCATATGATTATCCAATTTTCCCAGCATCACTTATTAAAAATACTATCCTGTCCCCATTATTTTTGGATCCCTTGGTAAATATTAGTTGGTTATATGTGCATGAGTTTATTTCTGGGCTCATGATTTTTGTCCTGTTGGTCTAGGTTTTGGTTTTTATGGCAGTATGATAGTGTTTGATTACTATAGCTTTTTAGCATAGTTTAAAATCAAAGTGTGATGTTTCCAGGTATGTTTCTTTCTCAAGATTGCTTTGGCTATTTGGTGTCTTTTGTGGTTCCATGTGAATTTCAGGATTGTTTATTCCATTTCTGTGAAAAATGCCATTGGAATTTTGATAAAAATTGCATGGAATCTATAGATGGTTTGGGGTAGTATAGACATTTTAATTTTAACACATGTATATCTTTCTTGTCCACATTTGTATACTTTTATTTCCAATATTTGTACCCAGTGTCTATCATTGTTATGTCTAGCATTGTTTTACATGTTTAAAAATTTTATATAATAATATAAATCAAATTCATTTATTTTAATTACTGAATAAAATTGCATTAGATAGATACACCTCATTTTATTTATTCATCCATCAATAGTTCACTGCCTTTAATCTTTTATAATTACCAAGAGTGCTGCTATGTGAGCCTTGGACATGTCTTTTAGTGAAATATTCAAGAATTTCTCTAGCAGATACCAGGAATTAATGCAAGTGCTGGATCTTATTGTAATGCATTTCCCATTTTATCTGAAGCTATCACACTGCTCTCCTAAATGGTAGTACATTCCTACCAGCACTATGAATGTTCTCCAACATTTTATATCATCTGACTTAAACAATATTTGGCAACCTAAAATATATAAAACAAGTGATCTTTAAAAAAAATTAAAAGGTTTATGTTACATCAGACCACCACTACCCCAACCCCTCATTGACATCCTTACATTTAAAATAAAACACACACACACACACACACACACACACACACACACACACACACACACACAGACATGGCCTATTAAAGACCTACATGGTCTGGCTTCTGCCCAGATCACCACCATCCCTGTTGCCATTCTCTGTTATACTCCAGGTATTGGGGCCATATTGGGCCCTTTTCAGTTTGCAAGCCAGCCAAGCTCTGACCTGCCTTGCAGCCTTTATATTTGCTGTTCTATCTGCCTGGGCTATTTTATTCCCAGCTCTTAGCTGAACTGTCAGTTTATTCTTGAGGCATCAGGATGAGGGAACAATGTTACTTCCTCAGAAAATCCTTCCTAGACTATCCTGTAAAGGTAGCAATTCCACGATTCCCATCCCCATTTATTTCTAATTAGATCATCCCCTTTTGCTTAACACAATCTATTTTTTTATATTTACTTGTTTATTGTGCACGGACAATATAGCTGTTGCTTCTCTTCCATCTTACAAATCTCCACCAAAATACCTCTTGAGTTCCATGCTAATTTAGGATTATGCAGGTAAGGAACTTTTTGGAAATGGAGCCCTAGCTTAGCTAGCTTGACACAATACAAATCTACCACAAATCCAGCATTCTTCTTATGGGTTGGAAAAGAAACAAGATTATTAATTGGATACCTTTCATGGGCCAGAGACCATGCTAGGTGATTTACACTTACTAGCACTTAATCCTCAGAACAGCTCTGTGAAGTAGATGGTATTATTCTCATTTTATAGAAGATTGAAGCTCTAAGAAATTACATAGCTTGCTGAGGGTCATATAATTACTAAATGATATCACTGGTATTTAAATCCAAATCTTTCCAATTCTCAAACCCTCTCATTTCAATGACATAGTCCCAGTTTTTAAGTTATTAGATAATTTTATCACTACTTATACCATTTTGGTAGATTAATTTTGTCTTAAAAAGGTAAAGCTGTCAGTGACCATTGACTAGCTTTATATCTGTAAAAATGTCCAGTGGGGAGATGATTGCTTGGATTGCCCTCCTAAGCCAAGATGACTGTCAGGGGCAGAAGTTCTCAATTAAAAAAATAATTAAATTATTTTCTTTCTGAAAATTGTTTTATTGACCTATCATTTACTCTTTTTTTTTAATTAAAAATTTTTTTTCTTTATTGATTTTAGAGAGAGGAAGGGAGAGGGAAAGAGAGATAGAAACATCCATGAGAGAGCTGCCTCCCGCATGCTCCTCTCTGGGGATTTGGCCCACAACCTGGGCATGTGCCCTGACTGGGAATCGAACCAGCGACTTCTTGGTGCATGAGTTGATGCTCAACCACTGAGGCACACCGGCTGGGCAGACCTATCAATCACTCTTTAACATTCTGTGCAATTGTTGCCTCTTTCCCCCTCCGGTTTTATTGATATATAGCACTGTGTAAGTTTAAGATGTACAATATGATGACTTTACATACATTGTGAAACGATTACCACAATAAGTTTAGTTAACATCATACCTCAACTATTAATGAGCATAAGAATCACCTATAGAATGGGCAGTCCTCACAAATGTTTCTCAAGCTTCTCTGAAAGTTAGCACCACTTGAGGTATTTGTCAAAAGTACAGATTTCTGCCCTGGTCAGTGTGGTTGGGCAACATTCCAGTGCACCCAAGGGTGGCTGGTTTGATTCCTGGTAGGGACACATGCTGGGGTTGTGCGCTTGATCCCCACTAGGGGGCATGTGGGAGACAGACCACCAGTGCTTTACTCTCACACTGATGTTTCTCTTTCTCTCTCCCTCTCCCTTCCTCTCTCTCTGAAAGTCAATAAAAAGGATTTTAAATAAAGTACAGATTTCTAAGTGACCCCTCTGGAGTTTTGAGTGTCAAATTTAGGGAAGTGAATTGTTTTTAAACAAGTACCCCAAGCAGTTTGTATCATAAGACAAAATTGGGAAACTCAGTCTTACCCTCTACTTCAGGTTTGATTGGGAGGAGTGGGGGAAGTGAATGAATCTCTAGGCATTTTGAGGGAAAATTTATCCAGGAATTGGTAATAAAAGTGTTGGATGGGCTGGAAATACAAAACGGGGAAGGTGAGGTTACCCAAAGAATTGTAACTGCAGAAAACCAGTAGCACTCTAGGGCTGAAGGAACAAAAGGGGAAACAGGGTGATTTGGAACTGGAAGGCAATCGAGGGTTCTATTTTGGAGCTGAGCCCTGGTTTAGTTCCTCTGAGGCTTAGCCACTGCTGGGGTGGGAGAGAGAGAGAGAGAGAGAATGAACAATGGCTTCTGCCCTCTTCCTGCTCTTCAGTTTCCTCCAGTACCTCCCAGTGGCTGAACCTAACTGGAATCCAGCTGGGAAGTAAGTGTGGGAATTGTGGTTTGTAGGTGTCCAGCCCACTGTGATATGGAGCAGAACATAGATGGAGGGAATGGAGCTGAGAGCTAACTGGCAAATAACCAACAGGAGGGTCATGACCTGAGGCTATCTGTAGGTAGGAGATAAAAAACAAGTCACCTTCAGTGTCAGGACTGGTAAGAGTTTAGATTGGTAACAACTGTGTCCATTTTACTTAGAACTGATGGCTAACACCTTGTATGAGATAGTTTATGACTTAATGATGGAAGATAATTCATTATTATCTAAGTGAGAAGTTGAAACTAGCAGCCCCTGGATGAGTGAAGACCACAGTCTTATTTTGCAAAACTTACACATTTTATTTATTTATTTATTTATTTATTTATTTATTTATTTATTTATTTTTAATCCTCACCCAAGGACACTTTTTTTCCCCATTGATCTTCAGAGAGAGTGGAAGGAGGGGAGGTAGACAGAGAGAGAGGGAGAAACATCGATGTGAGAGAGACATATAGATTGGCTGCCTCCTGCACAACCCCAACTGGGTCTGGGGATCAAACTTGCAATCCAGGTACGTGCCCTTGATGGGAATTGAACCCGCAACCGTTCCTTCCCCAGACTGATGCTCTAACTGCTGAGCCAAACTGGCCAGAGCATCACATTTTTAAAAAGTTTAAATTGGTTGCTGAATGTAAAAATTATGATACTTTACATTAGAGTAAAAAATTCTAGCTTCTCTTGAAGAGTCAGAATACTCGGCAAAATTGGAATCTCATTCCAGCATGGTGACAGTCAGCTGGGAGAGGTGGAGTAGTATCCCTTCGACAGCGCTGTGTTCTTCATATGTGTCTGCCTCACATACTTTATGCACATGGTCTCTGCGTTCTTTAAATTTGTTAAAAATGTGAAAAAAGAGGTTTATCTGTGCCTGAGGCAACTTACTATTGTTTGTGTGCCAGAGAGGGAAGGAATATTGACAGTGATGATTATGATGATGATGAAGGAACTACTAATCACCAGATGGAAACATACAGAGGTGAATTCTGATCATCTGGGCAGATATTAAAATTCCTCTGTAGCCCTGAAAACTTAGCCCTTTCATGTGAACAAAACGTCACATTAGGGAGCTTCTGTTTGTTTCTAAAAACTTTGGGTCTAGTGTTCAACTCCCTCTGGATACGTAATGTGTGAGTCCCTGCACATACAAGGAAGAGCAGCATCACAGGTGTGTGTAATCTATTTCCTCAGTAAACAAGTAACTATAGAAACACTTAGCAAATAGCTTGGTGACCATCCTGAACTCTAAGAAACTTGAAAAATCAACTTGCCGCTAGCTAGGAGCTTTGATTAGAAACTCTTCAAAGGTGCTTTCCCTTCACATCAGCATAAAGTTATTACCTGGTTTTGCTACTAAGATTTTAAAAACTGTCTGAGCGTAATTCTATAAAAAACAACATTTTATATCTAGCTGACCCTGAGTCAGTAGCTTGCCTTTACTTTTGCGAATATTATAAAGGAGCTGAAAAGATCATTCATTGTATCACTTATGTAAAAAGTGGGCACCGAAGCTTGGAATTTCAAAGCTATATGACTTACCAAAACTAGGAGGAAAGATGGACAATTACAGGGTGTCACTGGCTTAGGCAGTGGACTCCAGGGACTGTCCCCATTCCCAAACCCCACTTGATGGCATCCCTGTTTCAGTGATGGAAGGCTTGGAAGTTTCAGTTCATATTGGTCTGAAGTGCACAAAGGGAAAGGGGGCTCCCAAGTAAAATTAGCCTTCCTAAATGTCTTTACTCCCCTTATCTGAAAACAAACAACAACAAAACACACTAAAACTTTTTTAATGAAAGAGAAGATGCATTATTTTATTAGAATACATTTATATTAGAAAACTCAAGAAACATTACTTATTATAAAATTAATGAAAACAATGAGTCAGCTTTCACAAACACATATATTTGAAATCAGGTTCTGGATGCTCACTGTGTCTTTGAAACCTCGGAACCCGGTTCATTTCTTTTTTTTTAATATTAAAAAAATTTTTTTTCCTTTATTGATTTTAGAGAGAGAGTAAGGAATTGAACCAGTGACCTCTTGGTGCAGGGGTCGATGCTCAACCACTGAGCCACATCGGCTGGGCAGACATGAAGAATATTCTTACCACAATTTTGACCTTGGTTGGAGAGATATTTGATGACATAGAAGAGAAAGACCCTTCTGGTGATATAGAATTCAGTTTATTTTAGGCTTGATTCAAATTTAGGACAGGGAAAACAGTTATTTTAAGGAAGCACAGAGAAATGGCTTTCTTGAATGATATCTAAGGGAGGTTTCATTCTGAAATAGGACATAAAATTATTGTTGGGGGAAAATGCATGTTCTGTGGCTACAAGGAAATTATATGATCCAAAATCCATTCAACAAATGTTCATTGAACACCTCCATGTGCCAGGCCTGGCGCTGGGTGCCGAGCATGGAGGAGTGAGCCAGATAGACTTGCCCTCTGCTGTCTGGTGTCTGCTCTGAGTGGGGGAGATGGACATGAACAAATTAGAAGGGATTAAGCAGTTACTTAAAGTGAGAAGAGTGTTGTAACAGATGGAGTGCAGTGGGTAATGGGAATCCCTGGGGGAGGGGGCAGACTCTAATCCAGGGGGTCAAATGAGTCAGGCCTCTGGGGTGAGGTGATGTTTAGATGAGAATCTAAAGAATGGGTGGGGCAAGCCATGTGGAGTGGCCAGAAGGGAAGAGAGCTCCCGAAGGAGAGAATAGTGTCTTCTGGGCATGGCAGAAAAGTGAAGTTTTAGTAACCTAAACAATTTCCATGTGGCTGTACTTTGCAGGGTGAGAGATGGTGAGACAAAGCTGGAGAGTTTGGCAGAGGCTTAACTGTGGAAGGGTTTGGTCTTGATCCAAATGGCAATAAGTCATTGCAAGGCTTTGGGAAGGGGAGTCACATGATCAGATTTGCCCTTTAAAAAGAATACTTTGAATGAATAGGGGAAAGAATGGTAGCAGGAGATAGGCTGTAGTCATCCAGGGGACAGATGAGTGGCCAGAGTATGTGTTGGTGGGGTCAGAAAGAAGTGGGAAGATTCTGGAGATATTGGGAGACAGAATTGACTGAGATGCCATGTTGTTCTCCTGAAAGGGAGAGTGTGTTCTGCCAGGAGGCTGAGTGGCTGTGGTGTATAGAAGAAAGTAGGACAGGGATGGTGGGACAGCGAATGGGCAGAAGCAGTCTCTGGAGTCACAGTTCCTGTAGGTCTCCATCCAGGCAAACAGAAGAATCAGGAAACCCTGTGGCAAAGATACAGGTTGAGCAAGTTTCTGATGTTGGGTAGAAGCAAGAGGTTAAGGACCAGAGTGTCAGGGAGCCAGAATGTCAGTAGTTGGAAGAAAGTCAGCTACTGGCCACCTAGAGACATGAGGTGACCTTGATGCTGATTTATTATTCTGACTTAGTAAGGCTCTCTGAGCTCTCTGTGAGGGCAGGAGTGTCCCAGAGTACCAGCAGGTAAGACTCCCATCAGTTCTGTCCTCAGCAGGCAGAGGTGGACCAGATATGGCTCCTCAGAGGTGACTCAGTGCACAGCATCACCAAAAAAAAAAAAAAAAAAAAAAAATTTTTCCCTAAGTATAGTTGTGTGCATTCTATCCAAGAAGGGGATATAGTGTGTTCCATTGCCCAAATGTATTTGTTCACAGAACCCCTTTTCCATGGAGCATCTCACAGAATGGGGAATGAGTTCTGTGGAACTCACACTGGGCACTGTGCAATTGGTTAATTACCATTGTAGAGATGTGTATAAATTGTGGAGGGTCCATGAAATAAGCTGCATGCCCATCCTGGGAAGTCAGAGAAGATGGCATTTCAGCTGCAACCAGAGTCTGCTGGGCGGATAAGCAGCAGCTGGAGCAAGTCTGGGGAGGGAGAAGTGTGCCCTAGGTACTGTGTTAGACTCAGAGGGATAACACATTACATAAGAGTTACATGTTTCACTGTGATGAGAATCCCTGCTGTGGATGAAAAGGCTTTGAGCCCTTGTGGAAGAAAATTTCAGATGCAGGACTCAGTGAGAAATGTGGAATGGTGAAGCTAGGGTTAGTCTATGGGACTTGGACAACAGCTAACAACACGGAATTCTCTTTTTAAATGGAATTTATCAGGGTGACACTGGTTGACAAAATTATACAGGTTTCAGGTCCACAATTCTACAACACATCATCTGTGCATATCATGTGTTCAACACTCCAAGTCAAATCTCTGTCCATCACCATTTATCGCCCCCCCAAAGCCCCCTCCCCTCCCCCCAATCACCATAACATGGAATTCCCATGTCCTTTGCACAGCAGGGGGAGAAGCATCACCTAAGGTAGAGGAAGATCTCTTGGACCTGGTTGGGTTTGCATTTTTGTCCTTGACTAGTTGGATGAACGGTTTATTGGCATTCTGTAGAAACAGAGTGAACTGAATTTTTCATGGCTTTTAATCTTAAAATGGCAAAGTTCTTTATTGGGAATTGACCCCTCACTAAAATGCTGCAACATGCTGTTACAATAAGAAAATGACCATAAGAGGGCGCCAAAGACAAAAGTATGTTACTATGTTCTGGAGGAATGAATTCAACCGAATACTATATGAAAATAGTGCATAAAAGGGAAGGAGAGATCTGAAGAGGGCAAGGGAGGAGAAGAAGAAAGGATGAACTCACAGATGGAGTTACAGATTCATTTATAATGTTGGTAGCAAAGTATAAAAATTACAGAACAAAACCAAATCTACCCACTCTTCAACTAGAGTCTGCTTTAGGAGATTTTTAGGCAGGGACTTAAAAATCTTTTATTCTAAAGTACAGTTTGTGTTTTGCCTTCAGACCCCAAAAGCTTTTGTAGATGAATAGGTCCCTCGTCTTTGAAGACAATGTCTGTCTTTCTCCAGGCACTGACTAAAGATAATCAGTTTTTGCTCAGAGTCAGGAAGGGCTGAAATAGACAGGACGTGTCTTCCTGCTGTCTCATCCTGGCTTGCTTCTAGGAAAAGATGAAATTCGATTTCAATATACCTCAATTGTCCAAGAGCCACTTAAACAGTAATACCTGTTTTTCAAATTAAGGAAGCATGTCTAGACCTTCTCTGCTTTTATTTCTTTGATGCTAACATACCCATGTGTATAAATAATACCCATAAGTTGGACGAGCTTTAATAGAATCACATGATTTTAATACTTTCTCGAATTGTTTAAAAATGCGTGTTTGGATGGTGAAAAATTAAGTATTTTTTGCCCCTCCGTTCCCAATTATTTATATTTATGCACAGTAAAACGCTAATGTTCATTAAAATAAACGTTTCAAAGAATTTTGTGATCTATGCCAGACCATTTGAAATTTTTATTAATTAACATAGGAATTTATCTTGAAAAAATTTTAACCCAGAAGCATAAGTAAAAATTGTTCTTTTAAGGAAATGGAGCTCTTTCCCAATGAAAGTAGAGACATTTAGCTTAGAAATAATCATCCATTAGAAAGTCTGAGACACCCTGAAAACCTTAGGTTGGCTGGTCTTTCCTGAATACCTAGAAAACTTGAAATAGATTTCACCAGAGAGTGTAAAATAAATTGTCGGACTGGGACACTGGTTTCTAGACTGAGAGCTTGTGCCTCACTAATCATATCTATAGTTTTTTCTTTTCTTCCCCTTTTCAGTGAGGGTGTAAAAAAAAGTTGTGTGATACAGGTAATTGCTTAAGCTTAAAAAAACTCCACTAAACAATAAATTTCTGATCATTTCTAACATTGAAAGCTGTTACCATGGAAGTGAGGAATCCGTTTTTATCCAAGTGAAGAACTGGGCACAGAGACAATAAATGAATTTAGGGATAAATGGGATAAATGGGAATTTAGGAATACTCGTGGGTAGAGAAGTGCTAAAAGTGGGGACCTTGTGGGATCAGTATTGTGATGCAACTGTAATAAATGACCAGAAAGAGGCAAAGGAGAAGAAATTCTTCGCATTTGTGGAGGACACCAAATGTACATGCTTAGAAGGGAGGACAGGAGGCAGAATCAAGTGTGTGTGGGGAGAAGTGGGGGGAGAGAGGGGAGAGTGAGGAAGAGAGTGGGGAGGGGAGGTAGGTAGAGAGAGGGAGAGGAAGAGAGAGGGAACAGACTGTATGTCAGGTTAGGAGCCTGTGGACCAGGAGATGTGCCAAGTTCAAAGTTACGGACAAGGAGGTGCAGGATGTGATAACACCAGGGCTTGGCTGGGTGGGCTGTGAGAAAACCTAACTCATCAGTTATCCATTATTGCCAGATAGGGGATCAGCTCAGCTTGGGTTTCAGAAGGTTGAAGGTTAACCCTTTTATGTAAAGTTCCATGTAAACCTTTTAAAACAGATTCTTTGAAATAAAAACAAATACTCTTCTGCCTTGATGGAATGTATGGAAAACAAAAAAATGTTCTTTTTCACTAGGTTCACAGCTCTGAGCATCTCTGAATGCCCTGAAGCACATGCATTTGGAAGGGGTGCAACAAATACTTGCATCACTAGTCAATGTCAAATGGGTCCCCCTGTCTGCAGGAGGCAGATAGAATGTGACCCCGAATCCTGTCTGTGCTGGGTTGTTCAAACTATTTTCTCTCTTTTTTTCTGTTGTGATCATATGTCTTCTCCTGTTTTCCTCCCTCCCCCTTTCCTTTTTTCATGAAATATATGAAGCATACAGAAAAGAACCGAGAATAATTTAATGAGCATTGTTGTACTCACCACTGAGATATAACAAAATCATTTTATTATGTTTGTGCCAGATTATTTTGAAATATAAAACGTTACAAATTCAATGGAGAAGTCCTTGTAGCTTTTTCTAGACCCTTTTCTCTTTCTCCCTCCCTACTTCTTCCTTCTGTCTCTTTCTTTCTTTTTTCCCAGTATTAACCACTTTGTCAAAGTTAGTACATATTCCTTTGTTCTGAAATTATATTTTTACTGTATTACATATGTTTGTTTTAAAAAGTAATTCCTAAAACTTCACCTAAATGGTACACTGTATGCATGATTCTGCAGATTGTTTTTGTCATTCAGCATTAGGTTTTGGAGTAATGTCATGGTGACAAATTTAGACTCAATTTATTCATTTTAATTGCTGCTTTGTATTTCATTATTTAATATGATAAAATTAAATAATTTAGTCACCTTTTGATGGACATTTAGATTGTTTTCACTACTTACAAAAAATGTTACAATGAACGTCCTTATATCACTCTTTGTAATTCTCTTGTGAATGTGGGTAAGAATTTTCTACCAACACATTAGCCACTTAGCCACATTTGATTATTGAGCACTTGAGGTGTGGCTAGTCCAAAGTGGACTGTGAGTGTAAAATACATAGTACTGGATTTTGAAGACCTTATATATAAAAAAAAGAATATAAAAATCTCAGTACGTAATTTAAAAATATTGATTATACTTTGAAATGATATCTTGGATATATTGGGTTAAGTAAAATAAATCATTAAAATTAATTTCCATTTTTAGGGTGGCTACTAAAAAATTTAAAGTTCCATATGTGGCTTGCATGTGTGGCTCACATATATCTGTCAGACAGTGCTACAATTAGCATGATTCTCTAGGATTTGGGTTTTGTGTATTCGTCTCATTTTTCCCCCATTGCTTCTTTTTGCTCTTAATGGTACTTGAATTTTAGAGCTAGTGCTTACCTATGAAGGAGCTCCTTTCATTGCAAACCCACCAATCATGTCCTGCTTTCTGTAACCTTCCCTCTTAGGGTCTCCCTGGCTTTTAAATTTCTGCCTGTGTGGGGTGACTGCTAAGGACACTTGTGTGTTTTCAGATGCTTGGATGGCTGTGGGTGTTAGATGCTTGACTATCAGATAAGAGGGGTGTGACTTCATTATTTATAGAGTTGTGAGGGTTATCACAGCACTCATTATGCCTTCTTTAAATTATTGGTTTGAGATTCTGCTTAAGGACACAGATTCAGTTCGAAGCTATCAAGTCCAAACTTACAGTGTCTGTGAGTCAGCTTCTCTACCCAAGAAACTGAATAAATCTCTGAAATGCTAATCCATCTTTAAGAAGCCCCAGAGTCAGAGTTTCAAGAGAGAGGTTCCCCTCCCTTTCTCCCCCACGGACCCTGGCCATTATTCTCTGTAAGAAGGCAGGGATTTGAGACACTCTCAATCCTGCTTGAGACAGGGATTGGGTACGCACCATTCTCGCTGCTATCACAGCAGCCTAAAAGATGGCAGCTAAGCCAAGCTGGAAGGAGCTTCTGTTCCCTATAGTGGTGGCTCCTCCATGTGTGACACGGCTCTGCTCTCTCGGCATCACCATTTCCAATGAGAAAATAAATTGCTTCTGTGCAGTCGCATGCAAAGTAGAGAGAGCCCTCTAAGCGGGCTGGAGCTGGGAGGTTGATAGAGAGCAGGGGTTCTGTGCACCGATTGTTAGTGGGTAGAGCGAGGGATGATTTTTCATTGTCTGCTGAACTCTTGGAGTGGATCTCAAATTAAAAAACAAATCTTCACAGTGGCTTTTCTAAACTGCTTGATTTTAGAAGGATGGAGCTGTTGTCTAAATGTTTCAAAACCCACAAAGTTGAATGACACAGCTTACATTTTAGCAGAAAAATTTGTACTTGACCTTTAACACTCCTATCTACCAAGGTTTTGGCTACTCAAAAGGAAGGACTGTGCTGTGGTAAAATTGTGGGCTTTGTTGTTAGGCAAAGCTTGATTTAAATGGCAGCTCCACAACTCTCATTAGCCCCGTGGGCTGGGACAAAGTCTGACCACCGTTAAGTCTCATTTTCCACATCTGAAAAATGGGGACAAAACTAGCACTTACTTCTAGGTTCCTGAAATAATGGTAACTATAAGGAAAACTATTAGTACAATATGCAACAATTTGGAAAGATTCAGTTGAATCAAGCAAGTGGATGCTTTTGGAACCCATTGGTTGTGTAGACGATTTTAACTGGTTGTGTTCAAGCTAACTCTGAGATGTTTGCCTTATGATTGCTAAGTCAGTTTTACCAGAAAAATGATTTCAAGCGGGCATCCTGCCCCTACCTCTAGGATGCTCTACTAGCATTTTGATAAAATGGCCTCAAGAAAATCACTTTAAATTTTATATTATGGTTTGAATTTGGAAAACTTTATAAAAATAAAACTTTTTATTCTACATTACTAACTGTGAATCAGAAAGCATGACAAAATCTTGTCTGATAGGACTATGCAGAATATAGATTTTAAGAGTGATCTTCAAGGGGAGGAGAGACATGTATGTGTGAGATTTCTGTGATAAACAAAAAACCACATTAGAGCTGATTCTGTTAGTTACCCCTATGCCTGCAGTTCTGTTACCTGCCACTAGATGTATGTGTGAGTGCCATTAATAACCATTAGATCAGGATAACAAATATATTTGACTAATTTGCTTGTTCTTGTTTTATAAAAAATATAATTAAATATAATCTGTTGATTATAGTTATAAGAAATGCCATCCTAGGAGGATGGAGGAAAAGAGTTGAGTTAATGGGGCTAGGCCACAGTCTCAAAGAACGTATCACTCCCAAGGGGGTGAAAGTAGTTTCTTAGGAGGCATAAACAAACAAACAAACAAACCAACAGACAAACAAACAAACAAATCAATCTAACCCTTTTTATATATGCAGCACAGATGTGCATGCATTATATAAACAGATATGTAGCATATCTGTGGTATTAAAATCTATTAGGGGAGCAATTACAGAAAAATACCTAGAATGACTCCTTACGGAGATGGTCATGGAAAAAAGCTGAGAAACACTGCCTCGCTTTTTGTGATTCATCTGGGTTAATTCTGGTTTTTGGTGAAATGATAGACTCATGAGGCTCAAACAGTCACTCTCAGCTTTCCTTCTGGTACAGAGGCCCCAGAATGTGCTCAACTCCCCCCTCCCCCCTCCTCCCCAACAGGCTTTCTGCTTGGAGGTGTGTGGAGTGAAAATTCTTCAGCAGCTTTTATACTCCTACGAGCACATTACCTTAATGAGCTTGCTTACAATAGAAGCCTTACCTTATTTTTCTTCCTGCTCTTCAACTTGGCCTTCAAAACCTACCCTTTTTGTGTTTTTCCTGCTGTTGCAATTTACTGCTAAAATAAGAGTGAGAGAAAAAGTCCCACTGATGGTGAATCTCAGTTTTGCCCCTGACCCTATGAACCTTAACTTTCAGACAAGATATAATTAGTTGGGCAGGTGAGTTACTGTTTTAATCCATGCTGTAGACCATTTCCCCCCCATTCATATAACCGATTCCACACAGGACTTGGGCTCTGCAGGAGAGGGAGCCGGTTACCAGCTCTGGGGCGGTGCTGCGTGTTCCTTCCCTCACCTCAGCCAGGCAGAACCAATCCTGTTGTCCTTCCTTTCACGTCAGAATTTTATTTGGACCTCTAATCTTTTTGTTCTTATCTTACTATGTGTAAGTGATGCCGAAAATCACACATGTCCTCAAATCTCTATTTCTTGGGCCCAAACATTTCCATTTCCATTACCTGTATGTTGTTTTTTAACTAGCAAAATTTCACTGAAGTTTAGAAAATCTGCAATTACCAAATAAATAGAGATAATTATATATATACAATGGAAGATTTTTTTTTTAGTTTGGGAACACACTGGGTCATATGATGATTTTACTTTCCCCTGATGCTTTCTACTCCCTTTTACACATTTCTTTCGTCCGTGCTCTGGACTTCTGAGGCAATACAGACAAGGCCAGCACTCAGGACATGGCACAAGGAAGGATCCTCCAAAGGTCAGATGCTCTTGGAACTAGGCCAGGAAGGGGAGCCTTTACAAGAGGAAGGCAGGAAGTAATCCACCTGCTGGTCTTGTGTGATGCTGGCACAACCAATGGAGTCTTTTCTTTCTGCAGGACAGTGGGTGAACGGTTTGGAACTCACTCACCAATTTAGGAAGAGGTAATCACACCTCAGGAGAGAGAGATACCCAAAACCCGAGGAGTGCCGGAGATTGGGGCGCCTCTGTTTGCTGAGCCACTGCACTTTCACATGGGTGTGTGCTAGGGAATGCCGAGAAAAACGTTTTTGTCCATATTTGATGTTTACTTGCAGTAAAAATTTTGTTGCCCTCTTCAGACAGAAACACAAATAGAGGTATAAATGTATTTGCATAGTTTATATATTATAAATATATAGTATTATATATTATTTTATATATAATATTATGATTAGTCATTATATACAGTAATATGTACAATGATATATATTATAAAAGATCTAAAATACATATTATAAAATATGTAAATATATTTTACATATTATAAATATATATAAATAATATATATTATATATTTTGCACATGCTATTTTTTTTTATCTGGAATGGCCTACCCCAACTTGTTTTGCTAACAGTTTGATAATTTGGTGAAGTTTGTTTTTTTATCCTCACCCGAGGACATTCTTGCATTTATCTTCAGATAGAGTAGGAGGGAGAGAGAGAAACATCGATATGAGAGAGACACATCAACTGGTTGCCACCCACACGACCCCAACCGAGGCCAGGGACAAACTGCAACCGACGTACGTGCCCTTAGCGGGAACTGAACCTGGGTCTGGTCCGCGGGCTGACGCTCTAACCACTGAGCCAAACTGGCCAGGGCATTGTTTTAATTTACATTTTCCTAATAGTGAGGATGATTTTTATTTCATATGGTTATTGGCCACTTGAATTTCCACTTTACAGAAAAGACTATTTGTCTATTTCTATTAGATTTTCCTTGTTTATTTTTTTTCATAAATTTTTTCTACAAATCAATATATATTATTTACATATTTTGATAATAATTTGTTGGCTATATATAGTATAAACATATTCTCTCATATATAGTATGTTAGAAAATTAATATTAAGATTAATTATTTTATAATAATAATATAATAATTCATTATATTAATTACATAATTGTGACAAGGAACACAATTCTGGCCCAAAAAATATTGGTGCACATTTAATTTGATAAGAAATTGCCAAACAGCATTTCAAAATGGTTTTACCATTTTTATTATTATTATTTTTATTGTTGAAAGTATTACAGATGTCTCCCTTTTTCCCTCAATGTTCCCCTCCTCCCCACTCCCACCCCCCTCCTGCTTTCTTCAAACTAATGTTTGTGTTTTACCATTTTTCACTTTCATCAGCAATGTATGAGAATTCCAGTTGCTCCACATCCTTGTCAATACTTGGTATTATTAGTCATTAATCTTAGCTTTTCTGGTGAGTATGAAGTAGTATCTCACTGTGGTTTTAATTTGCATTTTTCTGATGACTAATGATATTAAGTACCTTTTTGTATACTTATTGGCTATTTAGATAATTTATTTGGTGAAGTAGTTAATAGATTTTTAATTGTTAGAACATCCTTGTATACTGGAATAAACTTTACTTAGTTATGACCAATTTTTTCCATATTTTCTTTATTCACTTTGCTAATTTTATTTATTATTTTTTTCATTTTTGTTCATAAGTGAGATTGATTTATAATTTTCCTCCTTGTAATCTCTTTGTCCTGTTTTGGTGTCAAGGTTATACAGATTTCATAAACTGAGTCGGGAGAACCTTTCCTGTTTTTCTATTTTTTTGGTACCTTTTGATAAAGTAAGGGTTATCTGCTTCTTGAAGGCTTGATAAAACTTGACTGTAGAACTATTGAGACATGATGCTTTTACTGATTATGGCTCTACCAGTATTCTGTTTCTTCTTTAGACAATTTTGGCAATTTATCCTTTTCATTTCATCTCAATTTTCAGCTTGATTGGCAGAAAGTTTCCTGTAGCATATTCTTTTGACTTTTAAATATCTACTGACTTGGTAGTTAGGTCCTTTGTTTTTTCTAGTATTATTTTTGTGTGTACTTTCCTTCTTTGTCCCCTAATCAGTCTTGCCAGAGATTTGTCTATTTTATTACTTTTCTACTGTTTATTGCTATTACTTTTATTATTTATTATTTCTGTCCTCTTTGATTTTACTTATTTTTTTTTCTTTTTGCATCTTGGTTGCCTTTCAATTTTTCTTCTAAAAAAATATGCATTCAAGACTACAAATTTTCCTCTAAGTACTTCTTAAGTTATATCTTACAAATTTTGATATGTAACTTTTCTAAATGTTTCACCTTTGTTGTGACTTATTTGTTCCCTGGGTTATTTAAAAATGTCTTTTTTGTTGTTAATCCTCAACCAAGGATATTTTTTCCATTAATTTTTAGAGAGAGTGGAAGGGAGGAAGGGGGGGGGAGAGAGAGAGAGAGAGAGAGAGAGAGAGAGAGAGAGAGAGAGAACGATGTGAGAGAGATACATTGATTTGTTGCCTCCTGCACATACCCTGACGAATCAAACCTACATACAACCCTTTGGTGTGAGGGCTGATGCTGGCCAGGGCTAAACATATCTTTTATAAATTTCCAAATTTATGTTTTTTTTGGGGGGGGGCGTTGAGGTCATGTTTTTAAAAACGAATTCCAATCTTATTGTATTACAGCCAGAACACATGCTCTGAGTTGATTGGTTTGTGTAATGCAGACATCGATCATCCTTTAGCTGTTGATCCAAATACTTTGAAATTAGGAATAGTGAAACCAAAGAGAATGAAGAGACCAGACAGAATTAATTCTTTGAATGAAACCCCACAGAGGAACAGGAGTCCTTCTGTGATGTTAATTCAGTAGTGAGCATGATTTGGGTCCCATGGGAAGTCTTGTTTGAAATCCCTGGCTATCTGGGCGACTCTTCAGGGATCAAGGCAATTTTGCCTTCCATGGTCTGAGTAGCTAAATATTACAATGGAAATTTTAGCTAAAACTCAAAGACAGTGGGTAACAATTACCTAGCAAGACTGTAACGCAAATTTGCAGAGAAAATATAAAAAATTAGTTTTCTCTCTCTTTAGCATACATTCACATCAGGGGTGAAAACAATTGGGTTTTTGGAGATTAAAGAGAATTTGTGAAGAGAATCTTTTTGGTGAGAGCTTCATTGTGAGGAGCCCTTACCCTCACTATGGGAGGGGTGAGTTATGCCTGACTTCACCTCAAGCCTAGTGAGCAGCACTTTAATGGGAATACTCAGAGTTTCCATAGCCCCTGAAGAATGGAGGACACAGTGGCTCGGTGTCTGACTCCCACTGGGTAAGTCTGAAAAGGGTGAGAGATGAGCTGGCTAACTGTGGTGGGTGATTTCGAAGTGGTGTCTGTGTTGGGATCACCCTGTGTCAGGACAAAGGGGCACGAATGTCTCTTAGGGGCTAGATGATTGCATGTGTATTCAAGAGCTGAATCCCATCCAGCAGGGCCTTCTGGCGAGTCAACAAGACCCTGTTGACAGAAACTGAAGATAGATTGCCCAGGTTCTGTGGACACAGGAAAGTGACCAGCTGGACTAGAGATGGATTTGCTGGATCAGGGAAACTGCAGGTGAGAAATCAATGGGAATCTCTGAATAACGCGTGAAAGTGCTCCACCAGAGAATCAGAGTAGGACAGTTCCATCAAGTAATACCATGGAGCTTCGGATAGTGCTAGTCAAGTAACAACTTTCCCACTTTTCTCACAGCAGCTGGGGAATGTGAGAGATGGTGAGCAAGAAAGACGAAAGTCAACTATCTCCTCTTCCTAGGTAGCAAGCCATTACTGGGGAGAGAAAGAACAGCTGTGACTTCAGATGAAGTTAGAAGCTTTGACTATTACATAGGACTGGACATTCTAACTGCCCTTTTGAAATTGTGCCTGTAGGACTATTTTCCTGTAAGTCATTAGAAGTGTCATGGAAACAGCCTTAGTTTTATACAGCGGCAGAAATACGTACTCTATTGAATAAATTTTAAAGGGATACAGAAAGACAAAATAGAAATGCTTTGTGATCATATTCCATGAATTGTGCTTATTCAGTGTATTGCTTTTATCCAATATAAAGGGAAATTCTTGAGACTCTCAAAAAATTATTGCTTTATAGGTTTTTCAGTGTGAAGGAGCTGATGACCACAGAGGATAATGGGGCAGCAGGTAATAATAATATAAGTGTTGGCACATTCTCTTCCTTCAGAGGTGAACTTTTGGACATCTTTCTAAGAATCTTTCTGCATGATGCTTGCCTTGAGCCACATGAGGACCTGCTAGACCATGACTGGTTGTTGAAACTGCCCAATGTCCCTGAATCTTTGCCTCCAACTAGAGATAAGGCCCTGTCTCAGGGTTCTGCATCAGGACACAGGATCAGGTTGACCTGTGATTATGGTGAAATATCATTATCATGCTAATCACTGAAGGGGCTTCTTCACCTGTGTGCCCACATGCAGATATCTGTCATTGTACTTACCTCATCACATTATAATTATCTACTTATGCATTGTGTTAGTCTGGTTGGCTGCCATAACAGAATACCACAAACTGGGTAACTTAAGCATCAGAAATTTATTTCTCACAGTTCTGGAGGCTGGATATCCATTAGGTGCCAGGATTGATTTCTGGTAAGACATCTTTCCTCTGGTTTGCAGACAGCTGCCTTCTTGCTGGGTCCTCACATAGTGTTCCCTCTGTGTGCATGCCTGAGAGCAAGAGAGCTCTGGTGTCTCCTTTTCTTATAAGGACACCAGGTCTATTGGATTAGCCTCCCACCCTTATGACTTAATTTAAAATTGTTGACTTCCTTAAAGGCCCTATCTGCAAATACAGTCACATTCAATATATGAATTTTGGAGGAACACAATTCAGTCTATAACATGCATCATTCACTACCATCAAACAAGACTATGAGCTCCTTGAAGACAGAGACACTATATTTTTCATCTTTGAGCCCCCAGCATTTAGCACAATACTTAACACATAGTAGGTGCTTAATCAATGTTTGCAAGTCTGGTTTCTAGACTCTCTGTTTTGCTGTCCATATGGCTATCTTCTCCTCATGTTCTTGCCTAGTGCGAATCCTGTCATGGACAAGTGTCTATACCAGTGTGGTAGGCATTGCTGCTGTTTATCAAATAGCTCTGATGCTCTACTTTCTGGGCACCTGTTAGGATTGCATTTCTTGGGCCCCTTGTGATTGGATGGGGCTTTGGATTAGTACTGGACAATGAGATGTGAGTAGAAGTGATAGGAGTCACTTCCAAGCTAGAGCACTTAATTGATGGTGTGAGACCCTCCAGAAGTCTCTTGCTTTCTCCCATGGTGGCCAGAAATGCTCCTTATAGAGGCTGCTTCACAGCCTGCATCCTAGAGTGAAAGAGACATGAATTAGAATCTCTAGCCAACCATGGTGAACATGTAGTTGACCAAGATATGTATTACTGTTTTAACTTACTGAGATTTGGGGGTTGTGTTTTGCTATAGCATAAACTAGCCCATACTGATCAATACATCATTTTATCTTCTTCAGTCCCTTGTACCATCCAGATAGTACAAGGGCACACTTAGCCAACTTCATCTAAAGTTTTAGTCAAAAGAGAAGACCTCCCTATCACATTCTTACAGCCTATTAAAATCCTGATCACCCTTAAACTCAAATTAAATTCTTTGTCCATAAAGCATTCCTTTGCTATACCTAGTTGGAATCTGTGTTTCGCTCTTCAGGATCCCACACGACTGTAAGTTTTTTTTTGTTTTTTGTTTTTTTTTTTTTAACAATATTTCAATCTCCATGAGGTCATGAGAGTAGTGATCCTGATGAATGTGTCTTTCCATACAACTGGCAAATATGATAAATGATGGTTGAACTGAACTGAAGCTTTCCCTTTACATCCATCATCATGCTTATTGTCTCCTCCAAGAATTGGTAGTGGTGGTAGGTATTCCAGCTTCCTGAACTGTAAAGAACACGGGATTCATATTCATACAGACATAAGTTTTAATTTTTGTCTCTGCCATGTACTAGCTGTGTAATCTTGGGCAAGTCCCTAAACTTTTCTGAGTCTTGGTTTCCTCATTTGTAAAATGAGGAATTCTTTTTTCCTCCAGGGGTAATTCTTCCAGGCTTTCTGTGAAGATTAGAGGGCACGTGTCAAACACCCAGTGGTGTCTGGCACGGTGCAGGTGCCAGTCAGTGCTTGCTCCTTTTCTTCTTTAATTAGTCTACCTGGGAAAGCAGTTTTGGAAGCTGAGTGAAGGCTGTCTCTGAGAGGTTGTGGAGGAGACATTCTAGAATACCCATCTCTCTCAAGAAGAACATTTGGGATCCTTTAGAATCCTTTTTAATGTTTTCTCTAATTTTTGGTACCCTAAAACCTCATACCCATTAGTGAAAAGCAATACATAACAGTAAGATATTTAGGTAGATTACATCGGGCATCTGTAAAAGGTGGTTTATTGCTTATTTATTTATTTATTTGGTTTCAGGTGTAGATTTCTTATTGCTATTTTAATAGTACATTTCATCCAGAAAATTCCTGGGTGTGGGGTCTTTCTTGTTCTGATAAGTGTATCTCTCCATAGCAACAGAAAGGCCCTTGTATTTGTCAGCAGTCTTTCTGTTGTAAGTGGAGGAAACTAGAATCAAAGTGGCATGTGCAGACAGGGGAATTTATTGGCCTATTGTACTGAGAAGTCCAGGGGTAGCCCTGGATTCAGGCTCAGTTGAAACCAAGTGACCAATAGCCATATTGGTCTATGATGCAATTTCTTAGCTTTGCTTCTTTTCTCTCTTGACCTCATTCTTTTCTTTTTCATAATAGACAAGCTTTTCCCCTTTATACCTCTCAGGCGAGGAAGACGAGTGCTGGACGTTCCCATCTTACTTTCTCAGCACTATGACCCTCAAGGCAAGAAACATTCTTACCGACTCTACAAGACAAGTCCTGGCGAAGAATCTAATTGGTCTGATCTTTGTCACCTGCCCATCCCTGAACAAATCGCTGTTGTGGGTTGAGGGAGGGGGTGGGGAGTGGGAATTCTGACTGACCAGACTGGGTTTCAAGCCCATGCCTATGTGGGTGGTGGAGGAAGTTCTCTGTGACTTACAGCTCCTCAGGTCCATGTAATCCAGGGAAAGGGTTTCTCCAGAGGAAGAGCCTGGCCAGGCAAATACATGTGGTGATTTATTATACAGAACCTCTTGGTTTCTGCAGTCCTTGCCCTTTTTTTTTAATTATTATTTTTTCTCTAGAGGACTCCTTTCATTAAGTGTCTTCCTCACACGTAATACAGTTTATTCCACTGTTGTTTTCTACTCAGCATTTAATGATTATTTAATTAGAATTAAAAGGCCCCTTAACCTTTCTCCAATGTGTAAGTTCAAATGGGGGACACTCAGTGGATTCCTTGGGAATGTCTCTGTAAGGAAATAATGAATATGATAACGTCATCTGAACTGTTAGGATGATTAGTTGCTCATTTCCTAAGCATTTTCTCCAGGGTTGAAAACATATTCTGGGTAAAGCTTCAGCCTTCGTGCAGGTGGTAAGGGAGACCAGCATTGCTGCTTCTGGGAGCTCACGGCAGAGGCTCTGACTTTAAAAACATGGTATTGTGTTTTGGTAATCTAGTGGGAGGGCTAAATATATACCTATTTTATAGTGTAAACCTGGTGAGGCTCCAGTCTTATATTTGTTGTTATGGATCAGATTTCGGGTATATGTTGATATTATGTTTGGAGACACAGATGTGCCCAAATCCTGCCCTGCTAATCACCCCCTCTGGTGGTTAATTTTGTGTGTCACTTGACTGGGCAAAAGGTACCCAAATTAAACATTATTTTTGGGTATGTATATGAGGGTGTTTCTGAATGAGATTAGCATATGAATCAATGGATTCAGTAAAATAGGTTGTTCTCCCCAATGTGGGTGAACATCATCCATTCCATTGAAGATGTGAATAGAACAAAAATGTGGTGGAAGAGGGAACCGATCCTTTTTGTTTCCTTTCTCACTGTTTTAGTTGGGACATTGCATCTCAGCTTCTTCAGCCCTTGGACTGAGATTTTAACCCATCAGCTCTCAGATTCTCAGGCCTTTGGACTCAAACTGAATTATATAACCAGCTTTTCTGGTTGTCCACCTAGCAAATGGAAGTTTGTGAGACTTCTCAGTCTCCATAATTATGTGAACCAATGCCTCACAATCAATCAATCAATCAATCAATCAATCAATCAATCATCTCTATTTCAATCTCTATATCTACATATAGATTTAGATATCCATCCTGCTGGTTCTGTTTCTCTGGACAACTTGACTGACACTCCTGCCTCTTACCCTCATGCCTCAGGACAGCACAAGTGGCTGATATTTCCATACAGGGTTCTCTGGAAAAGGCTGGATTCAAGCATATTGAATGGGCTTGAGACCTAAGTAGGTTCCCCCATCTTGTCCAAGAATAAAAATTTTGGAATTCCTACTACCCTCTTGTTGGCCACATGAATGAATGAAATGGAAGATTTGTTGAGGGATGGATATGGTCAGATCTACAGTGTAGGCAGGGACTTAACTTCTTCTTCCAGCTGTGTGGGTGAGGAGAGGAGAGACGAGAGAAGAGACAGGGCTCCTCTGTGGCCCTGACAAATTTCTGATTCTTCTGCATCAAGAGGAGGAAGACTCAGGGAAGTCAGGGCAGGCTTTCAAGGCACAGTGACCTCAACCATTGTAATTATGGCCCAATCAATGTCTAGACCCATGACTAATCAGATCACTACCCCCTTCTTTGAGGAGCAGATAACTGAGACAGTACAAAGGCAGAATTAGATCTGGTATGGGAGAGGGATCTGAAATGGTCCTTCCCCAGCATTTCATTTTGTTCCATCTCCTAGTCTAATTAAAAATCCTAAAAACATTGGCTTATTGGGCATCTCAGACCAGTAAAAATGTAACCACAGAATCTACCCACTACTGTTGTTGATTAGAATATGACAAATACACAAAAGATAATGGTGAGCCAATTCAAACACTTTATCTTATACAGACATTTCTGCAATGGTGTGATAAGGAACATTCTTGAAAAAACCCACATTCTACAAAGTCACACACTAGAAATTACAGGGATTGTGGGAAAATAGAGCAAGAAACAGATCACTCAAAACATTGTCACCAGAACACTGAAAACTAGTTGCAATCCTAGTAAAAACATTAGCACAGTAGAAAAGGCATGTTGAATCCCTGAGAGATGAAAAATACTGCAGTAAATCTGGATGTTGCCTTTAAAAAAATGCTTAATGGTAAGGAGGTATGGAGGCCAATGAGTTGTAGAGAAAAAGGGAAAATGAAGGCTGGCTAGAAGTATCCAGTAGAACCTCTGAGACAGGGCAGGCAGTCTAACTGACCTAGACAGAAGTTTGGATGGAGGATGTGCATCGTGTAGGGTACCATATTTCTTCCCAGCTTTGTACTTTTGGTGTGAAACATTAAAATGTTGGCAAAAATTATGCACAAACTAACATGACTTCTGTGTTAAATTAACATTATCTATTTTCGAGTCTTGTATGAACTAATTTGCATTACAGAAACATGAGTTATAGAGGAACATAAGGTATTTTTCTAAGATATTTTTCATAGTTATTTTGAGTTTCACCAGTAAACTAAGAGTAAGAACATTTGCCTCAGATTTGTTAAATAAAATAATGCATGTGAAAGCTGTCATGCAGATCTTTGGTAATGAGATCTTATAACTAGCTTACCAACCTTGGGAAAGTTATTTACATGCTCTGTGCTCCAGTTTCCTCATCTGTAAAATGGAGAAAATAACGTCTACCTTGTAGAGCTGTTAAGGATCAAATAAGATGATATACAATGTAATTAGAACAACTCTGATATAAATGAGTGTTTCTTCTTATTACCAGGTTATTATCATGCCATCGCTGAAAAACAAACATTTAAAGTAGAATTAAGCACCTGTCACCATGTCTAAATAAAAACAAAACCCTCAACCAGATGTCCCTCTAGATCTTCAGAATTCTGTCAGTGGCACATGTCATCTTTTGGGGGAACTAATCCTTTTTCCTCCCTTCTCCCTCCTCCCTCCATTCTGTAACCTGTAGCTTTCAGGCTCTCTTTTCCTTGCCCCCAAATAATAACTATCTTTTATTGTGTGCAGTTATGTTTCCTCAATATTTATTCAATCTATCACATACTTATATTTAGTGCTTACTGGATGCTGAGCACTGTTCTAAGCATAATTATTAACTCATTTAATTCTCTGAGGTGGGTCTATTGTTATCTCCATTTTATAAATGAGGAAGAGACTGAAGCACGGAGAGGTTAGGAAACTTGCTGAAGGCACCTAGTTTGTGAGTGGCATGGCTGAGACAGATTGCAGGTCTGTCTGCTGCCAAGGTGGTGGTCCTTGCCTGACCCATGCTGTGGGGTAGGTTCGGTCAGAACTGCTGATTGGTTTGAGTCGCCTCTCTGTCCCTGGCGTTGTTCTTGAGATTCTTGGGTAAATGCACCTGGCTGGCTTTAGTTTTCCAGAGCCTTCCTCAGGAAACCCTTGGAAACACAGTCTGACCTTGCAGGAGAGAAGCACAGAGACAGCTTGTGATTTGTTTTCTCTCACAAAACACCACTTACTGGGGCCAATGAAATCATTTTTAGGAAACATGTTATCTATTAAGAAGTTATAGGTACAATCATTTAATTCACATCCTACATTCTGTGAAAGGATGCTTCCCATTCCTACTTTTCTTTTTTTTCTCTCCTATCTTCAAAAGTTGGTTTCTTTACTTCCAAAGGAAAATTTTATTATGCATTTCCCTTCATTTAAAAAATATTTAACAACTGATTTGTATGTTGCATGAAAGTTACACATTTCCTAAGATGCATTTGCTATTTTATTTTCTTTCATTCAAAAATGTGTCAGTAATCTTTTTGTTAACATGAAGATAAAGGATTAGTAATGCAAGATGCAGTTTTCTTGTAACCTTCTTGAAAGCAGACTATAGTTTCTTATCTGGCTCCAACATTCATTTTCCTGAATTGAAAAAAAAGCGACTTAAAATGAAATAAACCACATTTGATTCCTAAGAGCATCGCTAGCAGGAAAATGTACTGAGAAAGGCAGACTTGGTTGGATTCCAGAAAGCCCCTCTGCTTCCCAAGTGAGAGAGATGACTAATTTTACATCTTAAAGTATAATTTTAATGCAGGACAGAATTATGAATTGTCTCTCATTAATCACTAATCAGAAGATGTGTATGATTGTATTCCCTGAAAATTTAGGCTGTTAGGAAAAAAATGCAATGAGGTGTAAATCTTCATGGTTTCGGTTTAAAATTTTATTTTATTTATTGAGTGCCTCTTCTGAGCAAGGAGCTAAGCAAGGTGCTGAGAATATTCAGAGAGAGAGAAAAAAAGCCCCTGCCTTCTACGGGTTATATCCCCTGATCCATGGTGGTGGAGGAAGGATACATGGCGGAGGAAAGTACAACGCTTGGTTTTCACTCTCAACTGCAAAGTTCAGGACAAGTAGAGGTAATGGACGTGTCTTTTATGCTCCTTTATATATATGGTCTAAGCGAGCTTGCCTCAATCTCCCTTGCCTACAAATAAACCCTTGGTGAGTATTTATGTGGAGGTGGGACTCAAGCTCTTTGCAGTATCACCCGAGTGCAAAAGGGAACTTTGAAATGAACCAGATTGTCTGGAAGGCAGCTATGTTAGGCTAGAAACAGTTTAAAATGTTGATCTGTCTGGGGTAGGAGATGCTCAAACACAAATAACAAAACTGAGATGAGACCAGGGGAGACCATTAAGACAGGTGGCTCTTGGGAAGAATATTTCAAAAACGGCAGTGCCTCGTCAGGGTAAGTGTCCAGAAAATAGTCATTGAATCAAGTTGAACTCAGTTTTGGCTCCCGGAGGAGGTTGGGCAGGTTGCAGAGCATTGGAGAAGCTCCCAGCAAGGGTTGTTCTGCAGAAGCCTCAGCACCTGAGAAGGCAGTGTCCCTGTTTTTGTCCCAATCACGGGCTGCTCCTTTGCCTCACCTTGTCCTTACTAGACTGGGGTTCCCTGAGGCAAGTGTCCACTGGCTTGTTCTCTGCCCCTTCCAGAATGCAGCCTGGCACCCAGAGTGGGTTCCATCTTTGAGAAACTGAATTAAAAACAAATGGAAAGGAAGAAGAATCAGGGGTTAAGATGAGGTCAGGCTGGGAGGAGTGGCAAAGGCTGACTCTTTGCGACGTATCCATAGTGCTGCTAGTCTGAAATACTTCACATGCCAGTGACGTTGCTGCTGTCTGCAGGAGAGTTCTTCTGCGATTTCGAGCTGTAGTGTAGTGGGCCAGCTGGGATTAACCGTTTCCTGCCATACCTCCCACGTTGTTTCTAATCTCTTGTATCCCACCATTCTCCAAGTGACCTTTCTCCTCCATCCTGGACAGTCTGCTACATTCATTGAAGGTAAGACACAAAAGGACATAAACAAAAAGAGTCAATTCTTTTTTTTAACTTTAAAAGACTAAGCCCTAAAAGAAGCTGGACACACAATTCACCATAAACCAGTGGTTTTTAACCTTATCGAACCTAGCAGGCTCCTTTTTCCTTTAATTGAGCCTTTCCATCACAGAACATCTCAAAAAATTACACCAGCTGAGAGAATAGTAATATGAGCCTGATATACCCATCACCCAGCTCCAACAATTATTGATACATGATGCATCATTTTTCATCTCTACCTGACCCACTCAACAACCCTGGTTATTTCAAAGCAAGCCATAGCATTTTATCTGTGAATACTTCTGTACTCAATTTTTAAAAGTAAGAGTATTAGAAAACATAACCCCAATACAATTATTATATCTAAAGATAATTAATAATAATTCCCTAATTAGTGTGTTCACATTTTCTTGATTAACTTATACATTTTAAACAATTTGTATGAAATCTCTTTTTGTAACTGGTACTTTACAAAGTCTTCCTTATTATCATGAAATAAAAATGCTAGATACGTACAATCTACTTACCTAATAACCCCCCCCCCCAATATAAAGGAGAATTAAAATGAAAGCAAATTAAAATAAAACATATATTTCAACATTTAAGTGCTTAGATGCTACTATACTGGACGATATAATAATGTAGTTCTGTGCTTGAACCTGAACATAGAACCATTGTGCATGTGATACCCTTGAGCACAGACTGTCAAGTGTCATGTGGTAATTATTATGAATGGCATTGCCATAAAGGACATACTTTTTTGAAATAAACTCTTGAAAAATTTTCTAGCAACATAGGGTACAGACTTCTCTTAATTTACACCACTGTTCCCGTTCCCCAAAATTCAGTGTATATTCAAAGTGCAAAAATTACTTCGTGTTTAGATGGAATTAGGTTCTAGGTGCAGATAATTATACACTATTTTTTATTTTATTTACTTAAAAATTTTTATTTATAATTTGTTTATTATTTGATTTAAAAAACCACTTTATGGAGATAGCATTGACATACAAAAAGCTGTACATATTTAATATATACAATGATGCATTTGGAGATAAGTATACACTTCTAAAACCATCATCACAGTCTATGTCATAAATATATCCATCACCTCCAAAAGTTTTAAACTGATATGAATATCTGGGGAAATATTCAAAACTCATGTGGGATATAGAACAATTCCTTATTGGTAGGACCTAGGACCATCCCATGCATTGTGAGATGACTATTATTCTTGCCTCTTGCCCACTAAGTACCAGAACTATTTTAGATTAAAAGAGGTTAAAGAGATTTGATAGCTCAATTCAATGTATAATCCTTAATTGAATCCTGGTTGGAACTAAAAAACTTGCTATAAAAAAATTATTGGGATAAGTGGGACATTTGAATAACAAATTGTATAATAGATAATGATATTATTAATGCTAAATTTCTTGATCATCTGAGTAATTATTGTTCTATTTTTTTCAACTCTTCCATAGATTTGAAAACTTCTAAAACAAAATTTTACACATTTTCAAAGTTACCAGTGGGGCAGTACTACTCCCACTGAGAACTGGTGTCCCAAGTGACAGTCCAGAGGAAGGAGACTGAGTTGGGGAAGAAGCCAGAGAGTGAGAGATGGGAGTGAGGTTCCTTCTCTATGCAGTGCCTTGGGGTGAGTCCAGGAGGGGTACCTAGAAACTTCTTCAAATCTGGGTTTCCAAGAATAGTAATAACTTGTAACCTACTTATCCTCTGCAAGTGGCCACCTTGCTAATATTCGCAAGGCCACAATGATATGGGAATAGAGTCCCACGAGGAGAGCAGAGAGTCCTTACATCCCTAGGAGAGGTTCATAAATGACTGATAAAGGTTGAAGACCTCATGCCAGTAGATGCTAGCCAATGAGTGAGGGTGACTATGGCCCAGAGGCCCCCTCCATGCTCATTCCCACATCCTGGTCTTGTGTTTTTTTCTGAAATTTAGTTGCTACCCTGAATCAAAAGAGGCAATAGAACAGGTGGTGGGATGGGGTGGAGGACAAGGGACACACACAGTATGACTGAGTAAAACTTAAAATGTCAGAATGATTATTAATTTGAATTTATCTGAATGGGACTAAATTGTTTGCTCCTGTCAAATGGAAATGGGGACTCAAACTGAGTGGAGTTATAGAAAATGGATGACATGATTTTGTGGCACGTGAAAACTTAAATCTGCTAATTAGAGCAGATGTGTTCATGGAATAGAGAAGTAGTCACTTTCTAAATTCTACAGAATGCTTTTATTTTTTATTTCATGTTTTTCTGTGCTATTGTTTCAATTTTCAGAGAAGTAGAAAGGTCAGGGACATCACTATATATATAAAATGTATCAGAAAGATGGCAAGGAAGTGGACAGAAGATTGTGTCAACATGGAAATATTTTGCTAGAGGCAGGCTGCTGCTGGGGAGAAGTCATGTCTGAAATTGTGAGCATGGAAAAGTACCACAAGTCTTGGGAGTCTCTTTCCCGAAAAAGTAAATTTGTTCTTTTAATTAAAATAATCAATTTGAAAACAAATCATACTCTTATATGAGGCCTGCAGAGAATGTATAGGTTCCCCATGAAATAAAACTCCTGTGCCTTCGGCTGGCTCCCTTTGTTTAATCAGAGGATGCCATAGGAACCAGCAGGGGCAGATGGCTGAGATCCTATCGTGGCAGTCCCAGGAATTAGGAACATTAATTTTAAAGGGGGATTAAAACACAGAAGAGCATTTTTAAAACATCATGCATTTTCATAAGCATCTAGGCATGCTCCCTCACTAGATGTTTATGTGATGGGTCTTTGAAACAAAAACTGTGACAGAAGCAAGGGAGCTCTATGTGGGGGAAAAGTATCAATATTTGTCTTACTAAAGTACCAGAAGGGGTTCTACTCTTGTCCTAGTTTGGGTTGTTTGGCCTGTGGGAAAGAGGGAGAATCTGGCATCATTCCAGCTTGGTGGATCATGGTGGATCTGGGAATTGATGCCTCTCTTAAGACATTGTGTCTTCCACGAGGAAGACCCAGGCATGTAGGAGCAAGGAGGCAGTCCATCTATTCTGGACCAGACCTCTGGAATATTTCTCTGCCCTGCACTGTGGACTTCAAGTCACTCTGGTGTTATAGCCTTCAGACCAGTGCATGCATACCCCTGGGGACCTAGAAACTTTCCATGTGGCACGAAGGCAGATACATAGTTTGGATGCCCAGATTCCACATTTCTAATATTTATCTGCCTGGGAATATGCCTGAGGTCTGCAGATTCTCCCTTTTCATCTCTTCTTGTACTCTCAATTTAGAAAACATAGGCATACCTCTGTCCTGACCATGGTCCTTTGCCTCAGGATGGATAAACTTTTGGGGGCAACCAACAAAAGGTGTTGGGCTGAGACAATGACTGGCTCTGATGACTGGGTCACAAATCCTCTCACTACTCAGTTGGTTTCTGACTCTTTGCTTTCATCAAAATTGATGTGTCCCTTGTTCCTTTCTTTTTACCCAGGGTAACATTACAGACATAATTATTGTATCTTTGAGAGCATTAATTATGTCTGAAATCAGGATGTGTCTCATTGTCAATGGCATCTTACAATTCCTTCAGTTAGGTGGTTTTCTTGTCTGACAATTTTAACTCAGAAAGCTTCAGCATCAAAACTTGCAGTCTGGTGTCCATGGCTTGGAAGAACATCCCAGAGACAATAGTGGAACACTCCTATAACAAATGTCACTTCACCAATTTCTGGATGGCACAGAGAATGGATAATATTGGGTAGAAAATTATGGTCATTGATGTCTCAGTTAAAAAGTGATTCAGAAGACCTTGACTCAGAATGTGATGATGTTGTAGGCATACCATAGCCAATTTATTTCACTTTTATTACCTTTTTTATGACTGCACAAGAATGACATATAATTAAAAACCTATGTCTAAAGCCTAAAAGAGCTCTTCTAATAAATCTGAGAGAAAGTATTGCATAATAGTTTAATTGGCAGGACCTTTTCCTCCTAGGGGTATATAAAAGATTATGTCTTACAATCAGTGATGTTTTAGCTTCAGTGAAATACAGTACAATGTGTTTAATAGTTATACATCAAAATATATAATATGCTTACGTTGCTTCAATCAATTGTGTTATAACTGTAGTGATAATGTAGTTCAGAAGAAAAATGGTAACAGAACTATAAGGGTATAAGAAATAAAAGTATTTCTCTTTCTCAGTATATACACACAATTTAGTTGCAGTAGTTTGCCTAGTGTCTGACATATGTTCCATGTTTTCCTGGAAAATTTGAAATTTCTGTCATGTTTATGGTAGCACCCTGGGGTGCTTCAGCACACAATTTGGGAACTGCAAGTGTAAGATGTATTTATAATCTTCTCTGCTGCCTTAATGAGGTTTAGGATCTCTGTTTTCCCTGAGGGGGTTAAGACTCTGGCAGCAACTCAGGATAAAAGCTTCATGAAGTTGGACAAAGAGGCTGAAAATGGTTCAAGGAGGAAACTTGGGCTCAGTGAGAGCCTTTCACTGGGACAAATAGCCACTTGTACATCCAATTTTGAGAGGCCTCCTATCCTGACAGGCTGCTAAGGATTTTAACATTGTCACTGCAACATGCTCTCTCTCTTCTAGTGCAGTCTGTGAGGCCATAAGCTCCAAGAGGGCAAAGACCATATCTTCTTCACAATTATATGTGACACCTAAAATTATATATAAATTTATGCTAAGCTCAACACAGTGCCTGGACTTGAGCAGATATTTATTGACCTAAAAATAAATAAATTAGTTGATGGAAGAAAGAAAAAGATATCGTATCTACTACTAAATATAATTCTTTGAACTTCTTCTGTTGAATAAAAGTGATTAAACATAGTATTTATGCTTTCATAGGACAGTTAGTCTTCTACATCAGTGGAAGTATCAAATTTGATATGCAAGTATGGTTTAAGAAGAGCACTAAGCTGTGTGAAGAGGGAATGAGGCCAGCCCATGTGCCCTTCTGCCATGGATTGAATGGTGGGTTATCTGGTCACCATGCCTAACAAGTCTAGTTTTTGATTTCTATTTTTTCTTTGCCTACAAAATAAGAAAACACTTATTTGATCTTGTGAACAGAAAATAAGGTTCTCCTTTTCATATGTACAAAAATCTACTCTCTTTTTTCCTTAAGAGTTGTTTTGATATGCCAACCCGCATCACTCTACCCATTTTCTTTAAAAATATAATTAGAAGTTTGCAGTTGTGAATTCTGTAAGGCCATTTGAAGTTCTGAGTTCCTGGAGTTCTCTGTGTTTCTGTGAACCCTTGAATCACTGGCTTGAGCTTTACCCATTCTGAGTCATCAGACCTTCTCTGCTGGGCCTTCCAGTGATCATGCATCCTGCTGTTTGCCCCTGGATTCTGCAGTTCACGGTGAGGAAGGGGTGGCTGCAGGCACCAGAGATGAAAAACAGAAGCCTTGTACAAATGCTAGAACATAAAACAACAAGACTTCTTTAAAGGGAAAGGAAAGGCCGTGGTAAAGTAAAAATGACGAAGAGCTGTTTTTAGCAACAATTGGTGACCCTGATGACTATTTCAATGTCAGTTATTCTGAATAGTGTAAGGTGTTAACCTTGGCGCAGACCAGCTGCCTTTAGCCACCGAGGCTGAAGGTGTCCAAAGCGAATTATGCAGAAGGCCATTTAGGCTGAGCCTCTTGGCATTCTGATTCGGATGCCATTTTTAATTTTTATTTTCTCATGGTTGCTGTGTGTGTGTTTGTGTTTGCAAAAGCAGTTTAGGCCCTGGAATTGCAAGCTGTTCTGTTAAGACCAGGACCGCTTTGCTATCTCCTATCTTTGTTCCTCACCTCATTTTGAAGGATTGTTACACATTTGTGAGTACAATGGGATTATTTATTCATTGTGTCTGTCCACTCTTTTCTGTGCCACAAAAGGAGAAATAGCCTGCACTGCGACTTAAGAGCTTTCTGACCGCTCCAAAGTCATGACATTTCCTTTGCTTTTTGATGGCTGGCTTTGAAAAGGGGGGAAGCTGGGTGACAAACTCTGTTGGCTCCAGGAGGGAGATGACTTGTCGTTGTTGTGAAAAAGCATATTTAGTCACTTTTAAAAAGCAAATTGCGGACTTAATAGAGCCAGACAGTCTTCTTTGGAGATTGCTACAAGGTGGATTGTCTTGATAAAACATTTGAAGCCAGAAATCCATCAAGCGTCAGTGAATATAAGCACTGACCTGAACCCAAGCACACAGCATTCTTACCAAACTTCTGAGTTATTTTTTTAATAAAGGATAACTGTCCAGTACCTTTCATTTTGTCTTCTTTGCAATTCTTCCAGTTCCAAATCAAATGAAAGAGTGTGATGATGAACTATTTCGAGTCTATCTGAGACTGTACGCATTGGATCTGTAGGCTCAGCTTTTTGGCTTTCTGCAGAAGCTGAGAACGTGCACTTGAAGCGTGACCAAGGGCAAATCTCTATGATAAACAGAACAAATGCCCTCTCAGCATCACCCACTCTCAAGCCCCTCCATCATTATGATGTTAACTATCACTTTTTAGGTGATAGTGACAGAGTAACTCAAGTCACACTGATTTCCTCCCAGGAACTTACCAGGTGAGGGTAGGGTTTTAGGCATGGCAGCACTTTGCCAGATGTAGATGAGATTGAGCAAGAGTCAATCGTTGTATTTTTCTATTAAAATAATAGCTACACTAAGTAATAATATGAATGGCTGGTTAACTATGTTTTAATTACTACGACCTCTCCCAAACCATCATTTCAGTCTCAGTTTTATGCTCTTAAAGGGAGATAGCACACCCTTCCTACCCATGGACTGTAGATGAAGTGCCAATTCAATGGTCTGTGTTGAGAAAGCAAAAATGCTGTATTTAAAAAGGGATTTTATAGAAAAATAGGACATGCACCATGCAGAATGGTTATGTTCTATTGTAAGCGATGGACTGAACAAGATGAAAAGAAGGCTTAGGTTGGGGGGAGGGGCACCTCGAATGGACTCACCTTGTGCTGGCTCTTGCTTTCCTGGCCCTTCAGCCTCGGCTCTTGGAAAGGCTGTCATTGCTGCATTTGTCTTTCTTTTCTCTCCCTTCTTTCTTTCCTTCTTGTAAAAGAAAAATAGAAAGATCAATGTAAGATCAATATTTGTGTACTCACTACCCAGAATTAACTAATATTAACACTTAGTCATTTTTGCTTTAGGTTCATAAAATCATTTAAAAACAATAGAACCTTACAGATGAAATTGAAGATGCCATTCATGTTCCTCTTTCCACAGAAAAGGGAACTTTATGACCTTGGTTCTCCCCTGACCCCCCCCCCCCAAAAAAGCCTACAGTATTGTTAGTACCATTAATTTTTTAAATAAATACAAATGGTATTGTAATGTTCATAGTACTCTCATTGCTTTTTCACTCAACATTTTATCTTCCAAATCTTTCCATGTTGAGATGTGTGTTGATTCATTTAAATTTCTGTACGATATTTAATTGTATGAGTGTATAAAACTCTCCTCTTTGTAAGTTCAAACATATCAGGTATTCTGTCAAAGTCATCTTGAAGAAGCGTGCCCCAGGGGCCCTCTGACTTTGCCCATCAGAACTGGTTGCCTTCTACACAGGCCGCACATCTGTTATCCTAAGAATTTTCCTTTTGTCATTCTTGCATTGGATTTCCTCTTTCCTATCTTCCCTATCTTCCTCTCTCTTAGTTAATTCTGTTGTTTTGGTGAAGACCATATTACAGTAGCTTCCAGAAAAGAAATGCATGGGAGAGAAACTTTTTGAGAACTTGCATGTCTAAAAATGTCTTATTTCATCTTCACACTTATAATAGTTTTTGGATGTATAATTTTAGGTTGAAAATAATTTTCCTTCAGAAAAAAACTAAAAGCATTGCTCTACTGTCTTCTACCTCCAGATTGTTACTTAGGGTTGTGAAGCTATTCCGATAATTACTCTTTGTTTGACACCTATTGCTATTGTTTTCTGTCTTTGGAAGCTTGAAGTTTCTTCTAATGTTCTGAACTTTCATAATTACATGTCCTGATGTAGGTTAATGGTCATCCATTGTGCTGGGTAGTTACTGGACAACCTGAAAATGTTACTGGAAAATCTGAACACAAATGTTCTTCAGTTCTGGAAAATTTCTTGAATTATTTCTCAAATATTTTCTAAATTTTTATGGTTTCTCTATTATTTTCCTTCTTTTTAACTTTCTGTTCTATTTTAAGGGACAGTCTTTCAACTTTATCTTTTAACCTCCCCCCCCAATGAGTTTTTTCAATTTTGTTATCTTTTTAATTTCCAATTGTCTTTAAAAAAATCTTCTTTTTTCTTCTTTTTAAAATGGTATCTTGTTATTAGTTCATGGATATACTAAAGTCTTATGTCTGTAATGATATTACTAATAATTTTAAAAGTTTTTATTCTTCCTTGAAGTCACTTTCAAATTGCCTTTTTAGTTTCTGTCTTTCAGTTAGAGGACTTCTTCAAATGCCCGGGAGCCGTGGTTGGCCTCTCATACTTGAGTAGGGCACCAAATCTGAGTGAGACTCGCTAACTGTAGGCTTCACTGCAGGGAGATCTGCTTGGGCAATTGTGTTTGGAACCTCTGGTGAATTCTCTTTAGAACACTTTCTTGGGCCTATCCCTAGAAAAACTTTTCATTCTCTTGATCCAAAAATATGTAAGCCTGGCTTTCAGAGTTCTGGGAACCAAATGGAGAAAAAATGATGGGAGTCTCAACCTTCGGAATTATAACTTTACTTTAATTCCCCTATATGGTACCCTTACCCTCAACGAGGCTGCCGTCCCCCAATTCATAAAACTTCCATTTTACCCTCTCCAGAGAATAAACTACCAGGTCAAAAAGGGGCAGTTTCTCTAATGGGCAAAGAGAGGATGGTTATTTGGGGGTCTGTTTTCCTCAAACAGACTTTAATCCATTTTCTTGTTTATAGCTCCCTTTTACTTTCATGTCCAGTGGTACTGGTAAAGGCAGTTCAAAAATTTTTTGGAGCCTTGGCCAGGTAGCTCAGTTGGTTGGAGCATTGTCCCATACACCAAAAAGTTGCGAATTTGTTCCCCAGTCTGGGCACGTACAGGAGGCAGCCATGTTTCTCTCTCTCTCTCTCTCCCTCCCTCTTTCTTGAAAATAAAAAAAAGCCATATCCTTGGGTGAGAATTAAAAAAAAAAAAAAAAAAGGTTGCTTCTTGATTTCTGCACTGCCAGTTTAAAACTTGGCTTCATGGTGTCTGCTAAGTAAGTTACTGCTCACCCATCTGCTTGTTCAATTGCAGATTTTACTGCTGCTATTTATTTTTCCACTTTTCTTGTTTTTGTGGTTTTATGTCTTAGGAACCCATTGATTGCTATTTTTTGGGATTTAAGGAGGAAGTGAAGACTAACATATGTGTTTGACTTTCTATCTTTAATTGGAAGTCAATTTTGCTTTATTTTCAGCTATAAAGTTTTGATTTTCACATATATACCTTTAATTCATCTGGAATTTATTTTTGTATGTAGTGTAAGGTTATTGTTTGTTTTTATTTTCTAGATGGGAAGCCAAATTTTCCAACATTATTAACTGAAAATTTTATCCTTTGCATTCTACCATATAAGCTAATCTCTATCATGTACCATATTTCTAGACTTTCTATTGTTTTATTAATTTCTTTATCTCCTTTTCACTAATACCATACTGTTTCAATTACTTTTTTTTTTTTTTAATCCTCACCGGAGGATATTTTTCCATTTATCCTCAAATAGAGTGGGAGGGAGGGAGAGACAGAGAAACATCGACCTGAGAGAGACACATCGACTGGTTGCCTCCCGCATGACCCAGACCAGGGCTGAGGATGAGCTGCAACTGAGGTACAAGCCCTTGACCAGAATCGAACCCACAACTCATCGGTCTGCGGGCTGATGCTCTAACCACTGAGAAAACCGGCCAGGGCTGTTTCAATTACTTTAAAGTTTATGATCTCGCCCACCCGATGTGGCTCAGTGGATTGAGCGTCATCCCATGGACTGAGAAGTTCGATTCTTGGTCAGGGCACAGGCCTGGTTTGTGGGCTCGATCCCCAGTGGAGGGTGTGCAGGAGGCAGCCAATCGATGTTTCTCTCTCACATCAATATTTCTATCTCTCCCTTCTTCTCTCTCTAAAAAATCAATAAAAACATATTTTAAAAAAAGTTTATGATCTCTTGGTATCTGCCAGAACTGCTATCCTTGTTCTTTTTAGAACTGTGTTGACTCTTCTTGGGACATTACTCTTCCATATGAACTTCAGAATCAATTTGTTAAATTCTACTCTGTCACCGAGATTAGAATCACATTGATCTTACTAGGGAAAAAAATATCCATCTTTATTCAGCTTCCCATCTATGAGCAAGGTATATCTTATTTACCTAAGACTTATTTTATGTCCTTTCATAACATTTTATAATTCTTTCTTAAAACCTTTTGTTAGATTTATTCCTAGTTTCCGTAAAATTTTTGCTGCTATTGTGAATTGCACATGTAAACATACCCCATTGCATTTTAAAATAGTGATTGCTAGTGTATAGAAATGTTACTGGTTTTAGTATATTGATTTTGTACTCAGCAAAAACTCTCTTGTTTCTAATATTGGTCTGTAGATTATCCTGCATTTATACATGGAAAATAATCACAAATAATAACAATTTAGTGTCTTTCCAAACTTTTTGCTTTTCTCTCTCTTGTCTTATTGCACTGCCTAGCATCTCCACAACAGTGCTGAACAGAGGCAAGGAGAGTAGGCATCTCTATTCTATTTTTGGGGAATGACAATGACAATGTTTCTAAATTTCCATCATTATGTGTTGTTATGCTTGCTCTAGGTTTTTGGTGTACACTTTTTATCACATTGAGAAAATGTCCTCCTAGTTATAGTTCACTAAGAGCATTTAAAAACTCATGAATGAATGTTTACTTTTAATAAATGGTTTGTCAATACCTATTGAGGTAGGTCCCCCCCTTTACTTCATTAATAGGAGTTACATCTTATTGATATTCTGATATTGAATTTTCTTTGCACTTTTGGCTAAACTCCAAATGATAATAATGTAATTTAAAAAATATTTTATTGAATTAGATTTGTTCTTATTTTAGGGCTCTTCCATCTATATTAGTAATTAAGATTGATCTATAATTGTCTTTTATTGCACTGTACTTCTCTAGTTTTGTTATCAAATTTATTATTAACTTAATAAAATTAGTTGGTGGCTTTCTTTTCTTTCCTCCTTGAAACATTTTCTGTAATATCCTTTCATTATAGTTTTGGTAAAAATAATTTACAAAACAAAAATGGACTCTGGTGCCTCCAGTAGACAGCAGTTTTGACCTCTGAATTCATTTCTTATTTCTAGTTTCTGGCAACATTCTGAAAGGACTGCTTTGTGATCTCCCACAGCTGTTTACCAGCAGAGTGGAGTAAGCTAACTAGAAACAGTTCTATAGCCTGGCACCATGGGGGAGATGCTCTTCACGAGGCAGTCCTAGAGGTAGGTCATCACCCACACCTTCTTTTTTCAAGTATGTTGGCTTTAATGTACTAAAACACAAGAATTAACATAAAAGAGGGAAGGAGAAAGATACTAATTAGTATCGATGACTTACAATGGACCCAAATTGATGCTGGTTTGTTCTCTCATTTGAATGTGAATTATTTAAAAGAAAAATAACACTGCATATCATTTGGGCAACTATAGTTCCACAACATTTACATAAAAAAATGGAGCACTCTTCAGTGTCCTTTGCTGTTTTGGGAGAATATTATTCTGTGTCTTGCAGAGTGAATTGATCCCAGACCTGTGATTATGCAAGGGCATCATCACCATTGGGTCAAAGCGTTGTTTTTGAAAACAATCTCAGGAGAAGCCACATTTTCCTGGGGTCACTTTTAAAAAATTTTTCAAAGTAAAATTTAAAACATCTCAAAGAACCTTTATTTTTAATTATGCGGCTTCCTCTGTTTAAGTAAAATTTTCAGTTGAAATGAATACAGGCTTATCTTGGGAATTACTTTCCAAATCTTAAAGAACTTAGATAAGCTTCTGCTTAAATTCGATTCTCTTTTGAAAAGAAACAAGTGATGACTTTCAAAGTACTTAATGTATTATAAAGGAGTGGCAATGGGAAATAAATTTCTTTTAATATAACCTCTTGTTTTAAAAACACAGGTACAGATCTGACTGAAGAAAAGTCTTTTTGAGTACTTCAATTGTCTTATCTCAAAACAAGGGTATGCACTTAAAATTGGGTCATAAAAACACAAACTTTATCTCCTGCTATTAATTCAGTATGCCAGAAACACCTGCTGGAGGAAGAGCATCCTTTCAAGTCCCATTAGTTAATTGCCAAATAAAGCTGGATTTTTGTCTTAGTTTGTAATGTTCATCCAGGGAGAACTAATTCTTATAAGCAAATAAGTTAATGCTCAGTATTTTATTTTTCTTACTGCTCTCAATGTAAAGTGACATGATTGGGTTTCTTAGATTCTATTTCAGGAAAAAGGGGAGAATCTGACCTTCTGTGAGATAGGCACCACAGTAGCAAAGAAGGGAAAATGATACTTTGCTATTAGCTGGGCTTTGTCCTCAAATCCTAATATGGATTCCCAGGAAATGAGACTAACCTAGTGGAGGAACTACATTAGTGTATACTGGGAAGGCATAAGTAGCTTCAAACAAAAGCATTTTTTTTTCCGAATGATAATGACATCCTTCTGTTCAGATAAATGAATATTTCCACCTTGATGGACTCATTCAGAGGCAACCATAGATCTCATGCAGAGTAAAGGGAAACAGGAGATATTTGCACAGTTCACTGCAAGAGGTGTCAGTGTTGTGTTCTCCCTTGGACAGTTAGCTTTTACAGCTAATGTTAATGTAATTTGTGTCCATGCTCTTTCATGTTCAGTCTAGGCACATAATATTGCATCCTTTCCATTAAGAATGACTGTTTAGAATTCAATTGTCACGACAATTTGCCAGTTATTTAACTCTCTCTTCAACGTCTGGCTTTTCCCCCTCACTTAACTTTTCAGTTGTGTGTGTGTGTATGTGTGTGCGAGAGAGACAGAGAAAGAGAGAGAGAGAGAGAAAGAGAGAGAGAGAGAGTCATAGCATCAGATAAATGATGAGTTTATAAGTGTGATGTGATGAAGGATCTCATGTTTGGAGCTTTGGAGTTGAGTGTTTGGGGCACTGATGTAAGCAAGATAGTAATTACTGAGGACCATTCTGTGGCTTGTCCATCCTGGGAGCTGTAAACCAGATCAGTTCTGAAAAATTTAAGCTTAGAGCTGTGCCCTTTGAGAGCAAACCCTAATCTTTCTTTTTCAATGATATGATTACGGTACTTGTACCTAATTCGTGATCAGTACATATTTGGTTATTAGTTGATTTGCTCTGTATTAAAGATGTCCCAAAAGAAATGTAAAAACTCTAGGTTTCTGGATCTTAGTACAGGTCACAGGGAGAGGCCCTGCCCAGTGTTTTTGTATGTGGAGTTTTGTCTGTGGGCTATAACAAAGGATGCTGCATGAGGACGAAGGATGCTTATTATTCTGATGCTGTAAGCTGTGTCTACCTGCTTAATAAGCTTCTATTGCCCCTTTCCCTGACTTTTTGAGATGCTCCACAGTGGTGCCAAAATACCTATCCATAAAGGAACAAATTCTGTCAATCTTGCAGTTTTTTGGTTTACATCATTCCAACATTATTTTTGTGAGTTCTCCTATTCCCCCCCTCAGTGGATTGCACAATATTTGAAAAATAAAATTAATGGATACTTTAGCTTGTTGGAGCCACAGCTCTAGGAGCAGGGAAAGGAGAATGAGTCTACCTAGGATAGAGGAGTTGTTTTAAATTTAATTTTCTAGTGTCTAGTTGCTATGGCTAGTCTGGGTAAATGGATGAACAGTGAATAAAGAGAATGAACAGATAAATCAATATTAATGTTTTCCTTTCTGTGCCTCAGAATCAATCATAAGACCATGGCTAGATCCCAATTTTTGACACCAATCAAAATGACAACCTTGGTTGCTGGGACCATTCCTTGATACATTTGTTTTTGGAGGGCAGAGATAAACTATGGAAAAATGTAATGCTGTATTTTTCCACCACACCAGAGACATTGTGTTGTTCTTGTCCTGTTTTCTTTCAAAGAGGCCAATGAGGCCCTTTGGTCGAGGGCTGTGTGCTAATGTTCCCAGTTTTATCCTGCTTAGTATATGCTGTGCTTCCTAATGCTGAAGAGTTATGTTTTTCATCAGTTCTAGAAAATTCTTAGCCATTTTCTCTGCAATATTTCTTTTCCTCCACTCTCTCTATTCTTTCCTTCTGTTATTCTGGATCCATGGTACTCTCTTGCCCCATTACTTATTAACCTCTTATGTTTTCATCCCCTTATCTGTGCTATAACTGAAATTATTTCTTCAGCTCCATGTACTGGCTCATAATTTTTTTTTTCCTGGCTGTGACTAACATGGCTGTTTAACCTTACCATTAAATTTTAATTTCAAGTATTATATTTTTTATCTCTAAAAATTCTTTTGGCCCTTTAAACAATCTGTTAGGTCATTTTTGATATGTTCGAGTTACTTGTTCACTTCTAAAATTCTATCTTTTACTTCTTTAAACGTTCCATAATAGTTATTTTAAATTCTGCTTTGAGAATATTTAAAGTACTTGAGTGTCAAAAAAAAAAAAAAAACAGTACTTGAGTGTCAGCTATGTTTTTGTATTTCTTCTGATTCTTACTCACGACTTGTTTCCTTGTGTGAATTTTATAATTTTTTATTGTGAGCTCATATTTTGTTGTCTTTAATCTGTGGGACTTTTGAAGGCCCAATATATGGGAAGTATTTTCCACAGAGAATTTTTTCTTTGTATCATCTGGGACCAGGGAGAATTATTGAACTGAAAACACTTCAACCCCCTTTGAGTGCCCTGGAATAATGCTGGAATACAAGTTCAACACTTTAATGAGGACTAAGATTTAATTTTCCAACAGCAGATCTGATGTTAGTATTGTTAACATTTTCAATCAGGGAAACTCTTTTGTATTTACTTATTGTCCATGTTTCCAACACTGAGTTCAACTTGCTATTTTTCCTTCTCTTTGAGATTTCTCTAAGTTTTTACAGAGTTTAATCATTAACTAAAATTATATTTGCTATAGTTTATCCAGGATCTAATTGTATTTTAGTAGAATGTGAGCCCTTTGGAGTATCTCATCTGCCATATTTCTGGAATATATGTATCTCATACATTGTAGTTTATAATGCATTTTCACATGTGATACCTATTTTTAGCTTGACAACATTTAAAATAAAAATACTCAATTCATCAATATTAAAGATATGCTTTGGAAAATTCTGGCTGTAAAAACAATTCTTTAATTTTTTACTAAAATATTCAAAAGGAAGTATGCACATTCGTTAAAGACAGAGTTTTTTTTTTTTAAATCCTCATCTGAGGATATTTTTCTATTTTTCTTCAGATAGAGTGGGTAGGAGGGAGGGAGAGAGAGGGAGAGAGAGAGAAACATCGAAGTGAGAGGGACACATCGACCAGTTGCCTCCCCCACGACCCTGACCAGGACTGAGGACGAACCACAACTGAAGTACGTGCCCTTGACCAGAATCGAACCTGCTACTCATTGGTCTGCAGGCCGACACTCTAACCACTGAGAAAACCTGCCAGGTCTTTGTTTTGATTTTTTGTTAATTCTCACCTGAGGATATTTTTTCATTGATTTTTAGATAGAGTGGAAGGGAGGGAAGGAAGGAGGGAGAGAGAGAGAGAGAGAGAGAGAGAGAGAGAGAGACATTGATTGGTTGCCTCCTGCACAACCCCAACCAGGCTGGGATCAAACCTGCAACCCAGGTACATGCCCTTGACCGGGAATAGAACCCATGAAGGATTGTGGGCTGAAGCTCTAACCATTGAGAAAAACTGGCCAGGGTTTAAAGGCAGAGATTTTATGGAGCATAGTTAAAAATGATTTTGAGCTATTTGTATGAATCATTTTGTTTTCATATAGGAATCTTCAAAGATGGTGAAACAGTCAAATGAGTGAGACAAGGTAGTAGTGTAAAAATATGGTTGCCAAGTGTTACCTTTTACTTGATTGAAAGAGAGACAAAGATGGGTTTTCAGAAGTCAGGAAGAATGGCAGAGATTATTTTTCTGCTCTGCTTTCATTTTCTAATCTCCAAAGTCAAAGGAAGGGAAAAAATGTTTGTCCTTAGCCAAAGGGTCTTGAGAGAGACTGGAAGACATGGGGCTTGGATTTCCCATTTACAGAGGGATTTAGAATGAAGGGTTATTTTGTCTGAAAAGACAGTTGAAATGTAGAAAAAGTACTGTAGAAAAAAACCTGTATTTTTATGAAGTTTAAAAATATCATTTATCCTTTTTGATTTTTAAATATTGCATTTGATGGGTAAATTAAAACTTTTTCATGAGGTACAATTTATCAATTATTTTTTTGTAATTTTTTTGGGGGTATCTTGTCAAAGTTTGTGAAGATTTTTTGCTATGGTTTCTTTTAAAACTTTTATAGTTGGACATTATTTTTACAGCTGTTATCCATCTCCAGTTTTTATATATGGTGTGAGGTAGAAGTTGGGTTCATTTTTACATGAGTACTTTTCATTTTCTTTTATCTTGAAATGTGAATGTCCTATTAATGGAGCTTAGACAATTGGGAAGAGCTGTAACTTAGTGTGAGATCTGCCTAGACCCATTTGCATTGTCTATGAAAGGTTCACCCAACAGAGAACATCAGGTGTAGTGGGATATTGGCCTGATTAGAAGACCAGGCCAATATCAAGGACTGGAGGTGGGAAGGATGGATCCACCTAAAGGAATCAGTTCTGAGAGGCATGTGGAAAACAGTGCATTAGCCAGATGCTTTCAGCTGTAATAGTAGAAAACTCCAACACGACAGACATAAACAGAAATATAATGTGTTCAGTAATATAACTGGAACTTCATGTGAGACTGGCTTCAGGATTGAGTTTATCCAATGTTTTTTGCTGCATTTCTGTGTTTTTGTCTTCATTCTGCTTCTCCTGCATGCCAGCATTATCCTGAGATGGGTGATGTGTTGACTAACCACTCAGCGGCATTGTGTTTAGATATGATAATGTCCAGAGGAAGAGTTAGAGTGTCCCTTCGGGATGGTCTCCCAGAAAAGCAAGGAAGCACTTTCCTGGAAGCCTTGAGCAAGTAAGTCCTCAGTGGACTATTCTCACACCAATCACTAGCAAGGAGGATGAGATTTCCTTTGGATTTCCAGGCCTATTATTACTAGAGTTGGGGGAGCTGTATTCTTCCCCTGAGGCACATGGGCTATGTAGGAGAGGGTGTTTTGTTGGGGATGAGGTGGGTAATGAATTCTGAGTAGGCTATCTGGTATCCATAAGAAAGGGGAATTTAGATATGTTGCGAGCACCAGGGAAGTGTGAGAGCAGCTAGTAAAGTCCTGGGCACAAGAAGAGGGCTGGCATTATTGAGAGAACAGGAACTAGGTAAGATACTAAAACCGTGGTCCATGGACAGGGTGATCAGCTAGAAACCTAGACAGAAGTACCCAGACTCAAATTTGGGTTCTGATCAACACAGTGTGAACTGATGGCTTAGGTCAAGATTGGTCATGGATAATATATCTTATAAGTGATAGTTACCTAGGGCTCTTTGGGGAGGAGGCAGTAGAGACTGGGAACATCAGTGCATGGATTAGACAAGAGTAAATAAGAGGAGGAAATTCAGCTGATTCAGCAAGGGGAGCTGCTGTTCAAATGGCAGACCAAACGACAGGACCATCCCCTTGATTAGGGCAGAGTTACACAATAAAAAGGGCAGACCAGGTGGGGAGAGGTGGTTGGGGTGAATGAAAGGGTAGTTAAGTACTAGAGGGCAGGGAGCCAAGACAGAGCTACTGAGGAGCAGGGGAGGGTGTTGTTACTACTCATTGCAACCTCTTTGGTTGTGTGCTGGCCATACATGTGTTTAAAGTAATAGTACATATTGATTGCTGTTGGTAGCCAAATGGCCTCAGTTGAGGGCGTGAGAAAGAAAGCAGAGGCTGGGGAACTAGTTCTGTGTGTAAAAGCTGAGAAATTTGGTGGTGTTGATGCATTCCTGGGTGTAGTTACCACTCAGGTTTCTTAATGAAGTAAAAAAAGTCTTTGAGCTGAAAAACTTGTTCTCAGGTCAATGAGAAAGGTGACAGATAATTTGTTACTAGCTTTCCTGTCGATTATCCATTATGTTATGAGGATTGTATGTTGAAACACTGCAGATGAAGTGTCTCAATTATGCCTTTAATTTAGATTTATAAGAGTTATTCTATGTTAATAAAAGATCAATTAGCAGTGAAATAGCCATTGATCCAGGTACAATAAGTATGTCAGAAAGGCATCAAATTGTCATTGAAATAACTGGAGATTGCATGAGCAACATGTGAGCAATTAGATTCTCCATATATTCAGGCTATAATGAATGTCAATGTATTTAATTGCCATTTAACAAGAAAGCTTAATGTAAAGTCTCATGCCTATTAACTCACATACCTGTTCACAGTTTTTCAATAGATTCATTTATTCATTGGTTCATTCAACAAATATTTAATTAAGCACATACCAGTTAAAGTGAGAGAAGGATGAGTATGAGGCACTTTGAGTTTCTGCCTTCAGAGTACTTAAAATCTAGGATTGAAATGAGACTCACCGAGGTAGGAGAGTAAAGGCACAAGGCAGACACTCTAGTACATTTTCCTACATATTTTCTGATTAAGTTCCAACTATCACCACCATCAACTGAAATTTCCACATGTCGAGAATCCTTTGCTCTGGCAGCTGCTGAGTATAGGTGGTGTTTGTTACTACAACATAATGTAGCAAAGCTCACTAATATAGTGACTAGAAGAGAGGATGACTGAGTAGGGCCAGAGATGCGTGTTCTGGTGTGATGTTGTCATGGGGGATGCTAAAGCTTTATCATCCTGAATATTTGGAGAGGGACACTTGAAAAATACATTAGTTCTCACCAGGGCAAGTGGGCATTGATAAATGAAAATTAGTGTTTTCAGGCTCAGTCTCCAGAAATCTCAATTTCACGAGGACCACAGAAGGATAGGGAGGTAGCCATCAGTGTCTGATAAAAATTGTTATTATTTATATTTCATAGTATATGAATTTTATCTCAATTAAAAAAGGGACATAGATTTATATGTTTTTGTCACTGGAGTAGGCACATTTTGGAGTGCCTATGTAGTTCAAGCTCTTATTTCACTGATAATTTCACTCTACTTCTAAGGAGAGGCCCTGTGGCCATGTTTCCATTGACTTACTTGGGTGCCCTGGTCATGCTAAGGCCTTTTGGATGCAGAATTTCTCTATGAGGCTGGTACTTTCTCCAAGGCCCAGCTTTGGAAAGTGAGAAACTGGTCTGTTTTTCTTTCTGGATTCCTTCTTTCTCCATGTTCTTTTCCCCAGGACCAAGAAGGTTTTTATTTTTATTTTAAAAAAATCTCATTGTGAGGCAGGGAAATGGCTCTTATGTCATCATTGCATTCTACCCTACTCTTGACTTTATTTCACAAAAGGGTTCAAGTGCTCTAGGCTCTGGATTTGGGAAATCACTATTCCTTTTTCTTCCCTGAAAGCTCAGCTCTTTGTAGGAACTTCAAGATCTTCTTTAGTTGCTCAAATGACAATCTGTCTCTTTCTTCAGCCCTTCCATGAGTGCATATGGAGGGCTAGAGCTGCCTCAATGTTCAGTACTGGGGCAGGTATTTGGTCCTGGGAAGCAAAGGAGTGAAAAGTATTTGTACATGCTGTGACCTCACAGACCCTAAGGCCAAACTTTTTTAAGTCTGCTGTAAATGCTAGTGTTGATTAGTGCTTGACTTGAGGAAGTAAAGGTAAAAGTACTGTGTTTTACCCTTAAATCCACTGGAAGCTTAGATAAGAAATGTACCACAGGAGATGAGTGTGTGTGTGTGTGTGTGTGTGTGTGTGTGTGTGTGTGTGTAAGAGAGAGAGAGAGAGAGAGAGAGAGAGAGAGAGAGAGAGAGAGAGTGTTTGGCAGGGGAACATCATCCTTAGGTATTAGCAGGAATCTGGAAGATGCTGCTGGACATCTATCTCCCTGATGTTGGAAAGGAAACCCCAGAAGTTTAGAAATCTGGGGATACCTATTGCGATGACACCGAATTATAGTTGTAAAGTTAAAAAATGAATAACGAAAGTAACAATCTGCTTGAAAAGTGAAAAATTTAGACAAGATATTTCAAAGATCGGTTAAAAATAGTTTCTAAATTCAATATTCTTTCTCCATCTCAATGTAGATTTAGTTAGGTGAGTTTGTATCGACAGATACAGCTTTGAAAAGTACCTTTGATTAACTGTATCTTAAGAAATGACTTTCCAGTATCTACTGTTCATATCCTTTTACTTCTGCAGCAGGACGAGCTCTCTGTTGTACAATCACTATGTGAGGGTGCAAGATAAATTTGAGGTAGAAAAAGGTAGAAAAGACAGATGTCCCAGCACAGCAGGGGTGTGGGGCAGAGAGGGAGCATAGGTAAACAAAGATTATAAAGGGTATACAACAGCTCAAGGTGGAGCTAGGCCAATGAGGGTTTTGTTTATGTCTGAATCATATTTTATCTAATAACCAAATAGATGAAGGGTCTGCACAGAGTAGTTATTTTGCAGTTAAGCTGCCTCTCTTCTTTGGGCAAGAGGATGAAAGAAAAAATAAAGGAGCTGGGTGATGAGTGCTTGGTACACATCTTGTCCTTGGACCTTGCCTTCCCCCAGAGGAGTATGGGCTGACACATGCGTGACATCACTGAGTGAATTAATCCTGACCATAGGCAGCCAGGGAAGCTTCCACCAGCGCCCTACCACGACAAATGATGGGCTTAAAGGAAGTAAAAAGGCGATTTGAATAGCAAGCACTTAAAAAGACTCCCTTGTTCTCCACCTTCAGGTCTAATAGCTCTCCCCAGAGCAGACACAGAGTGTTCTAAGAGAAATGAAAAAATCCCTCCTAAACACACACAAGCACATAACAAAAGCCAAGTTAAGAAGGTTAGCGACTTAGTTGTCTCAGCAACATGTCATCAAGTTGAGATGAGCAGGAAACGCAGATAACACGAGGAAGAGGGAAAACATCATAAGCCCACAAAGAGGGGAAAGCCAGGATGCTGAGAGAAAAAAAGCAAAGCCCTTTTTCTTGCTGTTTCATTAAGGGGAACTTAACTTTTAAACAGCCTCTCAAAAAAGCTAAAATAGAATCTGCTTTTGTATAACCTGTGTACTTGGTGTGTGTTAAGAAATTGTGTTATCAGCATTTCCTGTGTGGCACCACGTTCAAAAGCAAAATTGTTACGGATGTTCGCATAATTCCACAGAGAAACAAAATGGTGTCATGTTAAGATGGGATTTGATTTTTTATTAGAAATTAGCGGTATGGGATAAACATACAGAAATGGCCAGATGTAGATTGCTTTGCTTACCTGGGCCAAAACTCATCATAATATTACAGCACTAAATGAGGCAAATGGACACTTTAGAGCCAGATTCTTTCTCTCCTCTCAGAAAATTGTATTGTATTCCTAAAATTGCTGACATTCGGTTCCTAGGAGAGGGGCATTTCTGATTGTAGAAATGCGAGATCTACACTCTCAGCCAGGGCTGTAAACTTGTTATTGGAACAGACGCGTGGGGTAGGAGTGAATGTATTTCAGTGTTGAGTCAAAAATCTGTCTCTAGGAATCTTTCCAAATACTGTACTCTGGAGACACAGAGAACAACTCAACTTTCTCTGGGCCACTGCAATTCTTTAGATATTTGAATGATAGCATGTCTTCCCTTGATTTTCTCTTATCTGGGACAGGGGTTCTTAGAGGGTGGTCCCCAGTCTGCAACACCAGCATCATCTGGGAACTTGTAAGAAATGCAAATTCTCAGCCACCCTACTTGCACCTAGGTGTGGGTCCCACTAATCTGTGGTTCAACAAGTTCAGGTGATTATGATGAATGCTCAGATTTGGAAATTACTACTCCAGGCTAAGCATCCTTTGTTCATTCAACTCTCTTACCTCAATTCATTCATTAATTCATACATCTGTACATCAAATATTTGTAGGCCTGACCCAATGTATACTGGACCTAGAGATAAAGACATGAATGATATAGTTTTTTTTTTTTTTTTAGTGGGAAGAGTATTCATTTTAATTATGCTCCAAGGTGTTACAGAACTGTAAATTAACAAATTTTAGTCACTATAAAATAAATTTATCAATATTCAGTCATTAATACAACCCAGGTAAATGAAACATCACTCTATACAAGGCTCAGATAACTCTAAAATCTATCTTAACTTCACACATATACTATAAAAGGATAAATACTGAAAAATTGCAATGCTAGGGAAAATATTACAAAATATACAATTGTTATAGATCTTTGTATGAAAGTTCCTTATTTTTAAAGTTCTGCCTTAGGGAATAATACCATGCTACATATCAGAACCAAAAATAAACTATGTTCCTTGAGGTTTCAGTGTTCAACAATATACTGGATGTACCCTAAAATACCATGTCTGACAACAATCAAGAGAGAGACAAAGAAGGCCTTCAATGATGTTGAGAGAGAAAAAGAGAGGAGTAATCAATTTTTACATGCTGATTTTTGCTGGAATGCCCTCATTAAACAATTTATTGCACTGTAGCAGAAGGGAAAAAGAAGGGGACAAAGCTCACCTTTCTATAAAGGATTTCAAAATCAGCACAAACTCAGGCAATTCTAAAAGGCAATGTTCCCAATGCTTTCTATCCTTCAACTCTTTACCACGGACTCCTTGTCCTATGTTCATGGTCCCCGCCCCCTATTTTTTCCATAGGGTTTACCAAGCACACTTTCTGTTTTCTATCATCCAACATACAAATCAAAAGGCAGAACAAGAGAATGTACCAGTCAGGTCAGTTCTAAAGACACAAATTTTGGTTTAGATATTAATCATGAGATTTGGGCATATCCATCTTCCACACACACTCTCACTTCCCCTTACTTATTAACACCATCCTCAATTGTGAGGTAATATGAAGTTTGAAGGTTTATTTCCCTCTGAAAGGGGAAGTTTGTACTTTCAGACAAGAGATGGTTTTGAGATCCTTCCCGATCCTGACTGTCCTCTGGTTGACTAGTTGGTTAGAATTCTCAGATATGATCAATCAGTGGCATGTAGCACAGCAGAACTGCTTCCTCCCTAAATGTAACATTTATTCCACATGTTATCCACAAGGTGGTTATAAGAAAATTTTCCAATACCTCATTGAATCTGAGAGATCACTGAGCAAGGATTTGGGATAATGGAATAGGTATTTGGAAAGATAAATCTAGGAATAGTGATTAGGACTGAATTAGAGGGTGTGGTAGATTGTTTTTCCTAATTCATCCTCAGTGAATCACCCTCCCACTGCCCATGCTTTTGTGTACATTCCCTCCCACATTTATGCTGGGCTTAGTCATGTGACTTGCTTTGGCCATTGGTACATCAGGTTTCATCAGAGCAAGTGAGAGGAGACAAACTTAACAGGAAGCCAAAGTCTTTTTGTAACCTGATCCTGAAAGTGACATGCCATCACTTCTGTCATATATTATTCATAAGAGAGATGTTGTCTTCTATTCTGAATTATGGTGTAAGTAATACCTCTGATTGTACAACACACAGGTGGCCACACCTTGTTATCCTGGGCCAGAATTTCCATTTGCTTGGATGAAGAAGATTGACAACCACCCTAGAGCTACTTTCTAGGCTTTAGATTCTCTGAATTGGTCATAAAGAAGGATCTTCTGAAATAAGCTCATTCCCCTTTGCTGAGAGAAGATCTGGACCATTTGATGGGATGGTCCATTTCACCTCAGGACATCAAAGTCTTTATATACATCTGCTTGTCTTTTCCTCTTTTCAATCTCAAGTTCTCTCTCTTCAACAAATTTGCTACCTTAAGTCTTTACTTGATCCAACTGCTCTATATGATTCCTATCCTATTTCTTACCTTTTTTTTTTTATCACCCCCAAACTTTCTAAATAAGCGGTCTTATATTTACTTTCTTCCTATTACTCCATTTACAACTTTAACTATCTGTGTCCTCCTTGAGCTTTCTACTAAACTTGCACTCTTCAGAGTAATGAACAACTCCCTTCCTTCATTGTACCCACTGGCTCTTTGTCAGATCTCACTCTCTTTGACTTCTTCACAGCATTTGATAATCTTACCACCCTCTTTTTCTTGCAGTGCTTTCCTTTTGTTTCTGGTGTGTATATAGTATTCACACACATTGTAGATACTCAATAAATATTTGTGACTGAATGAAAACACTGCTAGTGTCTTCTGTTTTTATGACTATTCCTCATCTGTCTCCGTTCTTGGCTCCATTCCCTCTACTTACCCCTATAAATATGGATTTGCTATTTGGTTTTATGGGAAGTATTTATCTCACGTCTCAGGGTTCAGCTATTGCTTAGAAAAGGCTTTGGTGGAATATATATTTTCATGATATTGGTTGGTAGATGTGAGTGACCCTCATTTTTTTTTTTTTCTGGAAGACTTCTCATATTTTGGATACTTAGTATCTGCTAGACACTGTGCTCAGCAAAGGTGATCCCCTCCCAGACATGTGGGGGTAAATCATGATGTATGAACCAGTCACTGTGTTCTCATTCTCTTTGCCAGGGATTGGTTTAGACATGAGTCTCAGCCATTGGAATTTGTTGTTATGACTTTTTATATTTCTTTAATGCCAGTTCAATGGACTTGTGGAGGAAAGGTAGACAAATATATGTGCTCAGTCTTTCATTTAAATTGTCTGACTATGTTTTAATACACTAGGTCTATGTTAGTATATATCAGTTATATATCGCTATGTAAGAAACCACCCCCAAATTAGCAGCTTAAAACAATAACTATTTTATTTGTTCACAATTTGGTGGGTCAGCAATTTGAGTTGGGTTCAGCTGGGCAGCTTTTTTACTAGCCTCATCTTGGCTGTAGTCATCAGTGGCTGTAGTCATCTGGCTGCTTTATTGGGACTAGATGGTCTAAGAAGTCCCCATTCATGTATGTGGTGGTTGGTGCTGGCTGTCAGCTGGCTAGACTATGGGGTTTGACTACTCAGTTCTGCTCCATGTGGCCTCTCCTCCTTTAGTAATCAGGCAGTGCTTCATCACATGGCAGTTTCAGGGAAGTGTTCTAATAAGGTGAGAGAAGAAGCTGCAAGGCTTTCTAAAGCTTATGTTTAGAAGCCACTTGTTATTTCTGCTACATTCTATTGGATAGAAGTCAAGTCATAAGGCCAGTTCATATTCAAGGGGTGGGGATATGGATTCTACCCCTTGATGGTGGAGCTGCAAAGTTGTATTGCAAAGGGGCATGTGCACAGGAGGGGAGGACTTTGTGGCCAATTTTTGTACTCTGATATTTGAATACTTATGACTAAATGATTTTATTATTCTTATGTAAGTTATTTATATATATATCAAATATATTATATATATAAAGAGGAGAACAAAATATTGTCTCAAATTCTGTCAAGAAGTAGTAACCTAATAATCTCAGGTGAACACCATACCAGGTTGGTCTTTAAGTGTGTAAATGGAATGAAAAATGAAGAATAATTTTGTAAAAATTGGTCTTACTATACATTTTTAGAAAAATAAAAAAGCATTAAATTGATTTTTAAAAAATTTAACAGAAGAAAAAGAAATGAAAGAGAAACCAAAGGAATTATAGAATTTCACATAATGTTTTTTCATCACAGAGATATTAGATCCTAAAAGTTCTCCCTAGGGTTACAGAGAGATTATTTTTAAAAATTAAGAAAGGTAGAGTTATTTTTAAAGATCCATGTTTAATTTTACACATATTGATTGACTCTCTGCTATGAAAGATAAGGAAATTAAAACTTTTAATTTTCCTCTCACCTCATTTCCCACTCTCCTCATCTTATGAGCTTTTAGTAACACTGTTTTTAAAAAAATCAGAGTATAGCCTGGCCGATGTGGCTCAGTGGATTGAGCATGGCCCCATGGACTGAGAGATCCCAGATTAATTTCTGGTCAGGGCACATGCCCAGGTTGTAGGCTCGATCCCAGTAGGAGGCAAGCAGGAGGCAGCCAATCGATGTTTCTCTCTCACATTGATGTTTCTATATCTCTCTCCCTTCCTCTCTCTCTAAAAAAATCAATAAAAACATATTTAAAAAAATAAAAAATCAGAGTATAAAGTATTTATATTCTATATTTATAATTCTATAATTCTCTATTATAGTTTAGTCTTACATATATAATTGAATTTGTTGATACCCACCTGTCCTTATACCACTTTCTGTTTTCCTGAACTATTTACTTATTTATTTGTTTTTAATTCTCACCCAAGGATATTTTTCTGCTTATCATCAGATAGAATGGGATGGAGGGAGAGAGAGGGAGAGAGAAAAACATCGATGTGAGAGAGATACATCAACTGGTTGCCTTCTGCACAACCCAACCAGGGCCTGGGATGAACCATAACTGAGGTATGTGCCCTTGACTGGAATTGAATCCAAGACTCATTGGTCCATGGACCGATGCTCCAACCGCTGAGCCATACCAGCCAGGGCTTGAACTATTTATTTTTAAAAATTATGATTCATGCCCTGGCCAGTTTGGCTCAGTGGTTAGAGCGTTGGCCCACATACCAGAGAGTCCCAGGTTTGGTTCCCACTGAGGGCACGTACCTCGGTTGCAGTTTGTCCCCAGCTCAGGTTGGGGTCATGTGGGTGGCAACTACTCGATGTGTCTCTCTCACATGGATGTTTCTCTCTCTCTCTTCCTTCCTCTCTCCCTCCTGCTCTATCTGAAGATAAATGCAAAAACGTCCTCAGGTGAGGATAAAAAAAATTATGATTCATTTTTGGTTTGCTGGATTTCCTTAAGTTTTTTTCTGGATGAACTCAGTACTTGCCTTCTGAGTTCTTGCATACTTGAAAATTTCTGTTGGTAGCCCTCATTGACCTGGCTGGGTATAAAAGTTTGAGGTCCCACCCAGGCCTGTTTGGCTTAGTGGTTAGAGTGTCGGCCTGTGGACCAAAGAGTGGCGGGTTCAATTCTGGTCAAGGGCGTGTACCTCAGTTGTGGTTTGGTCTGGCCCTGGTCGGGGTCATACTGGAGGCAAGCAGTGATGAGTTGAGTCTCTCACATTGATGTCTCTCTCTCTCTCTCTCTCTCTCTCTCCCCCCCTCCCACTCTATCTGGTTTCAAAAAAAAAAAATTTGAGGTCCCAATTTCTTCACCACAAGACTGTGGGCATTGTTCACTGTCTTTGGTTACTGGATTTTTCACTGTTCCCTTTATTGCTGTGCCTCCAATTTATTCTTTTTTTTTTACTCTTTTTTTTTTATTAATTTATTTTTGTTACAGATGTTTCTCCTTTTTTCCCCATTGACACCCACCTCCCCATACCCCCACCCTGTCCCCTGCTTTGTTGTCCATGTCCATCACTTATGCATACATGCGCATAAGTTCTGTGGTTTATCTCTTCCCTCCCCCCCCACCCCCTCTTCTGAGTTTATACCCTACTTCCACATCTCTGGGTCTACCCTGTTCCTCAGACTGTTATGTTCATTATATTCCACAAATAAGTGAGATCATGTGATATTTGTCTTTCTCTGCTTGGCTTGTTTCGCTTAGGATAATACTCTCGAGGTCCCTCCACGTCGTCTCAAAGGATAAGAGATCTTTCTTTCTTACAGCTGCATAGTACTCCATTGTGTATATGTACCACAGCTTTTTTATCCATTCATCCACTGATGGACACTTGGGCTGTTTCCAGATCTTAGCTATTGTAAATAGTGCTGCTATGAACATGGGGGTACATGTATTTTTTCTGATTGGTGTTTCAGGCTTCTTAGGATATATTCCTAGAAGTGGGATCACTGGGTCAAATGGCAATTCAATTTTTAATTTTTTGAGGTAACACCATAGTGTTTTCCACAGTGGCTGCACCAGTCTGCATTCCCACCAGCAGTGTACTAGAGTCCCCTTTTCTCCACACCCTCGCCAACACTTGTTGTTTGATGATTTGTTGATGGCGGCCATTCTGACAGGTGTGAGGTGATACCTCATTGTTGTTTTAATTTGCATCTCTCTGATGATTAATGATGTTGAGCATTTCTTCATATGTCTCTTAGCCATTTGTATGTCCTTTTTGGAGAGGTGTCTATTTAGTTCCTCTGCCCATTTTTTAATTGGGTTCTTTGTCTTCCTTTTGTTGAGTTGTATGAGCACTCTGTATATTTTGGAAATTAACCCCTTATCTGATGTATCATTGGCAATTATGCTCTCCCATAGAGTGGGTTCCCTATCTGTTTTGATGGTTGTTTCTTTTGCTGTGCAGAAGCTTTTGAGTTTGATGTAGTCCCATGTGTTCATTTTTCCCTTTGTTTCTGTTGCCTTAGGTGATGTATCAGTGAAGATTCTACTGCGTATGATGTCCGAAATTTTGTTGCCTACATTTTCTTCTAGGATTTTTATGGATTCACGAGTCACATTTAAGTCTTTTATCCATTTTGAGTTTATTCTTGTGTGTGGTGTAAGTTGATGGTCTAGTTTCATTTTTTTGCATGTAGCTGTCCCATTTTCCCAACACCATTTATTAAAGAGGCTGTCTTAACTCCATTGTATGCTCTTGCCACCTTTGTCAAATATTAATTGAGCATAATGTCTTGGGTCAATTTCCGGATTCTCTGTTCTGTTCCACTGGTCTATATGCCTGTTCTTGTGCCAGTACCAGGCTGTTTTGATTACAGTAGCTTTGTAGTATAAGCTGATATCCGGTATTGTGATCCCACCTACTTTGTCCTTCTTTTTCAAGATTGCTGTGGCTATTCGGGGTCTTTTTTGGTTCCATATGAACTTTTGAAATATTTGTTCTAGTTCTGTGAAATATGTCACTGGTATTTTGATGGGGATTGCATTGAATCTATAGATTGCTTTGGGTAATATGGACATTTTAATGATGTTAATTCTTCCAATCCATGAACAAGGTATGTGCTTCCACTTTTTTATATCTTCCTCTATTTCTTTTTCAAATGTCCTGTAGTTTTCTGCAAATAGGTCCTTTACTTCTTTGGTTAAGTTTATTCCTAGGTATCTTAATTTTTTTGCCACGATGGTAAATGGAATTGTTTTTTTAGTTTCTCTTTCCGTGAGTTCATCATTGGTGTATAAGAATGCCATTGATTTCTTGACGTTAATTTTGTATCCTGCTACTTTGCCAAATTTATTTATTAAGTCTAGTAGATTTTTGATGGAGTCTTTAGGGTTTTCTATATATATAATATCATATCGTCTGCAAATAATGACAGTTTCACTTCCTCCTTTCCAATTTGGATTCCTTTTATTTTTTCTTCACGTCTGATTGCTGTGGCTAAGACTTCCAGTACTATGTTAAATAAGAGTGGCGAAAGTGGGCATCCCTGTCTTGTCCTTGTTCTTAAGGGAAATGTTTTTAGTTTTTGCCCATTGATTATGATGTTGGCTGTAGGTCTTTCATATATGGCCTTTATTATATCAAGATATGATCCCTCTACTCCCAAATTGCTGAGCGTTTTTATCAGAAATGGGTGCTGGATTTTGTCAAATGCTTTTCCAGCGTCTATTGATATGATCATGTGGTTTTTATCTTTCATTTTGTTTATGTGGTGTATCACATTTATTGATTTGCGAATGTTGAACCAGCCTTGCATCCCTGGGATGAATCCCACTTGGTCATGGTGAATAATTTTTTTGATGTATGGCTGGATCCGATTTGCTAGTATTTTGTTTAGGATTTTGGCATCTATGTTCATCAGGGATATTGGCCTGTTGTTTTCTTTCATTGTAGTGTCTTTTTCTGGTTTTGGAATTAGGATTATGCTGGCCTCATAAAACCAGTTTGGAAGTCTTCCTTCTTCTTGAATTTTTTGAAATAGTTTGAGGAGAATGGGTGTTAGTTCTTCTTTGAATGTTTGGTAAAACTCCCCCGTGAAGCCATCCGGGCCTGGGCTTTTGTTTGCTGGGAGAGTCTTGATTACATCTTCAATTTCCTTAGTTGTTATTGGTCTGTTCAAGTTTTCTATCTCTTCCCGGTCCAGTTTTGGGAGACTATGTGTTTCTAGAAATTTGTCCATTTCACTTAGATTGTTGAATTTGTTGCCATATAAATGTTCATAGTATTTGCTAATGATCCTTTGTATTTCTGTTTTGTCAGTTGTTACTTCTCCTCTTTCATTTCTGATTTTGTGTATTTGGGTTCTCTCTCTTTGTTTCTTGGTGAGTCTAGCTAAGGGTCCATCAATCTTGTTTATCTTTTCAAAAAACCAGCTCTTTGTTTCATTGATCCTTTGAATTGTTTCTCTGGTCTCTATGTCGTTTATTTCTGCTCTGATCTTTACTATTTCCTTCCTTCTACTTGCTCTGGGTTTTTCTTTTGTTTGCTTTCTTGTTCTTTAAGTTGTGAGGTTAGAAAGTCTATTCGAAATTTTTCTTGTTTCTTGAAGTAGGCCTGTAGTGCTATGAACTTCCCTCTCAGAACTGCTTTCGCTGCATCCCATAGATTTTGTGTTGTTGTATGTTCACTTTCATTGGTTTCCAGGAAGTTTTTACTTTCGTCCTTGATCTCCTCGGTAACCCATTCATTGTTTAATAACATGCTATTTAGCCTCCATGTGTTCATATATCTTTGCATGTTCTTGTTGCAATTGATTTCTAGTTTCATGCCATTGTGATCTGAGAAGATCCTTGATATGATTTCAATCTTCTTGAACTTGTAGAGACTTCGTTTGTGTCCTAACATGTGGTCTATCTTTGAGAATGTCCCATGTGCACTTGAGAAGAATGTGAATTCTGTAGTTTTGGGGTGTAATTCTCTGTAAATATCTATTAAATCCATTTGGTCTAGTGCTTCGTTTAGAGTCTCTGTTTTCTTGTTAATTTTTTGTCTATAGGATCTATCCAGTGATGTCAGCAGGGTGTTGAAGTCCCCTGCTATGATTGTATTGCTGTCGATTTCTCCTTTGAAGTCCTCCAGAAGATTTTTAATATATTTTGGTGCTCCTATATTGGGTGCATATATGTTTACCAAGGTTATATCCTCCTGTTGGATAGATCCTTTCAATATTATGTATTGACCTTCTTTGTCTCTAGTTATGGCTTTCATTTTGAAATCTATTTTATCAGTTATGAGTATTGCTACCCCAGCTTTTTTTTCCTTTCCATTTGCTTGGAAGATTTTTTCCCATCCCTTCACTTTCAGCCTATATGAGTCTTTTGTTGTGAGGTGGGTCTCTTGTAAACAACATATATATGGGTCATGCTTTTTTATCCAATCCGCTACTCTGTGTCTTTTGATCAGAGCATTTAATCCATTTACATTTAAGGTGATTATTGATATGTACTTATTTATTGCCATTTTTTTTTAGTGTGGTTCTACTTTCCTTCCTATTTCTTCTACTAATTACAGCAGTCCTTTCAACATTTCTTGCAGTGCTGGTTTGGTGCTAATGTATTCCCTTAGCCTTTTTTTTGTCTGAGAAGCTCTTTATTTGACCTTCTATTTTGAATGACAGCCTTGCTGGGTAGAGTAGTCTTGGATTCAGATCCTTGTTTTTCATGACCTTGATTACTTCATGCCATTCCCTTCTGGCCTGTAGTGTTTCTGTTGAGAAGTCAGCTGATAGCTTGATGGGGGTTCCTTTGTAGGTAACCTGTTGCTTATCTCTTGCTGCCTTTAGGATTCTCTCTTTGTCTTTAATTTTTGGCATTTTAATTACTATGTGTCTTGTTGTGGGCCTGTTTGGGTTCTTCTTACTTGGGACTGTCTGTGCTTCTTGAACTTGAATACCTTCTTTCTTCACCAAATTAGGGAAGTTCTCTGTCACTATTTCTTCAAATACATTCTCTATCCCTTGCTCATTTTCTTCTTCTTCAGGGACTCCAACGATGCGAATATTATTACGTTTCCAGTTGTCCCACAGTTCTCTTAAGCTGTCTTCCTGTTTTTTCATTGTTTTTTCCTTTTGGTTTTCTAATTGGTTGATTTTTTCTACCCTGTCTTCTAATTCACTGATCTGGTCCTCAGCTTCCTCTACTCTGCTGTTTAGTCCTTCCAATGTGTTCTTCATTTCTGCTATGTCATTCTTCATTTCTTCTTGCTGCTTCTTCATTTCCAAATGGTTGATTTTCAATGTTTCTATGTGTTTGCTTATGGTGTTGATGTCCTTGCTCGTGCTGTTGAGCTTCCTCAAGATCATGGCTCTGAATTCTAGCTCTGTTAACTTGCTTAACTCCATTTCATTTATCTCATCTTCGGTAGAGGTCTCTTGTTCTTTCATTTGGGCTCTGTTTCTTTGTTTCCCCATTTTGGCTATCTCAGTGGTTTTTGGAGCCTGCCAAATTTTCCTGTGGATGTTGGTGTTCTGTTGTTTGTGGCTCCCTCTACTGGGTTTGGATGAGCATGGGAGGACCCAGGTTAAACAGCACCCTGGAGTCTTACTTTCCAGGGTATATTTGCAAGCCCAGCAAAGGTTAAGTTATCCTCTAGCTTTTTGCCTAGAGACTATTAGTTGTGGTTGCTTGAAGAGCTTTGGGTTTTCAGTTGAATGAAAACCTCCCTCAGGTGTTCAGCATTTCCAGGGGGTAGGGCAGATGCTAGTAGTTAATGAGCCTCAGTTTGCATTTCAATGGCCCACTAGGGTGAGGCTGGATCTCCGAGGGAGGGGCTGCCGCCTCTCCCCAGAGCCCTGGGATGGAGTAAGATGACCAGGCCACAGTCCTGCGTGGCCGCAACTCAGCAAAAGCTCTGAGCGCTCTCCATATCCCGGGTGTCCCCACACAGTTCTAGTCCAGTCCGCTCTCCCTCCGCCGGAGCCCAGGTGAGTGGCTGCGACTATTTTTGCGCTCTGCTCCGGCTCTGCGCTGTGGAGCCGGCTCGGGCTTTAACCCTGAGGGCAGGTGCTGCTCACGGCTAAGGCCGCTGCTGTCCTTGGGCTCCCAGTCCCCCTTCTCCTGCTTCCGCAATCCTACCAGGATTGATTTAGTGTCCCTGGTTGTATGGTCCTCGCGAGCTGCTTTTCTGTTGCTTTTTCCCGACAATTTTCTTTCTTTTAGTTGTAATTCCAGTTTGGTCCTGGGAGATGGTCTGTGTAGCTTCCATTCACTCCGCCGCCATTTTGGAATCTCCCTCTGTTCATAGTATTTGTTAACGATCCTTTTTATTTTTGTAATGTCAGTTGTTACTTCTCTTTCATTTCTGATTTTGTGTATTTGGATTCTCTCTCTTTGTTTCTTGGTGAGTCTAGCTAAGGGTCCATCAATCTTGTATATCTTTTCAAAAAGATATCTTTGTTTCTTTGATCCTTTGAATTTTTTTGGTCTCCATGTCACTTATTTCTGCTCTGATCTTTACTATTTCCTTCCTTCTACTTGCTCTGTGGTTTTCTTTTTGTTTGCTGTCTAGTTCTTTAAGTTGTGAGGTTAGATGGTCAGTTAGGAATTTTTCTTGTTTCTTGAGGTAGGTCTGTAGTGCTATGAACTTCCCTCTCAGAACTGCTTTCACTGCATCCCATAGATTTTGTGTTGTTGTGTGTTCATTTTCATTAGTTTCCAGGAAGTTTTTAACTTCTGCCTTGATCTCGTTCGTAACCCATTCATTGTTTAATAACATGCTACTTAGACTGCACGTGTTCAAATGTCTTTTTTTTTTTTTAATCCTCACCTGAGGACATTTTTTCATTTTTTGTTCAGATAGAGTGGGAGGGGGAGAGAGGAAGAGAGAGAGAGAGAGAGAAACATCGACGTGAAAGGGACACATCGAGTGGCTGCCACCCGCACGACCAACCAGGGCCGGGGACAAACTCCAACCGAGGTACATGCCCTTAGCGGGAACTGAACCCAGGTCTCTCTGTACCTCAGGCCGAAACTCTAAGCGCTGAGCCAAACCGGCCAGGGCTCAAATGTCTTTGCATGTTCTTGTTGCAATTAATTTCTAGTTTCATGCCATTGTGATCTGAGAAGATGCTTGATATGATTTCAATCTTCTTGAACTTGTAGAGACTCAGTTTGTGCCCTAACATGTGGTCTATCTTTGAGAATGTCCCATGTGCACTTGAGAAGAATGTGAATTCTGCAGTTTTGGGGTGTAATTCTCTGTAGATATCTATTAAATTCATATGATCTAGTGCTTCTTTTAGAGTCTCTGTTTTCTTGTTAATTTTTTGTCTAGAGGATATCCAGTGATGTCAGCAGGGTGTTAAAGTCCCCTGCTATGATTGTATTGCTGTTGATTTCTCCTTTGAAGTCCTCCAGAAGATCTTTAATATATTTTGGTGCTCCTATATTGGGTACATATAAGTTTACCAAGGTTATATCTTCCTGTTGGATAGATCCTTTCAATATTATGTAGTGGCCTTCTTTGTCTCTAGTTATGGCTTTCATTTTGAAATCTATTTTATCAGATATGAGTATTGCTACCCCAGCTTTTTTTCCCTCTCCGTTTGCTTGGAAGATTTTTTTCCATCCCTTCACTTTCAACCTATGTGAGTCTTTTGTTGTGAGGTGGGTCTCTTGTAAACAACATATATATGGGTCATGCTTTCTTATCCAATCAGCTACTCTGTGCCTTTTTATCAGAGCATTCAAACCATTTATATTTAAGGTGATTATTGATATGTACTTGTTTATTGCCATTTTTGTTTAGTGTGGTTATATTTCCCTTCCTATTTCTTCTACTAACTACAGCAGTCCTTTTTAACATTTCTTGCAGTGTTGGTTTGGTGCTAATGTATTCCCTTAGTTTTTTTTTTTTTTTTTCGTCTCGGAAGCTCTTTATTTGACCTTCTATTTTGAATGATAGCCTTGCTGGATAGAATAGTATTGGATTCAGATCCTTGTTTTTCATGACCTTGATTACTTCATGCCATTCCCTTTGGGCCCGAAGTGTTTCTGTTGAGAAGTCAGATGATAGCCTTATGGGGGTTTCTTTGTAGGTAACCTGTTGCTTATCTCTTGCTGCCTTAGAATTCTCTCTTTGTCTTTCAGTTTTGGCATTTTAATTATTATGTGTCTTGGTGGGTGCCTGTTTGGGTTCTTCTTACTTGGGGCTCTCTGTGCTTCTTGAACTTGAATACCTTCTTCCTTCACCAAATTAGGGAAGTTTTCTGTCACTATTTCTTAAAATATATTCTCTAACCCTTGCTCATTTTCTTCTTCTTCGAGGACTCCTATGATGCACATGATTTTACATTTCCAGTTATCCCACAGTTCTCTTAAGCTGTCTTTCTGTTTTTTAATTGTTTTTTTTCCTTTTGGTTTTCTGATTGGTTGATTTTTTTCTACCCTGTCTTCTAATTCACTGATCTGGTTCTCAGCTTCCTCTACACTGCTGTTTAGTCCTTCCAGTGTGTTCTTTATTTTTGCTATGTCATTCTTCATTTCCCCTTGCTTGGTTTTCAATGTTTCTATATCTTTACTCATGGTGTTAAGGTCCTTACTCATGCTGTTGAGCTTCCTCAAGATCACGGCTCTGAACTCTACCTCTGATAGCTTGCTTAACTGCATTTTATTTCTCTCATCTTCAGTAGAGTTCTCTTGTTCTTTCATTTGGGATTTGTTTCTTTGTTTCACCATGTTGGCTATCTCAGTGTGTTTTGGAGCCCACCATATTTTCTCTGTGGGTGTTGGTGTTCTGCTGTTTGTGGCTCCATCTACTGGATTTGGATGAGTGTTGGAGGACCCACGTTAAACACCACAGTCAAGTCTTACTTTCCTGGGTAGATTTGCAAGCCCAGGAAAGGTTCAGTTATCCTGTAGCTTTTTGCCTGGAGGCTATTAGTCTCAGTTACTTGATGAGCCTTGGGTTGTAGCCCTCATCTGAATAAAAAACTCCCTCAGGTGTTTCGCGTAGAGGATTTCCAGAGGGTGGGGAAGATGCTGGTTGTTAATGAGCGTCAATTTGGATTTTTTTGGCCCAGCTGGGTGGGGTTAAATCTCCAAGGGAGAGGCTGCTGCTTCTCCCCAGAGCTCCAGGAAGGAGCAAGATAGTCACCATCCTGTGTGGCCACAACTCAGCAAAAATTCTGAGCAATACTCATATCTGATAAAATAGATTTCAAAATGAAAGCCATAACTAGAGACAAAGAAGGTCACTACATAATATTGAAAGGATCTATCCAACAGGAGGATATAACCTTGGTAAACATAAATTAATAAAAAAAAAGAATGGTGAGAAGTTAAGAATTAAAAACAAAAAACACAAATTAACAATAGCAATATTAAGCAGAGCAAACAAGCAAACAAACAAACAAACAAAACCCCCAAAAAACCACCCTACAACTTTTATTGAATCCCACAGTTGAACACAAGTCAAGATTTTCATGGATGATATTATTTAGTTTGAGATGAGTAATAGTCTCATTTTTCAGTTGAATAAAATGAGATTCAGAGACTTTAAGTCACCTTAAAGCTCAAGGTCACACAGCTAATAAACATGAGTTTCAGGCTTTAAATGCAGGCCTGTGTTGTTCTAAACCCAAAGTTTTCTTCCAGTACGTATTCACAAAGGAGTCTAGAAGAATCCTGTGCTGTTTGGTTAGAGGGCGAGTGGAAAGGAGCTGAGATAATGGCTTCACCAGACGAAGAGGACAGAGGAACAGCTCTGGTTGTTAGTAAACCTATCATTCGTGATAGTTTCTCAAGGCACAGATTCCCCTAAAAAATGTAAAGGATGGTCATTTTTTAGTTTGAGTTTCCAGAACGAGGCTTACAAGAGTTATAGTGGGGAGGGACTTAGGGACATTACCATTAGTTGTAAGAGACGGTATCAATCACTTATTGCTGTGTAACCACCACAAATTCAGTGCTTCAAAAACCAACCATGTATTCTCACTCATGCACCTGTGAGTAAGTAGGTTGGAGGTGGGCTAATCTAGGTTAAGCTCTCCTGGGCATGACTCCAAGTAACAGGCTGGGTCCAGGTTTCCTGCAGGTGTCTTTGACCTTTCTAGTATCATTGGACTTATGGAATATGTTGTTACCAAAGTAATGATAGAAGTGCAAGAGAGTATGCCCATGCAAGCAAGCAAATTATGTTTTTGCTTTTTCATGTTTGCTAACACCCATTGGCCAAAGCAAATTATATGGCTGAGTCCAAGGTCAAGGTCTTCCAGTGGGAAGAACCACAAAGTCACTTGGCAAATGGGATAAATAAAGGAAGAATGAAGAACAGGGGTCAATAATTTAATCTACCACAGAGACTAAGAAGATTCCTTTTTAAAAGCTGATAAGGAAAACAGCCTAAAATCCCTGAAAATAAAAGGCATTATGGAGAAGATTTCATCTTGTTTAGGGAGGTTATCTCTGGGAAATCATAGTACATGCTCTGAGGGTAACTCAGGAATTCTTCTAGGGAGACCTGAAGTCAAATGATGAGAACAGAAATGTGGCCTTGAATAAAAATCAGAAATGACCCATCGTCTTGGGGCTGGCCCTATCCTCAGGTGATCACGGTTTTCCTGTCCTTTTGTTTGCACTTTACTCAGTGTTTGGCACATGACAGTTGTCCCATAGTTCTTTATTGAATGAATGAAGGAAATATGGGAGCTAAATTTGGGGGAAATTTTAAGGTATTGTTTTTTTCTGTGGCTTGCATAAAAATATGAATAATTGGGCAGTAGCAGGTTAGGGCTGAACCGGATTTCATTATAAACATGGGTTCAAAATGTGACTCCACTCTTGGATTAGAGACCCCACAATTAGCTGAGCATTAATCAAGAATTAACCCTGGAGAAAATGTGAGGGGAAGGTGTAGCCTCAAGTTGATTCAGAGAACAGTTAAAAAGAGGAAATGGACAGCAAACACTTTTCCAGATTGAAGAAAGAACCATCCAGGGACTTCCCTTCACAAACCAGATGGCAGCCTCCAGCTGGCTGCCCTACAGATACTGAAATTGGAAGTGCTCGGTAGCCAAACAGACCTGCCCTCTTTCAGGTCTGTAGGAGGCCAGGGATTCTATGGTTTGTAATTATCTCCCAACTGAGCTTTTGTGTGGTAACATAGCTGGCAGAGCTAAAGTTACCGCAGCATTTTCTGTATTAATTTGAAATTGCTTCCAGTCATATTATTTTACGGATATGAAGACATAATGCTGGTTAAATCTACATTTAGTCCCTGAGAGGTGTGTGTGTGTGTGTGTGTGTGTGTGTGTGTGTGTGTGTGTGTGTGATGGTGGTAGGGAAGAAGTGGGGGAATTAAAACAAAAACAAAAACAAAAACATTTTTTTCTCACTTTCACTTTCAAATGCTATTGGTAGTAATGTAACCTAGCTCATCTTTTAGACAGACTGACAATGATTATCACAATTTTAAGTGTGTACAATGTTTTGCTTTAGCAGAGGCCTCCTCATGAGGGCCTGGTGGGCCATGCTAAGACATCTTGTCCCTTTCTCAATAGCAAAATTAAGCTGTTAGAATGCCTTTAAAGTAAGAGGGACTTGGTGTTGGGGTTGATGATATGATCAGATTTTTTATTTGAAAAGGTGCCTACTGAGAGACAATTGCAAAAGTTCAGGTGAGAGAAGATGGTAGTTTGGACTCAAGTGGTGATGATGGAGAAAAGAGGAGGGGTGCATTTGAATGAATTTAAGAATCAAATTCACTGGAACTTGGTAAATGATTGGATTTGGGGAGATGTCAAAAGGGCAAGGTGTGTTAAGGAAGACAGTTTTACCTGGATGAATAGTGATTCTCTTCACTGAGGTAGGTGTGCTTTTGGACTGTGAACTATTATGCAGCCATTAATAAGGTTAAAGTAGACTAATTTTTCAAGTTTTCCAGACCTAGACAAATGTCCATAATATATTATTGAGTAAGAAAATTAGATTGTTAGTGGAAATATTATCTTATAATTTGTTAACTTTGATCTATCTATCATCTATCTATCTATCTATCTATCTATCTATCTATCTATCTATCTATCTATCTATCTACCTACCTACCTATATATCTACCTAGATATCAATTTATAGATGCTTTGAAGGGATTTGTGAATATAGGCACCAACCTAATAACAGTGGTCATCTCTAGGGTGCAGGTGGAATGACTGGGGACTTTCACTTTCTCCTTAATATACTTTTATGTCATTTGATGTTTCTGTAATAAACATGTTATATAATTTGATGACCAGCTGGGAAGTCAGAAAGGCTGGGGGCTGAGGATTAGTACTTTAAAAAATATATTTTTCTTATTGATTTTTAGAGAGAGAGGGGAGGGGGAGAGAGAGAAACAATGACATGAGAGCAAAACATCAATCAGCTGCCTCCTGCATGCCCCCTACTGGGCATGAGCTCAAAACCTGGGCATGTGCCCTGACCAGGAATCAAACTTGGCAACCTTTTGGTGCACAGGATGATGTCCAACCAACTAGCCACACTGGCCAGGGTGATGATCAGTACTTTTAGGGACCTAATGGATGGTCTACAGCCTGAGGGCAGAATGCACACCATCAGCCTCAGCTCAGAAGCCAGTGTATAGAGAAGAGCTAGTGAAAGGAAGAGCAGCTTTGGGAGAGATCTTCTATGCTTTTAGCTGCGACAACAAACCTGATGGTGTGAATGGCAGTGTCCCTAGACTGTGCAATGCAGTAAGAGCTGTGTAGTTGTATAGACGTCACACTGAAGCCAGTCTGCAGGGTGGCAGAGGAAGGAAGGGTGGCCATGTACCTCTGGTGCATGAAATTTTCAAAAAAGGGAATAAAATCTGAGCAGGCAGAAATAAAAACTTGAAAAGTTTCTGCAGTTTATTTTCTTATTCTATTTTTCTGAAGTTTTACCCATCTTTACATTGAACCACAAACCACAGAGTCATCCGTATCCATCAGTAGGACTGATGCTTGTCAAAGATGCCTGCAGTCAGCCCAAATGTGAGATGGTTTAATCCTCTAATTATAGATGACTCCAGTATCAACAGGCCCTCTGAGCCCCCAGCCAGGATCACAAGAGACACAATCCTGGCTCCTTCAGGTAAATCCTGTGATTACTTAGCATAGGAAAAAGGTGGGATCTGAAGGGTTCTTTATTGGAAGCCCACATGAGCACTGGCTTTCTGAAGCCTGGCTTCACAGGCCCCACACAGTGCCCATCAGCTCAGCCTTCTCTTCACCACACAACGCAGGCTATGCTCTTCAACCTACCAACCAACATGTGGTCTTAGCTGCAATTAATAATACCCTTAGTTCCAATCCTGAATATTTGATGCAGCATAGCATAGTGTGGCCTTTTGGGTTTGAATCCGGCTCCACCAGCTCCGTCCTGGAACTTACCAACTGGAGGGGTGGTGGGGGCACAGATGGGAAATAGGCAAGAGTAAGCAAACGAACATATATATTGTAATAAATTGTGTTAAGTGTTATAAAAAAAGAAAGAGCGTGCTGTTGGAAATGAGGTTGGCTGTATAGTATTCCATTGTCTGACTATACCGTACACTAGGTGATTATGAACAATGTTGCTATGAACAGTCTATGTGTGTTCTGGTGATAGAGTTTTTTTTTTTTTATCCTCACCCGAGGACATTTTTTCATTTTTTGTTCAGATAGAGTGGGAGGGAGAGAGAGGAAGAGAGAGAGAAAGAGAGAGAGAGAGAGAGAGAGAAACATCGACGTGAAAGGGACACATCGAGTGGCTGCCACCTGCACGACCAACCAGGGCCGGGGACAAACTGCAACCGAGGTACATGCCCTTAGCGGGAACCAAACCCTGGTCTCTCTGGACCGCAGGCCAATGCTCTAACCGCTGAGCCAAACCGGCCAGGGCGATAGAGTTTTATTTAGCTGTAATTTTCTCTAGGGATTTGTCCATTTAGTACCAAGGTCAGGGTGGTGGGAACAGTGCATCCTAGGTGTATGCAATAGGGAGAGCCTTGCCTATAGAGAACTTAAAAACAAAAACAAAAAACAAATCAATAAAAATGTCAGAAATTCCAAACCACTCCCAATCTATTGTTGGTTGTTATAAATAAAATGGTTGATATTTCTGTTGCATTTTTATAATATATATGTCAGATTCAAACTGGCACTTACATGCTTATTCTGTATAAAGCTCTGTATTCTATGTACGAGTTAATTTGCAGAATCCTCAATTATAAGTTGGCTCTTGACGCACTTGGACTCAGAGGCACACCTTTGTTTTGAGAGTGAATTTGTAACAGTTCATAATTATTTGAGTTTGCCTGATTTGAGTGCAGGTTATGTCTCCAATCCCTGTGGTTCCTGGGTTTAAATAGGTTAGAAATGAACAATGATAGCACAGTGATTGGAAAGACAAAGAAACAACTTGAGTTACATAAATTCTGTCATTCTATGCGACCACTTGGAGTTCACAAACATCTGTAGGGATGTCTGTAAGGAACTAGGATGGGTCCCCAAGAACAAAGGCATGGACAGTATTACAATTTCTGGAATTTATTATAAAGAAATATTTTTATGAGTTGTGGCCAAGCTTAAGATCATTTTTAAGACTTTTCCTAACTACTTGTATAACTGTCCCTTCATAGGAAAGATAGTTTTCAAATTTAAAATGAATAAAAAGTGTTTTTTTACTCAACTCTGAGTGAAGATAGGTTGACAAATCTGGCAAGACTGTCTAGGGCCATGCATATGTGAAGAAGATAAATTTTGATGAAGTCATTGACAAATGTGCAGACGTTTAGGCTCAAAAACAGAAATTATAGTATTTGTATTCATTACTGTGAGAGACCACTATTTAAATATAACTATTTTTTCTTAAAATATATTAAAGCAATTTAAAATAGCTTTTTTTCTTAATTAACCTGTTTTTTATTTTTTTATTGTTGAAGTATTACAGATGTCCCCCTTTTTTCCTCATTGACACCCTCCTTCCCACTCCCACCCTACTCCTGCTTTTCCCAACCAAATGTCTGTGTCCATTGGTTGTGCATATATGCATATAAGTTCTTTGGTTTATTTCTTCACATCCCTCCAAACCTCCATACCTCTGAGGTTTGTTAGTCTGTTCCCTACTTCCATGACTTTGGATCTCTTTTGGTCGACAGCGTATTTTGTTCATGATGTTCCATAAATATGTGAGACTATGTGGTACTTGTATTTCTCTGACTGGCTTATTTTGCTTAGCATTATACTCTCCAGGTCCCTCCATGTCATCTCAAAGGATAAGAGATCTTTCTTGTAACTGCATAGTATTCCATTATGTAAAGGTACCACAGCTTTTTTATCCATTCACCTACTGATGGACACTTGGGCTGTTTCCAGATCTTAGCTATTGTAAATAGTGCTGCTATGAACATAGGGGTGCATATAGTCTTTCTGACTGGTGTTTCAGGCTTCTTAGGATATATTCCTAGAAGTGGGATCACTGGGTCAAATGGCAGTTCCATTTTTAATTTTTTGAGGAAATACCATATTATTTTCCATAGTGGCTGCACCAGTCTGCATTCCCACCAGCAGTGTACTAGAGTCCCCTTTTCTCCACATCCTCACCAGCACTTGCTTGAGGATTTGTTGATGGCAGGTGTGAGGTGATATCTCATAGTCATTTTAATTTGCATCTCTCTGTTGATTAGAGATGTTGAACATTTTTTCATAGATCTCCTGGTCATTTGTATGTCCTGTTTGGAGAAGTGTCTATTCAGGTTCTCTGCCCATTTTTTAATTGGATTGTTTGTCTTCCTTTCGTTGAGTTGTATGAGTGCTCTATGTATTTTGGATATTAACCCCTTATCTGATGTATCATTGGCAAATATATTCTCCCAGAGAGTGGGTTCCCTTTTCATTTGATGCTAGTTTCTTTTGCTGTGCAGAAGCTTTTTAGTTTGAGGTAGTCCCATGTATTATTATTTTTCTTTGTTTCTTTTGTCCTAGGCAATGTACCAGTGAAAATTCTGATATGTATGATGGCTGAGATTTTTCTGCCTACATTTTCTTCTAGGATTTTTATGATTTCATGGGTTACATTTAAGTCTGTTATCCATTTTGAGTTTATGTGTGGTGTAAGTTGGTGATTTAGTTTTATTTTTTAGCAAGTAGCTGTCCAATTTTCCCAACACCATTTATTGAAGAGACTGTCTTTACTCCATTGTATGCTCTTGCCTCCTTTGTCTAATATTAATTGTGCATATTGTTTTGGGTCGATATCTGGGTTCTCTATTCTGTTGTGTCCATTGATCTATATGCCTGTTTTTGTGCCATTACCAGGCTGTTTTGATTACAATGGCTTTGTAGTATAACTTGATATCTAGTATTGTGATCCCTCCCACTTTGTTCTTCTTTTTCAAGATTGCTGTGGCTATTAGGGGTCTTTTATGGTTCCATATAAAGTTTTGGAGTATTTGTTCTAGATCTGTGAAATATGCTGTTGGCACTTTAATAGAGATTGCACTGAATCTATAGGTTGCTTTGGGTAGTATGGACATTTTAATGATGTTGATTTTTCCAATCCATGAACATGGTATATGTTTCTACATTTTTATATCTTCCTCATTTCTTTTTTCAATGTCCTGTAGTTTTCTGAGAACAGGTCTTTTACCTCCTTGATTAAGTTTATTCCTAAGTATTTATTTATTTTTTGTTGCAATGGTAAATGGAATTTTTTAAAAGTTTCCCTTTATGAGTGTTCATTATTGGTGTATAAGAATGTCATAGATTTCTGGATGTTAATTTTGTATCCTGCTACTTTGCCAAATTCATTTATTAAATCTAGTAGACTTTTGATGGAGTCTTTAAGGTTTTCTATGTACATCATGTCATCTGTCAATAATGACAGTTTCACTTCCTCCTTTCCAATTTGGATCCCTTTTATTTTTTCTTCTTATCTAATTGCTATGGCTAAGACTTCCAGTACTATGTTAAATAAGAGTGGTGAAAGTGGGCATCCCTGTCTTGTTCCTGTTCTTAAGGGAAATGCTTTCAGTTTTTGCCCATTGAATATGATGTTGGCTGTCAGTTTTTCATATATGGCCTTTATTATGTTGAGATATGAACCCTCTATTCCCATTTTGCTGAGTGTTTTTATCAGAAATGGGTGCTGGATTTTGTCAAATGCTTTTTCTGTGTCTATTGATATGATCATATGGTTTTTATCTTTCATTTTGTTTATGTAGTGTATCACATTTATTAATTTGCAAATGTTGTACCAGCCTTGCATCCCTGGGATGAATCCCACTTGATCATGGTGAATAACTTTTTGGTAATATTTTGATCCAATTTGGTAATATTTTGTTTAGGATTTTTTCTTTTTTTATAATTTATTTTATTATTAATTTGTTTTTGTTACAGATGTTTTTCCTTTTTTTCCCCCATTGACACCCTCCTTCCCCTCCCCTTCTCCTCGTCCCCATCCCTGTTGTCCATGTCCATTGGTTATACACCCATGCACATAGGCTCTGTGATTTATCTCTTTCCCCCACCTCCCCCCCTCCTCTGAGGCCCGACATCCCGTACTCCACCTCCATGTCTCTGGGTCAATTTCGTTGTTCAGTTTGCTCAGTTCTCCTGTGTGTTGCCGGCTTCCTCCGTTGGTGTGGGGGTCGCTCAGCTCCCTCGCTCCGCCTGGGTTCCTCCGTGGTTGGGGGGTCACCCGGCTCCCTCGCTCCGCCTGGGTTCCTCTGTGGTGGGGGGGGGGGGGGGGTTGCTCAGCTTCCGCAGGCGCCCCTGGCTGCAGGATCTCGTTTCCTTTCAGGCGACAAGGAGGGTCCTGGAGGGCAGTATGCCATCTCCATTCTGCTGCTTCTTTAATTTCGTAGTTGCAGGGCTTCCATTCAGCTTGATTTCATGTGGTCTTTAAGTGATAGTTATTCTGTGATTTAGTTGTAACTTTGATGTGGTTGTGGGAGGACGCGATTCCGCGTCCACCTAGGCCGCCATCTTGACCGGAAGTCCCCTGTTTAGGATTTTGATATCCATGTTCATCATGGATATTGGCCTGTAGTATTCTTTCCTTGTAGTGTTTTTATCTGGTTTTGGAATTAGGATTATTCTGGCCTCATAAAAAGAGCTCGGAAGTCTTCTTCGGAAGTCTTCCTTCTTGATATTTTTGGAATAGTTTGAGGAGAATGGGTGTTAATTCTTCTTTGAATGTTCAGTAAAACTCTCCTATGAAGCCGTCTGGACCCAGGCTTTTGTTTGCTGGGAGTTTATTGATTACAGCTTCGATTTTCTTAGCTGTTACTGGTCTGTTCAAGTTTTCTGTCTCTTCCTGGTTCAGTTTTAGGAGATTGTGTGATTCTAGAAATGTGTCCATTTCACCTAGGTTGTCCAATTTGTTGGCGTATAATTGTTCATAGTATTTTTAAACAATCCTTTGTATATCTGTGTTGTCAGTTGTTACTTCTCCTCTATCATTTCTGATTTTGTTTATTTAGGTCCTCTCTTTTTGTTTTTTGGTGAGTCTGGCTAAAGGTTCATCAATCTTGTTTATCTCTTCAAAGAACCAGTGGTTTGTTTCATTGATCTTTTGAATTGTTTTTTTAGTCTCCATGTTATTTATTTCTGTTCTGACCTTTACTATTTCTTTCCTTCTACTTGCTGTGGGTTTTTGTTTTTATTTACTTTCTAGTTCTTTAAGTTGTAGAGTTAGATAGTCTATTACAATTTTTTCTTGTTTCTTGAGGTAGGCTTGTAGTTTTATGAACTTCCCTCTCAGGTGTGCTTTCACTGTGTCCCATAGATTTTGTGTTGTTGTGTGTTCATTTTCACTGATTTCCAAGAAGTTTTAAAATTTCTTCATTGATCTCCTTGGTAACCCATTTGTTGTTTAATAACATGCTATTTAGTCTCCATGTGTTGCAATGTTTTTGAGTGTTTTCATTGTAATTGATTTCTAGTCTCATGCTATTGTGATCTCAGAAGATACTTGATATGATTTCAATCTTCTTGAACTTGTAGAGACTTAGTTTGTGTCCTAACATGTGGTCTATCTTTAAGAATGTCCTGTGTGCACTTGAGAAGAATGTGAATTCTGCAGTTTTGGAGTGTAATTGTAGATATCTATTAAATTCATTTGATCTAATTCATCATTTAGAGTCTCTGTTTTTTATTTATTTATTTTTTTATTTTGTCTAGAGGATCTATCCAGTGATATCAGATGGGTGTTGAAATCCCCTGCTATGATTGTATTGCTGTCGATTTCTCCTTTGAAGACCTCCAGAAGTTTTAAAATATATTTTGGTGCTCCTGTTTTGGGTGCATATATGTTTACCAAGGTTATATCCTATTGGATAGGTCCTTTCAATATTATGTAGTGGCTTTCTTTGTCTCTAGTTATGGCCTTCATTTTTTTTTTTTTTTTTTTTTTTATCAGATATTGCTACCCTAGCTTTTTTTATTTCCGTTTGCTTGGAAAAATTTTTTCCATCCTTTCACTTTCAACCTGTGTGAATCTTTTGTTGTGAGGTGGTTTTCTTGTAAACAACATATATATGAGTCATGCTTTCTTCTTCCTTTTTTTAATTTTAATTTTTAATCCTCACCCGAGGACATTTTTCTATTTATCTTCAGATAAAGTAGGAGAGAGGGAGAGAGGGAGAGAGAGAGAGAAACATCAATGTGAGAGAGACACATCGACTGGCTGCCTCCTACACGACCCTGACCAGGCCTGGGGACGAACCACAACTGAGGTACGTGCCCTGGAGTGGAATCGAACCTGCGACTGCTGAGCCAAACCAGCCAGGGTGAGTCATGCTTTTTTATCCATTCAGCTGTTCTGTGTCTTTCAAAAATAATCTTCACCAGAGGATATGTTTCCATTTACTTTCAGACAGAATGGGAGGGAGAGAGAGAAACATCAATGGGAAAGAGGCACATCGACTGGTTGCCTCCTGCATGACCTTGACCACAGTCAGGAACCAAACTGCGATTGAGATTCGTGCCCTTGACCAGAATCAAACCCACGACTGTTTGGTCCATGGGCCGATGCTCTAACCACTGAGCCAAACTGGCCAGGGCTACTCTGTATCTTTTGATCCGAGCATTTAATCCATTTACATTTAAGGGTATTATTATTTTTATTTTTCCATTTATCTTTATTTTTTAAAATTAATTTGTTTTTGTTACAGATGTTTCTCCTTTCCCCCCCATTGACACCCTCCTCCCCATCCCCCCACCCCATCCCCAACTTTGTTGTCTATGTCCATTGGTCATGCATACATGCATATAAGTTCTGTGGTTTATCTCTTCCCCCCCAACCTCCCTCCTCTGAGGTTTGTCAGTCTGTAACCCACCTCTATGTCTCTGGGTCAATTTTGTTCATCAGTTTGTTTAGTTCATTATATTCCACAAATAAGTGAGATTATGTGATATTTGTCTTTCTCTGCTTGGCTTGTTTTGCTTAGCATAATACTCTCCAGGTCCTTCCATGCCATCTCAAAGGATACAGAGATCCTTCTTTTTTACAGCTGTATAGTATTCCACTGTGTGCATGTACCACATTTTTTTTAAAATTTATTTTTGTTACAGATGTTTCTCCTTTTTTCCCCATTGACACCCTCCTCCCCATCCCCCACCCTGTCCCCAGGTTTGTTGTCCATGTCCATCACTTATGCATACATGTGCATAAGTTCTGTGGTTTATCTCTTCCCTCCCCCCCCACCCCCTCTTCTGAGGGGTGTCAGTTTATACCCTACTTCCACATCTCTGGGTCTACTCTGTTCCTCAGACTGTTATGTTCATTATATTCCACAAATAAGTGAGATCATGTGATATTTTTCTTTCTCTGCTTGGCTTGTTTCGCTTAGGATAATACTCTCGAGGTCTCTCCACGTCGTCTCAAAGGATAGGAGATCTTTCTTTCTTACAGCTGCATAGTACTCCATTGTGTATATGTACCACAGCTTTTTTTATCCATTCATCCACTGATGGACACTTGGGCTGTTTCCAGATCTTAGCTATTGTAAATAGTGCTGCTATGAACATGGGGGTACATGTATTTTTTCTGATTGGTGTTTCAGGCTTCTTAGGGTATATTCCTAGAAGTGGGATCACTGGGTCAAATGGCAATTCAATTTTTAAATTTTTGAGGTAACACCATAGTGTTTTCCACAGTGGCTGCACCAGTCTGCATTCCCACCAGCAGTGTACTAGAGTCCCCTTTTCTCCACACCCTCGCCAACACTTGTTGTTTGATGATTTGTTGATGGCGGCCATTCTGACAGGTGTGAGGTGATACCTCATTGTTGTTTTAATTTGCATCTCTCTGATGATTAATGATGTTGAGCATTTCTTCATATGTCTCTTAGCCATTTGTATGTCCTTTTTGGAGAGGTGTCTATTTAGTTCCTCTGCCCATTTTTTAATTGGGTTCTTTGTCTTCCTTTTGTTGAGTTGTATGAGCACTCTGTATATTTTGGAAATTAACCCCTTATCTGATGTATCATTGGCAATTATGCTCTCCCATAGAGTGGGTTCCCTATCTGTTTTGATGGTTGTTTCTTTTGCTGTGCAGAAGCTTTTGAGTTTGATGTAGTCCCATGTGTTCATTTTTCCCTTTGTTTCTGTTGCCTTAGGTGATGTATCAGTGAAGATTCTACTGCGTATGATGTCCGAAATTTTGTTGCCTACATTTTCTTCTAGGATTTTTATGGATTCACGAGTCACATTTAAGTCTTTTATCCATTTTGAGTTTATTCTTGTGTGTGGTGTAAGTTGATGGTCTAGTTTCATTTTTTTGCATGTAGCTGTCCCATTTTCCCAACACCATTTATTAAATAGGCTATCTTTACTCCATTGTATGCTCTTGCCACCTTTGTCAAATATTAATTGAGCATAATGTCTTGGGTCAATTTCCGGATTCTCTGTTCTGTTCCACTGGTCTATATGCCTGTTCTTGTGCCTGTACCAGGCTGTTTTGATTACAGTAGCTTTGTAGTATAAGCTGATATCCGGTATTGTGATCCCACCTACTTTGTCCTTCTTTTTCAAGATTGTTGCGGCTATTCGGGGTCTTTTTTGGTTCCATATGAACTTTTGAAATATTTGTTCTAGTTCTGTGAAATATGTCACTGGTATTTTGATGGGGATTGCATTGAATCTATAGATTGCTTTGGGTAATATGGACATTTTAATGATGTTAATTCTTCCAATCCATGAACAAGGTATGTGCTTCCACTTTTTTATATCTTCCTCTATTTCTTTTTTCAATGTCCTGTAGTTTTCTGCAAATAGGTCCTTTACTTCTTTGGTTAAGTTTATTCCTAGGTATCTTAATTTTTTTGCCACGATGGTAAATGGAATTGTTTTTTTAGTTTCTCTTTCCATGAATTCATCATTGGTGTATAAGAATGCCGTTGATTTCTTGACGTTAATTTTGTATCCTGCTACTTTGCCAAATTCATTTATTAAGTCTAGTAGATTTTTGATGGAGTCTTTAGGGTTTTCTATATATAATATCATATCGTCTGCAAATAATGACAGTTTCACTTCCTCCTTCCCAATTTGGATTCCTTTTATTTTTTCTTCACGTCTGATTGCTGTGGCTAAGACTTCCAGTACTATGTTAAATAAGAGTGGCGAAAGTGGGCATCCCTGTCTTGTTCCTGTTCTTAAGGGAAATGTTTTTAGTTTTTGCCCATTGAGTATGATGTTGGCTGTAGGTCTTTCATATATGGCCTTTATTATATCAAGATATGATCCCTCTATTCCCAAATTGCTGAGCGTTTTAATCAGAAATGGGTGCTGGACTTTGTCGAATGCTTTTTCAGCATCTATTGATATGATCATGTGGCTTTTATCTTTCACTTTGTTTATGTGGTGTATCACATTTATTGATTTGCGAATATTGAACCAGCCTTGCATCCCTGGGATGAATCCCACTTGGTCATGGTGAATAATTTTTTTGATGTATTGCTGGATCCGATTTGCTAGTATTTTGTTTAGGATTTTGGCATCTATGTTCATCAGGGATATTGGCCTGTAGTTTTCTTTCTTTATAGTGTCTTTTTCTGGTTTTGGAATTAGGATTATGCTGGCCTCATAAAACGAATTTGGAAGTCTTCCTTCTTCTTGAATTTTTTGAAATAATTTGAGGAGAACGGGTGTTAGTTCTTTGAAAGTTTGGTAAAACTCCCCCGTGAAGCTGTCTGGGCCTGGGCTTTTGTTTGCTGGCAGAGTCTTGATTACATCTTCAATTTCCTTAGTTGTTATTGGTCTCTTCAAGTTTTCTATCTCTTCCTGGTCCAGTTTTGGGAGACTATGTGTTTCTTGAAATGTGTCCATTTCGCTTAGATTGTCGAATTTGTTGCCATATAAATGTTCATAGTATTCGTTAACGATCCTTTGTATTTCTGTGGTGTCAGTTGTTAATTCTCTTTCGTTTCTGATTTTGTGTATTTGGGTTCTCTCTCTTTGTTTCTTGGTGAGTCTAGCTAAGGGTCCATCAATCATGTTTCTCTTTTCAAAAAACCAGCTCTTTGTTTCATTGATCCTTTGAATTGTTTTTCTGGTCTTTATGTCATTTATTTCTGCTGTGATCTTTACTATTTCCTTCCTTCTACTTGCTCTGGGGTTTTCTTTTTGTTTGCTTTCTAGTTCTTTAAGTTGTGAGGTTAGAAAGTCTATTAGAAATTTTTCTTGTTTCTTGAAGTAAGCCTGTAGTGCTATGAACTTCCTTCTCAGAACTGCTTTTGCTGCATCCCATAGATTTTGTGTTGTTGTGTGTTCATTTTCATTGGTTTCCAGGATGTTTTTAATTTCTTCCTTGATCTCCTCGGTAACCCATTCATTGTTTAATAACATGCTATTTAGCCTCCATGTATTCAAATGTCTTTGCATGTTCTTGTTGCAATTGATTTCTAGTTTCATGCCAATGTGATCTGAGAAGATGCTTGATATGATTTCAATCATCTTGAACTTGTAGAGACTTAGTTTGTGCCCTAACGTGTGGTCTTTCTTTGGGAATGTCCCATGTGCACTTGAGAAGAATGTGAATTCTGTAGTTTTGGGGTGTAATTCTCTGTAAATATCTATTAAATCCATTTGGTCTAGTGCTTCATTTAGAGTCTCTGTTTCCTTGTTAATTTTTTGTCTGGAGGATCTATCCAGTGATGTCAGCGGGGTGTTGAAGTCCCCTGCTATGATTGTATTGCTGTCAATTTCTCCTTTGAAGTCCTCCAGAAGATTTTTAATGTATTTTGTTGCTCCTATATTGGGTGCATATTATTTTATCAAGGTTATAGCTTCCTGTTTTATGTAGTGGCCTTCTTTGTCTCTAGTTATGGCCTTCATTTTGAAATCTATTTTGTCAGATATGAATATTGCTACCCCAGCTTTTTTTTTTTCCTTTCTGTTTGCTTGGAAGATTTTTTTCCATCCCTTCACTTTTAGCCTATGTGAGTCTTTTGTTGTGAGGTGGGTCTCTTGTAAACAACATATATATGGGTCATGCTTTCTTATCCAATCCGCTACTCTGTTTCTTTCTATCGGAGCATTCAATCCATTTACATTTAAGGTGATTATCGATATGTACTTATTTATTGCCATTTTTGTTTAGTGTGGTTCTATTTTCCTTTCTATTTCTTCTACTAATTACAGCAGTCCTTTTAACATTTCTTGCAGTGTTGGTTTGGTGCTAATGTATTTCCTTAGCCTTTTTTTGTCTGGGAAGCTCTTTATTTGACCTTCTATTTTGAATGATAGCCTTGCTGGGTAGAGTAGTCTTGGGTTCAGATCCTTGTTTTTCATGACCTTGATTACTTCATGCCATTCCCTCTGGCCTGTAGTATTTCTATTGAGAAGTCAGATGATAGCCTTATGGGGGTTCCTTTGTAGGTAACCTGTTGCTTATCTCTTGCTGCCTTTAGGATTCTCTCTTTGTCTTTAATTTTTGACATTTTAATTACTATGTGTCTTGGTGTGGGCCTGTTTGGGTTCCTCTTTCTTGGGACTCTCTGTGCTTCTTGAACTTGAATGCCTTCTTCCTTCACCAAATTAGGGAAGTTTTCTGCCACTATTTCTTCAAATATATTCTCTAACCCTTGCTCATTTTCTTCTTTTTCGCGGACTCCTATGATGCGAATATTATTACGTTTCCAGTTGTCCCACAGTCCTCTTAAGCTGTCTTCCTGTTTTTTCATTGTTTTTTCCTTTTGGTTTTCTGATTGGTTGATTTTTTTCTACCCTATCTTCTAATTCACTGATCCAGTGCTCAGCTTCTTCTACTCTGCTGTTTAGTCCTTCCAATGTGTTCTTTATTTCTGCTATGTCATTCTTCATTTCCAGTTGGTTTATTTTCAATATTTCTATGTCTTTGCTCATGGTGTTGATGTTTTTACACATGCTGTTGAGCTTCCTCAAGATCATGGCTCTGAATTCTAGTTCTGTTAACTTTCTTAACTCCATTTCATTTATCCCATCTTCGGTGGAGGTCTCTTGTTCTTTCATTTGGCATCTGTTTATTTGTTTCACCATTTTGGCTATCTCAGTGGTTTTTGGAGCCTGCCATTTTTTCCCTGTGGATGTTGGTGTTCTGCTGTTTGTGGCTCCCTGTACTGGGTTTGGATGAGCGTGGGAGGACCCATGTTATACACCATTGTCGAGTCTTACTTTCTTGGATAGATTTGCAAGCCCAGAAAAGGTTCAGTTATCCTCTAGCTTTTTGCCTAGAGGCTATTATTCCCGGTTACTTGAAGAGCCTTGGGTTCTCAGTTGAATGAAAAAAACTTATCTTGTATTCTTAAATGCCTGGTAATTTGTGATTGCTTTCTGGTCATTGCTTTACAAACATAATTTGTTGGGGTTTTCCAATTACTGAATGAATGTGCTCTCTTCCAAAGAGACTTTGTGTTAGCTTCTTCCAGGGACCTAGGTCCCCTAGCCTTTGGGACCATCATAAAATAAATGCAAGGATTGAGGGGTTTATGGCTCCCCCAAAAATGGGCAGATGAAGTCCAAATGTACATGAAAATCTGTAGTTGAGACGGTGCCCTAGTTAAATTCCTTCCAATTCCTTTTACTGGTTCTGTGTGTTTATTGCCTAGAATTTTTATGCTTTGCTGTTAATAGCTGGAACCTGTAACATTTTTCAGAGTATTGCCCTTGGACTATGTGATCTACCTTGACCATTGAGATAGCTGGGATTTCTGGGGGTACATCACTCAGAACTATCTTTAATCAATGACTGATGGTACAGGAATCCTTGAGAGTTTTCATCTCCTCAAGAAAGCCTGGAGGTGCAGGAATACAAAAGCCCAAATCCCTTGCCTAGAGAAAGAAAACTCTGATGTGGATTTTCACTTTAAAACTCCCTATAGAATTAGGCTGAAGCTGGGACTCACCTGAGTTTTTTCTCTTGGTTGGCTTCTTCCTTTTTCCTATCCTGCTTCCCTTAGTCATCAGTTTTTCTTGACAGTACTTTCTTGACCCCTTCACTGACTCCTTGGTTCAGGGTCTACTTCTTGAAGAACTGGACTGCAGATAAGTCTTGTTTCCAGCTAAGACCTAACAGAGATAGCTTCTTTGATTTTTCCTCTTCTGATCTGCTTAGCAGTATAGCTTTTCACTCCATTCCCAACTGGCTTGTCTTACTATATATGATTTTCTTTCCCCAAGTGTATATCTTTCTGGGATCCCAAATTAATATGAAGAAAATCTCAAACAAGATTCTCTACCCTGAATGAATTCTTGACTTTGGCTTTTCTCTCTCTGTCTCTTTGGACAGGCCCAGACATTGACCCAGAGAACAAGTATTTCTGGTATCTGCAGTTGCCTCTTTGGTATTCTGGCATGTTGTTTACCTTGTTGGTTACAGCTAGAATACATTTTCTAGTGTTTCTTGAAGTTAAGTGGGACTTCTTACTGAGTCCTTACCAATATAATGTGAGTCAAAGTGATAGATGCCCCTTCCAAACCTGACCCCTGTAAAACCTTAATGTGATCCTCCATATATTTGCTTTTCTGGATACAGAGGATGTAATGGAGAACCCAGAGGCTCCAGGAGTATAGAGTAGATAGATAAAAGAAGCTTTATTCCCTGGATGATTATATGGAGCAGAGTTGTCTCTACCAATTGCCATCATCAGATTAAGATGAGAGTATGAAATAAATATTCATTGGTTAAATCACAAAAAATTTGGAATTTTTAAATAGCAGTTGAATCATGTGCTTGTTTTCTTTTTTCTTTTTTTTTTTTTAGTTGCTGGTAATTTTCTTTGTACCATCTTATTTTTATCTATCTCACAATAATCTGCTCAACTCCAGCCTCTTGGTTTATGAAATCATGTATTTATTTAACATATATTTATTGGACACTTGCCACTCTTCTCATGGAACTTCTATTCTCTCTGGCCATTTCTTTGGAATGGCAAAATCTTCCTTATTATTCTATGAACAGTGAATAGGCTTATCAGCCAATGAGATGAGATCTTCCTTTTCTTTCCCAATATGGTTATTTACTTCTTTCCAGTACCATTTTCTCTTTCAATTTTAGCTACCTTTAAATTATGCAGTAAGGCTGGTTTCAGAATAGTCAGACTCTTTCCTTCATTTTATTTCACTGAGGAGGAACCCATGTCAAATATACCTCCATTTCTTTCCTATCTCTCTAAATTTTACCCTTTTTAAATTTTCTTTCCCTTTCCTTTCCTTTTCATTTCTTTTTTTCTTTCTTTCCTTCTTTTTTTCCCTTGTCTTTATTGTGGTCTTAACATAATTCCATAGGCTTTGACATTAGAAGGTACAACCTGCCCTATGCAACTCATTTATATTATTTTTCCCTTTTAAATATACTTTATTTTTCACAGCAGTTTTAGGTTCACAGCAATACTGAGCAGAAAGTACAGAAAGTTCTCACATACCCCCTGTCCCACACATGCATAGTGACCTCCACCAATAGTTTATAACATCCTGAACCAGTGGTATATTTGTCACAATTGATGAACCTACATTGACACATCATTGTCACCCAAAGTCCATAGTTTATATTAAGGTACACTCTTGGTGTTATACATTCTATAGGTTTTAACCAATGTATAATGACATATTCTTTGTAGTATACAGAATAGTTTTACTGTCGTAAAAATTCTCTGTGCTCTGCCTATTTATCCCTCCCTTCATCCCCTCTCCTGGACAACCTCTTATAATTTTACTGTCTCCATAGTTTTTCCTTCTCCAGAATGTTGTATAGTTGGAATCATACAGTATGTAGTCTTTTTAGATTGGCTTCTTTCATTTAGTAATATGCATTAAAGTTTCCTCTATGCATTTTTATGGCTTGATAGTTAATTTGTTTTTTAGCACTGAACAATATTCCATTGTCTGGGTGTACTGTACTTTATCCATCACCCTATGGAAAAACATACTGGTCGCTACCAAGTTTTGACAATTATGAATAAAGCTGTTATAAACATCTGTGCACAGGTTTTTGTGTGGACATGTTTTCAACTTATTTGGGTAAATACCAAGGAGTGAAATTCCTGAATCTTGTGGTAAGAGCATGTTTAGTTTTGTAAGAAACTGTAATAGCCTCTTCCAAATTGGCTGTATCATTTTGTATGCCAACTAGCAATAAATGAAATTTCCTGTTGCTCCACATTCTCACCAGTACTTGGTGTTGTCAATGTTCTGGATTTTGGCCATTCTAATAGGCAAGTAGTAGCATCTTATTTTTGTTTTGATTTGCATTTCCCCAATGACATATGATGTGGAACATCTTTTCATATGCATATTTGTCATCCATATATCTTCTTTTGGTGAAGTGTCTGTTCAAGTATCTTTTGCTTATTTTTAAAATTGAGTCGATAATTTTCTTATTGCTGAGTTTTAAGAGTTCTTCCTATATTTTGGATAACATTTACTTTTCAGATATGTGTTTTTCAAATATTTTCTCCTATTATGTGGTTTGTATTCTCATTCTCTTGATGGTATTTTTCACAGATCTGATTTTTTTTTTTTACTCACAGCACTTCTGACACCGAATATGTGGGTTTTCCATACCAGCCAATTTTCTGCAGATACAAATTGAGTGTCCTAAAGACTAATTCAATTCTAACACTAACTACTTGGGGTTAACACAGACTCTAAAGGTCTCAGTTCCACAAGACTGCTCCCATCTTCAGATGCCAATCAGAAGTCCAGATCCCCTGTACTTCTGGTCATGTGGTTATAAAGCTGGAGGGTTCACACAACATCCCCTCTTAAGTTTGATAATTTTCTAGAACAGCTCACAGAATTCAGGAAAGTACTTTATATGCTATTATTGGTTTATTATAAAGGATACAACTCATGAGCAGTCCAATGAGAGAGACGCATAGGGCCAGGTGTGGGCAGGGTTGTGTATGCAGCTTCCATGTCCTCTCTGTGCACGTCACCTTCTCAGTATCTCAATGTGTTCACCAACTGGGAAGCTCTCCAAACCCTGATGTTTTTTTAAAATGGAGGTTCCATTATGTAGGCATAATTGACTAAATCACTGACCATTGAAGATGAACTCAATCTCTAGCCATTTTCTCCTCCCCAGAGGTCAGAGGATGGGGCTGCAAGTTTTAGCACTCTAATTACTGGATTGATTTCTCTGGTAACTAGCCCTCATCTTGAAGTCATCTAGGGGCCCAATAAGAGTAATTTTATTAGCATAATAAACTCAGATACCATTGAAAGAGATCTTATTATGAATAATAAAAGATGCTCCTCTCACTCCTATTACTCAGAAAATTCCAAAGGTTTTAGATGCTCTGTGGCAGGAACTAAGGATGAAGTCCAAATATTTATTTCTTATTAAATCACAATATCACAGCAAAGCAGATATTTTTAATTTTAATCAAGTTCAGATTATCAATTATTTATTTTATGGGTAATGCCTTTGGTGTTGTATTATATCTATAAAAGTCACTGCATACACAAAGACATCTAGAGTTTCTTTTATGTCATATTCTAGGAGTTTTATAGTTTTGCATTTTATATTCAGTTCTATGATCCATTTAGAGTTAATTTTTGTTAAGCATGTAAGGTCTATCCTTTATTCATTTTTTTTTACATGTGGATGTCCAGTTGTACCAGCAACAGTTGTTGAAAAGTGTATCTTTTCTCTCCATTGTATTGCCAACTTATTTATTTTTAATTTCCTTATAGCTATCTCTTTGGCTAAGGAATATAGGTAGTATGAGAATAATGACTCCCTAAGAATTATTTGGGGAGGCGAATATGAGTGATCAGCCCAATGATTTTCCTTTAAATGACATTCCACATTCAAGACAAGCTTGCCTCCCCCCTCTCCTTGAGCACTTGGGAGGCACAATCCTGATGACATCCTGTTATCCCCAAACCAAGCCACCTTGAAGACTTCAGTGAGGTGGCTCATTAAGTCCTCTTCCTAATGCTGATCTGGAAAGGTAATGAGAGTCCCTTTCTAACTATGTCCCACTGTGTTACTTCTCCTTGGTTAGGAGAACACAGACAATGTACAGGAGAAATAATCTTTGGGGGAAACTGTGTGGTTGTAAAGCCCTCACTCAGTCACCCAGATGCTTTATCTAGATACTGCTGGGCAGTTACATATTTGAATATATGAACTAATAACCAAATTTTACCAGGTCCTGGTTCTGTCACTCACTACCTGAGCAGCTGAAGCCAGTTCCTTTCTCTCTAAAGTCCTCAGTTTCTTCACCTGCAAAATGAGGCTTTTGCCATTGTAGGTCCAGATTCCTGATTTCTCTTAAATTGCAAGACTTTTCTCAATATCTGCACTGTAAATTTTTCTTGAAAAAGAATTCATAGCTCTCTCTGATTCTCAAATTGGGAGTTTGTGAGTTCAGACTTAAAGTCTAGAATATGAACTTTTCATTCTCTCAATACATCAACAAACATTTGACAATTTATCGACAACATTAGAGTCCCCCTTTTCTCCCGTATGATATTGAATATGTCCTTTAAAGAAAATTTTCTTTAATTCTTTTAAAGTTTTGTTAATGCTTTATTTTTGGGGGGTAAGTTTTCTGGGAGAGCATGTACTAGGGAAAGCCAGAGTGCTTGGGCAACAGGAAAGACCAGTTTTGCCAGGAGTGGGAGTGGCACCTGATTGACCTCTTTCCAGCACACAGAAAAAATGTGAAGTTGAAATCATAGATAGTCAGAAAAGCCTCAAATTTCCAGAATGTTTGGGAAAGAGTAGGTTTTTTTTTCCCTCCAAAGTGAAAAAATCTCAGCAAGAGCTTAGAGGAATGCTGAGCTCCTCTTCACCCCTCTGGTACTGGGCAGCCCAGGGTGAACTCTTCTGGGCAAATGCAATCCAATGTCTTAAGATAACATGCTCATTATAGTGCAAATACAGCTCTAATCACAGCCTCTGCTCCTGGGCTGACAGGTGTATTTCATGCGAGTTGTGTTAGGGTTTTGCTGCTGAAATCTTCACCTAGATATGGTGATTCAGCCAACTCTATTCAAGTGGATATCTTTTTGGGACTTCTATAACCTTCCATAAGGGGGTAGATATTTGAAGAATCATTCTAAATTTTCCTTTCCTGCAGAGGCCCCTCCTTATTACAAGCTATAAGACTGAATGGGGTGAGGTGGGGAAGCAAGTGAGAGAGAGTGAGAGAAGGAGAAAGAGAGAACAGGAAAGAGCACACTCACTTTTCAAGAGGTTTGGACCATGGCCGATTTGAAATATTACTAACCTTGCATTTTTGAATTTGATGCACAACAACCAAGATGCTAATACTTTCCTTAGTTTAGAAAAAAAAAAATCCTTTCACCCATCTCTTCTAGCTGAAGATTAGGAAAGAGGCTTTAAGAAGATTTAAAAAAAAAAAAAAAAAAAAAAACCAACTTCTGAGCAGCGGAAAAAATGGTTTGTGATTCAGGGGCTTCGGGCAATTCATCATGGAAATTGGGTTTCTTAGCAGACATCGTGTGAATCCTTTCGTCCCTGTCAACTTTTTAATACATTACATTGAGAATGTAAATCGTGTTGGTGAGGGGGAGTGGAGAAAAAAAGGGAGCGAGAGAAAAGAGAAAGCTTCCTCATTTTGGATTTAGAAGGGAGGAAGCATGAGGCCTGTAATTCATATTAACTAAATAATAAAAAAAAAAACTGTATAAATGTATAGATAGATATGCAGGTATATCTAGGGAGGAAGTGGGGAGAAGTGAGTGAGACAGTAAAATTGAAATCGTTTTATCCTTTTGAAGGGTCTTTCATGGGTGTTTCTTATAATTTATTTTTATTCCCTTTAGTTTTTATTCTTTTAGGTTTGTTTCTTTAGCTATATGAAACAACTTACCACCCCTGCCCCTATCTTCCTAGAAGCAGAGGACAAAGACTAGAGTTTAGGGATTTCATAACTGACGAAAAGAGGAAAAGGGAACAGAATTTTATACCCCATTAATAAGGAATATTGTTGAGAGAGCTGGCGCTTCTTCCCTATCTTTGACACCATCAGGATTGGGCAGAGCCCTTGACTGGCCTCCTTACTGTATAGTGTTGTCCAACTTCATTCATTGCTTGTTCTGAAGGTGTTTCATTCTCTCTAACTTGATAGTTTTCATCCACTCAGAGATATTGGGGATCAGATTAGCAGGTGCATTGTTTGCTAGGTCTGCAGAATGTTCCGCCTGTCTTGCCCTCTGCAAAATTTGTAGTCATTTTGACCCCATATGGATTTATCACCAAAATTCATTGCAGAGGTGTTTTTGTGTTCTCGTTTCTAGTTTTTCTGGGTGACAGCATGTCTCTCTGGTCTTCTGGAACCTGAAGAAGTTTCAGTTCAACATATTTCTTTTATGGATGCAAGGGTTCAGCAACATTTGGCACTTTTAGAGGACTGGGATGTGTCTTCTAAGGCCATTTTTCCAGTTGGCATTCCTGACAAGGGGAAAGGTAAGAAAGTCAAGTTTGATTCTGTGGCTTCTTTCTTCCTGTGCTCCTAGCACCCCATTCAGTTTCATACGTTAGCTAGCGGACTAGTCTACTCTTAAAATGAGGTTGGAGACTGGTTTCATATTGATTTTGTTCTGTTCAGTTGGAAGGTGGGGCAGGGGCCTGGCATCTAACTTTTGCTTTAGACCTCACATATTTTCAACTAATATTCCTTTTCCTCTTGCCACTGAAGAAAAGGCAAAAAACAAAACAAAACAAAACAAAATATCTTCCAAGAAACTGATAAAAAATCCTACGGAGCAACCCATGAGAAATTGTGGAAAAGAAAGATGTCCAGGGATCATAATGGAATTAAATAGAGACTTTGAATCATTCTTATGCATGTGGAAAATGGACTGATGTTTGAATTTACTTAAAAAAATTAATTTAACTTTCATTTATATCATGGAATATAGTTACATATTACTAAATATTGAAGAACGAACGTCTCATACACATCTTACAGCCCCTGTCCACTCTTGAAGAGACTTCTTTGGGTATTTTCCTCCATATATTTAATGCTATGATATTCTCTTCTTTCTTTATTGATCCATTTTGCATAGTATCTGCTTACTCCCATTTAGATAGTTGAAGACTTAGCTGTCTTGCTCCTACATCACTATTCCTCACTCTTCCTAACTAGTTATAACAATCAGTGTTTGTATAATGGTAAATGTGCTGAGCAAAATAGGGCACCATTGCTATCTGTTCCTCTGTCCTCCACTGAGCTCCATCAGGCCTCACTGCTCACAAGGTTGCTAAAGGAAATTGTTCTGAGATTTCCTTGCCCCTTCTGGGCTGGGTCTCCCTTTCTCTGGATCCCCATGTATTCCTTTTTTTGGTTTTATTTTTACTTTTCTGCTGCAATTAGCCAAAACATGTTCCCTAGTAGCTTCCAAGAGAGAATGTATAAATGAAAAAATTTTGAGCTCTTCAATATTTTTATTTTACCCCTTATAATTCATTGATAGTTTAGTTATTTATAGAATTCTAGGTTGAAAACTTTTGAAAGCATTGCCCCACTGTTCTCTACCATCCAGTTTTGTTGTTGGGAAGTAGAATGTCATTTGGGTTTTTATTTTCTTGAATGTTATACATTTCATTTTTTAAAAAAGGATGTTCTATTTATCCCAATCTTCTAAAATGTCATGATGAAGTATGCTTTCTATTCCTTCATTCTGCTGAGTACTCAATGGACTTTTCAAATCTGGAAACTCAAGTCCTTCAGTTCTTATACACTTTCTCTGAGAATATCTTCTATTCTTTTTATTTTGTTTTGTCTGGATATCCTGAGTTAATTCTCTAGTTTTTTCCTTTAGTTCTCTCTTATTTTAAGTTCTTTCTCTTTTGCTCTATTTTCTGGGAGAGTGTCTTGATTTTATATCTATTTCTTTTGCTAACTTTTAAAATTTTGGTTGTTATGCCCCCCCCCCTTTTTTTTCCAAAAAACCTTGCTAGTTCTTTGTCCCTTTAAATCTTTTATGTCATTGAGATGATTGTTTTTAAGTTTTCTTTTGTGCCAGTGCTGTTACAGTTTTGGTTCTGGAGTTTTTCTTTTTTCATTTTTTCTTCCCTTCCTCCCTTCCTTCCCCTCACTTGTTTCGGTATCTGGTTTGGATTGGAACAAAGAACTAAGGCCAATTAGAAGCTGTGTGTGTGTGTGTGTGTGTGTGTGTGTGTGTAAGACTTCTCCATTGTTGACCTTACTATGGTGTGATCAAAGGGTGAGACAGCCACCTTATGGGGGAGCCCTCTAACATTAATAACTGGAGCTCTTTCTGGTGTGGTTAATTTTATCCAGAGAATAATCTTTCTATTTCTTGCCAGGACATGTATATTCCTGGATGCCTGCTCCTGAGAGTGAGGTAGGGGAAATGTCTGGGTTCCCCTAGTTCAGTCTATAGGCCTCCACCTAATCCCCTGTTTTCACTTTCCATCTGATTCTTGACTTCTGACCTTTACCTTATCTTTCGTGCAGAATAAACCTCCTGTCTCCTGCAGAGGGGAGGGGAGTCGGATGGTGCCTGGTTGCCTGGGATAGCTGTGGAGGCTTAGAAGATCCAAATGCTCTTTATATAGATTTTCAACAACTTTCATGGTTTTCAGTTCCACATCTCTGGTCCCAGCTTCCAAGGTACTTGGTGCTTCCGAGGCCTATGTCTCTTTATCTGACTACAGGACAAAGTGGTTTGCTTCCCAAGTGCATAGCTCCTCTGTTCCTCTGGGAAGGTTAACAGCCAGCCCCATCTGCTTTCTGGCCTTGAAAACCTCTTGAAACTGATCCTCCACTATCCTCTACTTTCTCATTCTTCTGGTCTTGGTTGGTTGGTACTTTTTTATTTCTTTACTTTCATTTGGATAGTTTGGGGAGGGGAGGAGTTTGATGTATGTAGTTAATCCATATATTTGACCATAGCAGAGTGAGCTAGCTCATTCTCTGCTCGATCTATGCTGCAGCTTGCTTCTGACAAGGCTGTTGGGAGAGGACCCTGGTGGCTAGAATTAGGTGGGCTTCAGTTTCAGGGACTGTCCCAATGCACTCAGCCCAGAGAGTATCCAGGAGGGAATCCTCAGAGCAAGTCAGGCTCCCTCGTGAGCCAGCCTCTTCTCCTGCTTGTGAAGCCTTGGTGCCCAGGTCTAAGGCTGAGACCAACTGGTGGAATATTTGCAGGTGGTGCTGAAAAGCTTAACAGAGATAAGCTATTTTAGGACTTGTCTTCCTTCTCATTGGTGGGATTTCTCCACAATCCAGGCCCTGTGCAGAACTGTGATTAAAAACAAAACAATAACAACAAACCCTGACATTGGAGACCTTTGTATTGTCTACAAATTGTTCAAGCTTCACAATAAAAAACTTAAAAACTATCCCCGGGAGTTTTCAGGCCTAAGACACTTAAACACCCCCCTTCCCTACCACCTTAACTGGAAAGGTGAGTAGGGAAGGGAGGGAGCCCATGAAGGAAAAAAAAAAAAAAAAAAAAGAAAGAAAGGAAGATGGGATTGTGGCAGCCTCCAGCAGCAGCTATCCAGAGTAGCATCTTGATTTCATAAACACCACTTTAGCATAAACTATCTCAGTTTTAGCTTGTCAATTTGGATAATCTTGGGCCCAGAATGGATTCAGGGGGTCTTAAATGATCCTGGTTTGGCTGTTCACGGAGTCTGAATTTGCAGATAATTGCCAGAGCTCTTTTGGCTGGGTAAACTTGTTATCAATTGCCTTTAAAAAAGTCAGCACTAAAATAATCATCCCCGTGAGCAAAACCCATTACAAACTTTAACTTCAGGAGCATAAACACATTTCTGTGCTGAGGAACAAATGTGTAAGATTTCGTCATTGCTACATCTGGAAGGGCTGTGAGAAGTAGGAGAGTCCCTGTGTGGCTAAGCCTCAGGCTTGAGCTGGGGATCAGACACCTTCAGGGGGCCACATGAGTGATCTTTATATCATCTGGAAGTAACTGAACTTCTCTGAATCATTCTTGATCAAGCTCTACCTGTGCAGTGAAAGTCATCTTTGCACATTGTCACATCGACTCCCCAAACACAATCTCACTCTGAGAGCCTTGATGAATAATAGAACTTCTACAGGAGGTTTCATGGGGGAGACGAGGAGATGGTTACATCACAGCCAGTTGAGCAAATCTTCCTAAAAATCTCCTGTAAATACCTAGCTCTGTCCCTACATCCCTCTTTACACCTGTAGCAGGCTGCCTCAAATTGTCCCTCAGCTGTTAGCAAACATAAGCTGACTTAGAAACCAGAGTTCAAGAGTAGCTCCTTTCCCACCTCCTCAGTCTCCCCACACCTGCTGCAGAAGGGGCTGTTTCTGTGTATCACAAATATAATCAGGTTAAAAACAATGCTTTGATGGTTTTCTTCTGCTCTCCAGATGAAGACCTAAGTTAGCCTGGCCCAGGAGTTTTTGTCTACCCTGACCTACCCTTTCTTCTTGCTCCCTACATACCAGAAGTACTGAGTGAAGCCCCTAAACCTTCAGGAATAAGCCAAGCTCTCCCATTCTATGCCTTTCATGATGCATATGGTTTCCCAGAACACTTTTCTCTTTGCTTGCTCTTCAAAATTCCACTCTGTTTTCCATCATGCGGGATGTCTTCTCCTACCCCATAGCTGGGTAAGGGGCTTATACTAATGTCTTGAACCTGTGTAACTGGGCTGTTCTAGCTCATTCATGAACTGTGTGAGAACAGCAACAGTGTTGCTTTCATCTCTGGGTCCCCAGTGCCTGGCATAGACAGGCCACAGGTTGAATGAATGAATGATATGGAGACCCAGACAGTAGATAATAGCTCATCTGGAATTCTAACCCTAGACCCATTTAAACAAAGGAGTTGTTGGGGCTTAAATGGTCACATTAAAAATGAAATTTATGTCAATGTAAAAAGTAAGTATGGTCTAGTGGCACCTTGTGAGACAGTGTGACATGCAGAACTGTGAAGTTGGAAGTGACTGGTTTGTAATGTTGCAACCACTGACCCCAGCAAGAACTGGACGGTGTGGACTGAAGCAGCTGTCCTCAGTGATACCATAGAATGCTGCCCGGCAACACATGAGCTATGAATGTTTGGGGTCATATGTTTTGACAGGAAAAATGGTCTTAAAGCTTTGACTTGTGATTGTGAAATTATATGTATTATGCTTGTCAATTTTTCATCCATATAATAGAAAGCAAAACCAAGAGCCAGTATGCAGAAAATGTTGGGACTGAATTGGTGTTTGTTTCCTATTATTTTGACCTTTTAAAATCAAGATTTGTAAACTCTGGAAATATTGTTGGGCAAGAACAGGTTAGGTTCCAGACATTTTTGGGTAAATGTGCCTTCAATATGTTGCGAAATGTGAGAACTGATGAAAACTCAGAAAGTGGACAATTGCTGATTCCCCTGAAGACCGTTGTATTCTGGAGGGGAAATTCTTGGTACATCCTAATTCTTAGTAGCTTCTCTGTATATTTCTTGTCCTCCCAAATTATTAATGATTTAGTTTCCTCCTTACATCTTCTTTAAATCCTTATCCTCACTCAGGACCAGCTACAGAATTGGTGGGGTTCTGTGAGAGTGAAAGTGTCCAACACTTGTTCAAAATTAGTAAGTATCTCAAGACAACCACAGCAGAGCATTAAACCAAGCATGGTGCCCTGCAAAGCAGGGCCCAGTGTAACTCCCTGGATTACATGGGCATGAAGCCAGCCCTGCCCTCTATCATTTCACACATTTTCTGAAAGAATTCTATATGCCAGCCTCTGAGCTCAGCACTGGAGATTGAATAGGAATGAGATATGGTTTTGTTCTTTAATAATAACAACTATAAATATAGTGATAGTAATGACAATGAGGACAAAATGAGCAAACATTTATTCAGCACTTACATGCCAGATACTGTGCTAAGTGCTTTATATGAATCACCTCCAGTATTCTTTGCACTATTTTACAGATGTGGAAACTGGCTCAGAGAGGCTAGATTAACTCTTCAGTGTGAGTGGTGGAGTTGAGTCTTAAACCCAGATTTATCTCTCTTCTAAACTTTTGGCCTTTTTCTTTCTTACCTCTGCCTTCACCCAAACTATTACCTCCATCTGACTATCTGAGTTTCTCTGGAGGATTCTGGATATTTGTCTTTAAGGCTGGCCTCTCTTTTTTGCAGCCCATGAGAGCCCTTTCTTAGCCCCTCAAGCCTACTTTGTCTGAACTCATGGCTTCCTCAAGTGAGTCCTGCTGTGCACAACATCTGGCCTAGTTGACATCCACATGCTGCAGTCACCAACCAGGGTCCCATGCTTTGCCTTTTTCTAGATCCTGGATGCCTTGTAATTGGTGGCTTTACCAGGTTGAGTCTGAGAAGAGCAGCTGCCTCATCCACACCTTTCACTTCATCCCAGGGCTCCCTTCTCAAACCATGCACAGACTTTTTAACGATCTCTATCTGCCTTCAGGGAGAGGTGGAGCCCAGCTGGTGCATGCTCCCAGATCTGTGCCTTCTGATCCTTAGGATAACCCCCAGCTCTTTCTTGCACACCAAAAGATGCGTTCCTGTGAAGGGATCATTTTACATTTATACTACAAAATCCATGTTTAAATGTTGGGATAAAATATTCCATGGCAAGAGATACAGATGCTTTATAAAAGACTTGCTGGAACAGTTTATGTCAGAAAAAGCTTAAAATGTGCAGGTTGCTTGGGTGGCAAAGGGTGTAAATTTCAAATAATACTTAGCCAGCAGCTACTGCTGGAAACACCTAACTGGAGGGAAAATGTCTCTAGGAGTTGAGAAGAAAGCTACTTTCACTGAAGAATAGTATGAGTCATGAAATTTTCACACTTAAGTGGCATGATTTTTCTTCTTTCTCTGCTTCTGCCAAATGAAAGAAAGAACAGAAAAATGACAGGGAACTAAAGAGGAGCTACTTCTCCATCCTTCTGATGGTTCCTTCTCATGGCTTAGAAAGAAGCCTGGAATGCAGAGAGGTCACCAGCAACTGTAGGAGCTGGCTTGGAGGCGCTTTTGATGTCATGCTGTTCTGAACCTTCAGGGATGTTTCCCAGGCCTTGATGGAACTTGATTCTATGGTCAAATATAGGGTGAAATAGAAAGGGGCTGTGATAATATCTCTTCTGCAGTCGTGACCATACTATATCCCTTCCTCAGGTGCAGCCACTTATCTGGTTTTACCTGAGGACCCTGTGCTGCTCATACCCTGGGCTTATATACTTCCAATAGGAAGTATATAAGAATCCTCAGGTTAGGTCAGAAATTCTCTTTATGATCTTTGCCTGTGCTTTATACTGCATCTTCTGTCTGACTACCTACGATTCCGACTTGCCGCCTGCTCTGATTCCTGATTGTGCTTGTTTATCAATCTCTGTTGGGTACATCTGGATCTCTGCCTGCTCTGACCTCTAATATTTCTCATCTAAGTGCCAAGGGTCAGTCTCTGTTGTAGTCAGTGGCAAAGATGACCCAGAAATGCGTTGAAAGACATTGGAATTGATATCTTAAATATCTTAGTCAATGATTATGCCATTCATATGTGCTGTATTGAGCTGCTTAGTATGTTTATAAAAGAGAAGAATGGAAAATGTGTGGTCCAGTTCTCAATCTCAGTAGGCTTTGTGATCAAGGCACCCTGCTGGGGGATATTAAGAGGCCAAAGTCCAACCTTTTGAATAATTCCTTACACAACTTGTTTGGAGATATGATCGACATCACTTCCACTTCCTGTCCAAGCCACTTACTCCACATATCCCCTCCAGCCAATGCCTTCCTCCCTGTTCTTCATGCCTTTAGTCTCTCCTCTCTGTTTATTCACAAATAAGACTTCCTAAAATACAACTCTCCCCCCAAATCCCATGACCCCTCATCAACATCAGCTTATTCAGACATTCCTGTCTAAGAGCTAGAACTAAATTTTTCAGGCCGCAGCCAGGCCTTGTTGTGTGTCCAAACCAATTACATCTATTTCTGGCATGAAATGCCCACCCCCAAGAACTTCAAGCAACCTCAGGATGTCCACAGGCCTCACTATCTGGCCTTAGGCATCTATGGGCTCCAAGGCATTTTTACAGAGTTGAATGAAGCCCTGGATGTTGAGCGACTTGTTTGGTTGAAAGGGACAAAGTGTGGGGAAGATCGGAGTTTCTCTCCGAAGGAGTTCAGTACTCACACATCACATGTTCATAATTACTCTGGTGGTTGTGGTTTCCTACAGTCAGTGCCCTGGGATCCTGTCTCTGGCACAGGCTGTCAGCAGGTGGCAGGGGTCTTCTTTGTCTTGCCATCAATCTCAAAGCATTAGGAATAGTCTGAAGGTGTCAGCTTTCTTCAGATTTTCTTCGTCAGATATACTGAACCCCTTTCAGGCACTGCTAGGCTGGTCAGTTGTCTTTAGCTACCATAATCCATAAAACCCATCACACCTGCCTACCTGCATTGGTTATGCTATTACCCTTGATGGTCTGAGGGTCTGTCCCCAACTCAGCAAATTCAGATCTCACAGGTCTAGGTCAGGCTTTGCCTGGGAGTGTCTCCCCAACTAGCTTAGGCCACACTGCTTACTCCAGGCCCCTGATTCCTCTAGCAGATCAGTCTGTCCCATTAGGTCAGGGTGTTAGGTGAGAGGGCTCTGTGGGGCAAAGGAAAAGGCCATTAGCTTCCTAATACTGCTGTAGCAAGTCACCACAAATTTAGTGCCTTAAACCAATACACATTTATTCTTTTAGCGTGCTGGAGGTTGGAAGTCTAAAATCAAAGTATTGGCAGTACTATGCTCATTTTGGAGGCTTCATAGGAGAATCTATTTTCAGTTTATAGAGGCTGCCTGTAGAGGAAGTCCTGAATTTGATAAAAATTTTCCCCCCAAAGAGTTGAGTTTTAAATTGGAAGTTACCGGGACCTTGAATTGACAGGTATACTTTTCCCCTACTGAGTGGAAGTGGGGCTCAGATGCTAGGTTAAATGCAGATAAATTAAGGTTACAGTATTATATACCTGACTTCCTTTATTGTTGTGACTTTAAAAAATCTGTTACATGCATACTTCCGAGCTACCCTTCAGAAGTATTGTCCTAATTGGTGCTGTCTGCAGTTGCAAGTGCCTCTTCCTTTTAGACCTTTGTCAACAATAATCACTAATATTTTTTCTTTATTTTTGGCAATTTAATAGGGGAAAATGATACTTCATTGTTGATATAATTAGCATTTATTGAATTATAAGTTAAATATTTCTTTCATAGATATTTAAAGTATTTTTGAGTATAATAGGTATTTCTTAGTTTCTCTTCTCATATGTCTTTGTTATTGTCAGAGATGGTCAGTTTTTCTCTAAATTCTCCTCTCTCTTCCTTGGCAATAGGACTTTAGCACAGCATATGGAAGCCAAGTGCAATACATTTCCCAGATTCTTATGGGGGTAAGAATGGACATGGGGTTAAATGGTCTCCAATGGATGTGATGTGAGTGGAAGTGATGTGTGCCACTTCCAGGTCTGTCTCATGAAACCTCCCATGAAATAGCAACCCAAGTGTCATGGCAGCCGTGTATCGAAGACAGTGGGCTCTCTCGTCAGCATAGTGGAGGACCACATGCCCTGCACTGTTGCACCAGCAAGATTTAGTTTCTATTTTGTTTCAGCCACTGTAGTTTACTTTGCCTTACACAGTTCTAACATATTTAAAGCTTTATTTATTTATTTTAATCAATTTCTTCTCCCCCACTGAACTGTGAGCAGAGTCCTTGCCTAGTCATCTCTGTAACCCTATGGCACTGAGTAGGTTTTCTGATAAACATAATTAAATGAATGAATGAATGAATGAATGAATGAGTTCAGTTCAATTCTCAGAGCACTATTCTCATTATTAGGAAAAAAGGGGAAATCAAGAATGTGAACTACATGTTAACACTCAAGCCAATTCCAAGACATATTTCCATTGATAAAACATGATCTATTTTCTTACCTGGCAAGTCAAAGAGCAGAAGGTGCTGATTGTATAGTCTCCTGACCTCTCAGGTGGTGAGAAATAAAATCACTCTGAATGATTGTTTATTGTGGCATGACCATTACCACTTCAAACTGAATTCATGTGAAACTTCAGGCCTCCTGCCTGGAGAAGAGTAATTTTTTATCCTGCACTAGAAGTTAAATGGGCCCAGTGAGATCTGAAGAGCTTAACAAATCCTTTGCTTTGTCACAGTGAAGACCTTTGCCTAATGCAAGGTCTTATCCTGCAGATTGCTTGGGGCCAGAAGATAGCCTGGTTAATCTAAGCTACTCCTACTTTCCTACAGTGTTCACTGAACTGGGTTTTTTTGGTCTGTGAATAAAATGGACCAGATTTGGGTTGGTTGCCATGGCGACTGTATCAGGAGCCTCTGGGCTCTCTATCTTCCTCTGCTGACAGCTCCTGTGCAATGAACCCCCCATGGGGTGCAGGTTCCTCTAACCACAACCTTATAGAATCACCTTCCCAAGAAGGTAAAGTTTGTTATGAAAAGATGAGTCAGTTTGTCAGGGAAATGGGTTCCTGGTTGCCCATTCTGGGATATGGCTCTCTGATTGCATGCAGCTTACCTACATTATGACCTTAGAAACCCTCATTAATTAGCTTCCCAACCCAAATCCTCTGAACCAAGAATGATGGTCACTGACTTCCTCCTCTCTTTCAGCCAGGACCAGTTAAAGCTTTCTGAGTTTGGAATTTGTTATTCCTTAGTAGGTTTGGAATTGTAAGTCCAGCTAAATAGAGACAAATTCCTTCCTCTCAGGCTTGAGGGCAGCATCTCTGAAGCTGTCCCAAGGTAAGAAATGTGGCTTGGTTTCTTGGTTTCTTCCCACTGATCAACCTGTTGCCTACCAAGGACACTGGGAATGGGCTTCCAGGGCACTTGGCTCAACCTTCTTGCACTAATGAATGGCCTCATCTAAAATGATGGTCCTAGGAAAGTGGAATTGGCACTACTGATCTAGGTTAAATTGTCAAAACAGATCCATTTACTCTTCACTTTGTAGGTGGTAGCCTTGTTTCTATATGCCTGAATATCTGTTACATTAATTAAATAGTGATCATTTATGTGCCATATGCTATCTCAAATTCAATTCTCTTTTATACTTGGCACCTCAAATTCTGTATGTTCAAAACCAAACTTGGTCACATCTGGTCGGGACAACTTCAATAACAACCTAGCTGGTCTTATCCCTCCAATCCATTCTCCACACACTGGCCAGAGGGCTTCTTAAAATTCATGTCTGGTCATGTAACAGGCTGAGGGCCTTCCAGGAGCCTCCCCCTGCTCTAGGGATAAGCATGTGAGTGTCAGAGCCCCAACTCCCTTTGCAATTTTGTGTTGTACACACTCTCTCTTTTGTGTTCTGTGCTCTAGCCACACTGGCCTGCTTTATAAAAAATATTTTTATTGATTTTTAGAGAGAGAGGAAGGGGGGAGAGAGAGAGAGAGAGAGAGAGAGAGAGAGAGAGAGAGAGAGAGAGAGAGAAACATCGATGTGTGAGCAGGACATTGATTGACTGATTGACTGCCAGCTGCACACCTGGCATTGAGGATTGAGCCTGAAACCTGGGCAAGTGCCCTGACCAGGAGTGGAACTAGCAACCTTTTGGTGCATAAGACGATGCCCAACCGAAATGAGCCACACTGGCCAGGGCTGGCCTGCTTTTGGTTAATCTCTTCACTGGGTTCACTTCTGCCAGAGATTCTTTGCCCAGGCTTCCCTCTATCTGGTTTCTCTTGAGTCTTTCTTCATCTAGTTTGCTCTTATACATCTCTCAGATCTGAGCCTGAGTTACTTTTTTAGGGATGCCTTCCCTGACCCCATATACTAGGCCAGGTTCCCCTATTAGATGCTCTCATGGCATTTAGGGATACAGGTTTGCTGCACAGGACTCATCTCTATAGGCAATTGCACACAGATCTATGTAATTATTTCCTCAAGGTCCAGTTTTCTTCCTAGACTGTGAGGTTCACAAGAACAGGGTCTGTGATTGTTCATTATTGTAACTCTGTACCTAGCACCATGCCTAGACTACAATAGAGGCTCAATAAGTGTTTATTAAGTAAATACATGATTCTTTACAATCATCAGCAAAGTCTGGATTATTATATTTGTTTTATAGATTGATATATTTAGGGTAAAATTGCTCAATCTCCATTGACTGCTGATCAAAAGTTCCAAAGAGTTTTAAATATGATATTAAATTCTGAAAACTAATATTTAATAATTGCTATTTGAATTCTGTTTATGAGATTCAAAAGGATTTAGGGGCCTCTGAGAGGCAGTCACATTTAGGAAAGTGCAGAAGGAGGTCATCAGAGGTTACAGAGGTCTAAGCCTCTGCTCCAGGAGAGCACAAGGTTTCAACCTGCCCCCTCCACCTAATCTAGCACCTCATTATGTAAAACACCCCTCCCTCATTCCTCTGCATCTTTCACCCCTGTAGCCCAGCAATTTCCAGTGAGGGTATGTACCCCTCTTCTGAGCTCCCATGGTGCCCTGTGGTTATTGTTGTTCAAGCACTTCATAGTGTATTTATTACAATTACTTTTTCATGATGTTTTTTATTGCTATTGCTTTTGCAATTCTCCTACTAGTCTTCAAACTTCCCTTTTCACACCATGCCCCTGGCACACAGTGCCTGGAATGGATTTGAGTGGTTCTTTACCCCAAATAAACATTGAGTTCACATGGGTGACTATTAATGCATCTGAGTGCCTGGGCGCCGAGTCAGTTGGTTTGGGGTGGGGCCCAGACTTTGGCAATTTTTCAAATCTCTGAGATAATTGTGATGTGCAGCCAACTTTGTGAATCTCTGGGCTAGATACTTAGTAAACATTTATTAAAGTGAACTAACTGGAGTCATCTGTGCATGTGTGTGCCCATATGGACAGTGTTGGGTCTAGGGAAGAATTGGCCTTGGCACTGGTAAACTCCTGTGCTGTTCTCCTCTCTCCCAATGAACCTTGTAGATTCTGAGGATCAGGATAGACTTGGGGGGTTGGAGGGATGCCAGGGACAAAACTGAGAGATGTCATGGCTGTTCACAGAAACCTATTCCCTAGCTCTCACTCTAGACTGAACACATGGGCAGCAAGTCAACAATTTATCAGCTTTCTATTGCCAAATGCAGTCACAGGAACATTTTTCCCGATTCTGCATGCGATTTGAAGGTCCAAATCAATTAATTTTTTTGGCCTTTGCAGATGGAGCATTGATTTTATTCCCTTATTAATTCATTTACTCCCTCAATAAGTACTGATTGATTATGAGTATAGCATAATGCCAGCTCTGAGGGTGACATGAAGGAAATGTTACACAGGTGCCCTAAAGAACATGAAATCTAGCTGGGTAGACAGTATATGCACAGTAGACATCAGCCACTGTGCATTTTGCAATTAAGAGGGTGAGCATTTGAGCCAGACAACCTGGTTGATTGTCTGGCCCACTATTTATTAGTCATGGACCCTGGGAAAGTTACTTTACCTCTCTAAGCCTTAGTTTCCTCATATGAACATTTTTCTTCTGTGAATGATAATAAAAACCACATCATAGGGCTGCTGTGAGGATTAAATGAGGTCATTCCTGTAAAGCATTTAGTATGGTGCCTGGTACATAGTGAAAATTCAAGTAAGTGTTAGCTGTTATTATAGGAAAGATAGCAACCTGAGTTAGCAGGTCAGTGGGATTGTGAGTGAAGGATATAGAGGAATTTAGAGAAGGTAGAAATTGATGTAGTCATGGGGAAGAAAGCCTCAGGAGGGTAGATATTAAGTTGGTTTTGGGGATGAGACTAACCTGGAAAAGTGGTGAGAGCAAAGACATGTTGGGTGTGTGAGTTGTGGGGAGGGTGAGAGGTCTGGCTAGGGGTGAGTGCACTTGCTATTCGATATGTGGCAAAACAGTTCATTATTGGCTGCACCCTCACCTCTGCTCCCGGCTGCTCAGGAGGCTGATACATTAATTGGTTATGTCCGCTAGTCCCCTTCTAACCCTGTATTCAGCAAGTATGATGATTTATCGTTATGGACCAAACGTTCCAAAATGCCAGTTGCAGAGCTAGGAAGGCTAAATTTAGCATAAGAGTCTGGGTATTTAGAACTTCAAGTGAAATTCTAGATTCTGAGATTGGGTTAAGACCACTTTGGCCCTTTAAACTGCTGTTAACATTTTCCTTGAAAAATTCCAATCTTTAAAAGCCTCTATTTGACAACAAGCTTGCCAATATTTATGTTCCACTCCATTAGCATCACCAGGGCTGACTCTCCACTTTCAAAGATGTGTATTTGGCTGGAAGAAATTACTGCTGTTTGCTCATTTCACACACACACACACACACACACACACACACACACACACACACACACACACACCATGCTCTCAGTCTATGTGTGTATTTGCTTGACCCCTTGGGAAAGTTGTCCTGAATGATGTCTTCTCTGTGTTTGACTTCATCTGTCTTTATTTTTTGAAGTCTTTCTTCCTTAATCAGGTATGAGCCTTCTGGAGAACTGAAAGACAATACGTTATGCTGCTGTAATGTTTGGCCCCAGGGATAATTATTTTAAGTATCCTTTGCTATAATAGTATAATTATACTATCCCTAATAAGTATATCATGGATGTTAGGGGTTAGGGCTGCTAGTATTGCTTTGTAACTCAAAGATATAGACATGGACTTTGAGGATGCTGAGGGAAAAGAACAAAAACATGATTAAAAATTTTAAAAATGTATTTAAACTAAAAGTATTTTATTTTAACACAGCTCCATGGACTATTGATTAAAAATGTCCACTTTATGCCCTGGCTGGTTTTGCTCAGTGGTTAGAGCGTTGGCTCGTGGACCAAAGAGTCATGGGTTTGATTCTGGTCAAGAGCACATACCTCAGTTGCGGTTTGTCCCCGGCCCTAGTTGGGGTCGTACAGGAGGCAACCAGTCAATAACCGGTTTCTCTCTTTCCCTGCCACTCTATCTGAAGATAAATGGAAAAGTATCCTTGGGTGAGGATTAAAAAAAAAAGTCCACTTTATTATGACAATCTACCAAGCATGAATTTGGGTCTGCTCCTTCTACTAATTTAGAGCCGATCAGAAAATAAACATTTAACTAGATCAGTGATTCTTAATCCTTTGTAGGGGTATGTGCAAATGGTTGGGTAGTCCTTAAGAATCTGATAAAAGCTACAGATGCCTTCTCCAGAAAAATGCATATGAACACATTATATGCATTTTCTGCATACATTGTTTTAGTGCATTGCAAACACATCTTTCCCATAGTTAGAATATTAAAACAATACTTAACAATTTATAATCCTGTTAATCTCATTTTTTGCATGCAAAAATTAATAGCCACTTCCTCAAAAACCTTAGTAAATTAAAATGTGCAAATAGTATTAAAACAAAATTTAGTTCAAAAATAACTTTCACAAGAAAATTGTTATTTGGTTAGAACAAGAGACTGAAATTATAAAGTGTTTTTTTCTTTTTACAAGATAATGAAAATATCTTTCACATCCAGTTAGTTTAGGCTTTTTATTTTGATGGTAACAAGGATAGCAAATTCTGACAGTGGTATTTGCTAGCAAAAGAGTTAAAGTTTTCATAGATTATTCTGATAGATGAGGGTAAGCTGAGTCAAGGAACATAGAATTCTCTATAAAATTTTGAGTTGAATTCGTGTAAGATTATTTTCTTTGTCTTCAATTCAATGAGGTCAGTTTTGTCAATGTCTAAATAATAAATGTTGTCTTTGTCATTAAAGAATCAGTACCATACATTTCAATTTTAAGGTCATCCAACAGAAGTATTCTTCAAGGGTTTCTTTGTCTGCCCATTTGTACCTGTATGAGAGCCAGCAAAGCCTTTTCACTCATGGCTCTGGCCTCCAGATGCCCTTTCTGCAACAATACAAAGAGCACATAGCCATCTTTCTCCAAATAGTTCTTCCACAATGGTATCCTGGTCAGGAGACTACATTTTTTAATTTTTTAGCAGCATCCATAATGGGATCTGCTGGACCTTGAGTCAAGAGTTATGGCTCATTCACATCGCCAAAGATGTCAATCAAGTCATTCAAGTCATGAATGAACTCTTTGTCAAATTTGTCCAAGAAGGGGCTTTGCTAGTCACTTAAGAAAAGTAAAGCTTTCTTCCTGAAGTTAATCAATTGCTTCAAAACTTGTACTTTAGAAAGCCAGTGAACTTCAGCATTTATTTCTTGACAAATCCTATTGATAAGGCATGATTCAAGGTCCTGACTCTGTTAAGTTAAAGTGGACATGACTTCTTAGACTTACTGTCTACATCATGTGACTGTAGAAAACTAGAAGTCAGTTTGATGTGTGGAGTTTCTTTTTCAGCAACAATGGTAAAGCTGGAGGCTTTGTGGAACAGCAATGTGCTCCATCTGTACCCATGGCACCAACATTTTTCTTCCCAGGTTTTGCTTGGCAAAGAATTTTTTCATTATTTCAATTCTGTCCTAACCATCTGATGCTTCCAAAGGGAGCTTACCAAATGGGCATCTGCATCTGGGTAACAGAAAAACTAGGTACTGAATAGACTGAGAATCATCAATGCATTTATTCGGTTGCATGCTGAAGGGAACACATCTGGCTCAGATTCCCTTGAGACCTTCAAACAGAAGAAAGACTGGTGACTTTGGATAGGGTAACACTTCTTGACAGAGGTGCCACTTCAGCGTTTTTTTTCTTCTCAGATTACAGATCCCTTGACTGCTTTAAGGCAAACAGCTCCTACTTCTGCCCAGGCACATGGCTTCTTTGCTTGACTATGTGATAAGCTAGGTCCAGGCTCCTGAGTTGGTGTAAATGTCTCTAGTTTTTCTTTTTTCAAGTTGACCTATCTCTCATGAAAATAATCCACCTGAACCAAGCAATCCCACAATAGACAGATGCCAGTCGTTCCTTTGGTTTTGCCAGCTTTATGCTTCCACTGAGCAAGAAACTGGCTGTACAAGAGGGACCATGCTTTTGGTATCCATCACATTTGAGATGACTCCAAGGAAATACATTTTCTTTTCTTGATGTTTTCCAGTCTAAGCCAGGCCATGTACTAGGATTAATGCTCATAATCATAATGAAAGGTTACATCTAAAAATATATATCAACAGGAAAGCACTTTAATGATGATGACTGTTTGCTACCTGATGAAATATAGTAATAACCCATGCCACTCTGCACTTGTGCAGCATGAGACAATTACTTTAAAACAACATTTGACAAAAATTAATTTTTTTCCACAGAGATAATTTTCAACTTATTTGAAAGGAGCTTAAGTATGACATATCTCTCTCCCATTTCACTGATTTCTTGAAATCCATTCTAAGACCCATGGACTCTTACTCTTGAGAAATACCTATTTTTGCTGAGAAATTTCTAAAAGACTTAAACTAAAACAAGGGGGAAAGTATATTGCTTCTCTTATTGTTTGAATTAAACCAAGGAATTCACTTAGAGCCCTCCAAAGTCAGTGAATTGCTCCTTTTTTGGCCATTCTGCTCCTAATAAGACCCCTGTGGAAATATATGCATACCTCCATAAAGCATTTTATAGGTTCTGTTGAATTTTCAGCCAACTTCAGACTAGATTGGGGGCTCCTTGAGGGCAGGAACAACAATGTTGTCTATATTTTTAGGATTAACATTTTGCATGGTACTTGGCACATAGTGAGCTTTTGTAAATGCTTGAGGAGTAAACAACCATTAAATATTTTCAAATTAATCATTTAATAATATAGTTTAGATCCTCCTGGGAATAGAGTTCATCATCAGTACTTGATGCATCAGATAGTTATCAGCCCTGGCCGGTTTGGCTCAGCGGTTAGAGCATTGGCCCGCGGACCAGAGACAGATAGTTATCAACTGTGCTTGCATTTGGCCTTTTGTCTACCACTTTTGATATATTAAGATTCTGTAATAAGGGTCCCAAGCCCTCTTAAGATAGCCAGGGTTCGTCATATGTGATGCCTCATAAAGAGATAGTGGTCAAATGCGTAGGCACTTCTGCCAGACTGCCAGAGCTCAAAGTGGAAGGTCCTGTCCAGTTTAGAATATACGAGGAAGGGCTTTTATCATCAGTGCTGTCAATGCTACTGAATGCTCATTGCCCAAGCCTGTGTGGCTCCTTGAAAGCAGGTGTTTCAGCTGTTCCAGTGCCACAGAGTTGAGAGGGCTCTCCATAGAAATACTTCAGTCCTGGCCAACCTCTTCCAACCCTGCCCAGAGGCAAGGTCAGGTTCTAACCTGGGCTGAAGCTCTCAGCTGCCCTCCAATACCCAGTGTAGGCCTCTGTGCTGAGGTCTGTAGGGAGAGTGATCCTACAAACTGGAAAGGCTCTTCCCTGAGTCTGACCATTTACTGCTTACTCCCTGGGTCTGACCATTAACATTTTCATTGCATATTTCACATTGCATATTTTATGATATTTTTCCATCACTTTGTTAACAACAATCATGGTACCCTAAAGAAACATATTACTCTAAAGAAAAATCTTGAGAAGACAGGACTTTTGAAGATTGTGCTCGGGGAGCACCCAGTCCCTACCGTCACTGCTAGTGGGTGCTCTGGCTTGTCCCTCTTAACACCCCCAAGGGCCGCAGCTTCTTTCTCCTTGCCCCCTAGGGAGACAGCATAATCTCTTCGAAGAGTTTTGGCTTTCAGAACATAAGCTAAGAGGAAGGCCTTTTCAGTTGACTTCAGCTTTCTGCCCTGTTACAGAAACACCCTTGAGACAAGAAAACACAAAAACAGCCTTCTTTGTAGAATGAGGAGTGAAAGATACAATGAGAACAAGCCACAAATTGATAGCTCAATAATTTCCCTGCCATACTCTCTTGTTAAATATACTTAATTGGATATCAGAGACTCCCCAAAGTCTAGGATCTCAGCAATCACTCAATGTTAGATCCATACTATACATCTTCACCATTAGGACTCTTAGTAAGACCTTTTCCTCCCTACATCTTAAATATGCTTGGATTAAATAATGTTAGAATGCATTTCCCTTCTATTTGAAATACTACTACTAAAGAAAACTGTAAGACATCAATGGAAAGGCAGATGCTAACTTCTCTAAAATGTAACTTGTAGAGTCCTGCCTGATTTATTCCAGTTTTAGTTACTAAAACATTGACAATATTCTGGATCATAATCCTAAATTCACATTCAAAGTATAATCAGAGATCCCATTCTTTTAAAAAGTAAGTCAAACTGGCTATATTTAAACCAGAAAGTGTTAACTATTTTTTTATATTTGTATTACAGTGAAGTGTTTGAAAGGATACACATTTCTCTCCAATTTCCATGAATTCCTCTGGGATGGACTGTCTCAACTCTCAGAAGCTAGATATTGGCCCAAGACCGCAGCCCATGACAAAATGTATCTCCTGGGATTATTACTGTCATTTTGGCAGGAAGGCTGCTTGCCTGACTAGAGCACACAGAGATGGCAAGGCAAGCCCTCCTGTAAAGGAAAGGACAGCTGCAGGAGCAGAAGATAGAGTTGCTCAAGCTGGGAGCGGATCACACCAGAGAGGAATTGCAGCACTTCCCACCTTCTCTGTCAGATCCTTGTGAGGAGGGGCACACACATTTCACAGGAATCTGAGTGCTAGATTGAAACAGTACAACATAGAAACACTAATTTGCACTTTATGCACAAAATTTAAACAATGCTATCCCCCCAAATGCAATTCAACCCCAAACCAAAGCACTCATCATGGAGTGGAGGACCCAGGGAACTGTGAAATGTGTTTTTGCTGCTGCCACATGGCGGCGCCACCTCAGCTGATCTCCAGAGTCAGCATTTCTTGGCCCTTCTGTTGTTTACAGGCACCCGGACTTCCACGAGTGAGTTTTGGTGGCTACTGTCCTGTTATTTTAACATTCAATTGTTATAATTTAGCGAAGTCATCCAAGCATTCGTTAGGTGATGTTTGTACACACCAGGATGAAAAACACACCAGAAAGATCAATAACTTTGGAACAGAAGTTAGAAGTGATAAAATACCCGGAGGAAGCCCCAGCAGCTGCCATAATATGCTATTAATGTAAGAACAAGCCCTCAGCAAAGTATTAGAGCTAATGCTAAGAAAATAAAAAGCAGCATTAGAGCATATTATTCTACAAAGTTTGTGGAGTTATGTACCCTTAGAATGCATCCCCCATTTTGCATTTATTTTAAGAGGAATTAGTCTTGAATTATTAGAGGTCTTCAAAAGCTCATCTCTGGCATCAACCTCACAGCCTGTGTTTGTTTACCGTCCCTCCTGCCTCCAATTGTGTTGGTTTAATCTCTCATTGCAGTGCCCAGTAGAGTGCCTGAAATACTGCAGGGGCTTGGTCAAGGTTTGTGGAACAAATGAGAAATAACTAACACATATGGAGCATTTTTATATGTCCAGAAACTGGTTAGTACTTTTCATGCATTATCTCCACTAATGTTCATACAACCCTAAGAAGTAAGTGTTATCATCCATAGTTTTCTAGATGAGGAAACCAGGCTCAGAGAGATTATAGAATGTGGCCCAAGGCCACACAATTAGTGATAGAGCCAACTCTGAATAGTCAGACTAACTTATACTGTTTCTCAAATGAATTGGAGGGGGGAAATGATCATAGTGGAAACCATAGCAGGCTTCTACAGCAGAAGTGATTTCTGGATGCTATCAAGCATCCTGTGGGCAATTAAATGGGTGGTTACTCTTCTCTGATTAGTAAACCTGGGGACAAGTTTGAAAATAAGGGCTGGAAAGAAGTGTAATCTACACATGGTTCCCCAAATGTCATCCCCAAACTGGCAGCATCAGCATCACTTGGGAACTTGCTAGAAATACAACTTCTCGGACCCTATCCCAGACCTGCTAAATCAAGAGTTCTGGGATGAGGCCCAGCCATTTGTGTTTTGCAAGCTTTCCAGTTGATTCTGATACATGGTCAAGTTTGAGAGCTCCTGACCTATACAATAAAAAGAAAAGTACCATGTTTGATCATAAAATTTCTGGGAACAATTGGGAAGGAAGGTAGTGATGAGGGGAAATGCTGAGGAAGAGAATAGAGAGAGAACAATCTGAGTCTGGAGAGGTTCAAGCTCAGTGTGTGGGCAGGTGGCCAGGATGGGTGCCTGAAAGGAATAAGAATGTCTGAAATTGAATTTCTAGTTATGCAGTATTAATCACCTTAATTTGTTCAAACACCCATTAATGTCTGATTCACAGACCAAGACTTATGTGAATATATATATTTGTCAACATCAAATAAAGAGGTTGAATTCTATTTTCTACTAGAACTTGCAAGTCAGAGAAATGCCCCACTGACAGAACCAGTTCAGCAAAAACAGAAGTATGGAGCCAGGAAGGATTGTGAGAAGGTAGGTTGTGTGGACTTCACGGAAATCTCAAGGAGGACTTTGGAGCCACTCTTACCTGGCTTTGAGGGGTTGGGTTGATCCCAGCTAACATGGGTCAGAAAATAAGTGAATGAACTGAAGTTCTGGCCCTTGTATTTCTGGGGCAGGGATGTGTTCTGGTGCCTGAGTGCTGACTCTCCCAACTCCCAGGACTGGTCAATAACTAACCAATTTATATTGAAGTATGGATTGTCAACATTTATATAATCTCCAGCAACTGATAAGCATACTTCATCTGGTTATCTAATGTTGCAAAGTAAACTACTCTAAAACTGAGTAGCTTAAAACAAGTACAACATTTATTTTGCTCATAAATCTGCATCTGGGGCTTGGCAGGGAGCTCTTCTTCTCCACTTGGCATCAGTTTGGGGCAGCTTGAAGAAATGGGTTAGGATTCTCTGAAGGCTCACTCACTCAAGTGTCTGGCTGTCAATGTTGGCTGTTGACTGGGATCGTAGCTGGATCGATTAGCTAGAACTCCTGTATACACAGTCTCTTCACAAAGCCTGGACTTTCTTAAAACATGGTGCCTGGATTCAAAGATTATGAATCCTGGATAGAGAGAGCCAGTAAAAAACCACATTTTCTTCTATGACCTTGTTTTAGAAGTTCCACCATATATGCTATTGGTTGAGGCAGTCCTAATGGCTTGCTAATTTCAAGGTGAGGGGAAGTCTTCATTTCTTGATGGGGGAGTGGCATGGTTCAGGAAAAGCGTGTGGGCCTGGCTGGTGTGTCTCAGTTGTTGAGCATCAACCCATGCACCAAGAGGTCACTGGTTTGATTCCCAGTCAGGGCACATGCTCAGGTTGCAGGCTCGATCCCCAGTAGGGGGCGTGCAGGAGGCAACTGACTGATGTTGATGCTTCTCTCTCTCATCGATGTTTCTATATCTTTCTCCCTCTCCCTTCCCCTCTCTCTCAAAAAAAAAAATCAGTAAAAAACATTTAAAACAAGAAAAGAAAAGAAAAGAAAAGCACATGGAACCAATAATATTGATGAGGTCTTTTTAGGAGAGGGGAAGGGAATATAACTTTTTTATCTTGAGAGAGTGACTTTCAAGGAGTCTCAGGCTCTGTGCAGGTTGTAGATGGGTGGGGTAAGATAGTGGCCTAAGCTCTAACTTTCTTAGTCTACACCTGAGAAATCTAGAACAAATCTAAGAAGTTCAGGCTGGCTGAAGTGCCACATTGGGATCAGCTTGCACTCCTATGGTTTGTCAGGACTGAAAAGATATGAGTATGCACTGTGGACCAGATTGGGGTGGCAGATGAGAGACATTGGCAGGAGGTTGCTTTATGTCCTGTGCTTTAAGATGGATGGGATGATGGCCCTCAGCAGAGAGAGAGGCTGGAGATCGATAACCACATTCCTGAGGGCTATAGCCAGGGTCAGTGGCAAACTGGGAACCCAGGGCTCTTCTGTTCCCAAAAGTTTTTTGTGGAGCACACACATGCACACACACACACACACACACACACACACACACACACACTTTTTTTTTTTTTTTTTCAGATGAGAAGGGAGCAAGGCTTTGTATCTAGGTGGAAGGGATTCTGAACAGAGTCTATGTGTGAGGTTATAGGAGACCAGGAGGGGAGGGTGGGCCTGAGAACATGAGCCCCTGGAATCTACTGTGGCCATGGGAAGGGCTTTGGACTTCCAGAGACTATGGCTTTGCAGGGTAGAACTCAGGTTAATTTTATCTAAATGTCAAGGGACAGGAAGGTCCCAGCTGATACTGGATTTTAAGAGAAAGTGTTCAGTATCAGTAACATGGTAGATCAGGATACTACTTCAACTGTGGTGGCAAATTTGTCTTGAAATATCTATGTCTACTGTTTCCTCAGATTGAGCTAACATTTCTCAAATGTCTATTCTTTCTGGGCACTGGGCAATGTCTTTATGTTATTTCATTTGGTATTCATAACAACCATATGAAGAAGTGGATGCAAGTATCCTCTTTTTTTATTTTTTTTAATCCTCACCCAAGGATAGTCTTCCATCTATCTTCAGATAGAGTGGGAGAGAGGTGGAGAGAGAGAAAGAGAGAAACATCGATGTGAGAGAGACACATTGACTGGCTGCCTCCGCACGACACTGACCAGGGCCGGGGATGAACCGCCACTGAGGTACGTGCCCTTGACTGGAATCGAACCCGCGACTCCTTGGTCTGCAGGCTGATGCTCTAACCACTGAGCAAAACCAGCCAGGGCAGTATCCTCTTTTTATAGATGAGAAAATGGAACCACCCAGAGTCAAAGAGCTGGAATGTGGTGACATCAAAGAGAGGTCCTCAGACTCCCAGGCTGAGGCCTTTTCTGATCAATGTCACTTTAGCTGTTGCATACTTATGAGAGGGAAGGTGGGTGGATGGATGCTCAAATTTAGAAAGATTTGAAAAGGATAGGTTTCTCTAGACATGATAGAAATTAAGATTTTAAAGGCAAAGTGAAAGGAGGGGAAGAGAGATAGGATCTGAGTACTGGCTCTGCCATCCTGTTTGCCCTTCATGATGTAACAGTGCCTATCAGTATGCTGATTGGTAGCCTGCTCCATATCAGCGATATGGCCAATAGATTCCATGTGCTTCATTAGAAAGTTGTGTTGAGAGGATTCTGAGGCTCAGGTCTGGCTCCACGCTGGAGTTCTGTTATTAGTGAATGGTGCCTGGCACAGGTCAGGGAAACAGAAGTGAGGGGCATAAGTGCTGCTGTGTGTCACTACCAAACACAAACAGCCTTGATCTTCAGCGTTTCTTTCTCCAAACAAAATTAGCTCCATGTCCTTTTACATTTCACCCAGAAATCTTTGTAGGCTTTGGGCTTATTTTTTCTCATGTATTCTCATATCATATCAACATGAAGGTCTTCATGTCTATTTACAAGCGAGAATGACATAGTCATCTGTTTCTAGGGGGAAAAGGCTACCTAAGTGAAGAAACGGAAGCAGACTCACCCTCCTCCTATGCTCACTAGAGCAGTCCTCACCATGACTGGGCTTCGCCGTCCAGCCTTCTCCCTGCCTTCTGAAAAGTCTACTGCAGAGCCTCTTTATTTCTTAAAGTACATTGACACTAATTTGGTTTTGAGAATTTTAAAGAGTCTTTCAAAATCCCTTATAGTGACTGGAAATGCTCTGGGGTGTTGCAAATTCAGAGCTGGGGATTATTGTGGAAAAGCTAAAGCTATGCCTGTGTCTGTAACAAGCAGTGGAAAAGCACCACTGTGGTGTTTTGTCTGTTGAATAGCTGATGGTTATTTTCACATCAGATAGAGTAAGTGGATCAGACAGATAGCATGCACATAGACAGATGGTGCTTGTGTTTACATGACACCAAAATAGTTGTCTTAAAGACAATATCCTGGAACAACAGAATTGAGCCTGACTGGTTTTATACATTTCCCTGATTTAACTGTTTAGCTCAGTCTCAGACAGGCAACTTTGAGGGGTGGGGAGAGCATGGGCTTGGGAGCAGACAGAACTGGACTGGAATCTTGGTTCTGTTCCTTGTGAGCCCTGTGACTTTGTGTCCTACTTTGAAAGATGAGATAAATTACATCATGATACCCATTCTCACTTTGAATGTGTAAGTGTGAATGTGAGAGTCAAGGGAAAATGTACCTGAAACCACTGGATACTCAGTAAAGGCTAGTTCTCCTGCTTTCTCTTCCCCCTGATCATCACTAGCAAATGTTCCCTAGAACCTACTTGATACAAGGCAGAATGTTACCGTCATTTATTCAACAAACATATATTGAACAATTGCTGTGTGCTGGGTCCTGTATAAGGAAGCATAGGCTGTAGTCCTCTCTCTCAAAGAGCTCCATCCGGCTGCCTCTCCTCTCTGTCTATGTCAACCTCATTGTTCTTCAGGGACACTGAGGATCACCCCAACTCTTCCGAAAGTTCTCCTGAGAACCATGGTGGCCATGTTGTTTTCCACAGAGACAGGAATTCTCACCACTATTTCATGGGTACAATTGAGTGCTGGTGGAGTAGAAGTTACCTTTTTTTCTTTTGTCCCCAGTAAGAGAAATATCATTAGAAGTTGCTATTTTGTTCTAGAGTCATCAGTTTATTCTTGGAGTAGACTTGGTTCATTTCAGAAAAATTTCTGGAATGGGTCTTTTTATTACACAAATGCAAAGAAGCAGGCCAATTTACCAAGTTTACTAATTTGTCTTTTAAACTTATTTTGATAATTATTTTTAAGGATATTTAATGAATGTGAAATGTTTTTCTGAATAGAGTTAATAAACATTTTCAATATTTTCCTTAAATATGTTTAATTAATATAGTTTTTCTGAGTTGTCCACCTAACTGCCATTCCACATTCTGCATTTCAGATTCCCTTATCCTTCTATACATTTTTTCCCCATTGCAACTCATCATCTTCTAACATACCACAGCATTTATTATGTTTATTATCCCATGAAGGCAAGAATGTTTTGTTTACTGGCGTTTCCCAAGTTCCTAAAATAGGGCCAGGCTCATAAATGGTACCTAATAATATTGTTGAATAAATAAGTATATATATATTTTTTGAATATAACTATACTGTATGCATTTCATATAAAATTTTCTTAGGTTATAGTTACTTATTTTATATATAATATATAAAAATGATCTGTATTTAATATATAGGTCATTTTTCCCTATTGATAGCATTTTAATATTTGTAGATTATTTTATAAGTTTCACCAAATGACCAATTCACTGAATTTACCAAATGACAAATAATGCTGATTTATAAGGACTTTTTACTGTATGTGAGAACTGGTCAGGACCCCTTTGGCAGATTTGTCATAGTAAGCCCCAGGGCAAAGGGAGCTGAGATGTCTGGAGAAGCCACCGAGTAGGTGTTGTGAGGAGCCTGCAGAGGTGAAGAACACCAGTGGTTTAGATCAGTGTCATCTGTCAGAGGCAACAGACAAGCACAGAGACAGAGGTAGGGGGCACATGAGTCCTCCTTGGGGCCTGGGGAAGCCTAGTTAAATTATGATATCCCAGAATCCACACGATGGGCACTCAGAGTCTTTGTAATGAGAAGATAACAACAGTGGCCTTACTTTTGTGTCACAGGCTGGTGATGCCTGAGGATGTATTAGTGACCCCTACATCTACCCCAGGCTTCCAGTTCAACGCTGAGTTCCCAAGGAGTAGGAGGCAGCCCAGGATAGTGAGCGATTTTCTTTCCTTTCCTTCTTTTCTATTCCTTTATTGAACTTGCCCTTTCCCAGTCCTGCCTTAGTTGTATCTTCCAGACTTCCTTCCTGGGCTCCCATAAGAGAATGTGTGTGAGCCCCAGACACTTTGGCTGGTCCGGCCACCCACAGGGCAGCCCAGTGGGAAAGGAACTGAAGGAACACTGGAAAGGATTGACCAGGTCTCTCTTGGGAGAATGAAACTTCTGCTTCTGAGGCTGGACCTGATTCCTGATGAGGATTTCTGACAAGAACCTGGGAATGTACTGGCCCTTTCTTTGGGGAAATTTGAAGTGCTGTGAACCCTGAAGGTGGTGTGTTGGCTCTCAGGGTGTGACATTAGGTGAATTCAGAGCAGCTCTACTGAAAGTGGGAATGACCTGTGGGCAGAAGGCAGACCTGTCCTTCAGTGAGTGGTGGATGAGTCATGGCAAATGGGTGGCCAAGAGGGAAGGACAAAGACAGGATTTGGAATACAATCTTCCAGGTACAAGCCATGTTAAAGAGGTGTTGGGACATGCAAGGAACATAATAAAACAACTTCATTTATTACTGAAACGTAACATAATAGTGTTCAATGACCATATGGATTACCTCAACAAAGCATTATCTCTTCTTTTTTCAACACCCTTCATACCTGTGTCTCATTGCAGAGTTTTCACTATAACAGATAATGGAGAGTTCTTCAATGCCAAGATGAGGAGTTCCTTTATTGCAACATTTTCCTTTATGTTTATTATTTATTTATTTTTAAAATATGTTTTTATTGATTTTTTTAGAGAGAGAGGAAGAGAGAGAGAGATAGAAACATTGATGTGAGAAAGAAACATTGATTGGCTGCCTTCTGCACATCCCCTACTGGGGATCAAGCCCCAAACCCGGGCATGTGCCCTGACCGGGAATTGAACTGGGATCTCTCAGTCTGTAGGATGACACTCAATCCACTGAGCAGACTGGCAGAAGAACATTTTCCTTTAGCATTTCATTCTTGTAGGTAAGTCATGAGAATTACCCCAGAGGGTATTATAATACCATTTTACGGATGAAAAACAGAGGATAAGTGAGGTTAATTAACTTCACTCATTCATTCAGTGAGTCAATTAACAAAAACTTAACAGTCTCTTACTCCTAGCCAGAGACATACTCGTATATACCTGTGAGCCAATCACAAGCCCAGCTTTTAAGAATATATAATCCAGGGCACTTTATAGTCAGAGAGGTACTTTATAGTCAGGGGTGCCCAATAACATCCCCCGGGAGCTTTTAAAGATCCAGTGTTCTAGGACACAGTGGAGATCTTCCGAATCAGAGATGCTGGGGGAAAGAATATCTTTTAAAAATTCCCTAGCTGATTCTGAGGCTCCCCTGGTTAGTAACTGCAGGTCCAGGGGTGAGAAGAATAGGCAGTTATAGAGTATGTGATAGATAATAAATGCTACCCTGGGGATGAGTGCAGGGTCCTCCAGGGGCCCAAGCAGGGAGTTGACTCTGTGTTGAGGGGTCAAGGAGGGCTTTCTGGAAGGAGGGATGATCCCAGGGTGAGCATCCATGGTTGGGTGGGGGTGGGGTAATGATGGAGATGGGGAAGAGACTCTGTTGGAAATAGGAACAACCTGCCTAGATTTGGAGATCCAGCAGGGCCTGGTTAGGGAGACAGTGAGTGGTTCAGAGGGACTTGGATTTAGTGGCCCGAGGTGAGTGGTAGTGACAGCTGAGACTGAAGAGGTAACTTGTCTTGATGTGACAGCCCAGTTAGTGATGTGGCCAGGAGAAGAACTCAAGATGGACTCCAAGGCTCATGTCGTAATTTATCTATTGCTGTGCCAGACAATCTGTTTAAAGAAAGTAAACATACAGAGATGAAGTTATGATGAGTAGGGTGAAGTCTGGGGCGGCATGCTTGCACTTGACCATGTAATCCCAGAGTGACAATGTGTGAAAGGGAGCACCAGACCCCTGGACTCAAATGCCAACGCCATCACTCACTGAGCTTCGCTTGCATCATCTGGTGTCGCTGTGAACATGAAATGACTCAGGCCACCCAAAGCTCTCAGAGCCGTGCCTGTTCCTAGAAAACCTCAATGCATATTGGCCATTATTGCTATTACTATTCTTTCTTGTGACAATCAGCAGGAACTTTAGAAACAAGCACTTCAACAATACATATTTCATTAACTCATTGTGGATGCCTATGGAGTAGAATGAAAGAAATGAGAGAGAAACCCATTCAAATCCACTTTCCTCTGGAAAGCATTCAGTAAACTCCCTCCACACCCCCAGCAGTATTACTAACCCCTCAGACCCACAAGGAGTCTGCGAGTCCTATGTCAGATTTAGGGACACATTCTCATAAACATTCACTTCTCTGCCAGGCTAGGGCTATCTGAAGACTTTTAGAGGGCCTGAGACAGGTCTTATTAATTTTATATCATCCCCAGCATCTACCTCAAGTTTTATCATATTTATTTAGTGAATACATGAATAAGCAGACTTTTTAACTCTTATCCCTGATTAAGATCATATTATAGCAGAGAAGAGAAGAATTAACCAAGCTTTTTAAAATCTCATCCAAAGTCTTATCTGCTCTTTCTGAACATGTAGCTAAATCTTCCTTACAAAGCCTTGCCATGCACCGTTCCTCTAGTTTTAAAGAAGTGCTCTCCTGGAGGCTGACTTGGAAGGCCCAGGCTGATTCCCCAACCTGTAATAAAGTGTATGTATAAAGATAGCAGTGTTGTTATACAATTTAATTAGTACATCATTCAGACATTTGGACCAATGCCTGGCTCTTTTTTTGTGTGTTCATTTAGCTTTTAGTCTAACTCCCAAATGAAATAAACAAAAAGGCTAATTGCTTTTGGATTTTAGCACTGGGTGAAATACCTGGATTCATTATGTGAATCATATTTTATAGGTGGATTAAGGGTTCTATTGGTAAATGAAAAATTCCAAGATGACAGCTGTAATACTCAAAGCAAGGCAATTGAAAGGTTTGGGCTCCCAAAGGCAGCATATGACTCCATCTGACATGTTCCTAGTTTTCATAGCAGCATAAAATGTTTGCACACTGATGAGAGCGTTGTCAGGATGGTAAGATTTTATATCTCATTACAACAGTGATGTGCTGGTAAATATTTAAGAACCAGCTTTGCAGCAAAATAAGGAAAAGTCCTGGTTTGTGGTGTTCACCAATTTCCATGGTGTAAACAGTCCCACAATGGCTAGTTTTAAACTGCTAATGAGGAGATGGAAATGCTGTACACAGCTGGCTCTCATCAGCACGCATGAGCTGCTTCCTTCACCTTGGTACAAGGTGGAGGTTGGCAGGGCTCAGAGCCTAGAATGGGTTTTTTCAGTAGTTTCTGCAAGGCATCTGTTGTGTGGGGTAAGTGACTCCCGTACCTGAGCACATCTGGGGTCAGAAGAAGGGGAGTGAGAGTGAGGGAAGCGGAGGAAAGACTTTCTTCCATCTTCCTTCGTCAAGTGTGCTGGAGGCAGTTTGGCGTCAGACACGTGCATGGCCTCTGCTGTCAGATAGACTGTAAGCTGCCACCTGTTTTCCATATCCATACGATGAAGGACAGGCTGGGGAACTGAAAGAGTGTAACTGGTTTTGAAAGCATTTGGCACAGTGCATGACACTCAGTAGATGGCAGTTGTTATTGTCTGGGGACAGGGGTAGCACCAACAATAGGAGAGAAGATGGGACTTACCTTGGTCCAGTGCTCATTGTGCCTTTTGTGTGCCAAGTGTTCTGCTTGGTGCTGGATTATAGAGAAACTTCAGGTCTGGGCCCTGCTGCTGGGGGCTGCCTGCCTGTAGGAGTTCTCTGTGGACTCTGGTTTGGATTAGTCACAGAATCTGCCTCTCTCTCTCTCATTTCCCATGATGGTAGCTGTGTAATTATGACACTCCAATCAGAGTTTGGCTCCAGCTGCCTGGCAGCAGATGTGCAGACCACCCGGGGCAAACGAGAGTATCTCTGGTGGTCCTCCAGGCATGGCAGGTCCTCCAGGAGGCTAGGAATTTTGTCTCTCAGCTTCCCTAACAAATGATCACAGCATATGAATGAAGAGAGAAGTTGGGGCCCCACCTAATGCCTCAAAGAGAATTTGTGAACAAGACGATAACTGGGATGGTTTATCCCTTATCCTGTGCCAGGCATTGTGCTGAGCACTTTACAGCCATTATTCATTAAGTCCTCACAACATCCCTGTGAAGACAAGCTTCTTGCTCAAGATCACACTGTAGAGTCAGTGCTGGAACGCAAATTCAAATGTTTGACTCCCAAACCCAAGCTGTGTACTCCTCTATCACGTAATTTCTGTCTCTAAACCTGGAAAATGGGCATTATGACTCATATTCTGAATGAACACTATACAGAAACAAACCATGCATGTCCTTAAGTCCTTGATTCAGCTTGCCTACCTATTGTCCCCAGAGGGCCTGGCACTGAAAGTGCCCTTCCTGGTCTGGCTCAGGGAGGGAATTCATAGAACTCTCTCTCATCTGACCATGTCCTGCCAAGTTGGTTAAGTTCCATGGCCTTATACCAGTTTCCCAAGGGGGGGGGGATCCATGAATTTGGTGTCCAAAACTCTCAAAAAGCCAGTGCTGCCCATGATGGAAGTGGCTCAATATTCAAGTGGATGATATTCTGGCCAAACATCCAATTGAATTAGTGAGCATTTGTAAAAACTGTGACTGAGAAACACTAACAGCTTCCATGGGCAAGAAGAACCAATGTGTATTTTGCATGTGGGGGAGGGTCATAAATCACTGGGGACAGAGGGCAGACTATGGTGGAGAGCTACTAAAATGTTCCCCAATGACTACATGCTTTGGTATTTTTTCCCTTCTATGATCTTCTCGCCTTGAGTGTGAGCTGGAACCTACTGACTCGCTTCTAACCCATACGATTCAGTAAAGTGATGGGATTAAAAAAAAAAACAAAAAAACCTGGCTTCCAGCTGGCTGGTACTCTCTCTCTCTCTCAAAGTCCTCACTGTGGGGGCAGCAAGTTGCCATGTTGTGAGCAGCCCTACGGAGGGGCTACACAGTAAGGAACTAACGTACCCAGTCTTCAGGCAGCAAGGACCTGAGGTCTGTCAACAGACACATGAATGAGCTTCGAAGCAGATCTTCCTCAGTTTGAGCTCTGAGCTCACTGTAGCCCCAGCCAACACCTGACTGCTGGTGGAATGTCCACAGCATAGAGCAGCCTATGGTCCAGGTTTCGGAAGGCTGGAGACTGGTCTGGTTTAGGTTCCCTTAGGACTGAGAGAGACGAGGAAGAGCAAAGGAAGGGGACATGTGATCAGAACTGAGTTTCAAGAAGCACTCTTGAGGCTTGCAGGAGGAACCAAATCCCATCTTTCTTTAATTTTAGGACACTTGGCTGGTGCCCTCGGTTATACACACAAGTGCCTAAGGGAGCCTTTTCCATGAGACCACCACTATCAGCACATTGAGGACCCCTTGCAGGGACTGGGCTGCCTGACTGGCCACCAAAAATCTTTCCCCTCATTCAGACTGGGCTTACGATGGCACAGGTATGTGATACTAGCTGGATAGAAAGCGTAAAATTTTCTTCCCTGAAAATTGCAAGCTTTTACTTATAAGTTAAGGAAACTTTCTCTAATTAGTAACTGTTTCAAACCAAGGACTCAAAAATTGAATTTTCTTTCAAAGTTTCTTTAACAATACTAAATGATTGAGGCTGAACATGACTTATACCTGGTGTTTCCTTAGAGCTAAGTTTTTAATGGGTACTGGAACTCAGAAAGCACTACAATTAAACTTCTTTAAACACATTTTAGAATCCAGGCTCGTTACAGAGTCTGTATGGCTGTATGACTAATTAATCAAATTATCAAAGTTTCACTGTGTAGAATTCAATTTTGCAATAAGCATTCCTTCCAAATTATTAGTATTGCTTTTTGTCAAAGCTGATATTAAAAGTTATTTCCAGACCTGGCCGGTTAGAACGTTGGCCAGCAGGCCAAAGAGTTGTGGGTTCGATTCTGGTCAAGAGCATGTACCTCGGTTGCGGTTTGGTCCCAGGCCCTGGCTGGGGTCCTGTGGGAGGCAACCAGTCGATGTGTCTCTCATATTGATGTTTCTCTCTCTCTCTCTCCCCCCCCCACTCCTACTCTATCTGAAGATAAATGGAAAAATATCCTTGGGTGAGAATTAAAAAAAAAAAGTAATTTCCAAAGAACTTATTTGCATATATGCATAACCAATGGACACAGATAATAGTATGGGGAAGGCAGGAGGGGAGGTGGGAGTGGGGAGGAGGGGGTCAATGGGGGAAAAAGGGGGGAACATCTGTAATACTCTCAATAATAAAGATTTTTTAAAAAGTTATTTTCAAACATTTCACACCCACTGGCTTATGGGCTAGCTGACATTTGCTTTGTGTTGTTGGAGAGAGTGGGTGCAGGAGTGGTGTGTGTGGGGGGGTGGTGGCTGGGGTCAGAAGAAGTTGTTAATGAGATAACTGAGAAATTTAGACTTAGGAAAAAGAGAAGCAATACTAAAACTTCTGTGCAGTAAGAGAAATTCTCAACTGAACTTCTGTAATCCTCTCCTGGCCATTGAAATATTTCCTGTTCCTTGTGGCAAGAGGATTTTGTGAATCCTTTGTTTATACAGTCTGAAAGTTGCCTTTCCTGATGCTGCAGTGGAGTTCTGATGGCTATGACCAGGGGAGTTTTGGTGGATGTGTTAGTTCTGGTTCTCAGAGACAGATGCCAAGATGGGAGGAAAATGTGCAAGGATTTTATTAGAGAGATTTTCTGTATGAGAGGGAGTTGGAAAAGTCTGGGAGAGCCATGAGACTACAATGCAAGTTCACCCTGAGTACAGGTGAGAGGGGTAGAAAGTTGGGTGCAGGTGTCCTAGGCTGCCATGCAGTGTAAGTTCAGCAAGGCTGGCATGGAGTGCTGGAGCTCAAGGTGGCTATCAGAGGATCCAGGGTATGGGTCTGCCTTAGTATCTCTGCAATACTCAGGCATTGGTTGGAAGCAGCCAGTGGGAAGTGGAGCCTCAGCCCTGTAGTTGAAGTTCTGCAAGGTGCATCCTCCTAACCTCCACAATGCATTTGATGGGGCCAGATCAAAAGTGAGACAATGCATCCTACCCCAGTACCAGTCATATGCAGGTCACTTCCCCATAGTACTTAATTGGTGCTGTCATCACCCAGTCCATGACCACAGGAACGTGCTTGATCTGTGGAGAGCAGACCAGGAGTGCCGGGGAGTTTCCCCTGGAAATAGTCTTCAATCAATGATGAATGGAGTTGGTGACAAATACCTCAGTTCCTTGCCCACTGAGCAGGGCATCTTTGAAGTGTGTTATAACTGCTCCCACAGATGACCCTGCAGAGTTCAGCCCCAGTGCTTACTCTTGTAACCTTCACATGAACACACCTGTATTGGTTTCCTTCCCCTCTCTGGGTCACTTCTCCACATCTCCACCTATCTGCTTCCTGGGACCCTCCCCAAATAAGCTACTAGCATTCAAATCCTGTTGTTGTTGTTTTTTTAATGCAAGGCCATGCTAATTTTATTAATCAATATAGTGCATAGAGTATAAGTCTAGAATTTAAAATTACAAGGTTTCTACAGATCAATAAGAAAATACAAACAACTTATATTAATCAGGACAGAAACCCAATTAAATTATCTGAAACAAGAGAGGGACTTTATTGGCTCACAAAATGTTCAAGTCCAGAGGTAGAACAGGCTTTAGGCACAGCTGGATCCAAGGCCTCCAGAAAAATGACATCATAATTCAGTTCTCTTTCCTTTCTGCTAGCCTCTGAGTTTCTCCTCAGACAAACTCTCTCCACAAGATTCAAATTCAGGCTTGCATAGTCCTTAGTTCGTGGGATCTCCATAGAGCCTTCTTTCCAATAGTTTCCGGAGAAGTTCTGTTGAGGGTTCTCTTTAGCCTGGCTTGAGTTACATGCCTATTCTTTAATCACTGTGGCTAGGGAGCTGCAGAACTCAGGAAGGCCAGACCTGGTCATGTACTCACCTAAGCCACAGGGAATGGGTTCCCCTCAACAAATAAAGCTTCTGTTACCAGAAAATGGGGGAAAAGATGCTGAACAAACATAAACAGCATATATCCACACATAATCCAATTGCAAATCAGGTGAAGAATATGAATAAAAAATCCATGGTAAAACTATAATGGCCAATAAACATATGAAAATAACCTCAATCTCACCATAAATCAGGGAAATGCAATTAAGAATTCTTTTTTTCTCTCTCATCAGATAAAACTATCAAGTGTAGGTAAGGCTGAATGAGGAAATGAGCATTTTCCATACAGTTGGTAAAATATAAAGTTATGAAGGCCGTTGGAAAGGCCACAGTGGGTGTATCAGAGAGCGCACTCTTTGATCTGGAGAACCAAACTAAGACAATATTTAATGCTGTCCATGGTCCTGACCCTCAGCAATAATAACTTTGAGAGCTTACTATATACCAAGCACTATGCAAACTAACTGTTGCCCTGTTTCCTCACTGTCTGAGTTACTGCTGCCTTAGCTCAGAGATGTAGGTAAGAAAGTAGTAGTGCTCAGCCTACCACTACTACCTTAGAATGAGGGTCACCTGGAGAGTCCACTCCTGCCTCCAGGCACAGGGCAGTTCATTCTCATGGAGAAGGAATAGTCCTTGAAGCTTGAGGTGCCACCTGCAAGGATACAGTGCAAAGGACAAGGCTTTGTACTTGGAACTGAGAAATGGATCTGTGTTCCTGCCACTGATATTGACCAATCATTAAAACTCTGGGAGAACTGGTTTCCTCATCCAGAAAGTGAAGGAGCTAGGCAAGGTCAGTCAGTTTTTACAAAACACAATAGCTTCTCTAGACATTTTCTGAAATAAAATATCCCGTGCTTAAACAAGTTTAGGAAATACTTTTCATCAAAGTCTCCTGTTATAGATTCACAATACACATATACATGCTAAAGACTAGAAGTTGTGCACTAAATAAATCTTTTTAATGTTGTCTAACCCAGTGTTTCCCATGTTCTTTCTGACTACAGAATTCCTTTTAGGTACAGCATCTATTCATATCCTGTAGAATTACTATCCCAAAGAATGGTGATTCCTGGACTGATAGCCAGATGAGTTTCCAGGGTTGGTGTTTGAGGGACTGGAATACTTGTAAATAGAGGTCTGAGAGGAGTGTGTGGTGGTAGTGTGAGTAGAGTTAGACTTTGTGAAAAAACAGTTACTAGAAGAGAATGAAAATAAAATTTTCAAGGATCAGCATGACAGATAAGCTGGCCCCATGGCACTCAGTTATGGGACCTTTTTTTTCCCTTGAATGACTGGGGACAAGAAGGTCTTTGTCAGTCCCTAGAATGTGAGGCTGGAGATACTACAGCTGCCACCTGGAGAGATCAGCCAAAGGGAGAAGTCAACGCAGAGGGAAGAGAAGGAAAGGGGGGTGGGGTGGGGCTGAGTCCTGTACAGGCGAGCAAACATGATTAAGGCAATTAAAAATAATTTTTAACTAAACATTTAGAGACCTGAAAAAAAAGGTAGGGTGAGTATTAGGATTTTTGCTTCTTGATAAATGTTGGCCTCTGGCTTCATGAGGTATATTCATGAGGTAACATCTCAGATTTTTTTCAAGTAGTAGGGAGTTGTTCCTCTGATCAGAGCTTAGTGAGAATCTCAAAATCAAAAAAGAGACAGAGAGAAAAAGGGAGAACAGACTTTCCTAGCTGTGCAGGATACTAAGTCCTAAAAGTTAACACTTTTACTCTTTTTAGTCACTGTCTTAGTTTGGTCTGCTATAACAAAGTACTATAGACTGGGTGGCTTATAAACAATAGAAATTTATTTTTCATAGTTTTGGAGGCTGGAAGTCCAAGAGCAAGGTGCTAGCATGGTCAGCTTCTAGTCAGGGCCCTCCTCCAGGTTGCAGGATGCCAACTTCTTATATCCTCACGTGGTGAAAAGAGAGGGAGCTAGCTCTCTGGGCTTTTCTTATACGGGCACTAATTCCATTCATGAGGGCCACACCCTCATGATCTAATCACCTCTGAAGGCCTCACCTCCAAATACTGTCACATTAGGAATTTGGGAGGAATTTGGCAGTTTAAGCAAGATGATTCCAGTTGGTTTATAAAACTCTTAGCTGTATTGAAAGGTCAGGAGAAAATTAAGACATGATATCTACTTCTGAAATTATTTTTTCTCTTTGTTCCTCATTAAGTCTCTGTCTTCTCTTTTCCATCCACTCCTCTGCCCTTGATTTTGTCTATGTCGTTTGCTGTGTGACTTACACCTTCAACCTTTGTCATAAATTGAATCCATTAGAAGTTTGAAAGGCATCCATGTCAGTGGAGTGACCCTGGCTATTTTGTTGGCTTTACACCAGTAGTTTTTACATTTTACATCTATGGATTTAATAGTCCACTGTGGATTTTACTACTTTTCATAATATGGCGTAATTATTCCCCATTCCATTGAAAAAGAATTTGACACTTTAGTCTGGATTGTGTTACACTTCTTAAGCGGACGTTAGCACACAAGAAAGCTCAGCTTTGATTGCAACAGATTGTATGTATGTCTGTGCATAGGCTCACAGGAACCTGTGCTTCTGTGACCACTTTATTTTCTCTCAGTGTAAACAAAAGTGATTGAAGTGTTTAAGCCACAAGATTTATCTCTTGATTAGAGCATGGCAGAACCCTTCACCTCACTTTAAACAAAGTGTTCCATGATCATTATTAGCTGAGTTAATGCAAATGGCTACTTTAAAAATAATGTTAGAATCCAGGATTTCCCAGCTCAACTCTGCATTTCTTCTCAGTCCATGAGCCTCTTGTGCTGTGAGTGGGGGAGGAGCTGGAGGCCAGACTGTCTCCAGGGCTCCTTTCCTAGATTTGACAGTGCAGGGATGCCACGTTCTGTCTGTCAGCCAGCTGAAACCTCCATGGCTCTTGCAGTCCAGCAGCCTGGATTATGGATTAGAATTTTCCATAATTTAACACTTAATCCCAAAATGTTTGTCTGTCCCCCGAATCTCCATCTTAGTCCCTTTCTTCACATCTTGCAAGGTCACAATGGAGTGAACTTTACCCAGGTCACCTTGGCTAGGGTATTCAGCAAGCTCCTTTTCAGCTTCCCATCTCTTTCTGGATAACAGCTCAAGCCCCTAGCAGGACATTCAAGGCCCTCCTGGCCCTGACCCTTGCAGCGTCTCCAACCTTACCCCATCCCCCTGGTCCTGTAGCTCAGCCATGCCAGACTCCATGCAAGGTCATGGACCACTGCTGCTTTGTACTCTCGTCCCCAGACATCTGGGGACTTCTTTGTCATATTTCAAAATGCCCAGTGTGAAGCCATTCTTGACTCCACCTCAGGGCCATTGACTGGCCCCTCATCTGTGTGAACAGATTTCCACAGTAACATCATTATTAAATTAATTAACTAATTAATTCAAATATAGGCATCTCTTTCTCTAAACTGTCAGCTCCTTGGAGGAGTATGTCTCATTTACCGCTCTATCTCTAACACCTAGCACAACATCTGAACTATACAGGAGCTCAGAAAATATTTGTTGTATAAATGCACGGAGTGGAGAAATAGCACTACTGAGAGTTTATGTTAGAAAGAAATCACCGTGACCATGTTCTATGTTGTGACAGGGGTTTTCCTTTTACAGGCATGTACACTAGTCAAACTTCATGGAATGGTACACTTAAAATTCAGGCAATTCACTCCATTAAAATTTCACCTTGAAAAAAATAATATTGTAAATAAACTCTGAACTCTAGCTAATGTTAAGTGTGATGAAGTGTTTAGAAGTGTAGTATACTAAAGTCTGCAACTTATTTTGAAATGCACCAAAAAGTAAGATGGATTGATGAATAGATAGAAGAGTAGATGAATGGACACCAAATATAACAAACTATTCATTGTAGAGTCTAGATGGTTGGCATGTACACTTCACAATTATTTCAGATTTTTATCTCTGTTTAAAAACATTCACTATACAATGTTGAAAATAAAGAAATCACCAAAGGTTGTACTTACTGCTTATAGAGCCAAGATACCCAAGGTTTAGTACTGGAGCAATATTGCATCAGAAGACAGCTCAGTCCCTTATAGGTTAACCAACTAGTGGGCTCACCAAAATTCTTTTAAAATCCGCTGTGCATGCCTGTTCCTTAGCACTGGACACTCCCAGCAGCCTAGTCTCCTATCTTCAAAGTCTGTTCTCTACCACTTATGGCGTCTTGTCCCACCAGCATGGTCTCTCATCCCTGCCTTCTGTGTAAAGAGCAGCTTCATGGGAAGGTTTTATGGAGACACCCTATTTTTCTACTGAGACAGTTTCTTAGTTCTTTGCTTTAAAAAAAACAAAAACAAAAACAAAAAACTCTATTCAGATGGATTTTGTCCTTTGTTTTAGAAAATCAAGGTGAGGAAAGAAGCTAAGTACAAACCATTCAAAGTTCTGGAATGGAGTTACAAAAGGAAAAGTTGAGAGATACTCACATGAAAAATATTTACCAGAGGCAGGACATACCATTATAAAAATAAAAAGTGCTGTCTGGCTGGTGTGGCTCAGTGGTTGAGCATCTACCCATGCACCAAGAGATCATAGGTTCTATTCCCGGTCAGGACACATGCCCAGGTGGTGGGCCCAATACCCAGTGGGGGGCATGCAGGAGGCGGCCCCTGCATAAGGTCTAATCTCATGTTCTCTCTCATCGATGTTTCTATCTCTCTCCCTTCCTCTTTCTCTAAAATTAATAAAGGAAAATAATAAAAAATAAAAAGTACTAACACTTCCTTCCCTCAAAACAAATGAAATATATGCATTTGGCTGTTCGTGGGCAGACTATTTTGAGAAAAAAAAAATTAGGTAGCAAGAGAATGCATCCTTTCCATCCCAATAAACCTCAAATAAGCACTCTTTCAGCATCCAGTCAGTATTTAATCAGCATACCATAACTTTTATGGGACTGAAATGAAATGCTCTGAGACACTATATTTCCAGTGTTGCTGTAAACTTTGGTCACCTGAGTTTGATTTACATATGATAGCCCCATCCACTCTTGATGATGAGGATAATGACAGTTGTTGGTGTTGATCATCTGAGAAAACACAGAGACATACACACCGCCATAGCCTCCATTTGCTTTCTCATATTGGACAGGGAGTAGGTAGCAAAGATGAGTCACAACTTTTATCTACCAAAATCAAGCATAATTTGTATGAATTTTAAGGTAACATTAGTGTATTAGGAAGCTTTAATTTGGAAATAACCCATGAGTTTAAGTAATAAAGAACATGTATTAGTTCATGTAACTAAAATGCTTAGGTTTAGATAAGGTCTAATCTGAGGTTTATGTCATCAGGACCCTGGCTTTATTTCTTTGTGATTCTCTATATTTTGGACTCAATATCAAGCTGGTTTGCTTTGTGGTAGCAAAATGGCTGGAAGAGTTTTAGACTTCCTATTTTCAGAGGAGGAGAGAGAACCCTTGATCCAGAAATTCCAACAATTGTCCTGAAATTTATTTTGACTGGGCTTTCTGAGGTCATATGACCCACCAGGTAATGAATCACCATGGCCAGGAAGATGGGATGTGTGTTTGCTTAGCCTAATTCATGTGTTCCACCCCTGGAGCCAGAGAGTCCAGTTAGCTTCCTTGGAACCACATGATCCCCAGATGAAAAAAGACAGAAAAGAGGAATGGATATTGAAGAAGTTAACACAAATGTCCACTGCAAATCATCAATTTCCTTCCCATGGCTTCACTGAAAAATTTCTACAATGAAAATCAAATGATGAAGAGCAGACAGACATCATTTTCCTTGACTGTGCAAAAACAAATGTCAAATATTCTGAAGATATAAAGACTTACTGGAAACAGGGAGTGCTTTTTGATATCCCTAGTCAAGAGACTGGTACCTTTTCTTTACAGAATGACTTTGATATGTATCTATCCTACCTCTGCTGGTTCATTAGGCAGCATTCACAAGTCAATGTATGTAGAAAGGCATAATGAAGGGCAGAGAAGGAGAGAGAAGAGCACTTAACATGTGTCAAAATGTGCAGGGAAGAGAACTAACTTTTACTGAGTACATATGGCAACAGGCCAGCTAGGCAGCCATGAGTATTGTTGCTTTTTTTTTTTTTTTTTTTGGTAACAGAGAAAATACTGAAAGTAGAGGATTGAAAATGGATGAGAAAGAAATACGCTACAAAAAGTAAAAATGTTCAGGGAAAAGATAAGGGAAGGGAAAATACCTGACCCAGGAAGAGATGGAAATAGGGTTAAATTAGGACTCAAAAAATGTGTGGTTAGTTTGTTCTCTGCCTTTACTGGTGGGCTCTCCTTGTGGTAAACTGCCTGAAAAACAGCCATGTTGTGAAAATACCGCTGGGATGGAAACCAGGAGGCCTGCCTGGGCCACTGCCACAACATGTAACCCTGTACAGGCTGCTTAACCTCTTTGCCTTGAAGGACAATATTCCTTCTCTGTGACTGTGAGTTTCCAAAGGGGGAAATAGTCCAAAAGGAGGATGAGAACTGAAGAATAGAAGAGTTAACTACTTGGAAGACTGTGAGCACTCAGTGAAGAAATTTGTTTGAATAGGTGACCAATGAGTTGGAAATTTCTTCCAATCTATTAATATCTATCTATCTATCTATCTATCTATCTATCTATCTATCTATCTATCTACCTACATACCTACATACCTACCTACTTATCTGGTTAGCTCTCTATGAATCATTTATATTCCATACTGGATTTTGCAAGAGTTGAGGATGCAGATAGAAACACATAAAATAAAATAATGAAATATAAATAAAAATTTTGGGGTTGGGGATATATAAATTAGAAACACAATGTAGTTGGGCTGAAAGACCCAACTTAGTTCTTATAATTGGGCTATAAGTTTGGCTTTGAGCTTTCTAACAAATAAAGGGAAAAAGAAAATCACCTAGTTTACAATGTTGAATATCTATGAGCATTACGAATACTAGTTCCTTATCAGGAAAACCAAACTTTTTATAGAAATAAGTTCTGAAAGGAAATTCCTCATGTGAGGTCTGGAGAAATGGAAGGGAAGAGTGTTGAGTGGAAGGATTTTGCAGTTCAACACTTTGAAAGGAAAGAACTGGAGAGCAGTGTAAAAGCTGTGTTTTTGCAAAGTTTAGCTCAGGTTAGTACAGAAAATAGGAGCACTTAAAAGAGACAGTAACATAAAACAACAATGGGCAGATGTTGACAGGGAATAAGTCTTTCTGGAAAGAATTCCCACACTGGAGAAATGGTTTGGGTACTGGAAGAGCCTGTGATGAAGTAAATTGTGAAATGAGAAGTACTGCTTGCTGCTGATAAGTGTGACTGAGTATCTGTCCTGTCTAAATGTCTCAATGGACAAGGCTGGGAAGACATACCTTCAGCCCCACCCCCTCTCCTTTGTACTTACAATTCCATTTGCCACAAACAGTCCCATGTTCTTGGCCTGGGGTGAGTCTAAGCTTGGCCCCTTGGTCACAGCCAGGCTACTCCTGGAGGGTGGGGTTGGTGGGAGGCTATCTGGCCTAGAATTGACTTTACTGTTGGTATATCTACTGGAGTTGGGCAAGAAAGTTGGTTCCTTGAGGGGCCTGTCATTTTGAGGAGTCCTGGGGAGTAGCAGTGGCAACAAGGGTGAGAAATTATCCTCACATGCTTCCCTGTGATTGGGCCCACACTGTCCCTACTGAGAGTGAATGCTTCCTTAGAGGGTGCTGAAGGGACCCAAGTGAAGACCTCTAAATCATGCTTTGAGCCACAGCATTGAAGGAGCAGCACTTCTGGGCAAGCACAGTGACTACAGAGGTGGTTAGTGACCTCCCAATGGGAAGGAAGGTCCATCGCAGCAGACATAAAGGGGCTGGGAGGCACAGCCTGAGATCCTACCCCATTATCAATCTTGGATGACTGAGGGGTAGGCTTGTTAAGGGAGACAGCAGGATCTCTCATAGCAGCTTTAATTTGTCTCTGCATTAATGAGTTGGCTCTGGGATTGAGGGTAAGTTTAGAGGAGACATTACAACATATATTTCTGTATTTTAAGGCATAGCAACCTGTAAAAATACTAAAATATATGAGAAATGTTCTGGGCTATGACTAATAGATTACTAACTCCATTCTCTTGTAAGAGTCCTAAGAAGGAGGTACAAAGATGTAACCTAGCATTGAAAAATGGGATAAAAGTTTTTCTTTTTCTACAGAAATATCTACTACTTAATAATCTGACTTTTATTCAGATGCATTATGTTAGGAAGAAATAGCCACAGTCTAACACATCCACTAATGTTCCCTTTTTGCATACGGGTAGAGTAATGGAATAAGAAAAAATGAGTGAACTCATTATAACATCTAGGAAGTAGTAGGAGAGTTTTATATTACTTTAAATTTCTTTAGCAGTAGAGTTATAAGTTGAATAATTCTGACAAACATTCACATGAGATTTTCAGCTGCCATTGGAGCTTTTGCATGTATTTAATTTTCCCAGATTGAAAGTTTGTTGAGGACAGGAACTGTATATTTATTTGGTGGAGTAGGAATTTAGATTTAAATATAAAGATAGATTCTATTATTTCCTAAAGTTATTCCGTTATCTTCTTAGATTGATGTTATGCCCAATTGAACCCCAATTATTATATTTGTTAAATGGATTTTCAATAATGTTATCTTCCTTTTGTTGATTTTATCCTAATATTAATGTTAAGCTTATAAATCATAATAACCACTGGTTTTTCCTTTTAGAAATATGTGACTATATTAATGTAATATGTTGTGTATTTATTACTATTTGGTAGAGGGAAAACTAAAGTCACAATCTTATGTTCATTGGTAGAAAGAACAAATTCAAAATAAAAAAAGGTACAATCATGCCTTGGTTAACAAATCGGTTAGGATTGGGACATCTTTATAAAAATCAATTATGTAGAAAAATATTTAGAATAATCAGTTCCTATTTTTTTTCTAAGTGGCAGGCACTTTATATGCACTATCTTATTTAATACAGCAATTTTTATAGGATGTAATATGATCCTTATATTATAATGGAAGTAAGTTTATGTTGGCTTGTGTTGAGATTCAGGTTTGGTTCTAAGACCCAACCTCCTCCATATTATCACACCATCTCTTGTTTCTACTCTGAGAAGTAATGTGGGACTGTTCATGTAGGCTACCCTCAATGTTCAAGGCCCTTGAATCGGTCAGAATAGGCCAGGTTTTCTTGCGGTGTGTTGTGGTGTCCATCACCCTCCAAATCTCAATGACTTAAAACAACTCAGCACTGTTTCTTGCTCATGCTATACATCAGTTCTGTCTCAGATTGTCCTTCTTCCAGGATCAAGCTGAAGGGTTGCCTTTTTCAGGAGGACTACCAATCTTTAGGAGAACATGGGAATGCACACTGGCTCTCAAAGTTTCCAGCTGGAAGTGATACATCACCTCAGTCACATGTCATGGGCCACATCAAATCATTTGGCCACATCAGGTTCCATGGTGCTAGGGAAGGGCAGTTCTGCCAGAGCCCCAAACACATTAGTCTCCCCTTTTCCATGGGCTTGCTTCTTGTGGTTTCAGTTACCCATGGTCAACTGTGGTTTGAAAATATTAAATGGAAAATTCCAGAAATAAACAATTCCTAAGTTTTATTTTATTTTTACTTAAACGTTTTCAGTTACAGTTGACATACAGAATTATATTAATCAGGTGTAGAACATAGTGATTAGACATTTATATAACTTATGAAGTGATCAACGCCTTAAGTCTAGTGCTCATCTGACACCATACATAATTATTACAACATTAATTGCCTGCTGTTTTGAGTAGCATGATGAAATCTTGTGTCGTTCTGTTCTGTCTCTCGATTCATCCCTTTGTCCAATGTATCCACATTGTATACACTACCTGCCTGTTAGTCACTTAGTAGTCATCTTGATTATCAGATCAATTGTCATGGTATTGCAGTGCCTGTGTTCAAGTCACCCTTGTTTTACTTAATAATGGCCCCAAAGCGCAAGAGTAGTGATGCTGTCAATTTGAATATGCCAAGGAGAAGCAGTAAAGTGTTTGTATGTATAGGAGAAAACATGGTATATTTCAGGTTCAGTACTCTCCATGGTTTCAGGCATCCTTACACTGGGGGTCTTGGAATATATCCCTGGGAATGGGGGGGGGGCTACTGTATCCCTTCCCCTTCCCTCAGTTGCCTTCTGAATGAAATATACACACACAATTAAACCTCTATACATGCATTGTGACCTTGGGCAGCACATATATAGCTTTGTGCAAGTTATTTATTTTATTTATTTTTTAATTCTCACCTGAGGACATTTTTCCATTTTTTGTTCAGATAGAGTGGGAGGGAGAGAGACGAAGAGAGAGAGAGAGAGAGAGAGAGAGAGAGAGAGAGAGAGAGAGAGAGAGAGAGAAAGAGAAACATCGACGTGAAAGAGACACATCAAGCGGCTGCCTCCCGCACGACCCAACCAGGGCCAGGGACAAACTGCAACCGAGGTATGTGCCCTTAGGAGGAACCGAACCTGGGTCTCTCTGGACCGCAGGCTGATACTGTAACCGTTGAGCCAAACTGGCCAGGGCTGGGCAAGTTATTTAATAATTCTACATAATGATACCACAGGGTTGTTGAGAAGATTAAATGAGAAAACTTTCTTCTTGTTTTTGTACACTTTTCAAAAACAGAATCAAGACCATACTGTATATATAATTTCATATTCTGCTTTTAAAGTTAACATTATTTCATAAACATCTCCTCAAGTTATTATAAGCTTCTTGTAGGAACCTTTATTATATTAGAATAATATTACAGGATACATTCTCAAGTAAGATATACATTTCTATATAAAAGAGTATTTTGCATTTGTAAGATGTTCCCAATTTTCAGTGGCTCCTTATCATCCAAATAGGTGCCACTTTATTAAAGAAAGAAGTGGAAGCCCAGGCTGGAATTGCCCCCAGTCATTCCCTGGTGAGATGAATCAAATTTCCTACTGAGAACAATAGGCTCGGGCACACACTCGCTTCTCCAAATAAATGTTTCCAAGGACTTCTCCCCCCAAAACACACAGTGAACAGCGCTGTTTTGTAGGTCAAGGAGAAAGCCATAAGTTATACTTAAAAAGAAATTGCAGTTACCAAAGGAAATGGATAAGTTGAAACTGCTGCCTCAGAAACACTTGGTCACTGCAGCTTGACTATTCGAGACCTGGCAAGGAATGGAGAGAGGATCATGAATATGAGAGAGGACATTGGCACACCTCACTTTTCTGGCCATGCCCTCTGCCATGGGCCATCTATTTGGAAGCCTGTAAGAGCTGGGCCCTTAAAAGAAAAACAAACTTTCTATCAACACTATTTTTTAAAAGTATATTTCTCTGGCCTTAATTGCCCCCTTCCCTTTTTCTGAGATAGCAGAATAAAGAGTAGAGGAGTATTTATGAGCTAGAAAGGATATGTAAATAACCTTCCATTTGTTCACTCATTGTTTCATTTACTCACTGACTTAGGAACCATTTGTTGACAGGTCCTGGGGGAGACGAAGGTGACTCAGATGCAGTCTCTGGCCTCAGTTATTCACTATCTAGAAGGGAACTCAATTGAGCAGCTGACTTTCCCCACAGAATGATTGAGCTCACTGCTGGGCACTGTGGGAACGCAGAAAAGGGACACCTTGGCTGAGTGAGGGAAGGCTTTCGGGGAGGAGATGGTTAGACTAAGACTTGAAGAGCAAGTAGTTGTTGGGAGCATTCTCCCATGATAGCCCCCAGCCATCTGTCAACCTAAAGGGGACCCCTGATTTTTCTGGTCCACTAGAAGGGAGGGGATTCCACATCTGAGTTTAGGTGAGGTGAACTGAACATAGGAGAACACCTTGAGCTAAAACAGGAAAAGGGGGCTGGGCTGGGGAGTAGGGCATTTTAAACATTAGGCTCTATTAACACCAATGGTGTTTTCAAGGGTTTTCCAAAACATTTGAGATGTCCTTAGTTTTAGATTAAAATAAAAAACTGCATTATCAAGGTTCATAGATGCTTAATTTATATATTTGATAACTAATTATACATTTATACACAATTCATAGAAAACTATAAATTTATATAATGCATCATTACTTTACCCAGTCTATTGTGTGTGCTGAATGGAGTGATAAAACTGGGATGAAGCCTGCCATTCAAAAGCCAAAAGCAGCAGTGGGCCAGGGGGCCTAAGACCCGGGTATGAACCCAGCTGTCCACTAAGTAACTATGTGACTTTGGGCAACTTTCTCACCTCTCTGAAGACTCAGTTTTCTCTTTTGACCAGCAGGGATAAAGCTGTTCACCTGCCTGCCTTACAGGGTGGTTGCGAAGCAACCAGGTAACAGATGTTGATGTGCTTTGTAAGCTGTGAAACCCCATACAATCTCAAGCCATCTTGCGTGGTCTGGACTCTAGCCCTGACTCTGCAGACAGGTGCTTCCACTCACAGCAGACCTCTGATGGATGCCCAGACTTCCCTGTCCACAGTTCCATCTCCCCTAATGTGGAAGAAGCAACATGGGGACAGTTATTCTGGACTCAATCCTGACGGATGAGGGAGAATGGGTTGGGCTTTCCAGTTCACAAAGCATTTCACATGCATCATTTCACTTGGTCTCCCAACAACCAAAGAGGAAATGGAGGCTTGCTCACAATCTTACATCCCTGAGCCGAGGAGCCATGACTCTGACATAGGCTTCCTGATTCCACATCTTGTGCTTGTTCCTGAGTGACCTCACTCCCTAGGCATTCATAAAAGGGAAGCAAATGTCCAAACAAGGTCATGGATTGAGGAAAGCCATTCATCAACCCACGGGTCCAGGGACTGATAGATTACTTATTTTTGATGAGGGCATAGGAAGGGAGGAGTATGGGGAGGGGTATTGATCACAAAGCTAAGTAAGGGAAGGGGGTCTCTTCTGGGGGGTGAGAGAAGGAAAGACCCAAAGACTAGAACCTGAAATGTTACCTTTAGCCAGGAGTGGACAGGAAGCAGATAGCCTTTGGGGTCAGACTTTCCTGAATTCAAATCTTGGTGCTCTCATGGTTGCAGGCCTTGGGCAAATCACATAATTTCTTGGAGCCTTGGTTTCCCATCTATAAAATAGAAGTTAAAATAGTTTTGCTGTGAGAAATGAATGAGATAATACCTGTCAAGCTGCTAGCCCAGTGCCTGGCATATAACTGATGCTCAATAAGAGGAAACTACTATTCATATGTCAGCTGTACTGAGTCCAGCAGAGACCCTGCCTAGACTCATACGAGAACCCGATGAGTTGTAGAAGAGCAGCTGTGCTGCCAGACGGGTGATGACTGTGGTCCTGCGACACCACACATTTCTTACCGCCGGGCTCCTGCCTTTGCCGGCGCTGAAAATTTTCTGAGTAGCAGTCCTTATTATTTCTCTCTACCTCCTCACACCCCAGAACGCACAGTGACTCATGCCTGCTCTTGCTTCCTGTGGCCATAACTGCCTCCACAGTCAAGGTCATCATCCTCAGGGCAGTTTACAGTGAGAGGTTAAGCACCTGGGTTTGAATCCTTGCCCTACTACTTACTAGCTGCGTAGTTTTAGGCAAGTAATTTAACTTCTCTGCTTCCAGTTTTCTTATCTATAAAATGGGACAACAATAATACTAACAACATAGATCTGCGCTAGTTTTTAAAGGAGTTAATATATGTGAGACACTTAGCACAGCGCCCGACACACACTCAATAACTAGTAAATATGAGCTAATATCGTTGCTACAATTTACTGGCTGATTCATCTGCTCCTGGTTTCTCTCCTCCACAATTTATCAAGCCCAAAGTTCCTGGAATAATCCTCACACAGTGGCTTCTGCACAACATCTTTTTGCCTGAGGCGTGAAGTGATGCCCCACTTGTCTTTCGGGTAATGCCAGACAAATGCCCCCCCACTGTCCTCTGGTCCCACCATCTTACTCCTGTCATTCCCCACCATCTGACTTCCCATCCAATTCCCCCCCCCCAGGCTCTCTCCTGAGAGCCCACACCACTGTTGGGGCTCACTCACCTTCCTCTTCCTCTTACTCCTGGTAGTCAAGTTCAGCCAAGCTCATGACTTCAATAGATTTCCCTTCCTATTGACTTAACACAAATCGCTCTTTTTCTCATTTGATTTTTTGTTTGTTTTGTGATTTCCACCATTGGTGATTCATTCTTTTGAGTTAAGCATTGTCCTTTCTCTAAGACCCTCTTTTATAATGCAAGTAATAATGCATTTTCATAATGCAAGTAATTATGAAAGTCCTAACTGATGAAGTCCTTACATACTCTTGGGAGGCAGGGCTTGAGAAGCTAACACCTCAGTTGCATTATATTCTTGGGCACTGGAGTCTCTGCAGAGAAGGCATTAAAGTGGAGCTGGGAAGAGAAAACATGGAGAAAGGGGAGATAGGCACATATTACTCCATACATTTGTTTCAGAAATATGGTCTGAGCTGGGCATAGGTAAGGAACAGATAAAGAGGGAAACTGAAAAAGTCATTGTCTATAAGGTGTGAAAGTGAAATGGTTGTCAAGCCTGTTATGTTTAAAATTATGCTTTAGGGATTCACAAAATCTCGGGTTTAAACCAAAGGGCAACACCCACACTAAGGCTAGTGTCTTTAAAGGAGAGGGTCTCTCTGAAAAACACAGGCTCCCCTTCGAATTTAAGAGAAAATCTTATGAAAATCTACAAGTTTCATTTCTAAGAGTTTGTCCTAGAGAAATAATCAGAGATGTGGTCAAAGATTTATATATAAGAGTATTCATATATATATGAACTTATATATAATATAACTTATGAACTTACGAACTTATTTATATAATATATATATTAGTTAAAAATATCTGAAAATATCTTAAATGTTGAGGAATAGGAAATGATTTCAATACCGTATTAAACAAATTATCCATACATTGAAATATTTTACATTCATTAAACTCATATTTTAATGGCTATTTAATGACATGGGAAATGCTAATGGCATAACATGCGCAAAAACTTAGGATACAATATTTAATAGTAAGTGTAACATTAGGTGAGAGTGAGTGCCTGTAATTTCCTCCCAACTTTCCATCCTTTTTTTTATCCTTAAAAACTATGATAAAACTGTCTGAAGTGCATGAGATCAGCTTAGCAAATTGTGCAATGTAAGTCACAGTTTCATTTATTCTGTAAATGCAAAAAATGGCATTTTATTAAG